>OZ014530.1:49879334-51286402 GCA_963966105.1 Volucella zonaria
CCGCCGTAGCGGCCAGTTTCGAAGGAGACACCGTTACCGTCAATAGCCTCAAGCTTAGAGGGCTTTCTGTGGTCAGAGTTCGACGGCATCGATATATTCGAGCTGTGGTTCCAGCAAGACGGCGCTACATGCCATACAAGTGACGCTACGCTTGAAGTTGTGAAGGGGAAATTTGGCTACTGGGTCATCTCACGACGGGCGTTCATCAATTTGCCGCCGCGATCTTGCAATTTAACACCATTCGATTATTTTCTCTGAGGGAACTTAGTCTGCTCTACCAAGCCAACCACTTTTGACGTGCTCGAGGCCAACATTCGACACACTGTTGCCGGAATAACGCCGCACATATTGGACGGGGTCATCAAAAATTGAACCGATCGCTTGAAGCACTGCCACCGAAGCTAAGTCGGCTATTTGGATAATGTGCTATTCCGCACATAATGGCATGAACCTATGTTCAAAATAAACCTAAAATCAATTTTATATCTCACACTGTTGTCGTTTTAATTAAATTCGTTCTTAGCTTACTAACTCTGCTTCCACTAAGCCTCACTTAAGCACCGTCCCTATTTCTGGACGTTGATGCCATAGTTCAGAGTAAACCTATGAGTGGAGAAATTTTTCTTCATTCGAGTCTCAGTTTTTGTAAGACCTCTGTGAGTTCAGGGTGGACAGGTTGTGATTCATTTTCGTCAGCCTATACATTTGGCTAGTATCGATAAAATAGATATTTTGCCGCACTGGACTTTGAATTTGTTCTCTGTCTGTCTGCGAATTATTTATTAATTTCCAACCGCTTATTTCAGTGAAAGTGTTAAAATTCCCACACAACCGTGTGTGAGTCGTCGATATGAAATTAGTTTGGAACAGTTCTTTACGTAATTACTTTTACGACATCACCGAATCGTCCATCTCATGGCTAATTATCAAACTATAATCAACTTTCCCGAAATCAAAGTAGTTTCTGTGTGTTCGGAATAAAGGTATTCAGGTTCTTAAATATTTATACCACAAAGTGTTCGATAGCCACAATCGAGTACACATGCAACACCTGGTGTTACTTCAAAGCCAAATATCTGACAAATATCAAACAGAAGGAAACGGAAAAAAAGAAACCCTCCAAACCTTCACATTTGAGTATGTTAAGTGGCTGGCTGACGGAGTATCGTTGTTAATCGCCACATATTTGTAGTCGTAGTCGTATTCCATTTCCATGGTAGAAAACAGCTCCTCCTGCTTGATAAGTAAACAAAATGGAATGAGTGTTGGTGAAGGGGGTCTACAATAGGTAAGGCCAAGCTGTGTTTTTCTACTACAATACCATGCCCCACCATCATTAACATGATAGTGTGATAATAACCAGGACTAAACGTTCCCGCCTAACTGTCTGACATTCTGATTCCGTATTCTTCCCACTATAATGAAAGTGTCCATGGCCGTTGTTGGCAGTGTGACCAGAATAGAATTTTCTATCTGAAATCAAAATACCTCAAGTCAGTTGGGGCTAACAATTTTGAACCAAAAATTTCTGATATAAATCAGGCCACACAGCTTAGGTAGCCCTATCTATAGGCACGGTAATATTCAAGGATACCTTTGAATTGAATACTCGACCGCAGTCATCGAATCGGATTTTGGACTATGCACTGTGAGAATTCCCGATCACACGCAATGTGTTATTTGGCGTCCTCCACATGCGGACCTGGGATTACCATTACTGAGTGGAGCACTGTGCTCTTGCCTACACACCCTCTACCACTTTTGGTGGGTCGTCAATATGTGTACTCAAATCGAGGGCATATGGTGCGGATATACTCGTAGTTGCGTGACAGGGTGTTCCCTTCTTTCTTTTTTTGTTGTCGTCGCCGTAGTAGTCGCCGCAGGTACAAACTATCTAGAGTATGATAGCCATGCTAGGACTTTGATTTACTAGGGAGGGGTTATTTTTTTTTTTTTTTTTTGTATACTACTTCCGCCTGACACTGTTGGTCGTTGCCTTTGGTGTGTTTTATGGTGAAGAAAACTGAAAAACCAACACACATTGGGGTGCGGGGACTAAGGGACTAAAGTGGGGCCCACCCTGCGATGTTGGCAATTGTGTGTTTTGCTCTGAAAAGGACACAAATTTAATTGGATTAAAAGCTGCTAAATGTTCGTACCACGGTTCGATTACTCTTCCATGCTAGCCTCGATTCTCCTAGAGGAGCTGCTGAACAGGAGCTGTTTTTTCTTATTTCCCCTATTAGGTATGGGGGATTGTTATTTTGTCACACAGGAAGAGATTACTTTGCCCTAGGTGAGCCCACCTGTGCTCCGCAAGAATACACGTACTTATTTTCGGAGGAAATTGGAAAATTGTAAACGAATTTCATCGTGCGACAGCGACTTTATACACTTAGGTATATACAATATAAAAACAGAAATCGTATTTACGGTAGTAAATGCGTAGATATGCTATGTAGACAGGTATATTTACATTTCCATATAAAATAAGGTAAATTGGAAGTTAAGTGGGTTTAAGCGTGTGGTTGTGCGTCTTTATTGAACTTCAAAGGCACACCTAATGGCTGCGAAGGACATTTATGAAAATTAAAGAGGATTCTTTCGTTACGCTTTTACGAATTCCGACCAGCCATTGAACGTATGATGTGCGAGGGTGTACCATGAGTTTGAAGGCTTTGAAGATTTTTGGTGGGCTGAACGGAAGTGATTACTGTGATATTGATGTTGACCATTGGAAAACATATTACAATAAATCCATTGTATTCTCTCGCGAAACACGCGCATACCTTCTTTCAACCGCTTAGAGTACGTATTATTGTCAATTTTATATAAGTAAAACACGTGTCTATGGAGTAACGAAAACATTTGGAAGCCAGATAACTAACTACTCGTAAACCTGTTGAAAATTCAAATTCGCTTTTGACAGTTTCATCTTGCTGATACAAATTGCAATCATAGTAAGAGTGTGTTTTGGTATACTGGTTCGACACTTCAAGTTCTACCCAAGTATTGAGGAGACAATAGAAATAGTCCATTCCGTTGACGTTTCCGCTGAAGCTTGGACATAGATTTTCCAGGTGCAAATCGATCTAACAGATATTGAAGCTCATAGATTTCATACAAATATCTGGCAAAGGATCTTAAAGATCGAAAATTTAAATCATTGTTTCACTCTAAGCATTTAAACTTGAATAGTAGTTCATACGAGACAAACGAAGAATGTCGAAAGTTCGCTGACATGCCTTATGATTTGGTTCTGCTGCCAGCTCTAAATATTGTAGGCCTGGGAAGTTGTAACCAATTTTAAAACTTCGAATAATTTCTAGTGCTGTAATAAGTGTAGCATGTTCATCTGAATCAACACCCAGAAAACAATTATAAGCAGGTAATCGACTTATTATCAGAGGATTTCATGTGAACATCAGCTGTATACAGAGTTTCGACTTTGAAGATGAGGAGTTTAAGAAAAACTTTTCTGACAGAACGTAAAACCGAGCTTCTCAAGAGAGTCAAATCTCTTCCTTACCTCAAAACGAAAAGAAGGTGTAGAACCTGAGTGGTCCAATTACCAAATATTTTTAAGTAAAGCGTCCCTCTTGCGAGACCGCCTGTCCAATTGTTTCCTGTCTTCGTTCAGGAATATGCAACAAAGTGATTACAGTATCTCCCAGATCACGAGGGTAGCGATAACCGACGTTTGATGCTACAGAAAATTGTTTCAGTCAATCCTCTCAAAAGTAAGGAAGTTGGAGTCTGGCTTATCTGATCCATCTTGTCTCGAAATCCATCACTGACTTTTTCCCGACTGAAGCATGTCGTCCTGGATCGAAAAATTGTTGGCACTAAACACGTCGTGCCGAATACGTCGATGATTAAATTCAACAGCTCCTTCAGCTCAATGAAAGGATTCTTCCGGCAGGACATAGGGCTTGTTACACTGTTATGATATGACTAATTCTATCCCATGAATCAATTCCTTGGTAGATTGAGCTCTGACTTAAATACATGTTACTGCTGATTTTATCAGACACGAATGAGCGACCTGACAACTTTCAACAAAACCCCTGACTCAGCCTTATCCGCACTGATTTTATATCTACGTAGAACTGCACTTTCAAATCAATTTTTAATTTCGTTTTCGGAAAAAATTGCTCTGGAGTTTGAATGACCTTGCCAGTCGACTGTCGTTTGATTATGGTCTTAAGTTGGGATGCCCTCTAGGTTGGAAATTGTGCCGCCGAGGTAACTGCCCGACAGTGAAAAAAATCTATTGTTACCAAGCAACAACAAACCTCGGTTACGGACGGATCTAGTGTTGACACTTCCTGCAAACGATATTAGGACAATGAACTTCGGATCTGCACGTGGAATGTTAGATTCCTTAATAGGCCAAGCGCAGTCCAAAAACTAGATCTTACATTCAAGAAATGCGATTGGATGGACTAGACAAAAAGAGAATGAAAAACTGGTACATTTACTGCGGCGATTATTACCCACAGCACTCATTTGGATGCTGTTCTTTATTAGAGCCAGACTTAGGCAAGAATTCTTGACTTTACGGCATGTTAACTAAATTTGCTTTACATATATACCAACGCCCCACAAAGCAGAAAGATGGCAACACCAAAGATTGCTTCAAAGAGCTCTTAGATAAAACAAACGAATACGAGCAGTGCCGCAGCTATGACATCAAGATCGTCCTCGGCGAGTTTAGTGCAAAGGGATGAAGAGATAGCATCTTTGGTAGTACTGTTAGAAAGTATAGCCTATACGACATCACCTCTGATAACGGATCCAGGGTAATCGACAAAACATTGCCGTAGCTAGACCGCAGTTCCCGACTGAACGGTGTCCACACTTTCGACTTGATAAAGTCAAAAGTTTTTCGGATTTTTGCATTGATCAGTAACTATTAGTCAGTCACAAGAACTGTACAAGCACTGCGCCTCAATCGTTCGGTGTGATATAATTTTCAAACAGGAGCCTCTTTTTTATTGTATCATTTTAGCGGGTTTAAGGGATTTGAGTACCCTTAAACTGCTTGCACACAGCGCCGGTTAAGAAAAATCAGGGAGGTTAGAAAGAGAGGTGCCGATGAACGTTGGTCTTAAATGTTTTAAGGTTATAATGACTAGGAAATAAAAAGCTAGGGAGGGGATTCCATGAGCGGTTTGTTCGGCTTAGAAATGAATCACTATATTTTAGAATTCATCCGAATGTGGCCTTGAGGGTGTACAGATGTGTATTCATAGCGAGGCGAGTGTTGCGTTTATAAGTTTGAAGGGACAGAATGCTACCGGCGATTTCTATGGAGGACTGGAGGTGCTCCAGATGTAGGCATTGTTCTCCAATTCCGGGTGGATAAACGCCTTATATATTGAGGCCCGATCACAGGGTTGAAGTATTTCTTACATCGGTTGAGAAAACCTAGGCATTCCGCACCATTTTTGACGACACCAAATATGTGGTCATTCCAACGTAAGTTGTCATTGATACGATACCTACCCAGAATGGAAGGGTTTTTGGTTGCGGCGAAGTACATAAGGCCCATTAATGGACAATGGCTGGGTATTTAAATCTCGCTTTAACAACAGTAGACAGCATTGTGTTTTGGAAGCATTTAATTCAACTCTGTTAGTGGTTACCCAATTAGTTACGCTATTAATATCAGAATTTCATGAGCTTAACATACGCTGCCATTCCCGTTTTACGAGCAGGGATGTGCGTCCGGGAACGAATATGAAAAGTGGAGAACACTGTCGTCTGCCAAGGAATATATTGGATTAGAAGTGGCAGACAAGAGATCATTGATGAAAATTAAAAGGAGTGTCGAAGACAGAACGTAGCCCTGGGACACACCAACATGTATTTTGTGATTATCAGACTAGAAACCATCCAAGACAACATGAATTGAACTTTCCGAAAGGTAGTTTCTAATCCATTGAAGAAAGGAGTCTTCAATCCCAAATGCACGCATTTTCGACAAAAGAGCCTGATACCAAAATCTGTTAAACGCTTTAGTTCGACTTTTCGGTAAGACATGCAATCAAATCACCAGTGAACCTGTTGATACGAAAACCGTACTTCAGGTCATTGAGTAGTGTTCATGTTTCGAGATATTTCATGAGCTGACGGTTTATCAACGTTTCCATAATCTTGGAAAGAAGAGACTAAGTGCAATGTGTTTGTAGGAGGAGAGAGAGGAAGATTCACCTTTTTTTGGGTGGGGGCTGGACAAATGCTGTTTTCCATCTGCCCGGAAAGAGTCCTAAAGTGTAAGATTGATGAAAAAGCTTACGCAATGGTTTTGCCAGCGAAAAAGAACACCTGTTCAGAAGAAGGTGAAACATAGTCCAGTAATATTATTACTACACGAGTGCGAAAGTGGATTCGTCGCATTGAAAATTCGACGGACTTAAATGTAGGCTGAGCCGAAGTACAATCGGAAAGTGCTGAGCTCGCCGCAAATTGTGCAGCAAGCAGATTGACCTTGTCCAAAGAGCTGACTGCTGGGATGTTATTGTAACAGATCGTTGCGATAGAGGATGAGGCAGAATTTCTAATATTTTTGACGAATGGCCAAAAATTGTTACTGCCATTGGGACATTGTAGTATTTTTTGCTTCAGCATTGTGAAATTTCACACGTTTAAGAAAGGCGTTGTAGTCATTTCTAGCTCGTTTAAACTTTTCTCGGATTTCCTCTATCGTGTTTGTATTGAAGGCCCGAAGAAATATTTCTCTAATCCTGATAGCCTCTCTACATGCATTTTATTTTGGTTTAATACTCTTCCTCTGATGAGGGATAACGGATAAGATGTGAGAGATGAAAAGCGGCACTAATTCGTAGTCAGATAGCTTTAGATCAGAATGATATCAGAGGTGTGGGCAGTGATCTACGAGTACATGTGTTTCACTAAGTGCTAAAACATCTGGTCTGTATTTACAGACGTGGACGTAGAAAAATGATTACTTTTTAGTGTTAGTGTTAGTTAGTGTTTGTATTGATGTTCATGTTCAACCAATCCATCTTAAGTGATAATTACCAAGTTTTTCCATTCAGTTCATTAAGTTCATTATAACGTCTTCTTGTGCATATATTCGGCCAGATTTGCTGCTATATATGCTGCAACACCTTCACTATGCTTCCTTTTCATTTCAAAAAAACAGACACAAATTGATCTTCCTATTATCGCTGATATAGTCGTATTTTCTGATGAAACAATTGAGCCTCCTAAATACCTCAAAGCTATGATTGTCCATTTCCTATGAACAAGATCACGTTTCAATGAAGGAAGAAGGATAACAGACAGAGCGCCACAAACAAACGTTGTGAAAAAAACTATCAGAACTTTTCACAAAGACTCAAAGTGCTATCGGGCTTTCTAAAAGTTCTAGGGTATTTCTCGGAAGTTGGTATCTGTTAGAAGTTGTTAATTAGTCTATGACCTTTTGTGGTAAAGATTGCCTATTATATCCTTATTTAGAGATAATTTTTCAAGTCAAAATAAACTTACTGAATTTGTGTGTTAGAAGTACAAATCCATCAAAGCTCTTCTGCAGAAGGCCGCTTATCAATCATTAATAAATTATTTGTTTCGTCTGCTAATCATCTTCGTAATCGAAAGCCCAATTAATCAAAAATATTTACAAGTCTGTTGTGGAAGAGAAGATTACAGTCGTACATAAATATGTTAATCTATCTTAATGTATCGAAATATCAGAATATTATGTCTAGACCCAACGAAGCGCCTATCAACACAGGAGTCATTGCTTTGAAGGACTCCCCTTTGAATATTCAATAAACGCCATCAGTTAAAAGATTAACCAACTTTCCTTTTATTAATCTGTAGAATACCATCAACAGAGCCATCGTCAAGTTTTTGTTCTGGGGTGGAATTGTGAATTCGTGCATGAAATTTACTCCTCAAAATGTCCACGCAAATGGAAAGTCGCTAATGAAGAAGAACATTATTTATGTATCCTTACGTACATCCATAGGTACGAAGAGAATATCAAGGCGCATTTTCAACATTCAAATGAATCATTTATCCAGAAGAATCAACTGAAGACATCTCTAATCCTGGAGTCAACTAAAATTTGCAGCCTACGATTAAACACAATCGGAACTGAGCGCGCATATCCTTTTAAACTGTTCAGGCTGTTTAAAATGATTTCCTTTTGAGGAAATATTTTAATTTGTTCCATCGAAAACGGCAAATGATTACAGTGATGGGGCCTGGTTTCGGTGACGGTGAAAAAGGCGGCCATCCTACTTTAGGCTCCAGGATTTTTCTCTACATTCCAGACTGTTTTTTTTTTTTGTATTCCTTAGCAATACCACCAGGAAACAGAGCAGCGTTCACTAATCCTTGGGATCTTTTCGGTATAGAGGAAAAAAAAAATAAAAAATAAAAAAATATGCTGCAGACCGGATGTAGTGGATGTGTATGTATAAAGGTATATGAGCATAATGAAGGCTTTACGCATTTCAAAGTTTTAAGGTCCTTTTCAGTGGCAGTGTAGCGTACAGTTAAATCGGCTTTTCATTAGAAAACCTTACCAAGCGCCTTTACGTTGCGTTGGCACGTTTTCTCTGGTACACCACCAACTACGGTCGTCAACGGAAACAGCGTTGACAGAGTCAGTAGCAGAGGTAAAAGGTAGTAACAGCAGGTATACATATCGCTCCGTACCGATTCTATGAGCGCTGTTTTGGGCGTATCCTTTTTGCAAAAGGGCATTAATTAAAAATGCATAATTGCGAAGAAGTAGTGATGTGATGGAAGGCGGGGGAACTAACGTAAAATTGGACAAGTTAAAAGGTATAGACATATACATACATATTTATGATGGTAGTATTTTCCCTTACCCTTTTATCTCTTTTACTCCCCTTAACCGTCATCGTCTTCGTCATTTTGTCTGACTAAGTACGTCAACATTTTGTTGCTGCCTTCCCGATGTCAAGCTTACCATACTCTGCTTGGAACCGCCTGCTTTCCACCCTTCATTTTCTATGCCGTACCATAATTCGAGCAGGATTTAAATATATAAATCCTCAAGAATACTATGCTAATCCCAACTAGTAACTGGAAGCAAGCTTTGTTAGGTTGGTTTGGTGGATACAAAATGTTCGCTTACTAATTTAGGTCGACATACAGTAGGCGAATTTCAGGGGTGATGACGAGCTTAGTGATAGGGTGAATGGTGGATGGTGGCTTGTGCCTTGGGTATCCTGGTATCCAGAAAAAGGGGTTGAGAAAAATTAACCAAAATTAAATATTTCGTTGTCTGGGGAAATTAAAGTAGAAGGACTTTATAGTGTTGCTTGTTTGTTTTGCTCGTTTTTCCGTTTTCACTTTTGTTTTATTTTAACTCACTCCTTCCCTTGTTTTTCTGAGCTCAACTTCAATTAATATTAATAACGTACTGGCTTGTATTCTCCTTGGGGACGTTTGGAATCTACGAGATATATACGAGTAATACTGGCATTAAACAAATAACGAATACGTGCACATGCACATGTAAGTACATTTATATATTATGGACGTTGGGTTACATTCTAAAATACGAGTAGTTCATTCGGTTATCGTGATAATCAAGGACACTTACACAGAGGACACATAATTCCTAATTAGTCTGAAAAACACAATTTTACTGAGAAGGTGTTGGGGTAGGAGGGAGGTGGAAGTGACATGAAATTTTACCAGCATACCTAAATGCAACATCGTTCTCGTATACAGCTGGTTGAGGAAAGGGGGTGGACTGCGGGATTTGAACTGGAGTTGTGTTTAATATACTTCAACATATGTACATATGTAGGTAGCTAACAGTAGCTCCGAAAATGAAGAAAAATATTTAGAGCAAGACTTTGGAATTGCTAAGAGCAGTACCTGCATTACTTTTAATTATTCTCCAGCTTTTAGTGCATTGTCAGACTTTTCGGGCAGAGAACGATTTTTGTCACTGTACAAAGCAAATTGGCACCCAAGCCCATACACACTTGTGAAGTTTCTGTATAGCTAGGTGCACTGAATAGTGAACTAATGTTCATCCAAAGGATCCCACATAAGAACATTGATTTTATGTGACGATAAGAGCTTTTATAAAGCCTGTCCCAGTTTGATGATAAATGTGATAAAAGTGTATGACTTGCTACCGGGTTAAAAGGAAATACTGTGAATAAGGACGGAAATCCTTTCAAACTATAAAACGCTTATGACAGCAACGATTTTGTCGCTGGCGGTGGTGATACTAAGACTGATGACGGCTTAGATAAAGAAATCTTAAATTTATTATTAATTGATCAAAAACTATGAAGTCACAGCAGTAAAGCACCAAAGAGCGTTGTTTTTTAAGACAAAAAGCAAAAAACATGCAAGTAGTTATCTACCAGAACGTATATCCCACAATCTGTGTTAACTAACAAGGGATTACCTCACTTAGTATCCATGCTTTATCTAAGCTATCAAGTGCAATAAGGTAACATTGAACCAGGTTATCAACCGCCTGATTGGTCTTAACGGTGTGGCTTTACACAACGAAGAAACACCTGGCGACATTTTTCACAGCTTTCATTTCGATATCAGGGTAAAGGATTTGATTTACAGATCAATATTAGCATCAATACCTACCTGGTGTTCTTTCGAGCTAACTTAAAATAAGAGACTAAATAGATGTTGCTACAGGCCGGAGTTGACCTGTCTCTCAACCAATGAGTCTCTCAGCCATTGGTCAGATACCCTGCGTCTTTCACTACAAGATGGTTGGCGAGATTTTTCTCTACTGCGTTATCCTAGCGACTAAGAGCCAAAGGTTTGTTGCGGTAAAATTTGCCACAACAAGCTGGACGCTTTTTCCTTTCGCTTCACTCCTTCTAAGCTTTCCCTTTTAATAGTTTTTCATCCAAAATTCTGGAAGAGTGATGAGGCAGCCATGGGCGCATAAGCCATCGATGCACTTTCTCAGCATCTTGCAAGGACAGCATAAATAGGTACGACGGACGGTGAAAAACTCTAGGAAGAACCCAGAAGAGCAGGCGGGTGGCCTGCTGCAAGAGCTCAAGGAAAACGCTATAGGTTTTGTTTGTTTCGCAAGGGTCCAACACGAAATAGTCGACCCTAGTCCCAAATGTTGTTTTTTCTCCCCTAATGGGTAGTCTACATCCTTAAGTAGAGCTAAGGCATCCGCTCCATCCTTCCAGCTCCTAACCCCTTCACCTTTTGACCCGCATTGTCTGTTGTGTCTGTTGTCGCTTTGGAGGAACATATTTGGACTACACACCTAGAGCCAGATGGACGGTCTGGAACTCCCTGTGTAAATGAAACATCTACAACTCGCACAAGTTGCCTAGAGCCAGTCGGACTGTCTGCAATTCTCTGCAACACACACCACACAACACATCCATAAAAGCACAGGAGCAAGCAAGGCAGACACAAAAGAAAAAACCAAACAACAAATTGTACAATGAAAAATAAAACATAATCAGTGTAAAAAGTGGGACGCTATCCAATATTCCCTCCCCCCCCCAAATCTTAATTTGAGAAAAGCTTCCTTCTTCCTTCGTCATAAGGGCTAAGCACACTTTTCAAAGTTTTAACCTAAGATCCCTAGATCCTGACTCAGTCTCAAATGAATCGGAAATGAACTTTCTTTGTCACTTCACTTACTTCAGGGATCAAATTCGGAGAAAGGAGGGGTTATTTGAACCCAAGACAATTCAGGGAAAATGTTCACTCAGGCTAAAGGAAATTCCCAGAATTCGGAAATTTCTCCGAGGATCTGGGTAGTCAAAGTGGCACACTTGAGTGAAAAAGCGGTCTAGCGGTGCTCCAAGCCATGGTTACACGTTCCAGCTAGGTAGCGGAGCACTGTACACATATACCAGGCATTGGACCCACAAACCGAGTAGATGTGATGCACGAATATGTGGGTGGGTGACCAACGAATCAGAGTAGCCACTTCTAGGTTGACCACAACGCGTTATAGAGGCTTATAAAAAAACTAGTTTACTAAAACGAGATCTGGGTCAAAGTGGCAAAAGAAAGAAAATAGATTTAATATACTCGTACAACAGGAGAAATTAAACACTAAACCAAAAAAAAAAAAAAATTAAGTGGATGGTCAGAGGAAAGGAGGAAAGGATCAGGGAACAACATGGAGAGCTAGGAAGACGAGGAAAGAAGGATACTGAGCAATAGCTAAGTATTGTGTTGTGAGATTTTGTAGTGAGATCCCGGTAGGATTTCGCCTGCGTAGAGAGAAAAAACCAAAAAAAGTTACAACTCCCGTAAAAAGAAAGGCAAACGGGACATGCGACTCGCTAGAAAAAATTCTTGTTACCGTTCGGGAAGACGGAAGATAGCTGCCAACTCTGAAGCGGTTTCCATTCCGGTAGCTTTAACTACCATCAAAATAACCTTGACCAGTAAATTTTTGATACCGCTCAATCGATTATCCGAGATTCCGATCAGTAAAGCGCTCGTTAAAACGTGACTTTCGACTTTTGCTGAGTTTTTTTTTTTCATCTTTTTAAGGTTTCGCAATTCCTTTTTAAAAAGATTACGTGGCGCCTACGGACATATTTGTATATTTTGTTTTTTAAGATTTGCTACTGCCGCAGATTCTTTTCTTTTAATCATAAACCCACCCCTAGCGGGGCAGCCGAAAGTGGCAGCACTTAACCCGCTGCCTGTTGCAAAATTCCCTTGGGTTTTCTTTGCTGACAGCGCATTACACCATTATCGATCAAACCACCACCTGTGTGGTTCATGCTCGTTTTTTTTTCTTTGAAAATAAATTGTGTTTTTGATTCCTGCCGGCAGACCGGCTACCTATTTGTTAATTCAGATTTTGTTCCAACCCCTGGAAAATTAAGAAACAAAAAAAAAAAAATTGTAACAGACTCATCGGGTCAAAAAGTTACTATTCTCTTCATCATCCCCTCTTCCAAAGCCTGTAAATGCAAATGATTCAAAAGCACACAAGGAATTTTGAGTGTAAGACGTCCAAGTTTATCGAATTACTTGGGATATAAGCTGTGTAATTCCGCAAAATTATAACCTTCGGCAAAAATAAACAAAATCCCGCCGAAAGTATCATCATCGGCATTATAAAAGAAGACATCGTGTGCAGATTGGACAACACCGCAGACAAGTACGGCTCAGGGTGAACACCAGGCCCAGATAAGTAGCAGCGATTGCCGAACTTTAGTCGACCGCTCAATGGAATGCATGGTTAAATTTGCAGGAGAATACAACGGAAGCACGGCTTTTCCTTGAGTTTGAAAAAGAGGCGCTCAAATAAATTGGGACGAGGTAACTATAGAGTTCATCCACTGGATTAACATTATCTATCTATTGTCTACTCAGCGATGTAAGTCATTAGATAAAAAAGAGCGACTTGGCAGTTTAATAGAGCTATTCCGAGTTAAGGTAAATTAAGAACCGTCCAAACCCAACATCTGGTGGTAATATCCCATATGTAGGGTCATCCAACTAGAGGTGTGATTTTAAATTAATAGAAAGACGAACACTTTTACGAAAATTTGTGATATTTTTAATATAGTCTAAAGTACAAACTATTAGGCAAGTGATGAAATGCAAACCAGCCAAAAATCGGTCTAGGCTCTGCCTACAAATAGTCATTCTTTTGATGAAACTTTTCGAATAATTGCGGATGTATTTCGTTCTGCTATTTTCTTTTAATGCATAATTCATTGGTGGAGTATACATATAAAGCGGACTTTATCTTTATAACCCTAAAGAAAAATATCTAGTGGCGTTAAATCACACGATCTCGTCGGCCAATTTAAGTCACCATTTAGAAAACGTCCAGGAAATTTGTCAGGCAATAGAGTCGTGTGGCATATGGCGCTATTCTGCTGAATATAAACTTCGTCCAAGTCCATAGCACCAATCTTAGGCAGAAAAAGTCAGCCAACATCGTTCCGTAACTGAGTCGTCCCAGAATCTTTTTCGAAAATACATATATGGCCTAAAATTCGAGTATGTCACCAGCCTAAAAACCGCACCAAACTATCAATCATTGTGCAATAGATGAAGGGATTGTTCTGCTATTTCTCTTGGATTTTCGGAGTCCCAAAAAATAAATGGAAATGAGCCTCATCATATAGAATCATGATCTTGGTCATTCAATTCCAACATCCAGCCTGCCGGATTTATGCAAAATGCAGTGCAAAGTGGTTGCAGATAGGCCCAATTTCTGTGATCTTCTCCAAATGGACACACCTGAATTTTCAGTCACACTCTCACTTACTGCGGCGATATTTTTAGCTGACCTTACTGGACGAACATGAATTGGAGTCTTCACATCACTAACCTGTCCGAGACAAATTTATCGATTAAATTCACGATTCATGGCTGTGCGAGAAGGAGCTTGTTAATGACCATAAGCAGTACGAATTTTGTAAAATGTTTCCGCGATACTTTCGCCGTTTTTGTAGTGAATTTTCAATATTTCAACACTGTATGCGAGTGTATATCGATCCATATTCAATAATCTCCTAGATTTGGAGTCAAAAAAGCTGCAGTAGCTTGGTTCTCTTGCAAAAAAAGCCATTGCGGACAAATGAAGCGTTCAACCTTGCATAACCCACTGGCTATATACCTCAGTCTTAAGACCGATACTCACTTACGGGGTTGCTGTCTGCTGGACGGCCATAGACAATGCAGTCAACTGCAACAAACTAAGCACAGTCCAAAGAACAGCGGAGACTTACGTTCTACTCCCTTAGCGGCATTAGATATTCTGCTTTACCTGACACCTCTCGATATCTTCAACAGGCAAGTAGCTGCGACTGAAGCTATTCGCCTTATGGAGCGAAGTCAGCATGGTGTTTATCCTCAAACCAAGCAATGAGCCCAAGGCATAACCTAAATCACATCGTCCTATAAGCTTGAAATCGTTTTATCTGAAAAGAATGGAAAGAATTATTGACGTCCATAAAAAAGAAAGCTTAGAAATTAGAAATGCCAAATGATTTAGTATCAGGTCGATTTCAGTGTCAGTAGCAGCTGCAAGGGGCTTTCCGCAGGGAGGCGTACTATCGCCCCTCCTACGGTCTTCCGTCATAGATAGTCTGCTTAACAAATTAAGCAACTTAGGCTACAACGCAGTTGGTTATCCCGATGACCTAGTCATCATCATTAGGGGCAGACAAACTAAGGAAGTCACTGCACGTATGTAAAATGTCCTTAAGACATTCCTAGACTGGTATACCAGAGAGAATCTCTTCATAAACAAAAATAAGGCTGTCATAGTTCCTTTCACTAAAAGAAGAAACATAGACTTAGGTATAGTTTCACTACGACACAATCGTTGTGTGATCCGACGAAGTCTAACATCTGAGGCTAATCCCAGACAAAAGACTCAACTGGAACTCTCACTTAAACAACAAAATAACTAAGGCAACCAATGTTTTATAGGGTCGCCGTCACATGTATGGCAGCACATGAGGGATCTCTCCAATGATAGTCAGGCCCATAATAACATATGCTTCTGTAATATGGTGGACTAAAGTCACGCAAAAGACCGCCATTTTAAAGTTCAACACAGAGTACAGCGTCTTACATATCCGGCATTTCCGGAGCCTTCTGGGCCTGCCCCACAGCTGCGATAGAAACAACAATAAGACTAACGCCCCTACACTTATATTTACATATATGGTATAAGAAAAGTGGCATTAAGCAGCACTGTAAGTCTGGTACAAATTAGAGAGTTAAGTCTTAGCCAACCCCCTGACCTCAGCACCCTACTCTCCGAAATATCGGAACTTGACAAGATCCGCACGGTAACAGCCCGCCTTCAAAAAACATCATACTCGTACTTCAATAAACGCTTCTCCACGGAGATTCCCGGCAAAGAAGCATGGGTTGGCAATAACCCACCAAGCAGCCATAATGTCATAAAGTGGTATACGAATGGTTCTAAAATGGAATCGGTTGTGGGAGCTGGAATACACGGATCTAACCTAAATAAAATAATAGCTATGGGCAAGGTCCCAGTGTATTCCAGGCGGAACTCAACGCCATCGAATTATGTCCCAAGCATATTCACAACCCTGGTATCGAAGGCGCAAACTTCCATATACTCGCATACACGGACAGTCAAGCAGCTATAAATGCCCTTAGCTCGCACACCATTGACTGCAAATCAGTCATATACTACGGCAAAACCCTCCAAAAACTAAGTTCCGGTAACAAAACTAAACTGTGGTGGGTTCCTGGTCATGAATGAATTGATGGGAATGAAAAGGCCGTCGAACTAGTCAGAAAGGGATCAGAAACTCCCTTTAATGGACCTGAATTCTTCTGCCGTACTCATAAATCAGCAGTCAATTTAGCTATTAATAGCTGGGAGCATTCGAGATGTATCTCATATTGGGACAGGCCAAACGGGCCATCTTGCCCTTTAAAAAAATGCCAATAGATGTCTAAATCTCAGTCGGCATGATATCAAAAACTTAGTAGGTTATCTCATGGGACACCACGGTTTAAGATATCACCTCAACAAAATGAATCTAGTCGACTCTCCGAAGTGCAGACTTTGTCTTGAAGAAGAGTAAACTGCTGAACACATCTAAGGCGAATGTCCAGCCCTCAACAGAATTAGACGAAAGATTTTCTTCAGGGAACAATTCGGCTAAGACGAACTAATGAATTCCTCTGCTAGTAGTATTATCAACTTCATTCGGAAGGTAGAATACCTACTAGCCTCACTATTGTTACACATAATCATTTAGGTCATAGTGCCGTATTCGCAATTGGCGAGTCAGGAAATTAAAAAAAAAAAATGCTTAGATACCACTGAATGAAATAGCGAGAATAATACTCTACAAGCTACTGACATAGATTCTGTAATAAGATGACATACGTTAAGTCGTTAAGTACCTTTAGTCGACGTCGTTCAGCGCACAGACTTCGTCTTAAGAATGAATACAGGCATTCTGTTGGGAAACCGCTTGAAAATGCTGAATACCAGCATACTCTCAAGCTCAAGGAATAAAGTCACACTGTTATGAATTGATTTCTAAGAAGGAGCTGGATTCATCCTAGACCCAAAGCAAGAAATATGATATCCTGCTGACCAACCCCAAAAGTGTTTTCCATATTTTCAGTATATAGACGAACACAACCAGATAATGACGCTGATAGAACTCTATGTCTATGCAGTCATTCAGCCGATATCAAGGATAGCTAGTGTTTTAGCACAAAACTTGTCTAATGGCAGTTCAACCACAGTCGCACAGGAGAGTTAATTCTCCACATGCCATATTTATGACGTCTTCGGTGACTCCGTACCACTAAATGTCAATGTGCTCTCAAGTGGAATACAAAACGTATTTTTAAATACTTCAGATCAAGGCAAAAGTCTGCATAGTAATCGTTTTGGACCCCCGCATTTGTAGATATCAATAAATTCGATAAACGACGCCTTAAGTCTGAACATCAAGAAAGGATATACAATCATCTTTAAGAGTGAGAGAACCTTTTTAGTTGACACGAAAGGTTTAGAACAAGGTATTTAAACTGGGCAACTGAAGTCAGTCAGTTCACCGCTTTACCTATTGTCAGAGTCGAAAAAAAGTGCAGCTGAAAGATGTGTCGGGTCATGCGGACGCACATAAGCATCTCCAGTAGTAATGGTGTTGAAAAAGATGACGACATTCGAGTCTGCGTGGACTACCGGTAGGATAAGGAATTGGTAAACCAAGACCAGAGAAGAGGACAAGGCAAAGACGTTTTCGTTTCAATCGAATGCCTTTCAGACTTTGATTCACTGGCGACTTTTCAAAGGCTGATGGAACGTATGCGCTCTGTTTACTTAGACAACACTGTAATACGCTCCACTTTAAGGTGAATTTACAATACCTACGTGAATCTTTAAATCCCCTGAAGGATTTCAAGTTACGAACGAACTTCAAGAAATGCAAATTCAGCTGGCCTGGGGTCAAATATCTCACTCCGGCGAGGGATGGGATTAATATGAATTCAGAGAAGACAACTGGAATTAAAGATACGAAGAAACCTATAAGTAAGAACCATTTACTGCACGACTATTAGGCAATCTAATGAAAAGGGCAGTGATTTTTACCAAAATCTAATGAATAATAATAATGACAGGACCGGTACTTGATTGATACAGGGTGATGTAACTAAAAGACACTAAGGGACATGGTAAAAACTGAGGCCAGCAATTACGCCGTTCACTGATAAATTGCTTCATAGTACGTTCCCGTCTTTGTGATGTAAAAGATGTCCGTAAAAGTACCTTAGTAACAACTAGAAAGTGGTCAGAGTCAACATTAGTCACTTGCAATCAACCTTTAATATCGCAACATAGTTTGTTTGATTGTTCTAAGGGCTTAGATCAGATCACCACTAATGTGCTTTTTCAGCATTAAGGTGAAAAACCCCGTGCTAGGCTATACTTTTTATCACACTACCAAAGATGTTCCCTACTTCTATTCCGGCGTTAAAATCCCCTAAATCGATATGAGCGTCATGCTTGTCAGAAAAATTTGCATTATTTTTTCTCAGGAGATACACGATGATCTCTGTCGATCTGTCCAATTTACGTACATGCTGACAATGGTTCAGGGGTGATAAATTTAATACTTTCTTCCTAAATTAGTTGTTCACAGTTTTTTCTGTGTCGCCGGCTCCGTTGGATATTTTGTCCCTACTTTTGGCCCGTGGCGACAGTATGTAGAAAATCAACGTCAAAGACGCTATGACTTACTGTCTCGAAAGTTAAGTACAGAGAAAATTCAACGGTACACTTTGGATAATAAATCGGAAAGGCCAATACGTGTGGTAGATAGAGGGATTCATCGGTCGTGAAAAAAAGAAGACTTCGTTAGAGACCTGAAAAATAGGCATTTCAAGATTGTTGATACCGTAAATATATGTAGAAAAGCGAGAGGCACAAGAGTCGGAAGGGAAGGAAATTGCAGTCAAACGCAGCGTTCCTCTTTTCATGCTCACCTTCGATAAGTCCGAGAATCTTAAAAAAATTTATGAAATAAAAGCGATTTACTCAACATGATTATCAAAACTGAACCTCTATGTAAGAATATAAAACTGGTCACTCAGTGCAAACGCTGTCAAAGCTTTAATCATACTAAAACGTATGAGCCATGTTGTGTGAAATGCGCAGGAAACCACCTATCCAAAGACTGCCAAGTAAACAAGCAAATATCTGCAGCGCGTATTAATTGCAAGGGAGAACAGCCAGCTTAGTGTCGAAGCTGCTAAAGAGCCATTCGGCTCCATTCACAGGTACATTCCGGCCGGCCTCAGTTTTGAAGAAATATGGACCGATGATTCGACTAGTCCATAAACTACACCAAACCGTTATTTTGTTTGGATGCAATGACAGCTCTTGAATCTCTTTGAGTTGGTCTGCACCCCAAATTCAGCTATTTTCCGTAGCCGTTAAGCCAGAAATGGGCCTCATCGATGAACAAAATTTTAGTCGAAAACAGTGGATCATCTTGAAGTTTTTCAAGAACCCAAAGACTAAAATGGTGATGATTCGGAAGGTCGTCCGGCTTCAGTTCTTGCGCGAATTGAATTCTGTATGCCTAAACCACCTAAAATACGCCAAGTTGTTGCATACGATAAGCCAAACTGTTGAGAACGGTGCCGAATCGATTCGTCATGGCATCGCGTACACTCTACGCCACCGCCACTATATTTACTTCACTAAGTTCCAGATGTGGTCTATTTAGTCTAATGAAAATCGGGTTTCCAATTTTCGATGGTACAGCGAATCGTGCGTTCGGTCGGGCGATTATGTGGACCATAAGTTTCTCTAAGCACACGAAACTTCGTAGAATGCTAAATTTCATAGTAAGGATGAATAATTCGTAGACGCTGTGCCGGGTTAAGTCTGTCCATGATATAATGCCAAACTATACTGAACAAAAATATCATATCAGTCTGACACGATGGCTGCGTTATCTCTCATAAAATCCCTGTTGGAAAAAGTACTTCTAAAAGATTCACCCTTTACATTACAGAGTCTATCGAATATACTGAAGACCTTGAAATAGAGCTCAAGTAGAAGTAATCGCCGTACGTGTAAGAAATAGTTATAACTTCCTTACCATTTCCCCCATTTACTGCCCACAGAGATCTGAGCTCGAAAAGAGTGTCTTCAAAAATATGTTTAAATCATTCGCATCTAGTTTTATTATTGGCGGTGGTTTTAATGCAAAAAACACCTTCCGTGGCTCAAGATTCATCTCACAGAAGGATAGAATATTCTATGAAGCTGCTATGGAGAAAATTGGGACTTAGACGAGCAAACCGATATACTAACCGACTGATACCACAAAAATGCCCGGTCTGATCGATTTCTTAGTTTCAAAAGGAATATCTTACAATTTCAAAAAAGTTGATAAAGCTTTGGCTTTTCCTCTCCATTCTCCAGTTATTTTGACAATGAGTAAAACTATAATTGAAAAACATGAGCCAGCAACACTAATAGGAAGAAATAGAAATTGAAGGAAAAGTAGAACTCAACGTATCACTTAGAGCATCCTATGAACTAGAAGTCGACGAAGAAATCAACGTACGACGGTCTACATTATTCGTCGGAGATAAAAGAAATGGCAACAAGGTCATGCTTCACAGCATAAAACTCGTGTAAATAACCCGTGTCGCCTGCTAAGAGAGACCGTTAAAAACTTCAAAAACCGTATAGTAGACCCATATCTTGAAAGCTTAACAGCAACAAGGGAATCTAATTATGCACTTTGGAATGCATTAAAAGGCATGAAAAGACCTAAAGCCCCAATTAGAAAAAAATAACAACGAACAGGCGAAGGGAGATAAGGAGAAAGCGCAAATCTTCGCTTCACATCTGGAAGACTCCTTTAAACCCTTCGATGGTCAAGCACTCATCCACAATATCAGAGAACTGAAAAGAGCGCCAGACATTTACACGATGACAAATGCAACTCTGGTGGAACTTAGCAATGTAATAAAAAAATTAAAACTCCGGGTTACGTCTTAATAACCGGATAGTTCCTTAAGATCCTGCCTAGAAAATCATTAACTAACCTTCTTAATATTATTAACTTTGCACTGATGTATTCTATCTAAAATGCCGAGTCAATGGAAAATTGCTGAAGTCATAATGGTTCCAAAATCAGGAAAGCCTCCAGATGATAAGAAGTCTTATCGATCGATTTCAATTTTCCCAATTTTATCGAAAATCTTTGGGAAGATAATTCTGAGACGTACACTGCCAATTATTGACCGAACACATCTTATCCCGAATCACCAGTTTGGGTTCAGGAGCAAGCATTCAACTATTGATCAGATGCATGGAATCACAGACTTAATTGAGAAAGCTTTGAAAGAAAAAAAGACTTACTCAAGAGTATTCCTTGATGTCCCGCAGGCCTTTGATAAATGTCTGACAGGAAGGCTTAAAGTTCAAATTACGGCAGGTGTTGCCAATGAGCTTTTATAATATAATGACAAAGTATCTCAGGAATAGAGTTTTCCGTGTCAGACTCGGAAACGAAGTATCGTAATTCAAAGTGATTTTAGCAGGCCTACCGCAGGGAAGTGTTCTCGGCCCACTTCTATATACTCGAGACATACCCCAAAAAGAGGGCACCGTTCTAGCTACGCGTGCCACTTCGAGAGAAAATTCAAAATTCGACTAAGCGGACATATCAACCATAGAGTCCTACAAATTTTGGACGAGAGAAACATATTACGCCGTATCCAAAAGACCAAACTTTTGAACCTAGTGCGATAAAATGAAACAACTTTAAAAAGCGGAACATGTCGGAACTTTTATATTAAAGTTACCCACTAAACGAGGCAATTTTATGATAAAAAAACTGCTTGATCAGTCGAAACTTAGTAAGAATTTCACACTACTATTAGCACGCACCTACGATCTTTAGAGTATCTAATGGAAGATTTTCACCTGCCCTCGCCCGAAAAACAAAAAAAAAAACTTTTGTTACTACCACAACCCTCACTCGTCTTTACTATCATACTATACGGTTCTTTTACTATTATGATCGTATGTTGTAGTAATATATTTTACCCTTTCCAGAGGTGGTATATTGAACCCAATACCTAGTCACCTGATGTACTGAAAGGCACTTATTACTCATTCTAGTGCATACATTGTTAGAAACCTGCGAAAGGGTAAAAGAAATTATTTGTATCTGCAGTGACAACCCAACTGCGCTAAGAACCTGACCTAACCCTTAACCACCTCCAAACTGACTTCAGAACGCATAATTTCTCTGACTTGAAAAGGGATAAGCAAGGCTTAACTCATGGAGTTTTAGCTATAATAGTTACAAGTTTCTAGAACCTTCTGAAGAAAAGGTGCAAACAATAGCAAGAGACCAATAGTGTAGCTTAATGTTTCGAATAGTAAACCAGTGACATCATTTAAGGGAACCCAAGCTAGAATTCTTGGAACTATCAGAAACGAACGCCAATTCTGGTCATTTTATGAACATAGGCAGCCTGGTAGGACTCATGCCGACTTTTTGTGTGAATGTTGAAGGACTTACGAGGAGAAAAAAGGCAAAAAACACTTTTTGTCAAAAATAGGAAGAACAAGATAAACCGCCAGTTGAGAAAGTCCAAACCTCAAGCAAGGCGATATGAACACTCATTTACATAGGATATTAGACACCGGCCTAGAGCAGAATAAATCATGATTGGTTATGTATGTAATATGCTTCGCCGTCGACAAGTCCTACTATCATCCTGGTTTCATAGGGATCTTCCTGGTTTATCATGATTTTTTTTCTTTTCTGAAATAAGGCAATAATCGACCGGGTCTTTCTCTGATGGTTGCACTTATTCGTTCCCAGCGCATCATTTTGGACCAAAAATAAATTACCATACTTGACATTAATTCTGGTCTAAACCTCCATGAGGTTCATCTGAGATGTGGTGTTTTATCATGCATTCCAAATAATGACGCTTCGACCATATGTCGAAACCACATATTATCAAGCATAGTACGTCCGGATTCCCACTTACCATACCATCTCCTTTAAATTAAAGTTTCCTTGGATTTGCTAAACTGATCTGTAAAGTCTACATCAATGACCCTTTAGAATTGCTACACATTTTATCCGCATAAAGCCTAAATATTTGAATGAATCTATTTTCCAACTAATGGTCTTGCAGAAGAAAATATCCTTTATGCTCCCTTCCTGTCCCTCCAACATCCCTCATTCCTTTCAAATTTATCCACTTTGACAACGTTCTGACCAAAGCTTCTAAAGGTTTACAGAGAACTTATTCCTCCCCCCCATTTTCGACACACTGAACAATGATTTTTCCAAGAAGACTCCTAAAAAAAAAAATAAAGAAAAAACTTCCATTTGCTTCAAACGGGTAAATGGGAAAAAATAAGTGAAAAGCAAAAAGTAGAAAGCAGAAAGGACACAATACAAGAAAAGGACATTTAATGTTGTGTACAAACGGACAGAGGAGTGAAAAAAGAAACCAAAACCTCACACCACACTCCTGACACACATTTTAATTTAAATGAACATTAAATGTGGAAAGAGATTGCCTAAGGCCCCCTACAATAGAGGATGGGATGGACTTATGAAACTAGATACGGAACCGGACCTGTATAGCCGGAGTCAGAGAGCCTTTCTGACAAATTGAAAGAAAAGGTTTTCTTTTCTCGTTTTTGGTTTTTTTGCCGTTTTTTTGTTTTTATTTTTTTTATTTTTACTTTTCTCTTCGTCATTTAGTTTTTTGGTTGTGTGCCCGTGTCACTTTGTGGAACCATCCAACTGTGACATATCTCCAGAATCCGATTAGCAACTAAAGGTAAGACACACATAGATGAGTTGTAAGGCAGATATGGGTCTCAGATAGGATACTACAATACGTTTCCATGTGACTGCGTTGTAGCATCCTCCTATCTAAAAAAAAGAAACATAAAGAAACAAGGAAACCAAACTCTGGAATGTATTGTATACTAAAAGATACGAGTACGCATATCTTCGTATTCAAGGCGTGGGTGTGTAGAAGTATTTTTGGATAGTCTACATCCAACCACTCCCCAACACGCTTAAAGGACACAAATTGAATCAATTTGAAGAAACAAGTGCCAAAGTACGAACGAATGCTGATTGAATGTGTATGCTTGTTGTCCTTGGATGGGGTTGAAGGATGAAAACGAAAAAGACGTCCTCATTCAAGCCAACTCTCGTAATTGGCTAAATTTTCGATGAACGGTCGAGATGTTTTATCTAAGGAATAAATTAAAAAAGTTTCTACTTTGTTTTGTTTTCTTTTTGTTATTGTTGTTGTTTATTTTTCGATAGAATTCGTTGCTTGTTTCCAGCCCATGTGGATGGTATTGAAAATTACAAAAACCCCACTCTACTTGTACATCTCGCATAGCCATGAAGAGTAGAAGTAAGTTTTTCAGAGGCAATTCTCAACAAATCAATTAATGTGCACTGGGAATTCGGAATGAGCGTTTGATGTCTACTAATTTGCAGAGGATAAATATTGGCATTCTTTCAGTTGGTTGACATAAGAAGACCAGCACAAAAAAAAAAAAACACACAAGTCTTGACAATAACGCAAATATTTGCTTTTATTTCATGAAATATTAGGGACTTGTAGATGCCATGCTCTTACCCACATTGAAAAAGTAACAAAGTACTATTCTTCGAAAGTGGTAAGAAACATATTAACTAAATTATAATTGCTAACTTCTTTATCGGATTCATAACCAGTCGACTCTAAAAGGCCTCTGTCCGCATTGTTTCTGTTGTAGATTTATAAGGCAAATTCTTCTGAACTCTCCTTATAACATTTGGTCATTTAAAAAGCATTGTATCAGTTTTCTTGAAGCTAGGAAAGCTGCTATTGAGGTGCTTTTAGGGATTATATTGCTGCGTTTAGACATTTCTATGACAGGACGATTCCCACCTATACATCACAGTCAGCAAACTAGTCATATCTTTGGATTGTAGGCAGTTAATCAATGATTGGGTGAAATATTTTTAAATTTATCTTAACGCGTAAGCCGACTGGCCGACTGGCCTAAAAAGTACTCGTCAATTTGAAACAGAGTTCCGCCTATGTCTCTGCTAAGGCTGGCGTAAAGCTGGCCATCGCCCCTTTGTACTATAGTTAAAATCACTTGTACATTTTTCGAGATTTAAAAATTCGCTTTAATACAAGGTGGGCCATAATATATGTATGACCCAATTTTCTTAGGCTAAATCTATAAAATAGAATAAAACATGGATTTGGGCTCTTTTTTATGACATCTTCCATGGTTTTCTTCAGAGCTTCGGGCGAAAGATCCTCCATTTCTTGACGGATGACCTCCTTGAGGGTTGGTAGAGCTTGTTTGCTAACATATTTGTGGCCCGCGTTAACCCCGGACAGATTTATTAAAGCTTATTGTAATCATATTCTTAAAACTAACAATTTCACTGGAAGCGGTTAAAGAAAGTTTGGACGTGAGGCATATGTGGAAATAAGAACGTTCTTGAGGGAAAGTTTGCTGAGGTGGTAGTCGAAGAGAGGCAGAATATTGTTAACTTCACGAAGGATTCTAGAGATTGGCTCCAGGTGTCCGTAATTCGTTCTGTGAAGATTAAGCCGGAAAAGTGGCACAGACCTAAAATTGCGTGAGTTGGTGTTAAAAGAAATAAGCTGATGTAACGAAGGACAATCGATATTGGCAACTAAAATTTGATGAATAAAGAGAATGTCGGCATATAGAAAGGGGTTGTAAATTCATAACTTTCAGCCGATCAGTGTATGGTGGTAAGTTTTAGCTGTCATCCCAGGGAAGGCCACGCAAAGCAAATCGTTAAAACCTTCGTTGAATAGCTTCTATCCGGAGTAAGTGAGTTCTGTAGCAGCGTGACCAAATTGGATTACACATTCAACAAGAGGCCTAACAAAGGTTAAGTAAAGGGTTTGTTAACGTAAGGATTGGAAAACTCCTTAGACCAGCGCTTGATGAAGCCAAGGGCAGAGTTGGATTCTTTTTATTATATTATCAATGTGAGAACAGAAATTGAGATCCTTACCACAGACAACACCTAAATCACGCAACTCGTTCACTGAGGGAACAGGCAGATTAAAGACTAGTTAGCAGCGAGGTGAAGTAGGAGAGCTCCTACGGGTATAAGTTATAGGCTGACACTTATTGAGGTTAAACTCAAGGAAATTATTCTGACACCAAGATCATCTTGCAGTGGGCTGTCTGAGGAAGATGATATGTTATACATATATCTGGAGATTTTCATATCACCTACGTAAACAGATATTTATGAATTCTTAATGATGCAATCAACATCATTAATGGTCAGAATAAATAATAAGTGACCAAGGTGGTTGCCTTGAGGGAAACCAGAGGAGGCTTTAATTGGGTCGGACCTAAATAGAACATAGTAATGTCGTTCATTTAATTAGGATTGAATCCATGGAAACCAAGAGCCTTTAATTTTGAAGGATTATATCATGAGAAATTCTATCAAAAGCTTTTCAAAAATCGGTAGCAATCACGTCAATTTCATTTCCAGATTCTAGTGCACAAATAATGCTGGATTCAAATTCCGCTAGGTTGGTGGCTGTAAATGTGCCTTTGAGAAATCGGTGCTGGTTTTGGGAAACAATAGGTTTTCGATGGAAAATCATTTTGTCATAAATAATGCTAACATCGTCTTTGCTTTTTTGTAAGGGAATAATAAAAGACTTTTTCCAGGTTGAGGGAAATGATCCCTGGGTTATAGAAAGCTGAAAGAGAGCTGTAAGATGTCGGGATAGGTGCATTTCATATTTCTTTAAAAATATGAGGTTTATTATTTTATCTTCAACTTGCTCATAGAGAGTTTTGTAAAGTTCAGAGAAAATTATTTGGGCAGACCGGTAATAAAAGAATACGGCGTCGGAACGCGATTCTAAGCAAGCATGCCATGGCTTATTTCTCTTGTTACGAAGAGGTCTTTGGTGGTGGTGATGAAGAATTCTTAAAAAAGGTTCAGATTGGGAGAGACATTTGAAAATTTCTGTTTAAAAGGATGCGATAGCATTGTTAATCATAAGGTTAGGATTATCATAGAGAAAGTTAAAATTGGACATACTAAGCAGGTTGTTGAATTTGGCGTAGTTAGCCCTAGGAAACTGTAAGTGGAGGTTTTTTTAAAAGGTCTAGCTTCGAGACGAGAGTGTATAGCTAAAGATATACTACGGCCATATAAATTTTCCTCTTGGTCTAAATTATCGTCGCGGTATAAATCGAAGTCTTGGGAAAATAATTCATTATTCTTAATATTAGGGGTGAGATTTGTTTCTGTGAGCGCAAAAATGTCGTAGGGCAGAATCTGTGAATTAAGACATATAGCATAAATCTTAATTCGTAATCCTCTTACGTTTTGATAATACAGGGACAGACATTTGGGAGGCTTCGGCAAAGAATTGAGTGGTGGGCATGCATTTGGATTTTACGTGAGACTCAAAAGAAGAGAGATCACTAGCCACATCATCAGGAGTCGTATCTAGTTGCTCATCAAAACGTATAAAGGTTGCCGCAGTTCATTAAGATTAGTGGGGAGGCCTTTTTGCAGAATGGAAACCATTGCATTGGTTTACGTTATATCGTCGATACAGACAGAGTCTAGCGTATCATGGAGATAGGCGAGATTTAATGTCCGTTAAATTTAATGTTCATTAATCTGCGGTCTCTTAGTCTCTTCTTCCCCTGAATCGCTAAGATGTTTGGTTAACTTTGCCTTTGGAGGAAGTATGGGGTCTAAAAAAGAAGGTGGTCTGATATTAGCGAGAGATGCTGCACTTAAAAGAAGTATCCTTGCGATGGCAGTTGATTTCTGTATTCAGTTTCAATCTTTCCATGGTTATTTTACACAGTTTGATGACGATGGAAGCAGGATTGATGAACATCCATGCTTACCTTGAAGGTGTTGGTGAAGATTTTATGGCAGTTGCTGACATGACTTTAAATAACCCCATAGAAATGAGTCCAGGGCGGTCAAGTCCGGTGATCTTGCAGGCCAGTTCAAATCACCAAAACGCGATATAAGATGCCTGGGAAACGCCTGTTTTAAAATGTCGGTATTTATCACATGAGTGCATAGTTATTAAAATAGTATTAAATATCATTTAAGTGTCCCTCTTTTAATATTAAAATTTAATTTTGGGTAGGGTGACGCAATAAAAGCAATTCATATGCCAACAAGAAGCTTAAAATTAGAAGTATTTATTAAAACAGCAAAAATTCCAACGATATTTAGTCAGCGAGAGAAAGTAAGGAACAGAATCTCTCTCTCTCACGCATGCATCCGAAAGCTTCCAAGGGCTTGGGGACAACATGCCACATAGGGTAAGTCCGGTTTATCTTACGAGATAGAGCGCTGCAATTTAACTACTAATTTGCTGCTTGATAACCTAAATCATGGTTACTATTTCTCGGACACGTTTCATTTGCAGTTTCACCGGAAAAAAATTAAACTCGGACTCATCCATGGCCTTTATAATAGTTCATGCAGTTCATGTAAGCTTTTATGTACTCCGGCGGATTTAACTGCTAGAACTACATGTTTGGTCGGTTCTAATGTTTATGATCATCCCGTTCGCTAAAACAAATCTAACGGCAGTCATTGTGAGTATCCCAGTTGAAGCAGGAGTTAAAGCGATCTATGATCCTCTGTATAGTCCACTGCAGACGCTGGACAATTACCGTACTGTACTACTTACTGAGGTGCAACACCTCATGGTACACTGAATGTGATTCTAGTCCGGACCATATTAAATGAAACATCAGCAATATAAACATCGTTCTAGAAATGTGTTTTTACAAAAATCTTACCCAACAGAGGTAACAATTGTAAAAACCGTCTTTCTTTCAATTTTTCTGATAAGACCGCGTCAAGAAATTAATTTGATTGGAGTTCCGCAACCCCTATTGATCTTTTTATAAAGTAAAAGTTCACTATATTTTAGGTGATATCCTCGGTTTTTGTACGTGCAAGGGCATAATACTTAGGACCTCATATTTTCAGTGGATTTCATTAGTCTCTGAGGCTCTGATGCTTTAAATCTATCCCAACTTGTGTTGATATAATCAGAAAATTAAATGAAAAAGGGGTGGGATTATGGCTGAGGTATGGACAGAGTGCCCAAAATCCACTGAAATCCTCAAGACCTACAAAATTTTGTCGAAAAAACATTTAAAAGATTTATCAGAATCTCGACAAAGTCAATTGAGAAACAATACAGGCTATGGATAAGGATAAGATATGTTTCAGCTGGGCTCAAGCGCACACAACTTTCTGCATGTTATTTGCCTAAGATTTAAC
Organism: Volucella zonaria; assembly: GCA_963966105.1. NCBI lineage: Eukaryota > Metazoa > Arthropoda > Insecta > Diptera > Syrphidae > Volucella > Volucella zonaria. The sequence goes on from OZ014530.1 coordinate 49,908,719, forward strand.
GTAGTAATGTGAGCAGTACTACGGCACATTTGCTTCAGGCATGAAAAATTCATATACGACTAGAAATTGCAGCAAAATATTCTAGAACGTGCCAAAGGTAGTAACAATTTTTGGCCATTCATCAAAAACTCCAGGAATTTTGCCTCATTCTCCATCCCAACGCTCTGCTATAATGACATTACAGCTGTCAGCTCTTTGGACAAGGCCAATCTACTCGATGTACACTTTGCAACCAGTTCCACATTTCTTCATGGGGACTAATGCTCTTTCGCACTACTGTAGTAGCAAAAGTACTTATAGATGTTAATTTACACACACCCGCTAGTCCAGATGGTATATCGGCACTTCTTCTGAATAGGTATTCTTCCTGGCTCGCAAAACCACCGTGCAAGCTCTTTCATCAATCCTACACTTTAGGACTCTTTCCGAGTAGATGGAAAGCAGCATTTGTCCAGCAAGTTCCTCCTAGAGACACATTGCACTTTTGTCCCTTCTTTTGAAGGTAATAGAAACGCTTATAAACCATCAGCTCATAAAATATCTCGGAACACAAAATCTTCCCGATGAGCGGCAGCACAATTCCACTGATAATTTGATGGCATATTTCGTCGAATAATGTAACCAAAGTCAATGTCTATAGCAAACTGGCGAAAGGAAGATAGTCGCATAGTTTAGTATCAGACTCATTTGTCGAAAATGCGTGCATTTAGGATCGACGAATATCCTTTTCATTGGATTGAAAATTATCTTTCGGAACATTCAATTCAAGTTGTTTTGGGTGGTTCCAAGTCTGATAATCGCAAAATAAATGCTGGTGTGCCCCGGAACTCTGTTCTCTCCCTGACTACTGTCTGCTACTTCTAATCAAATATATTCCCTCCAAAATACAATGCTGTCTACTGTTGTTAAAGCGAATTTTAAACACACATCCATGACACTTGGTAGAAAGAATTTAAAATCGTTCGACAAAATTCATAAGTGATGCTAATATTGCACAGACAATTGACGCCCTTGAATACCGACGTAATATCCCTTACCTTACCTTGATGTATGGTTATTTTCACCACCAGTGCACCATCGAAATTGCCAGTAGGATTCCTTCAAACCTTCAACCGTAATACCCGTCTCGCTATAAACGTTCATCAGTATACCCTCAAGCCCACTTTCAGACAAACTCTAAAATACCGTGATTCGTTCCCAAGCCGAAAAATTCGCTTATGGAATTCCCTACCGAGCTCTTTGACTTCTAGCCATTATACTCGTAACTTATACATGGGAAGTTCATTGGCCACCGATGAGACTTCCTTGTATAGGGTTATTGGAAAAGTTAGTTTCACATTGAAAATCCAAGAGCAATTCAAGACCTAAAACGCAACATTCGTACTGTGATTGAAGCCGTTAACCTGATAAATTTGCAATTAGCACACGATGCTGGCCGGTAATGGCATTACGAACGTTCTTGTGTTTCTTATCGAGGAGGAGATGAAGTTGTAAATATTTACACTTGGAACAAGAGCAAGTAACTAGAATCTTCATAAATCATAACACAGTTCAGTACACCTGACTAACAGCAGAAATTCCATCGTATCGACAAACAGGAAAATCACTCACATTTTTTTGTGTTCAGGGAAGCTCAAATAGTTTGTCATTTTTTTACCGGATTTCGATATATGTGTATCTGAGAAGTACATATAACAGGCATCCATTTGTTATAACCTCATTATGTTTAATGTAGGGAAATTAACTTAATGGAACCAGGCAAGTTTCCTGTTGGGCTCCTAAGTCTTCCTCTGTCATGACTATTCGTATACATATATCAAAACACAACAAATTTTCTAATTGTTATGAAACAATAATCGTAACAGAACCAGAAATGTCCCATGTCCCACCCCTACTCAATCAAAATTCATTAAGTGAATACCAAGCTATCCATACTCGTGTGTATATGAACATACGAGTGTGTATCTACATCTATTTACTGTCCTGTACAGTATACCATAGTCCTGCTTAAGGTGGTCAACATTAAGCACCCCAACTGTCTCTTTGATCATTTGTTAAATAATTTATCTTTGAATGTTCTGTGCTAATTCAGCATTCAGGGTAATTATTCAAATGAATGGTGTAAGGATATACATTAGGACAATTTTTTTTCTTTCTTTCTCTTATCTTGCCTTTTGTTCTTTTGAGGCATGTGCGGCATAAATTGAATTCTGTACGAATTACAGGGTACACATATCAAGGTAATTTCGTCGAATTCTTGCCCAAGGGGTGGTGGTAGGAATATACCATAAATTACATTTATTTTTTTTTGTTAAGGGTATGTAGTCAGGAATTTGTCGCGAGTTCGGATAATTATGGATTTGATCCTTCTGCATGTCTAGGAAGTGAAAATTATATTGTATCTAGAGAAGTTAATTGCAGTCTGCGAAACTCTACATAAATGGTAAATGACTACTTTCTTGTTTTAATTGCTTTTCTATACCATTTTTGGGGGCAGAAAAACTTTTTAACAAATATTGGTGAAACCTGTACTTTAAAGCTCTAGAGCAACAATTTTGTTATGCGGCACAGTGTATACCATCAATTACATTACATTATTATATCAGCAAAATACCGCCTTGATCAAAATGTTCCCGCAACACACCACCGTTTGGCGTTCCCATTGTTCCGATTTGAGTTCTGTTTTTTTGTTAAGTTGGTAAATCTGTTGCTGATATTCCCTCTAAATCTTAGCGTCATAGCTTGACATTGCAAAAGTTACGTAGCCAAGAGTACATCTATCTCTGTGTATCTTGGCGATTTTTTACAATTTTAGAAATGGATTTAAATTTGCAACAACGAACTTCTATTAAATTTTGCGTAAAAAACGGTTTTAATGGTGCGCGAACGTTGAAAATATTGGAAAAGTATTTCGGCAACGATTCCCTAAAGAAAACGGCTGTTTACCAGTGGCACGAGCGGTTCAAAAGTTGCCGTGAGTCAATTGAAAATGATGAACGCAGTGGAAGACCATCGACATCGAAAACCGACGAAAACATTGATAAAGTAAAAGAAATGTTGGTCAATAACCGCAAATTAACCATCAGAGAGATAGTGGAGGACTTGAACATTGCCTATGGATCCGTTCAAGGCACTTTGGTTAATGATTTAGGTTTCCGTCGTGTAGCAGCAAATTTGGTGCCAAAAGACCTCAATTTCATGCAAAAAAGGGACCGTGTTTGTGTTGACGTCGCAAAAGGAATGATTTGGAGGCTGAATCTGATCCCACATTCATCAAAAGGATCATTACTGGAGACGAGATGTGGGTTTATGAGTACGACACGCAATCCAGACATCAGGCAAGTGAATGGTGTTCACCAAATGAGCCGAGACCAGAAAAAACCACGTCGTTTTCAGTCAAGAAACAAGGCAATGCTCACGGTTTTCATGGATTACAACGGTGTAGTGCATCATGAATTTTTGCCAGAAGGCCAGACAGTAAACAAAGATCATTATGAGTATTTGCGCGTTATGAGACGTTTGAGAGAAGCAATTCGCCGAAAGAGACCAGAATTGTGGGCAGAAAACTCGTGGATTTTGCACCATGATAACGCATTGTTGCACAGTGCCATCATTATTCGTAATTTTTTGACGAAAAATGCAACAAATACCATCCCACAGCCACCGAATTCACCTGATTTGGCTCCCTGCGACTTCTTTCTGTTCAATCGAGTTAAAAAACCACTACGGGGAACGCGTTTAGGCAGCCGAGAGGAAGTAATGGAAAAATTGCAGGAAGCACTGATGTACATACCGAAAACCGAATATAAAAAATATTTCGAGGATTGGATCAAGCACTGGAATAAGTGTGTTGCAGTCGATGGGGATTGCTTTAAAGGGGACAATATAGATTTAGGTGAATGAACTTGTAGTTTTAATTTTCTGATTAACTTCCGGGAGCTTTTTGATCTGGGTGGTATGTATGTTTCCAGGCTATGGGGCTAAATAAAATGCTGGCATAAACTTGACGGTTATTTCATGTGCCACACGATCAAGCCGATCACAATGTGGGATGTTGATTACATGAAATCCCATTACTCTGACCTAGAAGATCAATTGGGCTTTCTCTTTAGAATCAATACAACGTCTTCAATTAAACGGAATATCAGGCAATCTTACAATTAATTCTGATGTTATCCCGTCCAAAATTTTGGAAAGAAAGGTTACTCTCCACTAGCGTCCGCCACCTGTGGTGCGGTCTTCTTCTATTTGAATTTCCCATAACAATGGATTCGAAAACTTACCGCTCTGCATGCCCGAGCCATCTGAGACGATTAATTCTGGTTTTCTTTATGTTTTTTTGGTGAGCCGATGCCACTGCACAGTTCTGGGTTAAAACTCCCCCTCCATTTCCCGTCGACACAGATAAGGCCGTACATTACTGGGAACACTTTTCTCTGGGACCGAGCTAGTGCTTCCTATTTCTTCTTTGATAAAGTTCGTAACTTTGAGCCATATAGGAGGACTTGGACGATAAATGTCTCATGGAGCGTTACGTTGGTTTTCTGAGAGTCGGATCTCCTATTCATTTGTTTTTGAGAGCCAAAAAAATAACGAGAGATGGATGAATTTGTTGGTTCTTATAAATTTCTCTTCGAGTTTGGAGGAGAACATATAATGGTTGTTGGAGATTTCAATGACCGGGTTCTGGAGCCGGCGTTCGTACTTGGTTCAGTGAACATTATCAGCAATGCAATGGACAGGACAGTTAATACCAATGAAAAGAGATTTGTTGAGACATGCGTGTTGATTGGACTTAGAAAAAGAAATAAGTCTGATGCTGGGTGTAGGAGTGGAAAACTGAAAAAGTCGTGTGCGAACGAACATGTCGAGGACAGCAACAAGGAGAGATTTTCATGTCCTACACTTACAGTCATTGAAAAAGTCATCCCGCACAAAAAGCAAAATAGAAGAACTTCTCACCTTTATCAAGCGACCAGCATGTTCCACTATTGACAACTGCCTTGTTTGAACGTGTTGACGGAAGAAAAGTCAACGTATTTGCTTATTCTGATCACTTGCCTTAAACAGTCATTATAAGATTCAGTGAACCTAATGAGACCCCAGCATTCGAGATGCTACTGCTACCAAAACTGCAATGGAAAGATAGTTATACACATAGATACGAGTACCAAATCTATTACTTATTTCAGTAAATAGCAATATCCTTTAGTCTGCTGAGGAGACAGATATACTAATGCAGTTCATCAAACCAGCGGTGAACTCTTTCCAGTCATAGAGAAGGCTCATAAAACATTAACTGCGGAACGACACAGAATGCGAAAGAAGTCAAAAAATGTTTCCGCCTTTTTGCGTGTGGTAAGAACCTCAGATATGTTCTCCTCCAGAGCCAGGTATAATCTAACAATTAAGGGGTTAAGGACCTCATAATTGACCCCAAAATCGATTTTTTTATTTCATTTTCTTAATATAGATCCAATATGGAACTGAATGCGACAACCCACACCTTTTACGACCTATAAAAGTGGTTTAAAATTTGAGCCAAATTGGGGGACCAACGCACGAGACCACGAACGAGGCGATGCGCCGTGCTACCTCGCAGTCCAAGGATGCCATTACCATCAATCTCCTTAGTTTCCTTCCAAGATATGACTACCTTTTTTTTATTGAATTTAGTACTTTTTTTTTTATTTATTGTATAAAATATCCACACTACCTGTGGAGCGAATCTTAAAATTCTTACTTTGTACTTTATGGTGAAAAATGTTCGTAAAAAAATGTTGAAAAAAATAAAAGAAAACTTCAAACGAATATTTTGAATTTCCTTGAAATCCCTCAAATTAAATTTGTTAAAGGTAATAATTTCACAATTTGGTGAAAAAATCAAAGCCGAATGAACTTCTGGAGTATATTTGTGTCGAAATCACATATACCTGTGACAAAATATTGATAGGATGTATATACATGGCACCAAACACAGGAAACTGCTCTTATATAAGAGTTTTGTTAGAGGAATTGTCTCCACTTTATGCGAAAATTGTACCTTGAGGAGACTAATATTCTGGAAGGAAGAAATAAACAATTCGTTGATATTGTGGGATCTTTTAATTTACATTTTGGGAATTATGATCAACCAACTCATTTTGCGCCTAACAGACGGCCCTCGCTCTTAGATGTACCATATTCATTGTATCTAATCCTGATTCCATATTGCACTATGACCAACTTCGTGCACCTGCTTTTTCACATCATGATTTGATATATTTGAACGTAAATGCATTTCCCGTAAATGCAAATCAAGGCAAAGAAAGGTCGTATAACTTTTCAAAAATTAATTTAAATGCATTGCTTAGCGATTTTAGGAGTTTGAATTGGACATTAATATATACAACAGGTAATGTTAACATTCAACTCGAGCTTTTTATAATTTTGTTAATTGTTTGTGTCACAAACATGTACCTATAAAAGAAAAGCTTCTCAAAAGATGGGCATTCCCTGGCTAACATCAGAAGTCCTAAGTCTTATTAGTAGACGAAATCTTCTTTACGAAAGGGGGAGGTATAAATCTTCAGTTATTTACAATGAATATGCTACAGTAATAAACGCAGTTACCGTTTTGATTCGAAATAAGAAAAAGTCTTTTTACCAAAACAAATTCAACTCCGCCGATTGTACCTCGAAATTTTGGAAGAACGTTCGGGAGATGGCACTGAGGTCTACTAAAGAATCTACCCCTGATAACATCGACCTTAATGTGCTTAACAGAAAGTTTGTTCAAAACAACTGCAATCTACTTGATTTTCAGACCGTCCCTTCTACCACCGGCCATCAGCAAGAAGTAATGTTTTCATTCACCGGAGTTGATGAGTTAAATGTTGGCCAAACAATTCTGAAGATCAAATCGAAAACTGTTGGCTCGGATAATGTTTTCCCGGTTTTTATTAAAATTCTTCTACCTGTATTACTTCCTCACATAACCCACATATATAACTCGGTCATAACTACGTCAGTTTTTCCCGATAGATGGAAAATCGCTAAAATTTTACCTCTGCCAAAATCATTAACTGCTAATAATATCGAATACCGACCAATAGCGATTCTTATTTTTTTAAGTAAGGTATTTGAAACTACGAGGGCTATTCCAAAATCAACCTCCGATGTGTTACAATTCATGACATACGTGCACTTCGGTGACGTGTTTCTGTATGTCGCAACCAGTAAATTATTCTCTAATAATATGCCAAGTTTCGACCGTTTTCGTTCAGTATTTTTCCAATAGGTGCCGTTTTAACATGGAGAATACAATTTTATCTCCGGCCGCCTGTGAGGTGCGAAGTGTAATTCGTTTTTTGCAAGCCGAGGGAAATGGCGCAGCTCAAATTCATCGTCGGTTATGTGATATTTACGGCAATACAGTGATTGGTGTAGACAATTTAAAAACGGACGCACAGATGTGCATAATGAAGAATCCCAAGGGCGCAAAGCGTTCATGAATTAAGACGTGGTTCACCAAGTTGACCAATTTGTTCGCGAAAACAGGCGTTTTACGATTTCAGATTTTGCGACAAGATTTTCCGGAATTTCTCGAACTACTCTATACAGAATCGTGTCTGAAAACTTGGGTTACCATAAGTTCTGTGCCAGTTGGGTCCCAAAACCGAATATGTCAATTCAGGAAAAGCATTTGTCGAACGTTTAGAAATGGGAGGTGAAGAATTTATACAGCAAATTGTGACTGGGGATGAGACTTGGGTCCAGTATGTAAACTTAGAAAGCAAAGAACAGTCAACGCAATGGATGCACACTCATTCCCCAATCAAGCCAAAAAAATTCAAATAAACTTTTTCTTATCGAAAAATGATGGCGCCACAGTTTTTTGGGACAGTAAAGGCATATTGATGACCAAGTTTATAGAACCTGGAACCACAATAAATTCAGCGGCTTACTGTGAAACTCTACGTAAGTTGAGAAGAGCAATCCAGAACAAAAGACGAGGAATGCTTACCAAAGGTATGGTGCTTCTGCATGACAACGCACGACCACACACTGCTGCATGCACAAAAACTTTAGTGTAGTAGTTCAATTGGGATATTTTTGATCACCCTCCCTCTCCCTATAGTCCTGACTTGGCACCAAGTGATTATCACCTTTTTCCAAAATTGAAATCATCCATTGCATCTTAACATTTTGGAAGTAATGAGGAACCTATGAACGGTGTGAATCAATGCCTCAACGCACTAGCAGTGCAATTTTTTAACGAGGGTGTACAAAAGCTCGTCCCACGTTACCAAAAATGTATAGATTTAAACGGAGACTATGTAGAAAAATAATTTAGATATTAATAAAACTATTTTGTGTAAAAAATTAATGTTTTTTAAAAAAAATATTTTTCACTTCGGAGGTTGATTTTGGAATAGCCCTCGTATTATTAGTAACCAAATAAAATTATTTTTAAATAGAAAAAATCTTATTACAAAATTTTAGTCCGGTTTCCACGCCAAATATAACTGTACCACAGCTATACTCAAAGTATGCAAAGATTTACGAGTGGGCTTAGACAGCGATACGTTGGGTCTTATAGTGTTTCTCGAATTTTCTAAGACATTTGATAGCGTTAATCATTCGTTATTATTGAAAAAGCAGGAAAGGCGATTTTTCTTTGAAAGCAGATATTCATATTTATCAGATCGGTCCCAAGTAACAGATGTTCTTCGCATCTACAAGTCTCTTAAGGTGTTCCTCAAGGTTCTGTACTGGGTCCTTTGCTATTTTCATGCTTTATAAACGACATATCTAAGTGCTTAACGAAATATGAACATCATATACATATACAGCTGATGAAGTTCACATATACTCGTTAGTCCCGAAATCTTTCAAAAATCAAGGATTTAATAATATTGATCGAATGATAAAAGAAATTCACAAATAATGGACTTAAACTAAAGCTATGATAAGTAACCGAAGCAAAAATACAGTAACATTACCTCATATAATTCTTAATGCTACAACTGTTGAGTATGTTGATAATAAAAAAAATCTTGGGATATACTTTACTAATAAATTGAATTGGAATATTCACGTAAACAAAGTTATATCAAAAATATATGGTGCTCTACGTGGTCTAAGCCCTGCGACAAAGTATCTTCCCACAAATATTAAACTTATGCTTATTAAATCGTTCATTTTACAGTTAATTCTTTATGGATGTAAAATATATTCGGACATAGACTACTTATCCAAAAGAAAACTTATCGTGGCATTCAATAGCTGTGCGAGATATATTTTTAACATAAAAAGATCTGATCACATTTCTGAATTTACCAATACAATAACAAGCTGTTCACTGTTAGTTCTTATGAACTACAGAACCATTAAAGTATTTCACAAAATTATAACAACCAAACAACCGGATTACCTTTTTGAAAAAATTAAGTTCGTGACTAATCCAAGAACAATGAAAATAATTCCATTAATTACAAGCCGACAAGCGATTCATCTTTGGAATGAGCTACCCGTGCTTAAACGAACAAATAACACAACTACTTTTACTAGAAAAACTTTTGAATACTATGCACAAATTTACTGATGGAATTTCATTACTTTTATCTATTTCTTTTTCCACCTTTCCTCTATCTTCCTTTCTCTACTATCTATTTTAATTTTTACTTTTATCTCTTTCTTTATTTGGATTATTTATTTATTTTTTTCCTTCTTTTGCGATCTAATTTATAATGTAAGTTTAACTTGTACAACTAAAAATAAGATACTCGTATATTGTACAAGTACAATGAATTGTTTTAATAAATAAATAAATAAATAAATAAATAAATAAATGGGCTAAGATATGTGCATGCAAAGTTTGGGTGAGATCGGTTGAGCCGTTTCGGATATAAAGGGTCATTTGTCTCGCATAGGAAATACAAGTAAAAGCGTCTCAGGTCCTTACTCCCTTAAGGAGTACAAATCCATCTGCAAAATAAAGAAAAAAATATACATGGTCCACATACAGAATATTCGAAAGGAATAGTCAATCATTTTGGAAGTTTGCCAAAAGGTGTAATGCTGCATTATTTGCACTTGATTGCCAGATTGAGGCTGACGTATAGGCCGCTTCGAGTAATTGCTGAACCACTTACCCAGCTCAAATCAAATTATATATGCATTCCCCTATGTGGAAAACTCTGATCTCAGTCCGGGAGATTAAAACCATAATAAACCATTGCAGTTTAAACAAGGCTCCTGCGGAATACCGTCTGCCATATGAAATCTTCAAGCAAGCGATAAATTAATTCATACAAAACCTCGCAGATACGAGCACGTACTACTTTATTCACAAATACAATACTGGACTATTACCGGAAAGCTTCGGAAGAAACATAACCAAATACAAGTTTCGTTTTGAATCATTTGTTATATTGACACTGACATCTCAAGATCTTGAGGGGTGTCCTTAAAGATCAATCAAGACCTTCGTCCGAGCCATTCGTGAGAGAGAGACAGAAATAGTCAACAAAGTCGTAAAAAATTGGGTTGAAAGGATGCGCTACTGCGAAGCCAGCACAGGCAACCAAGCGAATGCTCGCTCTTTCTAATGAAGCCATAACATACCGAAAGTAATTGATTTGTGTTCATTTTATTTTATTTTTAAAAAGAAACTTAAATTTTGACCACCCTGTAGTCTTTCCCTTATTTAGGAATCGGGACACAAGAAACCCAAATACCTACAGGGGTATTTCCTTTTTGAATGCAATTATGAATATATTCACAGGAGTCATCCTTCATCATCTGACGGATTGGACACAGGCGAATGATTTGTTAGGAGAATTCCAAGTTGGATTCTGAAAAAAATATTCAAATATCGATAAAATATTTTCTTTAATGCGTATTGCGAAATGGTATGTAGATAACGAGAAATAAATGTATGCGTCCCTTGTAGATTTTAATGCTACATTCGATTCAGCTGACTAACCATTCTCTTCTACAAAGTCAGCTATAAATGATCAACTGGACAGCAGTGTGGAATGGTAAAAATATTTCACACAGGTTCAGATCTGAAATGAGTGTAAAGCGGGGATGTTTATTAAGCCCATTTCTTTTCTCAATATTTTTGGGACCTGTCATCCTACCTCCTTGAAGAAATCGTATTTAACAGCTTGAATATTAAAGAGCTGATGTATGCCGGCCGCACATTGTCTTGTTGGCTAAAACTCGAAACCTGATGCAAATACGAGTAATGGTCAACAAACTACACTTCTACTGCACCACATGGAATCTAAAAGTTAAAACCAGTAAGTCCGAAATAATGATCTTGCATTTTGCAAGAAGAGAAAAATGATTTTTCGAAAACACCGAATTGGTGATACTACGAGAGTATAAGTACTCGTATCTGGGCATCATTATCACTCCCCAACTGAATTTCAAAAAGCATCTATAGAAATTAAAAGAAGCCAAAACAGCCATCAACTGCCACTGGAAAAGTATCATTGGGAAGAAGGACCTCAAGTAAAAAGTACAAACATTTCCCAACGGTGGCAAGATCTGTCATGTGATATTCATCACAGTTGTGGGGTATTTACAAGTATGAAGAGGTTGAATAACTTTTAAGATATGTTTTAAAGAGAATATTCAAACTATCGAAGAATAAATCAAATTATGTGCTGCCCCTAGAAATGGAAGTACTGCCGCTGCATATGCTTACACTTAGCGAACATTTAAGCTAGATGTTGAAGGTTACGGCTCTTCAAAATTACAGACTCCGAAAGATTGTAGCACCGCATATTTTACGGCGTTAGGCAAAGTGCTTCAGGAAATAGTCGAGACTATGTGAAGTGCACAATGTTCACTTCGCGGAGGAAGATACGTCATCGTGGGGAAACAACCTTCAGTTGCTTTGAGATAAGCTAAACTAAACACGTTTGCAGAAAGGACACAAGAAAGTCAAACGAAGAGCATGTATCGTACCCTTTAACACAATTTAAAAAAAAAAAACTACATAACCACACCGAACCCGTCATAATGCGAAATGTACGCTTTACAACCAAAGAACGAGGGAGGATACTTCGCATTTCTAGGATTAAGCCAAACTCTTGGGAAAAAACGGTTTATCGCTTAATGAAATGCAGGGTATGAATAGTCAGAATTGGTCCGTTCTGCTTATAAGTATCGTACGCAAATTATTAATGAAGATTTTTAAATTCTTTAAGTTAAGTCCACTTTGAATCTTAAACTTCAGCTAGAAAATTTATTTATTGTAAATTTATTTCTGTTTTTGACTGACGGCGAGGTATATAAAGTCCTCGAATACGAAGTTATACCTGTCTATTATGACGTCTTGTTTGAGTCGTCGATGTAGTATGTCCTTTTTCGATGACAGTATCTTCGCTGCTTTTGCTTCTATACTTATAAATGCCTCACTATCAGCTCGCTGTGTTCTGACAGTACATCTACGTTATCCGCAAAGACAAGTACTTAAACAGACTTCTAAAGGAATGTGCATTTGGTACTGGCTAGAGTTTGGCACAATACTCTTAAATACGATGTTGACGAAATTTCATGAAAGTGGAAGACCTTGTTCCAGCGGACATGGTTTAGTGTAATCGATGCCGATATGCACTGACAAAGGCGTCCATTAATCGACTAATAGATGGTGTACATATGTCGATTCAAATGTCTTCTCCAAGATCTACTATAATATAAAAATCTGGTCGATATTGAACTTTCCAGGCCTAAACCATACTGATAAGGACCAAACAGGCTTCATCATAGATAATCTTACAGGCAATGTTGAGGGGATACCTTTATACAATACTTTGCTCAGATAAGAGGTATACTTTCTGCAGGATCACAAAGTCATGTCATAGGTTGATAATAGGGCTGTCAGTGCTAGCAGCCTGGTTGGACTAAAGATTTGGTATAGCTATCCTCATTTTGTGTACGAAATTGTTGAGAATCACCGTCCAGGTTGAATAGCACGTTTTGTCTTTTTTGCTGGGTATGGGTATGAATACCATACACTTACAATGCTTGAGCATGTGTAAGTTTTTTTGGAAAATGGGATAAATAGAGAAAGAAAGATTTTGGTCTCAGTGATTATTTCGCCCCATGGGTGGCATCCAACATTGAAAGAAATTCTTAGTGGAAGTTGGCTTGATGTTGATTTGTAGTCAACTACTCATCTTATTTGATTTTCGTTAACTGAAAAAATGAATATGTCTTTCGAACAAGACAGGGATTCAAACACCGAACCTTCCGATTTTGAAGCTAGTCCACTACCACTTGAGCCACTGCCACCCACTGATAGCGAAATGTTGACTGAAATCGTCGTTCAACCAATTTTAATTTAATTTTGGTGGGGGTTAACGCTCCCATTTATTTCGCTTAATTCAGGCTTAAAAAACTAAGACTTAAAAACTAAAAATACAAAAAATAGGGTTTTAAAGCTTGGGATGGTGAAGGAGATCGAATTTGAGGGAAAGTGCGATTAAAATCGAAAACAGAAAAGAGTTTACTTTACGCAGAATACGGGAGATTGGTTCTTTAGAGCCATATGTGATGCGGTGGATTGGTAGATAAAAGAGGCGGGGGCAACGTAGGTCTCAAGGCTTAGTGTTAAAGAAAAAGGAGTTGTAAAGAGACGTGCAATCGACGGAGCCAGAAAGGAGTCGGTGTATGAAAAAAATGTTTGCTGCGTCCCTTTGTTCCTCAAGTGTATTCAGGTTAATGAGTTTGAGACGGTCTCGATAGGGAGGTAAGATTAGAGGATCGCTCCAATGTTGACCCCGGAGAGCAAATCGAAGAAAACGACGATGGATCCTCTCGATTCGAGTTACAAGAACTCGTTGAAAGGGACACCACGCTTGGCTAGCGTACTCAAGAAGGGGGCGAACGTAAGTGATGTATAGTGATCTGGTCACGTACGGGTTACAGAATTCTTTGGACCATCTTTTAACGAAGCCAAGCGATGAGTTTGCTTTAGTAATTATCTCATCGATATGCGAGCGGAAATTAAGCTCCCTGTCGCATAAAATGCCAAGGTCGCGGATAGTCTGAACAAGGGATATACTCGTAGGTTGACCGTGGAAAACGTAAGTTCGGGGTGAAAACCTGTTGCACTTACGTGAAAAGGTAATCGATTGCCATTTGGTGACGCTGAGATCTAAGCAGTTCTTGATGCATCATTTGGAAAAACTATTTAGATCTATTTGAAGGAGGCTGGAGTCGTATTGTGAGAAAATGGGTTTAAAAAATTTGGTATCGTCAGCATAGGCAGAAAGTGCTGAGTGGTGAATGGCCCTTTCAAAATCGTTAATGGTTAGGATGAAGAGAAGTGGACCTAGGTGACTACCTTGAGGAACACCTGAAGTGGCCAAGAAAGGGGCCGATATGACAGACCCGAAACGAACACTATAAAAGCGATTATCCACGTAAGAAGATATCCATTTAAGCAAAATGGGTTCAAAGCCCAGGACGGACAATTTGAACAGGATTAGTTTATGAGATATCTTGTCAAAAGCCTTACTGAAATCAGTTGTTATAAGGTCAACTTCTTTACCATTTTCTAAGGCTGAGAGAACAGAGGTTAGTGGTAGTTGATCTACCTTTCAGAAAGCCGTGTTGATTAAGGGAAATAAGAGATTTGCACTGGAAGCTTAAGGCTTCGTAAAAAATGTTTTCGAGGAGTTTGGGTATATGTGAGAGTTTAGCTATGGGGCGGTAATTAGCGACTTCGCTCTTTAATCCCTTTTTGTGTATCGGTGTTATGAAAGAAGACTTCCATATCTGTGGGAATTCACCTTGAGAGAGCGATAATCGGAAGAGATTTGCAAGGGGGTGGGAAAGTGTTGAGGAACACTTTTTGAGAAATATGGATGGAAGGCCATCTGGGCCGGGTAAGTATTCCTCATTGAGTTGTTGCAATTTATTTTCTATTACTGTATGGTCAAAACTTTGAGAAATAGACCGGTCAATGGGGAAGTTAAGTAGGTATTTGAAATAAGTGGGATCGGGTACGAAGGAATTATCGATAAAAGATTGTTAAAAAATGTAGCAAAAAAGTATGCGGATCGGTTGATGACATGTTTTCATATGAGAAGGATGGAGGAAAACCGTCAGATTTTTTTTTTGTAGTTAACGAATTGGTAGAAAGACTTAGGATCGTTTACAATCCTTGATTGCACACTATCAAGATATCGCTGGTAGAGAACGTTATAAAGCTGGACGAATTGAAGGTATGACCCGAGATAGTGAATAGTCAGCAAAAGAGTTGGATCGGAGGAAAACTGCCCATAATTTGTTTCCGTTGTTACGTAAAGAGCGAAGATTACGATTACACCACGGGGGGTTCGTGGAAGGGGTCTTATTGCGCGAAAAGGGGACATAGTGAGAAATTGAATTGAATAATTTTCTGTGGAAAATAGAGAAATCATTTTTAAGGGTCATATTGGCGAAATCAAAAGAACACTTACTAAAATATGCGGTAATTTTGCGTAAATTCACTTTATGAAAGTCGTAAGAAGATGCAGCTGCATATGGGGTGGGGCGGATAGGAGAGTGGTGGATAAGAATGCCACAAACTTGGCATAAGCTAGAGTCTATGAGCTTTGCGATAAAAAAAGATTCATCATCTGATTGAGTCCAGTGTAGTTGAGGTAGATTGAAACCGCCGAAAGCCGCTCTATATGATTTCTGATGCTCTGCATGCGTCAGTTGGCATTTGTGTTGGTCGAGAGAAATATAATATATCAGCGGCGTTATCTCTGATAGCCTATTTTTAGATTTGCCACAGAATTTAGAGACAAGATGCCGCGGCGAGACAGAATGTAGAGCATGGTGAATGAATACATAATTGGCAAAGGCCCTGGCGGTTTCCAGCAACGGCAATGTGATCAATCTGGTTGGAGGTGTGAGCAGGTTTAATAACTTTTGTCAAACTTTTTGAACCAAGAAGAAAACCTACTTCTTCGTGGACCGTGGAAATGACCGTTCTTCTTATGTCTTCAGAAATATTCCAATTGAAGAATTGGCTGAGAAATTGTTCAAAAAAATATACAATTTGCTGTGGATCTAGATTTCCTCAACTCTTTCAAGGAAAGTACATTTTGGTCTTGAACAGCCTTTTGGTTTCCTATAGAATTGCTTGATGTAGTTCTCACTGCGCGAGTTTTCGACTTCCTTGATCTGGGTGGCTGCGTATGCAGCTTTCTTTCTTCGCAATTTTTTCTTATCTTTCGTTTTGCTGGAAAGATATTCTTCTTGCTCTTGATTTACATGGCACTGCCTCAAGATTGCCCTTTCCATCATCTTTTTCTGGTATTTTGGTTACCTGATTGATAATCTTACCATATTGAATAGATTGGGTGTAGGCCTTCTTCAACAGCCTTTTTTAATCTTTAGTTTTTCAGGCGTTCTAAAGGAGTTTCGATGCATTTTTTCGGTGAACAATAGGACTCGTAACGAGATATTGGTCGACATTTGCTGCTCTGAACGCACTTTTAAAATGTTAGATGTGTTTTGAATCTGTTAGCGCATGGTCAACAGTTCGACCAACCGAAGATAGCCAAGTTGTTTGGTGGATCCGTAGTTTCTAGAGGCTAATGCTACTTATCACCATATTATAAGCTCATTTAATGTAAATTGAAGACTGTAATCATTTAGGGAAGACTGGGAAGACATAATCTAATCTATCAAAGATGTTTTTTAGAGCTAAAATTGGGACTATGAATTTGGCTTCTTACTCCATCCTTCAGCTCTGATTCAGATAACAACTAGAAGGTTGTTTGTTATTTTACGGCTGAACCATCAAACGAAGATTTGAACTGAGAAATCAGGCCTATTAAGATTATACAAGAGTTAATACGAATTTAAATTTCATAACTTCTTATTGCCTTCTAAGCCAGATGGCCACAATTTTCAATTTTCGTATATGAAAACGAAGCCTGTCAGTTTTAAAAGAATCTTCTGGATGTATGAGGATGCATCATTTCGGATCTCTGGACATGAAGAATAAAGTTCTATTCCACCAAAGAATGAAGCTTGATATAAACCCAAAAAATGTGAAACGCTGAAGTATGTTTTTCGAGAAGCCCGATATACTACTTTTTTAGTTAAAGAGACCACCTTGAAAAATATTTACTTGTTTTTCTGCCGTTGGCATAAAATACGCGTACAATCTACCGGTGTTAGTTTTTCAACACTCTACCAAAAAGGCTTTCACAAGAAAATGACTCCATAAAACCTTTAATCTCCACCACACAGACTACAGTAAAAAAGGCGTACTATGTCCAGCTTATGCACCTGCACGTTGGTCATTCAGATAATACACTATTACCTGCTGTACACTGTTTCAAAAGAGATGATTAAATATCCTCCACACAAAGGTGGTCATAACCACCCATTCACAGGATGTCGTCTCATCTTCTGTACTCGTATCTGCAAAATTGCTATAAAGCAGTCATAAAAACGTATTCTCAGTTAGGACAGGGTTATTTGTATATTTATGTATGTGCAGCTTCTATACCTGAGAACACCTTTATTCCAAAGTAATCAAAAGACAGACTCAGTTAAAAAAAAAACTGCCAGACAGTTAAACAAATAAAAAAGTATGAAATAAAAGTAAGGAATAAGGAGTTAAGAGAAAGGACCATTTCTCATCCTACTCGGTCATAATTTTTTCATGGTCCTCAAAGTAATAAAACTCACAGATGCGTATATAGATTCCATTAAATTTAACGCCGACTAAACATCTTCACATACGAATACGGCCACAATTGGATGTGTACTCAAATTCTGTCAGCCGAAAAATCGCACCCTAAATGAGCGAAAGAACACAAAACACATCCCCGTATCCACAATTCTTACATACGAGTATGCACATACTTGTTCATATTCAGGATCTAAAGATCTGAATACCCAGATCCAGATTCAAGATTCGAGTGTGATATTCATCCTGTAATTCAAGGTACAACCAACCACGTAATTACATTTCAAATTAAATTAAAAACTCCAGAAGAGTAGAAAAGGAGGAATAAAGAACAGGAACAGGATATGGTGAAGAGAATACGGTTAGGAGACGCGACAGACGACGATGAAGATTATGATGATGACGATGAAGATGACGGGAATATAGATGAGGAGGCATTTGAATCGAGCTCAACCGACCGGAAGTCACTTTCTTCCCTCCGTTCTATTTCGTAATTTTTTCGTCCTGTTTTCCTCCCTTCGTGTTTTTTTTTTTTTGTTTTTTCTGGTTTCTACGGATGCGCGCACTATTAAGTTTACGCCCGTCAAGCGAATTAACACATGAAAAAGAAATATGCGTGGGCGTATGCGAAATGGAAATCCTGGAATGGGAGATGAACTATAAAGGATCATAAAAAAAATTATTCCTCACATTTTACTCTATTTAACCTGAGTGGATGGGTATGAATCAGTGTGACCATAATGAAAGGAAATGTTATTGCTTTCAAAGACTTGTAGTAGTAATATTAATTCTTAAGATCCTGTGATATACCAATTTTAAATTGCTATTTCTGTTAATGTTCTCTATAAAACACGTTCGGGGATAGGGTTAAAATACTATTCCCCGTCACAGACGGCATTGAAAAGAGATTAGAATAGCCTTGCAGTAAGGCATGCTTGTAATGAGAAACGACTACAATTTTATCCAAAAAGGTAGTCTCAATGATAATAAGAGGCGAACGGTCTAAAGCATGTATTCCTGATAGGCCCACTCTTAATAATAAGGCCATAGTTGGAAAATGAAACCGAAGTCGAAAACATAACATATAAGCATCTGACCCGGAATAGGTGGTTTCTCAATCCATATCTGAAGCAGAGTGACCGGCAGTACTAGTAACCAAGGTTCGGTTAGAGGTAGAAATCTGACAGTTCTATTCTATATATACTACTCTTTGAAAATTGCGAAAATCTATTGGAATACACCTGAAAGCGAATAAGAAGGGCTAGAAGATACAAACCCATTGTTCCCAAAAAAAAAACATTATGTAGAACCTTCAAGCGAAGACTTTTACAATTCTTGACGCTGCCAATACTAGCATTAACATGAAGGGGAACCAACAATTGGAAGAAAATCAGGAAATACGAGTATTTCTTAGGATAGGCATGCGCATGAAGGGTGCATTTTGACAAGACTGAAAATAAAAATAAGGTTAAAAATGATTAGGCTATTTTTAGTCTTGTTCAAATCCACTTTCTGCCAATGAAAAACAAGATACATCTCGATGTACAGGCGCTGTCGGCCCTATTTGCAAGTGCTCAAACGTATATGGCCATATGGTGTACAGCCTTGTGGATGTACTAAACCAAGGAATAGAAATAAATTGTAAACCCATCAAAAGAAACGTGATTGCTCCTTCATGGTATATAAGGTGCTTTTAACACAAACTTACGTATAGCAACCGTGGAAAATGCAATAACAAATCTTACTTGAAAGCGTATTTGTCCTTACGGTGGCTGTTACAATGCATTGTACTTCAAACCTTGTGTAATATAGTAAACCGTTCTATGAAGCTTTATATGATGTAGGTGCTCAACGCGAATATTACTAACAGCTCATTAAGTCAACAGGAGAGGATCAACGCCGGCTGATTGTATTCAATTTAATACAAACTGGTCTTAAACTAAAACTAAAACTAAAGGACACGGAAGATCGGGAACGGGAGAGAAGATAATTGAGGGCCCTTTTGGGGGTACTTCTACTGCAATGGAAATCGAACGCATGGGGAGTTGCATTAGCTTCATGTAGAATACGAGGTAATAGATCGTAAAAACTATATGCCGTTCGGTGGTTATTTGGACGAAAAAGAGGTACAGACCTTAAATTGCGTGGGTTGGTATTCAAAAAAATCTAATCCAGGATTAAGGGACACCTAATGGAGCCGATTAAGAGCTGATGTATAAAGTGAATATCGGCAGATTCCCGACGTTTTTCCAGAGATAGTAGACCCCACAAATTGAATCGGTCATGGCGGAAGTATGTTGTGATCAGCCCATGGGGGCCTACGCAGAGCGAATCGTAAGAATCCGCATTGGACAGGGGGACTATACCTTTCTGGCAATTTCAAGAAGTGGCCTAACAAACGTAATGTACCGAGATTTTCTGACGTAAGGGTCAAGAAGTTCTTTGAACCATCGTTGAGCAAAGCCTAGTGCAGAGTTAACTCTGCTAATTATGGAATCAATGTAGATGCTGAAATTGAGTTCAGTATGCCAGATAACTTCCAAGTCGTGCATTGAAGTGGCCGGTCAGGAAGAGTTGAACTCTTCTGGGAGTATGAAATGACTTAGCATTTCTTCATTTTGATATCAGGGAAATTTTTGTGGTACCATATTGAGAGCCTATTGACATTGTCTTACAGAGGTTGAGAATCAGAAAATTTGTCTATAGATTTTCATATCATCGGCATAGGTACTATGTAGATACGTATGAGTTCTTTATAATATACATATATTTACAACATCATTAATAGTCCAAATGAAAATCAATGGGCCAAGGTGAGAGTCTTGTGGAACACCAAAGTGGCTTTAGTTGGTTCAGGCAAACGAGAACAAAAATGGCGGTTCTTCCAGGTAGGTTAAAAACGAAGTTCATTGAGTTTGAAAGGAATTAACTTTTGTGCGATTTTATCAAAGGTCTTGTAGTTAGTGGTAATCATATCTACTTACTTCCGTTCATATCTACTTACTTAATTTTAATTTTAATTTTTTTATGAATTGTGATTATATAAGCGCTTTTCCAGAGGCGACGAAAAACCTCCAGGGAGATCAAAAGTCTGGAGATATTTACAAGGGGTTCAATAAGATTGTAGGCACATTTTTTCAGGACAATTGGGGGCAGCTAGCATGGGTCTAGAGCCAATGCTGGCGTTATTCTAATAGACATTAGAGATGTCTGAGTGCAGTTACGCAAGATTCGGGAACCGGGCCTTTATTCTAGGTGGAAAAGAATTCTCTAAAGAAATTAGCGAAACAAATGGATCAGATGATGACATACTGGAGAATAGCTATCGGATTTATTTAGTAAAGTCAATTGTTTAGGATCAGAAATGAGGGTAGATTGCATTTGGCTGAAGTATCTGTTCTCTGTTATAGCAAATATTATAAAGTAGGGTGAAGTGGCAGTGAGTTTGTAGGCAATTCCAATAGTCAACCAAATTTAATGCACACGTGGGATAACTTATTATTATTGCGAAGTTCACTTAGTTCTTTGTGATACTAAGAAGGAAGGATTTCTCTTTCATTGTTAAGATTGGATATATAGGGAACTCGGTAAGAACTTGACTTTACAATGAGGCCTAAACTTACAATATCTCTGAACATGTTCCATCTGGCCAGAGAAGAAAGTTCCTTAACCATTTGATAGGCAGCAATTCTAAACCCCCTGTCCTTATAGGACAAGCTATTATCGACGTTGAAATACACTTTTATCAAGAACTCATCCTGAGCCTTAAAGGCATGCACTTCCTCGCTTCTTTTTAGTCCGCTCTTTGGGCGAGAGCCAAACATTGAAATTGAGCTTCATACGAGTATATTGGTCAAGTATGTAACTTCACCAACCAATCACGATTTCCAAGTTACTCATCTGAAAATTGACACATAAGTAATAAGGGACTCATTATTAATTGTCAGGTATACGTTGCATTAGGCTGAAGCTAACATCTGACAGAAAATTATACAAGCCCCTCTAGCTGATTGTTATTAGCTAAACACTAGAAAGTCTAGATGATGACAGGGTAAGGGTTGCCTCGTACATGGATGTTTCGGATATTTCGAAAAATTAAACCGCATAATCTTTAAACTCCGCTGCCAATTTGAACTCTATGGAATATACTATACTTTCACTGTCCTAGTAGTCCAATGCAAACCTCCTATTTAGTATTAGATGGTCACTTATATAATATATACAAATGCATGCTTATGCTAAAAGGTCAGGAAGAGGTTAGCATTGGTTTTATAGCTGGGTTGCTCTTAAATGCAGTTAGTCCACGGTAGCCCGTAGCCCAAGCGGACATGCAGGGAAAGTGTATGCAGTAGTAAACATCGGTTAATGTGGTGATGGCACAAATTGGCAACTCTTAGAGAAATAACATGAAAGGAAAAGCAAAGGACAGATAAAGAACAGTGAAACGTCGATCGTTACAGAAGGAAACTGAAGTAGAGACAACGTAGATATTAACTCTGAGGCTTTGAAAATCTGCTAACTCGGGTTTGACGGGCATTTGTATTGTAAAAAAATAAGCAGACTGATTATTTCTTTAAGTTCAAGTTAAGTGAACATTGTCCAAATTATTCAACTTTAATACATTTGTGGGTCACCATGAAAAGATCTGTTTCACTCAAACGGATGCGACCACTATTCTTGGCAGGCCGTTTAAAACGATTGTGGATCGGCTAACATAATATTCTTGATCATGTCCACTTGAAATGTTACTTGAAATTACGAACGAAAATGACCTCGTCTCCTATGGCACGCCAGAATAATACTTTATCTCGGCGGAGATAGTGGTACAAATTTTAAGCTGTTAATTATGGAGACCTACCGAAGGAAAAGGAAGAATTTGTTAGTTAGTCAATCGGAGGTCACATCTTCTTGCGTAGCCAGTGAACATTCCATATTTCAAATATAGTCTCTCCGAAATTTCTGAAAGATGATTTTTTGTGGTTGTGAAAATTACGACAGCAGGATACACAATGTCTGTATCTAAGGATGCCAATTGACTATGCAATGTTAGAATCGCCTACAATTTCTATCGCACGATTTTGAATCCTATCCATCAAGTACATGTAGGAGTTAGGAGTATCTGACCAGCAATTGGAATCCTACATGAATCTCGGGCTAAGAATTACCCTATAAATTGAGGCCAAGTCAGATGGAGTAAAATATTTCTCGCATCGTTTGAATAAAACTAGATATTTCTTAGCATTTTTGGCGACTTTAAATATATAGTTATCCCAACGTAAGTTGTCATTGACACATATAACGGGATAGAAATTTTTGTAGACAATACAAGAGCCATTCCTTCCTTTTGGAAGGAAATAAGTTCTACTCAGTTGGTGGTTTCCCAATCTTTGACATGTAACATATATTCAGTTGCTCGACAAATCATCATAAACAGACAAACATCAGAAGGATACTTGCATACTATTCAAACCTTTTTGGAAATCGAACTGCAATTCTCGAATTCGTAATGTGGGTACAGATTGTACTGTGGCCTCTACGAGTGAAAATGCAGCGGGTAATCTGTAGTTGTCAATTCGGCGCGAATCAAAATTGGCCTTTGTCCATCCACCATGTGATATCCATCCATCATGTGTTGCAGTAAGTAGCATGAGATCACGGCCTGCGACGGAAATTCGCGGATTGTCCATGGGAGCAATCTGAATTCGAGTCTTATTTTTGTCGAAAATTTGTTTATAGTAACTCAGTTTACTAATTAGCCAAGTTTGTTAAAAAGCAAAATTGTCATTTCTGGCCAAGTCTAGAAGAGGCTCATGCGATTCAACGAATTACTCTGTTTTAAAAATACTTCAGATATTTGCTCAGTCTGCTAATGGGATATGAGTTTATGATTCCACGCCAAGAACGAACAATTAAATAGTATTGTACAATGCGGTTGTTTTGACATGCACATTCTCAGAAAGATAATAAAGAAGTATTTGTGCACGATTAACATATTCTTAAATGAAATAAGATTGGTGCTTGTTGCTAGCACACATGTCGCTGATTTATGCAAGAGTTGACGGGCGAATGACCTAGTTTGACAGCGAAGTACATAACTATCATAAAATAGTTCCTCCAGAATGGCGTACGCAAAACTAGTCGATTGTAATTCTGTTGTTTATCCATAGACGAAATTCGAATTTTATTAAAATTCATGCGCAAAACTCGATCGTATGTTGAATGAACAAATGTGGTGGCAAGCATGTATTAACGATACGCAAGAGATGTGTATGCCAGATTTCTTACTGAATATCATTTATTTTCCAATTACACTTGTATCCTTAGTCTTTTTGGAATAAATTAGGTAAAAGTCTATACCACAGGCAATAACATGGAAAATATGCTGAGTTGAAGATTTACAGAGGAAGGTATGTACACGTACTTGTACGAAGATACCACCCTACATGTATGTTATGTTTCATATGTCGTTTACTAACTCTACTATCTTATTGGGAACTGGATACGGTTCAGTATTGCTTATACATACTCTCGAATTTCTTTCTAATTCACTGACTTCCCCCATTATATCGTGACCATATAAACATATTTCGGTCGCCTCACTGGTCTGTCATTCTGAATTTGCGACTTCCATGTCATGATACATGTTTGCCTCTTGTTAGGAAAATACATTGTAAGAGCTACAATATTTTCATAATCTGGTAATTGCATCTCAACTTTATGTACAAAAAATCCAACGAATTTGAGCTTCACAGTAACTGAGGAAATTCAATGGGCTTCAAAATATTTAAAGGATGACCCTAAAGGCCTAGATAAAAATAGTAAGAGAGAGCATAATATACAATTTTTAAAGAATTTAACTTTTGTTCATATGGTGATTCTGGGCAGGAAACTAAATTGAAACCATAACATAGGAAAATAATTTATAAGGTTTATAACACCCTTTTTGTCTTTAAGACCCGCAATGGTGCACTGGCCGTATACAGTGGCGACGAAAGCCATATTGACAGAGGGCACACACGTACATGCGTAGTTCGACTGAAAGCGACAAAAAGATAAATAGCATTCGGAAAATTAGCAGTGGTGCAATGAATGAGAAGTCTACCAACCACAGAAGCGCTGCGTAATGCTCCTGCCGCGGCACCATGCACCTTTCTGCGCCTTCTATAACCTGATTTGTAGATCAAATAACTAGCTGGTAATAGTATGCTATGATTTACTAAATTGGGCTACTTACAGGGTTATATCATACAATACACAAATTTAAAACAACGAATGAAACGAGTTCTGCCATCTCAGCACAGAGTCTGACCTGGTAGTATCCTTGTTATTTCTGGACATAAGCAGTCTTCCAATTTAAAGGGCGACAGGACTGATGCTAATGAATTCGATATCTGGTAGCGTTATCGCTGATTTAGGATACTACAACGGCCTTTTAGATTCTGTAGAAAATTACGGTATTTTTCATGGTAAAGGTTTTGGAATCTAGTATTGTGTAAAGATCCGAGCTTCAGTCTTAATAGGTGACTTAAATTTAGTATAATGAAGGGTTCCGAAAAATACAGCGTTAACGTTTCCCATTATCTTATACATAATAATTGAAAATTTCATAATTTATTTACTTCTAATATTGGCTTATAACTGTAATATGACAATGAACTTATTAAAAAGAAGAAGCCTTAGTTAATGTTAGAAGCATAACAATATGTATATAAAAAAATTGTCTTTCGGATGTCGTACAGTACTATCTCATTTAGACCAACGCAAACACCTTAGGTGACTGTACAACAGTTCATTTGTTAGATAGGTATTCTGGCTGACCAGTTTGGATTGCTTCGTTTAGCAAACAAAGTGAACGAAGCTTTAAGATGGAGCAGCCGAAAATTTTCTTGGAGTGCGCAGAAACGCGGTCGTGGTGTTTAAGATTATATACTCGTACACATCGTACAATGTTGTTGTATGCGACAATCTTTTTTCCTCTGCAATCATAATCCAAGTTTCAGAAGATCTCACATCCATATAAGAGTATTGACAATAAGAGAGATTTAACCACAAGCCATATAGATTAAGTTCGGAGAAAACGTTGTGATTGCTATATGGTGCGGAGTCCGTCATAATTTTTACTTTTGAGGGCGCTTATTATACATGAGTATTCCATGTTAGGATCCTGTTAAATATTACACCCAGAATTTTTGTAGACTCAACGTACTCGATAGTATTATCCGCTTCCTTAATAATATTTAGGAAGAGAGATAAATCTAAAAAATTTTTTATAAATGACAAGTGCTTTAGAATTCGCTGAGTTAAGACAGAGGTCATTCTTGAGGGCCCAATTTTGTGCATCACATACATTCACAAGCTTTGCAGCTATATCTGTCGTATGAAGAGGCCGACTTAAACATGTGTACACAACAATGTTTAATCAGGGCGGGAAGTTCGTTCACATATAAAGTGAAGAGAACTGGTTTTAGAATGAATCCCTGCGGTACGCCGTTATTAACAGAAAGAAAACCTAACATTTTGTTTTTGGTCATCACTCTCTGACATCTCTCACTTAAGAATTTCTACATAGGACGTCATGATTAACTGTGTCGAAGGCTTTTAAAAAATCTAAAAGACTTACAATCTCATTGCTGTCTTCTCTAATCTCCTCAACTATCATCAAATGCACAGTTTTGCAGCTTCTTGTCTGCTCATTGAAAACCATATTGATGAGCAGTAAATAGCTTATGTTTGGCAAGGTGCTTTTGAATTTGAGAAAAGGTGATTTTTTCAAATACTTATGACAGGAAATAAAGAATAGCTAGCGGTCTTTATTCCATAGAGTTTGAGTTGTTCTTTTTTCAGGTGCTGGTATTATTTAGGCCCTTAGATTGGTTCCATCTAGACAGATTGCGGTAGATTTTACAGACATCATTATTACGCACGCAACAAAAATTTAGGGTATTATAGTTTTCATCCCTTCCTGTTGTCTCAAAGGGATCAGAAGGATTTTCATAACTTTGTTGCGAAGCTTATGTTATAAAGTTTCCATTGAAAATATTACAGTTCATATCTGCGGAGTTTTAGAATGCTGTTTAACGATATTGCGCAACCCGATGTTTTATCTAGTGCTCGCCTATGGTATGGGTTTGGTAGAGCACGATAAGTCTTGTTGAATTCATCAATCTTGAACCTTTTCCACTTCTTATAGGCCGCGTCGCGTTTTTGCATGAGTAAGAGTATGTCAAACGTTAACCAGATTGGCGAGGCAGCTCTAATGATATTTTTCTTTGAAGGCAAGAGAATTAAGTTGGTCATTAACACACGACATCAAATAAATTCTTTACAAACTAGCTTTAACAGCATTCTGCTATGAGGTGAAGGGATTAATAAATTTGAAATCCCGGAAATAACAAAAAACCGCATCCACCATGTTAAACTCCAAGGTTAGGTATACGTATAAGGTCATGTTTTGAGAACCATGGAAAAGAAATGCTCCTTATCAAGACTGCTAACAAGAACGAGGTCAATAAAACTATTTTAACTGTTGGAGAAGTGGGTGGTGGTAAGGAGATTTACGGCACATAGATGTAGTTATCTCATTGTATTTAGAAATAGTCTAGACTCGGTTTCATACAGCAGGTTTCAATATATGTCACCACAAATCAAAATATTCGGTGTGCAGCTGCAATGCTGTTCTAATACAGTGTAGAATCGGGCGAGACTATTCTACTTTTTGGGCCTATAAAAATAACCAATTATCACCTTGTCTGTGCTTCTTGAGACCTTTAAGAATGCATAATCTATACGGGTTTCTCTATCCGATTTGCAGAGCGGTTTTCGTGTGACACCATCGCGAACATATTTTGTAACGCCTCCCCGAAAGATTTCAAAGCTTTCCATTCCATAGGTTGCATTCAATACACCTGTATTGAATCAAGTTTCTAAAACGCACACTACATCCGCTCTTGATTTAACAAAAAGATGTCTAAATTCATCTAACTTTATAACATTTAGGCTTTATGCGTTTATGTGACATATGTATATATTTGAAGGCCATTTTGCTGCGTTCGTAGTACCTTAATCAACTCAAGGAGACTTCCTCCCAGCTGCGGATAAAGGACTCCACTGCTGTTATTTGGTTCTGTAAGCATTAATGGAGCAAACAGATACAAGCTTGTTTATAGAACTAAAAACACAATTATTCGAAGGGAGGGATTGAAAGTAATTCATAAGAGAACATATCTTGGTGTGAAAATTAAATGACGATAGTTATAACGAACCTGGTAGATCAACATTGTTATCGTTGTTGTCGTGACTAAAATATTTATTAAGCTAACTCTTATTCTTGTCATACCAAAGATAACTTGTAAACGTCAGCTAGATCAGAATGCAGATTATAAGAGTGGTACATTGGCTGGATACCTTGAAGACGACTTGGCTAATTCCTATTTGGGGTTGGTGGGAAGGGATATGCGTATATTGGGCAAAGTCTCTGAGTGCTTATACTGTAAATGGCCAGACCGACTGCGGATAGTACCTAACTGATAAACAGTATATTCGTGAAGTATTTGAAAAGCTTCTTCTACATTAGTCGAGAGTGACGGCGAACTTGGAACAGATTACAAAATATCGTTAAGTCAACCCCTAGAGTAGTGTTCGGAAATATGAGAGCACTTGGTAGATACGAATTTACAGTTAGATTTGAGATAGTTAAGAGATTGCGTCACCCTGTCTTCTGGTTTACACCAGTGAAAGAACGACTTGTCACCATTGGCATTTACATGAAGCACTTCAACATTAGCCATGATCCGATTGATTAGAAGAACGTGGCTCTTTTTCCACATATTTCGAGAAACTATATGAACAATATTCCCGCCAACATATTGAAATCGTTCTAAGCCAAAAATTTAGCTTTAAGATTCCTTCTTGGACAAAGCTCCCCTTCGATTGGATCATATCATATTTAGTATATGGGTGTAGCAAACGCATATCTTCTGCTTTGCGTGGACTGCTGTAGAGAGGGTGATTGGTTTTAAAAGTCATTTCGTGGTTCGATCCAGAGAATCACTATTATAGTGCAGCAAAAGACCTAGGATACTAAGCTCCCCGTAGTACACTAGCAGCGTGAGCTTATAAGTAAGCAACTTCAAATGGCTTTTCAAACTAAAAAATCTGGAAGCAAATGCTTATTGGAAGGAACAACAATTCTTTGAACAATTAAGACGTCTCGCTAATGGTTTGAAAACGGTATTTCGACAATAGATATCTAGAGCATGCTGATACTATACAATTGTGGAGGAAACACTTTTCGAAATTTCTAGACGGGGATGAGGAACGCAACTCGGTCGATGGAGAAAATGGTCAGGTCAATACCGTAGCTGGTGATGTAGTAGATACTCTACCACTTGACTTCAACCAAATTTTGAAACTTATTTCCAGGCTGAAAAACAATAAAGCCACGAGTGCGAATTCCCTTCTGGCAGAGCAAATGTTCAACACAGGAGCCATGTGCACTGTCAAAGGTAAATCATGATCCGAAGAAACCATGCCCAGTGAATATACGAGTATGTTTAGTGTTTTAAATCTACAGAAAAGCGATCCTTTACATTGTGCAAACTACAGAGAAACAATTCTTCCGCGTATCGCATAAGAGGTTATATTTAGTGTACTAAGTAAAAGAATGAAGCCTACCAATCGAAAACTGAATGAGACTTAACAGTATGACTATAAGCCCGGAGGTTTCTGTTTGAACAAATATTCAAATTGCCCCAAATCATGTCGAAGACCACCCACCCACCCAGATTATGAAGCTACTGTCGACAGGACAGTAAAGAATCACTTGTGTACCTCTATCTCCGAATTTCAGATCGCTGCCAGGATATTCGAAGGTCGTTCCAATATTCAAAACGACTCTGACCAACACACCCACTGCAGTTAGAATTGGCGATCATCTTTCTGTTTCATGTAGAACAAAACAAGATTTTAGACTTCTCGGATAACAAATCGTTGTTGACTACTACACTTCCTATGGCCAAGGATTTTGTCTATTTTAGATGCCATGTTAGCACCAAAAATAAAATCAGCCTGAATCTCAAGGCGACTAATAAAAATAATCTTACCAATGGGTATATCTAAGGGCCTAGAAGACAGTAAAAAACTGGAGTCCTCTCTCAACGGACTAAAAGAGTGTTCTGGTGTCCCGTTGTGTATCTCCGAATCTTGAACGAAGAAAATGATGTGAGTTTTCAAGAGGACAATTTTTCATCCAACATACGTTCAATATGCAGACCATATTAGATGGAACTCCGAGGAGCTATATGAACTGTACAGCAATATTTACATAATTATGCGCATAAGAATACAGCGACTACGTAGGCTAAATTTCATCTTCATCTTTGGTCAATGAATTGATGGAACTGACAAGATGTAACGTCATTATCTTTCTTCGATAATTTGGACATGATTGGTATTTCTAACTGGCATCATCGCGCATAGAACAGAAGCTAATTTTGCAGAATTTAGGGGGCGACCAAGACTGATCCAATAAGCTTATACCCCACAGCATCGAACTCATCCTGAAAATCTAAATAAAGACAGCAGCGTATCACATTCGTAAGCATGTTCCAACTATCATAGTAATGAGATATCTGGACATCTTTCAGGCAACCAGATTCAGAAATGTGTCGGTAATAGCTGTATCGAAAATGACTCCATAAAAAACGAAAGGATTCTTGACACAAACACTCAACAATGAGAGCGAAGAATCTATTACCAGGACTACATATGTAGTATATTTTAATCAGAATCTTAGTAGGTGTTAGGCTTCCCATTGCTGTCATTCATATAGCAAAGGATAATATATATTTTATTGGCAGATATCTTTTCATAATGCCTTCGGCACTGTCCATATTTTTTCCGAGCCCCAAAGATAAATGGTTCACACTTAAAAAATGTGAATTTGTTTACGTTTAAAATCTCATCTTTTAGTCTGGTCATACTGGCATGGGTAGACTTTTGCTCGAACTAAAGCATACGTAAGAAAACTTCGTATGCACTGATGTCCTTACATTGAAGATGATGAGAAATTTCGACAAAAGGATTTTCACTTTGTTTTAATGTGAAAGTTCTGAGGGCTCAGAAGCCTTGAAGGCAGAGCTTGATGGAAATCGTGCAGGTATGGTGAGGTGCGGTAGAAAATGTAATCTTACTATGTTACCTTAACCGATTTTTCTTTTCGATATTGTGTGCGGCTGCTATTTCATATTCAGGACGTGAAATTCTCCAATTCAAGAGGAAGAACAAAAGGAATATGTCGGATCCTGGCTGTAGTACGTGACTTTGATTTTCTTTTATTTTTTTTTCTCTGTTTTCTCATTTTTGTCGTTTTTTTGGAGTAGATGGTAAACTCTATAGTGGAGTAGAGGGTAAAGTCGCTTGTTATTTTGGTTCGTTCTTCTTTGATGAGTAGTGTCCTTTTGTGCGAGAGAACACCGACAGAATTCTTATTTCTATTTTTGCTTCTACATATTTTCGTTTATTCTTGTTGTTTTTGGGGGATTCTTATTATTTTTATTTTTATTTTTTCACTCAACGTAGTGAACACATTGTTATGGGCGATGTTCTTGATATTCAATGGGATGTTGAGTTTTCCATGGAAAAGACGAGACAAACATTACAAATTTCTATAGATAATTCGAGTTAAGGGAGGTTTGTCTGTGGAATTCTCAACAAAATTTGTGAATTTAGACTCCAATTTAAAGGTACCTAAAGATTGAGTTTTTTTTTCTGGTAAAACATGCTGTAAATTGAGTTATCAATTTTTAAGTTACAAGTGACAAAAAATAAAAATTTTAAAATTGAAAAATCTGCTTAGAGAATCTACTGAATTTTAGTCTAAATAAGTGTTGACTAAAATGTCATTAGAAAAAGAGCTGAATTTGGCTAGACTTTGTTGGCGTTGACATGAGGTAAAGTGTTCCCTAAGCTTTTTATTTTATCCTTGCAGATTATAAAGCGGTTAAGCCTAAATTCATAGCTCATTCGACCACATGATACAATAATTGTAAAGGCTATGAGAATGGGGAACTGGTTTCCGAAGAAGGATTTTCCATGACTATCTAATGGATCAAATATCAATTCACTTCCCTTTACATTTAAATTCACTTTTATTTGGTAAATTCATTACCCGACGAAAAGTGTTAAATTTGTTTAGAAGTAACAATATTTCAATCAGCTTGTTCTTTAAAATCAATAATACTACTAAAGTTATTGTTTATCGGTCTAAAATCTGTCTCACAACCAAACTAACATGCGTATATGGAGTATGCTGAGTTTCTAAGGAAATTTTTAAGACAATTAGATGAGTTATAGATGAGCTGGCGTTCCGCGCAGCTTGGTCCCAATGGTGGAGTATCTACAAGCATACAGTTCTTAGTGTAAATTAACCCCTTATAATCTATTTATTTATCCAATTTAATGCGGTGGATAAAGTCCGGTTAGAGTGTACTTCCATGATACAAAATATTGTGATTATCAGCCCCAACGAACAGAGTATTGTCACTGGTTATCTTCCATGCTTCCGAATCACCGTCATGGGGATATTTTCGATCCGGTAAATTCGAGCAACATCATAAAGGGCCTTGTTGGTATGATATTTGATGCGTCCAGCTTTGGAGTTCTAAGCTAAATTCATAAATTTAAAATGATATGCTCGTTCCCACATGCTTGTAACAAAGAATCCTTTTCGATAAAACCTATGAACCATATCTTAAATATGACGTTAAGACTGGTTACAGTGATTTTAACACGAAAACAGAGCATAAGCAGGACTTCTAGAAACTGACTCTATAGACAATGGTGCAAGGTGGAATATCACTGTAGCTAGGACACGGTTTCCTCACTTTCATATTCAGAAAGGAACATGATGGCCACCTGATCGTGAAAAGTCATCCAAACTTGTTATATTGCTATCGACGCAAGGCATTTCTTCTGTATTATTGATGTCGGTACATTCCGAGCGATAATACGGATGGGGACTATTACCTAGTTGCAACCAAGGTATGTCTGCGGTTATTGCAGACGCTACATCAACGGGAAAATACTGTGAGGAGATTTGTGGTTGAACGCCTGTAATCGGAACAAACCGCCAGAGCTTTTGAAATTCTCATATCCCTCAGCCTCTCGTAAATGACTAAGAAACCAACACCAAGTGCTGAAGATTAGTGACCGCAGTTGATGTACCGAAATTCATCCGACCATCCGCATGAAACCCCTGGCTTACTGAAGATTGCAGGCAACCATACATATTCGTATGTATATATATAGAAAAACAATTCGCCTCTAGAGCGGCTCGTGTGTTTTTTATGCAAAGAAGGACTAAAGAATATTGGTTTCTCCGGATCCTACAATGTTGAAAATATGGAAAAATCACTTCTGCGGACTGTTAGTGATAATAACAAAAATTTCGCTGTGAGCCAAAATGAACCATGCGCCTATGCAAATCAAAGCAAAAATTTGCTTCTAATCTACCAAAATTAAGAAAAATTTCAATAACAGACCGAACGGCCCACTTGGCGTATTATTTAAGGCAGGATGAGGTGACTTGTTATCAAGCATTCACCAACTCATTTCCAAGTTAGTGCCGGGAGGATATGTTTCACGAATAGAACCTCAGAAGTGTTTGGCCGATTGGCAGGAGAGAAGTTCAAACTGCGTCAATACGGCAAGAGCCAAAGAGGCATTAGTCTTCTGAACATCGTGTTCAAAATTTTGACTGACTTTTTAGTAGACAGTCTGAAAATATATGTATGTTCGGGTTTAATGCCAGGCAAGCCCAAAATTGGACAAATAATTGCTCTGTTGGAGATCCTAGAGAAAACGCATGAAGTCTAGATCCATGCCCTTTACCGATTTTAAGCAATCATACCATATGACAGCATCTACTAAACCATGTTTAATTTTAAGACCCTGCTAAACTCCGATGGAAAACGCTTGCTGTTTAGTGAAGGTCGTAAGCAAACCCATCTAGACGTTTGATGTCGAAAAGGGTTTAGACAAGGTGTTGCATTGTTCTTGGGAAAACTGTAAGAAATTCGCAAGCCAACTACTTGCGTACGCTGATGACATTGATATCAATACCAGAGAGCAGCGAACGGTTACTGGTGCCGTCCAGGAGGAAAAAAAATATGTTCAACTGTGAATGACGACAAGACCAAGCGTATTATGCTCTGAATAGGAACGGACGCGCAACATCGATGAAAAGGGCAGACAGTTGCAGTATTACCCTAAGCTATAACTTTGAGTTAGTGATTATGTCTACTTCTGTTCTTAAATTGACATCTTTTCAATTTTATATTTGAAAAGCTGTACTTGGCAATCTCTATTTATTTGCAATATTGTATGTCAGCACCTGAGTACTCAGGCCCCGTAAGATGCATAAAAGTGACCCTCATAATACCCTTTTCTTTCCACTCTAGGGCACAAAAAAATGTGCATCATTGGACTGCGGCTACTAGAATAGCTTGTGCGAATGAATATTAACGCGAACCCGAAGGGACAACGCTGTTGGCGAAAACCCCTCTTAGATTATTAATACAAGTGTGGTAAGAATCTTCAACTACAGGGTTTTCCAATAGGGACTCCCAAAATTAGACAGTTGATAGCAGCCATATTGTGGTAACGTCCATCGGCTGTCATTCATTCAGTCTGTTTTGCCAAATCACCATGGATGGATATGGCGTTCAACAACACGTGCAAATGATAAATTTTTTTTATCAAAATGGATGTTTTGCTCGGGCAATATTGCGAGCGCTTCGCTCATTTTACGGTCGCCATAATCGTCCTGCCGAGAGGACTATTCGAAGTGTGATGGATAAATTTAAGTCCACTAGTTCAGTAAACGATAAACCAGCACCACCCGTATGTCGACGAAACGTAAGATCTGCCGAAAACATCGCCGCCGTCCGTGAGAGTGTGCAGGAGAATCCGAGGCAGTCGATTTCGCGTCGCTCACAAGAAATCGGCCTTTCGCAGACCACAACTTGGCGAATTTTGCGTCTTGACTTGGGCCTGCACCTGTACAAAATTCAACGACAACGACATGTGGTATCAACACGACGACGCTATGTGCCACATGGCGTTGGAAATTCTGCACGAGCGATTCGAGGTCATGGTCATTTCAAGTGGAGCTGGCCACCGAGATCGTGCGATTTGATCCCGTTAGACTTTTACTTGTGGAGTTGTCTGAAGTCGCATGTCTATGCAAATAAGCCACAAACCACAGCGGCCCTCTAAGCCAACATAACCCATGCCCTACGTTAAATTAAGCCTGATTATGCGCCAGAGTCATGGAAAATTGGACATGCGCGCCACCCAAAGAAGCCGCGGCGGACATTTGCACGATGTTATATTCCATACATAATGGCATCGATAAACCCTTCTAACGAATAAAAAATTTCGATGATATCTCACACACACTTTGTTTTATTTAAAATTCAAAGATAGAAAGCGCATAATGAAAAACCATTTACATTGGGGTATGCAACGCCTGGCAAGCGGCCAAAGAGATAGAGAGAGTGAGATCTATTGGGTGATGCCCTGGTATTAATTGGCCTGTAGCTCCATCTTAGTAAGGACTTATGATAACTAACCCTCTTCTGTTCTGCATAGTCAGGGTTAGGTTTTAAGATACTGGTTCATAAGCACCCGAATCATTTCCATTTATGACGGCGAAACATTGAACTGCAAGGGACAACTGGAAGCGATGTTTTACTTGTTTAAGGTCGAGTAGCACATCAATTTTAGATACACTTTACCGAATCAGTTATAGTGGAACATTCCTCTTGCCAGAACACAAGGTTTTATACAATAGTTGTAGTAAAATAAAACAATTCTTAGGTAGTCAAATGGAGTCTGATTATTTTCCCTAATATTCGTTATTACCACTACTACCGAAGACGATAGACGAACTCATTGAATACTGTGAGGAAGATGGGACTTATGATATGCTGCGATGCTACTGCTCTGAATACTTTTTGGGGCAGTAGAAAGTGCAACGTAAGAGGCAATCATCTGCTGGAATTCATACTATCATCTGACTTGGTTTTCAAGCTCCTAGCCAGCTTTGTTTCGAGAGACAGACGGCAAATAATTGACATAACGATATCCAACAGGTATGCTACGGAGATTATCCACTGGAAAGTACCATCGCAGGTTTCCATGGCAGACCATAGGTACATTAAATTCAGAATCGGGTGCGAGGTCGCGATCTTGTTCCAGAGGAAGAAACCACAAACTGGACACAATTTTAAGAGAAGTTTGGCAAGTCCAACAGTGTTCTTCCTAAGCTCAGGACAAACAAAAGCAAGGAGAAGTTTTTCAGAACCTAAACGCTTCCTCACCAATTGGTTTGAAATGACATGTTCTGCTAGTAAGCAATCCTGCAGATCGGCCGTTCCTTGGTGGAACGTAGAAAGAAACCAGAAAATTTCTAAACAGGTGACGTAAGACTAATATGGAGGAAGACTGAAATCTTTACAAATCGAAACAAAAAGACTATAAGAAGCTAATTCGGATTTCGAAGAGTACCTCTTATCGAAACTGTCAGTGCAACCAGTAGGCTGATCAAAGTCCTTAAAAGGGGATGATCAACCAACCTGGAATCACTTAGAATATCTGATGGCACCTATGTTATACTGAGTCGAAAGTAGAGACTCTCCGTCTCATGCTTGAAGCTCACTTCACTGGTAACCTAATTAGCTCATCACCAGCTCCTATTAACGAAGCAGCTAATGAGATGGATAACACGACATTCCGTAGCTGGTTTATCTAATCGGTTGTGGTGATGGATGAAGCCATCAAATATGGTGTTGCTTCTTTTGGTGGAAGAGGGTGTAGGCTTATGCCGAAAACCGGGACCACACGCTCGCGAAGAGCTTCTGGCTTATAAGTCTGACTCCCTTCCTGTTGAAGAGCATGGAGAGAATTGTAGAGATACGTGAAACTGCTTTGCGAATGCATCATTTGTCTGTGATACAACATGCTTACCTATGCAGAATATCTTGCGAGAGTGCGCTTTAAAATCACGTAGGTAGAGTTGAAGGCGCATTCGATAAGAAGGAATACGTGCTGGGCATTTCCATCGACATAGAGGGTACTTTTGACAACGCAACTTTTGACGGCATATGCAATGCTGCGTAGACCAATCACTAGTTTTGTGGATCAAAGCAATGCTGGTAAATAGGATACTGATTACGGATGCTCACTGCGGCAAATAAGTGATGGATTGGGTAAACAGGGATAGGCCATCAGACGGCGTTCTGTCTTCACTGCTATGGTGCTCAACGCGCTCAATAATTCTGACGTCTATGCACGAGCTTACGCGGATAATGTAGTTTTACTGCCTGTTATTTTACCAGACTTCAAAGAATGGTCTGTCTCGGCTGCATGTGTGCTTTGTCTTGTACACATGACTCCACTTTCGACGCATTGATAAATCTTTCTCCCCTTGATATTCATATCATGGGCTGCACTCTCAAAGCCATCTTCCGTTTAAAAAGAAGTGGGCCTCTGGTCTTATGGACCTCAGAACTCCCGCTCTAGAAAAAATACGAAACCGACTACCCTATGCCCAAGACTGGATTCCGCCAGAATCTCACCCAGGAAAGAAATGTAATCGGGCTTTCACGGTTGGCTGCAAAACTGATATAGGATGCGGTGTCTGGTGTCTTTCTGGACGATGACAACGTTAGATTTCACTCCTCATTCGGAAAGCTTGCATCTGTTCTTCAAGCGCATGTATACGCAATCCTGATGGCAGCGAATTGTATTGTCAAGAGGGTGCGAAGCATTTGCATCTGTAGAGTCTTGCTGAACTCTTTTATGACTTCCTAACTGGTTCGAGAATGCAAGATTCACTAAACGCTGACCTGGATTACAGGTCACAGTCGGTTCAAGAGAAA
Source organism: Volucella zonaria (assembly GCA_963966105.1). Classification (NCBI taxonomy): domain Eukaryota; kingdom Metazoa; phylum Arthropoda; class Insecta; order Diptera; family Syrphidae; genus Volucella; species Volucella zonaria. The sequence goes on from OZ014530.1 coordinate 49,946,357, forward strand.
TGAAATCGCCGATGAACTTTCTGGCATGGATCAGAGGAGAGTTTTTCTTGATCCGAGCCTTTGTCCTCGGTTAAGGCTTCTATTAACAGTTGCCTTTTATATGATCGCAACAGCAGATGGCATGACTCTTCAGGATGCAGGCAGGCAGACCAAACGAATGCTTCCCGATGTTCTAATAGGCCAGCGGCTTTTACTTCAGCAATAACGGCTACAGGCTGCTTACTAACGTCTTGACGGCACTATACATTTACTAAGCACTTATATTTGCTGGAAATAAGTGATACAACATCTTGCAATGCTTGCTGTGAGAGGTATGATTACACCGCAGAGCAATACCTCTGTGAATGTCGGGCTTTCGTTCGCATCAGGGTGCAGGTATTGTATGTACGAGTATTTGGCGTTGACATGTTGTGTGATAATATTGTAGCTACACCTTTTTTCAAGGTGTACAATTTACTAGTTCTTTTTCTGAGTGCTCTGTAGAGAACAAATAAAAAAAAGTTCAGAGCTCAGGCAACTATCGTATTGCAAAATTTGAAAAATACAAATTCAGAGTTGATTACGCTACAAGACGACAAATACGTTAAGATTTGCACTTGAAATATTCGTACACGATGTTCAAAACTGCACCAAGTGTGCTGTGTTACGTAGAAACCTCATGAATTTGTTTACGAAAGATCTGATTCGACGTTTTCTTACCTGCATAGGTTTTCGTCATAGAGGTGCTTTGTCATTGTATTTATTCAATTTAGTGCAGCAGCATATAGTTCGAAGGGCTGGCATTAACACCAGAGGTAGTAAAATCGGTCAGCCATTGCTATATCTAAACGATGATGACACCATGGGAACTCAGTACTCCGGGTGCTGTTGACAAAACGCGCCACATGGGCATAGTATTCCGGCGTTAAATTCTGGACCCTACAAATTAATTTGTATCGTTCCCTTGATAATAATAATAATAATAATCATTGCTTCTTACCGCCATGCAGCTGAAGAGGTGTTGAAAACGATTAAGTTGGTCTGTAAGTAAACGAGGGTATGACCAAGTATATGTAATCGACAACAAAAATAGCTTCAGGTGACGATATAGAAGTATACGACACTAATAGTGGCTATAATTTGGGAGATGTTAAAGAAGTCAACTCAACTTCAACTCTGTGAAAAACAACTTTGTAGAGATTACCACGAAGGACAAGGACAAAGCCAAAGCAAAACTCTGAACTTGTATCAAGTTCTATATGAATAGAACTCGAGCTGATCGCGAACTGATTTCGAAGACCAATTCTTTGGTTGGTTTTGCATGTAAGAAACGAGGATGTACGACACCAAGATATGGACAAAGACCAAAAGCCAAACCACGATACTAATATGCCTCGGCGAAAGCCAGCGAGTGGACAGTGGCCTGTTAGATCCTCCAGTCCTAGCCTATAACTCAAGGTAGACTGAACCTCAGATATTAAGACCAAGCCATCGCAAATTTTATAAAAGAAAGCAAAATACCCGTAAACATTTCATATGGAACATTACTGTGTTTCAAACAGTCGAAAACCCGGCCACGCCGTTCGTAGTCTATGTGATATAACTTGAATACGACAAGAACGAATGACTTACTGAAGTGACAAAGTTATCTAAGTTATCAGCCGCATTAGCAGAAAAATTAACCTTTACGGATCGTGGTACTATCAGATAAGTGCCAGTGGAACTATGTCTTACTTGTTGTAGTCTAAATGATGAACTATAAGGTTAAGTAGCCCATTATTTTGTTGAAAAATCAATCAACCCAACCAGCTGAAATTCGATACAGAATTCTCAGATTAACCTACAGAAAAATTAGGTCCTTCTGTGAGCTCATGTACCTTTCCGAAAATCCCTGGTTATCTCACATCATCATTATCATTATTGGCACATCACCTTGAAACTGAAAACTAAGACCACCATTACCTTGTTAAGATTTCGCACCAACTCCTAACAATCTCACATTCCTTGGTGTCCTTTTTTGTGGGGATACTCGTATTTGTATCCCTCTTGTTATGCCCTCTTGGTACACTTACACATTCCATTAAACTTTCTCTGTCCTAATATTTCTTAAACCCGCCCCAACCATCGCCAAACTAGGTAACTGTGATTTGCCCCAATCAATATAACGACCAAAGTCATAATGGTTAAGGCCATCTGCCATCCAATGGGGTACCTGCCACCTTAGGTAACTGCTAACAACAACAAAAGCAACTCATTTAGAAAAATGAAGCACTAGCCCAAGGTGATGATTTGAGAGCTGGAAAATCTTTCTTTCGCATAACAAATTACCTCATCAAGGACGCAAAGTACGTGTGTCCAATGTGGAAAGTTTTCCCCTCCAATTACTCATTACAAACAAGTATCTGAAGTACCAACAAAGTAATTGAGTTACAAAAGCAAACGAACAAAAAAAAAAAAACAATTAAAACTTTGTCCTATTTTTGTCACACATGCGAAGTACATGTGTTAACATACACACTTACATGTATATATATATACGACACGACAGGTGGTAAATGGTAAATGACATGGTTTTGGGTAAAAGTTGGCAAGCAAAATCCTTTTCAAGTTCTACCTACCGGTATCTGGAAATGTGTGAGGAAATATGGTAACACTTCTGCAATTGGAAAATGACACAAAGGCCTCCTGAGGTTTCGTATTCAAATATTCACAGGACTATGATAACTTTATTCACGGGAATTAGTGCACTTTATTGTTTTTTTGTTTTTATTCGTGTTGAGTGGGCTTGGTAAGGCCTGGGGAAAGACGAAGGAATATTTGACTTTACGAAGGAAGGTGTTGAGCAAATATATGATACGTATGCTGAGAAGATACTCGTATCATGTGTGAAATTGAAATTTTGCGGTTCATTTGGTTCCTGAACTTTTTGGGTTCACCTTATGTTGCACTGTTAAATGGTGCCTGTAATCCGGATTTCATTTGAATGGCCTTCCTTTGTTGGTTATGCACTTTTCATGTCGTGAAAAGTACTCATACTCGTAGTAGAATTGAAGAACTTAATATGATTTTAGATGTACGTTAGACTGTTAACTTATGAGCCAGTTGCCTGCCATTATTCTTGGCTTTGAAGCAAATTTCCACTGCGTTGACAATGACAACTAAGAAAAAGCCTCAAAACTACAGTGATGTCTCGATAATTCAAACCCCCATAATTCGAAAACCTCTATAAATGGAAGCATTTTCTCAGTCCCATGGAAAACCTCTGTTAATCGAAGAAAACCTACGCAATTTATCCCTTTCGTTAATTCGAATTTACTGCTGTTCAAAATAACCTGGAAACCTCTATAATTCGAAGTCGAGTCTAGTTGTTTTTTTTTCAACTGTTCACTGAAATGCATATGTGGCGAAAGGAGACCGTGAAAACAAATGCTTGAAAGATGCCTGTGCCCTTTTATTCATTGAACGGAAAGGTGTGCAGATGGTTGGCAGTAGAGTTTTCAATTTTTCCATTTTAAAAGACGCTATCAAATTGGTAATTTAACGGTGTTTTAATCCCTTTTCAAATCATTATTTCCGAGAGTGCAAGCGTTGATGACGGTATTTGTTCAGATTGGAAAAATGAACTAGAAGAACGGACTGTTGGAAGGTTATGAACCGCAAAACGTTTTTAACGCTAATGAGACAGGACTATTTTTTAAATGTCGTTTAAAAATGGAAAATCTCACGAAAGGAAAATATGCAAAACCGCGATGTTTTAAGGACATAAAATCATTTCCGATGTCTTATCGTTCAAATAAAAAAGCGTGGATGACGACTGAACTATTTAGGGAATGGCTAACTAGTGTCGATGTGGAAATGAAAAAGCAGAAGCAGAAAAACCTTTTGTCCATTGATAACTGCACTGCTCACAGTGACATGTCATCTCTTACCAACGTCAAAATACAATTTTTGCCAGCGAATACAACTTCAAAATTTCAATCACTTGCCCAAGGCATTATCAATAATTTCAAGACGCTGTATCGTAAGGAAGTGGTCGCAAGAATGTTAGTTTGTATAGATGAAGGGTGCTGCTTGCAATGAAAATGGCTGATAAAGCTTGGAAGAATATTACCAAAGGTACAATTCGCAATTGTTTTAGAACTTGTGGCTTTCTCTAGGAAGAATCATAAGAAACTCAAATTGAAGAAGAACAGGAAATCGATTTTACACTGGTCGGATGGAATCTCCTACCTCATTCCAAAGAAATCATAGTCTCATTCCAAGAGTTTATCCACTTTGATGATAACTTAGCAGTCACTGGGGCCCTAACGACACACACACTACCATCTGGGGAAGAAAACTCGGATCATGATGAAGCTGAGGACGGGGAACCAGCTCTGTCCGTTACTTCAAAGGAAGCGAAACTATCACTTGAAAAACTACGTAAATTTTTAGAGGGGACAGATATGGACGAAAACGTTTTTTCAGCTTTAAACACGATCGAAAACACCCTGGATCGAGCTCGTTTGTAACTGCTAACTCAGAAAAAACTTACAGATTTTTTCATGTTATTTTTTTTTAAATGTACATACATATGTATGTACACACCTACGAGTAATAAAAATTTCGTTTAGAGAAAATATTCTTTTTTTTTTTGAAACCCCCTTAATTCGAAGTTCTTCCTTGGTCCGATGCAATTCGAATTATCGAGAGTTTACTGTATTTTGTTGAAGAAAAAAACTAAAGCTAGCTCAAAACATGAAGGGATCATCTCTGACCTTGGCAAAAGCGAATGAATTCCTTAGATAAGAAATGGCAACACCAAGAGCCAACACATCCTTTTTAGGGAATGACGACATTCCTAAATACAATATTTTCCTTTATACCATATGTATCGACATATTCTTATCAAAAAACACTTAAGCTTCCGTATTAAATCACGAAACGCAATGTTAACTTTTAGTCATCTTTCCGTTTATGAATCGCTTTATTAAATGGCACAATATTTTATTCTTTTTAGCGTTTTCCATTGGGCTAGTAGAAACTTGCATCAGGTAGTTTTAGTCCATTTAGTCAATTAGTGGTAGGGTGTTAAGGTGAGGTGCTGCTTTTCTGGATACATAGATAGTGTCCGCAGTGTTTTGTGCAATATAGTGCAGATGTCTTGCCTTGTTCGAATGGTGTTGGAATACAGTATATTTTGTAGGCTTTTCCATTAAGGACTATACATTTTTGGTTTTGACTTCAATAGCTCGATTGTTTAGTCCACTGTGTGGCAAGTGGCACCGTCCGCTTGAAACCACACCTCACCAATGTTGAGCCATCATCACCAACGCAAAAATGCGGCCCACCACATCAAGCAGTCAATTTTTGTGATGTAGTTGCGTCTCGTGAAGCACATATGGGTTTGTAGCCGTCCAGTAACGAATATTTTGATTGTCGGTGAAGGCAATCAGCCAAAATAGCTGCAGATGATTTTGCGAATTTGCGATTAGAGCTACTCAGAGTCTAATATGAACGGCGAATATAAATTAAAAAGCTTGTGGATGCAAGGTAGTTTGCTTATTTTACTAATTTACTTGGTACCTATTCAGTAAGATAATATATCTTATAGGACAGCATAAGCTAAGTATATAAGGATATCTTAAAAATACAGCAAAAAAACAAACAATACAAAAATACGAGTACAAGCTACCGAGAAATATTTTATATACAGAAAAAAGAAAAACAGTATAAATAAATATTACAAATATGGTAATAATCCTTAATAGGAAAAAAATAGTTTACAAATTTAGTTGATGATAAGTTACATCTTTTTCGTTCATCTCTGATTTTTAAAATGGTTGATATTAAATATTTGTAAAATGAAGACCTAAATCTTTCCGAAACTGTGGCTCGCCGCCTAAGCCTCCTTACAGTAGTAGTAGTGAGTTCTATAAGGCAGGAGCAACGCAGATGTATTAGTTTCAGAGACCTGTTTGAGGATCCAAAGCTTGGTCTTTCGGAAAAGCTCCTAGGTTGCCGCCTCTGGATAATGTTGAAAAGCAATATTAAAATTTTATAAGACAATAGTAGAGAGAGAAATTATAGATTTCTCAGGAGAAGTTCGAGGAAGGGTCTAACCGCATATATAGCGCGCATATGAAGGAAACATTAAACTTTCCTCGACCAAGAGCATTGGAGCGCAATACACCTCACATCCGTATGTAACTATACGTAAAACGAGTCTTTTGTGAGTGCTGCGAGACCCGTATGTGCGAAAAAAATACATTGTACTTTACCCACGGTGGCATCAATGTGAGAATCTCAAATCAAAGACCTACTAAAAATCATGCCTAGGTTCTTAAGTAAGTATAATTCTAAGAAAATAGGAGGGATCAAAGTTTTTCCTGCTTATCCCTAGGTACTTGAACTTTGATGGATTTTCTGTTTGACCAAGGAGATATATCTTTTTAGTCCTTGTTGATTTTACCAGCACAGTGCACGTTGTCTTTAAGTTGGTAGGAAGCTTATTGATATATGTATAATAAAAGGAAAAGTGGAGAGGTCCTAATAGTAAACCTTGTTGATCCCCTCTTGTTATTGGAAGAAAACCAGGTATTTAGAATATCTGGCTTGCAAATGGGTTTATCACGGAAACCATTTGATAAGCATTCATATATTTCTGCATGATATTGGGTATATAACTTAATTCGTGCGGTTTTTTTCAAAATTTGAAGGTTTACTTAAGTAAAACATATACAATAGTATTATTTAATGTATTGCCCATCTGAAGCTATGACTTTTTCCCATCTTTCTGGCAATTTGTGGATCCCATATGAGATATGCTCATATTTACGAATACCATAAATGTAACGCACCGCATCATTAAAAGCTATTTGTAATTTACGCTGAGATAATGAGTCAAGACTACTATATACGACCTCAGCATATGTTATGAGAGGTAATATTAACGTTGTTACCAGGCTTCGTCGTGTTTCAATCGGAGTGAAATATGCGCTAAGCCACAACTTACGAATCAAGCCAATTTTTGATATTCTGCTCTGATGTGAACCGTATTTCAGTGAGGGCGTTCTGCATCGACCGGAACAAATAGTAGTCGGAAGGGGTAAGGTCTAGGCTATAAGGCGGGTGGGGTAAGACTTCCCATCCACTGTTTTCTAAATAGTTCTTAACCGGAATAGCAACGTGGGGCCGAGAGTTGTCATGATGAAAAATTATTGCCTCGGATCTGGTCGCATATTCCGGGCGTTTTTCGGCTACTGCTCTCTTCAAACGGATTAATTGTGTTCGGTAGCGTTGTCTGTTGATGATTTCACATGGTTTTAGCATCTAATAATACAGCACACCCATCTGATCCCACCAAATACAGAGCATTTCCTTCGCGCCATGGATATTCGGCTTTGCCGTTGATTTGGCTGGTTGGCTGGTTGGCCGGGTTTCACATATGATTTTTTGTGCTTGGGGTTATCGTAATGGATCCACTTTTCATCACCAGTAACAATCCGATGCAAAAATTTCTTCCTTTTGTGGCGTTCCAGCAGCATTTCGGACATGCAAAACCGCCTTTCGACGTTTCTCGGCTTGAGTTCATGTGGAACCCAATTTCCTTGCTTTTGAATATGAATATGACTTTCGGCAGCAGTTTTCTTCATATTAAAGTAATGAAAAAGAACTCCTCTCAAAAACACTTTTTCAGGCACAAAGTTCGATAAGTTATAGACCCAATACTTTTGAATGGTTTCGATATTTATAGGAGTACAGATATGGATCTGAAATCATTATTGTTAGGACTTTTAGCGGCACATAATATTTTGGCTAATTTCCATGGATAAAGAAATATGCCTGTCGTCAAGATTGTTTAGAAGTGGGTTTTACTTATAGCAGGGTTATGGGCAAAATTGTCTCGATGAAAACGGGGTGAATTCCATATATTTTAGTCGCTTTGGACGTAATGGAAAGAAAACGTTCAACAACGTCAGGGCCATCGACACATGCGAACTGGAAGTCTTCTTCAAAAGAGTTAGACAATACACTATTAGCAATATTTATAGACGGGTTCGGAAGAGTCGGAAATGGGAGTGAAGTGAAATTTTTGTTGAAGGCGTCAATGTTAATATTATTGTTGCAGTCTTGACGCTATTTACCAATCCTCAGTTTTTTCAGATTCTTCTAGAGCTCTTGTCCTCGCATTGTAGCATTCAGTTTATTCTATTTTATTTACAACTTGGTTACGGAATAAAGCGATATATTTGATGGTGATAATCTATGCTGGAGTGTTTCCATTGTTTGGAAGCTTATGTTAGTCGTGTTGCAGTAAAGAAAGTCAGTGGTGAACCAGGTTGTTGGCCATGTGTGGCGATCTTTCTTTTCAGTGCAACGAAAAGATATGTGCAATGTTAAGATTCAAAAACTCGGTTTTTTTTTTGTTTTAAAGAACTTAACACTCATCAAGTGGGTATAAATACACTTATAATGCCTCAGCATATGTTAAATTTTTTGGTAAATGTGATAGAGAGAGACAGATAGATGTTTTGGGCTCAGTGGTTATTTCGCTCAATGGGTGGTATCCAACATTTAATGGGGAGACTAAATTCTTAGTGGAAGTTGGCTTGATGTTGATTTCTAGTCAACTACTCATCTTACTTGATTTTCGTTAACTGAAAAAATGGATGATATGTCTTTCAGGCGAGGCTGGGATTCGAACACCGAACCTTCCGATTTGGAAGCCAGTCCACTACGACTTAAGCCACGGCTACGGTCTACGAGTATGGGAAAGTTTAAGTAGTAAAGCTGTTCCCAATCAACACCAGGTATACGTTGTTCTAGGCTGAAGTATCGTAGTTAATGTTTTTGAAAGCTGGAAATACGAAGGAAGCTACTGGACCATTTATATGAAAGTCATAAGTTATGTATATGTTTAATGTTGGAGTTGCTAAGAAAGAAGACGTCTAACAGTGTGCTTGAATGCCTGAGGAAATGAGTGGGTCCTGTTGAACAACAAGTTAAATATTCTAAGACCCTTAATAACATTGCTTTCATTTAAAAGATTACTGTGTATCTCACCACTTTGTATAACATTTGAAAAGTCAAGGGATAGTGTTTCAAGGATTTCAGAAAGTGCTGAGAGGTTAATGTCATTGTATGGTCGATACACTGCACCTATTAAAAGATTTTCGTACCTTGAAATAATCGCAATGAAAACAAAATATATGGCACTACCAGCACCATATTGTCAATTAAAAGCAGCTGATGCCTTTACGCACATGAATCGCATCTCCACCATCTATTCTACCATGTCTGTCAGCTCGGTAGGGTTTCTTATATCCAACTATGTGGTACGTTTCATCACTACATCTGACTAAAAACCATATCTCCGAATCGCAAACAACATCAACGTTACAACCCTCACACAAGTCTCTAAGCGCATAATTTTTGTCGGATAACCTTTGTGCATTTAAGTGGCAAAATTTTTAGTCCTATCTTTTGTTTACTTAGAATGTTAATCATAGTACGTTAAACCACATCGTAGCTACCACTCATAAAGAATTCACTATTTTCACCAGAATTCATCACTTTTATACAGTAGATGGAAAGGAGAAATATGTAAGAGAGGAAGGATGAGACCTAATCATTCTGTTTGCACAGTGCAAATTGGGAAAGTGATGTAAAATTCATAATTAAAAATAACATAGAAAAATTAAATGATGTTTATAAAAGAAAAGCGAATTATTAGAAAAACTAAAAAGGATAAATATGAAAAATTCGTTGGTCTGCCAATTCCATTGCGGCTTTCTATGTTAATGTTTTTGAATTATTTTAAGCAGCAGTAAGGCAATTTTATCGTTTTTCAGTATTAAAATACCCGGGCATACTCGTAGGACATAAAGATACTTGTTACAGTCCATGTAGTGTACTAACAACCTCTAAAGCCAATTCATCAAAAGCCATAAACACCTTAACCTGTAATTAGGTAGGTACCTTATTTTTAGGAAGTATGTTAGAGAGCTCAATGCAGGGTACCTTGGCATCCTTGGAATAGATAAATTTTATATTGAGCGTCACATTTCTCCACAATCGCTTACGAACAGTCACCATAATCATCAAGTGCTTTGGGCATTTTTAAGCTAACCGTACCACAATGAAGAACGCGTGAAAAAGAACTAGGCACATAAGAACGTGCTTCAGTGGAAAAGAAATACTATCCTAGGTCAGGGGGCATATCCTATTTTGGGATAAGTAGAATTCTAAGCAGCTGATAATTATCATTAAGCACGAAAAGCTGGCCTCTGGTGATAGAAATCTTGTCACTGCTCTGCTGGGAGTCGTAGGCATATTTAAATATAATTTTCAGCTCAAATTCTAGGACTTCAAGCAGGGTGAATGACCAAGCGAAAGAAGACCTTTACAGCAATAAAGAGAACGTTTTCCTAGCCATTGAGAGGTTGGCACAACAACAAAAAGGCTGAAAAACAACTACACCGCCGGATTTCAATAGGTTAAAGCTATTCAAAGTGAGAGGTTAATTTAATTGACAGGAATAAAATTACTTTCTTGAAGAAGTGTGATTCGATATCTTATAATATTGAAATTAATTAAAAAAAAATTAAAATTGTAACTTTCTGCAGATTCAACGTTAAGTACTCTTAAAAGAACGTTGCCACTTCGGTACGGTGTAACAACTGTGTTCAAAACTCTTAGCTTAAAATAACAAGATATGTTATGTTCTAATACATAACCTGATCCTGCTAATTCTGCTCAAAAGCTCCGTATGTTCGACTGTAAGACATTCAAGATTATCGAAAGAAAAATACTTTGTCTTCCGTGGGAGTAGTAGGTACATCGCAAGATGAAGCAGTGGATGTATTTCGTAAAGCCAAGATAACACAACAACTTTGTTTTGGTCACATCGAATAATAGAACGATAATGTTATAATTCAGAGGGTCGGCGCATCTGAGCAACATGGTTGGGGACGTAAGTTGAGACCAAATCTCCGATCACTAAGTCTTTGTGTGGGTTTGTTTTTTTTTTTTTAAAGAACTTAACACTCAAGAGGGTATTACTACTCTTAAAATGCCGGAGCACGTGTTAAGTTTTTCGGAAAATTGGGTAGAGAGAGAGAGAGATTTGAGAAAGTTGTCGAGTCTAAGCCCCATTATGTAGATAAGCTATATCGAAGAGCGATTAACCACGAATGTTAACACAAGAACTATGTAATAAGTTAGTCTGATATATAAAAACAATTGTAAATAAAGTAAAACTAAAATGAAGAGTCGGTTGCATATTTTCTAATAAATAAAAGATGCATATGGCATCACATATAGTTTGACTTCGTAAATCTTTTCAAAACCGTAAACAAATGTTTCCTTTAAAATAACCCTAAAAGGAATTATGTTGGAGGTATCAATCTCCTCCCTTTTTAGTTATCAGTAAACTATTGTAATGGCAATGCCTTTCACTTGGGAGATCTACAGTAAATTTTCTGTATTTATAGTTTCGACACGAGACTATAATGTACAGTGTAAACACGCGATGATATTAAAACCCACAACCTGTTCCTATCATCAAGGTGTGATTGAGCTGAATAACACAACTCACCTTAGCTGGTCAGTTGGTTGCGATGACGGATGAGGTTTCAGAGAAAACCATTCTACCAAAGATGCACTTCTGGATTTTTTCCAACATATCTACAAGGGGCTTGATGACAAGAAGTGCCACGTTGGGCTTTTTGCAGACATAACCAAGGCCTCCTACATTGTATGTAGATCATAACATCTTTTTGAGTAAATTGTATCATATAGGATTTCGTGGCTTTGTCATATATTGGTTTGCATCCCTCTTGAAAACAGAATGCAAAAAGTAAAACTTGGCGACAGTTTGGAGGATCTAATATTGTTAACTTCGGTATTTCCCAAGTTTCTGTTTTAGGTCCCTTACTGTTTTTAATCTACTTAACCAATGTTTAGTCTTCCATTTGTCGGGAAACTTAAGGCTTTCGCAGATGACTTCGCGTGTGGTTATTGCTCAAACAATCGCTTTAACCTCGTTGCCGACATCAACCGGAATATATGGTATGTTCACTTGTTAAGAATCTGGTTTGAGAAACATAATTTGATAATTAGCAGTAAAACTAAACCCATGCACTTCAGCATCGTGAGACACGCAGCATGTTGCTGCAGATTTAATCTACACCAATGCGATTGTAACATCCTGTATAATGAAAATATTGGCTGTTATACTAATTGCTTCGAGAGGGAATCTTATAAGTACTTAGGAGTTGTAATACCTATGAAGTTTTTATCGGCTTCGAAAATACTGCTCTACAAGGAGTTTTAAAAGATATTTATTTTGTAATCTTCCATCCCAGATTAGAATATGGTATTAGTTGCAAGGGTGGTACTTACTTTTATAAAGTTCAACAACTGGCTATACTACAATAATCTGTGATAAGAAAAATATGCTATTCGTCTCGTGTAGCCAACACTTTAATGCTTTTTAATAAATTGAACATTCTGCATGTATGCACTGTATGCAGAAATTTGTTAGGGCTTTATAATAGCTCAATAAAGCCCTAACAAATTTCTTGATTAGAGGTGGTTACCATCAAAGGCACCCATAACGTTCGAAGCAGCACATGTACCATGGTTAGCATTCCACCTTTTCGCACTTCGAGTTTAAGAAACTTTTAGTATTCTATTCTCAAAATTATTCAATCCTCTTCCCGGATGTAAAGAACCTTTTGTCTAATGTAAAATTATGGCTTTCGAGATATCATGAAAATGCGATTTTGCTGCGCGTTATCATCTAAATATATAAAACTGCTACTTAATTCAAAAAATGCTTTTCCTTCCTTTTAATAATGTACCACTATTAATTGTATTTCCTCCTTGTTTAAGATTATGATTAACTTTATAAATTTATATGTGTGTACAATATTTTCCACCTCACACTTAAATACTTGTAATGATATGTCAATTATCATTATTCGGAATTGAGTTCTCTAACTATTCTTTAATTGAAAGAAAAGAATTGTTATCAATAAGGTTGTATATTAATTGTTGAGAATAAAGGATTACAAAAAAAATCGAATCTGCTACTGCTTACTTTGATGGCTAACATTAGTAATGCTACAAACAGGTATAGCAGAACTATTGGCAATTCTGGAGAGAATTTACTAGTCTGATACTGGCATATATACCGAATCCCTTATTCGGGAAACCGGAAAGTACGACTACACAACCTATCAGTCTGACTTGCTTCGTCTTAATTAACATTGACATAATGGTTGAGCTTCATTTGCACAGAACTGCTATGTAAATGCTACCCTGTCCAAGATACTACACACTTACCAAAACGTAGGGGTGTTCATATAAACTCTCATATAGATTTTTTGCTGTATAATTGTTACATCACACTTATACTCGTACATGCTCATGTATGTATATAGTATCACATTCGTACAAAACTAAATAAACTAACGTAGAAATATGGCAAAGCCTGTAAGATAGTAAGTTAGTTGTCCTAATAAACTCATCATTTAACAATGAGTGAAGTTCTTTTATTTAAGTTCCCAACAAAGGTTGTGGACCCAGATCACGTTGTTAATCATTAGATAGGAATAAATAAACTGTTTTTTTTTTGTGCGGGTGAAATAGTTGGCTTAAATAAGCGTAGGGCTCTACCACATCGACAAACTCTACAACAGCAATTACAATATGATTGGTAAGTGCACATGCAATGTGAGCTGTGGAGATATGTTTCCCAAACGATTGAACGACCTACTGGGGATAATGAATTGGCCACTTGGAACCTGAAAGACAACAAGGCATTAGCGACAATTATTCTCAGCGTAAAGTCTACACAGCTACATCATGTAAAGACTAGACGAAGTTCACTATAAAAGTGGCCCAGAGCGTAAAGTTAGAATTTCAAATAATTACTTGGATTAAAAATGGGTTGATGACGGAACACCTGAATAAATTTTTTGATTGTTTTAAAAATTAACCAAAATAGAAATAAGATGAACTACTCGTCATCGTTATGTTGTCAGGCTTGCCCAGATTTTATCATTGCAATCGAATCACGAGACTCTGCGCGCAAACAAAATTCTGAAAGTGAAGTTGATGGAGGAGGCAAATCGAAGGGAATGCCACATGCACACAGTTGGTATAACGCATAAGTTTGCTTTTTTACAAAAAACTAATCAATTTGTCAGTCAGCATTACCAGTGAACACGTACCTACAACAAAAAATAAAATTTCGTCTGTGTTTATCATACTAAATAATGTAACGAACGCACTCACTGTAAAGTGTAAACAACACTCAAATAAGGAAAGACAACTGGGTTTGGGATGGTTCATCTTGCGACAAGATACAGTTTGCTAATATACAACCTTGATCAAAAAGTTCCCGAACAAACCACCGTATGGCGCTCCCATTGATTGCTCCGATCTGAGCTCTGTTTCTTTTTGTTAAGTTGGTAAATTTGTTGTTAACATTTCCTCTAAATTTTAGCGTCATAGCTTGAAATTTGAAAAAGTTACGTAGCCAAGAGTACATCTATCTTTGTATGTGTTGGCGATTTTCTACAATTTTAGAAATGGATTTAAATTTGCAACAACGAACTTGTATTAAATTTCGCGAAAAATACTGATTTAATGGTGCGCGAACGTTGGAAATGTTGGAAAAGTGTTTCGGCAACGATTCTGTAAAGAAAACGGTCGTTTACCAATGGCACAAGCGGTTCAAAAATGGTCGTGAGTCAATCGAAGATGGTGAACGCAGTGGCAGACCATCGACATCGAAAACCGACGAAAACATTGATGAAGTACGAGAAAAAGAAATGTTGGTCAATAACCGCAAATTAACCATCAGAGAGATAGCGGAGGACTTCAACACTGCCTATGGATCCGTTTAAGACATTTTGGTTAATGATTTGGGTTTCCGTCGTGTAGCAGCAAAGTTGGTGCCAAAAGACCTCGATTTCATGCAAAAAAGAGACCGTGTTGACGTCGCAAAAGAGTTGATTTGCAAGGCTGAGTCTGATCCCACATTCATCAAAATGATAATTACTGGAGACAAGACGTGGGTTTATGAGTACGACATGCAATCCAGACATCAGGCAAGTGAATGGCGTTCACCAAATGAGCCGAGACCAAAAAAACCACGTCGTTTTCAGTCAAAAAAGAAGTCAATGCTCACGGTTTTCACGGATTACAACGGTGTAGTTCATCATGAATTTTTGCCAGAAGGCCAGACAGTAAACAAAGAGTATTACGAGTATTTGGGCGTTATGAGACGTTTGAGAGAAGCAATTCGCCGAAAGAGACCAGAATTGTGGGCAGAACACTCGTGGATTTTGCATCATAATAACGCACCGTCGCACAGTGCCATCATTATTCATAATTTTTTGACGAAAAATGCAGAAAATACCATCCAATAGCCACCGAATTCACCTGATTTGACTCCCTGTGACTTCTTTCCGTTCAATCGAGTTAAAAACCCACTACTGGGAACGCGTTTCAGCAGCCGAGAGGAAGTAATAAGAAAATCGCAGGAAGCACTGATGGACATACTCGTACCGAACACCGAATATAAAAAATGTTTCGAGGATTGGATCAAGCACTGGCATAAGTGTGTTACAGTCGATGGGGATTACTCTGAAGGGGACAATATGGATTTATATGAATAAACTTTTATTTCCAATTTTCTGAATACATTGCTTTTTGATTAAAGCCGTTTAGTAAAGCCGAATACAGAAAAAATCGAAGTAGCGGGAAATCAGTTTATTTTCTCTGAAGGTATAGGGACAGTCAGAACTGAAACAAAAGATAGTGAAAATTCGTTGGTAGTCGTGTTGTATGTCCTGATGCTCCAATACAATTTTGAATCGTTAAAAAAAGCAGTTGAAAATAAATTAATAATTGAACTCGATAGTGATTGTGGTGTAATTAAAAATCAGAACGGATTGGAGATACTACGTAGTAAGAAATCAGGAAAGCTTTTTGGTTATATATGTATAAAATCCAGAGTTTAAATTATTAAAATACCAATAAGATGGTTCTTGGAATGTAGCTAAATACTAGTACCTGAACAAGCGCAGTAATATAAATTATCCACAGCGATGCTTGCGGGCCTACCTATGCGTAATGTTTCTCTTGGTGGCACAAAATACTTTGTATCTTTTATTGACGCTTACAGCCGTTGAATATTCGTGTATTTTATTAAAAATAAACCTAATGTAATCGGGTTCTTCAAAACGTTTAAAAGCATTGTGGAACGTGAGACAAGAAATAAAATAAAAATACTACGCACCGATAATGACAGTGAGCACATAATCAACGTCTGTAATGATTTTCTAAAAGGCGAGGGCATAAAAAGAGAATTGTCGGTTCCATATACCCCTCAACATGGCCTAGCATGCAAATCAGATACTGTTGAAAATGTCAAGATGCATGTTAATGGACTCGGGCTTATCAGATTGTCTCTGGGCTGAGGCAATAAATACTTACGTAACCGTGCGCCAACAAGGACAATATGAAATATGGTCTGGGTACAAACCAAGTACTTCTCATGTGGAAGTCTTTGGTCGCACAGGTAAATCGAAATTCGCGGAAAAAGGCATTGAATGCTTTATGTGTGGGATATGAAACCCAATCGAAGGCTTATAGATTGTTTACTCGTATGTTAAAAAGCTGAAAAATTCACACTAGTCGAGATGGACGTTTTATTGTTTCTGAACTTGATCCTGATGGTAATTCCGTCAAAGAAGGAGATATTGTTGCCGACGAAATCATTCATGCCTCGGACTCGAGGAATAAAATTTGGAAGAAGAGGAAATTGTTAAAGAAGGTAATGTTGCTGTCGTTGACGAGGAAATTTTTGCTGAACCTAATAGCGTTAGAGGAGAAGCCGGGTGCGGTTATGCCGACAAAATGTATTCAACGAAGATGATTATGCTGTTAATATGGACGTTGCTGTTAATGGTGCTGATGACGCTATTGCTGCGGATGCTGCTTTGTGTAGTAGGGAACAATTCCACAACAGAATAGTTGGATTAACAACGACGTTAGGTTGTCGTAAGCGATCATATTCAAATTCTGCAAATTTTTTTAGTCCTTAAATGTTGCAAGATCCGCTAGGTTTAAAAGAGGCGATGGGCAGAGAAGATTGGGATAAACGGAGAAAGGCGGTGCAGGAGGAAATCTGTTCCCTATAAAAAAAACCAAACCTGGGAGCTGGTTGAATTAATTAGACATCGTCAAGCGATTAAATCGCGACTGTGGGACAGAACGATACAAAGCAAGACTAGTGGCGAAATGATTCAGTTAGCGGTATGGTATCGACTATGGGGAGACTTTTTCGTGGTAAGATACTCATATCTTCGTCTAATTCTTGCCTTATCAGCAGAATTTAATTTTTGTCTGCACCAAATGTACGAATCTTAAGCTTACTTGAAGGACGAGCTAAAGGAGGAAGTATTAATGGAGCAGCTACAGTGTTTTACTGATTCTAAGAATCAACAAAAAGTATGCCGTTTAAAAAAGAGGCTATATGGTCTAAACAAATCAGGTCGTGAATGAAACCAAGAGCTAGACGCTGCTCTACGACCGGTGGAATTCTCGAAATGCAGTGATGACACTTGTGTGTGTATAAACTTGTCAAAGGTGACTGTCGACTATTTTCTTGGAATGGAAATCATCATAGGTCAAAGTTCAATCCAAATTTCACAAAAAATGTTTACAAAAATTGATTGACGAATTCGGTATTGTGCGTAGCAGATCATGTGCGACGACTTTAGAACAAGGAAACATCTTTAAAAAGTGTTTTGATTGTTCCAAATCTAAGTGCTCATTGGTGGGTGAAAAACAATACCAGTCTCTAATCGGATCCTTAATGTATTTGGGAGTTTGCTCTAGACCAGATATCATACACTTGGTATGCAGACTTGCTCAATTCAACAAAAGCAACAAACGGTGGCACTAAGCAATACCGAGGCCGAATATGTTGCACATCTGCAGCATCAAATGCGGTTGTCTATATAACGGGGTTTGTGGGCAGAACTGGACTTCAATGGTGTTATTGATGGCCCTGTACTGAACTTCTTGGAGACAACATAAGCGCTCAACATCTGATGAGCAATCCTGTGTATTACAACAGAACGAATCATCGTCAGCTCATGAAATATCTCGAAACACGAAAACTTCTCAATGACTGGCAATATGATTTTCGTAGCAACAGGTCCACTAGTGATTTGGTGCCATTCTCACTGAAAAGTGGAACCAAAGCGTACATCAATCTGGTGAAAGCAAGATAGTTGCACTTGATATTTCTAAGGCATTTGACAGAGTTGGCATCAGGCTCTTTTGTCGAGAATGCGTGCTTTCAGGGTCGATGACTTTCTTCTTCAATGGATTAGAAATTACCTTTCGGAACGTTCAATTCAAGTTATCTTGGACGGTTTCAAGTTTGATATTCCCAAAATAAATGCTGGTGTGCCCCAGGGCTCCGTTCTGTCCCCGACACTGTTTTTAATATTCATCAATGATCTCTGGTCTACTACTTCTAATCCAATATATTCCTTTGCTGATGACAGTACTCTCTGCTTTTCATATTCTTTCCCGGACTCACGCCCCTACTCTTCGGCAGTAGATCGGGAACGCCAGCGTATGTTAAGCTCATTAAATTCGACATTAACATTAAATCATTAAAGCGAAATCTAAATACGCAGCCATTATCCATGAATGGCACTTACATCGCCGAAACCGAACAACTTTCCATCCTCGGTATGCGTGTCAGTAACAACTTACGTTGGAATAACCACATATTCGATATCGTCAAAAATGCTGCGAAATGTCTAGGTTTCCTTAAGCGATGTAAGAAATATTTTACCCCCTCTGATCTGGCCACAATGTATAAGGCATTCATCAGCCCAAAAGTGGAGTACAATGCCCACATCTGGTCAGGTGTTCCTAAAACATCTCTGCACCTGCTAGATAGGATTCAAAACCGTGCGAGAAAACTCGTTGGTGATACTAATATCAATCAATCAATTGACACTCTCGAACACCTACGTAATGTCTCCTGTCTCACTTTGTTTTATCGCTATTTCCACCACCAATGCTCCATTGAAATCGCCAGTAACATTCCGCCCATTCAAACTTTCAACTGTAACAACCGTCTCGCTATGAATGCTCATCAGTATACCCTCAAGCCCATTTTTGGACGTACTCTAAAATATCGTGATTCTTTCCTAAGCCGTACAACTCGCTTATGGAATGCCCTGCCGATGTCAGTGTTTCCTGGTCGTTATAACTTACAAACATTTAAAAGCAATGTACATCGGTACCTGTCCTTTCTACCTCCCTAAATTTCCTTCGCGCTCATTATAAAAAAAAAACAAAAAAAAACAAAAATCAAAGCATAGAGACATAAAGGCTCACTACATATGAGAAGTGTCTAGTAAAGGACTTATCAATACATATAAATTATATTCCAACTGGTAATTATCGACATATCTACCAAGAATTTAAAAAATAATAAACCCTCTGAATTATGCTCTTTACGTTCCAAAAGACATTTTTTTTTGTTATTTGGATTACTCCTTTATAAATTTTGAAATAGTTATTAATTTTGGATTCTCATTGATTAAATTTTCCATGAACTTTCTAGAATTGATCATGCGAGTATTAAAATGGAATGTAGTTATTGAGGGAAGGATTGTTTGAATGTGAACTCCCATATAGATTAATTGTTACATAACGCGTACACATT
The DNA here is from genome assembly GCA_963966105.1 of Volucella zonaria. Classification (NCBI taxonomy): domain Eukaryota; kingdom Metazoa; phylum Arthropoda; class Insecta; order Diptera; family Syrphidae; genus Volucella; species Volucella zonaria. Next base: position 49,966,089 of record OZ014530.1, read on the forward strand.
CTCATGTATATAGTATCACATTCACGCAAAACTACATAAACTAACGTATAAATATGGCAAAGCCTGTTAGCTAATAAGTTAGTTTTCCTAATAAACTCATTATTTAAATTGAGTGGAGCCCTTTTATTTAAGTTCCCAACAAATGCCTCTGAAATTAGGTCTCAAAATCTAGTGAGCAGAAATGAAAACGACAGTGTACGTGCTGGGCATTTTCATCGACATTAACGGTGCTTTTAACAACGCAACTTTTGACGGCATGTGTAACTTAGTTAGGTAACACACCGTAGACTAGTGACTGGGTATGTGGATAAGAGAAGTGAAGCTTGCTGTGAGAATTATGACGTACTCTGTGAGTTTTCGGCGTACGCTCGCATCCAGCTACAGGTACTTGGCGATTCGGTAGGTACTGGTAATGTAGATACCTTATTATTATAGCACTTATTCATTTTTATACGAAACACTGGAAAATTTCTGTGAAAGAAACTTACAAAAAGTACAGTGAATTAGTTCTTAGTCGGACTGCTCTGTTCTGTCAGATAAATAATTAAGATACAAAGCAATCATAGAATATGTTGTTATGTAAAACAGATTTGATCTGAAGTGAATTTTCCCAGAAGATACATATATCCGTTTCGGAATGGGTGAACACAGCACTTCAATAGTATGGTACTATATTTAAACTTAAAAGGATTTGAGTTAGAAATCTTTGGCTATGAGTACTGCGATGGTATTATAGAGTAGAAAACACGAGCTGGAAAAGAATTTATTTATCAAAAACATTTCAAGAGTAGCACTATCATCCATTACATGAGGGCGTACAATGGCCTTATGAATATTTTAAACTATATTAATTCTTTTTATAAATGAACGTATGTTACTAAATACTAAATGCTCCCTTCTACCGAAATTCTATCATAATCCAAATGGACACTTTTATAATATCTTCTTGAGCACAAAGTTGTTAAAATATGCAGCCATAAACTAACAAGAACGGGTCAAATTCTTCTCATGTGTAATTTCCAAATAAATTTCTGTTCTTATTGGAAGACAATCTATTGTCTTTGAACGATGAAAAGAATTCATGTCCTTAACGTTTTAACACACAAAAAGAAAACAAGTTTAATAATTTCTGGCTCTGCGTATGATATCAGTTATAATGCAGCATGTAATCCATATATTTAACCGAAAGTGTTCAATTTGTGAAAACTTTTCAGACAATGAATTTTTAAAATATAAAAAAGTTCTTAAAAGAGTTTAAATAAATGCTCTAAGGATACTCGAAAACAATATCAATTAGCCAATACTCGCATGTCAGGACATTAAAAGGCAAAACAATTCGTCAATTTACATATATTAAACGTTGTCCGTCCGTCATTATTATCGTTTCATCTCATATGTTGAATATTCCTTGGATAATTGGTATAATTTCGAAACTTTCGACAAAAATTCGATCATAGATTGACCAGCACTTGAACCAGCTACCTAAATATGCACAATCTGGATAAATACCTCTGTTTAACATGTCTATAAGTAAGCCATAAATAAACAAAAGACGAAGAAGAAAAAACAACTTTAATCCTAGGGAACAGTTTTCGAAGACATCGATACCATGCCACTTAAAAAGCAGCTTTCCAGCTAAGAATCAAGGAGATATTACAAACACCCGGCTCATCTTAATATTGAGTCTTTAAGAAAAAAGTGTTAGCATCTATCTGCTTTCCAGAATGTGTAGTATGGACCATTATTCAATCAATTAGTAAGATAGATACCTATCTGGAATTTAAATGGACCAATAGTTGTGCCATTTTTATTATAAGGTCAGTCGAGCTTGTCGTGGAAATCAATCAACAAGTATTAAAAAAATTTTATTATTTACTAGCGGTATCCATTATGTCGCACAGAGATGGTTATTATGGAATTCAACACACTGTGATGTGACTTTTACAAGCCGCGAATGCAATTATGAGTTTTTTCTGCGATTGCTCCCACGCGCAAGCCTGACCAGATTGTATGTCAATTGAAGCTGTCGAAAACACGTTCAAATTGAATTTAAATTCAATAGTGACAGTCTGAATAATTGTCGTCGAAGGTTAAAGTTAAGAATTTTTTAATCCATTCTAATAGATTCTAGCTATTATCTTGGTTACAGCCAGGAGAATATCTGCACCTCGCCAATATCTAGAATCAATCGGATTTCTTATTTAGATTTCCTTAAAAAAATTGCTCATTTTTTCTATAAAATATTGAGCAGTTCTGCCAATTTATTTAACGTCACTTAAAATAGTTCACTAAAGATGCCGCCAATACCAACTGTTTTCTTTTTTTTGGGGGGATTTGATTACGAAAGTTAATTCGATTTTACTACGAGATACGGTGCAAAGTCCGGAATTTGTTATTTAAAAGACTCGTTACAATTCGTGATCATATCATCACTGTCTAGCCATTTGGAAAGTAAACAAATGTTCTCTTCATCTAGTGAGCTAATCCTCATTGGAAATTAGAAGGTTAGCATCCAAGCTCTTCACTGGATGGTGTTTAAATTGTCAACCGCCAGTGAGCTGCTTGTTGTTTCTTCGGCTTTTGAGGCATCTACTATAAATTGGTTCTATCCACTCCTGCGGCCACTGCTATCTAGGTCTTGATATGCTCTCATCAATCCGTCTGCAGGTGTCTGACAATGACATGTGCAGTAACTCTTCTGGCCTTTGGTATGTGCTCCGATTGAAAAAACATTTCAGTGACCAAACACGCTTCTCCTCATTATGCAGCTGATTGTTTCTACTTCTAAGGCAAGATGGTCAATGAATTGTTTTCGCACTTAGGGATCCTTGAGTCTGTCGCTATTGAGGCTGGTACTGTTGTGCAAATTTGAGCAGTTGCTCTTGAAGTACATATATGTAGTACGGCGGTGATTGCATTTTTATCTAATGACAGACAGTGAAACAAACCTTATTTTGTGATTACACATACCTAAACGCAGCTGGAAGATTTGAAATTGAAATGGAACATAAACAAGTTGAGCAAACGCCAAGATTTTTTTAGCCGGCAAATAATTTGATGGCATCAAGGATGTAAAATGATTTCGAGAAAATATTTTTTTTATAATCGCCACGCGCTCAAGGGATTGCGTACCATTAAAATTTTTCCATAAGCGAAGAAAAGTTAGGGAGGAAAGAAAGAAAGATACCGATGCATGTTGGTCTTAAATGTTTGCAAGTTATAATGGCTAGAAAATAAAGAGCTCGGCAGAGCACTCCATAGGCGAATTGTACGGGTTAGGAAAGAATCATCATATTTCAGAGTATTGTATTATATGTCCGAGAATGGGATTGAGGGTATATTGATGAGCATTCATAGCAATGCTCTCGATGTTAGCTTCCAAGGCTTGAATCATTGTAAGCTAGTCCGACTTCAAATACCCTGGCGAGAAATAGTCGAGCGGCGTTAAATCACAAGCTCTGGGTGCCGCCTCTCAGGTTAAATAAATTATGTTGTTACCTCCTTTAAGAACTCGATGGATTGGCCAACAGTATATGGGACTATTATGTTGAAACCAAACGTCTTGCCAACCTTCGCCACAATTTTTCAAACTACATAGCGTTGATCATGAATCTATACCGGGTACCATAGTTGTTCCTAATTTTTGAGGAAGTACGGCCCAATGATGACATTAGCCCATAAACAGCACCAAAGTGTGGGTTTCTTCAAAGCTGATGGATCACCTCCGAAGTGACCCTCATCACTGAACAAAATTTGATGGTAAAAAAGTGGATGGACTTATATCTGTTGAAGCGCCTAATCAGCGAAGTCACGACGCTTCAATTCTTGCAGCAATTGGATGTTGTAAGCTTGTAAACAAAGATTCTTGCTCACTATGATGAGAAAATTAAAAAATTTGTAAAACATAAAAGACGATAACCTCCGATATAAACAAAAATAATTCACCATTTCCAAACTATCCCTCCCAGACATAATCGTAGACGGATTCATAGATTAGATTCGATAATATATCCATTTTCCTAAAGTAAGTTAATTTTTCAGAAAGTATTTGACCTTAATACACATAGAAATAATTAGTTACGTGTCCTTATGAGCAATTTGAGTTGTTATATCGTTCAATAAATTTGGACAATTTAATGAATAACAAAGCGTGGGAGTCAACAGCTCAAAAAGTTTGATTTGAGGCGCGCTGAGGAGGTAATTCAACCAGTATTTTACGAGGATATAATATGGTAAGATAGAGATTTATTTTTATTCTATGAATATGAATACATATGTACGAATGAGAAAACAAACAACATCGACTCAATTATTTAGTTGGGCTACACAAATTGAATGCTTTGGAAATTATAGGAGAGAGGCGCGAAGATTAGGGGTGTCGGTAGGATATTCAAGCCGATGAACTTCACACAACCTTATTCCATTCAGTCTCTAGGGATACCATCCACCCAAATACAAATAACTTTTACTGGATAATGCGATGGATATTGAACTAGAATTATGAAGAACTGTTAAATGAAGTCGTGCTATAGAAACCAGTGGGCTAAGGTGAAGATAAGAGAAAACAGGCAACTAATAAGCAAAATGAGGATCAAATTTAAAAAAGGAATCTGATTCCCGAAATAAAGAAAAAAACATTTGACAGATTAATTAGAAAAATTACTGATAGCAACATATTGTCTGCTGTCAAGAAAACGCTTTTTGAAAAACTTCAGGGAATCAGATTCCTGACAAAATAATTACACAGCAAACTGACTTTCAAGCTCAAAATGTTGTACTTTAATATGAATCCGGAATTACTTGAAGCACTTTTTCAATACCAGCATCAATAAAAAAAGGTCAAATATATGAAAGAAGAAAGCTTAGGCAACCCAATCTTATCTCAATAGCTGCTTTTTTTCAATTCCTTCGATACGCGGTAACCCCATTTTTGTAATATTTTAAACGAGACGCCTAAACATGAGTTAAAGGGTAGCAAACCAACTACAGTAGAAATCAGTGTTACCAAAATAAGCTATAGAGTGGACTATAGAGATATTTATCCACCATATGGATTGCGAATACGCCAGCTATATGCATTAAAATACAAAAAAACGAACAAATTTTAGGTTGATACTGCTAATAGTCCAATGTGAACAACGGTCTACTCCTTCCACAAACTGTGTTGTTCTACAGACAGATCAGGCTACCCAAACTTTTTTCCGACTTCGAACAGAATGGGGGATAAAAATATTGACTTTTAGAGATTATCGATTTTCAGCAAAACAAATTTAAGATAAGCTCACGAAGCAGCCACCATATCTATTTGTTCCTAAAAGAGGGATTCTCTGGAGCTCACCGCAGCTGAAGAAACACAAAAGATATTTCCAAAATATCATAAGTGATAAATTTTATGTGATTGGTGTCCTTAAAATGAGCCTTACAAAATTATATTGTATATATGCAAACATGCTACTATGAAAGATTTTTGACTTTTTATGCTTATATTTATAATATAAGAGAGGCCACATTCCCCGAATCTCTGGTCTGCACAACTTGACTGTGATCGTTGTCTTTCGATGGAGATAAGATAGCAGAGCGGACCGTTGTCCAGTGTCCATAGGCACTAGCCTATAAAAATTCAAATATTTTTTCAAACCCATTTTGAGTCAATGTACTCATAGCTTATCTATAACAAACCGATGTATCGACTTAGTTTCACTAAAATTGTAGGTAGCGTTAAGTGCCGCGTGACCGCTTTTGTGATCTAGTGAAACTACCTACGTCCTTTTGAAAAAAGCAGTAAACATTTGAAAAACGTGATAAATACTGTGTACCTGTATTTATACAAGGTGATTACATGTACCTACTTTGTGGTAAAGTATGGGTTTTTATCTAATTGAATGCCTTTGATGAGTTTGGCTTTCTGTCGTGTTTGTACCAGAAATGTCACATAGCCTTACATGGGCAAGTTTTTCTTTGTGAAGAGGCTTATAATATGATTCATTGGCTTTCCGTTTTAGAATGTCTTTGCGACCTCTACGGGATGGCGAAATAGCCGAGGAATTGAATAATCACGAAGACAGCGAAGATGGCATGGAAGATGACAATGACAGTGTTGCAGATTCCGATTATCAAGCTGAGAATGAGATGGAGCAAAACAGTTTTCTAGTTATGAAAATGAAGACGATGAAGTGAACTTTGATGAGATTATTCAAAGTTTAAAAGACAGTGAACCTGATCCGTCTCCATCTACTGCTGCTGAGCCAACTGGATCGCAACGAACCCAGTCTATGGAACATCCTAGAAAGCCGCAAAAACTCAACCTGCGATGAAAGAAGAAAAATCTGCTTTCGAATGAGGAACAATTGCGTTGTCTAGGAAACGAAAACTTATCAACCGATATTTTAGAACTTGACACGCCGATCCAAATTTTCTTGCTTTCGTTTCCCAAAGATTTGCTTGATTTCATTGCAACACAAACTAATTTATATATTGTGCAAAAGGTTCCCAATAATAGTTTTCGAGTTTCCACAACAGATATTCGGCAATTTGTTGGCATAGTGCATATGATGTCTTTGATCTACCTTCTTCGAGTTACCAATCATTGAAATGGCACCAATGAAACTCCTATAATTCGAGAAATAATGCCCGTAAAGATTCGTCGATTTATACATTTCAATGAAAATTCCCAAATCTTGCCCCGCGAACATCCGGAATTCGACAGACTGTTCAGACCTAGACCACTTGTTCAAAAATTGAACCAAACCTTTCCCAAAATTCCTTTAGAGCAATATCTTTGCGTCGATGAGCAAATATGCTCTAGGAAAGCACGAAATAACTTAAAAAGAATAATCCAAAAAAGCCTCACTATTGGGGCTATAAGATTTACGTTCTTAGTGGTGTCCCTGGGTTTGCGTATAAAATCGTACCCGAAACTGGCTCAGAAGATGTGGTACTGCCCGACGAACCTGATTTAGGCGCATCCTCAAATGTTGTCATGCGTCTATCACGAGAAATACCATACCGGATTTACAGATTGTATTTTGGCAATTACTTTACAACTTTGCCATTGCTAGAATACTCGTACTTGTCAAAAAATGCTATAATAAGTCTTGGTTCTGTACGTCGAAACAGGATTCCAGCTTGCAAATTTCCTACAGACAAAGACATGTCTAGAAAAGACAGAGGCTACTACGTTGAGTATGTTGCTGATGTCAACTTGGCATCAAGTTTTGTAGGAGAAATGCCAAAAACACAGGTGAGGAGGTATGACAAGAACACCAAGCGGTACATATCAATTGATCATCTAAATATTATTGGAGAATACAATCGCCACATGGGTGGAGTAGATTTAATCGATAGCATCATGGGACGCTACAAAATACAGCTTCGCAGCAAAAGCTGGCAGGATCGCATGTTTTACCACTTATTGGATTTGACCATGGCAAACGCATGGCTTCTTTACAAAAGAATTTATAAAGCAAAGGGCTTGCAGGATAAACATTTGAACTCGGCTGATTGTCGGCTTGAAGTTGCAACACCTTTATGTAAGCTTGGTGTAGCATTGAATATGAAGAACCGTCGATCCATCGAAAACGAAATTCAAGCAAAACGACGCAAAGGTCCAGCACAACATGTTCCTCCAGTGGCAATCAGGCAAGATCATACAGGATACTGGCCTGTTTGGACAGAAGAGAGAATCCTAAATGCTCTGGTGTCTCACAAACAATGTGCGAGAAATGTGGCATCGCTCTGTGCTATAATAAACACAACAAATTGTTTCAAACAATTTCGCCTAAGTTAAGTTACCTTTATGATGCAGTGTGACATTTCTGGCACACTCCTTTAAATTTGTTTTTCCTTCAAATAAATAAAAAAATTAAGATTTTTCCAGAAACACGTGTATTTTTATTTTTGAAATTTTATATATTCCCCTGCAGAAGATTAATAAGATGTTGTTTCATTTATCACATTTGGCGACGAGCTCATCTTAATCGTGCTCGAAAAGTAGAGAATTTATATTTTTTAATTGACCGACATGGAAAACCTTGCTGCTAGCCAGCAGAGACAATTTTTGGAGGCATTGATGGGAAGGTAGAAGGAATGGAAAGAAGGGCAGAATGCAAATCAAAGTTGCTTGTCTAGGAACGCGGGTGGGTCGGCCATTCCAACATTTTACTTGTTCGAAAAAAAAATGTATCAGTGGGTCTTGTGCTTGAAGCAGTTGGAACGTCATCTTTCAGTATGCGGTGCCATGATACGCAGAAGAAAGAAAGTGTTTTTTATCATGGGTAGGTGCTGATATATTTGACCCCACCCAAAAGATATGCGGTAACGACATTGGAGAAAAATTAGTCGACACAATATCGAAAAAATGGTATGGGTATGGGTTTGGGCTCTTCTTCAGATGAAACTGCGTGATGACCAAAGTTATGCAGAGTGGGTGGCAGAGCTAAGACGGCTATCTCGAGACTTTAAATATGTTTTTTCAAACCCAGACTTTGAAAAAGAATTTATCGACGAGCTTATAGGCATCTCTATACTCATTACCACGCCTCACGATACTCGCAGATACCAAGCGTGGAAGAACTAATAAATTGTACACACTTCGCGGTGGGCAATATTTTTGTAAAATTGACCTTTCTGATGCTTATGCAAGTCAAACTGGACGAAGCATCAAAGAGAATCATGGTTGTGAACACCCCACAGAGACTTTATCAATATCAACGCTTGCCATTTGGCGTTGCCAGTGCACCGTCAATATTCCAACGACTCTTCGAACAGTTGCTAATTGCGATAACAGGTATCACAATTGAGGACCAACTAAATTCACTACGAGAAGTTTTCAAACGTCTGAAGATAAATGGCTCAGTGTGAATAGAGGTATATGCTACTTTCCTCAACCTAAAATCAATTATTTAGGACATACCATTAGTTCGTCCGGTAAAAGTTTCTCTGAATCAAATGACAATCTTATTGACAGCTTCAAGCATTACTTTCATATTTTAATGACGATTTACCAATTGTCTTAGCCATGGCATTGGAGCAATAATCTCACACATAAATCCTGACGGCTCAGAGATTCCAATAGCGGGCGCTTCAAAGACATTAAATGATCATCAGAAACGTTATAGTCAAATAGAAAAAGAAGCCCTCGCTATTATTTCGGGATTCAAAAATCGAATACTTGTACGGTCGCAGATTCATTCTGTACACAGAACATAAGACATTAGAAACCACATTTAACCCCGACAAAAATTTACCCGTATTAACAGCACAGCGCCTACAACGTTGGGCACTATTACTAATGGGTTTTCGCTTTAGTATTCGCTACAAACCAAAAAATCGGCATGGAAACGCCGATGCCTGGTCGATGTTGCCAATGGGCCTAGATGAAAAATTCGATTGTAGTGAATATTTCTGCTTGCAAATCAATTTTCATTAAGAGCTAGATGATTTTCCAATAGATGCTGATCGGATTGCGCACTATACACGCTTAAGCCGAACATTGAAAAGGGTTCAAAATTTTGTCCATTAAGGCTGGCCGCAGAAGCTCAGCTTAGAACAAAAAGATATGAAATCACATTTTGTCCGTTGGTTCGCACTAAACTTAGAAAATGGTGTGCTTCTTCTCCAAACAGAATGTGAGAGAGTTGTTATTCCACCAGCATTACAGACCAAGTTGGTCGATTTATTACACAGTGGCCATTCTCGTGTTACACGAATAAAATAGCTATCCAGGAGATATTTCTAGTGGAGCAAGGTCACTCCAGTATTCTTAATACATTAGGAATCCTCACAGAGAACATCGATTACACTACACGTGAATTTTGGTTTGACAAAAACTTCCATGTAGGCTTCTTCCCCTTTAGATCCTTCTGGGAGGAAGATGCTTTCATGGAGGACAAGTCAATCCATCTCTACATAGATGGATCTAAAACCGATAGCGAAGTTGGTGCGGCGTTTTCTCAGATACGCTAAGCCTATCTTTCCGTCTTGCAAATCACTGTACCGTGTTCTAGGCGGAAATTTTGGCGATTAAAGAAGCGCCGTCCTGGCTGAAGAAAAAAGTGATATCTGCAAAGGATATTCGCATCTTTTCGGATAGTCAGGCCGCTTCCAAGTCCCTGGACTCGGTCTCACTAAATTCTAAAACCGCCCTTGAATACTGATCATCTCTTATGGAGATGGCAGAGCAGTTCAACCTTCGCCTTTGTTGGGTGCCCAACCACAGAGACATTCCAGTGAACTGCAGAGCCGATGAACTCGCCAAAATTAGAACGACTCTACCCATTCTACTGGAAAAGGGTAGCATAGGTATACCAACCACTGCGTGCAAACTAAGATTAAAGCTAGATGCCAATAAAAGAACAGTCTGTTGTACCAACATGTCTAGTGACCAAAGGGATCTGGCCAAAACTGGATCTGAATCGCTCTTATTGTGATTGTGTCCGATCCTTTTAAATAAGGAACATCTCAGCGCTATCATAGGTGTCTTCACTGGACACTGCCTCATAGGCAAGAACGCAAGATGGCTTGGCGCCCTTACAAACGATTTCTGCAGAAGCTGCATGGACGAGGAGGAGGAGGAGACAATTCCTCACCAACTCTGTACATGTCCAGCTCTCTCCCAGAGAAGAAAACTTCACTTAAGAGCTTTCTTCTACAACGACCTAAACGATCTAAAAATATAGACGTAAACAGTCTCCTATGCTTCGTCAGAAGCTCAAACTGATTCCATCAGTAAGATGATCATAGATTCACATGGCATCACAATGGGCCAATAGGCCTAAGTGGGTTGGTATTTCCAACAGCCACCCTTACCTATCAACCTACCTACATAAGGTACTCGTACTTGTATCACGGAACGAATTGCACAATGTAAATAATGTCAGCGATTTAACAGCAGCCCTCACAAAGAATTTTCATCATGGCCTGTACTTACATGACATTTAGTCTTTGCTGGCTCGTTTTAGGGAGACGTGTGGAAGATATGCGTCGATGCGTATTACAAATTTCCGTTTATAACCAACATAAGCTCACCATTAGAATAGCAGTTAAAAAAGCCATTGCTGGTGGATAAGATAGAGACTCCGCTTGTTGAGTATTCTCACCACTTTTGGATCGCCTCCCAACACATCTTCTGAAAAATCTCCAGCGGAAAAACTCCATGGACGTTAGCCAAAGATTTCACTTTCGTTAATGTTCCCACGCCCTCGCAGGGAAAGTTTTGAAATATGAGGTCGCCCTAAAGGGGAACAACTACATAGTATACGCAATACAAGGTTGGGTTCGCCGAGTTATTTTAAAACAAGTGGTACGTGGTACCTTAGCGGCGACGTCAGAATCAGCTAAGAGACCGCAAACAAAACAATATGAAAGCTGAGGAGTCCTCAATAGTTTCAACCGAAGGGTATTGAATTAGACAAGTATGCGATCAAATTACTAAAAATTCACCAAATGTTTCTAGACCATTGGACATTCACCAAGAGAGCCCTGCCGAGAATCCGATAGCCAAATTTGAGTCGTCTCCTAGCGCATCCCCACTTAGACTATCCACCGGGACAAGAAATCCTGTTGACCGGCTCGAATTAACTCATTAGATCTAAATTAATCAGGGAGGAAATGTAGTGTATTATAAGACAACTTGACTCCGATCGTTGTCTTTGGATGAAGTTAAGATGGCGAGCGGACAGTCGCTCAGTAAAGCTCACCCACGCATATACCAGCACTCAATATGAGGTCGATTTGGAAGGGTATTATCTAGTAGGTTAAACGAAAACCTTTCTGAGAGGCACGAGTACACGCATCAAAATATGGATGCAGTCGTCTTTAAATTTGGCGAAAGGGACGAGAATTTAGCTAATAAATTTCCATGATACGGAACCATTGCTCAGGCATGGGTCTCTCGTGATGATTGGCAAAAATATACATATATATAATACCCAACAAAAATGTTACAAACACATGTTAGATCTATCAAGTTTGACAGCTGGTTTGACAGTTACCGTTATCGAAGTCCTATAACTCAAAAAAACAAAAAACTTTTTAAACATACGAGTAACATACGAGTTGTTGAAATACTGATTTCACTTCGTTGTTGTAGAAACCAAACCCTAACCATTCTTGAAATAAGTTGTTATGGTAACCAGGTTCCACCGTAGATTTAGGTACAAATCAATGCAAAGGCGGATAATGATGATCTAAGTAAATTTGATGGGATGTTATTTACTTTACAAGATGTGAAGAAAAGAAAAAAAAGGGTAAACCCTGTACTGCTTAGAATAAATTATATCGGATCCTTGCCCTTTACACTCGTCTCGTACGTACGAGTATGTGTATCTAGGGCAGTAAATCGATAAAAAGAAATCGTAGATGATTCTTTATTCAAATATAATCGATCAATTTACAATTTTCGATTTATGCAGGATAAGCATGGGCTTAAAGGCATCTCCCAGGAATTGTGGTCAAGATTAGTTTACAATTACCAACTCGGGAAATAATAATAATGTTTAAAAAATATGATAACAATGGTGAATTTATTGCATTATAACCAATTTTGAGAACTACAATTTATGGGTATATTTCAAGACTATTACGTTTGCCAAAGTTATGACTACAGTTTTTAAATTATCATGTTCAAACGAGAGTAACATGAAGCTTAGCATCGTCAGATGTATGACACACTTAAAAAGGTATAGGACACGCATTTTGAGAAGTATGAAATATTTTTCCGTAGCTTGGAATATATCATTATATAAGAAATATAAGTTCCTCGAAGATTCTGTCGATGTTCAGTACTAAGTGCAGGGCAAAAATAAATCTGCTTTAAAATGGCTGAATACTTAAGTACTCCCTAAAGAGTTGCTTTCTGCCAGTTTTCTCGGTCGATGCAAACTAACTTCCCTCCCAGAAATCGTTAAATTGGTTCAAAAATTTGAGCTTAAGCCTGCCGACCACCAACAGCGTCGTAACTTTGCCAATAGGATATTGGAAATGCATTATCAAGAAATTAACCGAAAAATCATTTTGAGGGATGTGGCAAAGCATTGTTAATGAACAGGATTGACACATTGTGGGCTTAAAAAATCCGAGAATGATTGTAGGGAAGGCACTTTGATGCGTCATTGGACCTTAATGATTCGAAAATAACACGAGTGTGGTTGTTATGAATATTTAATGTCAAAGCTTAAGGGTATGTATGTAGACGATATTCATTTTCAATCGGAGAGAACTACATAAGTACAACACAAGTAGCGAAATTATTTCTTTTTCTTGGGAAAAGTCTCCCATCCAAGTCATTTCGGAAGAAAGTATTAAAAATTCGCCGCTGAGATCATACGATTTTACAACGTGTGACTTCTTAATTTTGGATTCTGTGAAAGAGAAGATTTATGCTAACGCTTCCCTATAAATTGAAGCCCTCATGGTCGAATATGTAATCAAAAGAGACTCTACTTACAATCATTGTTAGTGCCACCTCTTATTTTATCGATTTATACATAAATCAAAAATTCTATTTTCTCGACAAATAAAAACGAAACCCCTTATAGGAAAATAGTCGAATTTATTTGAACAGAGAAAGGTCGAATTTTTGTAGCGTTGAACACCTAAATCATTTTGTAGGCAGGAAACACTTCATATGCACGTGATAGAAGCTTTTGTGTTTTTAGCATTTTTTCAAAATTCAATAGCTAAGCTGCTGCTCCTTTCAAAACGTAGATTTCACGCATTTATATCTGTTAATTTGCAGAACCATCAGGTGCGACTGCTGTTCAGTTTTTTTACATGTCCGTTCCTGTTCCCATAAAAATATCATCAATGAAAACTGCAAACAATTTTGAATTAAACTACAACCTTAAGGGACAACAGTTTCAGTACTGAACGGATATCGTAATATGAGAGAGCAACATAAGTTTGAAATAAATTGTGGTGACAATATCCAGGATTTTGTTAAGAACTCAAGCGCTATTAGCATAGTTTGCACATATGTAAGTGTACCACTGTTAACTGAGTCCAATGCAAACTTCAAAATTACACATAACAAATTTATTTTAAGAAGGCGGAATGAAACCTCAGCCTGAATGGGTGTCGTTTAATTGAGCCCATACTCAACCTAATTGTGGTAGGTCCCAGCAAAAATCTTCCTAAGTTTACACAGTGTACACATTTTTGATTTTTTGTCCTATTATTATATTTATACTTATAAAAAAAAATTCAAAATACAATGGTAAGATATCCTTATTCCAGAGACTTAAAAAAAATTAAAAATGTAAGTTTGGTCTTTTCTTACAGCTCAACAAAAGATCTATGGGACACAGACCTCTTTTTATTTTTATCTTTCTTGAAATATAACTTAAAACCATTGCTTAGACTACATAATTCAAAGAAGACATGAGCCTTCTTATAATAGAGCGAAAACTCACATATTAAACTTCTTAAGAAAGCTTTAACATGGCTTGCAACAGCCTTTTAGGAAAAAGAAGAAAGAAAGGTGGGCTATTAACGATCATACGTACTCTACCTAATAAAATCAGAAGTCTCTATTCCTTAAAGGTTTGGACAGGAAGCAGTATTCATAGCTACGAACTGTTAAATGACTTGGAGAATGTTCAGTCATGTCATGCACTGGCCTATTAGATCAACAAAGAAAGAAAATAGTAATCCTTCTCCTATGCTTATCGTCTTTGTCTTAGACACTCAAGCTTTAAGAGTCTTCTTTCCGAATAAATTAAAATGTCCTGATGATACTGATGAGCGAATGAGCCCAGCAAGTACCTGGAAACACTTTTAAGTTCTCAAATAGTGCAAGGTATAGTCTTCGACAGTAATCGATATTGGAATAAATTTGATCAGAAATAAAAAAGTGCGTTCGTGTCCAAAATCAATTGCAACAATTCCAATAAACACAAATAGACTCTTACCCTTCACCAATTGACTAACTAGCTTAGGCCAATAATTTACTATCTGATTTAATGATCCTCTCATGTTTGCATAAGAATTTAGTATAAACTCCAAAAATCAAGGTAATGCAGTCGGTATTCAGAACCAGCCTCTACGAGCAATCAAATCGCCTTAAAACAAATTATTCGGAAAATCAATTCAATTAGAAAGGCCTATATTTCGAAAGCAGTGTAATTCCTGTGACGCTTATGACTGACTTTAGTATGAATAAACATTCACAATTCCAAAGAATACACTCTCCTTTTTCACCCAATATTTGTTCGACTGAAAAATTCATGGGCTTAGAACTGAATATATCCCTTTGTTCAACAAATCTTCTTCCTCATAATTGAAAATAATTTTCTTATCGATTTCCCTAAACCGTACTGAATAATAAAAAAATTGACCATTTCCTATACAATTTCCATTCGTCTGGCTGTATTTGAATATTCAACAGGAGCAACCCTGAAAACCATTTCTACTAGATTAAATCAATGCGGTAAAACCTCTTCAAATAACATTACCTTCTATACAAAGAAAAGAACAAATCTAAATCAATTTCCACTCAACGAACTGTTAACTCCATATCATTTATTAAGCAAGATGTATTCGTATTCCACCGCCCACTCCACTAAATATCACCCCATTTAGCAGCAAACCAACCCCAATAACATGTCATAACATCGAACCCAAAACCGAAGCCCAGAAAAAATAGGAAAAATAAAAATTTAAGCATTACATATGCTTTTCAACAACAACAAGTTTCACCAGGACCATGTGCTCATTTTAAGACATATGTATAACCCGTCCAGGGTGGTGGTCGGATTAGGATAACCAACACACTAACTCCAATCCACCACCCATCTATCAACCATGTACACCCTTAACAAAAAAAAAAAAAATCAGAAAAAATTATTTAAAAAAAAAAGAATATCCTATATCCAGTGTAAATATGTAGCTGCAACAACAACAAGATTATGACTGTTGCTTGTAGATTTCTTACTCAAAATGTTCAGAACAATCATCCCAACAAAGAAACGAAACGAAGACGAAGACATTTTTGAAATCATAAATAAACCCATCAAGATAGAGGATAAATCCTTTATAACATATGAATACATAAGTGTATGCGCCTCCTGTCACTGTCACCCGATGTACGAGTTTGTTCGTATGTCACATTCACATATGTGAAAGTATGTAAGGAGATTTTTTTTTAAATTACTTTTCAAATAAAGATATAAAATTTCGCGTACCATATTCTTATTCGCTGTGCATATTGCGTGTATCCTTTTTCTTGTTATTGTACAAATTTATTTTTTTCTCTTTGGAAGCTCTACTGTTTCAAGCCGAATTGAGGTCGTCCTTGGATTATGTAGTTTATGAAGGATATGATTTTTTTTATTTTTCACTCAAATAAATATGTAATATTCTTAAGTTGTTATTATTCCAAGAGATACATTTACATATATGTATGTAATTGGACTATTTAAACTCGTTCCGGTATATGTGTTGGATATCTTTAAAATTATCCTTTGAGAGGTATTACAATTTTCTCTTCAACTAAGCACTTGTAATCATTTTATTTTTTTCTAATTTTATTTTAAATATATTTTTTTCTAATAAATAACACTAATTTAAATAATTTAACAAAAAAAAAAAAAAAAACAAATGCACATCAAATTTTCACACGAATAACGCGCTGTGAAGGAGTACGGAAACACTCGGATATTCTCGGCACGCACACGTTAAATTCATCTCAAAAGGATTATTCGTACGAATATTGTGGTAATTTTGTTTTCTTCTTCCACCCTTCGTATATCTCGTAAACCGTCGCGACTTGATTTAACCCCACAGATACTTCATCTCTGAATGAAATATTTTACGATAATTTATTATTTTTTTAAGAAACCCCATTTTAAATGCGTGTATTTATTCATCTATCCAAATAGCACTTTTATTTTCCATTTATAGACATTTTTCTATATGCTTATATATCAGTAAATTCACTAAAGATAATATTGAAGGGTTAAAATTAGAGAAAAGGCGAAGAAACAATTTTTTTTTTTCTAAAATTGTTATCGAATTGTAAAAACGCACACGACACACGGACAGAAAACCCGTACGACGACTATACAAAACCGCGATCTATTCAGTACTAAAGGATTTTCCACTCTCTGTTTGGCAATGGTTTGTGTGTTGTATGGAGAGGAATCTACTGAAAAACGAATCTCTGAATAGGATAAGCACAAAAGTTCAAAATAAAGCCTGGCAGTAGAACAAAAAAAAATGAGCAAAAAAAAAAAACGACGAAATTGAACGACGACATGCCATACTATCCCCAAACACCAAGACAAGCTTTCTCTGAGAATATCCTTTTTTACTCTCATTTCTAGTACGAATATTTATCTCTCTTTCTCTCTCTCAATGACAGGATATCTTTCGACGTTGTTTTTTTTTTTTTTCTACCATGTCTTCCATTTTTGAAAGATATACACATTCCGATAGTTTCGCTTTCAGTGTTAAGTTACAGCAAAATTCTCAACTCTCACTCTCGGGAACATGGTGGAAAGGATATCAGCTGGAAAAGTCAAATTCAAAAAAGCATATTTTCGAGTTCCGCTCTGTGACATGACAATGGAATATAGCTGAGATACCGCTATGCACATGCGTTCGAACTTACACTCAGAGTTCATTCTTAGTCTCTCATTTTAATATCTGAGACCGAGAGCGAAACTCTCTTATACTGGTACCCGTGTTGGGCGCCATTTAGATATTAGCAGAGAGAGCAAGAGAGAGAGAGAGAGAGACGACTGGAAATGGGGAAATAAAAGGCATCGTCGTCAACACTGTGGCTTAAATCAGTCGAAAGTGTTTACATCTCATAAGGCCTTTAAAGAGCTCAAATTTATTCAAATCAAAGTCACAGATTTTTTAAGGTATCCTGAACGAACTCTAAGGAGTATCCCTGAAAAAGCGCTTTTTAGAATTCGTAATCTCCAAGAGAAAAAGAAAAAATTTGTCGTTTACTTTGACATACATTTTTAGGGACTTGTCACTTTACAGAATCTGCGCGAAATTACCCTAACCACAAAATAGTTACAATTTACGTAACTGAGAGATGAGTTCCATGAAATTAATGAAGAGAGCTATAAGCAACTGAAAAGCGCCTGAGAGCGGTTTATTTTATCTTTACTATTTTGTTTTAAATTTAACGAATACTAGTACTTAGACGGTTTAGAGTCTTTTTTGCGAGAGATACGAGTATTTCAGTTGAAGTAGAACGTTTCGTGGGAATGAAACGTACTCGTAATGATGGGATAAATAACAAGGTATTCGTTTGTATGATGATTTAACCCCTTTGAGAGGGGGCAGAGTTATAACTGTAAATGAAGGTAATTTCTGTTTTGGTTGCATGGCCTATGGTTTTACTGTTTTTTTAGGAGCTTGACGAATTTAGGCAGAAATTTTATGGTTGTTTGATTGTGTCGCGTTTTTGATTTGATGAAGCATGACAAAAATTTTTCGACATAAATTTGCCATATACGAGTAATTCGGCAAATTTTTTTAATTGCCACACTGACGAATGGGACAAAAATGATGTTAAAAAAATAGTGAACAGGCGAGGAAAACTACAAGGGGTTTTATAATTTAGGTTTATGGGTAAACACTCTTCATACATAGTACATATCGGTTCTCTAATCCAACTTGTAATAGAGTCCAAAATTGTCAATTTGATGAAAAATACTACCATAGAGGTATTTTCGGTGAGGCCAAACTTCTTCAGATAGCCTTTGATTAGTATCACAAGTACTATGTAATAATTGCAATAACTGACTTACATGCAAAAAATAGGAAAGGTGGTCAAATCTTGTATTAATATTAGCATTGATGGACTGCACAGTGCCAATACTAAAAGAGACAGACTTACTTCCTTAGCGATACAGTTCGGGGTGAACACGGGCCTCAATTAACAGGTCTCTTTAGTTGGCTCGGTCATTACCAGACTGCCTCCAGTTGCACCCACCAAGTCGATTGAGGGCCGCTTCTATAGGCGTCCGTTGTAGCCACCTAAACCGAGGTCTTCTTCCATTCCGTTGTCATTTGGTGTTAGATTTAGCCCCCCGGGCAAGAGCTTTTGTGACCATTTGCTCTAAAGTCCTAGGCATTTTAGATAACTGATGCACAGTTTTCTTACTACAGTTCGTATAGTTCGTCGTTGAATCGAATATGGTATGAAGAATTTTTCTCCCGAAACGACGAGGGAGATCTTCATCCAGCACCATAAAGTAGGACTGGGGTGATCAACCTGTAGAGAGTAATCTCAATTGTTCGGGATAAGGCCTTATTTCTTAGCCCAAAGAAACAGCGATTTGCAAGAGTGATTCCTCTTTAAATTTTTGCTTAGGTGTGGTTGGCAAAATTTATAGCAGAGCTAAGATAAACAAAGTCCTTTACTACCTAGCTGTCGGCTGGGAAGTTCTGTCCAATTCGTCGATGTTGTGCGTCCCTTCTTGTTGACAGCGTATATCATTAAGATGACTGTAGACTGGCGTCACAACGGAGCTCTACAATTTTGCCAAGCTCTTAAATATGCTGAGCATCAGCTACATAACAACCGACGCTTATTTTGAGAGTGATGAGCACACCATGGAGAACTTCAGTTGTGGATTTATAGTCTACAATCAGATTTGACTACAGGTACTCCCCATTGGTTCTGTAGCTAACTTGTCGCTGAAGCATTGACTCGTCATTCTACTAGAGACTTAGATATGTCAATAAAAGTTTTCAAAAAAAAATAAAAAATTACAACGAATGCCCTGAGGTTTGGATTCACCCAAAACTCGGCACAGTAAATAAGCAAATGTTTATTATTCATTTCTGACGTTTTTTAGCATATCTATCAGAATGCTTACTCATACATATCTGTACTTACTCACATGCATGTTTCATATATCTAAACACGTGTATGTAAACATTAGTTGAGCACACTAGTTGAGCACTACATATGCACTTAAGGACAAAACATAAGAGTTCGGGCACTTATATTATTAGCATATTCAATAGCTCCTCCGGGGAAGGTAGCCCGGACAGATAAAACTTTTAATCCTCGCATGGGTATCTTTTCTTGTTTGTTTGTTGCATGAAGAAATAATAGAAATAACAAAAATAACCCAATTTTAATGCAAATCATATTTTGAACATGAAAACTCCATTAATTTCATTTTTATCACTTCACATGCTGAGCCTTTAATGTGTCCTCTGCACTCAACACTGAGGACGTCGTCGTCGTCGATGGTTTAAAACATTTCTCTGGGAATGCTTCATTGTAATCAGCGTAACTGTAAATGTGTAATAGAAATTGCTGAACGGAACGATACCTGTTTCCCTTTTTTTGTCCGTGGGCTAATTAGGGGAAAACTGACATGAAAATTACATAAATGTTTTTTCTTTAATTATTTTTCCTTTGGCTTTCGTGGACACAGTATTTATACATATTTGATTAGTTCCGACAGAGGGATTGTGGATACGGAGATTTGCTTAATATATTCATATTGTACCAATCAGCAATTCAGAACATTATCAAAATAATTTTATAGTCTAACTACGAGGAGAAAGGTTGGTTGAACGTCAACCGGATCGATCGCAAGTAAGCTCTAAATTACGCATTTTCGTGGTGCTATTCAATATACAATAGAATTTCGTTAGAGTTTGCGAAGTTTTGCTAAAGGACAGGAGCAGGAGAACAACCCAGTGATCTGCATTGTAACAACGGATATGGAAACACAAGATTCTAGAGACCTTTGGTTATGGCACAAGGACGAGGGTCGGATTTTGAACATGTTATACTTCATATCTTCTCTTTGTAATGCTTTCTGCAGTTTCTCAACAAAAATAAAATGACCTACAAGACAGGGATCATCAACGTGAGTTCAGCGAAAAACATTCTTTTTCTTACAAATGCAATAGTGATGAAGTTGCGGCTATTCATGCCACGCTTACAGCCCAGTCTCGGCTAAATCGGTACCGACCTTGAAGGAGCAGCAAGCGTTCTCAAACGAACGAGCTTGGCAGAGATGACAAAACTAGACATGGCTCTAATACAGCTCGTCTCTATAAATGTTGACATATGCGACCTTAAAATCGATGAAAAAGTGGTGGGTATCCATTTGGATTTCTTGAGTTTTTCCAGGACCTGCCAAGGTGTGAAAATTTGGTCGATTGCGGACTTTTCTGGTCTGAAATTGCAATGTTAGGGATCAATTAGGTTGTTGAATAGTTTCAGACGTTCACACAATATGGCATATAAGATCTTGTATGCGATGCTGAGGAGACTTATGCTGCGGTTGAGGTGGTCTCCTTTTTTGTGGATTTCATTCATTAGGCATATACTCTTCTGACCAGATCTTGGAAATTAGTTGAAGTTTGTGGAGAAAGTCATTTCAAGCAGCTTTGAATACTTCGGCCGATAATGTGTCAGATCCAGCAGCTTTGTTAAATTTGAGCTTAGATATTGCTATCCTCACTTCGTTTTGGTTAGCTGGACAGAAGTTTTGGCTATCGTCGTCTAAATTGAATGGTCTATTATGCCTGATGGCGGGATGTTGGTCTCCGTCGCCTTTATCCAATCTGTAGAAGAAGTTTTGCTCTTATTCTCGACACCAAATGTGACTCTAATAGAAAGTTTCCTTCTTCACCTCTACAGGTTTCGGTACTGATCTTATTGCCTTGACACTCCTGGAGTACAAACACTCAGTATTTTCAATCGTTCGCCCTTCCTTCCAGTGACGCTCTGTATGCTTCTTCTTAGCAACATGTGCTTACCAGCATTTTTCATCAGACCAGGGATATCTTGGTGGTGATCGGATGACACTAAGCATACCAGTTGTGGCGTCTCTTATGGCACGCTAGCATTGTCGTCACGTGCCTTTGGTGCTTAATGCTAGCGGAATAGGAGTTTTTGAAATATTTCAGGATACGAGTTCGGTGAAGATTTTTGCGGTCTATTGGGATTTCCGCTTTTCTACGTTATAAAATATCTTCTCACACGAGTTCTTGTTTTTTGTGACGTTTAAGAAATTCGTTGTCGTACCTTAGCAGTCCCGAGTCAAGACTAGCTGCCGGAAGGTTCGGACATGCAGGTGTCTTACGTTGATCGCAGTGTGATCAATTTGATTTAGCGTTTCATGATCCGGAGACCGCCATGTTAACTTGTGTATAAGTTAACGCGACATCCGCGAATTCTTTGAAACATCAGGCTATATCGCTCACTAGAAACAGTACACCTTCCACGAGCATCCGGTCGTTCGCATCCAAACACATTACAAGTGCAAGACACTTATCGGACATGACACCCCGTAGGTCATCCCTAGCATTCTATCACCTGAGATGCACTCCACTGTTCCCACACAAAACCTGCTGACTCCCACACATTCCTTCACGTATGCAATGCTCCACATTAGGTTAAGATAGGTGTAAAGGAAAATGTTAGAATTAAGTAACTTTAGTCTTGTAATAGAATCGAAAGAATAAAGAGGTAAACCTCAAAATAAAAAAGCATTTTTTTTAATCAAATTCGATTTAAATGTTTTAACTTATATTAAGATGAGTAAACTGAGTACTTGCTGAAGTGACATTCCATCTCGGCGCGAGGTCAATAAGCTTTAGTCCGTTAAAAGATGTGGTGTCGAGTAGGCTGTGTCCAATATCCTGCCTTCCTATCCTGGCGCTAAAATCGTACGAGGCATGTTAACACCATACTTGAAGAGATTGCTCACACATATGTCTTGTCGAGGAGCTCGTGGAAAGATTCTTTGGTGGCATCGTCCTTTCGCAGACCACAACTAGGCGAATTTTGCCTTGCGACTTGGGCCTGTACTAAATTCAACTGACCCAGGAGCTGACGGTAAACGATCAAAAACAACGACGTGTGATCGCTGAATGGGCTCTGGAGCAGTCGGAAACTGACCCTACAACAAACAAAATTGTCAAATTTGGGACGGTACCAATCCACATGATATCCAAGAGCGTCCAATACACCCCGAAAAAGTCACTGTTTGGTTGTGGATTTTTGGCTGGCGGCGTCATCGGTCTATATTTCTTTGAGAACGACGTCAAAGGCGAGCGCTGCAGGTCAATGATTACCAACTTGTTTTGGCCTGAATTAGATGATATGGACTCCAGCGACATGTGGTATCAACAGGACGGTGCTACTTGCCACACAGCTCACGTCACATTGGAAATTCTGCACGAGCGATTCGAGGGCATTGTCTTCTCAAGTGGAGGTGATATGAACTGCCCACCGAGATCGTGCGATTTGACCCCGTTAGACTTTTTCTTGTGGGGTTTTCTGAAGTCGCATTTCTATGCGAATAAGCCACACAGCGGCCCTCTAAGCCAACATAACCCATGACATTCGTCAAATTCAGCCTGATTTATGCGCCAGAGTCATGGAAAATTGGACATTTCGGATACGCGCCACCCAGAGAAGCTGTGGCGGACATTTGAACGATGTTATATTCCACACATAATGGCATTGATAGGCCCTTCAAACTAATAAAATATTTCGATGATATCTTATACACATTTTGTTTTATTTAAATTTAAATTTAGGAAGCGCTTAATGAAAGACTCTTTACATACCTTAACGTATTCGTGTCAGGTACACTGTGCGCAGGGTTGATATTCATGTAATCGCTACCGGTTGATCCCTAATTCCTAGAACTTAAAGAGCAACTAAGACTCTGAATTGACACTGTCAAGCTAAAACAGTGTAAATCTCAATTTGTTATTCTGTTTCAGATACTGCAGGTACTCGTAGCTAAAAGATTTTTTGATTTATATTTCTTCGTTTATGTGAATTCAGGGTTCTCAGAATAAGAATTACCTGCAAACAAATTAGCAATTATTTCAGGCTCATAGGTAAAAGGTTTGCAAACAGTAAAGGAATAGAGTCCGCGGATGATTGCTTTTTTTAGGAGGTCTGCAACTCTCTATATAAACACGGTATCGAATCTATTGAACATCGCTTGGAGAAGTATATTGAACTACTAGATGGAGTGAAAAGTGACATCCTTGACCGCCAGAATGCGCTGCTACTGCAAAAAAGGTTATGGTGCCTTGAAGTCCGTTCATATTTAGGCAGACATGCCAAATTTCAGTGCGATACTGCCTTTAGTTTTGTTTTGACAGCTGATTGTTGTTGACGTGTTTGGCATCATGTTGAGTATGGACAAAAACGATTTTCGTTCTCTCATAAAACATTATTTTTTGAGAGGCAAAACAGCGAAGGAAACAAAAGAAAAGTTAGATAAATATTATGGGGCTAATGCACCGACAGATTACACCGTCAAATATTGGTTTCGAGAGTTTCGTGGTGGCCGCAACTCCACTAACACGAGGTCCTCTCCTCAATAACATGGCAGGCACCAGATCAGCAAATTCTCAATAAGATTGATCATGTTGCGACCGTCGACTGCGCCAGTTATAGATTGAAGCAACCGAACTGTTTGATTTAAAAAATTAAACTACTTTATTCATATTGTACTTAAAGCTAACAAAGTTCGCAATGCATGCAAGTGAGAACAGGTTGACATTTCCGGTCTCACGCTACATTCATTGTCTCATAGGATAACAATAATTAGAAAAAGCTGAAGTAGCGTATGTTCCCACGATAAAACAATAAATTTATGATATACGAGTATATGTTCTTAAGCGTAACTCGTAAGGCAAGTATCTTAGACGTATGAACATTTCGGATATCTCAGACGCCACAACTACGGAGAAATACTGTAAGAAGATTTAACACTGAACGGTTGCCATCGCAACAAGCCGCTAGATCTTTTGCTGATCGGGTATCCCCCAACCACTCGAGAAGTCCTTTGCAGCCAGCATCAAGTGCTGAAGACCAGTGGCTTAGATACCGCGCAGCCATCAGAAATACCGCAACTGACGTGCTGGGTTTCACTCGCCCATTACCATGAAACCCCTGGTTTGATGAAGAGTGCCGGCAAGCACATGCAGCAAAACCACATGCCTCCAAAGCGGCGTTGCACAAAAGGACGAGAGCGACTAGTGAGAACTATGAGTAAAAGTGGAGGGAAGAACATCGGCTTCTCCGGAGAAAAAAGAAAGAGCATGGAAGCGCTTGGTCAAGGAAGCAGAGAGGCGCTATTCCAGGAATGATGTTCAGAAGTTTTACCAAAATGTAAAAAGAACGTGTCAGGGTAATAAGACCCGAAAGGAAACCTATAGAGATGAACAAGGAAACCTTGTAATAGAGTTACAGTCGGTGCTGAGGATATAGAAAAACCATTACTGCAGACTGCTATACGGCGAAGACGAAACAAATTCCGCTATAACCCTGAGCGAATCATTCAATATTGACGATGCAAGTCAAGAATTCCATCCACCCGACCAAAATGAAGTGAGGATAGCAATATCTACACTGAAGTCGAACAAGGCTGCCGGGCCGGACGGACTACCCACCGAACTACTTAAGGCAGCAAGAGATGACTTGATCGAGAGCATACACCAATTTATTTCCAAGATTTGATCGGATGTATGCCTGATGAATAGAAACGCAACATCGTTTGCCCGTTTACAAGATACCCTATAAGGGTATCAGTCTACTAAACATCGCTTATAAGATCTTGCCTGCCGTATTGTGCGAACGCCTGTAACCAGTGCAGTTTTAGGCCCGGCAAGTCCATAATTGACCAAATATTCACACTACTGCAGATCCTGGAGAAAGGCCAAGAAGTTCAGGTCGATACTCACCACCTTTTTATCGATTTTAAAGCCGCATATGACAGATACAATACGAACTATACAGAGCCATATCTAGTTTTGGCATCCCTGCCACACTCGTCCGTTTGTGCAGTATGACAATGGAAAAAGCTAGCTGCTGCATCAAGGACGGTAGGACCTAACCGAGACCTTTGATGTCAAAAAATGATTTAGGCAAGTCGACGCGCTCTCATGTGACTTCTCCAACGTAATACTGGAAAGAATTGTGCAAAACTCACAAGCCAAGCCACGAGGTACGATCTTTTAAAAGTCTGTTCAATTGCTTGCTACGCCGACGATATTGACATTATTTTTACTTCGGCTGAGAAGACAACTGCGTAGTAAGGCCCTCTCCCTAACAATTAAGGAAACTCTTTATAAGACCCCAGTAATGCCAGTCCTGCTCTATTGTTACGAATCATGGACTCTTTCTAAAGCGGATGAGGTTATCATTGGTCCCGTATGCATTGACAGGTTCTGGAAGCGACGTTTAACGGTGAACTCTACGAACTGTACAGGGACATCGATTTGTTCAGAAAACTGCGCATTGGGCGCTTGAGATATCTGGAACATGTAGGCGAATGAACTCCAACGCTCCAGCCCGCAGAATCTTTAACTATAATCCGGAGGGACAACGCAGTAGAGGAAGGCCCCGCTTTAGGTGACGCGCGCATGTGGTATGGGACTTGGAGTGCGTAAGTTCGCGCTAATTGGAGATGCTTATTGCATAAAGCCCAGGTCCACCTCTTACTTAACATGAAACTCTCCCCGTTCATCTAAAAACCGCAAACGCTTATTATGTTTACGCTCATTCCAATGCCAATGTAGTTTTGTCTAATTTTCGACTAATTCCTTACTAGAATTGGTTATCCCTCGTTACATTGCGATTTTTTTCATAGTAAGTCTCGCAAAGTTCTTGAACTACTCTTTTTGCTTGTCGGACAGCTATTTGGTAACCCTCTTTGTCTGTTTATGGTATTCTGTGAAGCTGATATGTATTGGCTCTCTCACATATCCACCATATTTTAATTCCATATTTATTGGCCTTAAAAGGCTTATATGTATGTATGAGCACCGACTTCGACAAAGTATTAATTGTGTTTCAACAACTATGTTTCCAGTTAACAAATAGTATTCATACCACCCGAATGGATGCCAACTTATCTCATGCTATGAGTAGATCTGCTGTCAAATAGTAAAAATCTTAAAATTTCTTCAAACCGTGTAACACCCATAGTTGCTTTGAAAATTGTGTTTTCATACAGCTTATCCTAAAGTTGGACTTCATGACGAGCTGCATTCAGCAGGTCAATGAAAGCATGACGCTCATCATCTATTCGTATACTTTATTACTTCGTCATATATTTTGTCGTTTATAACGTCGCAATCCTGCACATCCTACCAAATTTTACATTTACACAGTTCGACTACAATATTTGCTATCTTCACATACCTGTAGGCAAAACAACTGCATCTACTTTCCTTTCAGACTATTTGTTGATCTTTTTCATGAAGAAGGTGGCGGGTATATGTATATTCCGAATGCTTCCATTCTTACCGATAAAAGTGTTATTGTTTTTAGCTTCTGACAATTTGCCACCTACATCACCACCTTCAGAAAAAATATCTCCAACTGCGAATGCTTCAGTCATATTGTATATTCCAGACTTTGAAATTTGATCTCTGAATTTAGAACTAGCATTACCGTCTGCACTATATTGTTAAAAAACTTGGTTAGCTTTTTCTTGTTTTAGTATAAGAAAATTTTACTTGAAAAATTACCAATATTGTATTTAAAAGAAGAAGCCAAATGTGTGAACTTCATTCGATAAAAGCACACTTAAGTATGAACAAATGCCAAAAACATTCCAAAAATACATCATTCTGAGACTCACTTTTAGTGTTTCATTACAATTTTTAAAATTTGTTAAAAAAAAATGCAGAATTCTGTACTAAATTAAAAAATTTTAAATACAATATAATTCTTATATGTAACTAACTTTTAACCGTAACACTCGTCTCGCTATAAATGCTCATCAGAATCCTCATTTAGACGTACTCTGAAATATCGTAATCCGTTCCTAAGCCGTACAACTCGCTAATGGAATGCCCTGCCGAGCTCTTTATTCCCTAGTCACTATAACTTGCAAACATTTAAAACCAACGCACATCGGTATCTATCCCTTTTTCCCTCAATAACTTCCCCTTCACCATTCTATGTGCAAACATCTTAAGGGTACACAAAATCCCTTGCGCACACGCCAATTATAAAAAAGGCATCGGAATACTAATAAAGGAAAATATTCCACATAAACGAATAGCCGTCAACTCGAATAATTTAGTAATAGCAGTTGAGATACAACTTCTGCCAAAATTTACTATCGTCTCCATTTATATCTTGCCCGACCAAGTATTTTCCAGGTCTGATTTGGAAACCATTTTCAACCAGATCCATACCCCTGTACTAATTGTCGGTGACGTCAACTCCTGGAGCGTTCTATGGGGCTCCTCTACTACTAGCCCCAGAGGTGCTATATTGGAAAGCTTTTTAAACGACTCTAATCTTGTAATTCTTAAAGACGGTTCCCCAACCCACTTTTCAACCCATAAGACCTTCACACATATAGATTTGACATGCTGCTAACCCGAATTGTACACGAGGATTTCTTGGGAAATTTTAGGTGATCTCTATAACATTTTCCTCTAATTTCCACTATTGTTAC
The DNA here is from genome assembly GCA_963966105.1 of Volucella zonaria. Lineage (NCBI taxonomy): Eukaryota > Metazoa > Arthropoda > Insecta > Diptera > Syrphidae > Volucella > Volucella zonaria. The sequence continues at coordinate 49,994,522 of OZ014530.1, forward strand.
TGGCCTATACTTTTCCAAGACATCGATAAATCGTAAATTTAAAACTGATTCTGCTAACTGGGATTCTTTTAACAAGCACATTTTAGACTACCTTTCAGATAAAACTCCCTCTTTGAACGTTAATAAAGAAGCTTCGGTAATCCAAAAAGCAATTCAAGTCGCTGCCAATAAATCGATCCCTCAAAGTGTCCTTAACACTTATCAGCGTACTGTTCCCTGGTGGAATCCAGGGTTGAGAGCTCTAAGACAGGAAAAGATAAAAGCCTGGCGATTTTTAAAAAATACCCTAACAACTATAACTTAATTCTTTTCAAAAAATCCAACGCCAGATTCCGCAGAGAAGTAAAAACTATTAAAGCTAAATGCCTTAGCCACTTCACCTCAACACTTAACCCCAAGTCATCTGTTAGCACCATCTGGCATAATATTCGGCGTCTGACTGGTAACTACACCTCAAAATCAATAAAGTTGATTGAAACTCCTGAAGGCTCTATAGCCACCCCATTCGAGATTAGCAACTTTTTTACTCAAACCTAGTCGGATCTATCTAACTACAACAACTTTTCAAGTAGTTTCAAATCTAGACTAATTTCAACATCAGCAAAACTTATCGAAGGCCAAATCACCTTGCTAGAGCTTGATACTTGCTTAAGTAGACTCAAAGGTCTACTAGCAACAATTCTTCCTCTTCCTAAGCCTAATAAAAGTATAGATAATATTAACGGCTACCGTCCGATATCACTTATTCTCTGCATGTCCAAGGTTCTCGAGAAAATTATTACTAAGAGATTGCTTTGGTATATTAATAAAAAAAAAACTATTACATTCAAACCAAGTTGCCTTTCAAGCTAATAAAGGTAGCTCTGATGCACTTCTGCATCTAGACCTTTTTACTGCCCAAAATCAACAATAAACACCATCAAGGCCCCCTATCATCAAGCCGCACTTAGGAGTATTAATGCTGTCCCCACAAGCACTGTGAAGAACATGTTGGTTGAATCCGGTCTACCTACAATAGAACATCACATAGAAGTAACCAGAGCCAAGTTGTACATTAAGCTGTTGTTCACAAACGGATCCATTATTGATAAAGACATTGCCTCCGCTAGGAAAACGAAAACTGCAAAGCGACTCCCATCCGCTATCTTCCGTGCATTGACCTGCTCCAAAGAATTTGAACCTCTGATAAACAGGATCTCTGTATATCGCCCGATATATCCTCCGTGGTTCATAAAGCAAACATCTTTCATCATGGACTTAGCAAAACATAACAAAAATGACACCAACAAAGACATATATCACGCTTTATTCCTTGACATTACTTCGGAATTAAAATCCAGTTGGAAACTTATATTTACTGACGCCTCCCAAAACAGTGACAGCACATCCTTCGCAGCTACTTACTAAGGTGGATCATTATTCAGCATAGGGTTACTACCTAAAAGTGCATCTGTTTTTACCGCTGAGGCTTTAGCTATTCAAAAAACTATTGGGTATATAATTTATTTCGTGCGGTTTTTTTTTCAAAATTTTAACGTTTGTTTAAGAAAAACATGTAAAATAGTATTATTCAAAGTATTGCCCATCTGAAGCTATGACTTTTTCCCATCTTTCTGACAATTTGTGGATCCCATCCCAAAAGAACTGCGCCGGCTTGGCAGCCAAGAATGAATCAAGACAATTTTTGATATTCTGCTCTGATGTGAACCGTATTTCAGTGAGGGCGTTCTTCATCGACCGGAACAAATGGTAGTCAGAAGGGGCAAGGTCTAGGCTATAAGGCGGGTGGGGTAAGACTTTTCATCCACTGTTTTCCAAATAGTTCTTAACCGGAATAGCAACGTGGGGCCGAGCGTTGTCATGATGGAAAATTATTGCCTCGTGTCTGGTCGCATATCCCGGGCGTTTTTCGGCCACTGCTCTCTTCAAACGGATTAATTGTGTTCGGTAGCATTGTCCATTGATGGATTCACCCGGTTTTAGCAGCTCACAATACAGCACACGCATCTGATCCCACCTAATACAGAGCATTACCTTCGCGCCATGGATATTCGGCTTTGCCGTTGATTTGGCTGGTTGGCTGGTTGGCCGGGTTTCACATATGATTTTTTGCAATTGAGGTTGTCGTAATGGATCCATTTTTCATCACCAGTAACAATCCGATGCAAAAATGACTTCCTTTTGTGGCGTTCCAGCAGCATTTCGGACATGCAAAACCGCCTTTCGACGTCTCTCGGCTTGAGTTCATGTGGAACCCAATTTCCTTGCTTTTGAATACATCCAGCTGCTTTTAAACGTTTTTAAATGGCTGCTTGAGTGACACCCAAAGATTTTGCGAGCTCTTCTTATGTTTGGCAACAATCTTCATAGAGAAATGCTTCCAATTCTTCATCTTCAAACTTTTTGGCTGCCCAGGACGTTCATCGTCTTCCTAGCCAAAATCACCACTTTTAAATCGTGCAAACCACTTTTGGCACGTTCGCTCAGCTAGCGCATGTTCACCATAAACTTCCACCAAAATACGATGACTTTTGGCAGCAGTTTTCTTCATATTAAAGTACTGAAGAAGAACTCCCCTCAAAAACACTTTTTCAGGCACAAAGTTCGACATATTTGAGTGAAAAAAAATTATTGTTGCTTACGATTCAAATGAATGACATATACTGAAATGGCGTACAATGACAGCAGCTTTCCAACGCATGTTCCAATACAATAATAACAGTGGAATAATATAAGTTACGCCATCTCTTAGCAAACGGAACGAATTAAGTTATAGACCCAATACATCAATAGCCAACAAGATGCGTGGATATGCTCTGATAGCTTATCAATTCTCAATGCAGTTAAGAACCCTAATCACAATTCGGAAAGTGTCATTCAGATAAGGGACTGCCTTATAAGATCACACAACAAGTTGAAGCTAATGTGGACCCCAGTCATATGGGGATTAAAGGTAACGAACACTCCAACATAGCTGCCAATTTTGCACATGGCGCTCTAGTGCACAAATTTGCAATTCACACCAGATCTGACATGTTAAGATCCAGAAAGATTAGATCTGGGCAACTCTTGGCTTGGCATAACTACCATCATCATTATTCAACCATCAACACGAATAGATCGCAGCCAACCTACCCTACCACAACTTCTCCTCCTCCCTCTCCGTTTACGCTGACGACACAAAATTTTTTAAATCTATTTCCTCTCCCCAGGACTCTGCCCTTCTTCAAGAAGACCTTGATCGGTTTTCAATCTGGTGCCTCAAAAACTACCAAATGTCAATTTATAACCTTCTCACGTAAATGCAATCCGTCTCCTCCCCGACTTTATTTTCTCCATGGTCAACCAATTCCCCTGGTTCAGTCTTTTCAAGACCTTGGCATATTATTCGACAATGAGCTTAATTTCCGTTCGCATATCGATAAGATGATCCTCAAAACCAACTCATCACTTGGCTTTATTAAACGGTGGTCCAAGGAATTTTCCAACCCGTATGTAACCAGATCTATCTATATTACTTTTGTTCGCCCCCTGCTTGAGTATGCCAGTCAAGCTTGGTCCCCCTTTCACCGGGTTCATGTTTCCCGAATCGAGGGTATTCAACGTCGATTCCTCCGATTTGCCCTCCGTGGCCTGCCATGGAACGACCCTTTAATCTTACCTCCCTATCAAGACCGCCTCAAACTTCTAAATATGAATTCGTTAGAAGTACGTAGGAATATTGCTGACGTTCTTTTCATTCTTCGTCTTCTCTCAGGTTCCATCGACTGTGTATCCATTTTGAACTCCATTTCCTTCAATACCAACCCCCGCAATCTACGTTGTCCTCGTCTCTTCTATCTACCGGTCCACCGCACCTCTTATGGCTCCAACGAACCTATCTCCCGAATGCTCCGAAAGGTCAACTCGAACCTCTCCCTTTTTCATTTCCACCTGAGCACTCATCGTCTTAAACAAGATCTCCCCCATCACTTCCTTGGTCACTAGCTCTTAAGTCTTTCTGTTAGTTTTTAAGTTAGATTAAGCTTGTATTAGGCCAATAAATGGGGGCCTCAGCCCCCACCAAAATTAAATTAAAAAAAATCAACATACAGCCTTCACCCACTAGCATCTCCTCAAAAGGGAATCTCCACCATCTTGCCAATCCTGTCACTCCCAAATCAACATCAGTCACATCCTAGGAATAGGTGAATATCGTAACTGCCTACCAACAAACCAACAATCACCTTACGAGTTTTTAAGTAAACCCAACCACGAGAATATTGCCAAAATTAATAACTTTGCAAATAAATTGAATCTACACATTTAAGTATATTTACTAACCCATATTATTTTAGTTTATAACTAAGTACTATAGAGCCGAAGGCCTCTGAAGCTAGTGCTCGTTTCTATGTAAGTATTTTAATCATGTGTTAATAAATTATAATAATAATAATAATATAGAAAAAAAAAATAAATGGAAGAATACATAAAATATTCAAAACTAAGATCCTTTATTGAAGAAGTTATCAGCATTTAAAATGCAAAGTGAGACTTCGGGACTCACTTCTGGCGATTAGGGTTAAGAAAAGCCCTATAATATCATTCTGTTCAAACAGAAAACCTCTAGACTTTCAATCAAGTTTAATAATATGGATCAAATCCTACTTATAGGATCGAGATTATAATGTTCTGTTTAGCTATATGGTTTCCAAAATGATCAAAGCCACTTCTAGAGCTCCTCAAGGTAGCCATTACGGCACTTATTATTCATTCTAACAATTAATGATAAAAAATTACATTATCTGGGTGTAATGTGTGATGAGGAATTCAATTTTCGTTTCCATACAGAAAACATCATAAAACAGCCAACTCCACTCATGGGTAAGAAATTCTCTAACCCTTTTACTCGTATCAGTAAATTCCTTTACATGAAATTTGCCCGCTCTCTTATTGAATATGTGAGTCCCAACCTTGGCCGAAAGATATTCATTTTTTCAGTTAACAAAACTCAAATAAGATGAGTAGTTGAATAGATATCAACAACAAGTCAACTTCCACTAAGAATTTTGTCTCCCCATTAAATGTTGGATGCCACCCATAGAGCGAAATAACCACTGAGCCCAAACATCTTTCTTTCTATCTATATCTCATTTTCCAAAAACACTTAACACATGCTGAGGCAATATAAGTGTATTCATACCCACTTGAGCGTAAAGTTTATAAAAAAAAAGAAGAAAAAAATATGAAGGTCGGGTCAGGTCATCTTATCACACTACACACTTTCCTTGCGTAGAATCAGGTTTCGTGGATTCTCTTTATGAATCAGGTTATGAACTGATAACCTTAAATTTCGTAGATAGACTTGCAGCCTTTTTATGTACTCCGAAGAGCTCCAGGTATCCTTTGTTCATCAGATTCGAGCTGGTAACATTGAAAGCCGCACTTCACTTCAACTTACGAGTATCTCTCTCAAAAGCCAACCAACTTAATCCTATGACCATGCAACTCTTTAAGTTAATCTTCAATGATCAAATGACGCATACCTTGAACCAATGTCTAGAATATCATCCTCTTTTTGACTTCCAACTCAACAAGCCATCACTAAAAAAGATCCTTCACTATACTTTCGTCCGTCCGGAGTTGACCGTCCCTTAAATCAAAAATCCTCAGTTGAAAAGCTGGACTTTTATTCCTTACATCATTTCACCACTTTATTTCAACATTTATAGCTGGCCTAGCACTACTCTTGAATTATTCCACATACCACTTTATCTTGTCCAAGAACAATCCGGAGCCATTCACGCATACTAAGTGCCAAAAGTTGATCCTTTTCCTTACATAAGTTGTACCAGTTTATATTCACGACTGATGCTGGTTTCCGTTTCTGTTTTTCTTTGGTTTCTTCCCTAAAAATTCCATAGACAAAAATTGGTGCTGACTTGTTACTTAGTGATTCGTTCAAGAAAACTTTTGAGCCTTTTACTTCCTGTTTCCGGCTACTCAGGCAAATATGGTAATTTTTCTAGGTTTAATATCCACTGCTGAAGAATATAATCAAGTGCGGCTCTTCTCTTATAAATAACATAGTGTGGCTGGGTGCCGTGGAAATATTGTAGGCACTGGGAGGTGTAAACTTGGCAATGTCCAGCGTAGTAACTCTATCTACACATCAATTGTGATTATTATACCTCCAAGCGAGATTCATCGGCTACTGGTCGATGTCCACCGGGATTCAACGTGCTAAACTTATAAGCGCGAGAGTGCTAACCAGCAGACTAAAATACCAGCACTATAAGCGGCTCAGCGGATGGATGGAATCAACCGTGAAGCAAAATCTCAGAATAAAATAAACAAGACCTTATACGTTCAACTGCGAGATATTTGTAGTTCAGGCCGGTAGGGATTTCCGAGACTAAGCCATGGTCTTATAAAAGAGATGGTTGTGGATGAGCCGTTAATAGACCAGCGGCAGCACTAACATCCCCGAACGGCTTATTGGTTTCGGTCTAACCAACCTCTCGTCCTTGGGGTATTATAATGGAACTGGCCGTCCAAGTTGGTGGTTGGGCCGCTGGGATAACTGCGCGACCATGGAAAATTATGAGTTACGAAGCATCTACAAGCCTCGGATACAGACGGATCTACTGTTGATAACCTCTGCAAACGAAATAAGTATGACTTCGGATCTGCATGTGGAATATTAAGTCCCAACTAGTGAAGACCCTAGACTGCTGCAAATAAGATGTTACAGCCATCCGAGAAATGCGATTGGATGGGCCAGACAAAGAAGTATCAGATATGCCGCCTATGATGCGCTGGGTTTCACTCGGCCACCGCAACGAAACCCCTGGTTTGACTACAAGTACCGGCAAGCAAATGCAGCTGAGCGATATGCATATTAAGTGCCGCTGCATAAGAGGACGAGAGCTGCTTACGAGCTCTACGAGAAGCTTCTCAGGAGGAAAAAGAAGCGCAAAGTCGAGAAAATTGAGATACATTACTCCAGGAATGAGATTCGGAAGTTTTTCGAAACGAAGCCTGTAGAGACGAACAAAGGAGCATCGTAGTAGAGTCGCAAAAGATGCTGAGGATTCGGGAAGAGCATTTCTCTAGACAGTATAACGGCGATGACGAACCAAATACCGCTGTCAGGCACAATGAACCTTTCAACCCGGGCGATATACATCAATTCCGTCCACCCGACCAGGATGAAGTGAAAATAGCCTTAATCTAGGTTAAGTCCAACAAAACTGCTGGATCGAATGGCCTGACTGCTGACCTCTTCAAAGCGGTACTCGATGACTTGGTAAGGAGCATACACCAACTCATCTGTAAAATATGTTCGGACGAAAGTATGCCAGATGAATGGAACCTCAGTATTGTTTGTCCGATCCTTAAGAAAGAAGACCCTCTGGACTAAGCCAACTACAGAGCCATCACGTACAGGATCCAATCTTCCGTATTATGTGAACACCTGAAGCCGTTCATCAACAACCTGATTGGTCCATATCACTATGACTTCAGGCCAGGAAAGTCCACCATCGATCAAATATTCACAATCTTTCAAATGTCCGTCCAATTTCTCGCTTACACCGATGATATTGACGGAAGAAGCAGCTTAATATCTGTGGCGCTTTCGCGAGTATTGAGATGGAAGTATCGAACATGTGTTTAACCATCAACCAGGGCAAGTATATGAAAACACCGACGTCTTGGGCCGTCCCTCTGTCGAGGGACAGATATAGCTACGAAGTAGTTAAAAACTGTGCCTACCTAGGCTCCGCTATCAATCCAGACCGTGACACCAGTGCTGAGATCAAAGTCTCAAGTCTTTGGGCTAAGGAGGCGATTGACTATTAAAGCCCTCTCCCGAATAATAAAAGTGACCGTATATAAGACCCTAATAATCCCAGTCTTGGTCTATGGCACCGTGGAACGGACTTCAAAAAAAATGAATTGAAGGTGATTTGAAGCAAAATTCTTCGGGTGATTTTCGGCTCCGTCTGCATAGACGGACTCCGAGGAGATACAACTACGGACTCTAACCACTGCACAGGGACATTGACTTAGCCAGAAGAATAAATATCCAAGTACTAAGATGGCTGTGTCATGAAGAACGGATAAGCATCAACGCTCCGGTTCGGAAAGTCTTCAAATCCGCCCCCGAGGAACAGAGCAGTAGAAGAAGACCGCGACTCATTTGGCGCACGCAAGTTGAAGGGGACAACAGAAAACTTAGCGTGCAAAACTGGAGGCAGCTAGCTAAAGATCATGCTGGCTGCACGCGCTTGTTGGTTGAGGCTCAGGTCCACCACGGACTATAGCGCCAGCTTAAGTAAGTAAGTATTTCAATGAAAATGAGCATTCTCCGCTAAAGTTCGACATCCGTGACAGTTTCCTCCATCGCAGACTTTGTATTCACAGTTCAATTTCAGGATGCAATGTGTCCGTTTAAATCCTCATGGAAGAAAAGCATTCAAAACCCCGTCCAAGTCCATGATTCGTATAAGGTTATCACTTTTATTTTCCCTTGCTGGTAACTAAGTTTTGATACGCTTGTCAATCTGGTCAAGATGATTCTTATATGTTATTGTTCCGTTCCATGATAATTTATTTGGTACACTTTCGTTTCCAAATTCAGGAAGCAGGCCCTGTTACTAACTTCTCCACTTAATTTTTTGAATATTGTATCGATACAGGTTTTCTACAATAGTTCGAAAGTTTTTCGAGTTATTGTACAGATGACAGGTGTTTACATCTCAAAATAGTCACTATGAGTAATCATACAATAGGTGTCATAGAATGACACCCAAATGAGCACTTGTAATCACAAAATCCGTTTAAAATAAATAAAATAGAAAAGCGCTTATACCCAGATTGCTGATCTCTATCATTCGAATTGACTCTGACACTGTATCGAGAATTGACGTGATGCATCCCCTAACCCCTACGTGCATTTATCACATAATTCCTTTCACCAGAGAACTGATCCATGTCCGAATAAATTGAAAATAGTTTCACGTGCAATTTTGCAAAGCTTAATGAGTATGCATCAATGGGCTTCACTTCACCATAGAATTACGCTCTCTCAGACACAAATGATCCGACAATAAAATAATTTCACAATTTGCAGGCCGTTTTCTAACGTGATTATTGTCTGCTGATAGGGTAGTGACGGGTATAAAAGTTAGCATGAGGATATGATTGCCAGACGTATGGTTTTTTTTTCAATAAATCAGGTGTTATCCTGGTAATGAGATTTTTGTAATCAATTTATAAAAAGAAACAGCAACTGTTCGAAGGCAATAACTTTTGGTATGTGACTCAACGCCTCTGTAAGAAGTATAATAGCGTCAAGGATATAAGCCTGAACCTTGGCGACTGGCTCCCATATTAGTTATTTTAACCAATACAATAACCTTTCTAAGGTCAAGAATTGTAAGCTGTAAAGAAATTTCTTACAACTTCGGTTGAAAAACTGAATTAAGTAGTTTTGATAGGCTTGTCTTGAAGCCAGCTTATTAATTTTGAAAGCATTTTGTAGTGACTGAAAAAGGTAATAGTCTGAAGGTGCAATTTTTGGACTATGCAGTGGGTATAAACTATCAAGACTTATAAACCAAACTCTCGCAATTGATGGAAGACCACACCTTTCCTATTGGTCAATTTGGGGCATTTTCTTTCAATTCCCAGGCATAATCGAGTTGATCACAGTGGAGTTGAAAATTAAACGTTTAATCATTTGGAAGTACCTCATGATGGACGAGTTGAGGTCGTCGTTTTCTTTGCACCAGACGGGGCACAGTGTGAGAATTCGCTCCTCTAGCGAAATTAAATTATAAGCGCTTACAAGTTCATGATTTATCATGGATATGTACAAAATGAAATTAAAGTACAATTACTTAAATACTTCGCTAAATTTTTGATGAACCGATCTCTGAAAGTTCTCGTTGTTTTCACTTAGATTGAACCAACTTAGAAAAATTTATTATTTTCACAAAAAAATCTTTTTTTAACCTTTATTAAGTATAAATATAAAATATGTAAGTTAAGATAATAATCCTTCACATTATAGCGCAAAACAGACTCTAGAAGAATTTGTTTTATTTTAGGTTGAAACATTGAAAAGTTCCTGGACTTCTTGTTCGATAACACTTTTTTTCCTTTCCGGAATGCACCTGGGACTTGCTAGAATTGGTCTGAAGATATCAACAGTGATCGTGTCCAACCGGGAAGTTTTTCTTGTGGATAGTTCTATTTTCTTTGTTTCTAGCCTCTTACGCTTCCTCCGAAAGTTGGTCAATAGAGATGCATTCGTCACTAGTTTAAGTCAAACAACAGAATACATCTCTTATTTTTCAATCTATAATGAATCACTTCTTAATCTGTCTTTATTTCTATAGTATAATATATAGCTGCTCGTTTTTCAGAATTTATTTTGATGAAGATCTTGAAATCAATAATTTGTATAATTGTATCTATATGTAGGAAGCCTTTTTGTTGATTGAAAAATGAATAATTAAAAAAAAAGATCGCAGCAACCACTTGTCTGCCATGTAATGACACTTTATGGGCGCTTATTGGCATATACTCGTAATACCATCCGTACCTTTTAAGATAGAAATTCCTAGTCCTTGTCGCAGGTGGGGTGAAAAGTACCCTCCTTGGGAATGAAAAAAAATTTTTTCTAAATGTTTTTTTTATTTTATTCAATATAGTCCTCTTTTAGTTTGATACACTTATTCCAGCGATTTTCCAACTTCTTGATCCCGTCCGAAAAGTAATTTTCAGGAAGGTCTGCAAAATCATCCTCCGTGGCGTCGATGGTTCTAGCCGTGATTGCGATGTTCTTGTACGCCGGTGCATTGCCTTGCATAAACAAATTTTTTTTTCGCTTCATGTGAGGTCGTTTTGCAGCGATTTCGGCCTTTAATCGCTCCAATAACGCACAGTAATACTCGCTTTAAAATTTTAAGTTATATTGTTGTAGAAAGCCTACCTGGAGGCCTTACTATACTTTGGAAAACAAGTAATACTATGAGATATTTCCCCGCCATAATCTTTTGGTATATCATTTTTGAGGTCCTAAGGGACCATTGGAACCAATAAAAAAAATCGTTGTTTTGAAATTCGTTGAATGTAATTTCATTGCCAAACTGTATCTACGCAAACTTAATAGTACGTTTAACTAGGTGAAAATATAATATTATTTGTCATTAGATCTAGGCTTATATTTCCGATTGGTTTCGATCGAGAGGTCTCCAGCCGCTTATTCGTCTCTGCTTAGCACACACGTCTACAGCACCATTACCACGCATTTGTTGAAGTCACATTTCATTTCACGCACTCACGCATTCTTTTTTTTCCTTGGACTCTGCTGACAACACTTTAACGCTTTTTTTTGTAGATCTTGTGCAATTAACCACTGCTCTATTGCCTGACAATTTTCCTTCGATGCTACTGAACTATTTTCTCAGTTTTTTATTTGCCTTTAAGTTTCCCGCTTGACACTATTGAAATACTCGACTCCTTCTTATTTATTTTTTTTTCCTTTAATCACTTTTTAAACTTGTAACCCTATCGACCTCCAGCCTGGGTTGTTCCTTTTCTATCGTTTTCTTTCTCACAACTCTTTTACAACTTAATAAATTTTCAATTTCAATCTCTATAAATTTCAAATTGAGCTCCGGGCTACTTGACAATCTATCTCCGGCTAACTATCTTCTTTTCGATATCCGCCATCGAAACCACAAAATTTCACCTAACCCAATCCAGTTATCCTGTTTTATTTTTTCCTCCGCTAATCACAACCGTTCCTCACATATCATATGATGTGGTACGATTTTGATCCTGCTATGTGGATTTCCAACCCAGATCAAGAAAAACAAAAAAAAAACCAAAAACTAACGATCAAACATGAGGACTAGAACCTTAAATCTGGCGATTGGAAGTCTGATCGCTACTCTTGTACCCATAGTAGAGCTAACAACCATGGTATCCGGCGGCCAATAAAAAGTATGTGATGGCGACCCAAATAGCCAAGTTCAGTTTCCTTAAAAATTGTATGGCCCGAAAACCTTTCATCAAAATGGCTCTTACTAGTTCCACCACACATACAGCATCATCTTCTGAGCAATCAATCCTGGCTTCGGAAATTCTTGAGATGATTCACTGTTCTTTGACTACAACGATTGTCGTATGTGACCAACTTTTCATCACCGGCTATGATTCGTTCCAGAAATGAATAGGTTTCATTATGCGTCAGCAACGTATCGAAAAGGTAAACCACATGGAGCTTTTTTGTGTATCTAGCTTTCTGCAAATGGTACAAACAGTTTGGTGATCACCGCATAGCTTAATAATATATCAATATCAACAGCCCTTATATGCCTGCTTTGCTCGATTTGTTGGGTGCTTAGACGGCCAGAGCATGGTATATTTTTGACACCCAAATGGCCACAACGAAAGCAAGTGAACCATTCAAAAGTTGCTGATGCTAATAAAGCTCCTTCCTCGTAAACAACTCAAATTTTTTTTACAAGCCTGCGCAACGTCTTTCCTCTTATCGTGATAGTATTGCAAGATGTAGCGAAATTTCTCATACTTTTTCGCAATTTTCAAATGCGAACCACTGCTAAAAAATCACATATACTCGTATATCATCAGTTGTTTTTGAGTTATTTGGATTTGATGCCAAAAATGTCACCAAATTTGCCCCGAACCCAATATTTTAAATATGTAGAATCGATATAAAAATGTACCCCTGTGGTACCCGGTCTTTAAGTTTCTATAAAAAACCTGTCGTCGGATGAACTATTGTCGGACACCGTCATACTACTCGTATATAGAGTTCCAAAACCTTATTGCATGCTGATATAGATCCCATCTGTGATCTATATTGCTGGCGGGTGCATAATTTGGTCCTCAACCATTTAAGTGAACAACATGCTACGAGTATGTATGTAACTAGTTTTCCTTTACAAAATATTGTACAGTTTGTGGAGACCCTATAACTTTGACACTTCTTTTCAGACCGGCCTATAAAAGCCCGCGTTCGAAATGTGTAAATGAACCTTAATCACATTACCAATAAGGTCGACAGTTTGCTGATGTTAGTGCATTCTAATGAGCCAATTATTTTCGATTGGTCTCTCCTTCGAACCCCAGCTGAAACTTAATATTTTGTTGCTTTTTGGACCGGATTTTCTAAAGACCTTCTCTAAATGTGGTCTATAATAATTTATTTTGTTTACTAAGAGATAGTTTCAGCATATTTCAGGAGTTTTATTTAGATTCTGTGGAAGCCAGCGGTGTCAACTAATGCAAAACTCACTAAACACAGAAACGGCTCGAGTTCTGATTTCAGGATCTAGTCGAAAAATCCTGTGCCGATATTTATTTTAAAAATAAATTCAGTACCAGCATCCGGCATGTCATCATCAAGTATCTGCATTCTAATGCAAGCGAATGCCGGAGAGAGGAAGCTCTTTGACGGGTCGACATTACAGTCACAGCTAGTAAGGCGGGGCTCGTTGATACAAGCCCTGATAATTTTAGATGCTTACTAAAATTCGCAGTAAGACGCTGCAGTTTACATCCTTTCCTACTGATAAATATTTCCTTGTTTAAAACTGTACAGTCATACTCGTATATACGGTGGTTCTCATAAGAAAACGTGCTGTAAATGGAACCTGAACTGAAGGCACAGGAAAGATTCGCGGACTCAGGTCCTGGAATACGAGTCTGTCTTGTGATCTGCACAAACAATCGTCATACATTAGCGGCCTGGGAAGCAGACAAGACTCAATGAATTCAGCATTCCTGTGAGCAGATTTGTCATACTCGATTTGAAGTGATGAGAGAATTCAGCATAACGTTAACCTCAGTAAATACGGATGCCGGTACTTTGTCTCCTACTTTTAAAATGTTGTTCATTGCCATCCAGGATGGAGATGACTGACATTGAAATATGGCCACAATTTTACCCAATAAAGAGAAAACTCTTAGGTTAGCACAAAATCCTACATTTCTTTTAACGAATACCTTAATGATCAACCCGCATTAATTTCCTGGCTTAGATTCTGACCAAAGATAGTCCTCTTAATCTGGAAAGCCGATTCGTTTTTTCACAGCAATAGGAGTTTTGATGTCATTGAATCAGATGCCATTTCCATAAGGGCAGCCTCAATATCTTCATCGAAACTTCTAGAGTGTAAGCTATAAAATGAATGTCAATCAGGATAGAAATTCATCAGTATACGAGTATCTTGATCAGCGTAAGAAGTGGGGGCCGCGGTTCAAGTGGTAGTTATTGGTTACCCAATCAAATTCCAAATGGGGATCCATTTTTTTCAATCAACTTAAATCATGCAAACTGAGCAGTTGCTGAAAACACAACAACAAGCTATTGTAAATTACACTACTAAATTAGTCTCCCCATAAAATGTTTGATGCCACCCAGGGAGGGAGATAACCACTGAGATCAAACATCCTTCTTCTCTAGGTGTCCAATTTTCCAAAAAAACTTAACAAATAATCAGGCGTTTTAAGAGTAGTCTTATTTTGTCGTTATTTAAAAAAAAAGAAAAAAGATGTACAGCCCTCATGCAGCCGATCCTTTCTTCGAGTGAAAGCAGCAGTACGCACTCGTATTTGCATTATAATACATAGAATTGGTTTTGCCATAGTTCCAGAGGGTACTTTTCTGTGAAAGCTCGATGTGTTATCAAAATCCTCCTTACACTGCCAGGAAGCCAAAAGTGCTCTGCACATACATACTTTGATGCGACTCGTCCAACAACACTTGCTATCCAATTAGCAAGCTTATTTCAAAGAGCAAATGTTGACGTCGTTTAGTACTCGTATAACATGAGTAAGTCTTGACAAAAAGTCTATTTTCTTAAATTTTCGCTTACGTTGGCGCTTCAGATTTTCGCTTTAAAAGCACTATTCGTAAGGAACTTGGTATTTAGGCCAGTGACAGCCTAGAAAAGTAAAAAGTTCTCTCAAAAGTTGGTAAAAACTGGTATACGCCTTCTTGCAGAATAATTGGAGCTCGCAGAGATACGAGTTGGATCTGGTTATGAGCCGGATATGATCTGGTTACCTAAAACGTGCGATTCGACCATACGGCTGAGTGTCTTCGCTTTCGATTCAATGTAGGTGCGATTAAATTGTCAGAGTTTTTCGGGTCTAGCTAGGTTGTATCTTTTGAAAATTTAATCGAATCTGCCCCTTTCAAGAAATGCTCCGATTCCTTGCAAAAGTCCTTCCATGAGATATTCTTCAAATTAGCTTCTCATATGAATATATTTTAAGTGATTTGTTTTCAAATATATCCTGTTTTCTTGTTTAGTACGTAGATGTAGGTCTGCAGTTTACCTCGAAATGGGCAATCTGCAGGCGTTTCTCCTGGCAGAACTCATCTATTCATTATATTTGACGAGGGCACCATTCAGCTTTATTCATTTTCGGTCTTGTTCTGGACTTAAGGAAATTACTAGCTCCTCTTTTAAATGTTGTCTTTGGATTTCGCCAACCGAATCTCTTCCATGACTCCGACTTGGAGTTAGATATATTTTATATTAACTTTTACCTTTTAAGGTAAAAAGTATCTCTTATAAACTTGGTTTTAGTACTTCGAGTTTTAGACGCTGCTTACTTCAATTATTCATTGTTACACCGTGTGAAGCTCGTGAATGATAAATACAGGAAACAACAGTTGTACACCATGATGTCTATTGCAGTTGGAGTATACGTTTCTCAATTCGGAGGAAGAAGAATATTCCTCCTCCCAAGATTTCAAATTCGTTCATTTTTCAAGGCTTCGTATATACAGGTCATTAGAGGCGCCCTAATACGTTTCTTAAATAAAAACACATACTCGTATGCTGAAGGCATCATTGAAATTTCTATTTCGGATTTAAATATAATTGATACCATTAGTGATGACATATGGCGTCATTAAAAATTCTTCTAATTTTCGACACCCTTTTCGCAAAATTCGGTCGATATTTTAGCAATTACATGTCTAATGTTCGCACCCAAGCCATTTACCATAAAGCTCCTGAATTGTTGATATAGACCAAAGACTTAATGTAGCCCCAAAGTAAAAACTCTGAAGGTGTGAAATCGCATGGGCTGTCTGGTTGCCAATTGACATGGCTATTCCTGGCGACTAGACGAATACCCAAATTCGTCTTCAATAAGTCGGTTATATCATCGTCCTGTTGAGACCACATACCGCAAAGATTTCCACTTAACATGGATCGATAGCAGTCTACATTGACTGTAATCAATTCACCAGCACCAATCCGGGAAAAGTACGGCCCAATGACACACCCAGTACTAAAATCACAAAAACCGTTAATTTTTTCGTATACAAGGGCTGCTACTGGAATAGTGTTAATACGGCTGTTCGCTTGATGGTATGAGGTAATTTTGCTTACTAAAGGAGTCATTTAATCAAAAATGTGCCTCATCACTGAGGAAGATTTTTGGCGAAAATCAATCGACATGCGCAATTGTCATTCGACTTCAGGTCTAGGGCAAATACGGTCTTTTATGGACATCTAGCCCTGTCTTTTCACAAAATACGCCACACTGACGAGAGATGCCTAGCTCTTGAGAAAGGTGTGGAACCGATACGATACTAATCGAGAAGACCACGGTTGGATATACACCCCCCCAACAGCCTTGAAAGTTTTTCTTTTTAGTGCATCTTCCCACAAGGTCTGACTATGCACATTTATTTATAATTTATTTATTTTATAACTAGGACTTGAACACCGATGATTCTGTAACTATTATGGTTTCCATGAATGTCATCATTGAATTCCCGATGGCGTCTCTGGATCTAGAGAACTGGCTATTACAAGAACTCGAGCTACAAAAACAAGGACCAGCGAACTTGGGATACACTGTTCTGCATAAAAAAAAGGACATAATATACCGGACCCAGTGTATAACTAGAACTCAAGGATAGGCATTCGAGGCATACATAAAATGCAGCTGACGGAGGATTACAAACTATAACCTGTACTACTATAATATCTAAAGAACGGCAATACCGTCTGCTCAAATGCCTCCAAAACATGTTTTGTGGTGATAGAAAGCAAAACCAAGTAGACAAGAGAGGACACTCAACTTCTAGAGCTTGAAGTGATCTCAAATTCTGATGAGATTTCGAAAATCCAAACTTTATCAGAAATTAATAGAAAATAATGCCGACTTCTGTTCCCTCAGACTAAGAGGGACAACTCTATAAGAAGTCCATAAGTCCATCGGAGAGCATAGTTAGAAAGCCGATATTTAATATCGTCCTCATTAAATAATTTAAGATTGGGAGGCCCAGCAAAATGAGCATAGCGGATGCAGAACCCTCCATTGAATCGATTTTAGAATCCTCCAACCAAACGCACGTACTATATTGTAGTTAATTTACTTGAAGTGCCTAGTCTAAGGCCGTATTTTATTGCTTTGTAACACCTTTTAATTCAAGCCCTTATAGACCTCAAACTGCAGTTCTACCTAAGTTCCAATGTCGTTGCAAATTCAGAATTTTCACGAAACTGATTTCCTTATTGCTGGCCCTCCAATTGCTCATTAAGCCAACGTTCTTCCCGTGAGGTAGTCCGCAACCCAATCCTACTTAAAAATCTTAAAAAAGGGGGAAAGAGCTCACACTACCAAAATATCCCTGAAAGTCATTAGGATCTGCCAAAAGGAGTTCACAGTGTGTTAGCCTCAAATGTTTAAATAATTCTTCAATTTAAAAAATCTGTTTAAGGAAGACAAATGGATTCTAGGTCCATATTTCAAATGAACTTTAATATTTTATTCTGTTCTATTTGCCTTCGAAAACGTATTTCATTTGGAAAACGTCTACATGGCAAGCCTGCATTTTGGGGATTTAAACTAGAGGTCGCTTAATAATAATGCGAAAGTTCCACACTATAAAAGTATCTATTAATGAATCCGGCTTTGGGAGGATTTAAAATTTTCTCATATTTCTCCCCGGCCCATCACAATGGTCCAATTAGGATGTGGAAATTAAATCGATTGCAATTGGCAAGGAGTGCACTTATGGCGTTCGAATGATTTGATTCAGCACACGAATCATTGTGGTGATCAATTTGATTATATGTTAAATGTGATGTTGGAGCTCTCCTCCTATTTTTTTTTTTATACTATCCTTTCATTGGTGTTTCATCCCCAAGTGGATGTAGAGTTCTTTTAGAGATTTGAATCGGTAATGGACTATGTGCTTTTGGGTAATTAATTCTGTGGAAATCTTCCACATTTATTTTTTTTCTGTTCATTTTGTGTGTAGGGACGTTGGGAACGCCTAGGGAGAAGCTGTCATTAAAGATCCCTGATGATGTGTAGTCCTTGACGCGTCCTAATTTAATGTACCAAACACGAGTATGTATGATTGGCGGATTATATTTGACAATCTATATATCTGTATGATGTTTTGATTCCATTTGACAGTTCGTGAGGGGATTGACGTTAAATAAGTGTTGAAGGAATTGCTGGGATAAGGAGAAAAATATTCCCTTCCTTTTGCATTTGTAGTTTGAGATAAGCTAATAGAGATTGAAAGTTTTCTGTAATGGATTTTGATTTCTTCGAGGTTTATTGGACTACTTAGCTTTACTAAGTGAAATTGATATCTATTTACTACTATTATGTAAGCTAAATACAATCGTTACAGTTTAACCTGGAAGCCGTCCGAAATTTTACGTTTAGAACTGCAAAATTCATAAAGCCAAATATGTTAGTAGTGTTTTGAAACTCTTTTCAAAGATTTTGAGTACTGCTATCTATTTCAAATATACAGGTTATTTGCAACATTTGAAGAAAAATCCAATAGAAATTCAGAAACTCTGCTCAGTATTTCAAAAGCTCGGCTCTACGTAAACAAAGAAACGTGGTGGTGGAACCATGAAATTAAAATGACGGTAAAGAACAAAAAGCAAGTCTTTGAAGCGTCGACTAAGTACAGCGGAAATAGTGAAATAGATAAAGTGGGTCTTGAGTTAGACTGTAAACATTGCAAAACAGGGACGAAAAAAGCGGTATCGTAGAGCGATAGTAGTGGTGGCATTATATCTGGAATTAGAAGAGGTACCATCACTAGCCATAAGCGGGCGACGATGAAGTTCAACTTGAAGCGCAGGAAAACCACCAAACATTTTTAAGATTACGGCGTAATGAAGAAAAAACTCGTAACAGGTTCAAATGCCAAAATATTGAAGATATATATGTAGTAAGGAAACCTACTAACGGGGACAATAAAATTTGTAACAAATGAAAAGAGTTTCTTATCGTCTTACTAAACAAAGAACATCTACGCAGTATCATTCCATCGGTTGTCACAAACGAAGAGCAATCAGAAGAAGAAATTACCGAAGCTGTAAAAGAATAAACCAGGGTAGTGCGGTTGAACCCGATAACATGCCGTCCGAAGTGTGGATAGCAATCGAAAATCTTGGGTTTAGATAGCTTGCGATTCCACCCCAGAAAATGATCCGAGGCGATCGAATGCCGAAGAAGTTAAGGGAAAGGTTTCTGTTTTCACTGTATAAGGGTAAATGTGAAACTGGAAATAAAACAACTACCGATCGGTGAAACAAATATCGCATACGAGTTCTAAATCGTCGACAACGGAATATTATTAAACTCCACAGGAAGTCATTACGGGCTTGTTGGAGGCAGGTTGACATATGGCGCCATTTAAAGCTTACGAATAATAATGGAAAAACATTGCGAAGCTTCGATGGATATCATCTTCATCGACTTAGAAGAACTGTTCAACATGTAATAATGATACGCGATATGTACAATGATATTAAAACGAAGGTTTATTGCACAACGGGAATAACCGGAGAATTCGAAGTTAAAGTTGGAGTACATCAAGGCAGTGTACTAGGCCCGTTGGTTTTTAATGTCGTGCAAGATTTTCTATTGAAACACCACATCTGTGAATCTGGAACAACTTCTCTTCCTTTCGCTGATAACAGCGATATTATAGCCAAGGGCGTAACAGCGCTTCAAGCAACCCTTGATCTTTGAATAAAGGCGCTAGGATTAGTCTTACTAAGACCGAATATCTGCATCGTCAATTTTCCGAAGCTGCACACCTAACTCCTGACATTTACGAGTATATATAAGGAGTCATGTACCAAAGTGTCGTTAACAACCAACGAAATTGCGATGAAGTTTCCGCACATAGAGTTTGCGTGGGGGGGCTCAAATGGCTCGAAAACTCTGCGAAATTCTGTGACAGAAAAACCACGCTTAAACTTAGCTTTTCGTTATACGTATAAATTAAATCAATTGTTACTTTAATTTATTAAAACATTACTTTTATTTCTAATCCGTTACACAGGTTAACCTGGAGTTTCTACATCCAAACGCCCAATCAGCAAAATGATGTTTGTTGCTTCAAGTATCATTACCGGAGTGTGGCTGCATGTGCAAGGTGTTATGCAACTGCAACATCACGTGTTAACTTAATAATGAGGTATTGGCGTGATTTTGTTGTTTCAGCATGTAGCGCGTTAACTTATACCACAGTCGCTCATTCAGCTCATTCAGAAAATGAAAAACGACAGCGACAGAACTATTTCACATTAAGAAACCGATAGTAGAGAAACCTCAGGCCGAGCAAAACCTCTAGTTTGGCCTTATTCAACGAAGGTCGTGGGAAAGTCTGGTCTAAAAAGCAATAGCTGCTCAAGTTCCTGCCGAAGTTCAAAAAAGTGGCCGAACGAACAATTACATAATTGGACCACTGAAATGCGAAACAACAAAGTTATTGGCTTGACTAGCGAGGTGATTTAAAATGGAGTGGCCTGTAGATTGGTGCTAAGGTTGGCAAATTTAGCCAGCCCTATCTAACCATAAACTTTACTTATTTTAACGGTTCGTCAAAGAAAAAGGGGAAGATTTACAATGAATGCAAACTATATCTTTGGCGTAGCCTCTTTCAGCAGGATCCTTTTACAATTGAAATTCATTCGTCCTAGTTATTTTCAGTTCAAAATTTTGTATTAAAACCTCCTTCGTAGGAGCACTATTGCATAGTAAGTCCATGAGGAATACTTAATTATTCCGCGTGTATTTCAATGGTACAACATCCTAAAATGATGTTGTGAGACATTTTCTTTTTTAATGTTAATCATCTCTATGTCTACATATATGAGTCCATTTATGACTTGCTTTAGAGATCTCTTGAAAGTGTTAGTAGAACATTAATGCGTTATTTTGTTGCCTTCAATTTATTCCTAGGGATCTAAATCTGGCCTGTTCATCAGCGACTCAGATACCTGGGATGCACGAGTATCCTGGAATACAACATACTTGTTGAAAGATGCGCGACAGTGTCTAACGGCTGTGAAGTTGGAGATAGTCTGAAAGACTTCACGTTGTCTTCATTCGATCCTATCCGAAGTCAAGTGATTGAAGTCAATTTCGCCTAATTGAAGGTCAGTTGATTGGGGAAGGCCACGATAAAACGTAAGTAGACCGGCGTATCTTATATTTAGCTTTTTCCCATTGCGGAGTGTTTCTCAGCCTAAGGGCAGACTTAATTGCAATCCACATAGCGATCAAGACAATAGGAAGTAAGTCGATCATAGCTTGAATAACCGCCTTTGAGCAGATTCGCTGTCGTTGATTTTTTTCTAACGGGTTAATATTAGTCCGTATTTGCAGTGCAGGTCATTATTATTATCACCATAAGTAATATATGGCCAGTGACCAGATCTTCAGGTTACACCCCTCTTTCATGAGTATATTAGAGCATCTCTATTTCGCTCTGTAACACTCTCCCTCTACCTCAGTTTTTTGTCCAGTATGAGGCCTTGGTATCTGGTACTGCCGAGAAATTCAGAGGGGTGACACATATGTAACCTCAGCATCATCTCACCAGGGTATATTCATATATTCATTTTTCTTGTAAGACGATCAGCACCATTTTGGCTGGATTTACTCTAAGGTCACAGCTACATGACCAAGAGGAAAGAATGGCTAAGGCGTGTTGGGGAATATTAGAGGGTGTAATTGGGTGTTTGCCCACCGTGAGTACATTGTGGACTACGTTTTGTAGGCGAAAGCTCACTTCTTGGTCTGTTAATCTATCCGATTTCTTTCTAATAGACCATCAACCATAGATTATATTTATGCCTCTGATAGTGGGAGTGAAGTTGATCATGGATCAGATAGAATAATTTGTGAAATTTGATGATCGCGGAAGTGTCAACACCATATGCGAGAGAAATGGACCGCAATGGTTGCAGTTGCAAAATACTTTTTGTGAAAAGATCAACCTGGGTTGGTAGAGGGTTTACTCAAAGCCTATTAATAGTGAACTTATCATCTATTACGATTAAGCATGAAGTATGTATTTTCTTACAAAGAGTATTAAGAACCAGTATTAAGGGACCATCGTATTTAATGTCCTTATTTGTTGCCACAAACAAAAAAAAGATTCTAGCTACTGTGGCTTGTTTTACTCACATTATTTAGACGCTGTTTGTGAACCCATTTTGATCCGATTATCTTGACGGCGGTCAAGAGGCTTCACTTCTGATTTGTAAAAATACAACTTGGTATATAAATTATTAGCCATGAAATTGACCAAGTTTAGATACTGAGAATGATGCTGAGTCCATAGTGATCTGAAAAACCGTTACTATCAAAGATGCCTACGGTCAATATGAATTCTGGCTGCTGAAATAAAGATGGTAGTCGGTGAACCTCCAAAGGGTTAACGACAGCGTTCATATCCCTTTTATAAAGGGCCAGATCGGACACGTGAAAACCTTCTGTTGGAAGTAACTAATAGCCTCGCATAAGGACAGACTTACGCTTGGCGACCCACCGAAATGAGAATATTTTAACGGTGCTCGAATCTGCAGATTAAATATACTCTCAAATAATCAGTTAACAGCTAAGGGTCTTAGACTTCTACAAAGCTGATATCACCGTCATCTAGGAAGCAGGGTTGGTGGTTTTAATAAAAGGAGCACGAAACGCTTTGACATATACTACGTTCAGTGCTGAAAGGATTTGTATTGTACATAGTAGGTAGCAGACTAAGGAAATAATTCTTGTGCTTTCTGCAAGTGATTCAACGCATGGTAACAATCCGAATCAAGGGATAGCTCGACAAATTCAGTCTGATATGCACTATCTAGTTGCTGCCAAGATAAATCAACTTATATCTCAGACACCACAAAGGATATCTCTAAAACACATACGAATCGTGGCCATGACCATAATTGTGGCCTTATTAGAGAGTTAATTGGGTGCCATTAGTGCTTAAAAATGAGTTGTGACATTTTGGCGTCACAACTATCTCAAGTAAATCACAATCTGTAAATCCGATTTTGGTATCCAAGTCCTTCATCGTCTCTGGTTTATCAGTATTTACGAGTACTAGCAACTTCCCCACAGAAAATAGTCCAAAAATCCTAAACCACATGATTTTGAAGGCCAATTCACAGGTCTATTACCCGAAATTATGCGTTCCCATCAATAAATTGATACTGAGGTCCTTTATGTGACATGTTGCGCTGTCTTGCCGTAACCACATTCAATTAAAAAAATGAACAAATCAATAATTATAGATCTATAGTGCTCTCAATTGCTTCTAACTTTCTGCCCGGCATCATTTTTAAGAAAATATAGACCAACTATTCCTTCAGCCCATCAAGCATATCAAATAATGACTTATTGTGGACATCACGGCATCTCAATAATGGCTTTTGGATTTTATTTACTCCAAATGCGTCATTGTTGCTTATTGACGTAGCCATTTAACCAAAAATGAGGCTTATTGTTGTACCAATCAAGAGCAATATCCTTATTCGGCCCATTCATGGAACGAACGATGCTCAAGTGACTTCAATTTTTGCACGGGCTGGGTTTTGTAAGCTCGTAACCAATATTTCTCCGGAAAATCAAAAACGGCAGCCTGCCTGCTGAGATATTTATGGCAATGTTAGATGAACTAACAACTCATTTTTCAGATTGAAGAAAGTTGGAAGAAAGCATGTGTAACTAACATAATGTCAGTATCGTCAGCTCTATCCACAAGAAACGAAACCCTTTAAGCTGAGCAAACTATGGAGAGTTCAATCTCATTAGTTATGTATACGTCAGCTTATCCGACAAATAAATAAAAAAAAATATCGAATCCGTCGATAGAAATTCAAAATTCAATGCAAAGGAAACATTGAATTTCAAAAATGTTCCCAAGTTTTTCTTGCTCGCATGTTGGATGTGCATACCTGTGGGACAAGCTTAATAAGCAAAATTGAACTTATTGTATAAATAGGAGCAAGGATGATTTCGTATTTTTGTAATTGTTTCTTCCGACGTTTGTGCTTATAGTACTGAGCAAATGGTTTAATAACATTCGCCACAACGCGAAACAAGATTCGCGCAAAATTTTGGATGCAGTGCTATGTGAACGCCTGAAAACGTTTTCTAGTACGTTTGTTTATGCAATTACTTGATGACGTTCATATCACTAGCAGAACGCATCGAGCTGTTACTAAGCTGTGAATAAGTATAGATTCAAGTATATGCTGTCGACAAGAAGAAATGCTCACTACTGACGAACCGAGCATAAGTTGACAACAGATAGGCATGTTATTACTTAGAGTTCTTTGAATTTTCTTTTTTCTCTATTAGGATAGAATACTCAGACAACTAACAAGTTGTGGGCTGTTTTCCTTCACACTAGATCCTTTTTGGACTATTCCAACTATTTTGGCGATTATCTTCATTTCACTGAACTTTATGATTCCCTTTACCAGCGCTACTTTAACAATGCGCCAGTCAATCTTATAAACTACCCTAAGTCCTTTTTCCAATTTGTTACCTACAAAAGAAAATACGATGGCTACCCTCCTTCCCTTTCTTTCAACAACAAGTCATCAACCGATCCACTCACCATTGCCAACCTATTTGTCACCTTTTTCAAACAAACCTTCACCAACAACTCCTTTGTACCGGATCCGTCGTATTTTAATTGCCTACTGAATATCTCCAATGGCCCACTACTCTTTCACACGTAGGTCCCGTCCTATGGTATATGTTACACCAACTTAATGACGAATTCACACCCGGCCCAGGTGGCCTCAATGCCATATTCCTTAAAAAATGTTCTCCTCTCTTTCCCTTGCACTTTCTGATCTATTTTGCCTACCCCTTTCTCAAGGAGAATTTCCTCAGGCTTGGAAAACCTCATTCATAACCCCAATCTACAAAAAAGGATCAAAGAACGAAATAACAAACTATCGCCCAATCGCTAAACTCTCCCATATACCCAAACTCTTCGAAAGCATTTTGCATGAAGCTCTAACCTTCTAATGCAAATCACTTATTTCCGCTAGATAACATGGCTTCCTGAAGGGTAGGTCAACCACCACAAATCTCGTGGAATTCGTATCCTTTGCCCTTTCTGCCCTAGAGAACGGCAACAAAGTCGGTGTAGTTGCAACCGATTTTAGCAAGGCCTTCGATAAAATCTCTCATCGGTTAATACCGAATCTATACTGTTGAAATGGATGTCCTCTTACCTCGAGAACCGTTTTTACAGTGTTCGTATTAGATCAGCCCACTCGACTCCATTTTCCGCCACCTCTGGAGTTCCTCAAGGTAGCCATCTCGGTCCTCTGCTTTTTATATTAACCATAAATGATCTCGATAGGATCATCAAGCACTCGTCTGTCTCCCTTTACACCGACGATACCAAATTTTTCAAAACCATTTCCTTTCCACTTGATTCCTTCACCTTCAACAAGACCTTGATAGTTTTTCGATCTGGTGCCTAAGAAATTGTTTCGAACTTAATATACCCAGACGCCAATCCATCACCTTTTCACATAAGCGGCACCAACCCCCGCCCGACTCTATATTCTCCATAATCAACCTATCTCCTCCATTCAATCTCTTCGCGACCTCGGCATTTTGTATGATAGGGAGCTCAACTTCCGTTTACATATGGATGTAATAATCCTTAAAGCCAACTCTGCACTAGGTTTTGTAAAACGGTGGTTCAAAGAATTCACCAACCCATACGTGACAAGGTCTTCTATATTACTTTTGTTTGCCCCCTTCTAGAGTACCACAGTCAAGTGTGGTCCCCATATCATATCGTGTTCATATCTCGAGAATCGAAAGGAGCGTTCTTCGATTTGCTCTTCGAGGTATGCTCTAGAACGATTCTTTTATTCTGGCCCCCTATCAAAACCGCCTCAACCTTATCAACTTAAACATCCTTGAGGAACGCAGAGATGCAGCCGACTTTCCTTTCATTCATCGACTCCTTTTAGGTCACGTTGAATGCGCATAACTTCTATATTCCTCAAAACTAACCCTCGAAATCTACGTACTCCTCGTCACTTATATTTGCAAACTCACCACACCTCCTATGGCGTGAAAGAACCAATCTCCGTTTGCTACGAAAAATCAATTCAAATCCTACCGTCTTTCACTTCCACCGCACCAGTTCCAGAACAAACCTTAGTTTTAAGTTTAAGTTTAATTTTAATTTTAAATTATAGCTTGTACTAAGCCGAATAAATGGGGGCTTTCGCCCCCTCCCAAATTAAATTAAAAGCAGAGAACTAGTCCAATGTTCTCCTTGCATAATACCTTCATATTTTCCTTTTACTGAAATCTCTTAGTCTTTCGTGGAAAGATGCGTTAGCACTTCAATGGTAAACTGCCGTATAAGTATTCACCGAGGTAGTGCTCCGCGGTATCATCAGCACTATTACAGCATACTTCGCAGGATGTTGTCACACGTTTGCCTAGCACTCCTATTTGCAAAACGCATGGTGCCACGTCTACAGTCTGTCCTACTAATTGACAGCCGACCCATTAAAGTCGGAAATCATTCGTTTACTCTGTCGATATTCAGAAGAGTCATGCCATTCGCAGTTATTTTCATATGAAAACCAAGTCCTAACCGAGGACGCAGGACGTATTCAAGTTAAAGTGAAATTACCCTACAGACTGCGTGCAGAGAAGTCTTGAAGAAGGTTGAACGTCAACCATAGCGGATGAACATATCTTTGGCCTTTTTTAAATTCACGAATTTCGGAACGATTTTAAACCCCGTTTGGAGCAGAAGATACATGTACGAGGGGCGATCAACATATTCTCGGTATCGGGGTGAATCTGTGGTTGTATATATAAATTGACTTATTTATCAAGTAATACTATTATTTTAGTGCATTCATGTAAAATTTCATATAAATGTGATTATTAATTCGCGTTTTATCTCTAGTTAAACAGAATCATAATGGCAACTGAGACGATGATGGTGAAAATTGAGCATCGCGCTGTAATTAAATTTCTCACTAAGCAAGGAAAAAGTCAAAAAACTATTTATGAAGAGATGGTGGTCAAGTGAGTTCAAGAGAGGCAGAGAGAGCATTGAAGACGACCCCCGCTCCGGCGCCCCGGCTACTGCTTGTACGGGAGAAAACATCAAAGAAGTCGAAAAACTTGTTCTTGAGGATGCCCGAATAAAGGTGAAAATGATGGCAGAGATCACCAAGCTTTCAATTGGTACCATTCACACCATTCTTCATGACCATCTTAACCTTTCAAAGGTCAGTGCAAGGTGGGTGCCACGAATGCTCACAGCGCCTCAGAAAAAAGTGAGAATCGCATGCTGTAGAGAGCTTTTGGAGATGTGTAGTGAGAACGCGGACGGTGTTATGGATCGAATTGTTACTGGGGACGAAACATGGGTCCACCACTATGACCCTGAAAGCAAACAAGAGTCCATGCAGTGGCATAAAAAAGGAACAGACCCCCCGAAGAAGTTCAAAGTCACTCCGTCTGCCGGGAAGCTCATGCCCACAGTTTTTTGGGACTCAAAGGGAAACTTGCTCATTGAGTACAAAAAAAAAGGTGAAACCATCAACGCCACATCCTACGCTTCCACTTTGCATAATTTGCGGGAGGAAATTAAAAAGAAAAGACGGGGTAAACTCGCAGCGGGTGTGTTGCTTCTTCATGACAACGCTCCTGTTCACACGGCGCGAGTTTCCAAGGCTGCTGCGCGAGATTGTGGTTTCGAAGAAATCCAACACCCCCCCTATAGTCCAGACCTTGCCCCTAGTGATTATTTCTTGTTTCCGGATTTGAAAAAATGTCTTCGTGGAAAAAGATTTTCGGATGATGAAGAACTCAAGTCGGTATTTTGCATAGAAAGAGGAAATTTATTTTTTTGAGGGTTTGAAAAAGCTTATCTCAAGATGTAACAAATGCATTGATGTTAAGGGAGATTATATTGAAAAATAAAAACAATTTAAATTGAATTCGCATTTTCCTTCATATCAATACCGAGAATATATTGAACGCCCCTCGTAAGAACGAAGTCAATGATCTGTATTGCTACATCGAACTCCTCAGAAAGATGACTAGGATATGTAGAACGAATGAATTCTAAGGCTCCTACCAAAAGCGTTTTTGTTTCTTAGCCTTATTGATGAAAAAGACATTATGTTTTTTTTTTTAGAATCCTTAAAATGCGTTCATATAGCGCGGGCGAATGATAGTAAGGGAGAAAAGAAGAAAGATACCGATGAAAGTTGGTCTCGAATTTTTGCATGTTATATTGACTAGCAAATAAGGACCTCGGCAGGGCATTCCATAAAGGAATTGTACGGCTTAGGAATGAATCACGATATTTCAAAGTACGTCCGAAATAAGCATCAGGGTAAGCGGATGAGCTTCATAGCGAAGCAAGGGTTACGGCTGAAGATTCAAGTGAGCGAAATCCTGCTGGCAATTTCGATGGAGCACTGGTAGTGAGAAGTACGATCGAATCATCTAAGACAAGAGACTGTTTTGATATTAGCATCACCTATGAGTTTTATGTCACGGTTCTGAATCCTATCTAGCAAGTGCAGAGGGGTCCCGGGAGCACCTGACCGGATGAGGGCATTTTAGGCGGATATATTTTGGCCAGATCAGAGAGGGTAAAATATTTCTTACATCGCTTGAGGAAACTTAGGCATTTCGCAGGATTTTTAGCTACATCCAATATCTTGTCATTCCAACGCAGGTTGTCATTGACACAAACTGGAAAGTTTTTCGGTTTCGAAGAGGCAAATGCCATTCATGCATTACGACTGGGCGATGAAATTTCGGTATAATGAGAGCATTGTGTTTTGGAAGTATTAAAATCCGCCATAGGTGTGAAAATACAACCGGAGGCAGCGGGCCATTGACAGCTCTAACTGCAGAGGTATTTTAGTTGAAGTTCAGGCCAATCCCGGACTATATTGCCAAGTAAGTACTCTGCAGACCAAAAGTCTGAGGCCGCCTCAGTAAAATTCGGAGAAAAACACGATCTAACTTCGAAAAGAAATCTTCTGTTGAATAATAATCATCTTAAATGAATGAGAAATATATATAAAACCAAAATAAGAAGAAAAATGTTTTCATTTTGTTAGACATAGAGGCATTTATTAAACCAATTTTTCCCCGATGCCACCGTTATATTCGATTACTTTTTTTCTAAGTACTGGGCAATCTAGCTATCAGTTATTGAATTGTTGCTTCTGGTATATTGTCCCAGTAATGCAATAGTATATTTCATAATGCAGATTCTGATAGAGGGCATTGATCCCAGACCCTAATATCTAGGTCATCCCACAATAGCTCTGTATGGTTTAAATCTGGTGATTGCAGCGTTCATATCAAGATTTGTAAGATTTCTTCATCTTCCCTCTGTTTCACATAGTCTTGACAAAGTCTTGACGTGTTTTTAGCGTAGTTGTACTTGTAATAAAAATCCTTCGTCAATTAATCTTAGTCCAGAAGTTATAGTGTTTTCTTCCAATATTAGTTTGTGTGCCTCAATACTAATTTTTCCAATCACTCGAACCAGATCTTCCACGCCATTTGAAGAGAAACATTGGCAGACCATAACAGAACCGATTCCATGCCTGACTTGTGGAACCACACTGCGCTGCGTCGACCGAAATCTCCCCATTTTGTGCCAAATACCTCGAATTTTCTTCCGCCCAGTCTTTATACTTTCTGGCCGATTCTAACCTTTTCTGCTTGTTTTGTGTTCGCAGCAGGGGTTTTCAAATAGAAACTCGCTCAAATAGTCCAGCTTATCTTAATTTTCATTTGATCATTGTCAAGGACAAGGATTTATTCCGTGTATGATTTATTTCGGCGCGTATTTCGGGTGATATTTTCGTCAACTTCATTTGCTTGTTGTAACAATTAGACGATACTCGTACTCGCGTTTAGTTATAGCTCTTGATTTAAGTGTGTTATTCAATAGTACGTTCAACGCAGTACCTTGATACCTTAAACTGCGAAGCACCTTACCGCTGCGATTTGTCTTCTTTGCGAAGGGTGATGATAGCATTTTTCGATTGTGGCTTCTGCGACTTTTTCCATTTTGAGTTGTTTTCTCAAGCCTGAAGAATATAAAATCAATTCTTATGAATTTAAAGTGTGGCTATTGTGTAAGACCCTTGCAATACAAGACGAAAAATGATGGGATTTGATAACCCTCTTAATGCAACGAGTTCTGAATAAACAACCAATAGTCATAAAATTTAATAATAATAAGAACCTAACCGTTTCTTAATAAACCACAAAAACGAATTTTCCTCCATTTGTAAGTAAAAAGCCGACTGTTCAAAATCGTGGATGCAAAATCCGACTTTTATTATCTGAAGGTAAAAAATCCAGCCTCACTCAGGGTTGGGTGCTGAAAAAATAGGTTAACACTGCGAGGTGTTAACTTGGTAATGCCAAGTTGTAATTCTTCAGTTACTAACTTCGGTCTAACCAACCACTCCTCCTTTGGGTATCTATAAGATAATTTTTTTGCTGTTTGGTTTTTCAAGGTTCTATTTTTAACAGCTCATGCGTGATTCGTGACATACGTATGTCAAAGACAAACATGCTCAGTTAGCATTGCTATTACATCATGGAAAGACTTACACCCGAACAAGGCTTACAAATTATTGCATTCTCTTATCAAAATTCGTTCTTGGATAAGACTTATGATCAGCGGCTTAGCTTTGATATTAAAATTGCCATTGGCGATTTTAATGAAAACCCGGGAAGCACTATCGGAAAATATTGCCTGCATGACACCGTCTTCGAAAACGGATTCAGGCTAATTTTAGTAGCAATCTTGTGGTTCCCGCATTTTGATATTCGTAAGGCGACTTGAAGATCTCCTGATCAATCAACAGCCAACTAGATTGACCACATTGCGATCGACGCAAGGATTCCTCTAGTTTTACAGATGTCCGAACTTTCCAAGGAGCCAACATCGACTCGGATCTTCATTTTGTTGTACGCAAGGCAAGGCAAAGGCAAGTTAATACTGTGAGCAAGTTCGACTTTGGAGGGCTACAATCGCAAAAGATCACAAAATCCTTTTCTGATTGAGACTCCTTTGATGTCTTAAGACGTCCTATGCCGCCAACATCAAGTATCGACGACCAGTGGCAATATTGCCAAAAAGGTGTGATGCCCCTCAGTTTTGCTGGGTTTAACTCGGCCATCACAACGAAACCCCTGTTTTAATGATGAGTGCTGGCAAGCACATGCAGCTAAGCAAGATGCATACAAAGCGGCGCTGCATAGAAGGACTAGTGCTGCTCACGAGCTCTATGAGCAGAAGAGGAAAGACGGAGACCGGCTTCTCAAGAGGAAAAAGAAGGAGCACGAAATTGAGAGATGCTACTCTAGAGATTTGGTAGTTTAACCAAAATGTAAAAAAAACATGCCACGGACTCAAACCTCGAACCGAAGCCTGTAGAGACAAGGGAATATTGTAATCGCAGTCGATGCTGAGGATTTGAAAAGATCATTCCCGTAGACTGTATAACGGCGCTGGCGAACCAAATACCGCTTTCAGGTAGAATTAACTTTTCAACCTGTACGATGTAGACTAACAATTCCGCCCACCCAATCTGGATGAACTGAAGATAGCCATATCTAAGCTTAAGTCCAATAAACCTGGTGGAGTGGACGGAGGGATTTACACAAGGCGGCGGTGTTAAGCGATTTCTTTAACATCATTCTTGAAAGAATAGTGTAAAACTCGCGCTCCATCGCAAGTCCATCCAATTACTCGCATCCAATCAGCGTGATGTTAGTGGAGCTTTAGTGAGTATTGAGACGATAGCGGGGAAGATGGATTTAACGGTCAACGGTTGCAAGACCAAGTATATGCTGTTAACAAGAAAGAACGCCGAACACCGACGCCTTGAATAGAACGTCGCCTTCGCCAGATATACATAACTTTGAGGTAGTTACGAACTTTGTCCACCAATGCTCCGCTATCAATTCAGACAACGACACCAGCGATGAGATCAAACGAAGAATAACTCTTACCCACCGCTGCTTCTTAGCCCCAAGAGGGTTTTGGACTAGTAAAACTGCATCTCGAGCAACGGAAGTGGCCCTCTATAAGACCCGAATGATCTCAGTCCTGACCTAAGGCTCAGCGGCATGGACTTTATTAAAAATGAATGAGAGTCCTGACTGATTTGAGAGGAAATTCTTCGGATGATTTGTGGTCTCATCTGAATAGACGACGAGTAGAAGAAGAGATACAACGACAAACTGTACGGGCGACATTGACTTAGACAGAAGAGTGAAGGTCCAACGATTGGACCTGTGGCTGGGTCATGTAAAGCTGATGGACACGAATACTCTGCTCCGAAAAGTCTTCAAATTCGTCCACGATGGACAGCGCAGTAGAGTAAGACCGAGTATCATGTGGCTCACGCAAGTGGAAGGTGACCGCAGCTAACTTAGCGTGCGAAACTGGAGGTAGTAAGCTAAAGATCGGGCTTGTTGGTTGAGATCCAGGTTTACCCCGGACTGTAGTGTAACCTTAAATAAATAAGTGATTCATAAAATTAAATTTCCATGCAGAAATTAAGTCAGTTTTCTATAGTAGCCTCAAGCGTTTGGCTTTCAGTGTACGAAGCTTAGCGTCAAGTTAAACCTCGCCGACATTTTCTTCCCATAATCTAAATAAGAATGTTCAGATATTATGAAATGAGTCCCACAGGAGTACGTATATTTCAAATCATGTTTGGCATTTAGTTAGATATATCACTTAAATTCCTTGATTTCTGAGACTTCCTTCGAGGCCAAGGAAATGAGTCAAAGATGATTCCTCAATCCTGTGCGGCGCATATGGTAACGTCCAAACTTAACTTTTATTAATTTTGTTATTTTTATCAGCAAATTTCAAACAGATTTTATATGTCATTGCCACGCGATGTACAAATTAGTCACATCATCGGACTGCTGATTTAACTTCTGCAGAAACCAGTTGAAAGATAAGAAAGTCGCTTTTCTGAATCGAATCATTATTGCTCAAGAAGCACCACGTAGGATAGATGCCTGGTAACTCCAAAGTGACGTGAAATCCCTAAAGAAAACACGTATCCCTTCTAGATTACACCATCAGTTGTATAGTTCTATCCCGGAATGCAAATATTTTCGGAAGAAGAAGAATGGCTTTACTCCACCTTAGCTGCAACCCAATCTTAGCCCATTGCATTCATTAAGATATATATGTATTTCTGGACCTAATATGAAGTAGTTTCGGAACTCAATAAACTACTCTCCACAGGCAAAACACGATTTTACATAAATGCATTCTTCGAACTGGAAAAGTCCACTCCACCTACAATGTTCAAAACAAGAGAAGGTACCATAAACCACCCCCAAATTCACTCCCAATCACAATGAAAAGAACAACTATTCTCGATGAACCTTCGACAAATAGAAAAAACTTCGCTTCAAAAACTATACGTTCATTAAATTTGTATAAACAAATTCGACAAGAATAATACGTTCACCTCATGTGCAACCGATGCATCCAATAACTGCAAAACTTATTCCAGGAAACTTAGTATGCCGAGGGCCAGCGATGGTATGTTTTATTCAAAAAACATCCTCAACAAAGAACAAGACAAAAAATATATGTGTGAGTGAACCCTCTTTTAGACAACAACAAGGAAAAGGAAAATCGAGACCAAAATTTCCTACATTGTGTCCTAATTCCCATTCCCTGCGTGGTGTCTTGTCCTGTCTATCTGTGTCTACTTGGCTGTGTATCTTTCACGCTTATGTTGCTACCTAAAGTTTGAAGTTGCATTATTGTTGTTGTAAAACTCTCAACACTCTCGACCATCCGTGAAAAGCCACCTCCAGCTACGAGGTGTTAGCCCCAAAGGGGACACCCGTATCCTTCTATGTTACTTTGAGACTTGGGCTGGAGTTGATTCTAGTGATAGTTTTAGTGGTGGTGCATCACGAATCCAACACTGACAACGACAACGATGACGACAAAATACTGAAAACTAAACATGGCACGACAACCAAAAGACCGAATACCAAGGAATCCTTAACTTGAGTTGCGACTATTATGAAAAATTTAGTATCCTCATGAGATGTAACACATTTACACAGGGCGGGTCATACAACCCTCTTTTTGCATGCCATCGTCATAGTGTGGTGTTGAGGCTAAGGACTGTATGCTAAGATCGTACGTGGGATAGAACCACTAGCTTTAGGGAGGAAAATTAAGAATGCGAGTGTACTTGTATCTTTTGGCATGAGAACCCTACATAACCTTCCTCTTCCCGGTTCTGAAAGTTCGTTAATTCATTCCCGTTTGGAGTTTCCTTTTAACTTTGACGACCTCAGCCGCATGCACGCATTTAAATTTTAAATTAACTTTTCCAGATACTTACAGTGGTTAGAAGTGTGAGTATATTGTGATACTCATACGTTCTCAGCCATCAGGGTAACTCTTTATAGATAGGTGTCGTCTTTAGTGGAGGATTGGGAAATGAGGTCTATTACCGGTGCGGTTCTTGGCATATATCACGAGTGGTTAATTGTATTTTCCGGTTTCGTTTTGTTTTGCTGTTTTATTGTTGAAATTTTATTTTCTTGTAGTCCACTAAAATTTAAGTGAGTTTTGAGCTAACAAATGTCGTGGATAATAACATATGTTAGTTATATACTCTGAGTGGTATAAGCTAGTTAACTTTTTTTTTTTTTATGATTTGCGCCAATGGATGTGGAATCCTCTTCAAAATACTGATAACCCGTGTTACCAGCATGAACGATTCACGGGATATTATTCTCCTTTTTCCTCGCGCCAACGTTCTAAACCACACCCTGCACACTTTTTTACACACTGCCGCTAGGTATTACTTCGTGGGGCTGGCAAGCAATTCATGCTACTCCGGTGTT
The DNA here is from genome assembly GCA_963966105.1 of Volucella zonaria. Classification (NCBI taxonomy): domain Eukaryota; kingdom Metazoa; phylum Arthropoda; class Insecta; order Diptera; family Syrphidae; genus Volucella; species Volucella zonaria. The sequence goes on from OZ014530.1 coordinate 50,029,808, forward strand.
TCTATTTATTCCGCTGGTTCTGCCGCTCTTCTTTCGGCTTCTATTCTCCGTAGCTCGGTCTGCATAGTTTTTACAAATCCGCAGATATTTAGCCAGTATTCTTCCGAATCCACCATTCTCTTAATTACCTCTGGGGAGTGTGGTAGATTTTCTCTCCATTCCGCGAAGCGTTCGCAAAGGAAAATTGCGTGCTTCACGTCCTCCCCCTGATTTGGACACTCGCGACAAAAAGCGGAGTTGTCAGGGCCAAATCTGTGTAGGTACTTTCGGTATCCGCCATGACCAGAGATGAACTGCGTAAGGTGATAGTTGCAGTTTCCTTAGACTCTGTTCATTCATGCATCGATTTTTGGAACCAAGGTATGAGTCCATCTGCCCTTTGTGGCATTATCCCATCGAGATTGCCATAATGCTATAGAACATACCCTTTCTTCCTCTTTCATTCTCCTTATTGCCTTGGCATCAGTTGGCATTGAGGTTTTCCTGGGGTAAATTCTCCTTATCTCGTCCGCGAGGATGTCGGTGAGAATCATTCCAGCGATGAAAAATGCGGCTTCGTTCGAGATCGTCCTATAGCCGCTTATTGTCCTTAGTACAACAAGTCGGTATAACGCTGACAGTTTCCGGCCTGTTTCTTACCTTCCCAGCGTATCTGCCCAGGCTGGTGTTGCGTATAGAATAACCGAGCTGACCACTTTAGGATCCTTTTTGCGTATCCAGGTCCGTCAACATTTGGCAGTATTCTGGAGAGTGCCACTTGTAGCGCTGACGCTTTTTTCTTCACGCAATCCACATGTTGTTTGAACCGTAGCCGGTTGTCTAACATCACTCCTATTTACTTTACCGCTCCTTCGATCGGATGTTCTGGTTACTGACTTGAACATTGACATATTCCACGGTTTTCCTGCTCGTAATAAGAACGGCTTCAGTTTTTTGTTCCGCCAGTTCGAGACCCGCAGATTTGAGCCACTGCTTTATTTGAACAATGGCTGCGTTTTTGGTTGACTCGACTCCATGGGTGTATTTTGGGACGATCATGATAGCTATATCGTCTGCGAATTCGATGATACTGACTCCTTCGGGCAGCCTTAGTCGCAACACTCCCTCGTACATTATGTTCCACAGGAATAGACCTAATGGTATTCCGAATACAGCATTGAAGGCTGCTGCCGGAATAAAACCAGATTTTTTCATCGGAACATTGCAAAAGTGTCTCGAGGACGGAGTGTTCCAAGAACCGTGGAAGTTGCAACACGTAGTGCTACTACTCAAAGGAAATAAACCACCAGGTGAACCATCGCCCAATATATCTTCTAGATACAATGGAAAGACAATAGCGTATAATATACGACAGACTGCTGACTGTAGCCGAGGAGAAGGATTTCGTAAGTCACGCTCCACGGTCGATGCTATCCAAACTGTAGTCGACATTGCGTTTGCAGCCATAGAAGCTCAAAAGGTGGGGCTCAAAAAAGTACTGTGCGTGGTGACACTAGACGACAAAAACGCTATAAACATTGCCGACTGGTCCAAATAAGGTGATCACTTGCAAGGATGGAAACACCCTACTACCTGCTAAAGATAATCGCCAACTATTTCACGAACAGGAAGTTACGGTATAATACGGATGAAGGGGTTAAATACAATACTACACCATCTCCGCTGGGGTACCGCAAGGTATCCTATTCCTATTAAGAGCTCTCTGCAGTTCTTCCAGTATAACGGCTGGGGTGTGCCCTACTTCTGTTTCCCGGACGATTGTGACCATGTTGTGTAACCTTTTGGGGAAACAAGTGCTCCACTATGGTTATCAGCATTTTTGGGCACGTTATTTGTGGAGACCTGCAGCATTTCAGTTTGGTCATAACCATTCTGTAGGCCGTGCCCCATGGGTTGATATCCGCTTCGTTGCATATACGTTTGAAGCATCTAGCATAAGCTAGTTAACTGGAGTTAAAAATACCTTGGCCGTTGTGTTGGGCAAGATACGAAGAAGTTTTCAAAGATAAGAGACAGGGCACTTAAATGAGGTTGTAGTCAGAAGAGAATCTTTTACGATGTTTGCTGTTAGAAGAAAGTGGGTAATTGGGTGCTCTATACGATTAGGGAAGGCTTCGCTCTGCTTCAACTTCTCGATTCCTAGTGCTGTAAGCCTGGATGACCCAAGCAAAATAAATAAGAGCAACGCCATCCGCCATCCAGCAAGTGCGCTGAAACCGGACAGACAAAAAAAGGATTACAAATTGGTGGTCCGGTGTGGACTAGAATATCAGCTAAAATGCCTCTCCAGCTAGTACAATCTTTGCAAGCTGCCGCATGTCAACACACACGAAGTTGGAGGTCCCCTTCCACTTATGTGCGCCACCTTGGTCGTTCTCTAACGCATTCTTCCTCTGCGTTGGAGTATGGAGTATCCATATGTTCAAGGAGACTTAACGATCTAAGCCAGGCTACCCCAGCTTTCCACTCGAGGTCGACATTGCTGTACAGCCCGTACAGTTGACTCTTTAAATGCCTCTAAGTACAAAGAACCAGTGATTAACAAAAGTGTGTGATGTGTGAGTTGTTAGCAAAAGTTTTATGTGCCTATCGCGACGTTTCATCCGAGGCTTCGATATTGTGGGTCCCGCTTTGTTGACAGCATATGCAATATTTTGTTTGTCCAGTAAGATAAGCCCATTTCATAGTCGCAAACACTTAATTGAGTGTGCTGTATTCTACCCATTATGTCAATTTCGTTGGATACTTAGTCGCTGAAATATTCGAGAAACTGCAAAGCTGATAAGCTTTCACAATGTTGAGCAACCCTGCATATCCATTTAATATCTTTATAGCTATGTCTCACATTATATAACAAACAATTCTAAATCTGCCCTGATCTGCCCACTTACGACGACTTCTAGCTCAAAAATCTCGAAGTGTTGTCCGAAACAAAGACCAAACAGTTTCTTGGTTGTATGAGGAGCACAAACTCTTTCCAAGAAAGCTCGCCATGATCTTCAGATTGAGGTCCGGCAGTATCTAGAGGAGCATTTAAGGATGTCACTGCTACTTCACCCAACCTAAACTAACCTATACAAACCTTGTTGTGCAAGTTCCTAAATCCGTTCTTATAACGCAGTCCTAAATAGGGAAAAAATGGACAGAAAGGAATAATAAGCCCACAAGTCAGTGTCATTCACTTCCGTCTTTCATTTTCCAAACAATGAATTATTAGTCAAAATGAAGAAGACGAGGAATTCCTCAACTTGCTAGAGTAACTGCCTTTTTACTTTACCGGAAGTAATCGTAAAAGCTACAACAACAACAACAATACTACACGCAAGTATTTAAGTGTAAATGTGCGAGTTGAGTTCCCACTCGTGTTGCTTCCTTGGAGAAGTCCCGGTCTGCTTTAATTTAGCATAGTGCACAGACTCTTTGGCACCTCACTGGTTGTGTCTTGCTCTGCTGCACCTGTGGAAATTACTTCACCCATTAAGGATGCACAATGACTCCTTTTACAGTTGTTCTTGGCGTGACTATTTAATTACGTTCACCCATTATCCGGCAAATAATTTTCACATTTCCTCTTTGGAGAAAAGGTCCGTTTCGTTGCGCACTTCACTGCAACGAAGAACAAAAATGGAAAAGGAACAGAATAAAAATGAAAATAATAATAATAATAAAAATGCGAATAAAAAAAAAAAATAAATAAGGAGTTATCACAACGACTGTGCGGAACAACAACTGTCAAGTCATACTCCATGTCGTGCTTCCGGACTCGATTGCTGTACGAATTTGGCTGACGACCGTAATTGCAGGCGTATGAACGCTGATATAGTCCTTTCAGGTTCCCTTTACTGCTGTTAAATGCTGTTGGTGGTTGCTCAATTCATGGTGTTAATGGTACGATAGTTTAAGTATACGAAAGATGTTTAAAGAGACAGCTATGGATTGCACTCTGTACTTCAGGTTGAAACCTTAAGGCTGCACTCATTTCTTCGATAAGAAAAGAGACCTACGAGAGGAAATCAATATTTGAATAAACACCAGTGAACTCGTGTATCGAAAATAACTCCGCCATGGACCTCTTGCTGCTTAAATGGTGATATCTTCATTGAAATAGCACTTCCATCCGAGAATGTTTCGGGTATCGAAGTTGATTTGTAGGACACATAAACGAAGCAACAGGATGGAGCTGCAAGTGAAATGTATGAATTAAAAATTGGTAACATTTGTATACATATGTTAAGTAAGTGCCTGCTTGGGTCTTAATACACAAGTACCGCCTAATGCAATTTTCTTATCTACCCTGGAATTGACCAAATCGATGATCTTGTATCATTTGACGCGTGTCTGTCAGAAATGGTGTGATGCGACTCGAGCTGTAAAGAGGCTGTCATGGCTTTTGCCTCACAAGAGAAAAAAGTTCAAACGAATCAGCAATTACTTAAGAACCTGAACCAAAAACACAGCAATGACCCAAAAGTAGTTCTTTTTTACGGTTTGCGACAATAGATACAAGTAACTACCAGCATGCATGATTCGCTGATTATGATTATCCTGAGCCTCACGCCTACATATTAAATCACACTTCTGCGCTCAGCATTCTTCCCGTAGAACTGTCGCAAGTAACTACTTCGCGTGGCTTATGAGCAATCATGCTGTAATCTCCAAAGTTATACAATTATGCTGTAATGCCAGCGCTTGATCCAATCATCTGATGTCCATCAGTGCTTCCTGCGATTTTTCCATTACTTCCTCTCGGCTGCTGAAACGATTTCCCCGTAGTGGGCTTTTAGCTCGATTGAACAGAAAGAAGTCACAGGGAGCCAAATCAGGTGAATTCGGTGGCTGTTGGATGGTATTTGTTGCATTTTTCGTCAAAAAATTACGAATAATGATGGCACCGTGCGACGGTGCGTTTTCATGGTGCAAATTCCAAGAGTTTTGTGCCCACAATTCTGGTCTCTTTCGGCGAATTGCTTCACGCAAACGTCTCATAACGCCCAAATAATACTCCTTGTTTACTGTCTATCCTTCTGGAAAAAATTCATGATGCACTACACCGTTGTAATCCATAAAAACCGTGAGCATTGCCTTCTTTTTTGACTGAAAACGACGAGGTTTTTTTGGTCTCGGCTCATTTGGTGAATGCCATTCACTTGCCTGATGTCTGGATTGCGTGTCGTACTCATAAACCCGCCCCCACATCTCGTCTCCAGTAATTATCCTTTCGATGAATGTGGGATTCAGCCTCGCTAATCATCTCTTTTGCGACGTCAACACGGTCTTTTTTTTGCATGAAATTGAGGTCTTTTGGCACCAACTTTGCTGCTACGCGACGGAAACCCAAATCAATAACCAAAATGTCTTGGACGGATCCAAACGCAATGTTCAAGTCCTCCGATATCTCTCTGATGGCTAATTTGCGGTTATTGACCAACATTTCTTTTACTCCATCAATGTTTTCGTCGGTTTACGATGTCGATGGTCTGCCACTGCGTTCACCATCTTCGATTGACTCACGACCATTTTTGAACCGCTCGTGCCATTGGTATACGACCGTTTTCTTTACAGAATCGTTGCCAAAACACTTTTCCCACATTTCCAACTTTCGCGCACCATTAAATCAGTTTTTTTTCGCAAAATTTAATACGAGTTCGTTGTTGCAAATTTAAATCCATTTCTAAAATTGTAAAAAATCGCCAACACATACAAAGATAGATGTACTCTTGGCTACGTAACTTTTGCAAATTTTAATCTATGGCACTAACCTTTAGAGGAAATATCAACAGATTTCCAAACTTAACAAAAAAACAGAACTCAAATCGGAACAATGGGAACGCCACACGGTGGTGTTGTGCGGTAACTTTTTGATCAAGGTGGTATGCCTTGCACCTCAATCGCAGGAATTATCATCCGTGATAACTCAAAAGTCGTTGATAACACTGATTGGGTAGAACCTGTGCACTGACTACAGCTTTCTCGAAGACTCGAAGCTCCGCAATTGCACGGTTTTGCCGCTGGTTATTAGGACGGCCACAGCTTTGCGCTTGGGTTGTTCCATACCGGCAAACTCTACCCATTCTCTGATCCTCGCTGCAAGCCGATTCGTGGCGAAATCTAAAGGGTGCTCCGAAGTTCAAGTAAGATTTGAATTTTGAGCCATTTGTGCGGTAAAAAAAAGGCGTGATGGCAGTCAGTTCAGGGTTATTAAAAGTGGAGCCCTACATGAAAGTGTTCATAGTTGAGCAATATTTTAAAAATAATAAAACTTAGGCATCGCAATTTTTTTACAAAATATGGTCGGAATTAAGGGATTAATCCAAAAATTCAAGGAGGCTGAACCAATTCGTGATCTTAGACACTTGGCCCTCCTTGACGCAGTTCGTGAGAGTTTGCTGAGAGTCCACTAACATCAACCGGTACTGTAGTGAAGAATTTGACATTTCGAGAAGTTCACGAAAGATTTGCATCTTCGTGCATACTGAAGATCTGAAACCTTGTGACCACGCAGAACGGAGACAGTTCGTTCAATGGATTCTGGAACAAACAAAAAGTGGATATTATTTTTTCAAGCTATAGGTCTATAACTTAATTCGTGTGGTTTGCTAAGAGATGGCGTAACTTGTATTATTCAATTGTTATTATTCCATTGAAACATGCGTAGGAAAGCTACTGTCATTGTACGTCATTTCAGTATATGTCATTCATTTGAAGCGTAAACAACAATAATTTTTTTTCACTCAAATATGTCGAACTTTGTGCCTGAAAACGTGTTTTTGCGGGGAGTTCTTCTTCATTACTTTAATATGAAGAAAACTGCTGCCAAAATTCATCGTATTTTGGTGGAAGTTTATGGTGAACATGCGCTAGCTGAGCGAACGTGCCAAAAGTGGTTTTCACGATTTAAAAGTGGTGATTTTGACTTGGAAGACGATGAACGTCCTGGGCAGCCAAAAAAGTTTGAAGATGAAGAACTGGAAGCATTACTCTATGAAGATTGTTGCCAAACACAAGAAGAGCTCGCAAAATCTTTGGGTGTCACTCAAGCAGCCATTTCAAAACGTTTAAAAGCAGCTGGATATATTCAAAAGCAAGGAAATTGGGTTCCACATGAACTCAAGCCGAGAGACGTCGAGAGGCGGTTTTGCATGTCCGAAATGCTGCTGGAACGCCACAAAAGGAAGTCATTTTTGCATCGGATTGTTACTAGTGATGAAAAATGGATCCATTACGACAACCCCAAGCGCAAAAAATCATATGTGAAACCCGGCCAACCAGCCAAATCAACGGCAAAGCCGAATATCCATGGCGCGAAGGTAATGCTCTGTATTTGGTGGGATCAGATGGGTGTGCTGTATTATGAGCTGCTAAAACCGGGTGAAACCAGCAATGGACAACGCTACCGAACACAATTAATCCGTTTGAAGAGAGCAGTGGTCGAAAAACGCCCGGAATATGCGACCAGACACGAGGCAATAATTTTCCATCATGACAACGCTCGGCCCCACGTTGCTATTCCGGTTAAGAACTATTTGGAAAACAGTGGATGAGAAGTCTTACCCCACCCGCCTTATAGCCCAGACCTTGCCCCCTCTGACTACCATTTGTTCCGGTCGATGCCGAACGCCCTCACTGAAATACGGTTCACATCAGAGCAGAATATCAAAAATTGGCTTGATTCATTCTTGGCTGCCAAGCCGGCGCAGTTCTTTTGGGATGGGATCCACAAATTGCCAGAAATATGGGAAAAAGTCATAGCTTCAGATGGGCAATACTTTGGATAATACTATTGTACATTTTTTTCTTAAATAAACGTTCAAATTTAAAAAAAAACCGCAATTAAGTTATACGCGTATACCCAATAAATCATCCATCGCGCCATGATAATCCAGTTTTTCGTGTCTAAATTACACCATATGTATGTGGATGACATGTGGTTTCAACAAGGCGATGCCACAGTCCCAAAAAAATTCATATTCTGCATGAATCATTTCCTGGTTATGTAATTTTCCATTTTGGTGATCAAAATTGGCCACCAAGATCAACGATTTAACGTCGTTGAACTTTTTTCTTTTGGGCGTTTTGAAGTTTAAGATCTCTACCAATGAGCCCACCACCACGCAAGCCTTGAAGGAGCAGATTGAGCGTTGTATCAACAAAATTCAGAAACATTTATGCAAAACTGTCATATTCGACAAATTTCGAAAAAAGAGTTCGCTGTGGGCTAGTCAAGACATGGAGATCATCTACCCGATATGCTATTCCATACATAATCCTATGCTGTGTGGTATACTAACGGGTAACCAGATAGTCGTCAAAGTTATCAATGAAATACAGCTGCCAAGATATTCAGTAAGGTTTGCCATTTCATCACACATCGTTTTACGCTTTCCGAACGTGCGAAAATTATTAAAAAATATTAACGAAATTCCTATTTCGTCGTGAGGTTGGTCATCATCATGGCTTCAATGTGAAGGCAACTCGTCGTAGCGTGGAAAAGTTTGATCGTGAGTACACTATTTCGAATTTTAAACCACCAACCAGACAGAGATTGGTGCGAAATGAAGAAAAATAACCACCGTAAGGACCAGTTTCGAAAAAGACCCAGAAATGTCGATTCGGCACCGATCAGCTGAATTGGGCATCGACAGAGTGTTAAGTCGGCTTATTTTGCGATTGGATTTGGACCTACATCCGTATTATATGTACTGACGCAAGAACTGAAGCCGGAGTTCGTTAATTAGACGCTGGAAATTTTGGCTGGAAACTCGGATTTTGGCCAAAAAATCATCTTCTCGGACCAGGCTCATTTTTGGGTCAGCGGCTATGCCAATAAGGAAAATTACAATTATTGGAGAGAATACAATAAATAAGTGTTCGATGAAGCATCAATGCATTCATAAAGATTGACTGTTTAGTGCGCTTTATGGCATGGCGGCATCATCAGGTTTTATTTCTTCCGATATGTTACCGTTACCGTTACCGTTACCCTCAATGATCTCAGGTATAGAGCGATGTTAACCGATTTTCTGTGGGCAGAGCTCGACAACATCGATATATCCTAATTGTGGTTCCAACAATATGGCGCTACATGCCATAAAAGCGACGCAACGCTCAAAGTTGTGAAAGAGAAATTTGGTGACTGGGTCATCTCACAGCGAGTGTTCATCAATTGGCCGCAGCAATCATGCGATTTGACACCACTCGATTATTTCCTCTGGGGCTACGTCAAGTCCATAATCTACGGTAACAAGCCAACCACTTTGGACGAGCTCGAGGCTAACATTCGACACGTTATTGCCGGAATAAAGCCGTACATATTGGACCAAATCATCAAAAATTGGACCGACCGCTTGAAGCACTCCCAGCGAAGCGGTGACGGCCATTTGAGTGTTGTGGTATTCCACATATAATGCCATGAACATTGCTTCAAAATAAAGCCAGAAAGAAATTTATATTTCAGACTGTTGTTGTTTTATTTAAACTCTTTTTCCTATCGTTCTTATCTAGTCACCCTATATACATATGAAGCAATAAAAAATTTTTAAAACCTGCATTTTTTTTATCAAAGTTACTTCTTGGCCGAATTTTGTCACCCTTTAAGGAGCTCACACACCAGAGCGGTACGCATGTGATTTTTGGCTGCTGGAGACATTTGTGCTTGCTCTCGTATATGTTCTACTTCTTGCTTCGTTATAATTTGGCCTATTCCAATTCAGTTTATGCCCGTATTTGCATAACCCAACATTATCAATTCTGTTGCATCGTAGTCCTTACGCCCACGGTTGTTTTGTAAGTGCATCCACAAGGCAACTCGAACTTGCTGTTTGACGTTTGCGATTAGGTTTAGTAGATGGCAGACTCTTCATTTTGACGTTGATTTTTTGCCACTGAATATTAGCATTTGAAGTTTCTGGATTTTCTCTGGTATCGCTTGTATTTTTTATTATTGACCTGATTTCATTACAGCTTACGTAACCTATAATTTTTGCAAAAAGTTGAAAATCTTCATTCCTTTCATATGTATTGTATTACCAGTGTTTATTCCGCTTTGCACTTTGTCCAGTTGTGGTTTTTAAGCTCCTTAAGAACTTTGCATATAAATCGCTCAGATCTTTAAATTTTTTCTTTACAGCGTCAACTTAAAGAGTACTATACAATAGCATGTTTCTTAATTTAATATTTTTTTTTGAATTCACATCCCGATCATGTTCCAAATAATTTCTCATTTTCGTCTTTTATTCGCTTAATCTCTCGTAACAGATTTTTAGATAGTGGAGATAGCTTCAGAACTATTGGATATACCATATGTTGACTAGAATTAGATTTAGCGCTGTGGTAATGTAGTGATAGAGATTTGCGAAGTAATTTGATTAAATTGCAGTCAGTATAAATGCCTGAACCCACTGAACAGAATTGGAAAGAATCCGCTGAAAAATACGTTGAAGTTTCCAACCATCAAATGTCCTGATAACACACATGTCTGCTTTTTGAAAAAGTTTTCGGTAATACGAGTACTTATGGCAATTGTTAGAGCTGACTACAAATTTCTTTATGTGGATATAGGCGCCTATGGGTGATGGAGGCTTATTTGAAGGATCTGCCATGGACCACAAATTTGAATCCGAAACATTTGATGTCCACCAAACAAAATCTTTGCCCGACAAATGAGACCCAACACCACATGACTTAATTGGAGACGAGGCATTTGCGTTAAAACTCAACCTTATGAAGATCCACGTAAAGAAAATTACAACAAAAGGCTGTGCTGAGCCAGACGAGTAGTGGGAAATTGGTATCTAAGCCCAAAAGTGGCGTGTTTGCTCCAGACCTTTTGGTAAGAAAAGTAGAAATAGCCATCAAAGTTTTTCCTTTTTTTTTATGTCACAAAATAAATGAATGACAGTTTAAACCAAACTTACCTCTATTTAGAAACAGTTATAACATTTAAGTTTTGACTCAAAGCTACTAGATATTAAAATTTTTACAGAAATAAAATAAACACCTTCATGTAAAGGATGCAACCAATTAGGTAGCTGACGTAAATAGGTTAGAGAAAATCTTTGTTGACACCAGTTTATATTGTGGAGGCTCAGGATTCTTGTTTAGTTATTACATCTTTAACCAATTCGTTTCGTATCTTCCCTCCCTCGTATGCACTCTCTAAGCCATCTTCAGTTTAAAAGGAAGTGGTCTTTGGTACAACACGCACTTGAGCTTTGATGACCTTGCGCGCCGGTTGTCTTATGACCCTCGTCTTATGGACTTGCCGTCCGATGCAGAACTCCTGTTGCGGAAAGAATAAGAAATCGACTTTCCCTGTGGCCAGGGCTGATTTCGGCCGGAATCCGAGCCAGGAAAGGAATACAGTCGGATCTTCACGCCCGGCTCTAAAACCAGTACAGGATGTGGCGCTGGTGTCTTTCTGGAGACGACGACGTTAGAATTCGCTTCATGTTAGGAAAGATTGCATTTGTCTTCCAAGCGGAGATTTGCGCAATCCTGATGGCAGCGAACTATATAACGGATAACCGGTGGAGGAGGCGAAGCATTTGCATCTGCATCATTTGCAGCGCGTAGACTTCCAAGCTAGCTCAAAAAAAATGCAAGAGATCAGAGAACTCAGTCGGCCGGCTAAATTCAGTGTCCCTTGCTTGGGTCCCAGGTCATGATGGGTTCACGGGAAATGAAATCGCCGAAGAACTTGCCAGGCAAGGTTCAGAGCAGAGCGTTTTAGGTCATTGGGTCTGCCTGCGTCCTCGGTTAAGGCTTCCATTGTCGGTCTCATATGAGCATAGCTGTTTTTTGTTTTTTTTTTTAAAAAAAGAACTTAACACTCAAGTGGGTATGAATACACTTATAATACCTCAGCATATGTTAAGTTTTTTGGAAAATGGGATAGAGAGAGAAAGAAAGACGTTTGGGCTCAGTGGATATTTCGTTCCGTGGATGGCATCCAACATTTAATGGGGAGACTAAATTCTTAGTGGAAGTTGGCTTGATTTCTAGTTAACTACTCACCTAACTTGATTTTCGTTAACTGAAAAAATCAATATGTCCCAGCAACGCTGGGATGGAATAACTCCCCAGGTTGCAGGCAGACCAAACGAATGCTTCCCTACGTCTTTAGGAAGTCAGCGATCTTTTTGCTGCCCTCAGCCGGAAAGACTACAGGTTTCCTACTGGCGTCGTGACAGGGCATTACACTTTTGCTATGCACTCAAATGTGCTGCGCATAAGTGACACAACATGCTGCGATGCTCGCTGTGAAAGTGATGATGACACCGCGGAGCACTACCTCTGTGAATATCCGGCTTACCCTCCCATCAGGCTGCAGCTACACGGCTGTGACGTTGTGGGTGCTGTTACTGTAGGCACCTTATCACTGAAGCGCTTAATCATCTTTCTTCGTACGTCTGACAGATTTCATTAAAAGGAACTTACAAAGAGTACAATTAACTAGTTCTTTGTCTGAGTGCTCTATTCTGACAGAAAAAAAGGATCGCTTTCGAAAAGCTTTATTTTCATTTCCAATTCACCACATATTTGATATAAATCACAGCAATTACCATTCTCAGTTGTTCTTCTGGAGAATAGAAGCTGTAAATTGATTAAATTTTAAATGTCACATGCGAGCACTTGCGCTCAGATAAAACGCTCCTTCACCTCACCATCACTCAGTCATTGTTCATTGGATACACTTTCCGATAATTGACGAAACATTCACCACCAACATGATTGAAATGAAAGTTTTGTTTAAAATAATTGCGCATACAACAAACTGATATAAATGCAACCACACAAAAATACACAAACAAAAAAAAAAATTAAATAAAACAATGTAGACCTTTTCCGGGATACAGGATCGGATGAAACTGCCATAAATTAAGCGGACCTCACGCAGACATGTCCGATTGCCAAAAAGGACCAATTATTCATCGTAGAATCGTCAGGTAATTGCTGGCAATCGTTTATTTACAAATTGTTAAATCGATTCGAAACTCTGTGATAACAATTATTATCTCCTCGTTGAATTATTTATTATTTCAGGACAATTAAATCCAATTTGTTAATTTATCAAAAATGTATGCCGATATTTCACCGATGCAATGCAACAGTGGAATGAAGGGAAAAATCCCAGCACGCGTCCACTCATTCCAGGTGTCCAAAGCCCAATTGGACAAAAGGACCCCATTTCGGGGTGGCTATATTCAAATGATGTCAAATAAGCCCAAACAACATTGGTAGGACAACACCCTATACCACAAACATGCCGCCAAATAACTGGATAGAATGTAGCCTCCGACAGGCGGCTGGAACATGTTGAAAATTAGTACGCAATTTGCATATACTAGGAGCAGAATCTGCCCTGGAATGGACCCACCTATGGGCCAATTGTTGTTACGGGTATATGTGTGTTGCATGGACAAAGGAGGGGGGGAAGCGGAAAACGTGAAAACGGGACCCATGTGCTATAGTCTGAAAAATTATTAATAAATGACAATAAATTGAATATAATGAATGTTAATTGCATACTACGTACGGGTTGGAGAAGTAGTTGGACACTGTGGCTGTGCTCTAAAGACTGTTCGTTTGGCTTGAGACCAATATCACCAGCCTGCTTGCTGGTTGGCTGCCTATTGTTGTTAATGGCGGTGCGACGTGTCCACCGAACAGAGGCACACTCTTTCAAATGTTCGAAAAATTCAATCAATTTTAATGCGATTAAATTACGCTTCTACTTACTGCGTATTCTCTGAGAGTTGTATTCTGTTGGGTTTAGAAATATGTCATCAATACGGGAGGAGTGAGAATGCTACTATCTCGAGACTGTGTTCAGGGTTTGCTGAAATGTAGTAGGGTTGACCAGACCAGACTATTAAAACTGGAAAAAGTAGCAATTTGACATTAATCAAAACAATGTTCCAGACAAGACCGTTCCAAACCTTAAGTTTATAGATATTACCTTCTTCCTAAAACGTTATCTTGCTTACTTCACTACAATGAAACAACAGCTCCCTCTACTTAGAGATGTTTGGTTTAATCACCTCCACTTGCACGTACCAAAGTGGCTGAGGTCCTTTTTCACTAAGGTAACGGCTTGCTACCAAATTGTGTGATATGTGGTCTTGAAATCTATAAAGAGATAATGGGTTTCGAGTGAGGACAGTAATAGCTAAAATAACGCTGTCTTGAGCTTTTCATGGTCGGGTGAATATTTTTTTCAGCTTGATAGTAAAACGTTAGTCGTATTTACTTTCTATCAATCGTTATAATTAATCCGTCCATCAACCGAAACCTATCACAAAAGATTGGTCTTTCAAGACTTGTTGACAATGTCGTCGCTAGTTTGCGATTCTTACTGACGACAGTATAGAACCGCTCGAAGGGTTTTGGGAGACTGGATTAAAAAGTCTGTAGCAGTTCTTGCGATTGCAACTATACGATTTCAAATTTCCTCACAGTATGTGCTTCTTAGGTATTCTATTGGCATTAGCACCTTCGCTGTAAAAAGCTTGTCTCCCAAGCTTCTAAAATCGCTCGGATATCCAGAATACTGGAGCTGTATTTTCCGTCGAGCGCACTGTGTTTGATTGACGAGTTTTAGTCAAATGACTGTCAAGTTCCTTTGTAGATTTTACAATTTTTGAAACGTGTACTAGCTTTGATGAGAATTCACGCCGCCCCGAAATCGATTACGATTTTGTAGCCAAAGTCTTTCAATCATGCTGCCAAAGATTCCCTCCTTTCGAAACTGACCGTTAAAACAGTCATTGTGGGTCCTAATGTCGTTCATATGTATGTCTGGTCGAGAACCCTGTAAAAGTAGCCTTTGGCAATATCATTTCTTTCTACTGTGGGGATGGTATTGCAAATCAGGCACATGTTTACGAAATCGGGTTGTACTTAAGCGTCTTGCCCCTGATGATAAACCAACATCCAACTAGGCACTGCTTGTGCTCTCTATTGCAATCACTATAGTAGATGTCAACCATCAACCATTTGCCCGGCTCATCCTATGGCGCTGCACAGATGATAGCGATATCCGCTTTGTAGCGGTCCAGGGGTTCAGCTGAGAGTTCAGGTATGTCGAAAGCCGTTTCGTTTGCTGAAGTCATCAATGCTAAGTTCATCGGGCAGTTAGTCTGAAGCCACAACTCCGAGCTCAAACTATGAGATTCTTCAAAATACAGGGTGACCAGACAGTTATGATAGTTTTTCCAATTGTTACGTTTAAGCACCTGTCAAAGTTACCAATAACATCCAGCTGTTAAAATATTTTCCATTGCATTATGCATTGTTTTATGCAGGCCTACATTCGTATAAGATTGTGCTGACGCAATAATTGAAGCCGGTCGACCATAGACAACGCGGTGAGTTCGCTAATTGAGTGCTGGAAATGTTAGCCGGAGATCCGAATTATGGCCAAAAATTCTATGTTAACAAGCAAAATTGTCATTACTGAAGAGAATACAATCCACATGTGTTCGCACAAGCATCAATTCATCCACCAAAATTGACTGTTTGGTGCAGTTTATACGAGGCGGGTCAATAATTCCGTGCATTTTTGAATTTCTGACCTCTTTACTGAAACAGCAACACTGCTCCTGTCAACAGGCATTTGTCAGTTGACTCCTGTCAAAATTTAAACTTGCTGCGTCAGTTAGTTTGTGTTTGACAGCTATTTTTATCAGACTACTCACTAATTTGAGGAGAAAATGGAAAAAAGTGAATTTCGTGTGCTTATTAAGCATTATTTCTTGCGAAAAAAAACCATTACCGAGACCAAGGCTAAGCTTGATAAATACTATGGGGACTCTGCACCATCGATTTCAATGGGAAAAAAGTGGTTTACTGAATTTCGTTGTGGCCGTACAAGCACTGAAGATGCCGAACGTCCTGGACGCCCAGTTGAGGTCTCTACACACGAAACAATCGAAAAAATTCACGATATGGTGTTGGCCGACCGAAGATTGAAAGTGCGAGAGATTGTGGAAGCCGTAGGGATCTCGCATGGCTCAGTGGTTTCAATTTTGAATGATCACTTGGGCATGAGAAAGCTTTCCGCAAGATGGGTGCCGCGTTTGCTCACAGTCGACCACAAACGCAATCGTGTAACAACTTCACAGGAAGGTTTGGCGTTGTTTAATCGCAATATGGAGGAGTTTTTGCCCCGTTTTGTAACCGTGGACGAAACATGGATCCATCACAACACACCAGAGAACAAACAACAGTCAAAACAGTGGGTTTCTAAGGGTGAATCGGCGCCAAAGAAGGCCAAGGTGGGTTTGTCAGCCAATAAAGTTATGGCGACTGTTTTTTGGGATGCACGCGGGATAATCCACATTGACTACCTTCAAAAGGGAAGAACAATCAATGGGGACTATTATGCCAACTTATTGGACCGATTCAATGACGATTTGAAAAAAAAACGACCTCATTTGGCCAAGAAAAAAGTTCTTTTCCACCAAGACAATGCAAGGGTGCACACATGTGCAGTTGCCATGGCAAAAATCCATGAATTGGGCTATGAATTGCTCCCTCATCCACCCTATTCTCCAGATTTGGCTCCGAGCGACTACTTCTTGTTCCCAAACCTGAAGAAATGGCTTGGTGGAAAAAGATTTGACTCCAATGATGAAGTCATCTCGTCATTTTGAGGACCTAGACAAATCATTTTTTTTGGAAGGGATAAAAAAATTGGAGAAGCGTTGGACAAAGTGTATAAATAATAAAAAAAATAAAATTATTTTTTTATCAAAAAATCTGTTTTAATCCAAAAGTCACGGACTTATTCGTAGCATGGCGGCATCATCGAACCTTATTTCTTTCAAAATGAGCAAGGAGACGCCGTTACCGGCATATATAGAGCGATGTTAACCGACTTTCTATAGTCAGAGCTCGACAGCATCGATATGTCCGAGCTATGGCTCTAACAAGATGGTGCTACATGCCATACAAGCGACGTAATGCTCGAAGTTGTAAAGGAGAAGTTTGGCGACTGGGTTATCTCCCGGCGAGCGTTCATCAATTGGAGAACGTGATCCTGCGATTTGACATCACTCGATTATTTTCTCTGGAGCTACGTCAAGTCATTAGTCTGCTATAACAAGCCAACAACTTTGGACGAGCTCGAGGCAAATATTCGACACGGTATTGCCAGAATAACGCCGCGCATATTGGACCCAGTCATCAAAAATTGGACCGACCGCTTGAAGCACCGCCAGCGATGCCGAGGCGGCCATTTGAATAATGTGGTATTCCACAGATAATGGCATGAACGTAATTTTAAAATACATTCAGAATTAAGTTTGTGTTTTACACCGTTGTGGTTTTATATAAATTTTTTTTCAAGTAAACTTACGTACAAAGTGGGCGTGCGAGCTATCGTTGATTCTCATCCGTTTTCATCTCTATATCGACAACCTAACTATACGCCGAAAAACTCTTACACCACCTGAGCTCCGAGTCTGTCGAACTGTTTCAAATAAGAAAATAAGACACAGCTTTCGTAATATACTAAAATGCATCTAAGCACGGGCGGGATTCTGTCGAATAAGGCTTTGTTGCTTTACCACGGTAATGGTGAAAAGATTCTTCATTCCAGTTCAAGATTAGAGTAGACAACAACGCGATTATACCTTCCACTTTCCTACCGAAGTCTATTCCAAAATCAGGGCATAATGCCAGCTAAATAATCAGAAGTTGAATATCACGATAACTTTCATGAAGAAGAAAGATGCCGCACACATTCAGGGATGGAAAAGGATACAATTTTCAACGCCGATGCTTCCTCAGTAGAATGCTAAATTAGGAGAGTTTACAAAGAAAGCAGGACGTGATTGGCCCTGAAAACAATAATCTATATGACGCTGGTGCCTTGCTGAAGGACGAAAATCGAAGACTGTATTTCTGATTCGAAAAACATGCGCCTTATTTCCAATTCAAGTTAAATCCCATATTCTTCTTTTTCTTGGCCATCTCTAAAACACTTTCCTATTTGTCTATATTCACTATGAGATGACGCTAGTTTTAAACACGAAACTGGTTCAGGTTTAACAATGACCTTGGCCCTTCTAAAGAAAACCAGGGTGCTCCTTGTGTGAGTTTCAAAATATTTTCGAAAAGGGGCTATGTAGGCCGGAGTCTTGTTATTAATTCAGCGTAATCTAGTCATCCCCATACCCTTTTGTCATTGAATATTTCAGTATCTATGTCGAGCCCTCGCAGCTACGGTATGCGTTGTTCACGTACATAGATTGGACTATAGACCTAGCAACGAATTTTCATCCCGAAAGCTTTTCATAACTTCGCCTACTATCAAGCGCCATACAAAAGGATAGGAAGAAGGAGTGGTTTGTAGAGCCTCGTTTTTGTCCTTAAAAGGATAGTTAAACTTTTCAGTCAATTACACAACTGAGCATGAAGTAACGCCTGTTGGTAAGGTTTATTCTTTGCTGGATCTTATGGCTGAAGTAATTGTCAGTATTAATTCTGGCGCCAAAATAGACCGCATTGAGAATGTTGTAAGCTGTTCCCCACAAAGACTCTTCGTTTGTTGGTAAAAGGTATTTGGTCTTGAAGCAAAGCCACTGAATGCGATTGTTTCTCAAATTGGGAGGTTATAGTCAAGGCAATATTGTTGGTAAGTCAGATGAGCTTTGTAGGCAAGTGATCCCAAATCGTACTGTCACAGGCAGTTCTAAAATCAAACAAATAGATGGTTGGTGTTGATATGATTTTCTCGGGTCTTCTCCCGCAAAATGTGAATGGTGCACTAAGCTAATCCGAGACGCACTGATGCCTCGAACTTAGTATCGGATATTCAAAATTAAGAATTATCCTTTGGTAGTTGGCACAGTCTGTCGAATGGCTTTTGTTACACATTAAGCAGAGTATCCCACAACTACAATTTCTGGGCATATTTTTCAGATGAATTTTGCCCAGGAACCCCTGCATGCGCTGCTGACAGCTTTGTTTTTTAACCGAGCAATAGTCACAGGGTGGAACGTGAATGCTATTTTGAGAAACGTGGTTGGTCATGGTTAGTTACAAATACGAAAAGCAGAGAGTACTATCTTCAAAAATTGAATATGCTGGTCTACAAGTAACAGACATTAACATTAATAAAGACATACAAGCATCTAACATACTTTGGGAATATCAGCCTTGAGACGATCCAAGGTAACTTGAACTTACGAAAAATCGGTGTCACAATTCTAACAAGCTTAACGATTTTTTCTTGACACTTTAAATAATAATACATCCTTCAGTATGCTACGAGCGTAGTCCGGATATTCACAGAGGTAGTACTCCGCGGTCTCACCACGCTGGATGTTGTATCACGTACGCACAGTACATTCGAGTACTCGGCAAAATTGTTGTCTCCGGTTATGACGCCAGTAAGAAACCTGTAGTCTTTCCTGCTGAAGGACAGCAAAAAGGCCGGTAACTTCGAACAGATGTCGGGAAGCATTCATTTATGCCACCTGCTGTTGTGTTCATATGACTCCTAAATACCAGCTTAAGTCTTAACTGAGGACACAAGCAGACCTAACGTAGATTCGGCTCCTGAAAAGCTCTTCCCTTCAGTGATGTTTGCATTCTTGAACTAGCTTGGAAGCCGTAAGAGGGTTCAGCCGGCTCTTCGCCCAGTCCACCGGTATTTCACAATGTAGTCCGTTGCCATCAGGATTGCGTGTATCTCCGCATGGAAGACAGACGCAAGTTTCCCAACGAGAAGTGAAAGATAAAGGTGTCGTTTTCTATATCGGTTTCGGAGACGTCCGTGAAGACCCGGCTGCATTTCTTTTCTGGCTCAGATTCTGGCCGAAACCAGTCTTGGGCACAAGGAAAGTCGATTTCGTATTTTTTTTTTGCAGCAGGAGTTCTGGTGTCATTACGTCAGATGGCATGTCCATATGATCAGAGTCAAATGCCAATCGGAGTGCAAGATTATCAAAGTGTGTTATACCAAAGACCACTTTTTTTTAAAGGTAAGAGAGTGCAGCCCATGATATGAATATCAAAGGGAAGGCGATTCATCAATACGTCTAGAGCGGAAAATTCCCATGCAGCTGAGACCGACCGTTCTTTGGAGCCTGGTAAAAAGAGCAATCAGGTATTTTCGTGAGAGCTTGTTCCACCAGGCAAACGAGGCATAGGATATAACCAGTCTTACCATGTAGATCCACAAGATACATGTCTTGAGAGGATTTACTGAAAGTTTTTTTCTAGTGCACCAAGTCGATCACGTCTTTGGCTGCCTGCGTTTTAGAGCAGACAGTCGTTAGACATGGTTTGGCAGACAGTACAGCTACATCATGTGTATTAACATCAGAACTTTTGATAGCGTTAAGCAATGGGTCGACCAACACGCACCATAGCAATAGAGACAGAATGCCCCCTTGCGGGCAACCCCTGTTTACCCCCGACATCACATATTGGGCGCAGGCAGAATCCGCGATCAGTATCCTATTCCGCAGTAGTGCTTTGATCTACAAAACTAGTAATTCGTCTATGCCGTAGTTACCATGTCGTCGAAAGATGCGGGGTGGAGAGAAGCCTCAATGTCGATGAAAATGTCTAGCGCGCATTCCTACTTGTCGAATGCGCCTTCCACTATGACCACCAGACTTCGGAGACACCCTTGCAAGATTTTCCGCGTTGATAAACATGGTGCATTTAATATAAGACAAAGGAAGCACAAATCAGTTTTGCGCATATAGATCTCGACCATTCTCTGAATATGCTTCAACATGAAGGAAGTCAGACTTATAGGTCTGAAGCCATTGGCGAGCATGTAGTCCTCCTTTCCGATTTTTGGCATGAAGTCTATGTACTCTCACTGTTCGCCAGGGTTTCAGTATTCAGGTTTCAGTACCAGGCTAGCAGTGAAGTTTCTCTGTAGAGGTACCAGCAGGTAATCTATACTTTAGGTAATATTACTGGGTATATGCCCATCAGTGCAGAGGGGTGGAGGGATGGCATAAAATGAAAATGTATGAAAATTTTAGAAAAATAATGCTGAACAAGGAGAGAGAATTAAATGAGAGAATTAATGAGAATTAAAGAAAGTTAATCTTGAAGCTGAGTTCTTGAGAAGTAAATGAGGATTGCACTTTTAAAGTTCGCGGTATTAGAAACTGCTTTTATTCCAGGAGATAACATGTTCCATAATTTGACAGTATAAATTAAAAATAGGCGAGAGGGATTTATGCAATACTGATGAGCTAAACTAGTGTTAAATGTCCTTTTAAAGCGAGAAAATTGAGTTTGTTAAAACGGTGGGATTTTATGTTTTATGCTGCACAGCATCATTGAAAACCACTTGTAACTTTAGTTGAGAAAAGGAATCGAGGGCGCAGTAAACAACATCAGCGTAGATTATAAGCTTTCGCTGAGGTTCTTCGGATTTCGAAGACTGCCTCTTATAAATACAAAAACATCGAAACTATCGGTGAAACCAGTAGGCTGGCCAAAGTCGCCAAAAGCTGAAAATCAACCAGGCTGGAGCCACTGAGAAAATGTGATGGCACCTACACTGATTCGAAAGTAGTGACTCCTCGGCTCATGCTTGAGGCTCACTTCCCAGATACCCTAATCGGAACCAGCTCGCAGCCAGCTCCTATGACCGAAGCTGCTAGTGAGCTGAATAACACCAAAAGGCGTAGCTGGTATATCAAGCAGTTGCTTCCTTTAATAGCTTGCAGTCACTTATGCTACAAAAAGCTGAAGACCAGTTGGCTTACATCCGAAATGTTGGGATATAGTGAAAGAAGCCTCTGTACAATTGGAAAAGAGGACTACACGCTCCCCAAGAGCTTCAGACCAATCCGGGTGGCTTCTTTCTTGTTGAAGAAAATGGAAAGAATCGTCGAGCTTCATGTGCTCTAAAACTGTTTTGCGAATGCATCCTCGGTCTAAAATGCAGCATGCCTACAAATGCGGAAGATCCACCTACTTTGTGGATAAAAGCAAGCAACGCAAACCCTGATTACTGATGCTGACTGCGACCAAAATATCACGGCGGGTTAAACAGGAGAGGCCCGCTAGGCGGCGTCCGGTATTCACTGCTATGCTGCATAATAGTCTCAACACTGTGTAATGTCGTTTTAATAGCTCTGACATCTATGCTCAAGCATATGCAGATGCAGAAATTGGCATTCAGTCAATCCATGTGAACCCGAGATTATTCTCTTAACGAGAAGGAGTTAGCTGACTGACACATCCAATTCTCCAAGGAGTTTCGATAATCTTAAGCGCCGATTGCCTGACTTACTCTTGTCTTATGGACGGCGTCGACTGATACAATGATAACCAGCTAATCAGAAAAACTAAGAAATCGACTTTTCTGTGCCTAGGCATGGTATCTGCCAGTATCTGAACCAAGAAATATATAGTCGGGTCTTCACGGAGGATTTCGACACCGATTCACGATACGGCGCTGGTGCCTTCATGAAGGACGACAAAGTTTGATTTCACTTTTAAGTAGGAACACTTTTGTCTGTCTTTGTAGCAGTGATATTCGCAATCTTGATAGAAACGAGCTACATACATATATTCCGAAAAACCGTGGAGAGGGCTAAGCATTTGAACTTGTAGCGACAGCTATGCTTCTAAGATACCTCTGACCCCACAGTCTTATTGGTCTACTTAGTTTAGTTATCGCTATCCAGACCTCTTCTTATTCAAGAATATAAAATTGTTTTCGGCCGTTGTCCAGGTTGAATGGTTCACTTTGCTAGCATCGGGATGGGAGTCGTCTTTGTCAATATTCATCCTTTTGAATTTTCTGCACCGACTGTGACTCGACTAATAGGTTCACATCCATATTTCTGCATACACTTGTATAATGATATTGGCAAATTCGTCTTACATTTTGATATAACATCATTTCTGCAGAAGCACCTCTAGATGAACTCAACCGCGCTTTTCTCTGTTTTATTTTTCCCTTTGAAAAACCAGTTATTCTTCGTGATTTCTTTGATCAAAGAGGTCGTGCTTTTTTCATGAGTTTACCGACACTCTACGTCAAACAAGCGCTTTTGTTGTGGTGGATAGATGAGATTTTGCACATCAGATACGGCTCTGATCTCTAATGTCCTGGTGATAGCGGCACTTGAACATTTGGAAAAAGTTTTGGAGATGAGAAAAGACTCCAGCGGCCGAAGCCGTTCGACTTTTTCAAAATACTTCCTCTGTGTTTTGACATCTGTGATGTACAAACCTTGGCTACAACAGACTAGTGGTCTGAGTCAATGTCGCAGCTAGGCTGATGTTAAAGTGTAGGAAATGTATGGTGACATTTCATTTCGGAGCTAGTCACGTGTAGGCTAGGTGTTCCAACTGTGTTGGCAAAGATGTTGTAAAAATCATGTCGTTTAAATAACGTAATGGTTAGGACATCCCTCATTGGCCTCTTTAGAAGGCTCATTGAAGCAATCTTTGCCAAAAGTGTTCTTGTTCCTTAAGAATTGGAAAAGCAAAAATTTGCTGTGCTATTTTTTTTCCTGTCACTGACATCACTCTATTTTACGTATATATATGTAGTGCTTCCACTCATTGTTTAACTGAAACCTTACCTACTCTACCCTTTTCCATGAACCAATAAAAAATAACCAATCACCTGAACACAATATCAAATTACTATCATTCAATTTGGTGGATTACCATCCAACCACCAGATTGTATCCATTACTGCTTTAGGAATTTTTATTGGTGTGGCTACTAATGACATTTTTTGTCCTATGATACGAGTATATTTTATATTCCTATTTACCTTCTTGTCAAACAATGTGCACAATTGAGGAGAAAAAATCACACGCAAATACTATCTGTGGCAGTGGCAGAACGATTAATTTTCGAATTAAAACATTTCTTGTTTACCTAAAACAAGTGATTTAGTCCGAAATTATAGTCAAATGCATAGGCACGATCCTTGGAACAGGTCATTCTGGATGCTGGGTTGTTTTATCTATCCAAGCTATTAGCAGCTCTTTGATAAATTATTTGTTTTTGGAATATAAAAAAAATTATTTTAACTGGATAAACATAATTGCAGTGATTGAATTAATTGCAGTTAACTGGCAATTATTCAGTAGATTTAAATGCAGTTACTATTTACAGAGGCAAATCGTTTTATGAGTTATGGTGATAAACCATCATAACAATTCGGCATGTGGTTTGGTCGTATCATGTCCACATATTATCGGATAATAAAATGTTGGTTTACTTTCATGTTTTCAATTTTGATTTACTCGTAATACGCTTTATCAACCCAGGATAGGGATAGGCTGTTAGAAATGAGGGAAACTATGGTAGATACTGCTTCAAATAAGTGACAATTAAAAGGAAGACTGCATGGGTTTGTAGTTTCCAAAAGGGTGATTCGGCATATCACTCTCAATATAATGATATGGAGTGACACAAAGGGCTCATATACAAAATGATAAATTTAAATTTTTAGCATAGACTAGCTCGACATAATTTTATTTTATTTGGGAGACAGAATTGTTAGCTCCAATAACTCTGGAACATACGAGTCTTCAGCTGCTTCCTTATTCTTGACTTTGCTTTTTTTTTATCGGCCCAGAGTACTCCAACAGAGAACTAGTCCACTGCACTCCTTATATGTTCCCTCTACTGAAATTGTTTACTCGTTGGTAACAGTACCAGCGCCGAGTACCTGCAGCATGATGAGAGCGTAGGCCCGACATTCACAGAGGTAATGCTAATCAGTGTCGTCATCACTTTTACTTGTATCCAGCACAATTAAATTAGTGAAAACGTAGTGCCCCTCACGATTCCAATAAGCAGCCTGTAGTCCTTCTTATTGAGCGACAGCAGAACAGATGTCGGGAAGCATTCGCTTGGCTTACCGGCAATCGAGAGAGTCATGCCATCTGCAGTAATGCTCATGAGACCCAACGGTTAATGGAATACCTAAAAAGGTGAATAAAGTCCTAGCGTACGTTCGGGTCCTTAAGCACTGCCCCTCAGCTTTGCCTTGCGGGTGAATTCAGTCTCCTGACTGCGCTTACTAAATGTCTTGCATACTCGAACTAGCTTGGAAGTCGTGAAGGGGTTCAACAAGACTTAAAGCACAGCTTGGCTGTCGCTTCACTACAAGCGCTTCGCCTCCTCCATCTACTCTACAGAATATAGTTCGTTGCCATTAGGACAGCGTATGCCTCCGCCTGGAAGACTGACGCAAGTTTTCCTAACGAGGAGGGAAATCTAACGTGTAAAACCAGAGTTGGATCGTAGATTTGTTTTGAAACCATCCATAAAGACTAAGTTTCTGGGTGAAACTATTGCCGTGCAACGGGGAAGTCGATTTCATGTTTTTTCAGCAACCTAAGTTCTGGTGTCATTGTATCAGACGGCATGTCCATAAGACTCCAGTGCGTGCCGTACTAAAGAAAACTTTTTGTTCACCGGAAGAAGGATTTAGGAGTGCAGCCCATGATATGAATATCAACCCTCTATCCAGACCGTTTTCCGGAGTTTGCTAAGGCAGTAGTAACGTATTTTCCCGAATGTTTGTTCTACCAAGCAACCGACGTATTGGATATAATTATCCTTAATATGGCTGTGTAGATATAGAGGACACCCCTTGGTTACCAGCTACCTTAAGCTGCCGGAATCACGACAGCGACTTTGTGGTTTACGACGTGACGCACTTAGTTCAAGGAATTTTGTTATCCAGGATGGCACCTAACTACTACGTTTTTGAACCGTGATGCTTTTAAAAATTAGATGTGGCAGATCAGTTCTCTCTATCATAAAGAAAACAAATTCGGCTTTGAGCGGATTGACTGAAATCCCAATTTTAGTGCATCAATCGTCCATCACTTCTATTAGTTTCCTCCACTTTAGAGCAGACCAAGCGACTTAAACTTATAAAGGGAAGCGACATCGTATTTGATGAACTCATTCATCATCACAACCGAAGTCAAATACTAACTACGGCGTGTTGAGTTAATAAGCTCACCTAAGCTTCGTTTTGAATTGGTTCTCATTAGGTTTTCTGAGTGACTTCGCAAAAGTCATTACAACGGACCCTTTTTGAAATTCTAGTTGGATTTCTATATTCTCTTCGCTACGATCTACAAGGTGAATGACTCGAACTCCAATTTTTTAAAATGCTATAATTTTTTTTATTTTTTGATAAATTTTATTGAGCCAAAACAAAAAATGTCGGAAAATACATCAATTTTCAAATTGTATCAGTAGTGTTCACTATGTCCACCCTTCGCGCGAATAATGGCGTTGAGACGGTCGAAGAAAGCATCGCATACTGCACCCAAGTGGCTCTTGCGAAGTGCTTGTTTGAAGTGGTCCAAACTTTGGTATTTTTTAGTGCCAAAATACCCCAGACAGAGAGATCCAACGGATTTGCATCCGGAGAATTTGCAATCCATTGCGTCGAAGAAATGAAGTGTGGAACATTGTTTTTTAACCAATCTTGGTTGACGCGCGCTTTGTGAGACGGTGCTGAGTCTTGTTGAAATGTCCACGGTCTCCGACCGAAATGATTGTTTGCCCAAGGCCCCAATACTGCCTCTAAAACAGTTTCACGGTATACGATCGCATTAATTTTGACGCCATGGCCCAAAAATACGAGCAGAGAGCGACCATCGGCGGTTATGGCGGCCCAAACCATCACCATTGGTGCTGGCTGCTTTCTGGTGGCTGTCCGAAGGTGTAAATTTTCGAAGGACCTCTCTGGCAAGTAAACTCGGTCATTTTGTTTGTTGACATATTGCTCGATAACAAATGGCGACTCATCGGAAAATTCGGCAACACACCACTTTCGTGCAAGCGTAGCAACTCCTTCGCTCTTTCGACTCTAACTTTTTTCTGTTGCGGTGTAAGATCGTGTGCTTTTTGGAACTGCAATGGCTTGGGCCCAAGCTCATTTTTAGTATGCGTTGCTTCCGTTCTAACGATAGTTGAGCTCACGATCCATTTTTCTTCCACTTCGACGCGGATTTCGCTCAATTCGAGCTTTCACTTTCCAAACCATTTCTGCCGATGGTACTGTTTTTTTTATGACCACCTCCATGGCGTTTTGCAATGCTTCCAGTATCACAGTAACGAGCTATGGTTCAAGACACAAATGATTTATTCACGTTGAGGTGCTAGAGGGCTCTAACGATAGATACTTGTGATTTTCCAGCCAATCTTTTGGATTAAAACACAGATTTTTTGATAAAAAAATAATTTTATTTTTCAACGTAGTCTCCCTTGAGCTCTATACACTTTGTCCAACGCTTCTCCAATTTTTTTATCCCTTACAAAAAAAATGATTTGTCGAGGTCCTCAAAATGACGAGATGACTTCATCATTGGAGTCAAATCTTTTTCCACCAAGCCATTTCTTCAGGTTTGGGAACAAGAAGTAGTCGCTCGGAGCCAAATCTGGAGAATAGAGTGGATGAGGGAGCAATTCATAGCCCAATTCATGGATTTTTGCCATGGCAACTGCACATGTGTGCACCCTTGCATTGTCTTGGTGGAAAAGAACTTTTTTCTTGGCCAAATGAGGTCGTTTTTTTTTCAAATCGTCATTGAATCGGTCCAATAAGTTGGCATAATATTCCCCATTGATTGTTCTTCCCTTTTGAAGGTAGTCAATGTGGATTATCCCGCGTGCATCCCAAAAAACAGTCGCCATAACTTTATTGGCTGACAAACCCACCTTGGCCTTCTTTGGCGCCGATTCACCCTTAGAAACCCACTGTTTTGACTGTTGTTTGTTCTCTGGTGTGTTGTGATGGATCCATGTTTCGTCCACGGTTACAAAACGGCGCAAAAACTCCTCCATATTGCGATTAAACAACGCCAAACCTTCCTGTGAAGTTGTTACACGATTGCGTTTGTGGTCGACTGTGAGCAAACGCGGCACCCATCTTGCGGAAAGCTTTCTCATGCCCAAGTGATCATTCAAAATTGAAACCACTGAGCCATGCGAGATCCCTACGGCTTCCACAATCTCTCGCACTTTCAATCTTCGGTCGGCCAACACCATATCGTGAATTTTTTCAATTGTTTCGGGTGTATAGACCTCAACTGGGCGTCCAGGAGGTTCGGCATCTTCAGTGCTTGTACGGCCACAACGAAATTCAGTAAACCACTTTTTTACCATTGAAATCGATGGTGCAGAGTCCCCATAGTATTTATCAAGCTTAGCCTTGGTCTCGGTAATGGTTTTTTTTCGCAAGAAATGATGCTTAATAAGCACACGAAATTCACTTTTTTCCATTTTCTCCTCAAATTAGTGAGTAGTCTGATAAAAATAGCTGTCAAACACAAACTAACTGACGCAGCAAGTTTAAATTTTGACAGGAGTCAACTGACAGATGCCTGTTGACAGGAGCAGTGTTGCTGTTTCAGTAAAGAGGTCAGAAATTCAAAAAGTCATGGACTTATTGACCTGCCCTCGTATATGCCCTCGGTGTCAGGCAACTTGAAGTCACATTATCACAACACGCATGGTTTTACTCAGTTTACTTGCAACTTCGCAGATAGGGGTTGTAGGAAATATGGAATCTAAAATGGAACGAGTTCTCCGCAGGAGTTTTTCCTGCCTAGACATGTCAGTTCAAAATATTTGGTAAGGACATCAATTAAGTTCTGAACCGTTTGCTCGATCTTTTCGTTTCGCTCTGAGTTTAGGTAAAACAATGATGGACTTATCGAGCCTCGCTTGGTGGGCCCCCGCCCAATTATCAAGGCTTCGCCCATCAATGACGTTGTCTAATAAAAAGCGAGGGCAGAGGATATTACTGGTCTTATCGTAAACATCTTCAGATAACAGCCTCTGAATGGTTGCTACGATTTGACCAGTTACAAGTTGCCGGTCATAGGTCTTGTTGGCGGCTTGACCACCGGTAGTCCATACCAGGACTTAAATCACGGTACCATGGGAGTCACGAGCCCCCCGGATTTCGGTCCGGGCCTGACTTGTTAGAGGTAGGCCCCTTTGTGGGAGCGTCATGGTGGCTGTGGTTTAAACCCAAATCGCGGGAACGGGTCTAACCCATTGTAGATTTGCAAAAAGTAATGGGTGCTGTGCCCCTAAGAACAGTAAGAGGTTTTAGGTCGACCTCGACTCATACCAAGGGTGGAACTTGTGCCTCCAACACAGTTCCGAATTGGCATCAAAGGAATGACGGAGAGCGATGGCAAGCCGTATCCTTGCTCCCTATGGATGTATAGGCATCTCGTAAACATAAGGTCTTATGACAGGTGGTTTACGTTAAAAAATCATGGAACGTTCTGAGAATAAGCATCGCAGAACATGATACGTTCCATCTTTGTGGAATCACAGTATGCAATGAGTTACCGCCTTCTGTCGTGTTGATAATGCCGAATAATAGGGAAGATAAGCAAACGCAACGATGAATGTGTTCTATTCTCCATCCGTTTTGTAGCTCCTGTCTGCAGCAACTAAATCCTGCTTGCAAAATTTCCCAAGTTTACATCGTGAATATAAGTTCTTGCAGTTTCTGTACGCTCGTTTCTTAAACATCCGAACCCGGAGATGTGCTTTCTTCACATTCACGGTTCCTGTATGGATATTATATTTGTATTCAAACCGGAAAGATAAATACTGGAGTGGTTGTCACTCGTCTGCACATATTCGGAAATTACATCGAAATTAATCCTTCGAAGCTACAGGTCTCTACTTAAGCGGCCCAAAAATAAAAACTTTCGAATATTGTTCCTGGGGAAGTATGTAGTTCTTAACCTCCTTGGTCTCGAAATTCTTAAATATTTTGCTCTAGGGCTTTCATTGATGAAACCTAGGAAACCCACATTGACAGCCTTTTGACGGCTTTTTGGCATAAAAAGCTACTACGATAAACTTTACCACTTTATGCCAGTTGAAAAGGAGAGAGGCTGAATGGTAAATAAATGGCAAAGATCTTAGGGGTTTATTGTTATTGCATCCGCTCTCTGGAAATGGTATTTGAAATACTCGTACACATAGACATACCTTGGCTTTAATATGTTAGCTGGAGAGAATGTTCGGACATCTGTAATACTGAGGAAGTGCCTTGGGTTGATGGCATTATGATCTATGTGGTTGAAAAATTGATGATTAGGTAACAGTCATTTTTCGTTGTGGATAGTTACAATTATTATCCGCCGCCTAATGAAGTTAATTTATCTAACCCCGTTTCCAGACGCGTTATCATTTAGGCTCCAATTTTTGACTGTGTTACTCAAGGTATCCTCCTTCTACATTTTGACATTAAGACCACGACAAGGAGTTTTTGCGATAGTAGCTAGTAGAAATATTCTCCTTTATTCTTTTATGTGGCGTGCGTGCAAATCGGGTTGAAGTTTCATCAACTTGCACTTCAAAAGGGGTCGCTTCTCACTCGGAGGGTCAAGGTTCGAATCCTAGCCACGGCAAGCTTTCATTTGTGTAATTGGAACTCAGTCAGAAAAATTTGCGTGTGAAGGCATAACACTGACATGTAGATTTGGCTGTTTTAGGGTTTTCAAGCACAAATAAACCGTTAAAATTCACAACCGGAATCATTCCGAGTAAAGAAAATCCCTCCGTAATATTCGGACTCCCACCCCTGGAGAGCCAATATCGAAACCAAACACACCTGAGTTTCAAACCACTACATCACAACAATGCTTTCCTTTCTCCTCCTTCTATCTTTCCGCCCGCGCCATGGCAACAGTAAAAGGGTATTATAACCCCTTAGGCGCGCGTAAATTGTAAAAAAAAAAAAAACTGGAAGCCTTGATGAGGATTGTAACATGACTTTCACTCACGTGCCAGTGAGCTATTTAGCAGGCATTATCGACATGTTGAGAAAATATTAGAATTTGTAACCCATAATACTCGTAGAAATAGAGACTCGAAAAACACCAAGAACTGTAACACTGCGAGTATCCAGTTTACTTGGGCAGGGCTACTCGTATAAACACGTTGCTGGAAGATCGGATGTCAAATGCGACACGATAAACTGTAACAGTCCAGGATCAATACTTAGAAGGTGGTATCGATCCAAATATGATCAGAAAAATTGCAATGATGATATCGTACATAAAGCTAGTGTGGGCTGATAAAAATGTGCCTTCAAGTGGCACAATAACAATTCAGATACGTGACAAATTTCATTTTGAAGTAGAACTGCTAAAACTGTAGCTAGTAACATAATTGCTAAAGCCATTGGCTTTGTGAGAGAAAAATTTCTTGACCGAACCATAATTGAAATGGTGTTCATGTCTGGTAGCCGAAATTATACGTCCGATGTCTTTTTTGGAGACATGTCAAAGAGAAGATGTATGCCAATCTAATCAATTCATAGAGTCACAAATGTCCGCAAATGTGATGAACAATTCTATCAAAAGATGCTGGGCGTACAGAGGTCGTGGAAGTTATTTGTCTGATTTTGTTAAGAAAATAAAATCGAATCTTGTTTCCTTTCATTTTTCAGGAACTTCACAAATTCTCATCATTTTTATTTTAAACTCCTCTACATGGTCGGTTAGTTACCACCACGCATAATCCACAATCTGGGGAGCTAGGAAGTCATTTTGTCCTGAAAATATTCATTGGGCTCAGCTCCAAAGTATTATAATATTTTTTACTTCTTTTTGTACAACAATTGCGCTTAATATCAGTATCAGATGGTCATAACGAGATGGTAAAATACTAATGGACCCAATTGATGTGCAGTAATGTAACTTTGAGTGCGGATAGCCAAGTTGATGCAACTCAGCGGCTACCCTTATCACACAACACCAAACCAGAACTGCTGGATACATTTAAAGATTCACCGGGCAGGGTCCTCGTCCGGCTGCATTCATCTATAAATCATTAGTGGAAAACGTGACAACTCATCGTCCTGACTAAGACTTTCTTTCGATATTAATGGCTCACTGATGAACTAGACGACCTTGATGGAGTATACTATTGCACACTATGTCTGAAATTTTTTGTTTATAACACATGGTGGCGATTTTCATTTTATATTTGCAAAAATTTTATATACAGACTTGAAGAAATATAGAAATGGTCCAACGAAAAAACTCTCTACTTCTTCAAGTTTATTGGCAATATTTTGCAAGACATTTTTCCAAAATACTCGTATCGTGTAAGAAATATAATATTTTTCCTTTCTTTTTCAATGGAAAAACTTTCGCCAAACTCCAGGACACTAACTAAAGAGGATTGAGAAAAATAAATAGTTCACACACACTACACAGTGGGAAAACAAGACCGAGAAATCAGGAAGCAAATAAGGAAAAAAAAAAACATGGAAAAAGTCGACGACAATTTATATGCAATTTTTAGCACAAAGCGAAGCAGCTTTTCCCTTTGGGTCAAGCGAAAAAGAAAATAAGAAAAGGAAGCAGCTAACCACACATTAATGTGTTCGTATGTGGCTCTATTGAATTGAAAGTCCAAGTTTAAGTGCAGCATATGTTGTTATCCTCATTTTGGACAGAAGAGTTGAAAAAAAGTGACCGACTTACGCAAGAAAAAAATTTTGAAACGTGTTCAAAAATGCAGGAAGATGAGGAAAAAGTTTTTTAACTATCATATATTGTAGTATAGTATAATGGGTTTGACAGTGCCACTTTTTTTCTTTTAAATCCGACTATGTAGAAATTTCTTTCACTAATTTATTTTACTGGCATGCTAAAGATATCACAGAAGTCTACGAACACCCAACTCTACGAGTATTAAGTATGTTTCCACCGACCACTAAACCGAAAACCTACAAATCTCGTGATTTACGATACAAAATTTTGCGTGATATGTAAAATTTAGTTTTATTATAAAATTCCAATATAACGTCCTCGGAAGCAAGATTTACGAAATCAAGCCTACTCGATTCTAACTCGAAAAGAGTAAAGTTATTATAAAATCAAACGCATATCTTACACAAAAAAGATCACATCAGGAGCCATCAAAAACTCTAAACAACCAATCCTTTTCGAAATATTTCAATAGCTTAACTTGGTTTACTACGAATTATTGCAAGATGTTCGGTTTTAATTTAATTAATTATTCTTAATATTGGGTATATAACTTAATTCGTGCATTTTTTTTTCAAAATTTGAAGGTTTATTTACGAAAAAACATATACAATAGTATTATTCAAAGTATTGCCCATCTGAAGCTATGACTTTTTCCCATCTTTCTGGCAATTTGTGGATCCCATCCCAAAAGAACTGCGCCGGCTTGGCAGCCAAGAATGAATCAAGCCAATTTTTGATATTCTGCTCTGATGTGAACCGTATTTCAGTGAGGGCGTTCTGCATCGACCTTAACAAATGGTAGTCAGAAGGGGCAAGGTCTGGGCTCTAAGGCGGGTAGGGTAAGACTTTCCATCCACTGTTTTCCAAATAGTTCTTAACCGGAATAGCAACCTGGGGCCGAGCGTTGTCATGATGGAAAATTATTGCCTCGTGTCTGGTCGCATATTCCGGGCGTTTTTCGACCACTGCTCTCTTCAAATGGATTAATTGTGTTCGATAGCGTTGTCCATTGATGGTTTCACCCGGCTTTAGCAGCTCATAATACAGCATACCCATCTGATCTCACCAAATACGGAGCATTACTTTCGCGCCATGGATATTCGGCTTTGCCGTTGATTTGGTTGGTTGGCCGGGTTTCACATTTGACTTTTTGCGCTTGGGGTTGTCGTAATGGATCCATTTTTCATCACCATTTTTCATCACCAGAAATGACTTCCTTTTGTGGCGTTCCAGCATTTCGGACATGCAAAACCGCCTTTCGACGTCTCTCGGCTTGAGTTCATGTGGAACCCAATTTCCTTGCTTTTGAATATATCCAACTGCTTTTAAACATTTTGAAATGGCTGCTTGAGTGAGACCCAAGGATTCTGCGAGCTCTTCTTGTGTTTGGCGACAATCTTCATAGAGCAATGCTTCCAGTTCTTCATCTTCAAACTTTTTTGGCTGCCCAGGACGTTCATCGTCTTCCAAGCCAAAATCACCACCTTTAAATCGTGCAAACCACTTTTGGCACGTTCGCTCAGCTAGCGCATGTTCACCATAAACTTCCACCAAAATACGATGACTTTCGGCAGTAGTTTTCTTCATATTAAAGTAATGAAGAAGAACTCCCCGCAAAAACACTTTTTCAGGCACAAAGTTCGACATATTTGAGTGAAAAAAAATTATTGTTGCTTACGCTTCAAATGAATGACATATTCTGAAATGACGTACAATGACAGTAGCTGAAATGACGTACAATGACAGTAGCGTTCCAATGGAATAATACAAGTTACGTCATCTCTTAGCAAACCGCACGAATTAAGTTATAGACTTTGGCCGCATTTCCATTGGTTTGTATGCATTACAATAACAACACAAGATCTTGCTTTTGATCTAGATCAATTTTCGTGATCCAAATTGATCTTCGTAAAAGTTGGTATTATTGTCAACGATTGTCGAGGGTCCAAGTTATTACAAACCGATATGCGACGCCTAATAACTTATTCCAACAGGTGCAAACAGGTTTCCAGCTGATTCAGCAAATAATTGGTCTGTTGAGTTTCCCACGGAAACGAATGCACGAGCAGGCTATTCGACACCGGATCAAGTGCACTCGAATTGGGTAAAGTGCACAGTCAGGAGGAATACATGGGAACCTTTGCATAGCGAACGGAGCTTTGGAGTTAAGCTGATGAGGATTGTGAAATCAGTTCTGGTCTGGACTGCATTGCGTGTAAACTAATCGAATTCGGAATTTCCAATAAAATTATAACGAGTATCAAAAACGGTTTTTTCATTGTAAGTCGAACAGTTGGGTCAGCCCCTTGGCTGACGTTCGCGTTTTTTTTGTTGTCCATGTAAAGGACAACTTTAACTTCCATGTTGCCACATTTGAATTATTTATATTATTAAATAATTTTCATGTTTGAATAAATTAATATTCTACTCATAGTGGTATGTTAGCGATATGATAATGAAATGCAAGCTACAAAATATTATTCTCATTTGTTATGCTTTACCTGTATTTATGTTTTTTCATAGAGTCAGCCGACTACAGTCGAAATGCTCCAAATAAAGCTGAAGAACTTGTTAAGAGCATTTAAGGCGACGTCGGACAGTAACAAAAGAACGGGAGAGTCGACGAGCAAAGCTCCCTTTGAGCAGCAAGTGGAGGAGATATTTGGCACCCGGCCTGAGATAAGAAACAGGCATACTGTTAATTTGTCGGGAAAGGCCATAGATGCATTGCCAATGTCAGTTACCACCAAAGACGTCAATTCTTTAGCATCAGAGAGCAGTTTTCCTGGTAACTATACGTGCTATCAAACACTGATTACGTTTTTAATCTTCATCTTATCATGCAGCTCTATTAATGTCGGAAATTCCATCTCCATCAACACCTGAAGCTCGAAAAGAAGTCTTTGGATGCCATGCAGCATCAGACAAGAACAAGATTTTGGCTGAATATGCTGAACGAAAAATAAAAAGAATGGATGAGGCAAAGAAAGGGAGGGAAGCTCGTTATTTAAAAAATTAGACACTCTTAAGAGAGTTATTCAAAAAATTATAAACTGCTCATTTCTTATGTTTTTTATTTTTATTTCTTAAAGTTTCTGTTAAAATTACAATGAATTACCAACAATATTTACGTTTTTATATTAAAAATATGAATCGAATATTATACATTTATTACGTTTCTATTAATCAAATCGTTTAGTAAACGTTGTCGTCTGGTGCTGCTCACTTCTTGGCTGACTTCAACAACCGGATAATTTTCAGTGTCCTATTCTTCAATTACTCGTATTTCGTTATTGTTATCTGTACACCCACATACCACCAAATTTGTCACCAAATTTATGTTCATTTGCTCAGTAAAATGCAGCAATTTTCGGAAACGAGTTTTCAGTTAGACCAAATGAATGTTCTACTATGACCCGGGCAGAAGAATGGAGATCATTAAATCTCCTTTTCGCATTCATCATTGATCCATTCTCTTTAAAGGGTGGAATCAACCAGTCTAGAGATGGATACGCAGAGTCTCCGAGCAAAAAAGTGTTGTTTCGGAAAATTTCACTCATATTTTCGCATGCATCTCTGTAAAGATTAGATCTTCCATAGAATTCGGTTGTCGTGCAAGCTACCTGGTTCTCCACAGAAGATGTTGATAAACTTTTACTTGGCATCCACTACAGCTTGTATGGAAATGCTATAATAGCGTTTTCTGTTGAAATAGCTTTGTTTGTTAAAAGTGGGTGCTTCGATTCTTATGTGGAAACCGTCGATACATCCCAAAATTCCAGGAATCTTTGTGTTTGGTTCCATTAAATCTGCATTTTCTACGGCTTCACTTGCATTTGGTCATTTGACATATTCGTGGCCGATGGATATGTCCCAAGATGTTACCCTCTTGACAATATTCCATCCTGTAGAACATGAAATGCCAAACAAACTTCCGAGATTTCTCGGAAAGAATTTGTATTTGCTATATACCACAGAAATACATATATTTCAATTTCTGGTGGAGTTTTTGGTAGTCCTCTCTTTGTTGTGATTCGGAACCGCTCTGATAGCTTGTATGCGATCTAAAAGTATATAATTGCAATATATATATATATATTTGATTGTCGTAACTCAGCATTTTACGTACCTACCTACTAAAATTTGGGCAGTTGAGCTATGTAGTCTGAAATGCCCTCTAAAGTCCAAATCAATAGTTACAATTGATAATTTCCCCGAAATATTTGATTTTTTGATGGTTTGCGGGAAAATATTCGCTATCAAACGAGGATTCCGTGCTTACAGTATTAAACAATGAAAATCCCGATGAGCTACTTTCATCACTGTCGTCTTCGTTTTCAAAAAAGACATATGGAATAAACAAATAAAGCCTAAGTTAAGTAATAAAAGCCAATATCTTTACCTCAATTGCGAATGCTTCCATTTTTGCTTTTGCTTTTATCTAAACGTCATATTTTGAAAGGTCTGAACTCTGAAGGTCAAACTATTACCACAACACAGAACTTAAATTTTTTCGTTGATCTGGACTGTTTTATTATTATCGTATGATCCAGATCAGATCATGGTGATAATAAAACACGACAGAGAATGGAAAACGGAAAAAGAAAACTTGCCCAGTTGCGTGGACAGAGAAAAAATTCGTTTTTTCATTTATTGATAAATATGGCATGTGCAGTAAGATTGATATCTTTTCTAGTACAATACTTAGATAAATTACTATAAATTAGATGATTAAACATTAATAACTTAAAAACTACGATAGACAAACATATTTTCTAAATTAACTTCTACTTAGTAAGCTATGAGGTGGAGTTTATCAATAAAAAAGAGCGCTGAGACTTATGATTGGGTCGTCGAAGAGGCGAAGTGGAAGCGGACTGTACTTTTAAAGTTTGTACGAATAGAGATAGATTTGATTCGCGCTGGGAGTAAATTGTATGAATGAAAATGAAAAATACACGTGAGGAATTCAAGTACTGGTGACGAAGACGAATGATACTAAGATTCCTTATGGAACCATTAAATACGATTGTTAAATAAATAAGGCGGATATTTATTTTTAGTAGGTTTATGTAAAAACGTACAATTTCTTGCATTGCAGTATGCAACCTAGTAGCTTTTTAGAGTGTTCAGAAATATGGCTGTACCTTCCACGGCCATATATGAACATAGCGGACCACATCGTTGAATGCTACTTAAAGTATATGTGGTGATAGTGAACCAAGAGCACTATAGACAAGCTCAGTATACGTAATGAGAGGCACTATTAATGTAAATTACAACTTATCTCTAGTTTCCACAGGAGTAAAATATGAAGTTAGTCACAGTTTACTCAAATAACCGTAGACTCGACTGGTAACAGCGTTAGTATGACTGTAACTTGAAAAGTTGCGATCAATAATAAAACCTAGCTTAGTGCAGTGTTCAACAGCTGTAATTTTGGTATTGGTTAAATATACACTGGCGATCGCTAGGGTGAGGCCATACATTTTGCAATCGATTTTGTACCCGCAAACTTTTATTACCTGAGAACAGGTACATACTTTCTCAGCAGGAAGTCACAAAATTAAAGAGTAAATAAGAAACGACCATTGGAATTTCCCAAGATCAAACAATGAACTTCTTGAAAAGCGTATAAAAAGTTGCGCCACTAGGATGAGGCCACATGCAAAATCTTCGAAAGAAAAGAAAAAATTAATAAAATGTTTACATTTTATGGTTTTAAAACATTTATTTATTATGTTGTTCTACATTAATAATGAGTATGCCCTTCATTTTTCGATATGACCTCTATAAGACGGTTTGGAATAGAATCATACAGTTTTTTTTAAATAATCAAGATAAATTTGGGTCCAGGCATCACGAATAGGTTCGATTAGCGTGTCCTTGTCTTCAAATTGTCTGCCACCTTCATACACTTTACGAGATAACCATGCCCAAACATTTTCGATTATGTTTAAGTCCGGTGAATAGGGCGGCCATGGCAAAAGTTCCACGTCTTCTGATTGAATCCCACTTCTAACAAACCTGGAAGTGTACATGGGGCAATGTCTTGTTGGAATATCCAAGGCAGTGGTCCGAAAATGTTTTTCACTTTTGGAAATGACCGCTCCAGTAGTTGTTTCCGTTTATTGTTGTAGACAAAAACTCCAACTCGATTGTGCCATAGTAGGTAATAGCTCCCCACACCATCACACCTGATGTACGGCTGTGGTGTCTTGCCAAAATAAGCTCTTCCTTCCTTAGATCATGGAAATAAAAGTTGTAACCATCGGGGCCGTCAAGGTTAAACTTTTTTTCATCCGAAAACACAACGCGTTTCCATTCACTGCTCCAAGCGAAATGTTCTCCTGCAAAATTCATTCGATGCTCCTTGTGTTCTTGCCTCAAAACAGGTTTCTTTTTTAGTTTCTTTCTCTATATAGTACCACTTTTTCGTATTATCCTTCGGACCGATTCGCTGTCTGATACTCCGATGTTGGCCCTTATTTTAGTCGCTAGTAGAGTAGAATTTGGGGCACGCCTTAGAATTAACCGCTTTTCTCACAATGTTATTGCTTCTGCCGTGCTTTCTCTTTGATTTTTGTGGTTTTGTGGATGCGCAAGATAACTGTTAACAACAGTCTTACTTCTTTTAAGCCTCCTTGCAATTTATCGGCCTGAAAGTCCTAACTCATTGAAAGCATATATTTTTCCTCTTTCTGTCGCTGTCAAAGTCTTTCCGGAACCCATTTTTTTAAAAACAGTTTTTTTCAACGCTTTTTTAAATATTCTTAACAAAACTTTGAAAAAAAAAATCGCTGATGTGAACTCCTGCAACAAAATATTCGCAATGGTCTCATCCTAGTGGCGCATCTTTTAATACGCTTTTCTAGAAGTTCATTGTTTGATCTTGGAAAATACCAATGGTCGTATCTTATTTACCCTTTAATTTTATGACTGCTTGTTGAGAAAATATCTACTTGTTCCAAGGTAGTAAAAGTTTGCGGGTACAAAATTTCAAACCCGTATAAAGAATGAAAATCGACTGCAAAATGTATGGCCTCATCCTAGTGATCGCCAATGTATGTCTGTCAAAATATTAAAATAGGACATGGGATTTTGTCGGATTTAGGAACAATCTATTAGCGACGGGCGAAGCAGGCATTTGGGTAAAATACTTATTAACCAAAAGATCCAGTTCATCATACTAGGCTTTGCCTAGATGAAGGTGTGTGTCATCTGCATAATGGTGCACAGAACTGTGCGTATAGACTGATGGGTGATAGTTGATAAACATTCAGAATAATATTGAACTAAGAATTGATCCTTGTGGAGCTCTTCGCCTTTAGCGAAGTGGACTTGTCGCCAGAAGGGACATACTTTAATCTACTTTACAGCCCTATCACTGAGACCAAATAAATTTTTAAGCTTCCACCTTAAAATATTGACTTATATGACTCTCGTCGTAATCTTGTCGTATTTCATCGAGTAAGTTCATCGTAGTCGTAGAGCAACTGTGATTTGCTCTAAAGCCTGATTTTTTCGAGAAAAGCAAATTGTTGATTGCTACATGGGTTAGAATTTATTTCTCTAAGACTTTTTCAAGGATTTTCGACAGACAAGGTCAGAGAATTTGTGTTTGTTTATTATGCGATTAGAAGAACCCCTGCAATTCAAAATTCCCACACATTTTTAACGAAATGTCGGAAGCGCTCAGTATTGAAGATTTGGAGTACTCAGTGGGAAAAATTGAAAAAAATATATATACTTTGACGAACAGATACAGATAAATCTGTTTTTTTTTTTGTTCAATTGGTATAAATTAATTTCTTTTCCAGAAAAGAAAAACGGCTTATTGGGACTTCGGGAGGTTCTTCCTCTGGCTGCCTGATTTTTCATAAAAGCAACGATATACTTGAACAGTATAAAATCAATCACAGCATTATGAAAGATTAGCTAACCTATTCAAGCACATTTAATTTTTGTTATTTTTATTATTATCATATTATAATCCCAGATCTTGTTTAGTCGACACCGTCAATACCTCGGATTCATCAGCGTATAATTTTTTTTTAGAAAGTCTATGCTCGGCTCCAAATACTCCATCGACCACGAAATCCGTAAAAAGAAGATAGAAGCACACGTTAGGCATGAGTGAAGTTTTCGATATGATAAGTTGCTCTGATAGAATAATGAATGAAATATTAGAAAGACTCGTTGAATCATGTGAAATTCATTAAAGTGATCTTCGAAGTAGGATAAGAGATCTTGATCTTGTTTATTTTATGTTTCATTTTGTTTGTTTTTCCATGAATTAAATTAAATAAATTAATTTAATAAGTTTTTATGAAATAAATATGTTTTAACTTACTTATAAAGTTTGAAATTGCGTTTCTAATATTTATAGCGCTCAGATTGTTTTTTTTGATTAGGGAAGTGTATTCGAGTTGTTGACTGTTAATAGCATCTTTAGGAACATTCAAGAAATGATGGAACATGCAACTATTTCCAATGATTAGATTTATATTATTGATGTGGTTGTCTAATCCTTTTCCAATTCTTTAATTGTACACATGCATTTTCCACAATTCATCTACATTAAAACAGCACAAGGTCTGGGATATTTTTTTTTTTTTTTTTTTTTTTTTCCCGGCGAGGGCAGGTGAAAATCTTCCATCAGACACTATGAGGATCAGAAGCGCGTGCTCATAGTAGTGTGAGATTCTTACTCACTAAAAACACCTCCCTTCATTGTTGATTTTAATACCGCAACTAAGTAGAACTTATCAAGCAGTTTTTATTTCATAAGTTAGTCACGATTGGTAGGACACTTTCCAATGGAAGACCCTACATATTCCGCTTTCTTAATGCGGTTTCAATTTATCGCGCAAGGTCCAACGGTTTAGTTCGTTGAAGACGGCGTAGTATGTTTCGTTCGTCCAAGACTTCTAGGACTGTATTGTTGATATGGCCGCTTAACCGGACTTTATGTTTTCGTGCGCAGTTCCTGACTTCATCTTCCACGAAAGGAACTCCGAGGTCTCGATGCAGGTCATTATTTCTTATAAACCATGGGGCACGCACAAATTGTCGTAGCACTTTATTTTCAAAAGTTTGTATTATATTTACATTTGATTTCTTAGTACAACCCCAGAGTTGTATACCATAGGTCCACACCGGCTTTAGCACTTGCTTATAAAGAAGCAGCTTGTTTTCTAAGCTTAGCTTGGAATATTTACCAAGTAGCCAGTACATTTCTCTGTATTTGGCCTCTAGTTCTTTTCGTTTCTTTCTAACATGCGTTTTCCATTTAAGCTTCGCGTCAAGTGTCATTCCCAAATACTTAGCCTCGTTTGCAAAGGGGATACACACCGAGTTTATAGAAATGGGCAAGTGATTTATCTTTCTGTAGGTGAAGTCAACATGTACAGATTTTGTCTCATTAAGGGTAATTCGCCAGATCTTTGTCCACTCGTAGACTTTATTTAAAGCAGTCTGAAGTTTCGCCGTTGAGTCTTCTATTGATTCTCCAACCGCTAAGATAGCGGTGTCGTCAGCAAAAGTAGCGAGAACAGTTTCCTCGACGTGTGGTATATCTCTTGTATATAAAAGGTACAAGAGTGGGCCCAGTACGCTTCCCTGTGGTACTCCGGCTAGGATATCTTTAAATTTCGAAACATCATTTCCGTATCGAACGCGAAAAATTCTATTTTCAAAATAGCTTGTCAATATATTATAAAGCTTTAATGGCAAAATTCGTCGCAGTTTGAACTTCAAACCTTCATGCCATACTTTGTCAAAAGCTTGTGAGACGTCAAGAAATACGCTCGAACAAATCTTTTTTTCTTCCAGGGATCTTTCAATTACATCAGTAATTCTATGCACCTGATCAATTGTTGAATGCTTAGTCCGAAATCCAAATTGATGGCTGGGAATAAGATTTTGGTTTTCGATAATTGGGAGAAGACGTTTTAGCAAAATCCTCTCAAAGATTTTCGACAGGATCGGTAGGAGAGAAATGGGTCTGTATGATTTTTTATCGTTTGGAGGTTTTCCTGGTTTTAGTACCATAATGACTTCTGCAACTTTCCACTGGCTTGGCACGTATTCAAGCCTCAGAGCCGCGTTAATAATGTGTAAGAGCTTTATAAGTGCTTTTTGAGGTAGCATTTTCAGAACTTCTCCGGTAATAAGGTCATACCCCGGAGCCTTCTTTGGTTTTAATTTCCTTATTACAGTTTTGATTTCAGCAAGAGTTGCATTTGTCATTACAAAATTACTATATGCTATTTCTAAAGAACTGGTGCCGGGTGCCAGTGTCGGGCCGTCGGAGGGCTTGAAAATTTCTTCAAGATAGTCGGCAAAAACCTCCGCTTTTTCCTTATCCCCCTTAGCCCATTCGTTATTGCCGACCTTGATTGGTGGCGCGGGGATTTTGGGCCTTTTTAAGCATTTTAAAGCTTTCCAAAGCGAGTAATTTGTTTCTTTTCCTGCCGTCAGGTTTTGAACATATGTATTTACTTCGGAATTTCTGTAACTTTTAAGAGTCTCCTTGAGCAGATTACAGAGCGTGTTTTGTCCTGCGGCGCTCGAGTTGTTTGCCATCTTTTGCGAGCTTTTCTTTTTTCTCTTATCATATCTTTTACCTCAGGCGGGTAGTTTAAGTTACGTTTAGCCGTGTTTTTTCGTTGACAAGGTGTATTGTTCCACGCAGCACATTGGACTATTTCAACGAAAGAATCCACTTCGATTTCGAGTTCAAGTGCTGCTTTAAGTGAAACGTCTAGTTCTAGGTTATTATTAATCTCATTTCTGAATCCTTCCCAATTAGTATTTCGTCCAGTTAGTCTTAATGGTCCTTGTTTTTTAATAAACGTGTCGTTCATTGTCAGTATGACTGGAGAATGATCGGAGGAAAGATCGAAGCTTTCATCAACGTTTATATCCGAGTTACGAATTCCTTTAACAACGAAGAAATCGACAAGATCGGGTATTTTCGTTGTGTCTGTTGGCCAATAAGTCGGCTTGCCCGTTGAATAGAAGTCACAATTGTGTTCCATACATGCTTTATAGAGTATTTTACCCTTTTGGGAGACACATCTTGATCCCCAAAAAGTGTGTTTGGCATTGAAATCACCGCCAATCATAAAAG
The DNA here is from genome assembly GCA_963966105.1 of Volucella zonaria. Taxonomy (NCBI): domain Eukaryota; kingdom Metazoa; phylum Arthropoda; class Insecta; order Diptera; family Syrphidae; genus Volucella; species Volucella zonaria. The sequence goes on from OZ014530.1 coordinate 50,073,455, forward strand.
CCGATCCAAGAGAATTGAATATATTTTTAAATATATGTTCTGAAGGCGTAAATCGTGGAGGACAGTAGATGGCTGAAATAGTAAAGGAGTTCCGTACCAATTTTACGCGCACCGCAATTAGTTGTACAGACTCGAGCTCTACTTTTATATCTTCGTTGTGCTCAAGAGACTCTTTAATGTATACAGAGGATCCGCCTCTCGCGTTTCCCGAAGGGTGATACGCGTAGTAATCTTTAAAACCTCTAATTTTTGCAGATGACCCATTTTTCAAGTGGGTTTCGGAAACCAAACAAACGTCAATGTCGTTTTTCCTTAGGAATAACTCAAGTTCATAAAGTTTTTCTAAGATTCCGTTTGCATTCCAGGTGAGTACGTTTAATTTTTCCGTTTTCATTTTTTAGGCGAAGGACGTTTTTTATTGAACCTATTTTCAAACTTCTTTAGCTTATCTAAAATAAGTTCATTGATTTTGTTTTGCTGCTCAAGCTGCGCGAGAATAACGGAAAATACTTGGGAAGCAGGATCTCCGGAATCTTTTGCCTTTAGCTTGGTAGCTTCAGCGTATGTAAGTTTTTCCGATGCTTTCTTTTCAACACTGGAATCAGTCACTTTCGCCTTGGCGTTTTTAACGATATTTTGAGCAGATCCCGATGTTTTTTCTTTAGTTTTGGGATTCTCTTTTTGTGGCTTAAACAACTTGTCACGTCTGTTTTGCAACTCCTTTGCTACTTCACAGCCACGGAAATTTGCTACGTGTTTACCCCTGCAGTTGACACAAGTCGGAGGGGTTTGTTTGCTTACGTTGCATTCTTTGGACAGGTGTTTACCTGCGCATTTTACGCACCGAGGCTCTTTTTGGCAGTAAGCTTGCGTATGGTTAAATTCCTGGCATCGCTTACACTGCGGGATCAGTTTCGAGTTTTTGCGTCGAGGCTCAATTTTAACAATAATGTTGAGGATTGACTTAATATCGTATATTTTTTGGGTATGTTCAGTGTTCTCAAAGGTTAGCATAAAGAGGGGAAGGCTACGTTTAACTGTCATATCCTTTCCTTCAATTTTTTGTTTCTCTCGCTTTTCGATGTTGACGACATCAATGATTTTAAAACCCTTGTTTTTTAAATCACTTACGATATCTTCTTTTGGGCAAGACGGATGCAGTCCTCTGGCGACGACACGAATAGGTCTTTCGCACTTGTTCTCGTATGTGAACCATTGGATTTTTTCGACGCTTAACTTGCGAGAAAGAATGCGATAGTTGTCAGCGTCCTTAACGTTGACTTTCCATACATTATTATTGCGCGATGTTACTATATAGTCCGATCTCGGCAGGGTCATCAATATGTTTTGGAGTTTCTTGTAATCTGAAACTCCAGTGACATTGATTGGCGGGGGTGTTCGTTGTTTTTCCGCTTTGATTTTTTCAGGACTCATGTTATTGTTGACATTTTTCTTCGATTCATCTCCCTTTGCTTCACGTTGAGAGACGATTTTGGGAGAAGACGCAGCTTTACGCTTTTTTCCGGGACGTTTTTGCAAGATCCAGTCGGTTTCTCGACCTAGCTCTTCTTCATCTGTTTCGTAGATATTTTTAACAGATTCAATAGACATAACGTCGCTGTTTGACTTTTCCTTGGTTTTCAGTTTTTCCAGTTCTTTTTTAAGATCTTCGCATGTCGCTTCCATTTTGGTTAGCCTAGTACGAAGTTCGGTATTTTCGTCTTTCAGGCTATTTATTTTCGCTGAGGTCCATTCTTCGCAAGACGACGTTTTTGGTGTCGTTGGACTTCTTTTGTTATCTTCTTGTTTTGGAGATCTAGGTGGTGGAGATCTCGAAACCCGTGAACTTTTTCCGAACGGGTTGATAAGATGCAATAATTGGCTCGCCCCAGAATCCATCGAGCCGACCTCCGTAGAGGGTGGATTTTCCAGCATAGCTGGTCTGCCACCTGGGGTAATAATTCCTTTTGTTTTACTCATTGCATGATTAGTATACACTTCGCGCTCGGTATACGGAGGGTGCATTTTAGTCGCCTCTTACGACAGGCATGCATACCTCGGGTATATTCTAACCCCTACCCGAAGGGGGTAGGTCTGGGATATGTTAAAAAAAAATTAGATCTTCATGATGTATCCTATGAGCTGAGTTCTTAACGATTTGGGAATCATTCAATTGAGCGTTAAAGTAAAATATAAATTGAGGTCAATTTTTTAATTTTACCTAAAATCAACTACAGCTAGCAATAATGTGGAATGTCATCCTTTGTCGACAGCATCTTCTGCTGGTGGCTAATCTCAATGTGAGAACCATCTCGGAAAAAGATATAAGCACTAAATTTAAAAGTTATAATAGTTATAAGATGAAAGTTCAAACCTATTGCTCCTAAGGATTATGGAAGTCTTAATTTTCGGTCAACAATTCCTAGCTAAGTGTATAAGAAGCGAAGTACGTTGCCATACCACCAGACAAAAATTGTTTAATAATTTCCCGACAGTGCTTTTTCCCACTCCAGAAATGTTTGGTACTCAGCTGAAGAACTCAGAGCATACGAGTACAAGGCAATTGCTGCGTAGTGATTTTTATTTATTATTTTTCACTGATGTCTTTTCTATTATCTAAGGTATTCAATGTGAACACATAGGGTCACAGAATTGTTTCAAGATATTCGAAAATTTCCCATAAACAATTCTTCCGAAATGTGCTTGTACGAATCTGAAAAAATTATAACATTAATAGCAATAGTATGGCTATGCTTTAACTAAGCTTCGTTCAACCGTAATCTTTTCTCGATAAAAAAGAATCTTATTCTCTACCCTTGGACCACTTCGTTTTATACATTAATGACTTCCCCCAAGTTTGTAAGCATACTACGATACACCTATATACGGATGATGTCCGAATATAATTGTCGACTTCGCAGTCACAAATCAGGAATTTAATGAGGACTTAACGGCAGAGTCGAATTGACTTCAGCTTAATCTTAAAAAATCCATATGCTTACCGATAGGCAAAAACATCGGAATTACTGGCGAATAACCTGATGTATTCATATCTTCGGAACCGGTAAAAAGTCTTGGAATCATTTTAATTAACCCTCTTACAGCCTGTGACCATATAAACCTACTTGTAAAAAATATTTATACGGCGTTGCGTATGTTGTGGACTTCTGCTTGCTAAAACTGGTAAAAGCTCTGCTTATACCGCCAGTAAGTTACTACACTTTAGTCCTTTTGATTCTATAGTGGAGGTGAATTTTGGGATTTTTTTAGAAATTCCAATTAAAAAGGGAAATATACCATTAAAGGGTTTTCCCTGAATTGGTATTGTTTGGCAATATTTTAAGACAAAAAAAAAATATCGAAAAAAAAATTTAAAAAAAAGTGCAAAAAAAAAATTGAAATTTTGGTTTGAGTCTATAATTTTTCACAGCACTGTATTTTTTATTTATTTTTATTTTCAACTTTATAATTCTTACCCTTCATTTATTATGAGATATGTACTTGTAAAAGGGCTTGTACAATCCGCTAGTTCGAAATAAACTTGAAATTTGGAACTTGTTTTAGTTACAATTTTCATATTTGTTTGAAAAATGGCTCCAGTGATGTACTTAAGTTAATGCTCATTTTATTTATCTCTTTTAATATGGATATTCAGCCAAACTCGGAAAACCATCGCATTTTTCACCTTTACAAATGAACTGTGAAAATTTGAATGAAACATTTCTAACTCTCATAACTTTGCTCGACCAAATCTTTACACAAACTTGCGCAATTTGTTGTAAAATTCAAAATCAGCAGCTTTTGTACTCAAATCCTAAAAGAAAAATTTTAAAAAATCAATTAGAAATTAAAAAAATGGCATTTTAAAATATTTAAAAAAAAATGAAAGCGGCGCCGTTTAAATGGCACATATCGCTGGACGAAAGCGGAAACACTCAATTTGGTGCAGGAAGTTGTGGATGAAGTGAAACATCGACTAAGAAGTTTTGTTTGTTTTTGTTAAAAAAATTTTCTGTTAACTAAAAATATTTTTATTTTAGAAAGAATAAAACAACATTTTCATAAAAGAGTTGCCAAAAAGTCGTCGATGTTAAGCTATGGTTGAGCTCACACACACTGGTGTACATAAGACATCGATAACCTAATTCGGCGCATTATCATATTGGGTCTACAAGTAAGTTTCCAGCGTTTGTCAGAGATCGCGCCACCAGTGGATCCCGGGCAGAAATGTCAGACCCCATGTGTTTTATTTGTAGGCTTTGTATCTGTCAACAACTTTGCAGCGTTATATTTGAGCAGTTCTATCGGTGTCGTACATTTTATCGAGCAAAATCATGCCAAGTTTCCAGCCAAATAAACGTCATTTGCGGGAAGCGCTGCTTTTATTCCTTAATATGAAGAAAAGTGCGGCTGAGGCCTATCGTTTGCTTTCGGAATGGGGCGGAATGTATTGGTGAATCGACGTGCCGCGAGTGGTTCAAACGGCTCAAAAGTGGTGATTTTGGAGTTGAAGACAAAGATCGCCCCGGAAAGCCGAAAAGTTTTGAAGACGAGGAATTGGACGCTTTACTGGATGAGGATCAGTGTCAGATTCAAGAAGAACTTGCTGCATCATTCTGCGTCACGCAACAAGCCGTTTCCCTGCGTCTAAAAGCACTGGAATTCATTCAAAAGGTTGGAAACTGGGTGCCATACGAATTGAAGCCAAGAGACGTCGAATGGCGATTTTGCATGTCCGAAATGTTACTGCAGCGGTATAAAAATAAATCATTTTTGCATCGTATTGTCACTGGTGATGAGAAATGGATTTATTATGATAATTTTAAACGCAGAAAATCGTATACAAAGCCCGGTGAGCCCGCCCAATCGACGCCGAAACGAAATATTCACGTGAATAAGGTCATGCTCTGCATATGGTGGGATCAAAAGGGTGTCGTATACTACGAACTGCTTCCGAGTGGTGAAACCATCAAAGGACCATTATATCGAACCCAACTAATTCGTTTGAAGCGGGCATTAAAAGAAAAACGGCCAGAATATGAGACCAGGCATAGGTCCCTCATTTTTCATCACGACAACGCTCGGCCACATGTTGCGGTTTCAGTGAAAAACTATTTGGAAAATAGTGGATGGGAAATTCTGCCTCACCCGCCTTACAGTCCAGACTTGGCACCATCTGACTACTTCGTACGATGCAGAACGCTCTTACGGGAATAAGCTTCAGCTTAGTAGAGGAAATCAAAAATTGGCTCGATACGTTCTTGGGCTCGAAAGACGAGAAATTTTTTTGGTCCAGAATTCGTAAATTGCCAGAAAGATGGGAGAAAGTTGTAGCTTCCGATAGACGATACTTTGAATAAAGCATTGTAACTATGTTTTCATAATAAAACTTCAAATTTTGGAAAAAAAACGCTGGAAACTTACTTGTAGACCCAATATTACGTCATTGTGTCAATAGTAGAATTCGACCACATGTGCAAACAAGCAACTGACCCACTACTGGAAATACAAAAATGCCATCACACTAACCTAAACAAAAAGGTCACAAAATATCAACACAAAATATTATGTATACTTGCGATCACTGATATAAACAAACTGACCTACAGTTTGCACAATGGAAAAGGGGCAGACGAAAGTCAGAAAAGGAAGCATTAGTTACGACGAAATGCAATCTAGTCTTATCACAGAAAATGGCAGATCGTCTAAAATAAAAACATAAAAATCAAAATTGTGCCAAAATATGTGGAATTTCATGTAAATCATCTGCTTGACGATTCTTCTGAACTAAAAATCCACATATCCGTCAACTCAAATACAAATTGCGTATGTAAAATAAAAAAAGAAAGAAAAAAAAGCAGTGCAGTGTGAAAAAGGTGCAATGAGAATCCGAAGGAAAGAATACCAGGACCATCACCATCAGCCCACGTACAATCAACAACAGTCAGCAATACTAACCGATAGAGGAACTAATTTTACCAGCGAACTCAAAAGATTTTAAACCGGTCCACACCATCCTCTGTTGAACGGTGCACTCGTAATTACGCAGGTATATACCAAACCAATTGGGACAAATACATTGACTACGCAATTTTCTGCTATAACAGCAGAGAGCACACGAGTACTAGCTATAGTCCTTATGAAACCCTTTTCGGATTAAAACCACCACTTCCTTCAGTTCTAAGCAGACAGCTACAACCTATGTACACCTACGACTCCTATGCCCCCGAGATCAAGAATAAATTGTAAATCCGCTACTGAATCATACGAGAAAACCAATTAAAGGCAAAAGAAAAGTCGAAACAATATTGCGATAATAACTCGAATGAAATCAGTTTTAATGTAGGCGACAAGGTATTGATAGAGTCAAAGAACAAATCTAATAAGAAACTCACCCCAATCTATGAAGGTCCCTTCGGCTTCGTAGAGATTCTATCTCCCACAAATTCGAAAGAAAGTAATACCTACATAATGACCTCATCACACCATAGACTCAGAGAGAAAACAGAAACAACGAAACGCAAAATACCTAATAATACACACTACACACATTTCACTGTCTAAACAATAAATACGCTTACGCTCTCATTTTCAGCCTCTGTGTTTTCGCTTCCATTTTAAGAGGAACCTTTTCGCAAGCAGAACTACAAACACTATACCTAGAGCCCATGGGTATTCTAGAGAAATTTTTCACCAAACGGACATTTTTACTCAATTTCAATACTATAATACCAAGATAAATGACAACGCTGTAACTTTAGAGAGAAATTTAAAATATCTTTCGGACGTCTGTTCAACTAACTACAATTAAAGATTACGTACCCACTAGATCGCTGCAAAATGACGTTGAAGATTTTAAACAACATTCTGACAAAAATTCAGCGGGATAACAGAGAATTAGATAGCAGATTAGCAGAACAAAAGAGACCAAGAAGGACAGTCATGCACAGTGAAGGCGGGTTGTTCAACTGTATAGAATTCGCTCAAAACTTCTTGTTTGGTATAATGGTTGCTCATGATGCGTTACAAAACCTCAAGAGGGTTTATATCATATGTTAGAAAACCAGGTAACAATATCTTTGAATCTTCTAGACGCTTTCAACGAATCAAAACGGAACGTGAAAACTTTAAATCCATCACCGAAGAAATGAGACCTACGAATCTTGCTAATTTCGGAAGAACCCACCAAAACTTCGATGAATTAGTGTCTATGTGGGCTTTAAAGATTTTAGAAAAACAAGCCGAATAATTAGACATCATAGAGGTAGCATTGACCGGGTACCAATGAAAAATAAAATGCGGCGCAAAGTGACTCATCTTAACTCTTATGTTTGCACAAATCATAACTCTTAAACGAATAAAGATATCCTGACAGGGTTATGAAACTAGTGAATTCTGAGAAAAATGCCTTACAGGATGTTTCAGAAACTCCTGCTGAAATAGGACTTATTCACCACATGATGTTTTACTTTAGGAATATTTAAAAGTGTATGATTGAAGTAATAACAGCTAGTCCGAGCAAAACAGTGGTGAATTAAAGTAAACGAACCATTTTGTAAAGTTTTTTTGTAGGTGTATCAAAAGAGAATTGTTTTTATTCATCAAAAAATATTTCAGTGATTCATTTCAAGTCAAACCAACAATTTAAATAAAAAAAAATCTGATTTCTTGAAAACTTTCATCAGCATTAGCGGTAATATTTCTGGAGTGTATTGTGCTTTGAGATCTTTTTCGGCTCTGACATGCCTTAACGAAGAAATGAATTGGTCGGATGAGGCTGCGAGCATGTTGAAAAAGTCTTCATTCTACCGCATCTTTGAATCCTTGCATGTATTTTGATATCTATATTTCTTATAGTCTTTATTTTTGTATTCCTGAGCTTTTTCTGTCAATTCTCCAAGTGGTAACGATTGATAATCCATTATGTTTTGATTATAAGTCAACATTTTATTTCGAGTTGGTATGAGTTGTTTGTTTCTGGATATTTCTGCCTTAATAACTCTGCTGTTTTCTTGGCATACTACCCAAACTTGACAGTGTTAAGCTTTTCCCAGTAATTCAAAACATTAAGTATAGGGTGACCAGATAGCAATAATAGTTTTTCCAAGAAACGTGCGGAAATTATTAAAAAATAATATCGAAATTCCGGTTCAGTTGTAAATACGCAACATGAATTTCGTCGCGAGGTCGGTCGGCATCATGGTTTCAGTGTGCAGGCAATTCATCGCACCATGAAAGACTTTGAGCTCGAGTACCCTAGTTAGGATCTTAAGCCACCAACCAGGTAGAGATTGTTGCGAAATGAAGAAAACATAGCCGCCATAGCGAGCTGTATTTAAGAAGACCCAAAAATGTTTCGGGGTCGATCAGCTGAATTGGGCATCCCCAGAGAGCCAACCCGGCTTATTTTGCGGTTGTATTTGGGCCAACATCCGTATAAGGTTATGCTGACGCAAGAATTTAAGCCGGATGACCATAGACAACGCCGTAAGTTCGCTAATTGGGCGCGAGAAATGTTGGCCGAAGATCCGAATTTTGGCCAAAAAATCATCTTCTCGGACGACTCTCATTTTTGGCTCAGCGGCTATGTCACGGCAAAATTGCCGTGAGAAGAGCGAACGCAATCCACAAGTGTTCGGTCAAACATTAATGCATCCACAAAGATGGGCTGTTTAGTGCGGTTTACGGCATCATCGGACCTTATTTCTTTCGAAATGAGGAGAGACACCGTAACCGTCAATACTCTCAGGTACACAGTGATGTTAACTGACTTTCTATAATCAGAGCTTGACATCACCGATATATCCGAGCTGTGGTTCCAACAAGTGGGCCTTACATGCCATACAAGCGACGCAGCGCTCGAAATTGTGGAGAAGAAATTTGTCGACCAGGTCATCTTACGGCGAGCAGTCAACATTTGGTCGCCGGGATCATGCGATTTGACACCATTCGATTATTTTCCCTGGGGCTATGTCAAGTCCTTAGTCTACGTTAACAAGCCAACCACTTTGGATGAGGCCAACATTCGACACGCTATTTCCGAAATAACGCCTCACATATTGGGCTGAGTCATTTAAAATTTGACCGACCGCCTGAAGCATTGCCAGCAAAGACGAGGCCGCCATTTGAATGATGTGCTATTCAACGCATAATTGCAGGAACGTACGAGGGGCGTTCAATATATTCTCGGTATCGATATGAAGGAAAATGCGAATTCAATTTAAATTGTTTTTATTTTTCAATATGATCTCCCCTAACATCAATGCATTTGTTACATCTTGAGATAAGCTTTTTTAAACCCTCAAAATAATAAATTTCCTCTTTCTCTGCAAAATACCGACTTGAGTTCTTCATCATCCGAAAATCTTTTTCCACGAAGACATTTTTTCAAATCCGGAAACAGGAAATAATCACTAGGGGCAAGGTCTGGACTATAAGGTGGGTGTTGGATTTCTTCGAAACCACAATCTCGCGCAGCAGCCTTGGAAACTCGCGCCGTGTGAACAGGAACGTTGTCATGAAGAAGCAACACACCCGCTGCGAGTTTACCCCGTCTTTTCTTTTTAATTTCCTCCCGCAAATTATGCAAAGTGGAAGCGTAGGATGTGGCGTTGATGGTTTCACCTTTTTTTTTGTACTCAATGAGCAAGATTCCCTTTGAGTCCCAAAAAACTGTGGCCATGAGCTTTCGGGCAGACGGAGTGACTTTGAACTTCTTCGGGGGGTCTGTTCCTTTTTTATGCCACTGCATGGACTCTTGTTTGCTTTCAGGGTCATAGTGGTGGACCCATGTTTCGTCCCCAGTAACAATTCGATCCATAACACCGTCCGCGTTCTCACTACACATCTCCAAAAGCTCTCTACAGCATGCGATTCTCACTTTTTATCTGAGGCGCTGTGAGCATTCGTGGCACCCCCCTTGCACTGACCTTTGAAAGGTTAAGATGGTCATGAAGAATGGTGTGAATGGTACCAATTGAAAGCTTGATGATCTCTGCCATCATTTTCACCTTTATTCGGGCATCCTCAAGAACAAGTTTTTCGACTTCTTTGATGCTTTCTCCCGTACAAGCAGTAGCCGGGGCGCCGGAGCGGGGGTCGTCCTCAATGCTCTCTCTGCCTCTCTTGAACTCACTTGACCACTTTTGCACAGTTGATAATGAAGGTGCGGAACCCTGGTAAACAGCCACCATCTCTTCATGAATAGTTTTTTGACTTTTTCCTTGCTTAGTGAGAAATTTAATTACAGCGCGATGCTCAATTTTCACCATCATCGCCTCAGTTGCCATTATGATTCTGTTTAACTAGAGATAAAACGCGAATTAATAATCACATTTATATGAAATTTTACATGAATGCACTAAAATAATAGTATTACTTGATAAATAAGTCAATTTATATAAGCAACCACAACTTCACCCCGATACCGAGAATATCTTGAACGCCCCTCGTAGCTTTAAAATAAGGCCAAAATCTATTGGGTATATAAATATATTTGTGCGGTTTTTTTTTCCAAAATTTGAACGTTTATTTAAGAAAAACATGTACAATAGTATTATTCAAAGTATTGCCCATCTGAAGCTATGACTTTTTCCCATCTTTCTGGTAATTTGTGGATCCCATCCCAAAAGAACTGCGCCGGCTTGGCACCCAAGAATGAATCAAGCCAATTTTTGATATTCTGCTCTGATGTGAACCGTATTTCAGTGAGGGCGTTCTGCATCGACCGGAACAAATGGTAGTCAGAAGGGGCAAGGTCTGGGCTATAAGGCGGGTGGGGTAAGACTTCCCATCACTGTTTTCCAAATAGTTCTTAACCGGAATAGCAACGTGGGGCCGAGCGTTGTCATGATGGAAAATTATTGCCTCGTGTCTGGTCGCATATTCCGGGCGTTTTTCGGCCACTGCTCTCTTCAAACGGATTAATTGTGTTCGATAGGGTTGTCCATTGATGGTTTCACCCGGTTTCACCATGCAAAAATGACTTGCTTTTGTGGCGTTCCAGCAGCATTTCGGACATGCAAAACCGCCTTTCGACGTCTCTCGGCTTGAGTTCATGTGGAACCCAATTTCCTTGCTTTTGAATGTATCCAACTGCTTTTAAACGTTTTGAAATGGCTGCTTGAGTGAGACCCAAAGATTCTGCGAGCTCTTCTTGTGTTTGGCAACAATCTTCATAGAGTAATGCTTCCAGTTCTTCATCTTCAAACTTTTTTGGCTGCCCATTACGTTCATCGTCTTCCAAGCCAAAATCACCACCTTTAAATCGTGCAGACCACTTTTGGCACGTTCGCTCAGCTAGCGCATGTTCACCATAAACTTCTACCAAAATGCGATGACTTGCGGCAGCAGTTTTCTTCATATTAAAGTAATGTTCTTCACTCCCCGCAAAAACACTTTTTCAGGCACAAAGTTCGACATATTTGAGTGAAAAAAAATTATTGTTGTTTACGCTTCAAATGAATGACGTATACTAAAATGACGTACAATGACAGTAGCTTTCCAACGCATGTTCCAATGGAAGAATAACAATGGAGTAATACAAATTACGCCATTTCTTAGCAAACGAATTAAGTTGTAGAACGAATTTAGTTATGACCTACGCATTGATGGATGTCTTTATCAATAACTGACTTCTTAGAAAAAATTGGTTTGGCTACAAGGTTAGCGATAATTTGTTCTTTCCGTTCCTCAATGCGTTACTGCATTTCCATAGTCAATCTTACTTAGACTAACATTCTGTTTATAGATATTAAGGTATTCATATTTTCTAAACCAACAGTTTGCTTTAATGGTGTAATTCTTTTTTTTAAAGCGACACGTAATCGTAATTCCTGAATTGGTGGCGAGCGAAAATATTTTGGAACAAAACCAATATTAAATGCTTCTAAGAAAAATTAAAATTTGGGGCTGAATTATAATTTTCCATAGCTTCGGCTGATCTCTTCAAATCAAATCTCTCTAGCACACAGGAATGCAAGTTGACGCACCTGCGTTTTTAATTCTACGTTTACAAATATATATGTTGTACATAAAAGAATTTTCTGTTGAGTTTAGGGCGGGCCTTTCCGAACCTTTTTTTTTAAATACATAAAATTAAAATTAAAAAATAATGGCGAGCAATTCTGATTTCTCAAATGAACAGGTATATAACACAAAGTGAAAAAGAAATGAGTTTTACGCTCGCTTTTAGGTAACCTTACAAATTACAAATTTCGCTTACCAGAGCTCCAAATCCAGTGAATTTAAAAATTTTGCATCCGAATGCACACATTCATATATTCTACATAACTGCTCTAAACTGGAAGAATCAGACAGAGGTTAGTCTTCTAGCCACCGGCGACGAAAGAGTATTGAGAAGTACATCGCGAACGTGTTCTCTAAGTGGGATTACTTTGAAAAAATTGTTGGTCGATGGCGAGGGGTAAATCCAATCTGCATAATGGAAACATTGGTGAAGAGCGTTATTCCACAGAGTGCAGCGTGACCTTTAAAGCGAATCTCAAATCTTTTCACCGAATTCACAATCGTCCCTTGATTCTATTACCTTGAACGAAGGAACGGTCAGCAGACTACTCCTAAGTTCACAACAATCAAAACAAGTTGGAAATAGTAGCTAAATGGTTTGAACTGGAGAAAGGGTAGCAACAAGTGAAATTGAAATGAAGAAAAATAAGCAGCAACAGCATTTTGAAATGTAAACACTTCAGATTTGATTTCAAAAATGGAATGTTCCTTTCAGTAAAATTGTATGTATTATGTTCTTCCATAAACCCTAGCAATGAACGCCTTTCATTTCGCCTTCAACTCATGTGTGATTTTGATTTTCAAGCTCAAACACCTTCGACATCCGTTTCATTTGAAAATATGAAATCATCCATATTTTTGTAATCCAATAAGATGTTAGTCAGCGCAAACTCAAATCCAGTGGCAAGATTGATTTATGGATGTATCTTTTTTAATTTATACCCTTAATTCCTTAAAGGTGTTAAACCGCTCTGACATTAGCACAAAGCAATGTTCAATTTTGATACGATATCGGCTTAGTTTCTTCATTGTGTTCATGCAAATTCACTTCCATATGCCAAATTCGAGGCTGATAGCCACAAACCGCTTGGAATTTTAGGCAGTACGTGCTTACGCCAAAAATACGATTCAGGATCATCGATTGGCTTTTTTGCTATCTTTGTATCTATATAACCGATGCAGTGTTACAACTCACAAATAATCCTTGAAAGTATTTCTTTTCGCTCAAGAGCATCAGCCCAGTACAAAAGTTGATTTTTAAGTTTCAGAATCGCTTTAAAAATTCGAACAGTGATAAACTGAAATAGATTATTTTGCTTGTTGTTTAATATGCAGTAACTGAAGCATCCTCTACACTTGAACGCGATATAAAACGACGACTAACTGCATTTCCACAGGAAATTGATTGCAAAACGTTGGACCGTGGGAAACTTCTTCCGTTTTAATCAGATTTAGTATGACTTGAAAAGTCGCAACAGAATGATGTTCAAAGAGCATTGCATGTCGGAACTATTCAATTGCCGCCAGTACAAAAGGTAAATCCTTCAAGATGCCACGCTCTGGCTTGCGTTGTTTATCTATATCCTACTTCAAGCCTTGTCAACTCAAACGGGGTCTAAAACACTTGAGAGTTTTGGTTCGAAACGGCTAAGAATACCTTCACCCACCTTTGATAACGTTTATGCTTCTGCACCATGAGAATGATAAGCATGATGATGGTGTTATATAGAGTCTCCTTGGTGTTACTCATTACTCATTTGCCCTCTTAGGCCAAAGAAACAGCGATTGGCATGAGTACTCGTAACTCTTCGTTTATTTTCTGAAGGGATGCCATTATCAGTTTTAATGGCAGAACCGAGGTATACAAAGTCCTTGACTACCTCAAAGTCAAATTGTGAAGTTCTGCCGATATTGTGTGTTTCTTTTTGTTAACAGTGTATGGTATAATAGCATATGATACTTAGTCTTGCCCTCATTCGACACTAAACCCATTTCTGTCGCTTCTGTTCCAATACTTGTCAACTTATCAGTAATAGTTCGCAGAGTTCTGCCAATGAGGTCAATGTCATCAGCGTAACCAAGTGGTACAGACTTGGATAAATATGCCTCTTTTATTGGGTTGCAACTAACACATTTTGCTGCTTAAGTTCCAAATCCTCCAGTCTTATGTTATGTAACACCTTTCTATGGGTACTGCCCAATATATGGGCATCTCTTGTACGTGCAGTGTCGTTTTAAACTCTCAAAAGTACGTTTTCTGGTTGAGAGGACGAATAACATACAGAAGTTTAACCAACAGGTGAATATAACTTGTCAGGGCAAAAAGATCCATTCAGAGAATATGGAAAGACTTTTCCTGCAGACTGTATAACAGCGGAAAAGTTCAATATCTCACCTTTAGGCAGAATAGAATGGTCTAGACGATGATAGCCAAAATTTCCATCCGCCAAAATGAAGTAAGAATAGCAACATCTAAGCTGAAATCCAATAGAGCAGCTGGACTTAAAGGCTCACCGGGTAAGGTAATCAAAGCTGCTGGAAATGACTTTGTGGAGAGCATACACCATCTCATTTCTCAGATCTGGTCAGAAGAGTGTATGCCTGATGAATTGAATCTCAGAATCGTTTTCCCAATCCAGAAAAAGTGAGAGCCGTCAACTGCGCCAAAGTGTACTCAACATAGTTTACATAATGTTATCTGTCACATTGTCTAAACGTCTGAAACCCTTGAAGTTGTGTACTTCATTGGTCCCTGTCAGGGTATTTTCATGCCAGGAAAGTCCACAATCGACGAAATCTTCACATTCCGGCAGATCCTGGAAAAAAAGACAAGAAGTCCAAATTGACGCTCACTATCTTTTCATCGATTTTCAGACCATATTTGACAGCGATATAGAGCCCTGCCTAGTTTTGGGATCCCTCCCAAACTCATCCTTCTGTGCAGAATGAGGAAGGGGAATTGGCAAAATTATTTTAGCGGTAAACGAGGGAAAAGGCTGTCAAAAAGAAGGGGCAATTAATACCAAAGAATTGTACGCAATGTCATAATCGACGACAGCTATTATTTCTAGGTATAAATTCTGTCTATAATACATTAGCAGAAATAAAATAAAGAATCACCCTTGCCAACCGCTCTTTCTTTGGGCTAAGAACGCAATTGGCCCTATCCTGAAAACTAAGCCTCGATGTAAGACGTTGATGATCCCAGTCCTACTTTATGGCAAAGAACCATGGGCTCTATCGAAAACTGATGAAGATATCCTCAGCCGTTTCGAGGGAAAAATCCTTCGAAAAATACTCCGTTCCATTGGCGTTGACGGGCTTTGGAGGAGAAGACTCAACGACGAACCATACGGGCTGGTCAAAAAACTGCGCATCAGCCGTCTTAGATTGCAACATATAGAGCGAATGAACCCCAACGCAATGGCCTGCAGAATTTTCGAATCTAACATGGAAGGACAACGTAGTAGAAGGAGACTTCACCTTAGGTAATGCGCACAAGTCGGATCTGACCCCTCAACGGACTGGGAGTGCGCAATTGGAGGCAGTTAGCTACGGATCGGGATAATTGGAGAGAATTATTAGTAGAGACCCTCGTCGACCCCAAAATGTAGCGTCACTTAACTAAATAAAGAAGGTACCAGGACGGTGTAATTTTCGAATTTGAGGGGCAGTTCTCTTGTAGATACATCTTGGAATATGAGTGCGTATAACCGATATCAGCACAGCGGGACATCTGGGCAGTAAGTGCCTATAGTTGACTTTGACTGATTCGCCATCTACTTGCATTTTCAGGGCCACAGAAAAAGTCTTGGGGGTCCGTAGCAATCAGTGATCCAAAGTAACCCTAATAAGAATAAGTGCTCTTGATGTCCTATCTGAATAAGCACTTGTGATTATAAAATTAGAAATTCCAGTCCGACAGGATAGCGACATTGGCTGCCACGGGCACAATTGATGAGAAGTAATAGATTCTATACTGTCCATTCAGTGTCTGCTACTACAATACGACCGGACTTATTTGCCGAAATGTTCAACGAGCAAAGGGCGTTTTTCGGTGCGACTATTTTGAGGTCAGCTTCGTTTGAAACAATTAGTCGGTAGTGTCCTTAATATGTCTTCTATTTCTTTCGCAAATTTATTTATTTTTTTTTAATTGGTTACATGGTTTTTCGTTGACACTGTAAATTGTAAATACCATGTACGTGAAATGTCCTCATAAGTTTTTAGCTTTTAAAAATCCGTTTCCTCCTGTGTGTAGTTTATGCAGCTAAACTTATGGCAGGATAATATGAATAGCTTAATGGAATGGTCAGTACGTGTGGTTACCGTCTAATGTGTGGTGGAGTATCTTTGTGCCAGCACAAGAAACCAATACAGATACAAGATACTACGATGAAATTGCAAAAAATCCATTGCCGTATTCAACTCTAACAGCAACTACAGACTAGTACGTTCATTGTACAGCTCCATGTGGCACTCAGCTTTTAGTGGCATCGTTGCAAGAGGCTATTCAACTTGCAAGGAATCAGAGAATCCTGAATCGGTCCGTCGTTCATGGCTTTTACTGCAAGGAGTCATAAAGAATCGAATCAAGCTCTGCTCCATCTACACCGACCGAGAGTGGGCCACTGGTGTTCCTAGTTTGATTCTGCTTTTGACGGTTCGAATATGCTCTTAGGTGGTATCTGTATGTTCGGTTTCGTATTAGTACTAAGGATTTGGACTTTTATTAATCTTTTTTTTCTAACACACAGTAAAAGGATTTGACGTATTGAATTTTTATTTAAAGCCATTGGCACGATGATGTTTGCTTTATGAAATTGCTTAGATACGTTCGGTTTGGAAGCTTGTTTATGTTGAAATAAACGCTTTTAAATTAAAAAGTGTAGACGGAAATTCGTGCACGTGATTGGATTCTATTTTTTATTTTGTGAACGAACGGTACGGTGTGAAGTACTAGAATTCAATTCTCGACATTGATTTGTGTGAATTTTACGAGAAAGTAATTAAAGAGGAAATGATTTCGATTATTGATTCAAGATAAATAGCCATTAAAGACAGTTATAGAGTGACATTGGTATTTAACACTTAAGTTTAGCACGTCTTGTACAAGGATACTAACGAGGGAAAGAAGATGAATTCGTTGAAATTGGGTCTATGTATATGTAATATCACAAGACATTGTCAGTCATATAACATATACACGGTCCTTGGATGCTATTAAGGGATTAGCTCTTAGGTGAACCGCTTACAATGCATCTGGTTCCAGGTTTTAGCTGTCACTTGATAGTAAAACCAAATTTATTATGCTGCAGTGGATTTCCGAAGATTTCGAGCGGATAATGTGGACTGTGATCACTGGAGAAATATCGTAAAGAGACTTAATCTTGGACGACTACAAACCGCAGTTTGTCAACTTATTTAAGCCTTTACAAAAAGAAAAAACGTAAGAGAAAGGTGGGATCAATGCTAAAAAAACGTCTCAAGCTAACAAAGCCTTAACAGAGACAAGACACTTTCGGGGCCCTTGTTTACTAGACATTAATGTATGTTCAGGTCTTATTAGGAGACTGGTGGCCAACTCCATATTCATCAGCCTTTGATGCACGACCTAAGTACAATACATTGAAGCAACAACAATCTCTATTTACAAAGTAGCAAAATTTTAACGTGTATCTATTGTACTAACCCGTGTTAATAGTCGATAATGTGTAGGTAAAGCGGAGAAATTAAAGAGAGAAATGCATAGCTGAAGTTATAAATATACAGCACATGGAGGTCCCGAAGGAACCAACTGTGCCAGGCCAATAAAGTACTTACTTGATTGTATGCTCCTTTTTCTAGAATTTCTCAGTGCTTCGTATAGAGCAAGTAGACGCTTCACAGACAAAGGTGCTGGGTACGACAGTGACGAAATCTGAATATAGTTTGTCGCCTGTGTCTTGGAGACGTCCGGAAGCATACGGTATCATTCCGGGAAGTAATGAAACCTAGTTGTCAATCCTAATGCTGGTTCGAGGCTTGAAAAACACTCCTCCAAGCCTGCATACGCCGAGCCCATTTCCTATGATCCAATTATGACGCGAATTTAAAAACAAATGAATTCAGGTCTCCATTGCGATAAGTCTTTTGTTCTAAAATTATTGCAATTTGGAAGGATTGAAAGTGTTCAACAAGGCCGTAATCATCACACCTAGGCTGTAGCTATAGGTCCATCTAGTTAGCCCCCTCCGCCGTTTTTTCATTACACAGTTCATCATTATCAGAACCGCGTATGTCTTCGCTTGGAGATACATGTTTTTTTCCTTCAAAAAGACATTAGCGCCGCAACCTAGATTGCTTTTGAGGTCATTCGTGAAGACTCGACTACATTAATTTCCTGGTTCAGATTTTGGGCGAAATCATTCGTGAGCACAAAGAAAGTGAATTTCGACGACATGCCCATAAAGCCATGCCTCAAAGGACAGCCAACGCCCAAGGTCAATACGACTCTATTGCGTTTAGTGAACAATTTTTAAAGTGGCTTTGAGGATCCAACCCATGATATAAGTAGAGGGGGATTCATCAGTGCGTCCATAGCAGTGCTCGGCGTGGTAGGGAAAAACCGCATGCAGCCGAGACAGACCACTTTTTGTAGTCTGCTGAAAGTAGCAGTGATGTATTTTTGTAAAAGCTTATTCCCGCCAGACAACTGATGCTTTGAATATAATTGGTCTTACCAAAGGCGTGTAGATTTGGGCCGACATCCATATGAGATTTTGGTGACGTAAGAATTGAAGCCGGAGGACCATAGACAAAGCCGTGAGTTCGCTAATTGGGTGCTGGAAATGTTGGCCGGAGATCCAAATTTTGGCCAGAAAATCATTTTCTCGGACGAGGCCCATTTTTGGTTCAGCGGCTATGTAAACAAGCAAAATTGCCATTATTGGAGCGAACCCTATCCCCAAGTGCTCGACCAAGTATCATTCATCCACAAAGATAGACTGTTTAGTGCGGTTTATGGCATGGCGGCATTATCGAACGTTATTTCTTTCGAAATGAGGAAGGAGACACTGTTACCGTCAATGGTCTCAGGTATATAGTGACGTTAGCCGACTTTCTATGGTCAGAGCTCAACAACATCTATATATCCGAGTTGTAGTTCCAACAAACCGGCGCTACGTAGAATACAAGCGAAGTTGTGACGAAAAATTTAGCGACTGAGTGATCACTCGGCGAGCGTTCATCAAATTGGCCTCCTCGATCCTCTGGGGCTATGTCAAGTCCTTAGTCTATGCTAACCAGCCAACCACTTTGGATGAGCTCGAGGCCAAAATTCAACACGCTATTGCTGGAATAACGGCACATATTGGACCGACCGCTTGAAGCAATGACAACGAAGGCGAGGCTGCTATTTGAATGACATTCTATTCCACATATAATGACATGAACGTAGCTTCAAAATAAAGCCAAAATAAATTTTATAACTCACACCGTTTATTTACATTTTGTTCCCCTATTGTTCTCATCTGATCACCCCTGTGTCATTAAGAATTGAAAAATGTGACATCTACTTTGGTGATTGGTATAAACAGGAAAGGTGCACGTGTAATACGAGTAGCATGACTTAGGCAAGACATTTTGGACTTCAGCGATGGGAATGAACACCTGATTACAATAAATGACAAATTCGGCAACATATACCCCATATTCGCTCAGATTGATAGATTGATTTTACAAGCTCATCCACCAGATTTATGGTTAAATACTGCCCTTGGTAATTTTTGACCCCAAGTTAGCAATCCAAATGAACATAGCCTACTCGACTTCGCGAGGGAAGTGAAATGTCATAATAGTAAACATATCCATAAAGGGACATGGCAGTCACCTAACTTAAAACAGGGAACCAATTTAGTCGGCACAAGGCCAAGCTCTAATATGCTATGTCCAAATATTTCGAGAAACCAAAATCAACTCAGACCACCACCTTGTTCTAGCCAAGTTACGAATGTCCCTGATGATAAAATACCGAAGTAGAACTAGAACTTTGTAGTAGAAGAAGAACTTTGGCGTTAATCGGCTACTATTACTGGAGCCTTTTCAACCGAGTCTTCCAAAATATCCCCTGCAGCCAACATCACATACTTAAGAGCAATGGCGACATTTCCAGCATAATACTCGTAGCATTACAGCAAAAATTCTGGTTTAACGACGAGTGTCGACAATTGAATGCAGAGAAATAAGAAGCATTGTAGGCAGCGCTGCAAAAAAGGACGATGGCTGCTCACGAACTCTATGAGGAAAGAGACGAGAGGAACACTGGCTTCTCAAAAAAAGAAGGAAGCAGAGAAGAGCTTGATCGAGGCCATGAAAAGGTGCTTTTGACGAAATGATGTTCGAAAGATCTACCACAATGTGTATAGAATTTGTCGAGGACACAAATACCGAACCGAAGCATGCTGAGACAAAATCGAAACAGATTGTTTCATCGTGTTGTCTGGAGGAACCCGAAATATCAATAAGAGGTCTGAATAGCGATATCTAGACTTAGTCCAATAAGGCTACAGGAGCAGTATTGTCGATGAGTCCAACGGAATTATTCCAAGGAGCGGCGATTGAGCTGATAATGAATATATGTACATATACCAATTCATCTCTAAAATATGGTTGGTTGAAAGTATGCTCAGTGCCTCAGCATCCTTTGTGGAATCCTCAATCCCCAAGACGGGAGACAATCTAAACCGCATACATTTTAAAGGAATAGTCTCCTTGACATCACGTACAAGACTGTATATACTGAATATAATATACTACGTGAACCCTCGAAACCGTGGACCCTAGATAGTGTCCAGTCAATGTGAATCTATGTCATCGATCCGTAACAAATTCTCCTTCCGCTCGGGAATAAAGAGCGCTAGGTTCCCCGTAAAAGCATATAACATCACCAAAGCGTTTGATGTCAGAGAATCAGATCAGATGCGCTATATGTGAACCCTTCAACACCATACATGACATAATTATATGTACAATACAAAATCACATTGTAACATCAAAGACAGAATATTTGGAAAGTCTGCACATCTGTTAGCATACTCTGACGACATTGAAATTTTGGCAGAAATCAGCGAGCTGTCATTGAAGAATGCACCCATTAAAGCAGAAGCCGCTAAGATGGGTTTAGTGGTAAATGCTGTCGGCAAGAACACCAACGCCACGGACATCACATAACAATAGTAAATCCAAGTGTTGAGTTGGTACAACGTTTCCTCTATCTGGCCTCAGCTGAAAATTCGTAAAACACCACAACCGTAGATATGAATTTGAAAATTACGCTTGCCAATAGCTTCGAGAGAAAATTAGTCAGAGAGACTAAAACTCATAGGCTACAATAGCTATAACATGTCTACCGAATGAACAGTACCGATGCAGTCCGGAATGTCTTCGAATCTATTCCGTAGCATCAACGCGGTAGAGACAAATCCTCGTTTTAGTTGGCGCCATTAAGTAGAAAGAGCGCTCAGCCTGGTAGCAGTCAGCGTAAGATCGACCTAAATGGAGAGAGTTGTTGGTTGAAGTTCACCTCGGACTGCAGCGCCACTTACAGCAAAAAATAAAACGTCATCCATATAAGTAAAATCTCCAGAGCTCTCACTTATCTACTTAGCTGGTGATAAACTCCGGGGTGGACCTGGGCCTAGACCAATACGCCTCTCTAGTTAGCGCTGTCTTTCTGTCCAGTTGCGCGCTCCAAGTTGGTAGCTCATCTCTATAGATGTCTCATATGCGCACTTAAATTCAATTTGGACTTCTTGGGTTTTTTCCAGGATCTTTCATAGTGTGAATATTTAGTCGTTTATGAGCCAATCAAATTTTTCCTAAGCTTGGACATCGTTATTCTTAAGCTTGGATATCGTTATCCTCGTCACATATTTCTTGACTGTTATCGCCAAGATTGAATGGTTCATTCAACCTGAGAGTGCCCTCCCCGTTTAACGGTCTGCAAATGTGTTTTTTCTAGATTCTTAGTACCGACAGCGACTCTATTACAATACCAACTATGTACCGGAAAATATATTCGACAATAGGCACTTCTTTTGAAGCGCTGCGGATATTTCTCCATTATTATCCGTAACCCTAGAATTGCGTAATATGTCGAACTAGGTCCCTGAAAGCCGCGGACCGATCTGGGTCGACTACTAATCTGATGTCCTTAATTTGTATTGCTTCGCTAACTTTGTTGTCATGCACGATAGCCGAGGGAATAGTATTGCGACGGAATTTTTCCATACATCGCGGGGAGGGAGGGAGGAAAGAAAGAGAGATACCGATGTACATTGGTCTTAAATATTTGCAAGTCATAATGACTAGGAAATAAAGAGCTCTTCAGGACATTCCATTAACGAGTTCGACGGCTTAGGAACGAATCACAGTATATCAGAGTATGTCCGAAAGTAGGCTTGAGGGTATACTGATGAGTATTCGTAGCGAGACGGGTGTTGCGGTTGGAGGTTTGAATACGCGGAATGCTTCTGGAAATTTCGTGGCGAACTATAAGTTTTATTGTATGGCTTTCAAACTTATCTAACTAATCTGCATCTGGTTTTAGGAGCAACTGACAAGATGTGAACGTTGTACTCCAATTTTGGCAGGGTATATGCCTTATATATGTATATTGAGGCAAGATTAGAGGAGTGAAATAATTCTTACATCGTTTGATGACACCTAGATATTTCGAGGAACTTTTGACGAATCGAATATGTGGTCATTCCAACGAAGGCTGTAAGTGACACTCATCCGGAGTGTGTTCATAAAATTCCGATGAGCAGCGATCTGCAGCCGAAGAGCAAGGACGGGAGTAGGGAAACGAACGTCAAAAGCAGAAACTACTGCCGTCAGCAAAGGAATATATTGTATTAAAAGTAGCAGAGAAGAGATCATTGATGGACATTAAAAAGAGTGTCGAAGACAGAACCGAGGCTTCTGGCAGACCAGCATTTATTTTATGAAATATTCAAGTAACTTGAATTGAGCGTTCCGAAAGGTAATTTCTAGTCCATTGAAGAAGAGAGTTGTCGATCCCAAATGCACGCATTTCCAACAAAAGAGCCTGATGCCAACCCTATCACAGTTTTTGGTGAGACATGCCATCAAATCACTAGTGGACCTAATGCATAATAACATTAGGTACGTATGAAATATAAATGTAAGATATTTCATGTGCTGACGGTTTAACAGCACTTCCATCATCTTGGAAAGAGGGACGTAAGTGCGATGGATCTGTAAGAAGAGACAGAGAAAGATACACATTTTTTAAAGACGGTCTGGACAAATACAGTTTTCTATCTGCTCGGAAAGTGTCCTAAAGAGTAGAATTGATAGAAAAACTAACGCAGTGGTGTTGCCAGCGTGGAAGAACACAAGAAGGAGAGGTACACCATCTTTGCCATAGAAGTCTCCGGGTATAACAATATGACTTTCTAATTACAGAAATAAATGCTTGCTCAATCTGTCGTTTTCAGCTGAGTGCATCTGAATTCCTTTAGCACCGGATCAATTGCTTCCAACCTGGTTCATCAATAATACAGAAATAAATGAACAAATGGAATAATGGGTGGACTAAGGCATAAACCCTTTACTCATTGTGTTGTGTGTCCTTCTGAAATAAGAATAAACAACTTTTTGAAGGTAGACGTCTAGATAGTCGTCACGCCGATTATTGTATCAACAAATGCATGAGTTAAATATTTATGTATGTGACGTAGAACCTCGATCTCACTCTAATATTCATTCCATCATTCCATATTCTAAATATTTCATTCTGTGCGAGATGGGCATTTGAATAAGAAGGCACAGATGAAACTTCGAAAGAAAGCTCTAAGGGAATAGATAACAATACTACATGCAAGCTGATCTTCAAATCCCAAACCGCAAGTTGAGTGTAGTAAGGGAAATCGAAGCTCGGTTCATCGTTTTATATTTTCGTAGAAGTTGGAAGCCGTAGGCTGAGTAACAAAAGCAGCATACTAAAGATATAAGTGAGAACAAAAACCTACTGTGTCTGGAAAAGTGACTTTTTAACGTAGGCGTCCAGACTTATATAAAGACCTTTATTTATTTATATTTAAATCCCGAAGAAGATATATACATACTCGTATGTTGTATGCCAAAATTCAATGTCAAAACGTTTAATTGAATCCCGAATTCCTTTTTTTTTTTTGTCAAACAAAAACAAGAGAAAGAAAGTAAGAATAACAGAATAATTCATCCGATAGCATTGAACTTCCCCAATGACCCAAATTGTGTTAAGAAATATCCAAACTCGCAACCTTTAACCTGGCATTTAAATTTCAGCCTAAATCAACTAACTTGTACAATTTAGCCTCATCCCTGTCCAATGGATAACCTTCGTCAGCCCCTTCTCAAGCAGCTAAGAAAAAACAAAACATAACTATACTCGTCTCTCACAATGACACAGGCCTATTTTCCCACGAGCATATGTTAAAGACTCATTCCTGCTGTGTCCGTTATATTGCTTTTACTACTATGAGTGGTGAGATCTGGCGGAACTTTTCCCTTTGTATCGAAACACAACAAATTGATCCCATTTCATTGGTATCCGAGAGTATTTGTTACTTGTTCCACAGTATTTGACCATTTCCTATGATGACAACAGCATCATCAATGGCCAACTTGGACGACGATAATGGACTCCAGCCACAAGGGTCGGTTGGATAGTCTGGCGGGGGTTACTCCAACGACACACGCATATTCAATTCTCAAAAACTCACACATTCGAATACCCATGAATACGTGTGTACATACATACATATGTATATCCGCATCCTGTCCAAATGGGATTTAAACTGAATTGACCAAAGTTAGGTATGTGCTGTGTCAAACCCTTGGAACTTTTATAGTGAGAGAAACTTTTAAATGTGAGGATAGGTAGGATATAGTTTGAAGAGTTTTTTTTTTTTTGCTCGTAACCTAGGGGGTGGACCAAAAAGTCTGATCTAAAGGCAATCTAAAGGATATGCCTGTGTCTACATAGTGAACATAAATTTCAATTTCCCCCACTAAAAAGGTAATAGACTACTGTTTAAGGATTCAGGATCAATATAGATTTTTGGCTCTATCTAGGTACCCCAACTATAGGAGGGGTACTCGTAAGAGGTATCTGCTCGTATCTTTGTGGTATAAAGTTTAATAGTGCGACCTAAATTTCACTTTTTCCAGACAATGAGACACAAAGTTTTACTTAGAAATTATGTGCCAGCACAGGGGATGGAGATGAAGATGAAGTGAAATTATGGACAAAGTTGGATTCCATCCAGAAGGGGTCCATTAAAATGAGGGCGGGATACAGCTTGAATTTAGAACGAAATGAAATTGAGCTGAATTTGAAAGTAATTTTTACTTATACAAAGTCCCATGGATTTACGAGCATGAATTTTTGTGGCAGTAATTTCAAATAGTCTTCAAAAAGAAGTAATTATTTTCAGTTGGGCTATGAGCTGTAGAATATTGCCGCAGTTCATTATTATAATATCATCTTTGTCGCAAAAGGCAACTGACGGAGAAAAATAATGCTAAAACGCGGTTGCAGCTAAGATGTGCCTGAGGCGCACTAACATATTACGAGACTACCCAAAGTGTGAATACTTGATAGGGTCCCCACGTCTGGAAACTACCGATATAGTAGAAAATTCAAATACGCATTCATAAACTAAAGGATACTAGCGACACCAAGTTAAGTACAAAAGTGCAGCATCATGGAAGTGATCGATTATGAATACAATTCCCCGGGCACTTGTTCTGTACAGAGCTTGAATGATACTGAGGCGAATAGAAATATTCATCATGTCAGATATCGACGACAATTTGTTATTTTTATGGAAATTTGTTATTCTGGAACTCTCTGACACAAAGAAGGGCAAAAGTTTCGAGCTTGGAAATGTAATACGGCAACACAAGACAGAAAAAATGAATCCAGACGGCGAAGCAGAAACCCTTAGTTACATTTACAAACGAAAGCGTACAAAATGTTTTATTGCGGAACGGACAGATGAACTCATAGAAAAGATGTTAGGCTTATCAAAAATCATCGAACGACTAATGGTCATCAAACTGACAATTAAGCACGAAACATGGAATATTATAAGCCCCTACGCCTCGCAAATATACTCGTAAGTATTTTGCCACTACTTTGCTGAGGCTTTTAAAGGAATATCAAGCGAGGAACTCCTTTTCATCTATATGCAGAGAGTGCCATGGAGGAAAAAATGGTAAACTTGGTAATGGTAAGAAAGATCTACTAAATGCCATAAGCCTAGACAAACAACTAAATGCGTAAGGTAAGAGTATTTGGAACACCCTCTGTGAAAAAACTCGCTTCGGTGTCTTAAATCGCCGGCTCTACATAAATAAAGGAACATCGTGATGCAATAATGAGACGAAAGCTGCGGTAAGAAGCAAAGTGCAAGCCTTTTGATCGTGGATCAAGTACAGCTGAAATCGAAAAACCGATAAATTCGTCTTGAGTCAGGCTTCAAACTTTATAAAAACGAGCACGTAGAATCTGGATCGGGAATCGGAAATACAAGCGCTTTTCTCGTTTTCATTTTGTCAACAGAAATGACTTTCAAACAGTGTTGTCGTTTTTGCAACTTATTTTGAAAATCGGTCTTCAATTTACAGACTTCAAAGAATATTGCGATTTTCTTGGTCCTTGTAGCCCACTAACTAAATTTGCTTTATGTCATATTGTGAAGAAGTTAAATAGATAGATACGAGTATATGGATATGTTATTTGTTTACAAACTTTGCTTTTACAAATTGATTGGGAAAAGGTATACTAATAAAAGGTAATTAATAATAATAAGAACGCCAAACACCTAAACGAACGATAAAGCTATGGTATCCCACCAGAAAAAAATTATAGATTGCTGCCTGCCTTTCAACCACATGAAAGTCAATGTGATATGACGTGCAATGCGCACAGCCAAGAAAAGTAAGATATTCCACCAGTCTCTGTGTCTGAAGTTAGAAAAGAAATTAAGACAAGACTCAAGACGAAGAAAGCCCCAAGGTATGACCTAATTACAGGTAAAATACTAAAACAACTTCCATACAAAGGTGAAGCTTACCAATTTAGTTCAAGCTGCAATCAGATTACATCACGTCCCCTACCACTAGAAAGTTGCTGAAGTGATCATGGCACCTAAATCAAGCAGAAAAATCACTGTGTGAGGGATCGTCTTATAGCCCTATATCCCTCCTCGCAATCCAGTCAAAATTGTACGAAAGCCTATTTCTCAAACGCCTAAAACGAATAATTGATCGTTAAAAAACTAGTACCAAACCAATAGTTTGGCTTTAGAGAAAGTCTCTATAGGCCAAGTACATAAAATTACTGATGTCATAGAAAAGTCGCTGGAAGAGAAAAAGGTTTGGTCTGCGTGTTTTTTGGACGTAGCTCATGCTTTGGCGCAGGACTAGTGAACAAACTGAACAATATTCTACGAATACAGTATTCCAAGTTACTTTAGAATAAAACAAGAAGATGCGTCCTCCGAACTAAGAGAAATAAAAGCGAGAGTTCCTCAAGGAAATTTCCTGGATCCAACACTCCACCTTTAGTCCACTAATGACCCTCATGGATACATATTTGGGCTTAACAATGCATTCTTTCATGTTGAAACAGGAATGAAGATCTATTGTACTTCTAATATCTTATCCGCGTTTATGAACCATACCTCCATCTCATTGAGTAGAAATCCTGCGCCAAATAACACCAATTGGAGAGAGAAGAATCTGCAACATAAAAATCCCAACATCTTAAGCCGTCAGCTCAGTATCCATGTGAAGCTAATAATGCTCAGAGTAGAATGTTTCAATTTTCCTATCATCGTGAAATCGACATCGCCAAATTCGTCAGATAATAAAAATTGTAAAGGTAATAAATGAAGTAAGCCTCAAAATTCGGTTTCAACATTTCGACGAAAGTTCATTCACACCTGTTATATCTTGAGTAGGCCACTCATAAATAGATAAGAGTAATTCAGTCAAATGGAAAGCATGCGACCTATTTCATAACCTTAAATCGTTTATCATTTCGTAAACATCAGTTAACATATAACTTGAAAACCACGCAATTTGCCATACCACGTTCGATGAAAATTTCAGCGATTCATTGAACTCCACCATAAATATTTACCTTTTATTCTACTTAACTGAGAAGAAATTCCTGGAATTTGTATTTATCTTTTCCGTGGCTCTTGAACATAAACAGAGACTCCAGCTACACAACCAATCAATCCCACCTTGAAGATTACAAAAAAAAAGTTTTCATCATTCCAACTAAATCACATTTCGGTCCCGCGTTTGAACGCTTTCACATAATCAAAATTTGTTGGAAGACCAAAAAAAAAAAATTAGAACCCTTTCTGTGACTCCTGGAATTCATTAGCGCTCCAAAAATCTTCGAAGGCACTTCATTTAAAACATCCAGGCAGGTAGGTGCTCTTGTAAATTAATTTACATAAGAAAACTTTCCTCACAGTTGGTCTTTGCATATTTTTATACCCGCAGGTTTGGCTTCTGCACTCCAGCTTCTTCATCTTCGTAACTCTGTTCATAAGAATCTTTGGAATTCAGAGGTAAAGATTTTTCATTTTACCCACTTTCGGTCTCGGCAGACTAGAATGGGAGGAAGGAGCCACCTACATATTATAGAATGAATATTTTAGTACGAAATTTTTAACACAGTTTCCATGTACGGAACAATAATATATGCAGCAGAGAACTTTCTAATAAACATATTAATTAATTGCCAAATTATACCGGAGTTTCTCACACATTCATTAAAATACTCACACATAGATACCATCACAGGTATGTAGATACTCATAGAAGAAAAAGCAACCTCGGAGCAACTCCTGTCTATCTTACAGGGGCGCTTAACACCCACAGCATGTACAAAAGCTCCTCCTGCTCCTGTCGTCGGTAATTTATTAGCCCGATGTACCTGGATGACGTTTTAAAACTTTTCACTGTACACTTGACAATTTTTTTTTTTTTTTTACTTTTTGCTCGAAAGAAAAACACAATTTTTTTTTTAATCTTATTCGCCACTTGATTTAGTTTTTGGGAACTTTTCTACTACAAGGGATAAGTTACACGGCATCTATAGATACAACTGTTTCAGGGGAAAAATAAAAGTTGTTCGTTACTTTTTTTTTTTTTGTTGTTGGTGGGTGTGGGAAAATTGTGGAAAGTCGTCTGAAGACCACCATGCCCTAACGACATGACCACATGAATTGCGAATTAGTTGGCAGACCAAAGACGTGCTCTAATAACTTTTTCGATTGGTCCGAGGCAAATAAAAGTATACCACCCACCAGAGCAAGTGATATCCGCCTGAGTTATTCCAAGCGTTCAATGCTCCTTAATTAGTGATTGGAGGAGTTTTGATTCCCTTTTTGTTCCTTCAAATTGCACGGTGAGGAAGTTATACTTAAGGGGGTTGAAAGAATGGCTTTTTAGTCGGTTCGGGCATATGATAATTTCATTTGTTCATTCCTTTTTTGGCAATTTTACGTAGGCTTAATTCGATTATCTAAGTTTGGATAATGGCTATTATACATAGTACATGTATATAATGGCTAGTTTTGTCTCTATCTCGTACCTCTGAATCATCTATTTTTTTTTCTATTGATTCAGTTTCTGGAATTTTGTCCTTGTTTAATCTGTTGAAAAATAATTCTGAGGGTGTTTTTCCGGACACCGAAGAAGGACTACTATCGTACATTATCATAAATTCCCACAGACTTTAAGGCCTTTCCGTTCTATTTTTCCTATTTTCAAATGCTTATATCACGGTTTCGCCTCTCTACTTCTCCATTCTGTTAAGGCCAATATGGAACGCTATTAAAAGGTATGATATTGCACTATTTACAGAACTCCTTAAATTCATTCTAAATTGCTTGCCGTTGATGGCTGTAATTCATACGGGAAAACCAAGTCTACTAAAAATTTCTCATAATATGTTTATAATGTTTGAGCTATTATTACTTGTACAAACTTTTATTTCCTTATAACGACTGTAGTAATCTACTACAACGAAAAGGAGGAGTGGTAACATTAAAAAAATATCTGCCCATGGTGAGACCGGAGGATGTGGCATGGCAACCACTCCATACCCTCTGCACATTTTAATGAGATCTTTGTAAATTTCTGGCCACCTCATTTTCGTTCTAAGCGGGCCTTTCATAGCAAAAATTCCTGGATAACCTTCATGTGCTAAGTCTAAAATATTTTTTCTCATTTTCGCAGTGACTACTATTTTATTTTCCCTTACAAGTTCACAATCACAAAAACTTTTCAAAAATTCTGTATCGAACGAAGCGCTGATGTACTCGTCATACGTCAGACGGGATATATTTGATATCTGTCAAAACTTTTTTTTTTTATTTGTTCAATTAACAAAAATACTTCTTACATATACTCGTAGATACAATTATACAAATTATTGAATTCAAGATTATTATTGGCCCGGGTCTACCCCGGACACCTTTATTAAACTTATTAACAAGCAAAGACCTAAAGCGAGGCTTAAAAACTAACAAACATATTCTTAACCTAATGGGGAGAAGAGAAATGGTAGTCGGGGGAGTTGTTAAGGGACTGGCATATTGAGCAGTGCTTTTTATTATTTCATATTTGTTGCAATTTAGGTCAAAGACTTCGACGTAGTTGTTTGCTATACGCAACATTCTAGATATTTCACAGTGAACGTAATTGGTGCGGTGAGTTCGGATCAGAGGAGTTCGGCAGATCTTAGATTACGGGGATTGGGAGTGAATGCAATATTTTGCATTATTCTCGAGTTTCCAGTCAGTAACTGGTGGATAAAAAGTACATCAGCGACTTCACGACGTTTTTTTAGGGTATGCATGGTAATTACTGCCTATTACTGCCATGACATTTTTTTTTTGTTTTTTTTTAAAGAACTTAACACTCAAGAGGGTATTACTACTCTTAAAATGCCGGAGCACGTGTTAAGTTTTTCGGAAAATTAGATAATGGAGAGACTAAGTTATTAGTGTAAATTGACTGCCTAACGTAAACTGCAAGGGTGTGACTTGGAGACACTAATACAAAATACATGGAGCATTCATTTATTTTATTGGAAAAAAGGAAATTCCATACAAATTGTTGCTCCAAGGACGAAATCAAAACCAAATTATAAAATCCCGAACAAATTTAATGATTTTATTTTCTATAAAAAAAAAATAAATTAGCTTAAATAGTACTAAATTCAGCTTAACTTACAAATTGGTGTAATTAAAGAGCAACAAATTAGACTTTTAAATTCCAAGCAAAAATTTCCTCAGCAGCCAATCTCTAACCTTATTTTCTTCGATGCTAATGAGGACCGCATGCGCGCGTAGTTCATAGACAATTTTCTATCTTTTTCGTTAGAAAGAGACGAAATCGATAATTAAATGGAGTTGCCAGTTGTCGAAATTGTTTAAAAAGTTGTTATACATATGCGTTTTTCCATGATCCGATGACATTCCGGGGGCCGTCTGAGACCTAGGTCTTAGATTGAAGACTCTAAGTCCAAAACAGCGAGTCTTCCAATTGATCTTTTAGCCTTTATTGAGCCGTTGGAAAGTTTAACGTCAGCCACTTGTAGCGGCAGCCTTTTGGCACAAAAAAAAAAATGTTTAGTTGTGGTGTTCTATTTATGCTCCCTCACTGTACCAAATCCAGTCAATTTACCCCTTTTCCCCTCCTAATCTATTAATTTGACCTACTAATCTCTCTTTCGCAACCCACAGCAAAACCTGACTGTCTATTTTCAAATTCCCTCATTCCACTTTCTTCGTAGGCTCACTCTCTCAGCGTGTTCTTGTTCCCATGATGAATATGTTCGTTTTGTCGTAGAGAGCGTTGTGTTTTGTTAATTTAAATTCAGGACGAAGAGGTGGAAAGCCTTGCTAAGGCTACAGATCGTGTGGTAGTAATCTATGTAGATATGAATGTTTATATGTAGGTTGTGTACTGTGATGAAGAATATAATTTACACAGGAACCTATTTTTGCGAGAGAGAATCTAGAGTAGAAATAGATTATATGAGTAATAAGCGAAAGAGGTAGAAAGCGAACTAGGAAGCAAAGAAATGGGACATTTTTTTTTTAGAGAACGAGACCAATAGACCAATCAATGGCTTTACGGGTTTTGATCAGCTGATGGAATCAGCAGACTAGATCGGGTTTTTTTGTTGGACTGTCTGGGGACATAGCGGCAAGGTCGTGTTGGTTTGGATTTTTTTTTCTCCTCCTTTTTTTGAGTTGAAATTGGACAGTCTGAAACTAGAGCGACAAGGTCGCATTGGGTTCGGGTCCCTTTTCGTCGGCACGAAAAGTGGTTAAAAAAAAAAAAAAAAAACAGGAAGGATTTTATTCAATCGAAAAGTATATACGCCGACATATTCCTCCTTTTAAACACTCCTCGAATTTCGCCAACAGTCGGTGGGAAAACTCCCCGAACAAATCCCAAAAAAAAAAAACAAAAAACACGCAAAGTGACCGCCGCGCTATATATAACAAAAAAACTTAAAAAAAAAAAGGAAAAGTGAACTACCCCTATCCCCCCCCCCACCATTACACCAACGCATCAGGGTGTCAACCCAACTACCAACTAATAAGGTGTTGGACGAAAAGTCCTTCTAGTGACTGCGGAGTTAAATAATCGTAGTGCGAAATACGATCACAATAAAAAAAAAAGCTACATCGCCTGCAAGAGGTGCGCCGCGTGATTATCTGAACAAAAAAAAAAGTGGCCAGAATTTGAAAATTTTTTTTTTTATGTACACCCTGAATGACCCGAACTGCAACCAACTTCAGACTGCTATAATTTCCAAACCGTTTACGACAGCGAGCTCAAATTTTGACACACGACAAATAATTTTATTATTTACAAGCCTATTAAACAATTTGTGTCTCAGTTGTGTTGAAAAATTTTTATCCGCGATGGAATTCAAACGTGATAGTGTGATTGCTTTATATTTAGCTGGAAAATCCCAAGTAGCCATCGTTAGAGCCCTCCAGCACCTCAACGTGAATAAAGCATTTGTGTCTCGAACCATAGCTCGTTATCGTTATACTGGCAGCGTTGTAAAACGCCATGGAGATGGTCATAAAAAAACAGCAACATCGGCTGAAATGGTTCAGAAAGTGAAGGCTCGAATTGAGCGGAATCGGCGTCGAAGTGGAAGAAAAATGGCTCGTGAGCTCAACATATCGTTGGAACGCATGCAACACATACTGAAAAATGAGCTTGGGCTCAAGCCTTTGAAGTTCCAAAAAGCACACGATCTTACACCGCAACAGAAAAAAGTTAGAGTCGAAAGGGCGAAGGAGTTGCTACCCTTGCACGAAAGTGGTGAGTTGCCGAATTTGGTTTTTTCCGATGAGTCGCCATTTGTTATCGAGCAATATGTCGACAAACAAAATGACCGAGTTTACTTGCCAGAGAAGTCCTTCGAAAATGTGCACCTTCGGACGGCCACCAGAAAACACGCAGCACCAATGGTGATGGTTTGGGCCGCCATAACCACCGATGGTCGCTCTCCGCTCGTATTTTTGGACCGTGGCGTTAAAATTAATGCGATCGTACATCGTGAAACTGTCTTAGAGGCAGTATTGAAACCTTGGGCAAACAATCATTTCGGTCGGAGACCGTGGACATTATTCGCGACAGAGGTGGACATATTGAAAACTACTGATACAATTTTAAAATTGATGTATTTTCCAACATATTTTGCTTTGGCACAATAAAATTTATCAAAAAATAAAAAAAATAAAACATTTTAAAAAGTTGGAGTTCGAGTCATTCAGCCTGTAGTACAAATCTATTACGGATTTTTTTTATTTTGGACATCTATTGCATTGGTATGATGCATCGTGGACAGAAGTATAGCGGCTCTGTTTTACTTGGATACGATTGCCATATTTCGACGAAAGCCAAATATGTTGCTTTCAACCTCCCTTACTCTATGTGGTAGAAAATTTGCTGGAATGGATATTTTATTTTTTCCCGCAAGGTGTGCAGCAAGCAGATTGGTCTTGTACGAAAAGTTTACAGCTGAAATATTATTATAAATGAGCCTCCACATAAGGCAAAATTTTCTTATGTTTTTGGATAATGACCAAAAACTTTTACTACCTTTGGGACATTGCAGTATTTTTGCCTCAGTTTTTGGTCGTATTGGAATTTTACACGCTTGAAGAAAGACGTTGCAGTCTTTTCGGGCTCGTTTCAACTTTTTTCGGTTTTCCTCTTTCGGGTTGGTCTTGTAGGAGCAAAAAAACATTCCTCTATCCCTGACAGCCTCTTTACAGGTCAGTCGTAGCTCGCATTTTTTTTGGTTTGATACTCTTCATCCGATGAAGATAAAGGATCTGATTCCAAAGGGAATAGTGTTTGCGATTATATCAGCAGCGGCATCCAGGTCGTTATCGAGGAAATATAACCAACAGTTAAAATTCTTAAAGAAGCTGTTAAGACCACTCTAATTATCTTTCCTGTATTGTCGTACGGTTCTTTTAGGAATCGTTTCTCTAACTGTGTTGCAAGTATACGAGAAGTTAGCTGATATAACACTGTGGTCCGACGACCCTAGAGAGAAGAGCAAATCTGCGGTGTACTTATCAGTGTTAGACGTTAAAAACAAGTCCAGGATGTTGGCGGTATGACTATCAACATCTGGTGTTCTGGCTCATTTGCAAGCTGTATTAAATTATTTTCCGTAGTGAAATTCTCAAACTCCGTCCTTCAGGTATTGTCTGTCCAGAATGTCGAAGCCACTAAGAATTTTGTATATTGAAATCGTCCGTAATAACGATTTCAGTATGAAGATAGAGGGAAACAATTCAACTCATCAAATTCATTAAAGGTCTAATCGCTGTCCAGTTTGGGTCTTCTACAAATAGAGCAATAGTGGATAATTTCCTTACGGAGGTGGACTTTTAACCACATGAAGTTGAATTCCGGATTGGAAAAGGGGTTACATTATGGTGGAGTTTGGTAAGCTACATCACAACGCACGTAAATGGCGTGACCGCGGTGAGAAAAGAATAACGACACTAGTTTACAGCCAGGCTGCTTCAGATCAGGGTGATCTGAGAAGTGTGGGCAAGGATCTACCTGTGTTTCACTAAGTGGCAAAACAGCTGGTCTGAATTAACATAGTGGACGTACGCAGAAAAGTGATTACTTTTTAGCCCGCGTATGTTTGTCACATTGACCCTAAATTCCCGAATCATTATAAAAACAAACGTAGACATCTATGAGACTAAGCACCGTTTTTTAGCTCCGTTGTATACCGCTCTATTGTAATTACAATAGTTTAGCGATCATTTATATAGATTGAACTTTTCCCAGTTTTAAACCCTAAAAGACTTATATTTAGCTTAGTTTTCTTTTTCTTTTGCAGAACCATTTGCTTAACTTCTCGGGTTTTAAATTTTATGAGTATAACGCTCAGAGTTTTGGCACATGTAGATGTTGAGTTACAGTTCAGTTTACGTGTAATGTTCTCGACATAACAATGCCTTATGTCATCGGCGTTAGAATTTTCGTCAATTCCTTTTGTCAACAAATTGACAGCTGCGCCCAGAGCATTACTGTTGTCAACATTAGGAATAGCAATGACATCAACACATTTTCGCAGTGATCTTTATTACAGATAGTTCACTGTACTTTGCAGTTTATTTATTTGTCTACACAACAATTTGTTTGCATCTTGCAGACAACCAATTCTTCGCAAAATACTAGAGTTGACTTTTTTAATTTAGTAATTTCTTTAAATAGAACTTCGAGTGCAATTGTAGGTGACACATCAAAATTTGCAGTCCGTGGGGCCCGAAGTTAGAGAGAGATATATACAACCCTTCAACGGGTGATAGTCCACTATCTGTGGAGCAGGTGGTGGTGAGCGTAAAGAATGACGCCTTTGTTTTTCACACGACATACAGTGATAAGCAATGCATTATCACTTTATTGAAGATTAACACAGTTCAGGTGGTAGTAAAGCTTACACTGTGAACGCTGAATTTTATCACCAATTCGGTCAACTTTTTGTATATAGTTACGTGTACAAGGCATTTTTAATCAAAATTAAAAAAGTCACTGATTATTATTGTTATTATTATAAAATGCGATATGAAGGAGTCGATAGAGAAAGACTATTAAACACAGGCTGGATTCCGTTTCAATTACGCCGGCCGGCGGCGCTATAGTTTGGATTTCTAAGAACCATTGTACTGTAACCATCTCAAGCACGGACACAGAATACGTCACGTTTGCCTCTTTGTTAAAAAATACAAAACAAACAAAATCGAACTACGAATACAAAGACTGCCATGGAACAACGGTTTCGAACCGATAAAACCTGGTAATTTAACATGAGTCTTGAAACATTGTCAGCGTGTGTGATAAAACGTGATCTAAGAAGGACAACGTGCATTTGTGGAACTCGATATCGATAGTGGACAGACTATCTGATGTCTGATCAAATCGAGTTGGTTTGCCATGTTCAACGAGGGTCGTCGAAAAATGCGATCAAAAAAGAAATAGTGACCCGAGGTGAGAATATGCTGAAAAAACCATAATTGGATGGTGTTGCCTTTGGGCATCTGGGTGGGTGAGTCAGACCACTAGTCATCCAGCTTCTTTTACAGAGGACAACCTCAGTTTTTTTAGTGTACCAATTTTCGATCATGTCGAGGACTACATATCTGCTCTTAAGAGCAGAGACTTGCTAGATATAACCCAACAAAGACTGTACCAACATCATCGCATTTACATGAGCGTAGAAATTAGAAACAAAAATAGCGACTATAGAAAGAGAGGTTGTTTCTCAGCATGGATTTGACCGCATCAGCTAAATAAACAATTTTATCCACTAAATTAAACAACTTTGATGGTTGTAGCTCGAATTTCATCTGGAAATCGTGTGCGGTTAAGACCACCACTGGTTTTATTTTCATTCACTTCAACCGAAGGTTTGATGGGTTATATCCGGGCATCGTGCGAGGGCAATACCATTGATAGAGGGGTTACCAGAAGTTTACTTCCTCTTGGCCGAGTTCGAAACCGAAGAAGGACGAAGTTCGAATTAGAGTGCCTGACCGATTTAGCGATTTTTTTTTCTGTCGCCGCTGAAGGGGTTGAGACTTTTAGGACTCGCGCCTTTCACAGTCTCTTTGCATGTCTTCTTCTGATTTTCAGCTATTCCTTACCTTTTTAGAATGTACTTCTTCAGGAACACGATTGAATTTTTGACTTCCCGGGACAAGGAGTCAGAAACATCGATCTGTCTAACCGTGATAGACTGAGCATCTCCAGTACTTTCTCCATCGTTCCCGCCCAATCTACTGAACGTGTTATAGCAAATCGATCAACATAAAATATAGAAGCAGTTCGTGAGAGTGTTTCTGTGAGTCCTGGAACATCAATTCGGCACCGCAGTCATAAATTAGACATTTCGAGAAGCTTTCTATAGAGTATTTTCATGAAAGTTTTACATTTGCATGCATACAAAGTGCAACTGATTCAATAAATGAAGCCTATCGACCACGCACAGCGAAGTGTGTACATGCACATGCATTATGAAACAAGAACAAGTGGATACCTATTTTTTAAAGAAAATCTTCTTCAGTGAGGACGAATTTGGGGTTCAAATTCATTTAGTTGGAGTTGTTAGCTCCGGTCGGTGTGAAAAAGAACACCACCTGGAGTACAATTCTGTGTGGTCTACTCCACCCTTCAACGTCATGTCTAGAACGTTGGTGCTGGGTTCTTTCAGAACCTTGATTTTCGAAGTCTTCTGCAGCCTTAGAGACTTACGATTATTTACTTCATTTTATGGGCCTAACATCCGTGTCTGCGAGACTTAATTGCCATCATGATGTATGCCGTCTGTGGAGAGGATGATGACGACACTCTACAATATTTTCTCTGTTACCATCCAGCCTATGCTTCGATCAGGTGGAGTCGATATGAAGGTATCTAAATGTTAATAAACATTTTCATCTTAATTGAAGTGCTAGTTCTTGTATTTGGTACTTCTACAACGTTAGTTCTGTTGTTCAGTTCCGCCTTTCCAAGCAATTGCACATGTCTTAATTTCAATCCCGCTCTCGCTTATTGTCTGTAATAACTTATTTCATTTTTTTAAATTTGCACTCCGGTGCTACCTGCTATTATTTTTCCCGAACTTATTGCTTTTCAGCCGGCAAATATATTTTTAATTTTCCGTTTTCTTTTTGACCCACAGTACAACTGACCTCCCCCACACTGAATATGGTATATCCAAGTACTGCTGTAACTTCAGCAGTACAATTACCAGCGAAACGAATGCTGATCTGGTTATTTGCTGCGACCTCTGCGGTGAATCGTTACATGCTTTTGGTGTCGGTTTCAGCAAAAGATCGATAATTCATCCCAAAGACTATAGAAACAATTTCCGCCTTTTCTGCGAAGAATGCAGAGAGATCTCTCTGTCAAACATAACGCTCGTAATAAAATGTCTTAGTGAAGTGGAAACGTCACACGCCGAAAATAAAATATGTTTAAAAAAAATTGAGAACCATTTTTCGAAGGTTGATTACGTCACCAAAAGTGTTGAGGACCTCTCCAGTACCTTCAATAAATCTACCAACATCTATAAATCAAAATTTTAAATTTTAGGTAAACTGGCACAATTTACAGAACTTTCAAACTCCACTGACAATTTCAAAATTGATGTCACGAAAAGCGTTCTCAAAGCATTGCTCTCTTCCTTCACTGACGCTTTGAGTTCTCTTAGTTCCGATATCAATATTCATTTTCATGGTTCATCCAACTTTAGCGCTCCTGCCCTAATTGAATTTTAACTAAAATTGCAAAAGTAAAAGATGTGAGTAATGAGGTCGCAGCATTTCATTTACTTCTCGGTGACATTGCTGACCATATCAGTTCAACAAAATTGATGACCTGCCTGTATAGCAACAGCCCCTAACTAGTCCAAGGTACAATACATCTCTGCCAGCTGAAATGTTTGAGAATGCTATAATCATTCCTTAAGCGACTCCCTTAACGCCACCTCGCTCTCTATCAGCAATGCTATTAGCCGACATTTTTATTCCACCTCCTGAACCGACAGTCTTTCGATTTAGTATTTTCCGAACTTCTCCGGAATGGATTAAGTGACTTGATGAACTATAATAAATGGTGACTGCGCCACCATTACCAGCGAAAGTGAATCAAATCACATCGACAAAAACTGGGTTGAAGACTTTTTTAAGCGTAAATTTAAAATTGGTATTTTCCACTCCTAGTATTAAACTTAGAAATAAGCCCAGTCATAAGTACTCTGTTACCCCATCTATCTAACTTCTCATCGTGACTTTAACTGGAGGTTTAAGGTGCGAAACTTTCCCTCGTTTTCTTCACAGAACCGATTCTTTACCACTTCATCCCCTATTCACTCAATAAGCTATCACAAAACTCATCTTTCCACAAAATCTTGCCTTCGAAAACGAGTTTCTTTCAATCTCACGCCAAACTCCCTCCCAACGTCTCTCTTATCAGGATTCCGTTCCGTCCGTTCCCATATCCCCAATCCTTCCGCCTCCTCGTCGATTGACGATCTCAATACATCCATTGCCTCTTAGACTTCTGCATCTCCAATCTTAGACCCTTAGCCGACATCCGTGACGAAGGCCGTTGTGTCCTTTCCCACTTAAAAGACCGCAGAATTTACCAAAATGTTGGCTTGTACCTCGCTTATTTGTATGATAAGAGCGATTCCATCTGCATCAATGGGACAACTCGAACAAATATTATGGTTTCAATAAAACAATGAGAATTACCTACTGACCCTAAAGAGCTTCAACAAATTTTCGTGAATTTTCATAAAAACTGCAAGCAATCCGTTCTAGCTTTAAAACTACCATCCTAACCCACTCACCAATAACGCACCCAAACGCTTATCACTGTATTACCAAAATGTAAGGGGGCTGTACATAAAAACAACTTCTATATATCTTAACTCCCAAAAGATTCCATAAGATACTTTTGCTTTGGCCGAAATGAATCGAATAACTGATATCAAAGATTCAAAACAGATTACACCAGAATTCAGAGTGTTTCGGGATGACAGCCGTGAGAATAATGAATCCTGGCAATTCACGATCGTTTTTACCCTCAACTCGTTAAAAGGTCAATGAAAATTGAATTTGAATTTATTGGTGTTAAAGTCGCTATCTCCAAGCGCAGATTATACATATATACTCTGTTGTTATGTTCGCCCTTCCGAACCAACACGTGGCTACCAGATCGCGACTATTGTAGTTGACTACCTTTTTGATATCGTTGACCCCTGTGGCGATATAATACGACCGAACAATGATGCAAGACATTTTTTCTCAAATTTTTTTTTTTATTTTTCTACATAGTCTCCTTGTAACTCTACACACTTCTCCCAGCAATGCTCTCATCTCTCTAACCCGTCCAAATAGTACTTGGCGTTTTTCTCTACAAAATAATTGTTCACGAAAGTGATTGCCTCCTCATTTGACGAAAATCTCTGTCCTCCCAGCGCAGATGAAAGATGAGAGAACAAAAAGAAGTCACTTGGGGCTAGATCTGGTGAACAAGGTGGATGGTCAAGTAGTTCAACTCGTAATTCATGGATTTTAGGCATGGCAACCGCTGAGATATGAGACGGCGCGTTGTCTTGGTGAAACAGGATTTTCTTTTTCTGCAAATGTGGCCGTTTTTCCGCAATTTCTGCCTTCAGCTTGGCAAGTAATGATGCGTAGTATGCTCTTGTAATGGTTTTTCCTTTGTGAAGATAATCGGTTAAGAAAACTCCTTTACTATCCCAAAAACCAGTCGCCACCACTTTCCCAGCAGAAAAAATAGTTTTTGCTTTTTTTTTAAGCCCGCTCGCCTTTTGCGGTCCACTGTTTTGACAGAATTTTTGTTTCGGGCGTATAATGGTGTATCCAAGTTTCATCTACAGTAATTAATCGAGGCCAAAACAATGATTTATTGCGCCTAAACTGCGCCAACAGATCGTCGGAAATGTTTATTCGAACACGTTTTTGGTCTAACGTAAGCAAAAGCGGCACCCAACGCGCGGACAGCTTTCTCATGCCTCAATCTTGATTTAATATGTAACAAACACGTTCTTTGGACATTTTTATAACCTCTACTATCTCTCTCACTTTAATTCGACGGTCGTCTAACGCCATTCGGTGAACTCTAGCAATATTATCGTCAGTGGTTGCAGTTTTTGGACGTCTCGAACGTTCATCATCTCCCAAGCTCTTACGGCCACGTTTAAATTCAGCTGCCCAAAATTTCACTGTGGTAAATGATGGTGCAGAGTCCCCATACACAGAGTCCAACTCATTTTTGATTTGCGTAGGCGTATTGCCTTTCAAAAACAAGAATTTAATAACAGCTCGATACTCAATTTTTTCCATTTTCACAAAAAAAACCCTCACATCGACTCACGAAACTTCGTAAGTAACTGTCAAAAGATGCACAACTAGCATTCACTAGCTTTTATTGACAAGTGCCGCTATCTTTACGTTGCGGTCGGAAACCTTTCAGACAACCCTCGTAGTTCCTGGCGATTTTAATCTACCCCATCTCCTATGGACTCATCTCTTATCACGTTGCCCCAAATTCCGTCGTGGAAATCTTCTACCAAAAGATCTTCCACCATATTACGCGATCTGTCCTTCATCATTTCCTCTGAGATATAGCAAAGAACTACGTGCACTTCGCAACAAGAAAAATTTGTTATGACACGTGTACATTAAATCTGGTTCTGAATTTGACTATCGAAATTACCCGCAAACTCATTACCACTTCTCCCAACTTTGGGATATTTGCTATAACAGATCCTTCAGCCGAATGCAATCTACCCTCA
This sequence comes from Volucella zonaria, assembly GCA_963966105.1. Classification (NCBI taxonomy): domain Eukaryota; kingdom Metazoa; phylum Arthropoda; class Insecta; order Diptera; family Syrphidae; genus Volucella; species Volucella zonaria. Next base: position 50,115,459 of record OZ014530.1, read on the forward strand.
TTTCTGACCATTACAATTCCTTCGTTTTATTGATATGAAAAAAAAATCCGATTCTTGTACGTCTTGTTTCAAATTCTCCAATATGTTATCGTCTGATCCTACAGCTATCGCCATTTATTTCGCTAATTTCTTTAATGAATCCTTTTCGATCCACACTCGGATCCCGAATCCTTCGATTACTTAACTAACTGCATTCAGACATCTGTAATGTCTACTGAGATAACACAAGTGCAGCTACTGGATTAACAAACTTACAGATGATTTTTCTCCCGGTACCAATGGTTTGCCCAAAATTGTTCTGAAAAAATGTGTCACTAATCTAATTCAACTCCTTGTAAGTATCTTCAGACTTTCGATCTCCCTAAGGCATTTTCCTCCCCTCTGGCAAAGCGCTTATATAATCCCTATTCATAAAAGAGGATTCATACAGGATATTATTGTAACAACTGTAGACCCATCGCTAAGTTATCCTGCATTCGCAAGTTCTTTGAGAGCATGATTTATGATAAAATCTTCCTTCATTGAAAATCTGTCCTTGCATCTAGCCAATATGAATTTGTTAAAGGCAGATCAACTACTAACCATATTGCGTTGTTTGTAATATACTCTTAGTACATTGTGTGCGCTATCGTAAAGGAAAGGAAAGGATGTTATTGCCACTGACGGTAGCAAAATCTTTGTTAGAATCGCACATAATTTAATTTTTTGCAAACTCCATGCAATTTGTTGTCAAATTGGACCGAATTCTTGGGTCAAATCCTAGTCCATTTTCGTTTTCATTTATCTGAACTAATAAAAAGCCACTTAGGGTGTCCCACAAGGTAGTCACCTTGGTCCATCAATTTTCATTTCGACTAATAATTATGTTATATTATAGAGAACTCACACATATCTGTCTCTGTCTATGCCGATGATATGAAAATAGAAATTCTCTGATTTTCAACTTCTATAAGGCGATCTCAATAGGTTCTCAATATGGTCGCACAAAAACCATTGAGCTCAACATAAAGAAATGCCAAGCCATTTCATACTCCCGGAAGAGTTCAACACTTCCTCATCAAACTTACTATATATCAGCCCAAGCTGTAACTTTGGTCACTTTAGTGCAGGACTTGGGCTTGTTTTCTGCGATACTGAACTCAATTTCCACATTGATTCCCCAATTAGCAGAACTAACTCCGCGCTAGGCTTTGTTAAACGATGGTCCACGGAGTGCTCTGATGTCACAAAATCCCTTTAGATCACATTTAGGCCATTTCTCGAATATGCTAGCTAGGTGTGGTCACCTTACTATTAAAACCGTATCAACGCAGATTCCTACTATTCGCTCTGCGCAGGCTCCCATGGACTGATCACTACATCCTTTCGACGAACAATGACCGATTTAAATTGGAAAAAGCGTCGTTAATCTGCCAATATTCCCTTTATAAAGCAGCTCTTAACCGGCACCATCAGCTGTGCCTCACAGTTGGATTAGACTTTTTTTCAATACCTGCCTACGTAATTTAAGGTCTTTTCCTCTTTTTTGCCCAGACGAACCACTGTCTTGAATGCTACGTGAATATACTCGTACAATAATTTTCATTGCAGCAGATGCACAATCAATTATCATCTCTCCCAGCCCTGATCTTCCCTGTCCTTTAAAGTTAGTTTTAGTTATAAGAGCAGTTTCAATAAAGTCCGGACCTCTTAAATATATTAAATAAATTATCTCACTTAACATCAACATGCACAACTACAATACGAGTATTTCCCGCCCGACATGCCCAAACTTGAACCATATCACTCATCTTATTTTCTGGGTATAAAAACCACAGAAATCTGGAAGACACAAACGAAAATCACTTAAGTCGATATTTAATTGTCGAGAGTTGATAAAATTGGAAATCTGCCCGCACTTTAAATGTAAATCAGGGAACACATCATAAAATCTCATCCTTCATCCAGGCTTTGTTAAACAAGATGAGTTCGATGCCTTCAGCAGCACCAACCACCGAGCACTGGCATGCTTCACTTAGCATCGAGAGGAGCAAATCAACTCAACATTCATGGCACGTTATATTGATTGGCCTACTTTAAGTTAAACCCATTCGCACCATTCGGCCATGTCGAAACTTTCCCGAAAATCAATCACTTGTCCGACCGTTGCCAATTCAATTTTGCATCACACGGAGTACACCGTAAAGTACATTCGCCCTCAAAAACCTCAAACATGAGGAACAACTTCACATCCTGGCAGTTTTGTACGTAAGTCAGAAAGGTCATGGAGAATCCAACTGATGATTGTCCAGGTGAGAATATACATACGAATATACTCGTACCTACAGGCATTCCGCATTGTCATAAGAGTTTTCCACTCCGACTGTCGTTCTTCCAACGTTAAAATAATGTTTTGTACAAGGATCCACTCTCACTCGTTTGCAATATTTGGTTTCGAAAGTATGGGACATTGGAGCAAGAAAAATATTCAGAAACTTGTAATAAGTGTACAAGGACAACTACATGAATGTAGGTGTAGTGTAGTATATAGTATAGTTGTATGTCAGAAGGATTAAAGTTGCCGTGCACGACAATCAAGTGAAGAGAGAGATGCAATGGAACTTGCTCGGGTATTAATTTGACATGAAAATGAAACATCACTGTCCTGGCGCTAGCAGAGGAACAAGTACGGGCATAGGCATGGGCATGGGCATGGGCATAGGTACCAGAAGTTTGTTTGCACCTCTGCCGGACGGCGATGATCGATAGTAAGCCAGATAGTGGAAGCATGGACGATGATAGAGGATAAACACCAGCACCAGCATCAGCACCAGCAACACACCGATTTATTGTCCCACCCCTCAAAACTGAATATTTACAGGGCAAGCGTTCAGCGGCGCGGAATATTCCACGAAATGAATTTATTTTTCACGCCGCCGTTGTAGATAAGCCCTCCGGCAATATTCTCCGATATTGAGTTTGGTTTGGTCACCAAAATACTGGCCCTGGAGTGAGGGTGCATCAACCCTCGTAGGGACTTGTTGTTTGTGTTTGTTTGCCTCTGTAGTGGAATATCATTTTAATTTGGCAGCATATTGAAGAGGGGCACTCATCGGCATGGCTTTAAGTGTGAAGGTATGGTCAGGAGGACTTGGTGTACTTATACTCATATCCAGACTGATGGCATTATCATTCTTACCGATATGAGAATTTACAATACTACCTACGATATGGTCCGGCATCGGTATTATAGAGAAATTTTAATTGAAAATTTATTTATCTCGCGAGAAGGTGGGTGTATGTGATGGCAAAATGATTTCATTAATTCGTACGCTGGATCATTGTGGGTTTAAAGATGAAATAATCATCATGGGCTGGGTATACTCATATTGATTCTAGATACGAACATGTACTCGTATGTAAAGGGTGACCAGATAAGAATGAAAGGAAAAAAATTTAAAAAAAACAACAACGGTCTGAGATATAAAATTGATGCCGGCTCTATTTTGAAGCTACGTTCAAGCCATTATGTGTGGAATAGCACATCATTCAAATGGCCCCCTCGGCTTCCTTGGCAGTGCTTCAAGCGGTCGTTTCAATTTAAGATGACTTAGTCAAATATGTGGCTCGTTATTCCGGCAATAGCGTGTCGAATGTTGGCCTCGAGCTCGTAAAAAATGGTTGGCTTGTTAGCGTACACTAAGGACTTTACGTAACCCTAGAGAAAATAATTGAGTGGTGTTAAATCGCAGGATCGCGACGGCCAATTGATGAACGCTCGCCGTTAGATGACCCAGTCGCTAAATTTCTCCTTCAGAACTTCGAGCGTTGCGTCGCTTGTATGGCATATAGCGCCGTCTTGATGGAACCACAGCTCGGATATATCGATATTGTTGATCTCTGACCACAGAAAATCGGTTAACATCACTCTACGACTATAACTGAGACCATTGACGGTAATGGTGCCTCCTTCCTCATTTCGATAGAAATAAGGTCCAATGATGCCGCTATGCCATAAACCTCACCGAACAGTAAATCCTTGTGAATGCATTGATTCTCGGCCGAAACTCGTGGATTATGTTCGCTCCAATTACGGAAATTTTGCTTATTGACATAGTCGCTGAGTCAAGAATGGACCTCGTCCGCGAAGATGATTTTTTGGCCAAAATCCGGATCACCGGCCAACATTTCCATTGCCCAATTAGCGAATTCACGGCATTGTCAATGGTCTTATACGAATAAAGCTCCAAATCCAACCGCAAAATAAGTCGGGTTGACTCTCTGGCGATATCCAATTCAGCTGATCGACGCCGAATCGACATTTCTGGGTCTTCTTCGATAATGGCCGCTAGAGCGGCTATGATTTCTTCATTTCGTACCAACTTCTGCCTGGTTGGTGGCTTAAGATCCTGAAGAGTTTGCTCACGCTCCCTGGTGACGACCGACCTCACGACGAAATTCACGTTGCGTATTTACAACTGAGCCGATATTTCTTAATAATTTCCGCATGTTAGGAAAGCTTAAAACAATGCATGGTGAAATGGCAAACCTTACAACCTTACTGAATATTTTGACAGATGGATGTCATTGGTAACTTTGACAGCTGCTGAAACATAACAATTGGAAAAACTATCATTGCTATCTGATCACCCGTTACCTTTTACATATTTGATAGTATGTACGCGCTTATGGATTATCATATTTATTCATTTTGACTGGTATACTTGGAACCAATTTGAATTCTGTTGACTTTGCATTCAGAGATATTGTCAAGTAGTACTTTTCAAAGAACCAATATGAATCAATCAATATTGAAACAGAGGAGTATGTGTTCTGCAAAGAAGTCTAATTTTGAAGTGGTATCAATCAATATAGTCGATTTTGTATAACTTAGATGTGATCTCCTTATAAAGATTAGAATATCCCCAGTGGGGGTAGTTTAAGCTTCTAAGGAATAAATGTACAAATCGTGCCAAGAAAATCTCTGGAATTCTGTACGTTTCTATTATTATTCTTATTGCTTCATTCTTTCGTATACATTACATAGATGATTGGTAATATTTGAAATTGCTGCATGTCCTTGCAAATGTATACTTACTTCAACTTAAGTTGTACAGGCAGTTGAACACACTGCAACATAAGAATATTTGTCAAATCAATTGGACTCTGGTTTATAAATGATCGAAGTAAACGTGACAGGTAGGTTCACCTAACATTCCACTGAGGGCACCTCCCACTCAACAGACGGAGAGCACCTCGCTGAGTTCTTAAGAGGGTTATGCTGATGTGTTTTCATATCCAGAACACTGAACTCGAGAGCAAGAATTTCCCAGTTCTTAGACAAAGGCGACTCTTCTCTGGCTGGGAGATTAAATTAAGCTTCTGTAGAAACCATTAAGACTTAATCAGCTTAATTTCCGAATGACCCCAGACAAAAGATCAACTTCCAGGTAGTCATCAATTATAGTTACTCAGATTAACACTTAGCATTCATAGTCCGTTAATGCGTCCCTACATAAGAGGCTTTCCTCCCATAGTATCCATAGATGTAGATGGTTGCGGAATAAATGCATCTGTGATTTGCGTTTCATACCGCAGTATACTCGTATAACGAACGACATTACTCCCATTTTAACCTTGTAAATGTTGAAATCAGGATTTGGTTAATGGAGATCTAAGCTGCAAAATAAATGGAGAATGGAGAATGACAACTTCGTCGTCGCGTCAGCTTATATTCCCTATGATTCAGTACTATTGCTACCACCAAAGGCAGCAGCAAAACTAATTCCAGGAATATGGGGCTTTTCATATGCAGCTTTGCAAGTGCTCAGAATATATTTTGGGGCAATAATTTAAAAATTTAACTATGCGGATGTTTTTTTATTTCAATAAATTCAACAACATTTAAAGTCACAGCGAGAAGATGGTGAACAATAACAGATCGAAAGCGTCAGTGACAGGAGTTGGAGAACAGAATGCTTATGGTGTAAGCACAAGCGGGAATCCCTACAGTTCTTCCCAAACCAGTGAAATCATGTACCAAAATTGTTTTCTATTATAATGCCATCTGCCAAAAGTAGCAACAAATTTAGTGAATTTAATGATTTGTATCAGGTTTAACTGATAAGTCGCTATTTGCTGAATTTTATAATTTTGTAAATATATTTGAATTTCTATTTTTATTTGAAACATTTGTAAAGGAGAATAATTACAAGTTTTTTTTTTTCTATTTTATTTAATTCATTTTATTTAGTTCCAAAGCTTAAAGCTAATTACGAAAAGTTGTTTAATAAATACGGAATTAAATAATAGTAATCATTCTATAACTCAGAAGTTAGTGCGGAATGACTCCTGAATTCATAATTAAAATGAAAAAATCAGAATCTGATGTGGGGTGACAATCAGTTCGTCATTTATACTAATTGACTTCAGATAATATAAAATTCTTAAATTCAAAAATAGTTACATTAAAATTCAACAAAATAACAATTCAAACAATAAAGATACGCATATATACAATAGGTACAACTTTAAAATTAACTTGTGCTGATGATTATGATAGAATTCTCCGAAAGGATTCAACAGTAGCATAGTCGATCGTGACCAGTCTTTTACTTTTTTTAAGAAACGAATGAAAATTAAATGTTGTCCGGATAAATAATGGTAGCTTATTGAAAAATGTGGGAGCTGTAATGCTGTAGAAATGTAAAAAATGTATTTTGTAATCGATTGGTACACTGGTAAGATGTATATTATTTATACGTAGACTGTATAACTGAGAGTTCCTGCTAGGAATATTACCACTTCTTTTAAAGGATTCCCTCAGCACTTTAAAAACATAAAGGTGTCTAATTGGTAAGATACGCTGGACTTTAAAAAGAGGCCTGCTCTGAGTAAGGCGATTTTTATTACAAATAATCCGGATTAGATGTTTTTGCACTATCAACAAAGGTCCAAACGAGTTTGTATATTCAACTTGCGATGCCATATTGCAACTTGGAGTGAACAAGACCGTAGTAGATTAATTTTACAACATTTTTGGAACAGTATTGTTTCATTAAGTACATCTTCCGTATCACTAATAACAGATGGGATTTAATGGTTTGGATATGGTCTTTCCAATGTAAGTTGTAGTCGATAAATACCCCTAGGTATTTATAGTGTTGCACAGATTCAATTATGAAAGAACCGGTAGAATACTGAAAGTTATTTATATAATTACCCTTTCTGCAGCTATGAATGGGTAAGCAAAACTTTTTACAATCATGTGCGTGAAAACAGAGATTTAAATCATATAAAACAATATTAGATGTTTTAAGAGTCATGAGTTTTGTTTTTTCGCTGATGATTAATTATGTGCAGTGAACCAAAGCCTCAAAGTTTCTAGGTCTTTCGAAATCTTTGCGATACATACTAGAGCCAAACGAAGTACAGTCAACTCCCAAGGTCATCATAGCTCCAGTGCGCGCTGCACCAAAGTCTTCTTTTTTTTCATATGGAATATGCAGGTGAGAGCACATGATACGAATAGCAAGGCGGGAGAGATTTATCTCAGGCATCTATGTAGAGCCGAGCCAGCGGTGACGTTTTTTGTGGAAGCTGACACCGCCTTAAAGGTTTTTTGACACGACATCTTTAGTCAAAAGAGGTTTCTTATCCAGGGTAACACCCAAATGGAAAGGTTCATTGGAAAATTGGACGATGACGCATTTAAGCACTAGATGAGTCAGATTAGTGTGAGTCTCTTTTCCACGACCATTATCTCTATCTTCATATCATATGTCTTTGCTGACGAAAAAAGTAACCTATTTTAGGCCATGTAGGTCAAGTGGTGCAGCTGACGTTCCATCTTTTACGCTTGTTAATTGAGTGTTATGAGCTAGATCACAAGTTGAGTTTTAAATTTAATTTTTGTGGGTGTGCTATGAAGACTTTTTTTACTAAGAAATTTGTCCGCGAACTTGTCAAAACCTTATCAGCCTTTGAGCCCTAGTCTCCTACATCTCTACTTTTTAAGGTAGTCCGTTCTGACCCTTGTGATATCTTTGTTCTAACACTTTTTAGTGGCTTGGGTCCATAACAGCCCCCGAAAACGTTTGCTGTTTCTGAGTACAGAGGTCTCTAGTACAGTTTATTTACTTACTTACTACGGTATCGCTACAGTCTAGAATAAACCTGGGGCATTCTGGGTAATTCGGCGTCTTATTTGTATGCTAATGTCGATGATGCCTTGCGGTTGTAAATGCTATACTGACGTTCAGAAAAGGCCGTTTGTGCGTCTTTTACAGACGACAGTATATATGTTACTTTGTTTTTTGCCGTCGTTTAACCTCAGTCCCATTTTCGCCGCTTGCGCGTCAAGTCCTACAACTATCATACATAGACGCGGCGTTGTATAGCTCGTCCCTATGCATGCTCTTGTAGGACTTATTCTTCTATAGTCGAGGCAGTCAAACGAGTCTGCTTTATTATAAATACTGTAATGAGATTCCATGCTTCGGGGATGCTTTTCTCTGACAGATGATCTATTTCATGTTCCCAACCATTTCATCTCCAGCTACTTTGAATAGCATAGCAGATAGTCTACGCCACTTTTGACTTTATTAGATTTTGGCTTCGATATTGCTATCTTAACTTTGTCTAGCTCAGAAGCATAAAATTCTCAGTAATCATCATCCATGGTGAATGGTTCCCTCTGTTCCACAGCGGTATTTTGATTAGTTGTGCAACTTGATCATTATAAAAGGGAAATTGTTTACGATTATTGCGATTGCTTACTTCAAGGTTAAACTATGCCATTTCAGGATCTTTGGAAGACAGGGCATTCCGTTCCAAAAATATTTCACACATAAGGCGACACATTCGTGCGCTGTGTCTTGGTTGACATATCACGACTTCACTCAAGCCACTTACTATGATATTAGTAAATGACCATAGCAACACTTTCCAAAGCGGTAACCCAATGAATAAAATATTTCACCACAGGAATCTCTGTCCACCGTACTCCTATACAGCGGACCTTAAATGTTTTGTTTTTACACGCTTAACACTAACGTACAATTTCTCCTCATAAAGCATTCATACAAAAGGCTCCATTAATAGTAACATAAAGGATCAAATGTCCCGCAGAAGCACTTAAACATTGAACTCAAAGAAACTACAAGGAATACCAACGTATCTGCCTTCATTCCTATCTCTGGTCCTTATAACCTTCTTTGGCAAGAGTTGTATTTGTAGTTAAAAAAGGAGAAAAAAAAATATTTAGAAGAAAAAAAAAAAAAAGGAACTCGGAAACCTGTTAATTACAGCCATTAAAGTTGGCAACTTTTATGACCCGAACATGACAAGAAAATTTTCCCTATAATCCTTGGCAAGATATAAATTTTACATTTTGACACATCATTTGACACTATGTCAAGGATGTCCCCTTAGAAGTCGTCGGTCGTTTGGTTGCTGGTTGTTGGTTGTTGGTCGTTGTCCCACATCTACATACAACGGCAACGACATCGACGACGACAATCATGAGATTTTGGTAATTTGCGCCAAGATGGTTGAATGGACAGATGGGCAGGCAGGATACAAGTATGTACACCATGACCAAAGACCAACTCTACCCACCAAAAGGGCTAAAGGATATTAATAAAAAGCAGTCGTAAGCATTTTAGTACACCCACAAAATTTCCATTAAAGCAACTTTCACAATCACTACCCTGTGTAAGTTACCACCTAGTGACTATCATCCCCCATATACCGTTCGGTTGGGGCAGAAATTCCTTTTAAATGTACTAGAATCTAAAATCTAAAAGTATCTATGATCAAGTATTCAGGAGGACTTTCAAAGAATGCCAAAGTGAAATGAAATTTTAGCTTTGGGTTGATGAAAGACGCACACACAAATCTGAGTACATGAAATGCTCCTTCATGATGGATGCACGTGTGTACTATACGTAGTATGCGTGTGTATCTAAGAGAAATTAATTATTAGTAAATTTCCTTTATATCCACTTTCAAATAAAGATACGACGGAGTATGGATTCAAAAATATTCATTAAAGCTAGGACGACATACTATATGTATATGGTACGAGTACATATATGTATGTAGGTAGATGGGTAAGATGGTATGAAATTTGGGTCAGGAAGGAGGGTTGAAATATCTAGAGACTGTCGTCAAACTGGAGATTGATAGTTTTGCAGGAGGTACGTAGGTTTTCCGACGGTGGGACAACAGAGACGACCTACAACGGTCGAGTGATGACGACGGACGACGACGGACGACCTACAACGACGACGGTTGAAATTAATTTAGAGAAATCAGGATCCCTGCATACTTTGGTTTGACCGAAGAAATTTTTCTTCAATACATAAACGTTGGATTGTGTATAGGTTGCGGTTTTTCCGGTTGCCTTGAGCTTGGGACATAATGTGAATTTATTACAGGGATCTATGGAGTAATTAGAATGTCAACGGATGTTTTCAAATTTGTTAGGTCAACAAAATGGGCATAGGGTTTGAGGTGGCCTTAACTTTTGGATTTACAATTTTTGGATATAGGGTATTTTGATTTTGTGAGTTCAGGACTTAAGGCTACATACATAGGTAGCAATATGGAATGTACAATATAATCAATGTTCTGCTATGTTATTAAAAATATCGATTTTGTGTAAAACGTTCTGAGATACCTTTAGAAATATTTGCATTATGAAATGAATCTGCAAATGATTTGGTGTTCGTGTATACTATGGGTTACGGAATTTAGCTGCATTTAAGTGATTTCGGCCTTTGATGTAAATTCAAACATCTTCTCTCTATTTCTCTCACTGAAGATATATAAGAAGTTGAAGCTACATTCCTTTTTCTTATTTTTATAAATAAGTTTGTGCTAGATATAGCACTATTTTTTGCTTCCTTGTTTGGGTCTCAATCAATATATCTCTTCTGTTTGTGAGATATTTGGCCAACTGCCTTCAGTAACCCACTCCAAGACGGTTGGTGGTCCACTCTTTATATGAACATAACCAAAGTCAATGTCTTCCTCCGTCTCCGTCATGGCTCCGGGTAGAAACAAAAAGCTCTTTGAGCAGGACGTTAAAATCTGTTCGCTTTTCATGTCCTACTTGCCAACGTAAAGCTGGTTGTTATAATAATATTGTGTTCAAAACGGTCATCCGCCCTTGTTTATTTCTATGCTTTTGCGCCATCGAGTAGGAGCGTTACGATTAGAGTCATGCATAGCGTCTCCCTAGCGTGATTTTGCATAGCCTTGATTCAAATTTCCTTCGTAAGTCAAGGAAATGGCGATTGAAAAATAAAAGTTTACGCTTGATTTCTGATGAGGTATCTTTACCAGAGTTGATGGTGGAGTGAAGTTGACAAAATCGCTTACAATCTTCAAGTCTATTTTGACATTTCATCCGATTTGTCGAGGTTGTGGGTCGGTTCTAGTTGACAGCATATTCATAGTTTTGCACCCTGAATGTAATGGCAGAATCTCAAACGGAGGACGTATTGTGGAACAATTCGCGTTAGCATATAGAATCCTCATATGAGTTACTACAACATATTTGGAGCTGAATTCAATAAGGATTTTCGGGACTAATCAGAGTGCTGAAATAGATATGGTGGCGGGTGCAAACAGCAGCTCTCATTCCCCCGAAATGAGTTACTGACTCCTTAACATCCTGCTTCTATGGCCCAAAAGCTAATCTGGGTTGGCCGTGGGGTGAACTACCCGAGCACTGTTTTGAAGCAACAAAAGTTGCTGAAAAGGACGGATCCTTCGAAACGAAAAAGGGCAATGACATGGAACGTCCAAACGTTTAATAGACCACGCGGGGTCGTAAAACTAGTGGGGGCCTTGAGCTGCTATAGAGTCGATATCACCGGCATTCAGGAAGTGCGGTGGGCTGGGCTGGGCAAAAGGAGGATGGAAACTGTGACATATATTACGGTGACTATTTCACAGAAAGCAAAAATGAGGAAAAAGACGTCGCTGTAAAAAGATATTTCCACGATCTCCTTTACAATACTTACGAGCGATGTCCGAGGTATGACGTTAAAATTGCCTTAAGTTATTTGCACGCCAAAATAGGATAAATAGGCCAAAAGGAAGGACATTTTTGGCATCGCAGTCGGGAGGCATAGCCTGCACGACACGACCTCTAGAAACGGGCTAAGGCTGATTGACTTTTCTATATGGCGGAACATCATTACTGCTGGCACACGGCTGTAGAATGCGTTCATCTATTATACATCTTCAACCAAATTGATAATTCTGCGATCAACACAAGGCATTCCTCGAGTTATATAGACGCCCAAAGGTTCCAAGCGACCAACATAGACTCGTGCTGCCATAGTACGTTTAGAGATATCTCAGGCACCACCGAGAAATACTGCAAAGTTATTTAATTTTGAATGGCTGCAGGAAACCACCAGAGTCTCTCTCAACATCACGACATTTCCTATGCAACCAACTACAGAAGCAATCAGAAACGCATCAACTGATATGCTGGGTTTCACTCGACCACCTCCACGAGACCCATTTTTCGATAAAGTATCAAAGCAAGCATATGTAGGAAAACAACCCGTCTATGAAGCGACACTGCATGGAAGAACGAGAGAGGCCCATAAGCTCTGCTAGCAAAAGATTAAGGAAGAAAATCGGGATCAACGAAGGAAAAACAAAGAGCATGAGGAGCGCGCGATCGAGGAAATTCCAGGAACAATGTTCGGGAGTTTTATTAAAAAGTAAAAGAACGTGCCAACACGACCCTGACAGGAGACTGCAGATACGACAAAGGAAACGTGGTAGTAGATTCGATGCAGGGAATATGGGAAAAACGGTAGTGAAGCCTGTTAAATAACAATCCAAATTCTACAGTCAAGAGATCCATTCACCCGATCAAAAAAAATTAAGATAGCATTATCCATGTCTATGTACAGCAAGGCTGAAGGACTGAACTACCTGCATATTAGCTACGTAATACACCGGAAGATGAGTTTGCAGAAGGCATTTATGAAGAACCATGACTTAGCACCAATTTCTCTAATTAATAAAAAAGGAGACCATTCTACATAATTGAGCCAATTATTGAGGCATCAGTCCCCATTACGTCGCATATAAAATCTTATCTTCTATCTCGTGTGAACCCTTGAACCCATTTATCGACAATTTTATTGGCCTCATAGCATACCAAATACTCATGATATGACAGTTGCTGGAAAAAACTCAAGAAGTTCAAACCCATACACATCACGTTTTTATGGATTTCAATGCCTCATATGACAGCATAGAGACGAACTATACAGAGACACGTCTAGCCTTGATATCCCTTCATGATTTCCCACAAAATTCAGCTGATGTCCTACTACAATAGTTTCACTTCAAATATTACATTCCAATTGGTCGAAAGTTTCTCACTTGTTGGCACAGACCACACTGAATGTAGCCTCAACGAAAATAGTCTAAAGGTTCCAATAAGGGTGGCCAATCGTCTTATGACAATAAGACGATCACCGAACTTCACCTTCAAGTTTCCCATCCAGGATTTAAAGGGAAATATCTAATAAATTTGCATTTTACCCATTTACATTTTTTCCGAACAAGCTGCATCTATAATACAGACGTGTAATACAGTAAAATTGAGCCACAAAAGCTCTGTGAAATGAGATTCAATATTCTTGGGAGATATGGTAGTCGTAGTCCAGATCATTTATGGGGTTTCGTCCCTAATTCTCTAAACGAGAATGAGTTTCAAAAGCGAAAAAGTACCTATCAACTGCTAGAAAAATTTGCTAATTTAATTAACATTAGTCTGAGCGTTACCAGGTTCTGGTGATATTTTTAGGTGTCAGTAGATCATTTGATACGCTCGACCATAATGGGCTTGTAAGCGTTGTTGAAAGAATGGGTATTAGAGGAAGCTTAGTGATTTGGATTAAAAACTGCTTTTTCTTTTTGTTTTTTTAAAGAACTTGACACTCAAGTGGTTATAAGTTTTCCGGAAAATGGGACTGAAAGAGAAAGAAAGATTGTGGATATTTCGCTGCATTGGTGGCATCCAACATTTAACTGGGAGACGTTTGGCGTCAAAATCAATAAAAGCTGCAGCGATGAACACCGACTTGAATATGGGGTTCCTCAGGGGTCTAAGTTCGGCCCTCTACTTTTCATATATGTAGTATACCAATGAACTCCTAAAGCTTTTCAAGAGGAGTATAACGTTTGTATATGCGGACGACACAACCATCGTTCGGACTCACTAGTCACCAAAAGAGGCTATGAAAATAACGCAATACGAGTTCAATGAAGCAAGCATGATAATAGGCTAGTAATAAATACTTTAAAAGCAAAAGCTATGCATATTCGCAGCCCAAGATACCCAAAATCCCAAAGTGTTCTGGGGACATACAGATGCAGGAATACAGCAGCGGGGGAAAATATTCAGTCACTTTCCTTGAGAGGCACATATAATAAGTCTCAGCAACAAGCTCAGAGGACCTTTATTTGCTCTTGCATCTTTTCAGTTCAAATCGTCAACTGCCACCCTAAAATTTATCTACCACGCAGTTATGGAATCAAGGTTAAGGTATGGAATATTGGCGTGGGGAACTGTAGCGCAAACGCACATTGACAAGCTGCAAAATGTGCAGGACAGAACTAGGAAGCTAATGTCAAGACCAGTACCAGCGACATACGAACTTTGAAAGTGAAACAGATATACGAAATGAGTATAACATCAGAATATTTCGACGATCCAAGCCAGCGGATACAAACCAGTCGCGAGATTCATACGAGGAGACAAACTGAGGTGCGGCTTCCAGCAATCATAAATGAATACGGAAACCGCACTGTAAGTTACACTGTGCCGAATCTACTCAACAGCCTTCTACAAAACTTAAGAAATATTCGTGAAGTCAACATAAGAAAAAGAAAAATAAAACAACATAAATGCATAAAAAAACAAATTTATTTCCTAAAATTTTTATAAAAAAAAAGATCCATAAAACACTTGTAATGTATCATATTAATTGTGAAAAAAAAATGTTTATATAAGAGCATGTACAAATCAACTGTGTTATACGCCCTAATGCAGATAAGCCATAAGGCTTCCCAGGAAAAATAAAACTAACGCTAGCGATATCTGTTTGAAATAAAAATAAAATAATTAAATAAAATGGTACACATCCATATCTAGCAATTTATGTACATTAGGTCGCGATAGCGAGTATCATTAATTATTTTTATTGCCGGACCAGCCGCGTTTTCGAAGAAGCATGATCCAATTATGCCTGCAGCAGAAAATCCACATCAAACAGTGACACGTTGTGGATACATTTGTTTTCCACTCGTGGATTTTCTGAACCCCAAATTCGACAATATTGACGGTTAACAAAGCCATCAAGATGAAAATGAGCCTTATCGCTGAAGATGATTTTGTTTGAAAGATCAGCATCCACGTGTTGTTGCTCCGTAATCCCTTCGACAAACTCTCTTCGCAGTGCGTGGTCAGCAGGCTTCAGTTCTTGAGTCAATTCCAATTTGTTTGCATTGTACGGTGTAGAGCGCTTCTTGAAATGTCCAACTCTTGGCCACAACGGTGACGAATTGATGTTCCTTGAATCTCAGCAATACTCCCACGTGTTGTACGACTTGTGGAAGGACGGCCAGAGTGCCTAAGATCCCAAATTGATTCAGCACCACTGAATTTTTTAATGAACCCCTTCCCAGCTGATGAAGTTCAACCACTATTCCGACCATATTTTGTACGAAAATTATGAACTGTAGCTGTCAGAACATCATTATCTTTAAAATATTACTTATCAATGAATCTGCGTTTGCCTTTCGTGCAGCGCTCCATTTTTAATAACCCTACAGACAGCTGTTACGCCGTATTTTTTGTTTTCGTTGGGAAGACTTTACCGTACATATGGCGCAAAATTCAAAGTTTGCGTGAATTTTGGGACATCGTTTACATTTTGTTTACTTAACGACTTTCGGAACTAATTTACTAAAGCAGTAGCAATTGGTAATCTCTAATGGAGTCGCTGAGATAATTCCAAACACGGATTCAATGGCATCGGGATGCTCGGTGAGCTATGATTCATCAATGGACAAAACATTGTAGATGTTCTGGCTAAATTTTAAAATATTTGATACAAGTCGATTCCATTTTTCGCTATGACTTACAGAGGATTAATTCGTGACTCAAAACGAAATCTATTTGGTGAAGTTCCGAGAATATCATATAATCTTCTATTTTGTGCTGCCTCTGGTAATAATATTTTTGTTAGGCGAACCAACCAACACCGAAAAGATACATAACAAGACCAAAGTCGGGAATTTCGAAACGTGACCGATTCAAGGAAAACGAATGGTGGTGATGGGGTTTTGGCGTTTCGCAACCTAAGACGAAGATTTAATCATTTGTCAAGTGGTCCTCGCTCCGAACTACATATATAAAGGACAACTGATGTCACTTTCAAGACTCAGCGTATTTGAAGAATTTATCTGAAAAATTAACATTTAAAGCGCTGTTGCTATTACGAAAGTGCAACAAGTCACTTTCAACTCAAGAAATTAATTGGTCTCGGTTTGAAAGCGGGAGAGTATTGCAAAATTGAACGATCTGATATGCTTTTAAGATATCGATGAGTGATGACGCTAATTAGCAGCTGTTAACAAACATTTAACTATCTTGCCAGAAAATATATCAATTAATTGGTGTATGATAATTTCTTTTGCAGATGTTGCCATATTTGCCTAGTCACCAGAGCTCTGCCTTGACTCAGTAAGAACTCGATCTATTAATATGATATGTTAGGGTGAATTCAGAGACCATGATCCATTTTTGACTTCTTGATATATATATATAAGTGTATAAAATCTATTTCTGTGTTATACCCGCTAAATTAAGAAAACCCCCAAGTGAGTTTACTGAAACGTGCCTTCCGCACTATTCGTGCAAATAAGGTTCCTTTCACTTGATTTTACGAGTATGAAAGTTCATAGTACGACTTTCCAGTGCCAATCAAAAGTGGAACACTACTTAGTTCATTTCATTGCTCACTTGTCACTAGTTTCAACCTATCCATCCATCCACTGTGAAAGTTAAATTTCCAAATTGGCCAGTGATCGATTCGGAAACATATTTCATTCTTCTTAGTTGGCACAGGTGCGCTGAAGTTGTTCCAGAACATGCTTCGAAATTTCAATATTCCTTCATTGCCACTCATCTCTCTAGCAAATTAGTTTCTTACCCACCACCAGTGGAATCCTAACGAGAATTCCAAGCGTTTCTTTGCTGGTTAACATGCCTTGAATAGAGCACCGAATTCACTATGGAATCCCATCTATTTGCTATTGTAAGGCCATAGATGCAAAAGATGCCACTATTGCCTTACCGAAACCATTGTTTCAATCCACGTGCATAAAGTTTGACATCCTTACATGTTGTCATTTGTTTTGTTGCTGTCACTCCAGCGCCACCTTGATCCTATAGACCGAACTCAACTATTACTATGACTAGGACTATGTGCGGACGAGACGACAACATGGACTACAAGGACACCAACGACGATGAGGTGCAAGTAATTTGTCACTGACACACAGCAGGAGTGACGAGAATGCTCACCTTTGGAATAATAATCAGATGAGCAGCAAGACATAGTCCTCCTCCGGTTGTTGCGTGTGAATTTTGTTTACCCAGTAAGCAGAAGTTCACTGTATTCACCAGGACTAGCGCACCCACACCAGCAACCTTATCCTCAGTAACACCCTCATCCGTTCGAAACGAACATCCTCGGCTGGAGACCTAAAAGAAGATGCAGCGTTTTCGAGCTAAACGAATATGTCTGAGCGGAATAGCAAATTAGTTGTATGTGAGGGAATTTACAATTGTAAATGGCTTGGTGCGCGCTCCTAGAATTAGCAACGAACACCATTTTGGATAAATGAAGAGAAATCCATGGCGGATGGAGGTGCAAATATCTCAGACAACTTAATTAGCAAATATGGTGAGAATACATACAGATTGGTAGAGGGCAGGAACAGGCAGGTAATGAAGCACCTGGTTTTTTGATTTGTTACTTCTTTTGCTGAAAAGAGGTTTATGTAATATTTTTAAAGTAACTTTGTAGTGGAACTGATTCTGATAAAGGTGATGGTCGTTAAAAGTTGTTGTATGAAGAAATCGCTGATAAATTAACAAAGGATGTTTATAATAAATTGATAATACTGTTGGAGTCATTGCTTTTTGTATGCATCATAGGTAATGACATCATTTAAGCAAATTAACAATGAACAATATCTGCCCTTGGTTGCTGATTTCAAGGCTCAATACTTGAAGATTAGAAAATTCAAGGATTGGATTGGAGAGGTGTTGTGAAGCCTTCATTCAG
The DNA here is from genome assembly GCA_963966105.1 of Volucella zonaria. NCBI lineage: Eukaryota > Metazoa > Arthropoda > Insecta > Diptera > Syrphidae > Volucella > Volucella zonaria. The sequence continues at coordinate 50,133,836 of OZ014530.1, forward strand.
ATCTCTTAATGGCCTGAATAAACTTCGTAATACTTTTTAGACTAGTAATAATTTGAGCACATATAGAAAGAGATAAGTAGATAACAGCTACGAGAATGTCTCAGGGGACTTAAACCAATTCTTCATGGGATGTGTGAAATATCCAGGATTAGGATGAAACAAAGCCGAAATGAACTCGTTTTTTTGAACATGTGTTGACCGAGCAAAATAACAATTACTAATAGAATACAGAAAAACATTTTCAATTCTAGATACACCGAAAGCATTCAAAAGTTTCTTATTTCAGATGTAATGACAAAAGTCAGAAAATTTATTTCTGTATCCCTGAATCAATGCTTGACAATATTTTTTCTAGAATCAACGTAGCCCTTGCATGTATGAATCGTCCATGTTCTACCATCCTGGACCTGCATAAGTCAAAATTGGGCGGACCAAGACTCGAAAACTTACAATCATGTCATCGGATCCTAGATACTTGGAGTAATAAATGCATACACGACGGAAAACCCAAATCATTAACCAAAATGTCTTGGACGAATCCATAGGCAATGCTTAAGTCCTCCGCTATCACCCTGATTGTTAATTTGCTGTTATTGACCAATGTTTTCGTCGGTTTTCGATGTCGATGGTCTGCCACTGCGCTCATCATCTTCGATTGACTCACGACCACTTTTGAACCGCTCGTGCCACTGGTAAAATACCGTTTTCTTTAGAGAATCGTTGCCGAAACACTTTTCCAACATATCCAACTTTCGCGCACCATTAAATCCGTTTTTTATGCAAAATTTAATACAAGTTCGTTGTTGCAAAATTAAATCCATTTCTAAAATTGTAAAAAATAGCCAACACACACCTTAATAGATGTACTCTTGGCTACGTAACTTTTGCAAATGTTAAGCTATGACGCTAAGATTTAGAGGAAATGTCAAAAACAAATTTATCAACTTAACAAAAAAAACGGAACTCAAATCAGAATAATGGTCGAACTTTCGTAAATGGAAAACTTATCTTATCATAGCGCTGAAAGCAAATTCTAATTTACGAGAATCAAGAGAACTGTAACAAGCAGCAACTTATTTTCGTTATAAGTAGGGCTCTTACCAGTTTTAGCCGAATGTTTACTGGAGTATAGCAAGCAGAAATCCACACCATGCGCAACGCCGTATAATTACTTCTTACAAGTAGGTTTATATGGTCACAGGCTGTAACACGGTTATTTAAAATGATTCCAAGATTTTTTACCGTTTCAAAGAAGGGAATCTTCTCTCTAGATATGTAAACATCAGGGTATTCGTCGACAATCCCGATGTTCTTGCCTTTTGGTAAGCATAGCAACTTTTTGGAAGACTATTCGACTCTGCCCAAAGATGCCTTTAAGTCCTCATTAAACTTGCTGACACAATTCCCGACCGCAAAGTCGACAAGTATATTTGGAAATCATCCGCATAGAAGTGGATCGCAGTATACTTACAAGCTTGGGGGAGGTCATTAATGTATAAAACAAAGAGTAGAGGTCCAATGTTATAGAATAAAATTCAATTTTATCAAGTAAAGATCATGATTGAACGAAGCTAAGTTAAAGCATAGCCATACTATGTGAAACGCTATGTGTTCACCTTGAGCACCTTAATAAAAAAGACACCAATTATTGAAAATGAATACCATTACGCAGCAACATATCAATTGCCTTGTACTTTTGTGCTCTGGGTTCTTCAGCTGAAAATCTTTCTGGAGTGGGAAAATGCAGCCAGCGTGGGGAAAATACTCGTATTAAACAATTTTTGTCAGGCGGTAGGCCAATACACTTCGCTTCTTACCCACTTAGCGAGGAATTCTTGACGGGAAATTTGGACTTTCACAATGCTTTGGAGCAATAGGTATGAACTTTCATCTTATAACTATTATAACGGTTTTTTTTTTCTTATATAATTTGCGCGCGCTCAACGGACTTAAGTACCCTTAAAATGTTTGCACACTGCGAGGTCGAAGGAAAATCAGGGAGGATGGAAAGAGAAGTACTAGTGAACGTTGGTTTTAAATGTTTGAAGGTTATAGTGGCTAGGAAATACAAAGCTAGGCAGGGCATTCCATAAGCGAGTTATACGGCTTAGGAACGAATCACGATATATTAGAGTACGTCCGAAAGTGAGCTTGAGGGTATACTGATGAGCATTCATAGCGAGACGGGTGTTACGGTTAAAAGTTTGAAGGGGCGGAATGCTACTGGCGATTTCTATGGAGTACTGGTGGTGGTAATAGTGACATAACAGAGTGAGACACGAGACATTACGTCGGTGTTCGAGGGTGTCCATTGTTTGAGTGATGTTAATATCACCTATGAGTTTTATCGCACGGTTTTGGATCCTATCTAGCAGGTGCAGAGATGTTTTAGGCGCACTAGATCAGATGTGGGCATTGTACTCCAATTTCGACCGAATAAATGGTTTATATATTGAGGCTAGATCAAAGGGGGTAAAGTATTTCTTACATCGCTTGAGGAAACCTAGACATTTCGCAGAATTTTTGACGACACCGAATATGTGGTCATGGTGTGGCCCTGGGGCACACCAGTATTTATTTTGTGAATATCAGACTTGCAACCGTCCAAGACAACTTGAATCGGACCTTCCGAAAGGTAATTTCTAATCCATTGAAGAAGAGAGTAATCGACCCCAAAAGCACGCATTTTCGACAAAAGAGCCTGATGCCAAATTCTGTCAATGTGCAGCTATCTTGCTTTCGCCAGATTCGGTGAGACATGCCATCAGATCACCAGTGGACCTGTTGCTACGAAAACCGTACTGCCGGTCATTAAGAAATTTTCAGGTTTCGAGATATTTCATGAGCTGACGGTTTATCAGCGTTTCCATGACCTTGGAAAGAAGAGACATAAGCGCAATGTGTCTGTAGGAGGAGAGAGAGGAAGATTCAATTTTTTTTGGGGCGGGTTGGACAAATGCTGTTTTCCATTTGATCGCATAGTGTCCTAAAGAGTAGGATTGGTGAGAAAGCTTACGCCGTGGTTTTGCCAGCGAGGAAGAACACCTTTTCAGACGGAGGGGAGATATACCATCTGGACCAGCGGTATTGTGAATGTTAATATCCTTAAAAACTACACGAGTGCGAAAGTGGATTTGTCCCATTGAAGGTTCGACGTATTCAAGTGTAGGCGGAGACAAAGCACAATCTAGAAGTGTTAAGCCGACCGCAAAGTATGCAGCCAGCAGACTGGCCTTGTCCAAAGAGCTTACAGCTGGAATGTCATTGTAAATGAGCGTTGGGATGGAGGGTGAGGCAGAATTTCTAATATTTTCGACGAACGACCAGCTATTTTCACAACTTTTGGGACGTTGTAGCATTTTTTGCTCAGTTTTTGGTCGTATTGGAATTTTACAAGTTTAAGAAAAACGTTGCAGTCACTCCTGGCTCGTTTAAACTTTTGTCGGGTTTCCTTTGTTGACCCGTAATCACGATTTCAGTATGAGGATACAGGGATACAATTCTTTGTATGGAGTCAGACTGCGTGTCAAACTCGTGAAAGGTCGAGTTGCTATCCAGTTTGGGCTTCTGTAAATAAAGCAGTAGTGGATAATTTGCTTACGGAGATGGAATTTTAACCACATGAAATTGAATTCCGGATTGGAATAGGGACTTCATTGTGGTGGAGTTTGGTAAGCTACATCTCAACGCACGTAAACGGCGAGACCGCGGTGAGAGAAGAATAATGGCACTAGTACGTAGCCAGGTAGCTTCAGATCAGAGTGATCTGAGAGGTGTGGGCGGAGATCTACCTGTGTTTCACTAAGTGCCAAAACAGCTGGTCTATGTATAATTTGCCGTATGTATGTAGGTTTTCTTTTTCGGGTTACTTAGGCTTATGATTTATATGAAAATTTTCTTTTATTTTTTTGAATCGATTTCTTGATAATGCATCCACTTCTGCTGACAATTTGAAAATTTGAGCCCATGCCATTCGTGTATTGGAATATTTATAGGTGCACAGCAATACACCTATAAATTTAGTGTATATTAATACACCTATAAGTTTTCTGTTTTTTAATTCTATGCCACTGGTTTGTAATGCGTATGAATTCGTTTCAGCGCAGATCTTTATATTATCTCTTCATCAAAGAACTATTTAAAATATTCCATTGGTTGTTTGACTTGGCCGAAACTAACTTCGCTTCTCCAGGTCATATCCCATTCCGCCATCTCTGCACTTCTCCATCTCAAACTTTCTAAATTTATTTTTTCAAGGACCTCTTGTACAGTTTCTTCACCTTGAATTTAATTTTCAACTTCAATGTCTTCGCCAACAATCCTCCCAATCAAATCACCCTCAATACGTTTACCTCTGTCAATTACACTTTGTAGGGTTGCCTATAGGCAACAATGTGTTTGAAAAATTACTAACCACAAACAAAAAGTTTTTTCGAATTTTTTATGTTTTTCCTAATTTTTTTACTTGTGGTTAATTATTTTACAAACTTTTCTTTATATATTGTATATATTTTTAATTACTTATAAGTTCACTTTTTGCATAAAAAAATTTTACACGTGCACTCAAAGATGATCAGCTACAAAGTGACCGCTAGGATCACTTATAATAAAATATTCGCCAACAAGCTTGCACAACATACCAAGCTATTCTGAGAAAAAATCCGTTAGAGAAAAAATTTCAATTACGGTTTATTAAATTTAAATTATGGTATACAATGTTGCTATCGGACATGAAAGGAATAAGCCGTATCAATAAGATCGAAAGTGGTAATATCACAGATAAGATTTAAATCAAAATTCGATCGATCGATCTTCCTCATTAAAATATAATATTTCTTGAACCACATGAATTTATACTGCTGGAGTGTAGTTGGTATGAGCATCATTAGTATAAATGTTGGAATCCCTGCTGTTTCCACTGCCACGATAATTGCCATTGCCATTTCCAAGAACGGACGAATTTAAATTCTGTTTCTTGCTTGATTTCTCCTTCATTGAGCGAGCGATGTGAGAGCTGCAGAAAAGGGACAGAACTGTTTGCAGCTGGAGAATTGACTTTCCGCCACTTAATCTCTCAATGCATCGCGAAAATTTGCTGTACAGAGCTTTCAGCATTAACGTCATCTGCATAGGGAACACGAACGATTTTAATGCATTTCTGCAGTTTTTGCAGTTGTAGTCTGCTTTCAAAAGATTGAATTCTTTTCCTTATTTCAGAATTCCCTTCACGCACGATTGGTCAGCGATTGCAAATAATCTTTATTAAGATTTTCAAGGCTGTTGAGTTTCTTGTAAATCATTTGTAGAGTGTACTGTCCTTCTCTATCATATGACGATGTTGTTGCAGAATCAGAAATCCGAGAGATTTTATTCGCGCCTAAATTTTGTGTAACGTGCAATTTGTTTGCTTCTTTCACATTGCCTTATATTGGGTGGTGGTAACTCCAGCAGGTGTAATAATCGCCGCCTAAGATTTTCATATAATCAACGTCGCACTGCAGTACACTGACACAAGCTGCATGGAAAATACCTTTACAATGACTGCAAGTCAATTTGAGAGAATCTGATCTTTGAACTTTTTCCGAACAGGCTGAGCAAAACATAATTGCAAAACTAAAATTGGCTGCCAGATGAGTAACGCGCTCTACAATACGCACCATTACCTAATTACAAGTGTCCTACAACCAGTTCCTATCACTGAAGCAATGAATTAGCGAGTAACACAGCCCACAATAGTTGGAGTCTATCATCGGTGGTCCTGATGGATAAGTCCATAAAATACGCTAATCCTTTTTTTGATGACCTCAAGTCACCTAACACCGCTGGTATATCATATATGCAGTTATACCACAAAAGGTACTGATCAGCTCTTGGCAACTTTGAAGAGAATCTACACTGATAGCCTTGCACTGGCATACATGTACTCATAGAACAGAAAAAGTAGCCGTTATTCCACATATACCTTGCCAAGAGCTTCAGACCCACCAGTTTGACTTCCTTTATGTTGAAGAGCAAGGAAAGAATGGTCGAGCTTCGATTGCATAAAACTGATTTGCGATTGCATGCTAAGTCTAAAATGCAACATACCTTCTAGTCAAAAACTATCCGGAATTCTTCAATAGAACGAAAACGATTCAATTATTCATCCATATTCATTTTATGCAGGAAATACACATGTTCCAACCCATTCTCCAAGGCTCCCAGAAGCCATGTCGAGTGAATACGGATCTTAAGGAGCTTTTTTTTTTAGCGACGTCAAAGCGATGCTGCTTCTGCAACAAATTCAGCGCTCTCGGCACTCGTCTCATACCCAAAACATCGTGCATAACGCCTGCACCGAACGAGACACTATGATCGGCTGCTAACTCCATGATGCTCACACGACGATCTCCGAGGAAAATTTTCTTAACTTTTTCGATCTTTACCTCAGTCATACTGGTTGATGGACGGCCGGAACGAAGCAAATCATCAAGCTTAGTATGGCGCGCTTTAAACTCTTTGTACTACTCGTACGCTTGTGTTTTCCACATTCTCGAGTCACCGTAGGCTTCCGTTAACATTTTCAAAGCTTCCGCACATGATATTTTGTTAGAAACACAAAATTTCAGGCAAACTTTTTGCTCAATAATGACATTGCGAAATTCGCAGAACACAACGAACACTGACTTGTTTACAAAGCTATCACGCAAAAACTGCTGACTAATGGTGCTCAAACAGATGACGGATATACTCGTACCAACATTGATCAGAAGGTACTTACTAACGCAGACGATCCTACAAGACTGCGCTTCAAAATAGGGTTGTCAAATTGAAGGCACACTTGGCAAGAAGTTGCACACGTTGCTCATTTAAAGTGAGTAGAATTTCGAAAACGCAACATCTAATAGCATGTGTGATTTAGTCAGATAAAACGACGTAGATGACTCACTAGATTTGTAGATAAGAGTTATGCTGGTGATCATAACAATGAATGCATGTGTTATGATGGCGTTGGTAAACAAAAGTTTACTCGTAGGCAGCTTCCTGTATGTACTGCTATGGCTCATGGCAGTCGACTCACTTTTTAACACACCCTCAGAGGATCTAACGTATATTCTCAGATACTCGTATATCCATCCATATCTCTGTGAGTACTCAGCCTATGCTCTGTGAGTACTGCTACTATTTATAAAAAAAAACCTTTCTTCAATCTAAAAACGGCTCAAGATGAAACGCATTGGCAGTCAGGGAGACAGCTAATGACATTGTATCAATTTCTTGCCTTGGCCAAATGCAGAATCATCGGCACAGCGTAGTCAACAGCCTTTGTAAGTGAAAGCAAAGCATAGATACGAGTACACAAGCGACGGAGACCAATTCTCTATCAGCTGCGGAGACGTTGACTGTCAATGACGAAAACATGTAATCAATCCTGAGCAACTTTTCGAAAAAGGGTTCTGCTCTCGACAATCAAGAACCGCAGATGAATCAAAGAAGAAAATCCTGAAACACGCATATGTACAATAGAAGTCTATTGTACATCCAATATAATCACATGAGTGAAACCATGATTTTTGAGCATAACAATAAAATCCTTCACACTATTAGGAATATCTCTACCGACATCGTCAATAAAACGATGAAAGCAGGTATACGAGTATCAGCCTGGATTTTGTTAGTCCATGGCGAGGCTGCGACGCGAAAATATCGACTTTTCAGGAAATTTAGGGCCCTGTAGAAGATGCTCGTAATGTTAGGCCATACATTTTGGCATTGACTACTCATGAATATTCATTATATTTGACGAACGAAAACGAGTGGCTCCTAGACCACTAGCTGAAAAAGCACTTGAATGTTTTTCTACGAACTTTTTACGAACTCTTCCCACAGAACCGATACTTGGCAGTTTTAGGAATTGTTCAACACGCGCATTGATAAGGTAAAGAAGTTCGGGAGTCTAGATAGTTTGACATCTCGAAAACCCGGCAATTAGCGGCAATCACTTGAAAACGGTATAATATTCATGGACGTAATACCATTTTCCATACAACTTTAGCATACCTCTTTAGTATGAAACTCAAAAAGTGCCGACCGGCTTTCACAAATGTCTTTCTATGCCTTTTCCAATCATTCTAACTGCAGTTTCAATTCTAGAACATGCACATGGACATTATCGAGATTATTTTGCGCCAAAGTTTAAACCCAAGTAATAGAAATTTTGTAATGACCTCGCACTTGCTTCAAGACGTTCAATACATTTAGTTCTATTGTATATCGATCACGTGAATTAATATATGCAAAATATAACATAATTCCAACTCTTAAAACACATAAAAAAATAGGGTTTACGATTTATTTTGAACAAATTAATTAACGAGACCAGTCTTGGCATGGATCCAATCCAAGAAGGATGTAATCCTGGTAAACACACCTGGCCATCCCTTCTCACAACCCAATGCAATGCCGAATGATGTAGCTCCGATCAAGAGATCTTCTCCTTGTTCCTTGTAAACTAATGGGCCACCAGAATCACCACTGCAAATTGAACGTCCTTGTTTACCAGTAATGCAAATATTTTCACTTGAGATTTGGCCTAAATAATAAAGGTTGCAGGAGCTAGCACTAATAACTGTGGTATCGATGTATCTCAACATGTCTGAAGTTGTCGTTGCCTGGTCACTTTCCAAACCCCATCCAGAAGCGACAACACTATCACCAACATAAGTTGAGTAAGAATTGCTCTTCTTTGGCAAAGCCGCTGGTTTGATGTATTCGTTGAAAGAAATAGGACTTGGTAGTTTAATAACAGCAATGTCGTTGGCAATTATCCTAGGATCATAACCTTCATGGGTGAAAATACCAGATTTGGAGACATAAACTCTCTGTTGTCCAACTTCCTTATCGTCCCTGATGTTGAGAGCACCCAAGTATACGGTAACACCATTAGCACCATCTGTACAATGAGCAGCAGTTACGATCCAACGGTCTGAAACCAAGGTACCACCACACCATCCGTTTCCATTGGCGAAACTCAAAGATAGACCAACTTGATAGGGAAATTGAGTTCTTGAGGCGATTTCACCGTTAGTAATGCGGCTGTCCAGATCAGCCACTGGCATGATTTCCAGACCTGGACGAATTGGCGCTGTGCCAGCTGTTGCAGCAGCAACCAAGAAGGTCAAAGCAAGTATCTGTCTCATTGTAAATAGTTTCACTTATGTTGGCTTTCAGGTCTGGGCTTCTTTATATACTGCTCGTTGACGAAGGTATTCCGTTAGATACTCTCTGAAAAATCATGAGAAGGCAAATATGGTATCTTATCTTGGAACTTAAAAGTGTTTATAAGATTCCCTAGATATCCGGGTTTTGCCAATGTGGAAGAAGATTAGTTCTGGTTCGCTTATCTTTTTTATGATAAATGGGAACCGGCTTTCCAATGTGAGACAATGGTAAGTAATCAGTGTGTCAATTGATAGCTGAACTGTGATTGATTTTTGATAATAAAATCGCTACTAATTTGGTGCTCGTATGTGAGTAGATAATAGTCGTCAAAGTCTCATTAGTACCCAGTTTATCGTAACGATTTCTTCGTTTTTTTTTTAAATTGTTTTGCACAACTCTGACGTATGTAATAATTGCAAGTCAAAATAATCTTGAGTCGTTTCCGCCGCAAGTATTTTTTATGCATCGTGCGAGGGCCTGGTTTGGTTATCTATTTTATTTAAATTCCCGACAATTGCGTAGAGAATATTAATGTTTTTGAATTAAGATCGGTATCTGGAAGGCATGTGGCAAGTTATTGTTTGAGTAGCTAATTTAATAATATCCGTACAGGAGAACCATTGTGTGGAATAAACGCATCTGTGGTTTCGGATGCTTAATAGGTTTTACACCACTTTATGACGAGCTATCGGAATGCGTTTGTCTTGCTATGCCGAACCAACTCTCACCATCTACTCATACTCGTAAATTTGTACAATCTTGTAACCAAGATTTAGTTGCTGCAGGCATAAGATACGAAGCGGATGAGGAATGGCACAAATTCGTCGTTGCGTCTGCTTATTTTCACTACGTTTCGTTACTGCCGCCACCACTGGAGGCGGTAGCTGAACTCATTCAGTATTGTGATTACAGGAAGATGGGACTTATCATATTCTGCGATGTTAGTGCTCAGTAGACTTTTTGGGGCAGTAGCAAATGCAACATGAGAAGTAATCATCTCCTGAACTTCATACTATCATCTGACCTGGCTGTCAATAGTGTTGGCCCTCAGCCAACTTTTGTTACAAGAGTAAGACAACAAGTAATCGACTTAACTTTATCCAACAGACATGCTAAGGAGACTACTGGCTAGAGAGTACTATCGGAGATCTCCATGTCAGACCATAGACACATCGAATTCAGAATCGGATGCGAGGTCTCGACCTTGATGAAGAGCAGGGATCCACAAAAAACCAACTGGATACAATTTAAGGAGGAGCTCTACAAGTACAATAGTGCTCCCCCTAAGCTCAGGACAAAACGAAAGCTTGAGAAAATTGATCAGGACATGAACGGCACCATCACCAAGTTTTTCGCAATGGCATGTCCAGCTAGTAAGCAATCCTGCAGATCGCCCGTTCCATGGTGGAATGAAAACCTGCAGCGCCTTTGTAAAGAATCCAGTAAACTTCTAAACAGGTTCTTTAAGACTAATTTGGAGGAAGACTTTAATATTTGCAGATCAAAGCAAGAAGATTTTAAGAGGCTTATTCAGACTTCGAAGAGCGCCTCTTACGAAAAATTTTTGCGAAAACATCGAAACTATCAGTGAAACAAGTAGGCTGGTGAAAGTCCTCAGAAGTGTAAGATCACTCAGAAAATCTGACGGTGCGTATACTGAGTCGAAAGCAGAGAGTCCCCGTTTCAAGGTTGAGTTTCCCTTCTCAGGAACCAGCTCACAACTAGCTCCTATCAACCAAGCGTCTAGTGAGCTGAACAACACAACACGCCGTAGTAGGTATATCTCATTAGTTGTTGATGTTGATGTTGCTTCTTTTGATGGTTTAAGGCCCCACCGATGGTATACACCCAGTTGTGTTCCAAAAAGATACAGACCCGCTGCTGCCAACTCTGAAGAAAATCATGTTGAAAAGCAACGAGAGAATGGTCGAAATCCATGTGCGCAAAACAGCCTTGCGAATGCATCCTCTGTCGGCGATGCAATACGCCTAACAACGCGGCTGATCCTCCGTGAGTGCGCTTCAGAATCTGCTAGGCAGAATTGAAGGCGCACTCGACAAGAAGGAATCCACCTTTGGCATTTTCATCGACGTTGAAGGTGCTTTCGACAACGCAACTTTTGACGGCATGTGTAACTCGGTCGGACAACGTGGCGTAGATGAATCACTAGTTTTGTGGATAAAAGCAATGCTGGTGAATAGGACATTGATTGCGAATGTTGGCTGCGGCCAATATGTGGTGACTGGGGTAAACAGGGGTTGCCCGCAAGATAGCATTCTGTCTCCACTACTATCGTGCATGTTGGTCGACTTAGTGCTTAGTTCTAATGTATATGATATAGCTGCACTATCTGTTGGATAGTGTCTAGCGATTGTCTGCTCTAAAGCGCACGCAGCCGTATACATTATTGACTACTGGTGCACTTGTAATGGGCTTTCAGTCAATCTCTCAAAACGGAGGTTGTTTTCTTTAGGAGAAAGAGGAAGCTGCCTGGTCTGAATCATCTAGTTAAATGCACCACCATCCAATTCTCCAAAGAAGCTAATGGATGTCAGCCTTCTATGGACTAAACACGTTACGTCTAAAGCATCAAAGGCGCTGTTGGCCTTTTGGCAATGCAGAGGAGTTATCGGCAAGACATACGGCCTGTCACGGAGAAGGATCTTTTGGATCTATTGTACACGGCTATAATAAAGTCAATTATATATCCTATGCGTCGGTTGTCTGGTGGAATAAGCTCTAGTGAAAATACGTGATTGCCACCTCTACCAGACTTCAAAGAACGGTTAACAGGGATGCATGTGGGTTTTCCATAGCACTTCAGTCTCTGCTTTAGACGCATAGATGAATGTTCCTCCCCTTTATATTCATATCACGGGCTGCACTCTCAAAGCCATCTTCCGTTTAAAAAGAAGTGGTCCTTGTTACAACACGCACGACCTTGCGCACTGGCTGTCTTATGATACTGGTCTTATGGACATGCCGTCCGATGCAATGATACCAGAATTTCTATTGCGGAAAAACTATGAAATCGACTTTCCTTGTGCACAGTCCTGTTTTCGGCAAGAATCTGGTCCAGGAAAGGAATGCAGTCGGGTCTTCACGGGCGGCTCCTAAATCAGTGTAGTATGTGGCGCTGGTGTCCTTCTAGAGGACGACAACGTTACATATCATTTCACGTTAGGAAAATTTGCATTTGGTTTCCAAGCGGAGATTTACCCAATCCTGATGGCAGCGAACTATATTGCGGAGAACCGGTGGAGAGGGCGAAGCATTTGTATATATAGCGACAGTAAAGCTGCATTTAGAGCCCTGCTGAACTCTCTTACCACTTCCAAGCTAGTTCAAGAATGCAAGAGAATTTAGCCTTCCGACTGCATTCAGTGACCCTTGTCTGGGTCCCAGGTCACAATTGGATCACGGGAAATGATATCGCCGATGATCTTGTCAGTCAAGGTTCAGAGGAGAGTTTGTCAGGACCCGAACCCACGTCGGAGTTGCCTGCGGCCTCGGTTAAAGCTTCCGCTGACAGTTGGGTCTCATATGAGCACAACTGCAGATGACACAGCTCCCCGGGATGCAGGCAGACCAAACAAATGATTTCCAACGTCTCCAGGAGGTCAGCGGCCTTTCTGCTGCTCCTCAGCAGGAAAATCTGCAGCTTGCTTACTGACGTCATGACAGGGCATTACACTTTTGCAAAGCATTTAAATGTGCTGGGCGTAAGTGACACAACATCATACGATGCTTGCTGTGAAAGTAATGACGACACTCAGGAGCACTATCTCTGTGAATGTCCGGCTTACGCTCGAATTAGGCTGCAGGTACTCGACACTAACGTCGTGGGTGCTGGTACTGTAGGCACTTTATCACTGAAGCGCTTACTCATCTTTCTTCGTAAGAGTGAAGGATTCTTTCTTTGACTTCCAAAGGCAAAAGCTAATTTTTTGTTCAGATGCTTACTCAAAGGTACAATACATATATACTCGTATATGTACATAGAAAGAGTTTGATACTCGTAGTTCTAACCACAGCTGATAGTCAAACACTTTATCAAGAAACGCGCCTTGCAGTCCTTCTTTTATTTGTTTGTCGAGAAGCCCGCTCGTACACCATTTCCGGCGACTATTGGTTAATCCGGATTAGTAGGCGCATCATTGTTCCTTCCAGATTTTCCAAATGTGGATGACTTCAAGAAGAATAGACAACTAGTCGGAAAAGAAATGTAGTTAGCCAGATAAGAACTCACGGTGGTGGACATAAAAAAATTGGTGAGGTAAAAGCAAGCTTAAAGCGGACATAGGAACGGGCTAACTCAAAAAAAAGAAAGAAAAAAAAAACAATACAAAAAGCTTCAGATTAATCGCCAAGATAAAATTTTAGGGTTCTTCGAACAGCCACTTGAATAAGAGATGCAGCGTAAGTACTGTAGAAAGGCTTACTGCGGCCCTGGGCACACTGGCCGAAAGAAACCCGGCGCAAAGTCGATCATCAAAGAATTAGCGTACATATACTGGTACATACGTTGGTGACCACAAACATCTAACACAATTCATAAACGTTTTACAAACAGATCTGGATGGAGTGGACGTAGATACAAAGTGGGAACTTTTACTTAACAATCAACCAAAAAATTGGGATGATGCAAAACAACTACTTAAACAACCCTTTAGGCCGGCAGTCAACTATAAAAAAATCTCGAGAGAAATCAGTAACTTTAGGGTAAGCCCAATTTCTGGTTTAAATTATCAGATAGAAAAAATTATAAACATTCGAAACATATGAAAAATATCCCGAAAAGACAAAAAATACTTTCTGTGTAGTCTTCATGAATAGAATCAAACAAATCGAGAAATTAAAGACAAACTGTCCACTTACATAGGTTTTGATCATAATAATTTAGATAGAGAATTTTTAGTAAACGACTAATGACATAATAACAAATCTTACAAATAGGACAATTCAAATACTCTCAGACCTCAAAAGGGTCAACATTCGCACAACTAACACAATAATTTCCAGAAAAGTAATCAAAGCAGGAACAATAATAATAATAGTAGGAACAGCTCAGGGCAGTGAAGGCAGAATAACTGTCGATCACATTCAAACCAAAACACTGGTCAGGATACACAACCAGGTCTTAATAGGTCAGGTCAATTCAGAAATACTCAGTAGCAACTACAATAGATGTTGGTAGGGCAAATCTTTTATGAGGATGACGGAGAAGCAGGACTGATTCAAGAAGAAGTCCACAACATCGAGCCGGAGTTTTTTACAAACTAGGTGTCGGAAATAAAATTTTTGTAGATGTTACATTCGATAAAAAAAAGTTCAAAGCTTTATTAGACACAGGTTCTTCAATGGGTATTATTATTGTAATTCAGATAGTCTATAACTTGCGGTTTGCTAAGAGATGACGTAACTTGTATTATTCCATTGTTATTATTCCATTGGAACATGCGTTGGAAAGCTACTGTCATTGTAGGTCATTTCAGTATATGTCATTCATTTGAAGCGTAAACAACAATAATTTTTTTTCACTCAAATATGTCGAACTTTGTGCCTGAAAAACTGTTTTTGCGGGGAGTTTTTCTTCATTACTTTAATATGAAGAAAACTGCTGCCGAAAGTCATCGTATTTTGGTGGAAGTTTATGCTGAACATGCACTAGCTGAGCGAACGTGCCAGAAGTGGTTTGCACGATTTAAAAGTGGTGATTTTGGCTTGGAAGACGATGAACGTCCTGGGCAGCCAAAAAAGTTTGAAGATGAAGAACTGGAAGCATTACTCTATGAAGATTGTTGCCAAACACAAGAAGAGCTCGCAGAATCTTTGGGTCTCACTCAAGCAGCCATTTCACATTTCAAAACGTTTAAAAGCAGCTGGATATATTCAAAAGCAAGAAAATTGGGTTCCACATGAACTCAAGCCGAGAGACGTCGAAAGGCGGTTTTGTATGTCCGAAATGCTGCTGGAACGCCACAAAAGGAAGTCATTTTGCATCGGATTGTTACTGGTGATGAAAAATGGATCCATTACGACAACCCCAAGCGCAAAAAATCATATGTGAAACCCGGCCAACCAGCCAAATCAACGGCAAAACCGAATATCCATGGCGCGAAGGTAATGGGATCAGATGGGTGTGCTGTATTATGAGCTGCTAAAACCGGGTGAAACCATCAATGGACAACGCTACCGAACACAATTAATCCATTTAAAGAGAGCAGTGGCCGAAAAACGCCCGGAATATGCGACCAGACACGAGGCAATAATTTTCCATCATGACAACGCTCGGCCCCACGTTGCTATTACGTTTAAGAACTATTTGGAAAACAGTGGATGGGAAGTCTTACCCCACCTGACTTAGAGCCCAGACCTTGCCCCTTCTGACTACCATTTGTTCCGGTCGATGCAGAACGCCCTCACTGAAATACGGTCCACATCAGAGCAGAATATCAAAAATAGGCTTGATTCATTCTTGGCTGCCAAGCCTGCGCAGTTCTTTTGGGATGAGATCCACAAATTGCCAGAAAGATGGGAAAAGGTCATAGCTTCAGATGGGCAATACTTTGAATAATACTATTTTACATGTCTTCCTTAAATAAACGTTCAGATTTTGAAAAAAAACCGCATGAATTAAGTTATATTAAGTGTTATATTATATTCAGTGTTTTTTTTTAAACTGGCAACACAGTTTCTACAGATTGTCAATTTGACAGTCGAAAGTTGAATTATTTTGCTATTTTACGATGAACAGATTAACGCCAGAACAACGCGTGCAAATTGTGCAAATTCGTTTTGTAAATAGAGTGCGTTTTATGTTACAGGTTTGTTTGCCATTTTGGCTGGGCTGTCAGTTATTAGTTGGTAATGTTTTGTTAAGGAGCAACTAACGTCGCAAAGACGAGTTCATGTACTTGAAACATTTTATATATTATAAGTCAAACATTCATCGTTTAATGAATTGTTTTACTTAAGTAATTAGAAGGTGTATGTGGTCCGGGGTGAGCCTGGAACTTAACCAATAAACGGCCTCTGCATTCCAAGATGGTGAGGCCATATCCTACTGATGCGCGCCGCTTAAGACCAGGGATGAGCATCTTTATGACCAGGTCAGGTTATATATCCTTCAACAATCATTCGAAAAGTTTTGCGTTCAAAACTGCGATGTGTCTTCTGACAGGGTCTCATTACCTTCTTATACCACAAAAACAACGAATGGCAAGTGTAACTCTTCGTTTGATTTCTGGTGAGATTTTATTCTGCCCGATTCGTCGATGTTGTGCGTCCACTTCTGCCAATGATGTCAATGTCATCAGCGTATGCAGGTAGTTGCACAGACTTTTGAAAAATTGTACTTCTGCTGTTAGCTTTCTCTAGTATGATGTTAAAGAAGTCACACCTTGTCCAGTCCCTGTTTACATTAGACAATGTCAATGGTTGATCAGCTGCTTCTGACCGCACGGCTCGGGAAAGTGGATCCTGAAAAGACAGGCTTTGAAAGGCCACCGTTTAAATGTCAGACGAAAGTAGAAGGCGGAAGGCACCAACTAAATTTGATCAGCTTCCCGCAGCTGAAGTTGACTCCTTTTATTTATCTCATACCGCGCCGAGAGGAGATTGTTTTCTGGCGCTCCCTTTGCCTTTATCGTGCACAATGACCGGATTAAATTGGTTCTTCAACCAACAAAAGCAGTTGTAGTAGACGGTAATCTGTTGAAGCTATTAAATCTATCGGCAAATTCACAGCTACTTGTGATTTTACCCAGATAAGAGGTCCGGTTGAAATCGGTGGTTGTGATCCAGTCAAATTCATCCATTCCTGCAAATGCTACAGTTCGAACATTTTGCGTTAAAAATGAGGATCAAGCTAAATTATGTTTTCGGCCCATTCACCGAACCTAAGACGCGTATAATAGTCACGCGGTTTCAACTCTTGCACAAGCTGGATCTTATAAGCTTCTAAGCCAAGATCTTTCCGTAAAATCTTCCACAGAGCGGATGGGCATAGCTCTAATTGTTGTGCACGATGGTGAACCGACTCATTCGGATTCTCCTCAACACTGCGCTTCACAACGGCACTAACTTCTTCTGTTCGCACTTTTTGTCGTCTTTGGGGATGCATATTATTCACTAGAGTGTACGTGGTGTGAAAACGACTCATCGTGTTTCAAATAACTTGCTCAAATGGACGATTATTTCGACCGTAAAATGGGCGTAGCGCACGATAAGTTTGGCGAACCGAACCATGGTTTCAAAATAAATTTGCACAATTTTGCACGCGTCGTTCTGGCGTTAATCTATTCATCGTAAAATGTCAAAACGTACTAGCCACAAA
Source organism: Volucella zonaria (assembly GCA_963966105.1). Classification (NCBI taxonomy): domain Eukaryota; kingdom Metazoa; phylum Arthropoda; class Insecta; order Diptera; family Syrphidae; genus Volucella; species Volucella zonaria. Next base: position 50,151,375 of record OZ014530.1, read on the forward strand.
TCAACTTTCAACTGTCAAATTGACTATCTGTTGAAACAGTGTTGCCAGTTTAAAGATTAAACCTATAAAAAAAACCCTTTATTTTGCAAAACCACAAATTTACATATGCATATATACAGTAATAAGGTGGTGTCCACAGATCCAGTTCGATCGAACTAGTGATATCTCTATTTGAGTTGCTTCAACGTACTTCAATACCAGGTCTATAGGGATCTCCAGTGTTGGAAAAGAGTTGGTGGTGGATGAGTCCCTAATAAGGACCAACGGCAGCACTCACATCCCTAAAGCGTGTTATTTGCTCCGGCCTCTTTTGTCCTAGGGGTCCCAAAAAAGGGCCTGGTCCTACAAGTTGGGGTTGTGCGTGTGGTAAACTGCCCAACCACATACAAAAATAATTGTTACGAAGCGACCAATAGCCTCGGATAACGACGGATTCACTGTTGACGATCCTGCAAAACGAACAAAGGACAACGACTTTTGGAACAGACCGCGTGCTGCCGAACAATTAGCGGAGGCCTTAGACTGCTACAAAGCAGATATCACCGGCATCCAGGAACTGCGATGGGATGGCCCGGGCAAAAGAAAGATGTGATGTTTACTACGGTGATTTCTATAGGGAACGTAAGCAGCGTCTATTTGGATGCGGCCTTGTTGTATGCGGCACACTTAGGCAGGAAATGTTGAGTTTTCGACATGTGAGTGAACGCTTTATAACAATCCGTATTAAAGCTAAATTCATTAACATTAGCCTAATATACGCTCTCGCCCCAACAGAGGAAACGGACGAAAGAAATTTTCTACGAGCTCCTCGACAAAACCTACGAGCAATGTCCGATGTTTGATGTTAAAACTATTCTAAGCGACTTTAATGGCAATTTTGGAAAAGAGGACATCTTTGGTAGTACAATCGGGAGACATAGCCTACGCGACACCATGTCTGGAAACGAACTTACGCTAATCGATTTCGCTGCGGTACGTAACGTTATGCAGCACACGGTTTCCTCACCTCAATATTCACAAGGGAACATGGCAGACACCAGATCAGCAAACTGTTAACCAGATTGATCATGTTGCGATTGACATAAGGCACTCCTCAAGTATTTAAGATGTCCGGACATTCTGTGCGGCCAACATACACTCGGATCAATACCTCGTTGCAGGCAATTAACGTCTGCGGATATCTCAGATGCCACAACAACGGGGAAATACTATGAGTAGATTTAACTTTGAACGGTTGCAATAGCAACAAGCCGCAGAACCATGGCCAATCAACCTCAACCTCTGGAAAAATCCCTCGCAATCAGCATTAAGTGCTGAAGATCAGTGGCTTAGATACAGAGAAGTCATCAGAAATGCCGCAACCGACATGCTGGGTTTCATCTGCCCACCACCGCGAAACTCCTGATTTGATGAAGACTACTGGCAAGCACATGCAGCAAATCAACATGCCTACAAAGCGGCGTTGCACAAAAGGACAAGAGCAGCTCGTGAGCTCTAGGCGCAAAAGAGGAAAGAACATAGGCTTCTCCGGAGAACAAAAAAAGAGCAAGTGAAGCGTAGGATCGAGGAAATGGAGAGGTGCTACTCCAGGAATAATGTTCGAAAGTTTTCCTAAAAGGTAAAAAGCACATGCCAGGGTAATAAGACCCGAAGGGAAACTTGTAGAGATGAACCTTGTGGTATAGTCACAGTCGGTCCTGAGAATATGGAAAAAAAATTTCTGCTGACTGCTAAATGGCGTAGACTTTCGAAATTCTTCTGTCCGGCTGAAGGTACCATTCAATATTGACGATACAAGTCAAGAATTCCGTCCACCAGACCAAAATGAAATGAGGATAGCAATATCTAAACTCAAGTCGAACAAGGCTGCCGGGCCGGGTGGCCTACCCGCCGAACTATGTATTTAAGGCAGAAGGAGATGACCTGGCAGGGAGCCTACTCCACCCTATTTGCAAGATTTGGTCGCACGAATGTATGCGTGATGAATGGAAACTCAGCATCGTTTGCCCTGTTCACAAGAAGGAAGACTCCCTAAACTGTGCCAACTATAGAGGTATTAGTCTCCTAAACATCGCATATAAGGTCTCGTCTGCCGTATTGTGCGAGCCGTATTGTTGGCCCCTATTAGTGTGGTTTTAGGCTAGGTAAGTCCACGATTGACAAAACTTTCACACTACGGTAGATCCTGGAGAGAACCCAAGAAGTTCAGATCGATTCTCACCACCTTTTTATCTATTTTAAAGCCTCATGTGACAGCATCTACAGAAGCGAGCTATACGGAGCCATGTCTAGTTTTGGCATTCCAGCCAAACTCGTCCGCTTGTGCATGATGACGGAGAAAGCTCGTTGCTGCTTCAAGGTCGGTAACGACCTTATCGAGACCTTTGGTGACAAAAAAGGATTTCATTTAGGCAAGGTGGGCGTTGTGATGTGATATCTTCAACATCACACTTGAAAGAATTGTGCAAAACTCACAAGCCAACACACGAAGTACGATCTTTCCAAATCCTGTTCAATTGCTTGCATACGCCGACGATATTGATATTATTGGTAGAACACAGCGAGCTGTCACTTGTGCGTTTGCGAGTACATATACGAACAGAAGCGGCAAAAATGGGTCTAACAGTAAACGAGGGTAAAACAAAGCAGATGCTGTCAACAAGAAGAGACACCCAACATCGACGGATCGGCGAGAATGTCACAATCGACAGCTATAACTTTGAGGTAGTAAGGCTTTGCTATCACATCTGAAAACGACATCTCTTCAGAAATCAAACGAAGAATAATGCTTGCCAATCGCTGTTTCTTTGGGCTGAGCATGCAACTGCGTACTAAGTCCCTCTCCCGAAAAACCAAGGAAACTCTATATAAGACTCTAGTAATCCCAGTCCTGCTCTATGGTTCCGAAGCATGGACCCTTTCTAAAACGGATGACGATACTCGTATCACTGGCCGTTTTGAGAGAAAATTGTTGGTCCCGTATGCGTTGACAGGTTCTGGAGGAGACGATTCCACGATGAACTCAACGAGCTGTACAACGATATCGACCTGGTCAAAAAACTGTTCATTGGGCGTTTGTGATGGCTGGGACATGTACATAGAGCGAATGAACACTAACGCTCCAGCGAGCAGAATCTTCGACTCTAATCTAGAGGGGCAACGCAGTAAAGGAAGGCCTCGCCTTATTCTGCTCGCGCAAGTGGAAGGGGACCTCAACTTGCTTGGAGTGCGCAACTGGAGGCAGTTAGCCAAAGACCGCGTTAATTGGAGAGGTTTATTGGTTGAGGCCCAGCTCCACTCCGGACTTAGCGCCGTTTTAGTATGTAAGGAATATATAATACTTATGGACATAAATATGTATTTATAGATATATCCAATTATGTCCAATTTTAGAGTCATTTAAATTTTTTCTTGTTTTCGTATTTTTGAATTATTTTTTTTCGATATTTCTTTTATCTACTTTTGATGTTATCTAGGCTTAAATTAAGTTGTTGTATCTTATTCGCATCCATTTGTTTTCACCTATCCCTTTCAATGAAATAAATTTAATCGAATGTTTTACATTGAATCCGATTAGTAATTATCATTTAAATGGTCTTGGGAAAAGTAGTCATTTAATTTTGTTTTTCGGTTTTTGACAAGTCACATAGAATGCATAACTAAAAGATAGGTACGAGCGGATAGGGGCGTAAAAGGATCCTGTGGACAGCGCAAATTCATGTAATTTATTTATACTGGTAACGTAACTTTTTTTTCCAATGGGTAGCCACGCATTATACCTACGGACCCCATAGCTACAACGGTGTGTTCTAGTGATCCAATCCTAGTCACAAAGGGGAGGCTGAACTCGTGAAGAGAGCACAACGCCTATCTCTTTTCTCTCTCAATTCATCTACCATCTAGAAAAAAGGCATGTAAAAATTGTAACTGTGTTTGACCAAATTTAGCAGCAACATCCCCCCCACTCCGACGAGCATAGAACGGAGCTCATGCCACTATGCTTGTCGCTGCTGAATGGCTAGACTCCGTTCTACTCTTTGCCCGGACTGTCCATTAGAGTTGCCTGTGTTCAGTGGTCATAAGGGTGAAGAAAATGTAGTAGGGACGGTTCCTATGTGGGTTCATAATTGATATGGTTCACTAACATTGTGTGTTTTATCAAGTCAAGAAGGCGAAGGACACTGGGTCGAGTGTAAAACAACTAAACACTACCCATTTTGGGTAGTTCCGGGATCTGACGACAGGATAATAATTTCACATAAATTAATTACCGTTACAAGTTAAAAACCTAGATGGTAAATATGTAAAAACGCGCAAAATGTAACTATAAGAAACCATTGTGATGATTGACAGAACCGATACTTGGCAGTTCTAGGAATTGTTCAACACGCGCATTAAAAATGTAAAGAAGTTCCGGTGTCTAGATAGTTTGTCATCCCGAAAACCCGGCCATTAGCGGCAATCACTTGAAAACGGTATAATATTCATGGACCTAAAACCATCTTCCATACAACTTTAGCATTCCTCTTTAGTATGAAACTCAAAAAGTGCCGACCGGCTATTTGTGATTTGCATCTTTCTATGCCTTTTCCAATCATTCTAACTGCAGTTTCAATTCTAGAACATGCACATGGACATTATCGAAATTATTTTGCGCCAAAGTTTAAACCCAAGTACGATCACGTGAATTAATATATGCAAAATATAACATAATTCCAACTCTTAAAAACGCATAAAAAAATAGGGTTTACGATTTATTTTAAGCAACTTAATTAACAAGACCAGTCTTAGCATGGATCCAATCCAAGAAGTATGTGATCCTGGTAAACACGCCTGGCCATCCCTTCTCACAACCCAATCCAATGCCGAATGATGTAGCTCCGATCAAGAGATCTTTTCCTTGTTCCTTGTAAACTAATGGGCCACCAGAATCACCACTGCAAATTGAACGTCCTTGTTTACCAGTAATACAAATATTTTCACTTGAGATTTGGCCTAAAAAGTAACGGTTGCAGGAGCTAGCACTAATAACTGTGGTATCGATGTATCTCAACATGTCTGAAGTTGTCGTTGCCTGGTCACTTTCCAAACCCCATCCAGAAGCGACAACACTATCACCAACATAAGTTGAGTAAGAGCTGCTCTTCTTTGGCAAAGCCGCTGGTTTGATATATTCGTTGAAAGAAATAGGACTTGGTAGTTTAATGACAGCAATATCGTTGGCAATTATCCTAGGATCATAACTTTCATGGGTGAAAATACCAGATTTGGAGACATAAACTCTCTGTTGTCCAACTTCCTTATCGTCCCTGATGTTGAGAGCACCCAAGTATACGGTAACACCATTAGCACCATCTGTACAATGAGCAGCAGTTACGATCCAACGGTCTGAAACCAAGGTACCACCACACCATCCGTTTCCATTGGCGAAACTCAAAGATAGACCAACTTGGTAGGGAAATTGAGTTCTTGAGGCGATTTCACCGTTAGTAATGCGGCTGTCCAGATCAGCCACTGGCATGATTTCCAGACCTGGACGAATTGGCGCTGTGCCAGCTGTTGCAGCAGCAACCAAGAAGGTCAAAGCAAGTATCTGTCTCATTGTAAATACGAGTAGTTTCACTTATGTTGGCTTTCAGGTCTGGGCTTCTTTATATACTGCTCGTTGGCGAAGGTATTCCGTTAGATACTCTCTGAAAAATCATGAGAAGGCAAATATGGTATCTTATCTTGGAACTTAAAAGTGTTTATAAGATTCCCTAGATATCCGGGTTTTGCCAATGTGGAAGAAGATTAGTTCTGGTTCGCTTATCTTTTTTATGATAAATGGGAACCGGCTTTCCAATGTGAGACAATGGTAAGTAATCAGTGTGTCAATTGATAGCTGAACTGTGATTGATTTTTGATAATAAAATCGCTACTAATTTGGTGCTCGTATGTGAGTAGATAATAGTCGTCAAAGTCTCATTAGTACCCAGTTTATCGTAACGATTTCTTTGTTTTTTCAAAATTGTTTTGCACAACGCTGACGTATATAATAATTGCAAGCCAAAATAATCTTGAACCGCATCGGACTTTCGCCATAAATATTTGTTGTGCATCGTGCGAGGGCCTGGTTTACGTAATTACCCATTTTTGTGAAATTCCCGGGAGTTGCTTAGAGTATATTGTTGTTTTTGAATTAAGATTGGAATCTGGAAGGGATGTCACAAATTATTATTGGAATAATATTTCAATTTATAATTTATTGTTCAGATACTTACTCGAATGTATCCTCGTATACATCGGAAGAGTTTGATAGTTTTAATCTCAGGTGATCGGCAAATACTTTATCATGAAGCTTTAGCACTCTTTGAACTCCTTCTTTTGTATGTAAATAAACTCTCCAAGGATGATCTTAATATGATGTTTAGGATATTGGTCGTAAGTTTTGTCGAAAAGCCCGCTCCTATACCATTTCCGGAGACTATTCGCTAATCCCGGATGCGCCGGTGCATCGTTGTTCCTTCCAGATTTTCCAAATATGTATGACTTCAAGAAGAGTAGGTAAATAGTCGGATAAGAAATGTATAGTAGTTAGCTAGATAAGACAAAATCACGAGGGTTACTGTCAATAACAGCTGCAGACTTATTTAAGCAACGGCCTCCTGACCCGTGAGGAGTCTCTGCCTGAGGCACTGCAGTCTTCCCGGGCACGCTGCTTCCAGTTATCTAGACCAAGCGCTCTGGCATCCCTGATGGCTTGATCTTTAAAACGGCGTTTCAGCCTTCCTTGTCATCTCGAACCTGGGGGCTGAGCATCGAAGATCCTCTTAGCTTGAGCATTATTTTCCATCTGCGCGATGCGGCCAAGCCAAAATAGTCGACGTATTTTGGCTTTTTGTACTACATCCACATCTTGAAACAGCTCATAAGGTTTGTGGTATTCCCTTCTTCTCTATTCGTCATCCTCGCACACAAGACCAAAAATTGGTAGAAAAAATTTTCTTTCGAACTTTCGCACTCGGCGCCATACAGAAGAACTGGCTGGATAAAGGTTTTATACAACATACTTTTCGTCCTTCGAGTTAGAAGTTTTGAACAGAATTGTTTTGCCAAACTAAAGTAGCATCGGTTTCCTAGCGTAATTCTTCGTCGGATCTCCGCTAGGGTGTCATTCGTGGAGTTCACGTTTACTTCGAGGTAGGTGAACTCATTAACTACCTCGAAGTCATTGGTATCAATAGTGACGTTCTGGCCTAGGCGGTGGGCAGATGCTGGTTTGTTTGTTGTAGCATGTGCTGAGTATTGTCCTCGTTAACTTCAAGGCCAACAAAATTCGCCTGTTCTTCAATCGCCGTAAAAGCCTCTATAACGGCATGCTAGGAACGACCGATGATGTCAATATCGTCCGCATATTCCAGTAGCTGAAACGAACTGTTTAAGATAGTGCCTTCCGTTATAACACCTGCGCTGTGCACTTTATGCTCCAGAACGAGATTGAGAAGTCACATGATAGCGCACCTCCTTGCCAAAATCCGATGCACGTTCGAAATAGTTCGGATGAACTACTTCTAAATTGCACACTGCAGCGCGTGTTGCCGGACATCTGGATCAGTTTTTCTGGGATCTCGAATTCGGCCATTGCCGTATAAAGCTCCTGACTCTTCATATGCGTTCGTTGGTCTTTTCCAGGATTTGTTTCAATGTGAAAATTTGGTCTATAGTCGGTCTGCCAGGCTAAAAGCAACACTGGTACGTGCAGATTAGTATGTTGCAAAGCGGTTTGAGACGTAAACACAATACGTTGGATAGGATCTTGTATGCGACATTATAGTAAGCAGGGATGTGCTGTGATAGTTCTTGCAAGACATAGGATCGCCTTTTTTGTTGTTGTTGGCGCATTTGGAGCTGATAGTCCAGTCGTCGGACGTACTTTCTTCCACCCATACCTGATTGGTGATTTGGTGCATGAACCTTACAAAAGCTTCGCCACTGCATTTGAAGAACTCCGCTGGTAGGCCACCAGGACCTGGGGCCTTGTTGTTCTTAAGCTTTTTTATACTTGGTGGTGGAACTGGTTATTCATTGGCTGTATCACTCTCTCGAAATGCTGCTTAAGCGCATCTATGTACTGTCCAGTGTGTTTCGGAATATAGGTTTGCTTCGCAGTTTTGAAGAGCCTGTGTCCCGGTCTTAAGGCCATCCGCCAGGTGCTTGGCCTTCTTGTAAAACCTCCGGATATTGTTTCGATCGCGGGATTTTTCAATCTCCTTGAGATGAGGATCTTCTTCTCCTTTCTTCTCCTGGCTCGATACTCTTCCCTCGCTGCCCTTGTTTTGAACTGCATCGTTTTCTTATGTTCATCTTCTGTCACCTTTTTACAGTATACGCATTCATCATCATACCACGGGTTCTTACTCTGGAGAGGGTGGTACCCAACAGTAGTTTCGGCTACCTCTTTAATGATTTCGCGATATTGGCACAGTGGATAGATTCTCACCTAGGCGCCCTTTATAGACTCTGGCTACTCCAGGCGTGCTTAGGCATCCAACGCCGAATTTCTTCTTCTGGGTAGTACACAGCTTCTTCTCTTTTGACAGTCGAGCTCTGAATTTAGGCACAACAAGAGAATGGTCAGAGTCGACGTTTGTCCCTCGGAATGTGTGCACGTATCCTCGACGTGAATGCGTGCCTCACATCGATTAGCACATGGTTGATTTGGTTGACGATTTGACCGTCTGGAGAGCTCCTGGTTGCTGTGTGGATCGTTAGCCTTGGAATGGAAACCTAGTGCTACTTATCACCGTATTACGAGCTGCTGCAAAATCGATTAGTCGGTAGCCATTCTCTGTTGTCGTTTGGTGGATTCTGTGCTTACCAACTAACCCGCCAAAGAGATTTTCCTTTCTGATTTTAGCATTGGAGTTCCCGATCACAATTTTGACATCATACTCCGAACAGGCTCCGTAGGTTTCATCCACGAGGTCATAAAACTCTTCCTTGATAGGGTCTTCAGTCTTGCCGGTAGGTGTGTGTGCATATATTGGGCTTATATTTTGGAAGGTGCCTTTCATGCGGATTACAGCCAGGCGATCAGTTATCGGCTTGGAGTCCATGACATTTTTCCTAATTCGATTTCCCACGACGAATCCGCATCCTAATACATGCAAATTTAAATTGCAGCTGTAATAAGTGTCGCAATTTTTCCTTTTCATCTAGTGATAATATCTACCTTGTACCTCGTGAGGACAGATTCAAGCTTTTGAATAGCACTTGGGGTGTACAGTGTATATACTCTCAAATCATGTCCACTGACGTTCCGGGTCTAGTTGCTATTTGAGGAGATCCATTATCCCAGGCTGGTTATGTCTTCCTCATAACTAACTTTTTTGACATGGTCGGGAAGTTACCCCAACGACACAAGCCCAACCGGGAGAACCAGGCCCTTGTTTTGACCCTTGATCAGCAGGACGAATATTCCGGTGTCAGTAACCCACCTCGGGTTAAGAGCGCTGCCGTTGACCTATTAAGGGTTCATCCGCCGCGGATCTGTTCTAACACCCTGGTTCAGTATTAGAGATCCCTATAGACCTGGCATCTGTATATGTCGAAGAGGCTCATATAGGGATTACTCTAAGTAGTTCGACCTAACTGGAACTGTAGATGGTGCCTTTGATTCCATCTAGAGAATTCGTCCGCTGCCGGCTGGAACAAGGAAAAGTGCCTATGCGAGAAGATATTCCTCCCTCCCTCTCCAGTCCGCCGCCGTCTTCCAAAGGGGTTGGTTATCGAATCTCTAGTCGAGGTACCAGGTACTCACCAGTCACCAAGGTGGCGGTGAGAGTAGGAGCTGGTAGTGAGGGGCAAAGTTAGAACGCTTATGTACTCATGGCATCGCATCAGTACCCTTTAACAAGTAAAAGAAAACTGCAGACTAACAAACAAAAATTATGATAAGCCTCAGCTTCAAGGTGAAATTCTCACTCATACGAATATCACTGGTGTCTTTAATCAGGTTGGTTCGTCTTTGAAATGGTCAGATCAATAGCTAGCCTTGTTGCAATTTTTATTTTGTCCAGCAATGAAGGAACGACTTCATCAATACCGCTATTGTCAATATTACTGAAATTGAGACGCGAGTCAACCCCCGCACAGCAGCAAGAGCATTCTGGTCAAAGGTTCGTTACAGCGGTAATCAGTTCGGTGAAAGGTGATGTAGAAGTGGGGTCGTGTGGATTGGTATTGATGGATATCATTTGGATTATGTACTCCACAAAGAGTATATCAATTTTCTTTCCTTAGTAACAATAGAAAAATTTTAGTTTCCCACACTTTTCAAGCTGAATCCATAAACGCATAGCGACAACAATGTTGCAACGAATCCTATATCGCAGAACTAGTCGCCACTCGCAATTGCAAAAAGCTGAGTTAGCAACATAAGTAAATACAAGGCGGTGAGAATCGCCACTTAGTTAGTTAGTAAATTCAAGTCCGTGAAATAAAGACGAATTCCAAATAAATTTAAACACTGTGTTTGTTTTTCCTCTCGATAAACACATAAGTTTTGGAGCAGGATGGGGCGGTCAGTATTACCAATAAGTACACAGTTGATAAACAAAGAGTACATCAGCGATTTCTCGATGTTTTTAGAGGGGCTGAATAGTTATTAGCTTTAAATGATCTTTATACGGTGGCAAGTTATAGATACTCGTATCTTTCCAAGGTAGATCCTGTAATGCAAATCGAATGAATCTGGCTACCACGATCTAGTATGGGACTAGTGAAGGTAAAGTAAAAGTGATTTAGAGACGTAAGGGTTCGAGAATTCTTCTCTTGCGTATATTGGTGCATAGTAAGGTGATAGAGGGCATTAATTCATTGCCAATGAAATAGGTCCTTGGAGGTGGTGGCACATGTTTACGCTAGGTTTTTAGGGTATATCATTTTTTTTGCATCAATTTATAAAGCTATCTTTTGTTTATGATTTGTGAAAGGCTTAACAAAAATTAAGATTAGAATCCGACTACTCGTATATATGTACATACTCGTATGTATATATGTACTTAGAGCACCTACAAATTATTGTTGTTGTTTTGGATCACTGGCCAAGTGCTTACAAAGATTTGTTTTGAATTCGCTTGCGTTTACGGTTCTCCTAAGTGTTATGGGTATTGAATTGCATAAGAAATCGGCATGGATGAAAAAAGTGAGTTCAGATTGTAGGCAATTGAACCTGCGCCGAATCAGAACAGCTATTCTTTGCCAGCTGGCGAAATTTAGTCTGTTGTATATATATTCCGGAGGTCGAGTCTGCATAATTCCATGCAGTAGAGTTAATGAGCTAAATTGAATGAGGTTATCAAAGCTGGAACCTATTATCAGTTTCGAGTAACTTAATTCGTGCCGTTCGCTAAGAGATGGCGTAACTTGTATTATTCCATTGGAACATGCGTTGGAAAGCTACTGTCATTGTACGTCTTTTCAGTATATGTCATTCATTTGAAGCGTAAATAACAATAATTTTTTTTCACTCAAATATGTCGAACTTTGTGCTTGAAAAAGTGTTTTTGCGGGGAGTTCTTCTTCATTACTTTAATATGAAGAAAACTGCTGCCGAAAGTCATCGTATTTTGTTGGAAGTTTATGGTGAACATGCGCTAGCTGAGCGAACGTGCCAAAAGTGGTTTGCACGATTTAAAAGTGGTGATTTCGGCTTGGAAGACGATGAACCTCCTGGCAGCCAGAAAAGTTTGAAGATGAAGAACTGGAAGCATTACTCTATGAAGATTGTTGCTAAACACAAGAAGAGCTCGCAGAATCTTTGGGTCTCACTCAAGCAGCCATTTCACATTGCAAAACGTTTAAAAGCAGCTGGATATATTCAAAAGCAAGGAAATTGGGTTCCTCTTGAACTCGAGCCGAGAGACGTCAAAAGGCGGTTTTGCATGTCCGAAATGCTGCTGGAACGCCACAAAAGGGAGTCATTTTTGCATCGGATTATTACTGGTGATGAAAAATGGATCCATTACGACAACCCCAAGCGCAAAAAATCATATGTGAAACCCGGCCAACCAGCCAAATCAACGGCAAAGCCGAATGTCCATGGCGCGAAGGTATTGCTCTGTATTTGGTGGGATCAGATGGGTGTGCTATATTATGAGCTACTAAAACCGGGTGAAACCATCAATGGACAACGTTACCGAACACAATTAATCCATTTGAAGAGAGTATTGGCCGAAAAACGCCCGGAATATGCGACCAGACACGAGGCAATAATTTTCCATCATGACAACGCTCGGCCCCACGTTGCTATTCCGGCTAAGAACTTGTTGGACGACAGTGGATGGGAAGTCTTACCCCACCCACCTTATAACCCAGACCTTGCCCCTTCTGACTGCCATTTGTTCCGGTCAATGCAGAATATCAAAAATTGGCTTGATTCACTCTTGGCTGCCAAGCCGGCGCAGTTCTTTTGCGATTGGATCCACAAAGATGGGAAAAAGTCATAGCTTCAGATGGGCAATACTTTGAATAATACTATTGTACAGGTTTTTCTTAAATAAACGTTCAAATTTTGAAAAAAAAACGCACGAATATATTTATATACCCAATATATGGTCAAAATATCGTTTATCAAAGACGTACGTTGCTAAATTGTTGTAAATTACATTTAATTTGGGCCTACTGTTGTAGTCAACCTTACAAAAGGCTTCACAAAACAGGTAAGAGAAACGTCTTAACTAGCAACATCTTAGCTTTAGTGGGCACAGAGCTTTGTATGTCCATAGCAAACTCAGTCCATTGTAAAGTTTTCTGATCGTAACTGCTACATGGTCATTCCAAGTCAGACCTCCATTAAAGACTATGCCCAAGTTTCTAGCTGTGTGAACGTATTTTAAGGAAGATTGCCCTAGTTTTATAGACAGAAATCCGAATATATCCAGTTTCTGTCTATGGATACATGTAGTTTTTAACTAGTTTGAATTTACAATTTGCAAATTTTCTCTCATCTCTTCAATAGCACTATTAATCCTATCTAACGGACAGCAGATAGGATTAATAGTTGGACATTATCGGCAAACATATTATGTACATACTATTCGAGGAAGTTCATTCACATAGAGGGAAAATAATAACGGCCCGAGGATTGAACCTTGCGGCACCCCTGCAGATACTCCAGGGAAGGAAGACCTTTGATTTTTCACTGCCACGCATTGCACATGGCCTGTTAAATAGTACTGCATATGTTTGTATGTAAGTGAAGAAAATCCAAAGTTATTTAGCAACGTTTCGCATGGAAGTGTATGGTTCACCGTGTCGAACTCTTTTGAAAAATCCAGTAACGTTAAGATACAGGACTGGATTTCCGCATGTCATCGACGACAAGTGAAAGTGCAGTCTTGGAACTCGTTTTCGCACGAAAGCCGGACACGGCGGAAATTAAAAGGTTATGGCTGCTTTAGGATTGCCTTTTCAAATAGTTTGGATAAAAAATGATAAGAGAGCAATGGGCACGGTTCTGTGACTTAGGCATTTTTGCCTTTTTCCATAAAAGGGAGTACTCGCAGGTGGCTATTACGGTGTTAAATATGGGCGTTATGTATTTAATGATAAAAGGGAAAAGAAGTTATATAAATTTGGTATTTATTTCATCCAGACTTGTTGTATTAGATTTGACAGATAGCAGGGCTTCTACTACATCTTCATCTGTTAGACGAGTAAAATTAAATTGCTCTATACCATCATTTTACGTGGATCCTTTCCAGTCAGATTGTCAAAAAAAAAATAATAAGTTTTCATATATTTGATGATGAAATCTACATCATTGATTGCCAATATAAATATCAGGGGGCCGAGTTGACTTCCTTGGAGTACACCAGATGTAGCTAAAATGGGATCTAAATCAATATTAGATTGACGTTTTGTCAAATAAGATTTGATCTACGAGATGAACCAAGGTTGGACGCCGATAACTTTAAGCTTGGGGAAGATTATTTCGTGCGAAATCTTATCGAAGGCTCTGCTAAGATCGGTAGCAGTTATATCGATTTCCTTTCGATCTACCCAATGCACAGAGGGTAGTATAAACATTCCGTTAAATTAGTAGTTTAAGAAAACCGTGTGGATAGGGAGAGAAGATAATTTTGCAGTGAAATAACATCCGGTCGTAAAAAATGCTCTCAATAAACAAATAATACCACCTTCTTGTCGAATGTAACTTCAATTCTGACAACAAAATTCTAAAACGCAGTCGTGCAGAATTTTCGGCGTTTGTAACCACGCTGCATCTTGGACAGATGATCCATTTACGACCGGCTTTACGCATAACAGCTCGACTATTTTCTTCATGGTCCGCAATAGAAAAGAAATCAGAATGGTTGGCTTGAAGCTATTCGGTAGTGCGTAGCTATCATATCCGATTTTCGATTTTCTTACTGTTCAAAAAGAATTCAGTATGTATACCAGTGAAGATTATATTCAGAATGGCTAGTGGCTTGTCTGTGCCTCTTCGTAACGTGAGTACTTATGGTGGCAGGTACTTTAAAACAATCAAAAGAAGCAACAACGTGTCTGATTTCCTCATCTCACATTACAACCGATTACAGATACCAAGCCAGTAAGTTTACTTGCTTCTTTGATGGTAGAAGCTCATTATGAGCTTATTTTCGTCAGCTTACTTGTAAAGTGGAGTGAGTCCCCAGCATTAGACCCAGAGTCTATGCTTTCGAATAGGTCTAGGTGACGTCAGATTTTGTGAGTCCTTTCTGAGTCTGGCTGGTTTGATCCTTTGATCATCCAGCTGCTTTCGCCAACAGTTTCGATCTTTGGCAAAAATCTTTATAGTCTTCGAAGCCTGAACTAGCTTCTTGTATTCTTTTTGCTTTGGTCTATAAAGATTACAGTCTTCGCCTAAATTATTCTGAAGTAACCTGCTTTAAAGTTCGGGTTTCCTTAGTTTTATGCTGCAAATGTACGGTCTATCATGAAACAGGCAATCTGAATCTGCTTTGCCTTATTAACCTCGAATTTCGCTGTCGAAGTCCAGATTTTATCTTGGTGGGGTGGATGAAGTAATTGTCGTTATTGCTCACATTGATAGTTCATATTGCCTGATAACTGAATACTTGGCATCTGAGCCATTAAACAGTCTGTAGAAGGATTCCCGTCCTTGTTTCTAGATGCAGCTGTTTGTTATTTGTATCCTAGGCAAGTTATTTTCAAAGACTTGTGAGCACAATTTCCATTTCCTTTGACCTAAACCTTGAAAGCATGTCTTTATGTCATTGTTTGGGTTAACCAGTGTTTCCACCTTAACTTAACTTGGCAGCATTATTAATCTTTTATAAATTTTTGCTCTTCACTCATGGTATCACTTTTTGTTTTCTCTTTCTTAGCTTATTTCCTGTTAACAGGCCCTTCAATGGTCGAAGAAAGTTGTTTTATTTATTTGTCTCTGTACCAAATCATTTGTTTGATAGAAGACCGAAAAATACAGTCCACAAGTTGCTTATTTAGTAACCGAAAACTTTTCTTTTTCGGAGAGAAAAATAAGGACTTTAGCTGCTAGGATACCTTTGATGTTCAATACATTGAACTAAGGCGCTCAATTTTTGTGAATCTTATCATATTCTCTATTCATTTGTGTTCTTTTATTGAAAAAGGTCAATAACATCTCTCTGAAACAAAATGATCAAATCTCAGGCAAAACCCAACTTCATCGAAGGCGACAAGCTCACAACAAGGGATGTACAATACATATTCAGCACAGTAATTACATTGAATACTTTAAAATATCACTCGCCAAAGCTGCTTAATTTAAAGCCTCACAAGTCTTCGTTGGAGGAGAAGTATCAATATTTGAACCATTGCAATATAACCTAAGACATCAAATATCCCTTATGCCTCCTTCTCTTTATCAGGAAACTTCGTCTCCTTAAAACAAATTTCAAAAGCCACTCATTCAATTCTATCAATGTCCTACAATAACTTGTTCCACACTCATATTCATTTGCTGCCATTGCTCCATTGGCAGTTCATCTATGTACTTTTGCTCCTTAAGCAATTTGAAAAGTCCCTGAGCAACAATACACCTCCCCCCGTACTGGTTAGTTCCGAACTACATGTAAACAGCAAAACCTACTTAAGCAATTCAAATTTCTAGGTTATGTACACAATAATGGCTTACAAATTACCGCTTGCATGCGTACGAAGGAAGTCCTGCATTAATGCACAAGGCCTAGCCCAGCGTTCCATGTTTGCCAGATTGGGTGTTTGACAGCCATCAAGCCAACCGACCCAGTGCTTAACACTGAATAACTTTCGCATAAATTTTCCACTCAATCCGAGTTGGCAAAATTTGAAAATCGAAATTATTGTTTTGATTATGAGTAGATCCTGCCAGCAGATGTGCTCGACATTGATGATGACGATCCGGATGGTGAACACATTGGACACGTTTTTGGTTATGTTAGAGACGATGACGAAGATGGAAATGCCACAAACTTAAAGAAGTCCTGATGCTGCAAACATGAAAATTGACTCTAATTTCGTAGTAGTCATATGGTTTTGCCTGATAGATTGGTCGTCAGGAAAATCTGCTCCTGGATTTGCTGAAGAACCCTAATGCACAGGGCATACATATATGCATTCACAAGTTTACGCATAATTGTGTTAAGAAATTACATGTCTCAATCCCTTGCATGGTATGGGTTGGGTAAACATTTGGGAATACTCATTGCTAGAGGCAATTCTGGTCATTCCGAGTGGCAGCTATTCCTTGAGCCATCGGTTACTGATACGTAAAGGAAAAGACAAAGGACCAAAACGGACATTGATTAGAGTTATGTAATTTGAGCAACTGTTGGCGGTATCCATTGTAATCGATACTTAGATTGTTCACTTGTCCAAAGAAGCGTGACGATTGGATGGCGTACCTTGTGCAGATATAAACAACTGGAATGTATCTTCAAAAACACAAGGCGGTTGACCTTATTTTGTTGTTGGTTTACATAACTTTTATGGCACTAATGACTCGCATTTATTGTAGCTTTGAACTAGATAATATCTAAAAGCTGGCGAATGAAAGTTGTAAGAAAAGAGTAGACACATAATGGCGTCAACCTGGCGGTGCTGTAGATATACTGCGTTCATTTTACCTTCATAAGGTAGCCGCCAGGCTAAGGTTGCTACCCAATAGGACTCGACTTGCCAACGTTATACACAACCGCGTACGAAATAAAAATATCAGCACTATAAACCTATCAGTGAAGGAAAGATAGGGGAAATGGTCAAAACTTCCAAGACGGATTCAATCCTTTATTTGGGCTGCTTAGGATCTTGGAAAAAAGATGGTACGGTAGACCTCTCGATGAAGACTCACTTCAACCACGTGGAGCGCACCTGTTAGTGGCAGTTGTGTTACAGATAGAGGTTTTCCTCGACGGAGAAGTTCTGATAATGTATGCTTTGTATTTGGACACTCTGGGTACATGGAGACAAGCAACATCGCTTCCGGTCAGAGTAGCGTGCAGAGTGGACCTCCAGTCCCAGCTACCCGGGAATTAAAATACTTCTATCAAAAAAACTTCTGACAGAAGAAGAATGCATCAGCTTCCAGGGACGCAATTGCTTGCCTGTTAATACCATGGACCCAACACAATTTGTTGGATGAGATGAGAAGCAGTAAATGGTATCTGTCCCCCCAGAGTGACTTATACACAGATACGCTGTGTGAAGACATACAAATCATGTTGACGGATGGGCTCTCTGTTCAATACTGCATTGAAACCTTAGTTACAGAGAATAAGTCACTGCAACTAATTGGCTACGTTAGCTAAAGATTATACGAAGAAAGGTGCATAAAACAAGCTTTGAAACAAGGTTACCCTAGAGACGTGCTCTACAAATTGTCGCCTCAGTTCCCGACGAAAAGAGTACTGAAATAAAGCGAATGTGATTCGATGCTAAGTCCCACCGACATCGAAAAATGCGTTCTGGATGTATTGTTAGTGGAAGAAGATTCATTTTCGAAACCAGGGTTCTTTCTACGAGGAAAACAAATGAGAAAATTCTTGGATCTTTGGACGCTCGTCATTGTACAAAGAGTTGAACAAAAAAATCTTGTCCTTATGCTCTATGACAATTCCATGAAACGACTGAATGAACTTAAAGGTCTCGTCAAATAGGGGGATTAGGTAAGCTGAGTCTGAAGATAAAGAGCTCCAACAAAGCACTGGCAATATTTAGATAATCTGGAATACAAAACTAGTAGAGCACCTGAACTTACTGCAGTTATCACCAAACTGGCAGCCATATAACACTTAGAGCAATAGAACAGAAGCTACAAACGTTGTATACTCTAGAAATGGTAAACCTAAGGGCCTTTCGGCAAGGTTAAGTATATCGGAAAGATGACAATAAACTTAACCGCATACGCAACCTGGTCGCAAGAGATAACCCCTAAAGCACTGCTGCGTAACATATGGTACACCGCGCTAAAGCTAAAGATAAGGTCTTTTGATACTGCGTTGCCCCACAGGGGTGCAATCGAACATCCTTCGGGCTGGAGCGCTCTATATGACCGAGCCATCTTAATCGTTGTAAGCGAAACCTTTCAGATCCTCGTCGTAGCGCAGCCGATTTAGTAGTTTTTCGTTATAGCTTCTCCTCCACACTTCTTCAATGCAAACAGGGCAAAATATCACACGGAGCATTTTGACTGCAAGCAACTGAGAGAGACATCATCCACCTTTGTCCATGTGTACACGGGATATCATATGCAATATTAAAATCGAAGAAGAGGTTTTGGGTATCAATTTGATATTCGCAGGACTTCTTCACGATCTGCCACAGACTAAGAATTTGGTCGACTGTGAAATTACCAGGCCTAAAATTGCATTGATATGGGCCAACAAATGTTTGTGCATGACAGCTTAAGATGTTCATATAATACGGCCGCAACGATCTTAAGCCATCGTTGCTGGAGCAGTTTAATGTCTCATTTTTCTTCAGAATCGGGTAGATGATATTCAGATTCCATTGAATCTGTATTTCTGTATTTCTCTGACCAAATTGTATATGAGTTGCTGAATTCTCCTAAACAGATCATTTTCTCCAGCTTTAAGAAACTCCGTAGCTAAGCCGTCGGAACTTATGTTAGGTTGGATAATGCTATTTTCACTTCGTTTTGGTTAAATGGACGAGCGTTTTTGCAGTCTACGTCCAGACTGAATAGCGCATCCTGTCTGACATCGGTATTTCGTCGTCTTCAGTTCTTATGACACATATACCAAAAGTACGGTGGTAGTTCTTGTAAGAGCTGCAGAGGCATATCCCAGCTAATGCGTACAACATCCCATCAAACTTAGCATACAAGGATATGTGAATGGCTTAAAATAATTCCTGCAAAAACCACCAAATTTTGTATGGAAATTCACTATCTATTCATCGACTTCAAAGCTTAAACTCTACGTCCAGGTTTATCGCATAACGCTGTAAAACACATGGTGGAATATTTAGTTTGAAGAAAACCCCTCCGACCATTTATAAACTTGTACTGGATAGTGGCAAGTAGACCTTTTTAATCTAATGCTGGAACAGAGAATGTGCAGAGCAGGTGTTTAAATGGAAGAGGCTCCATATTCAACAAATCTATCTAGCTACTTGGATATGCAGACGATGTCGACACTATCGGTTGCTCCTAGCGTTCTGTCCTAAGGGATTCTATGGCAATTTAAAAACAGGTGTAAAATAAAGAAGACACTATCAAGCAATCCACCGGTATTTGAACTAATGACAGCGGTAACTTTGAACTACTCGTACTCAACGACTCCACAAAGCTAAATGATATATGGTGTAGACTTGTAGAGTGATAGACGGTCAGTAATAAAGCAAAGAAACATTTGAAACAACTGAAAACAGCTTGCCCGGGATCGAAAGAGTAGAAGGCTGCCATATCTCAGCCAGAGGCATTTCCCAGGTTCGGAGACGATTATTATTAAATTCAATTTTTCGCGGTTAATATATTTGTTGTCACAAGCGCATCCAGTACCATGAAAATAAAGCCAACAAAAGTACTTGAATCTGTCTATGATCTGGTGTCCTTTGATCTCTACACACAAAGTTAACAGTCCCGAATTCGAACTTTTCCCGGATTCTCACTTCAAAATAGTTGATTAAATATTATAGCTTCCGTACAAACTCCTTAACGATTTTGAAATGCCACTATTCGGTAAGACATGGCTCAAAGGTGGAGATAGAGATAGATGCCACAAATTTCTCTGATTATGCGAATCGTTGATGTTTACTTCGTCCTTCAGACAGTAGTGTCATCGAAGCCGTGATATTGACTCCAACAGAACCAGCCGAACTCGCTACAACGAGTGGTTTTAACGTGAACACCTGTCTGGAAGACTTAATTTCACGTTATACCCATACATCTATGGGAGCAGGGATACGCCTTGCCATCGCGTAATTATATTATACATATTATACATAGTATAATATAATACCAAAGCAGAACTTGTGTTGGCACAACTTCCGCCCTTGGTATGGGTCGAGGCCGATCTAAAACATCTTGCTCTTGAACCGGGGGGGCTCCTGATTCTTTTATTTAAGTCCTGGTAGGGACCACCAATGGTCTTACCGATAACAAGATCTACGAGTATGACCGTCCGCTTGCAACTGGTCAAATCGCAGCAACCTTCGGTGGCATCATCTGAATACCGTTACGATAAGACCAGTACTTTGATCTGCTTCCGGTTTTTATTAGACAACATCATTGATGAGGGAAGCCTTGATAATTGGGCGGGGGCCCGCCCGAAGCTACAATAAGAGCAATACCTCATCTGGATATTACCAAATTTTCTGAATTTAAATTTTAATCAAAACTTTAATTTTTATTGGGGGCTGAGGCCCCCGCTTATTTAGCTTAATACATGCTTGATACTAGGACTTAAAAACCAAGACTTAGAAATTAAGAAAAGACTTAATACAAGTAACTAGGAATCAAGGGAATTGTGGAGGAGATAGTGTTTGAGACGAGGAGTGCATATGCGAAATAGGTTCGTTATAACAATAAGAGGTACGGTGGAGAGGTAGATATAGGAAACATAAATTACGTGTGTTGGTGTTGACGGAAACTGAGTTGTAAAGGTATGCGCTGTCGATGGAACCAGCTAGCAGTTGATGAATGAAAAGAATGTCAGCTACATTTCTACGTTCTAAGGAATTCAAATTAATAGCCTTGAGGCGGTCCTGATAGGGAGGTAAGATTAAAGGGTCATTCCAGGGGAGACCACGGAGAGCAAACAAGAGGAACTGACCTTGGGTACAGTCGATTCGAGAAATATGAGCTCGGTGAAAGGGGGACCAAGCTTGATTTGCTTACTCAAGCAGGGGGCGAACAAAAATAACTTGGAGAAATCGGGTTACGTACGGGTTGGAAAATTCCTAGGACCACCGTATAATAACCTCTACCGCGAGCATCGAACTTGCCGAGTTGTAGAGGCTGAGTAGGGTCAATTAATCTCGAGAAATTCTCCAGACGAGTCCTGAAACCAAAGGATGCCCAAGGATGGCAGGCCATGGTGCACCATCCTCTAAAGGCAAACGCAACGAGTCTAAAAAGAAACCTTCAGGATGTGGTAGGACTGTGACAAGCCATAGTCCTACAACTTCCTCCACCCCTAGCAGCAGCAAATTTGTGGCAGGCCACGGCCTTATCGCTGCTACCAAAACTCCTCTCCCCAAGGAGGAATCTGGAGCTCAGCCGCGTCGGCAAGCTCCATCTAAGGCACTCTACTTAAGACGCCGAAATGCTTAACGCATCATCAAAACCTTCGGATCCATTCCTGCCGAGCTACAGAGATCCTCAGATATTATTCTGCCTGCGATAGAAAATATTATGAGAAGCTGTGTAGAACTTATCCACATTCCAACTGTCATGGAGAGAAGTCAATGTAGTGTTCATCCCCAAAGCCGGAAAATGTTCTTATGTCGTCCCAAAGGACCTCAGACCTATAAGTCTATCATCTTTCCTTCTGAAAACTCTAGGACGACTGATTGATATCCATATACGAGCTAAAATTGACCCTAGACTTCCGTTACCGGTTCAACATGCCTACTGTAAAGGAAAGTCGGTGGAAACGGCTCTGCATTCACTGACTAGCCACATCGAACGATCCCTACAATATAAAGAGTACACAATGCTTGATTTCCTGGATAGAGAGGGTGCCTTCGACAACGTCAATACATCCGCAATCACGACTGCGCTGTCAACTCTGCAGGTAGACGACTCACTTGGTGAACTGATCAGTCTTATGCTAAAAAGCAGGATAATCAACTCCAAACTGTGTGAGACTTCTGCCAAAAGATGTGTCAGCAGAGGTACGTCGCAAGGCGATGTCCTCTCTCCCCTTCTCTGGAACTTAGTAGTAAATGAACTGCTGATATACCTGGAAGGGAGGTAGCAGGGTGATTGCCTATGCAGACGACGTTGCTATTGCCGTCTCAGGTAAGTATCTTAATACCATCAAAGAGCTCCTTCAACTAAATAGATTAACTCGTTGGGCAGATCGCTGTGGATTGGGAATAAACCCCCATAAAACCCCCATAAAACCCCCATAAAACCCCCATAAAACCTTCAATAAACGGTACCAGTTTAGTGTTTTCCGATACAGCAATATATGTGGGTCTCATTTTTGACAGAAAACTAAGCTGGAAACCTAACATTCAAGAAAGAGTCAATAAAGCTACAATAGCTTTATTCTCTTGCAAAAAAGCCATTGGAAATAAATGAGGCTTTCAACCTCGGATAACCCACTGGCTGTACATCTCGGTCATAAGACCGATACTTACTTACGGTGTGATAGTCTGGTGGACGGCCTTAGAAAGTGCGGTTAACTGCATTAAGCTAAGCAGAGTCCAAAGAACAGAATGCCTATGCATAAGCGGAGCATTGCGGCCCACCTATCTGCGGCATTAGACATTCTGCTTCATCTAACACCCCTCGATATTTTCAGCAGGCAAATAGCTGCAACTGCAGCTATACGCCTTAAAGCGACTATACAGTGGACTAATAATCCATTTGGCCACGCCAATATTCTTAATACACTAGGAATCCCCACAGAGAACATCGATTACACCATACCTGAACTTTGGTTTGACAAAAACTTCCATGTAAGCTTCCCCTCTAGATCCTTCTGGGAGGAAGATGCTTTCATGGAGGACAAGTCAATCCATCTCTACACAGATGGATCTAAAACCAATAGAGGGGTTAGTGGCGGTGTTTTCTCAGACACGCTAAATCTAAGCCTCTCTTTCCGCCTTCCAAATCACTGCAGCGTGTTCCATGCGGAAATTTTGGAGATTAAAGAAGCTCTGTCCTGGCTGAAGAAAAACGTGATATCTGCAAAGGATATCCGCATCTTTTCACATAGTCAGGCCGCTATCAAATCCCTGGAGATAGCAGAGCAGTTCAACCTTCACCTCTGTTGGGTGCCGGGCCACAGAGACGTTCCAGGGAATTGTAGAGCCGATGAACTTGCCAAAATTGGAACCACTCTACCTATTCTACCGGAAAGAGGTAGCATAGGTATCCCAATTGCTGTGTGCAAACTAATATTAAAGCTGGATGCCAATAAAAGAACAGACCTTAGGTGGACTGTTGGACCAACATGTCTAGCGACCAAACAAATATGGCCAAAACTGGATCTGTATCGCTCTAAATAAGGAACATCTCAGCGCCATCATAGGTGTCATCACTGGACATTGCCTTATAGGCAAGCACGCAAGAAGGCTTGGCGCCCTTAAAAATGATTTCTGCAGAAGCTGCATGGACGAGGAGGAGGAGGAGGAGACAATCCTCCACCTACTCTGTACATGTCCAGCTCTCTCCCAGAGAAGAAAACTTCACTTAGGAGCCTTCTTCTACAACGACCTAAACGATCTGAAAAATATAGACGTAAACAGTCTCCTCCGCTTCGTCAGAAGCTCAAACTGGTTCCATCAGTAAGAGGATCATAGACCCACGTGGCATCACAATGGGCCATTAGGCCTAAGTGGGTTGGTTTATCCAACAGCCACTCTTAGCTACCCTACCCTACCCTACCGTATAATAAAGTCAAGTAATAAGTGATGAGTTGCCTTTAAGGATCATCTTATCGATATTCCAATGGAAATTAAGCTCCCTGTCGAATAATATACCAAGGTATTGAAAATATTGAACCAGAGGATGACGACCATAGAGAAAATAAAGTCGGGGGGAGACGTTAGTACAAAGTAAGAATGAAGTGAAGACGACCAATGTGGCAGGCATGTGGAACCCCAGAGGAGGTCAGGACGCAAAGGCCCATCTAAACCGAACACTATAATAACGGTTTGCCGGTTAAGAAAGTATCCATTTTAATAAAAGAGCTTCTAAGACGAGAGCAGACAATACAATTTGAAGAGGACCAATTGGTGAGATAACTTATCAAAAGCGTTACTGAAATCCGTAGCGATAACTTCGATTTCTTTACTTTTTCTAAGGCTGCGAGCGTTAGAGACACGAATTCAACAAGGTTTGTGGAAGTTGATCTGCCTTTTAGAAAACCAAGTTGTCTAGGCGAAATAAAAGACTTGTACTTAAAGCTTAAGGCTTCATATAAAATGCATTCAATGAGTTTGGGTACATAAGAGAGTTTAGCAATGGGACGATAATTGGTGACTTCACTCTTTAATCCCTTTTTGTATATCGGGATTATAAAAGGGATAGGCGAAATAGGTACGAAACGGGGAGCAAAAAGTTAGAAGAGTATTTTTTTAAAAAAGCTGAGGGGAGATCATCTGAGCCGAATAGAAATTCATCTTTGTTTTTGTAACTTTTCAGGAGCAGGATCGAAAATAAGTCATTGAAATAAGAGGAATCTGTTACGAAAGAGTTGTTGGCAAATAATTGATTAAAATGTAGCAAAAAAGTTAGCGATGGTAGAAGGATCACGTGAAGATTTGTTTTCGAAAGAGAGGAAGGAAGGTTAAGGTAGGCCTTACTTTTGCAATTGATAAATTGAAAAAAGGACTTGGGGTCATTCATAAGATTATTTAGGTAGCCTTGACAGAGGGAGTTGTAGAGTTCGATAAAATGAAGATATGTAACTCGATAGTTGGAAAAGTCGAAAGAAGAGTAGGTCCAAAGGAATACCACTCATAACTTGTCTTTTTACATTTCATAGACAGCGGAGCCTACAATTATACCAAGGAGAGGATGTACAAGATGTTTTGTAAATGAAATTTTTTTTAAATATTTCTTTGTAAAGAATGCATCCTTCTGGATGTAAACAATGACGCTTGTTCTTGTTGTACCCTAGTAGAACATCGAGTCAGATTTATCGTGTAGGTTGGCGATATATTCTAGTTATGGGTGATTTTTTAAAGGTTTGGCTATTTATTGTTAAAAAAAAAGACAGGAAAATTGCAAAAGTGTATAAAGTTTTTATATGGGTTGATAAACCAATGCTTGCCATTTAATTTTTAGGGATTATTTCGTGTAAATGTTGACCACGACTTCGCTTTAAGTGGTCCATACTGAGAGTCTAATTTTGAATGACTTTTTCAACATAGTGGCATGTAATGTTGTCTTCTAAAGCTGCAATTGACGCTGGTTTATCGGCATAGACGAGTGATTTGACGTGTGTCCGTAAAACATGGTCTACAGGCATCAAATCGCACGATATAGCCGACGAATTCACATGTCCGAAATGAGGGATAAATTGCTCACCGAACTCATATCTCAACTGGTCCATTGTTTCGCGTGTTGTGTGATATGTAGTGCCATCTTGCTGGAGCTACATATCGACCAGGTTCAGCTTGTGCATTTTGGGCAAAGAAAAGTTCGATATCATTGAACTATAGTGGGCACCATTAACGCTAACGTTGTTATCACGGTCATCTTCGAAGAAAATCTTTGGCAAAACGATTTCGCCGGATCAACCAGTGCATTTTTCCGGGTGCATTAACAGATCTTGTAATCCCTGAGGTTGGTCATTGGACTAAATATGGCAGTTTTGTTTATTAACAACCAGAAATGAGCTTCGTCGCTGAAGACAATTCTTCGATAAAAAGGCGGGTCTTCCTCCAGGTTTTCTAAGGCCCACTCACCGAAAATTCGACGCTGTAGCAGGTCGTTCGGCTTCAATTCTTACAGGAGTTATATCTTTTAAGGTTTTAGATCAAGATTATTGCGTAAAATCTTCCACGTAGTTGAATAACACAATCCCAATTGCTGCGAACGGCGACAAATGTTCTTCATTAACACTAGCGTATACAGCAGCAATATTTTTCACTGTTCGCACTCTGCACATACGGCAAGGTAACTTGATGTCCAGTAACGTGAAACTGGTGCGAAATTTAATCACTATGACTTGAATTGCTTACTCAGAATGTTGATTACGATGACCGTAAAATGGTCGAAGTGGGCGAAAGACATTTTTCACAGAGCACGAATTTTGATAGTGAAATTCAGTAATTTGTAAGCGTTGAAATGGCACTGCTAACTGATCATGTTTGTCTTTCACACATGTCACGAACCACGCGTGAGCTGTCAAAGATGGAACACTGAAAAACCAAACACCAAAAATATCACCCTTTATATCTTTTTATTTGTTG
This sequence comes from Volucella zonaria, assembly GCA_963966105.1. NCBI lineage: Eukaryota > Metazoa > Arthropoda > Insecta > Diptera > Syrphidae > Volucella > Volucella zonaria. The sequence continues at coordinate 50,178,000 of OZ014530.1, forward strand.
ATTTAACAGTGTGCGGCTAAAGAAGGATGAGCAACTATAAAGTCCGCCGCTGCAATAAAGCTGGGCTTTTATTAGGACGAGCGGCATACGGGTTGAGATGACCAAGACCCACGGTAACGTACCCTATACTTTTTATACCATTTACCCAGCCTTAGCAGTGAATCTTATGAAATTATTACTTTCATGACCTTGCAGAGCTATATTCTACTGAAGTACGTTCCCAACTATCAACGATTAAGAGTCCCGAAGCGAGATCATAGAAGATGCATTTTCTGTATAAGTTTACCGCTGGTGATGGTGAAATCATTTATTTAAAGTGTTCAAGGAACATGCATTAAATGGCTCTGTGTGAGGACTACTTTCTACGAACTACTCTGTGCGCCTGGAGACTTCTGTACTTGTCTTCTTTGTGTGTAAGTAAGGTTACCTTCTCTTAGCTAAAGAAACCAAAATCGGAATATTGCCAATAATCAGATCCAAAAACAAAGGATTGTACAAAGTAGGCATTTAGTGGCCAACGCTTCACCAAATGCAAAACTTAAGTTCGAAGTTTTTTTACAATAACAAAAGCTAAGGTTCATTGAATTTAACTTTCAGGACATAAAGCCGGCGACACGTATTATTTATTCGTATCCAATAACAAAGCCTTGTGAGTCTACTAGTTTAAGCCTCATCCATTGTCGGACCCCCTATGTTGACGAATTATAAAGAAAATACTAATCCCGACATCGAAGTTGCATTTTCTCCTGACTCATCTGCTTGCTCCGGAGGACACTTTCCGAGTAATTTCAATGATGTATTATCGCCAAAGTAAGAGACTGCAGTGGGGAAGTTAAAGAGTTTCAAAAGTTTATCAGGATTTCAGTTTATTGAATCCTAGATACATCTACAGCTACGATATAATTGCATATATCCCAAACAACTTCCACAAGTAAAATGAACTCAAAAACTTAACCCAAAACCATTGTTCAATTTATCGACCAACAAAACTGACTTAAAACCAGTAAGTCCACTTCTGTTCCTATATTCCGATAGCCGCTAGCCAATTGTATCTATAGATGCCCGAATACACATATAAATATCCCTTTCAGTGCAATCAGTTTTAACACAATTAAAATCAATTACAAAGGATCCCCTTCGTAGGTAACATATGAACATATGAATAAGTACGAGTATATATAAACTCGCGTTCAAATCCATAGATACATGCAATATTTGCACACACACAACCATCCAGACAATCGCTTGGGAACAATAGTTTATGTAAAGCCCCCACGTGCGTAGCTGTGTGACGGGTCATATTGTCTATCTCTGACAACGGCTTCAGCTTTTGAGTGCAATAATTGATGTTGCCAATTTCAGGACAAATGCCCGGCAGTAATCATAACAATTGCAAATTTTCCATCATATCGCAATAATGGACAGATACACATGTAGACGGGATATGTAGAAGCACACGTACGAATGGAGGGGTGGTGAGGGACTCACAACTCTTATACTCACATGGCAGTTTGGGGTGGATTTGCCAAAGCCTGCAGTCATCTATTACCCATTATGACATTCGTATGTGAATAGGCCTGAGTGCGTATGTGTTTGTTGCTTGACTCCAATATCCTTACCTCTGCAGAATGTGATTTAAATTTCAAGGGTCCATAATTTGGTCTGGGTGTCGATGCGTGCGTGCTAGTAAATTGTGTGTGCAAGCACGAAGAGAAACTCAAACAGACAGATTGACATTTTGTCGTAGATTTTTCATGCAGCCTTCAAGTTCTTTTTGCCATACAAATAGGAGCGTTTGAATCACATGAACTTTTCGGTTTAAGTAGTTTGTTCTATAGTAATGGAGTTGGTTGGCATTTGAAAGCGAATTTAGAAGGGCATAGAGGTGAGAAAATTCAACTCGTTAACACGGATTTAACAATGAATTGATGAGGAGTTATTGCTTTAAGGCAATTTGGGTTTAGCTGATGTGATCGAACAAATGTGGGTAGTTTAAGGATTTGGAGCGTAAAATATGTATTATACATTGAATTTCAGATGGAATGATGTCAATGACAGAAAATTTATATCTACGAGTATTACTTTGATCAAACGGCTACCAAAACCATTTAATACTGCAATTGTGTTCAATTGATAGTTTGTGACATTGGTCTTGGTTTAAGTCCTAAACGATATATAGAAAAACAAAAAAAAATATTCTTGAGGTTTCTGCCTCTACAGTAGCGTCATGCAGAATTATAAAGAAGCAAAAGAAGGATTTAAGATAGGAGCAATATACTCCCAACCCAAGCATTTTGTTGAACATATCCAGGTTCCTTATGATCGTTGCGCCACCTTCTGAATAATATTTTTAACTCTGTGTTTTGTCAATTGCTAGCATTGACTGTCAAATCAAATATAACCAATTTTTTGTCACACATTTTTATGGATACAATAAAGCATTGAAGTGATGTCCTTGTTTATTTGAAACATAATCAATCAATCGTAATCAAGAGAGAAGGAAAAAAATAAAAATATATTAGACATACTCGTATAGAAGTGTTAGATTAAATAAAAGGAAACGTTATTAATTGTAGAGTCATTTTAAAAGAGATTGTCTGGTTTTAGGTGTCTGTGCATTGGACAATAAATTTGTGTTAAACTTAAAAAAAAAATAAAAAATTAAGAACTGGCCAACCTTATAGCAAATAAGGTTCTCCTTCGGCAATCCGATAATGGACCAACAATTAAATCTCCTTCTCCTGCCATCAACAATCCAAGACCTGTAATAGCAGCAAAACTTCTTTTGGACATGAAGAAACATAAAAATCCCAGCCATGATCTCCAAAAAAAGGCGCCAATCTCGAAAAACGACGCCAACAAAAAAAAGCTGGCGGACAACACAATGGAATTTTGCAACGAAAATTTTAATAATTGGAATACGGTGAAGGGTGACGGTTTGCAAACCGTTTAATCCCCCCATACTGTTGAATTTAGAAAAATGTGCTAATCAATTCGCCGTACTTGAAGAATTATCTTCAATGGAATCAAAAAAAATAACATTTTATCAATGATCCAAACTCCAAGTGACCGATGCAACAACAGCAGTTCTTCGACAAGCGAAGATGTAATCAACACCTCATTTGGGAACAACGTAATCAACAAGAATACAAACCCAGCACCACCCCAATAAGCGGTAATATAGCCTGCAACAACAAAAACTATTCCAGTAACCAACATAAATTAGCCAGTTCTAGCCGGTCCAAGTCAAAAAGTAAGTTTTGCCCTCCAGTTATTTTATATAACGCAAATATTAGAGATTTAACTTATAGTTTAAAAAAATTTTATTTTTAAAATTGTAAATTATGTGCATACTAATTCGTATGTACAAAAATCCATATTGATAATTCTGATGTTCATCGGGAACTACTGCAGGCAGCTAGAGAGAGCCAGATACAAGGATACTCTTTCACCTTGAAAGTGCAAAAATAACACAACTTAATCCTTAGAGGGCTAACGTCAGATTTTGGGGCTGACGAGGTGCAAGAGGAGTTGGGATAATACAGGGTGACTTACTCGAACTGTAACTTTTTAAAATGCTATAATTTTTCTATGTTTTGATAAATTTTATTGTGCCAAAGCAAAAAATGTTTGAAAATACATCAGTTTTCAATTTGTATCAGTAGTTTTCAATATGTCCACCTTTGGCGCGAATAATGGCCTTGAGGCAGCCGAAGAAAGCATCGCACGCTGCGCGCAAGTGGCTCTGCGGTATTTTGGCCCATTCCCGGCAAAGTGCTTGTTTGAGGTGATCCAAACTTTGGTATTTTTTAGTGCCAACATTCACCTTCAAAATACTCCAGACAGAGAAATCCAACGGATTTACATCCGGAAAATTTGCAATCCATTGTGTCGAAGAAATGAAGTGTGGAACATTGTTTTTTAACCGATCTTGGTTGATGCGCGCTTTGTGAGACGGTGCCGAGTCTTGTTGAAATGTCCACGGTCTCCGACTGAAATGATTGTTTGCCCAAGACATCAATACTGCCTTTCAGACAGTTTTACGGTATACGATCGCATTAATTTTGGCACCACAGTCCAAAAATACGAGCGGAGAGCGACCATCGGCGATTCTGGCCGCTCAAATCATCACCATCGGCGCTGCCTGCTTTCTGGTGCCCGTCCGAAGAAGTAAATTTTCGAAGGACCTCTCTGGCAAGTAAACTCGGTGATTTTGTTTGTTGACATATTGCTCGATAACAAATGGCGACTCATCGGAAAAAACCAAATTCGGCAACTCAGTACTTTCGTGCAAGCGTAGCAACTCCTTCGCTCTTTCGACTCTAACTTTTTTCTGTTGCAGTGTAAGATCGTGTGCTTTTCGGAACTTCAATGGCTTGAGCCCAAGCTCATTTTTCGGTTTATGTTGCATTCGTTCCAACGATATGTTGAGCTCACGAGCCATTTTTCTTCCGCTTCGACTCAGATTTCGCTCAATTCGAGCCTTCACTTTCCGAACCATTTCTGCCGATGTTGCTGTTTTTTTATGGCCACCTCCATGGCGTTTTGCAACGCTGCCAGTATCACGGTAACGAGCTATAGTTCGAGACACAAATGATTTATTCACGTTGAGGTGCTGGAGGGCTCTAACTATAGCTACTTGTGGTTTTCCAGCCAAATATAAAGCAATCACACTATCATGCTTGAATTCCATCGCGGATAAAAATTTTTCAACACAACTGAGACGCAAATCGCTTAAAAGGCTTGTAAGTAATAAAATTATCTCTCATCTGCCAAAATTTGAGCTCACTGTCATGGACAGTTTCTAAATTATAGCAGTCTGAAATTGGCTGCAGTTTGAGTCATTCAGGGTGTATTATCCCAGGGCTAGTGGGTGAGGTAGTGAAATTCTAAGCGCCCAAATCCAAAAGAGATCCGGAAATTGATTATAATCTCTTTTTTAGTCAAACTATTGCCTGGTAGGCTCGTTAGAGAATTTGTAATCATTAAATATGTTTTGAGTTCAAGGGTGAAATTGGAAAAACCCAGGGGAAGTGGGAGTTTGCTACAATGTAAAAGATGGCAAAGTTTTGGGCATCTCCCCAAATTGTGCATCAAAAATTTTGGAAATGTAAAATGCCGGGTTGACCATACTCCGGCTCAATGCTAAATAAATATGTCGGAAAGTTCAAAAGCTTACTGCACGAACTGTGACGGCGAGCACCCAGAAAATTGGAGTGGCTGCCCAGCTTTTCAAAAATATGCCAAGGCCCGGCATAAAAAAAACTAAACGAACCTAGGTACAGGAAGGATAAAACTAGTCTGCACCATAGAAGACTTTTCAACAGTCTAAAAGTAAGTCCGAACATAACATACGCTAGCCACTTTCATTCATCTAGTGGAAGCAAACCAAGTCTCATACCAAAACTTCATTGGGCAGTTTCTGGGAATGCAAATGAACTTTTTGACAATTCAAGGCTTTGTTAAAAATATCATTGGTTCAATGAACCAACAGCAAAAAATATTGGAGTATTAAATCCTCCTCAACCAGCTTATCTCCAATTTTACTGAAATTTAATTATATTTCACTCAATACCCAATTTTTAAGTGACCATAGTAGAAAGACCGAATTAGCGAAAATTCTTCATATGAATGATTACACCGCAACATTCTTACAGGAAACATATTTAACTGATAAACACAAAATTAGCCTACATTATTACAAATGGTTACCCAATAACATCATTCAAGGAGTAGCAACAGCCTTAAAAAATAATATCAAATTCTGGGATGTCACCATATCAGGCCCGAAATTTTCAAATAGGCTTATTATTATTATATAAATAATCAAATCACAAAATATCTATTTCCAAGCTCATTATATTTTCCGTTTAATCGCCCCCCTCAACTTATGCTTGAAGAACTAAAAAAATAGACCTACTCGCTTCATCCTTTGATGGGGGCATCCTATAGTCCAGAAAAAATAGACATCCCAGTTTGCATTAATTCCAAACAAGCTAGATTTTTGTATAGGTTTTAAATACATCATTACAAATCCTATGTAAAAAGTCTCTATGAATCCCGCTTGTGCGTTGTTTTTTATCCGAGGTCAAAGGTCACAAATTTTGGTTTTTTGCGCATATCTCTAAAACGGTGAGAGCTACCCGAAAAATGGATGAGAGAAAGTTTTGTAGATCGTGAAATTCTCACTTGCAGACCATAGGTATGCACAAATACCCGCACCGTCTTTGTGGTAGTGTACTCTGCGCTTTTTGTAAACGAGAAAATTTAATGGGATAATATTTTATTGTTCATCGTCAAATTCTACATCAAATTCTAAATGATCATTCGTTTCTTACTCTTCTTATTCAATTTGTGTTGACTGCTCTAAGAAGAGAGACATATCAGTTAGATCCTCATCGATTTCGGAAGAATCTTCTTATTTGTTTGCAGAATACTGAATAATTTTTAAATTTTCTGGTGGTAGGATATGAGGTGGACGATGGAGAACTGCTGATGCCTCATACAGTGTTGTGCAAAACATACCGGATTTTTCCTGAAAACTTTTCATTGAACAATTCTAGGGGACAGGAATACGGTAGGTACACTTGTTTGGCAATTTAAGAAAACCTATTGAAGAAGTTTACAAATAGAAAAAAAACATTGCTATCATTATTTTTAGAGTTTTGCATACCGAATTATCAAAAGCACCGTATTTTCTTGCTCTTTAACTTGCTGATAATGGTTTTGGCTGTCATTTGAAGTGAGTTATAGACTTAACAAAACTTAAAAGGTCTGGTGTCTCCAATTTGTTTAATAATAAAATGGCTAAAAATAAATACAGTGGTGTGGTTAAAAATCAGGTAGTAACGGATTTCAGGGCAGGGCTGAAATAGAAATCGATAGCCATAGAAATCATTCCATGTGGAGGACGTCCCAGAAAAACTACACTCCTAACCGATCGGCAAATATCCATACGCAGGCATTTAAGATAAACTGGTTTTTGTTCTTTTCGGCCAGCAAATTTCGACCATTCTATTCCTATAGTAAGTCTTTGATTACTTTGCTAACGCCAATTGTTTCCTAGACTGGAATCCGCAAGAAATCATTTGAATTGGTCAGCAACGAAGTGGAAAACTGTGCTCTTTAGCGACGAGAGTAAGTTCAACTTGATTGCTTCCGATGGAATTATTCATGTTAGACGAAAGAAGGAGACACGTCTTCAGCCACGATATTGTCGTCCATCCCTGAAGCATGGGGGAGGCTCAATTATGGTGTAGGGATATTTTTCTGGTGCGGAATGTGGACCAATACATGATATTAGTGGTATTATGGATCGTTTTCAGTATAGGGATATACTTGAATCCATAATGTTGCCATACGCTAAGAAGGAGATGCCACTGCGTTGGGTTTATCAACATGACAATGATCCAAAACATTGATAAAAGTTGGTTAGGGAGTGGTTTGTGCACAAAAAATGTTGATGTGTTGAAATGGCCCTCTCAGTCACCCGATCAAAACCCTATCGAGAACATGTGGGCCATTTTAAAAAGATGGGTAGGATCAAAGATGCACACATCCAAAAACGCACTTATAACGTCTCTAAAGAATGAGTGATAGAACATTCCAAAATAAATTATTGAGAATCTAGTGGCGTCCATGCCTAAAATATCCAAGGAGGTCTTAAAAAACAACAGTTACTGGCAAAATATTAAGTATAATGAAAAGCCGGTATGTTTTGCAGAGGGCGTTACCGAGTTAAATTATGATTTTTTTTTGTATAATACAACACATTATCGCAAAACCTTTTTTTTTATTTTACTTGTACACTTATACAATAAGTTTTCTTAAATCAACAACAGATTTTACTTAAGTCCTTTCTGTTCCCTAAAATTCATCAAAGAAAAATGTTCGATAAAAATTCAGTATGTTTTGCACAACACTGTATATCATGGTCTCATTATACGATGAACACAAACCAAACGATGAAAAATTCCGAATAAAACGTATTGATCCAAAACGTCGATGAAAAAACACTAACTTCCGTAGCTTAAGTGTCGACCCTGAGAATACATAATTGCCATTAGTGCATTACTTAAGATAAATATTACCCCAAAATACTTCAGAGAAAACCTAAATAAGCAACAATATATTATTAAGCTTGGTAATGCTGTTCAAACGAAATATCAAATCAATTTTCCTAAAAGGGAAATGTCAAATAAATGTTTCTGATCAGTTCAAACAAATACAATAAAAGTGTTTGATTACTATGGAAATGATGGACTCGGGTCTCGGATCAGGAAAATTACAGTGACGAAGGAAACTATAACTTAGTTGTTGTGCGTATCGCAAAAGAAAAGGTTATTCGCTCACAGTTAAATCACTTTAACATCTGGGACGATGACGACTTTTATAGAAAATTCCGAATGTCGAAAGCTTCAGCCCTTCGTGTATTGGAGGAAATACGCTCTAACATTGAACATGCAACAACTTGGTAAATACTTAAAAACCTATGGATTTATTGTTTCGATAAATATACTATATTCCTTTTTTTTGTTTAGGAACAGTGATTTAAATTCAGAATGCATGTTACTACTGGCGTTGCGATTCTATGCACGTGGGGGGATGCTGATATCCGCTGGAGACTTTAGTGGTATTTTCGTATCAACAGCATGCAGTGTAATAAAAAAGGTGTTACACTACATAGCTCTATTGCGAAGTCGCTACATAAAATTTCCTTCAACAGTCGAAGAAATGAAGAAAAAGAATGCGGAATTTTATACAGGGTGAGTTTTTTAACTTGAGACATCCAAATTACTCGAAAAATACGCGATATCGCGAAAAATGTTTCAGACAAAAGTCACAAGGTTCTGAAGGGGACATAAGATGGTGACCACGAGTTTGACCTTGAGACCCATTTTCAAGGTCAAACAAAGGTCACTTTTGATTTTTTTCAAATGATAATTCCTGATTTTCATTGCTCAGTTCTATTGCTCGTAGGCTTGTCATTTGTTCTTGCATACTGCGTTTAGCATAACCCAGAAACAACGACGTGGACGTAGCAGTATTTTATTTCCTTCGGGGTGATTAATTAGAGTGGGTCCCCTTGCCTTCCACCGTTGAATCATTGAATTCTTCCCATTTCGACGTTTATTACCCGAGACTATTTCAACAAATGCTCGAAAATGTGAACATTCACTTCAATATACTTGTCTATCCGCGCTCTAAATGAACCAACCGAACTGAGAAGTATTTCTGGCAAGCTTCAGTTATTCGTCTTTTCATGACCTCACGTGTTGTTGGCTTTTTTCTGTAAACCTCACTTTTTAAGTAACCCCACAAGAAGAAATCAAGTAAGATCAGGTGATCGGACCCCCTCGTCCGATCCATCGTTGATGGTAAACATTGTTTAATACGCCCCGGGCTACTTGGGAATAATGGGCTGGACAACCATCATGTTGAAACCACATTGTTTGTCGCAACTCCAATGGCAGTTCTTCTAGTAATACTGGAAGAAAGTTCTTGATGCATCGAAACATGATAAGGATGGTACTTATGCCGATGTAATATCTTACAGATAGTCGTTTGAGAAATTCCTGATTCGCGACTTATTTGGCGAGTCCTCAACAGCCACCCTATCTGACCGATTTCTTTGGTTGCACACTTCCTTCACCAGTGAATTGTTGGATGACCCAATAAAAGGAAGCACGCGATCGTATCTGGTCTGGGAAACGTTGGGCGTAAAGAGCAACAGCACCATCGATGCTACTTCCACTTTCTCCATAAATCAATATCATTTCAATTTTCTCTTGAATTGAAATAGCCTGCATTATTAATCTGGAAAACGTTACTAATAATAATCGCTTCCTCAAAACAAATATCGAACTTCTAAATGAAGTACAGTTCCGTTCAAGTAGAAAAAAAGGGCAGAGTGCACATCATACACTCTCAGATAAGTTTAGGACAATTTGTCTCTATCTGAAATTTCTTTGAGTTTTAACTTCACTCGAGGCAATAATGACTTCCTCAAAACAAATCTCGACCTTCTAACACCGTAACAACGTTGCAAACCGATTAATGATTTAGGCGTGCCAGTGCAGTAGTATCTAGCATTGAATGAATAAGACCTTTGAGACAAAGTCGTGTGCTCCATTGAGGAATACGACAGAGCAATGAAAATCAGGAATTATCATTTGAAAAATCAAAAGTGACCTTCGTTTGACCTTGAAAATGGATCTCAAGGTCAAACTAGTGGTCACCATCTTATGTCCCCTCCAGAACCTTGTGACTTTTTTCTGAAACATTTTTCGCGATATCGCGTATTTTTCGAGTAATTTGGATGTGTCAAGTTAAAAAACTCACCCCGTAGAATTGCTTCATTTCCACGCACCCGCGCAGTTTTAGATTGCATACATATTCGCATTCAGTCACCAGGTTTGTATATCCAATATTCTGAGTTTTTTTTTCAATTTTATGTATTCCCTATTAAAAGGCAGGCTAAACGGAGAAATATTCAGGAATCAAAAAGGATTTTTTTCCTAAAATGTTCAAACGATGTGCGATCCACACTTAGAAATCATGGATATACTTAATTGCGAGGTGGACGGAATCATCACATGATTCAACAATTTTTAACAACTCGAGGAAAAGAGCACGTTTTGAAAGTGGTGAATTCGGAAAATAATATGATTATTGCTGATGGCGGATATCAATGCAGGAGCTATCTAATGACACCTTCAAGGAGTTGCAATCTACCAGAAGAGAATCGCTACAACGAATCGCTTATTAAAACACGTAATTGTGTTGAATAGTCCTACGGGGTATAGAAGAGACGATTTCCTGTTCTTGCAATAGGTCTAAGACTACAAAATCGGTCAGTGCAGGGTGTTATTATAGCAACAGCAGTGTTTCACAAAATTTGCTTCATGAATTGTGATACAGAGCCACCACAATTGGATGACTATTTGTTAAAGCGCATTGTGGACATAAACAATATCGAAGTTCCACTGGCTGTTGGAGAAGGAAACACAGCGGTTAGAAATATTTTAATTAATGGTTATTTGGCGAACATTTCAAATGAAAACCAAACACGCAATTAAAAATAAAGAAAAATGAGTTCAGTTATATTTATCCAGTTCAAACATACGTTAACATATGGAACTTCTTAGAAAATAAATAGTTGCACGTTGTACAGTTTCACACAACAGTTTGTTTCAATCACTTTTTAATTTTTAATTTTTTAATTTAATTTTGGTGGGGGCTGAAGTCCCCATTTGTTGGCTTCATACAAGCTTAATCTAACTTAAAAACTAGGACTAAGACTAACAGAAAGACTTAAGAGCTAGGGACCAAGGAATTGATTTAGGAGATCTTGTTTATGACGAGTAATGCTCAGGTGGAAACCAAAACGGGGGAGGTTTGAGTTGACCTTTCGGATCATTCGGGAGATTGGTTTGTTGGAGGTGCGTCGGACTGGTAGATAGAAAAGACGAAGACAACGTAGATTGCAGGGGTTGGTATTGAAGGAAATGGAGTTCAAGCTGGATGCACAGTCGATGGAACCAGAGAGAAGTCGATGAATGAAAAGAATGTCAGCAGTATTCCTACGTTCTTCTAACGAATTCATATTTAGAAGTTTGAGGTGGTCCTGATAGGGAGGTAAGATTAAAGGATCGTTCCACGGCATACTACTGACTGGTTGGAAAATTCCATAGACCTCCGTTTAATAAAGCCAAGTAATGAGTTGGCTTTGAGGATCATCTTATCTATATGTGAACGGAAATTAAGCTCACAGTCGAATAATATGCCAAGGTCTTGAAAAGAATTGGTTGACAATAGAGAAAATAAAGTCGGGGAGAAGACGAGTTGTGTTTACGTGAGAAGGTTGGGAGGATTGACATTTGGTTATATTAAGTTCTAGGCAGTTTTTGAGGCACCAGATTGAAAACCGATCAAGGTTTTCTTGAGGACGTGCAGAGCCATGGGGAGAGGAAATAGTCTTAAAAAATTTTGTGTCGTCAGCGTAAAGATCGTTAATATTGGGTCTATAACTTAATTCGTGCGTAACTTGGATTATTCCATTTTTATTATTCGATTGGAACATGCGTTGGAAAGCTACTGTCATTGTACGTCATTTCAGTATATGTCATTCATTTGAAGCGTAAACAACAATAATTTTTTTTCACTCAAATATGTCGAACTTTGTGCTGAAAAAGTGTTTTTGCGGGGAGTTCTTCTTCATTACTTTAATATGAAGAAAACTGCTGCCGAAAGTCATCGTATTTTGGTGGAAGTTTATGGTGAACATGCGCTAGCTGAGCGAACGTGCCAAAAGTGGTTTGCACGATTTAAAAGTGGTAATTTTGGCTTGGAAGACGATGAACGTCCTGGGCAGCCAAAAAAGTGTGAAGATGAAGATTGTTGCCAAACACAAGAAGAGTTCGCAGAATCTTTGGGTGTCACTCGAGCAGCCATTTCAAAACGTTTAAAAGCAGCTGGATATATTCAAAAGCAAAGAAATTGGGTTCCACATGAACTCAAGCCGAGAGACGTCGAAAGGCGGTTTTGCATGTCCGAAATGCTGTTGGAACGCCACAAAAGGAAGTCATTTTTGCATCGGATTGTTACTGGTGATGAGAAATGGATCCATTACGACAACCCCAAGCGCAAAACATCATATGTGAAACCCGGCCAACTAGCCAAATCAACGGCAAAGCCGAATATCCATGGCGCGAAGGTAATGCTCTGTATTTGGTGGGATCAGATGGGTGTGCTGTATTATGAGCTGCTAAAACCGGGTGAAACCATCAATGGACAACGTTACCGAACACAATTAATCCGTTTGAAGAGAGCAGTGGCCGAAAAACGCCCGGAATATGCGACCAGACACGAGGCAATAATTCTCCATCAAGACAACGCTCGGCCCCACGTTGCTATTCCGGTTAAGAACTTGTTGGAAAACAGTGGATGGGAAGTCTTAGCCCACCCGCCTTATAGCCCAGACCTTGCCCCTTCTGACTACCATTTGTTAAGGTCGATGCAGAACGCCCTCACTGAAATACGGTTCACATCAGAGCAGAATATCAATAATTGGCTTGATTCATTCTTGGCTGCCAAGCCGGCGCAGTTCTTTTGGGATGGTATCCACAAATTGCCAGAAAGATGGAAAAAAGTCATTTTGAATAATACTATTGTACATGGTGATCTTAAATAAACGTTCAAACTTTGAAAAAAAACCGCACGAATTAAGTTATAATAGTAAAAGTAAGTATGAAGAGAAGAGGGCCAAGATGGCTGCCTTGTGGAACTCTAGATCAGGCCAGGAATGGGACAGAAAGGGCGGATCTACACCGAACACTATAATATCGGCTTACCAGGTAAGAAGAAATCCATTTTAATAAGAGCGGCCCAAAGCCGAGAACAGACAATTTGAAGAGGATCAATGACGAAATGTCTTATCAAACGCTTTAGTGAAGTCAGTTGCGATAACATCGATTTCTTTGCCATTTTCTAAGGCTGCGGGAGTAAAAGACACGAATTCAACTAGATTATTGCTAGTTGATCTACCTTTTAGAAAACCATCTTGTCGGAGTGAAATAAAAGGCTTGCATTTGAAGCTTACGGCTTCGTATAAGAGCGAGTTTAGCAATAGGACGATAATTGGTAACTTCATGCTTCGATCCCTTTTTGTGTATCGGGATTATAAAATGGTCTTCCAAATCTGGGGAAATTCTCCCTGTGTAAGGGATAGACGAAAATGGTTGGAAAGTGGTAGAGACAGGTAGGAAGAGCATTTTTTAAGAAACACGGCGGGGAGTCCGTCTGGGCCAGGTACAAATTCATCTTTAAGATTTAGTAACTTTTCTTCTATAACTGCAGGATCGAAATTTTGAGTGAGAAAGGGATCAATGGAGAAATTTGGTAGATCTTTGAAATAAGAGGGATCGGGTACGAAGGAGTTATTGGCAAATGATTGTTTGAAAAAATGTAGCAAAAAAGTTGGAGATGGTAGGAGGATCATTTGAAGATTTGGTTTCGAAAGCGAGGGCGGAAGGATAACCATCAGTCTTACTTTTGCAATTGACAAATTGAAGAAAGGACTTGGGGTCATTTATGAGATTGGTTTGCGCACTATTCAGGTAGCGCTGATAGAAAGATTTATAGAGTTATATATACATTAATTATATATTATATAAATTATATATACCTAGATAATTTGAGTAGTCGGAAGAAGAGTGGGTGTGAAGGAATACCGCCCATAACTTGTTTCTTCTGTTTCGTATAGAGCGAAGTCTACGATTATACCAAGGAGGGGATGTAGAAGAAGTTTTATGGCGAGAGTAAGGCACATAGAGGGATATGGATTTGAATATTACTCTGTAAAAAATGGAGAGAGCAGCGACCAGAGATAGATTGGTAAACTCGAAAGAAGCCCTGCTTAGATAGATATTGATTTTACGGAAATTAGCTTTGTGGAAATTGTAAGAAAATAGAATTGCGGGGGGAGGTGACTGAAGGGGAGAGTTGTGGAAAAATGAGAGAAGAAATGGAGGATGAGAGTTACCAATAGTTGAAAGAGATAGGGGACAACACGATACTGAGTAGTTGATGGGATCAGTTGTGAAGATAAGGTCTAATTGCCTTTCCATATAGTTGCAAACGCCACTGACTTGGCATAGACTAGAGTCTATTAGCCGATCTAAAAAGAGGAATTCCTTAGTAGATATGGGATTGAAAGCGATGAAAAAAGGTTTTAAGATGGTGTCCACTTCAGCTGAGGCAGATTAATATCGCCGAAGATAATAATATCATCAAGCGAGTCTGATAAGTAAGTCGATAAAATTTTCAATTGCTGCAATAGCAAGTTGGTAGGATTCGATAGGTTGCGCCGGAAGAATGAAACAACACGTAAAATACAAGCATCTACGAGTAAGAGTTATTTTAACTCACACAAAATCGAGCTTAGGAGAAAATGAAGTTGCAACGTGAGAGGAGTCCAAGCTGTTGTGAATAGCCAATAGGACACCTCGACAAGGGGATTCAATCAATGGGTGTGTGCGATCATCATCCCGAAAAACATTAAAAGAAAGAGGATATAACTCCTGGTTTTTTATGTTGGGGATAAGATTAGTTTCGGTCAGAGCGTAGATATCAAATGGGAGAGCATGAGATTGGCGGAAAACGGCGTGGGTCTTAGAACGCTGTCCTCTTCTGGTAATAGAAAGTGAGAGGGAGGTTTTTGCATGAATTTTTAGGGTAGAAAAAATTTATCGTGGTCAAGTCGACTGCGTTGGAGTGTGAGACTCTTTTAGAGTGTACAAGATCGTCTGCAACTTTTTGGGGGGGCATATTGAAAATCTCGTGATACTCTATCTAAAGTTTCCTGAGACAGGTAATGTCGGTAGGGAGGCCTTATTGCTGAATAGAAACCATGACGCTTGTTTTTATTTTACCCTCGTAGCACACCGAGTCGGATTTATCGTGCAGATAAGCGAAATTTAGACGTATATTCTCATATATATTTTTATCTCTTAGCCTAGAGAGCGCATAGCGACATTCTGTGGTATCGCTAGTTTGCTGCGTTAATTTAACAGTGGGTGGCGAAAGGGGGTCAATAGAAGAGGAAGTGGTTAATGAGTTTGTTGTCGCAACAGATGGGGTTTCTGAAGTAGGGTTTAAAATGTGAGAATTGATGAAATTAGGATTCTTAGCTCCAGTTCTGAGGTCCAAATTCATTTTCATGCTCATTGCCATGTATTGAATTTGGGGCTTATGAACTTCGCGGTTATTGCACATTTGCTCTTCTGCTATTTTAATTTTTATTTGTGCTAGCTCTCTCCATTTCTCACCCGCTGTTTATTTTTTTGAAATCCTTTTTTTCTGGTTAGCAGTTGTTTGTCAGATTCTGCCGAGTGCAATTCTAAGAATAGAGAACATTTACATTTATTTACATTGTTACAATCTTATCTTTACCTGAAGAAATATTGGTTTTTTTGTTCGGTACATTTTCTTTGTCTTCCTTTGTATAGATGCTGCAAGTCGGTTTTTCACTGGTGTTTTCTGTGTCTGAAATATATAAAAAAAACTCTCATGAGATAACTTTTAGATCAACAGTTGGATTTTCTAATCCCGTTTTAGTTGGTTTCAAGAAATCCGAGTCATATATAGAAGGCAGCCCCTTGGGTTCCTAGAAGCTAGTGCAGAGTCTCGTCCACGTTGCTTATATTTGAATCCTACTGCGGGCCTCCTCCTGTAGCATATATATTTTTTTTCTCATTAGCATATTTTTGCTTCGTAGTTTTTTTTAAGTTCTCATCTTTTTTCTTCAAAACACTGGCCGTTCTGCATGTATTGCCGTAAGTATAATTGAATTCTTTTTCTATTTCTAGCCATGCAAAGCACTCTGTCCGTGCTTTTGTTTTCTATTACATTTTGGTGTTTTATAACGATTTGTAATAGTGTTTCCACTTCCACAACACTAAAACTAAGACTTCTTCTTTTTCCTTGATGTCCATTATTTAAATTTATTTTTCACACAAGAAGCACTTCAAACGAAAATTAATAACGAATTTGGTTTGACATTTCGTCCTCAATCGCAATGACTAATTACCGTAAATGGTTCACAATGGCACTGAATTAATGACTTAACTAAACCACCCTTAAATATCGACTGTGAAAACGAAAACTCCTTAAGTGGAGTTTATGTTTAATCCTACACTTAACTAAACCAATACTTAAGCTCGCACTGTGAAATCGGGCATAAGAGATCCAACTGTAATCGTGATTTGAAAAACCTAGGCCGAACAGCAGCCATAATACAGTGGCTGACATTTGTACATATTAATTCCAAATGTTCCGGTTACAACGCATATTTTTCAAAATTATTTGCTCTAACAAATATATTAATGATTCCGGAATATCGCTATTAATATCTTCGAACATTTAACTAGGTGGAGGATAATTATCAGTGTCAAGCACTATCAATTGAATATGAGGATGCTTTAAGCATCCTGGATCGCACTCCCTTTTCATTTTGTTTTTTATTCTCATACCAAAGTTTGTTGAGAATGTTGTGCTGATTGTGGATGAAGCAAATGTCGAACTTCCCGTTTTCTAGATGGTTCTTCGCAAATTCTTGTATTGAAAATTGAGCATCATCATGACTTTCATTAAATGCAAAATTTTTTCCATAGCAAAAGTAATAGAATCACTTTCAGGACGACTCATTTTACCTCCATTAGTAGTTTCACAAAGGAATTGTAACAATCACTATGGTACTTAGCCTCAGCAGCAACTAAATCGTATGTATATTGAATGCGTGCAATAACACTACTTGCTACCTCATCAGAACGAGTCGGAGCTACGTTCAAGATGACATCTTAAATTGCAAGTGTTGAAACTTAGGCAACTCCACGCCGGAAATGCTGCGATTTTTTCATTTCAGCCGCTTTATCTGCTTCATTGCCGCAAAACAAACAGTATTGTTTTAAAACAAAAAGAAGATGAGGACTAATCCCAGATGTACTAGTTGTTTCCGACTCGCGTTGTCGTTTAGCCGCAGCAATCCTGCTCTTCCGGGTTTACACTTTAGGACACTGCTTATGGATAGTTGCAGATAGTTTGTCTTTTAAATACTCGTATTCATCAAACCCACACTCCTTTCATTACTTGAATCGATTACAGTTTTCATCCCACAATTATCCTGTAGCTCTCACCGTTTCAGAGATATACGCAAAAAACCAAAATGTGTGACATTTTATCTCGGATAAAAAACAACGTCCAAGCGGGATCGATGGGGACTTTTGAGATAGCATTTGTAATGACGTATTCAAGACCTGTACAAAAATCCAGCCTGTTGGGAATCAATGTAAACTCAGCCCTCTTTTTCGTCTATTTTGTGTGGGTTATTAGGTGGTAACCTAAATGCAAAAAATGCAGAATGGGGAGACTCTATGGTAAATTAAAATTTCTTTTAAAATGGCAGTTTTTAGTTGACAGTTGTTTGAGTGAGTCGATGTGAGTGTTTTTTGTGAAAATGGAAAAAATTTAGTATCGAGCTGTTATTAAATTCTGTTTTTGAATGGCAATACGCCTACGCAAATCAAAAATGAGTGAGACTCTGTGTATGGGAACTCTGCACCATCATTTACCACAGTGAAATTTTGGGCTGCTGAATTTAAACGTGGCCGTAAGAGCTTAGGAGATGATGAATGTTCGGGACGCCCAAAAAATGCAACCACCGACGATAACATTGCTAAAGTTCACCAAATGGTGTTAGACGACCGCCGAATTAAAGTGAGAGTGATAGTAGAGGTTATGAAAATGTCCAAGGAACGTATTTGTTATATATTAAATCAAGATTTAGGCATGACAAAGCTTTCCGCGCGTTGGGTGCCGCGTTTGCTTAAGTTAGACCAAAAACGTGTTCGAATGAACATTTCCAACGTTCTGTTGGCGCAGTTTAGGCGCAATAAGTACGAGTTTTGGCGCCGATTAATTACTGTAGATGAAACTTGGATACACCATTATACGCCCGAAATAAAAATTCAGTCAAAACAGTGGATTGAAAAGGGCGAGCCGGCTCCAAAAAAAGCAAACGCTGTTTTTTCGGCTGGGAAAGTGATGGCGACTGTTTTTTGGGATAGTAAAGGAGTTATCTTAATCGATTATCTTCAAAAAGGAAAAACCATTACAGGAGCATACGACGCATCATTACTTGCCAAGCTAAAGGCAGAAATTGTGGAAAAACGACCACATTTGCAGAAAAAGAAAATCCGTCGTGAACAATTATTTTGCAGGAGGAAAACGCCAAGTACTAAGGACTGAAACGAATAAAATTTGGAAACTTCAAAGTAAAAAAAAAAAATATTTTTTTAATTCATGTAAATTTTTTTTATTTACTTTAAAACTCTGTTTTTATTAAATTCATTCACAATTACAAAAAGTAAAAAAAATTGTTGGGTTCCCATCCTTTCCTCAACTTTTTCGAATGTCCTTCATAAGGTTGGTGACAGTTACATCTGTGATCTTTTTGGACGCTCTTTTCCATTTAGCACTAAAGTCTTTTACGTCCTTTGCACACTGCTCACTTTTCCTCAATTTAGCTTTGACCAAAGCCCAATACCTTTCAATGGGACGGCACTGTGGAACATTGGGTGGATTCATATCTTTTGGGACAAAGTCGACACTTTTAGCAACAAGCAAGCTCAACGTCGCATGAGCATAGTGAGCTGAAGCTAAATCTGGCCAAAATAATGTTGAACCCTCGTGCTTGTTTAACAAAGGAATCAACCGTTTTTTTAGGCACTCGTTAATGTGCACTTTTCCGTTAATTGTTCCCGTTGTAATAAACGATGAGCTTCTGTGTCCACATTGGCAAATGGCCTGCCAAACGAGATATTTTGACCCGAATTTTCCATCGTAATCGATGTAGTTGATTGCGGAAGAATCTCAGCTTCAAATGAGTTGTAAAACTGCGCACCTGGAAGAGTAGTAAAGTCGGCTTTGACATAAGTTTCATCATCCAAAACCAAGCACGCTTTCTTGTTGCCGATCAACTCGTATAGCTTTCGGGCTCGTGTTTTTATGACTTTTTTTTGCTTTGCTGTAACTTTTGGTATTTTTTGTTTTTTTCATGTTTTTAGACCTTTGATCTTTGTACCATTGTTTGGTTGGTATTACATTTCCGAGCAACATCTTTGGATGACATAGTCCGGTTTTTTATGATGACACCCACTATTTTCCTGTCCAAATTTGTATCATGTGCTCCACTTTTAGCTCCCTTTTCTGTTTTCGCTTAACTGTCAACGTCTACAAATATCGTTTAATAACAGAATCCACTGTACTGCGTGCTATGTTTAAATTTTTTGCAATGAAATGGTTTGGACGTGAAGTATTTTCCAGTCATTTGTCGAAGATCTTTTTACGGCGTTCCTCTTGACTCATATTTTATAAATATTTTAAACCGCACCGAACTAAAATCAATAACGAACTGAAACTAGAGAATATACAGGCTAATTTGGGTACAAAATGGGATTGCAATTTTTACGCATTGGAAGTATGAGCTGTATTAAAATTTTCAGATTTTATTCGTTTCATTCCTTATTTGGACGGGTTAGAGAAATAGAAGCATCGCTGGGAGAAGTGTGTAGTGTTATAAGGAGACTATGTAGAAAAATATTTTGAGAAAAAATGTCTTGTATCATTGTTCGGTCGGAAACTTTTCAGCAAACACTCGTACATTCTCAAAAAAATTACTAAGAACCATCTTCTGCGGTATTTTCTACTCAAAACCTTAATATGATATTTTCGGTTGTGCTTGAACGCACTCGTATAAGAATACAATTCAGGCGTTTTTGGTTCAGCAAAAAAAAATATTTTAGGAAAGATAGGTCTTACGAGTAAAAGCCGACGGAAGCCAAGCTATCCGTTGTTTCGTGATTTGAATATTCTTCCTGTCCGTCAACTTCTTCGTTTTAAAGAACTAACAGCTTTGTTTATGATATCAGGAGATCTTAATTTATATGTAGTTTCGAAGTAACTTATATATCATAGTAACTTATTGAATGTGGTTACTATACCGATGTCTCGCACAGCTGCCTTTCGTAACTCTTACTTGACCCTTTGGTCACGTATTCCATACTCGATAGGATGCTGAACAGGTTCTGAATAATTTGAAAAATGTGTAAAAAGTTTTAAATGTTTTAGATCTATAGTATTTTATACATGCTTGGAATCCACTTTGTCTCATATTGCGGTGTAACTTTAAGTTTTTTTTTCCTTGGAACAATTTTTTGTCTTTCCTTTTCGTTTTCTAAAACACATATTATTCATTTATATTGTCAATATTTTTACATATTTTTATTTGTACATATATAAATTTATGCATCACCCTACATATTACTTTTAACAAAATTTTTAAAACCTATTGAAGTGGCATTTGATACAACATATTTTAATACTTAGAGTATATAAGATAAAAATCTCTCTCATTATTTCTGAATTAATGTATTTAAGTAAGATTTAATGTAATATTTTATTCAATTCTTAAGATATAAAAGACTAATGAATAAATAAAGCCTCAATGTATCAATGCTCGAATGATCCAGAACTTGAAATGATTTTCGGACCCGATTAATTTGAATGGCTTGACATTCGAGAGAGCTAGAACATGTAGAGTACATGGGTGTTTATTTTCTGCCCGGAAGAGTTTTCAACTCCCACCAGCAAGGATAACGCGGTCGAGGAAGAAACAGAGTGCGCAACTAGAGACATTTTTTTTTGTCATCTAAGTAAGTATTTATGCTATCTGTTCGACTATGAACCGAAAGTGTTAGATCCCGAAAACTGCACTGTAAATAATTAAAAGAAACAAGGGGAAAAGTGTTCTGCCGATTTCCAACGTTTCCTATAAATTCCGTATAAACGTTATTAAAAAAGACCGCTCTCATCCACCTTATAAATCACCATATCCGTTTATTAAAGAAAAAAAAAATGTTTTTTTTATACTACAATATATACGAGTATGTATAATAAATTTTGTTATTTTAACTCAAATTTCCCTGAAGGGGATTTTTTATTGGTGAGATATTCTTTATGCGATCGCCTTCAACACAATTATATCATATCATGCTGTAACATACGAAAACTTAGTACTGAGTGACATGGAAATGATCAATTTCATTCGAAGTTGCCCATTTTATATCCACACCTTTAACCTTTGTCATCATCAACTTTGTAAGTATGATACTAATGCTCCGGTTATACTCGCAGTTCACCATGTAAGGTGTGTGTTTCATCAAATGACACCTCGTCCGCCTGAATGGCTTTTCATTCACCAGCCTGCTCATGAGAAGTAAGAACTTTACCCTTTAAAAAAAAAGTAATTAACGTTGTTAAGAGCTTTTCGGATTACAACCTCATTTAAGTTTAGTTCGCATAAAATGACAACAATAAAAAATTACCATCACTTCTGTATACTCATTTACAATATCTCAATTTTAAAATGCATCGCGCTCATTAGTACTTTGAGTATCTGTTCACTTTCAGAGATACGAGTTGCTGACCCCAAAATGTAATTATCCACTTGCCGAATGTGGACAATTAAAAGAGCCGCTCATGTACAAGTACACAAGGCAGTCGTCTCACATGTTTCCTTTTAAACCCGATCTGAACTACAATACAGAAGGCAAGTTCCGATTTACCTTTACTCACCATCATTGCTACCGCCACCACCAAGCCATTCGCCGGTATATTAATGCTATTAAAGGGCCATAATTGCAGCAAAAGGGCCGCTACTGTACGGGAATATATTCATACACTAACGACCACTAAAATGCGCATTCGAAAGCAGTTGTGCATGAAGCCATTGCACTTAATGTTCAGATTATGAGGCAAGTGATTCTGTGAAGCTCTATACACAAAATTACAGTTCCCGCTTATGGTCCCAAAATGCAAAGTGCCGTAGGAAAAAAGGACGGCGAGAAAGAAGAATAAATTCCCGATGTGGTCATAGGGGGATTGAAATGGCTTTTAAGATGCATTAATAATTTACTCGCACCATCCCTCCCTTTATTAGTGTTAGTAGTTTGTTTTCAATTCTTCTCTAGAAGGAGTCGTGCATATACGACTGGTTATAAGGATTCTTGGCACTTCCGGTATCAGATTTAGGTACAAATTGTATGGCAACACTGGCGTAGTTATCTATAGCATTCTTATGCGATGCGGGTGTCCGAGAAAATAATTTCAGATGAGCCTATATACAAATGTACGGGTATACATATAGAACCGAACATTGGATTGTGAAAGAAGATGGAATGGGAGGCTCCGGACTAGAAACATATTTCCTATAAGAAATAATCAGCTACTTAGTTTAAAAAATTTTTGATATACAAGTTAATGATCTGCGATTTTAACTGTCAACTCGACAAATCAATTGTGCTAACAGTGAAAATTTCATATGAAAATTCGTCAATAATACTCATACTGCCATGAACCGTTGTTGACGTGAAGCGAGTTTCGTAAAACAAAGCAAGGACTGACTGAAAAACATGACGAGGAGAACTGAAACTGCCTGGAAACAGCGGCGGCAACGGAACATTATAGACGAAATGAAGGGCGATACTGATGAGCGATTGATTTGAATGTTTACAGGCTATAACTATGTAGAAAACACAGAGCTATCAGTACTGCCTAGGATGAAAAAACTACATATGTTTCAGAGTACGTCCGAATGTTGGCTTGAGGGTAAACTAAAAAGCATTCATAACAAAACGGGTGTTACGATTAAGTGTTTGATGGAGCTGAATGCCAATGGCACCAGTATTGAAAATCGCGATAGAACAAGATGTAGTAACAGACACTACGTAGCTGTTCAAGGGCCGCAATTGTGTGTGCAATATTAACAAAGCCTATAAGTTGAATAGTTCGGTTTTTTATCGAGCATTTAAAGCACTTACTGCTTAAATGACGCTAAAACCAGGACCGCCCATAATATGCCTCTCGAGCTACAGCTGCCTTTTGTCACCTGTCTCCAGTTGCACACACGAAGTTGGCGGAGGTTTCCTTCCAAAGATAAGATCGTCCTCTACTGCGTTATCCCTCAGAGTTGAAACTCTTGAGCATCTTCCAAGATCAGTCGTAATGTGGAAAGTTGAGGAATGGCGAGCTTTCGTGGATTTCCTTGTTGCCTGGCATAAAACTACACTGAAAGGGACCAGTTAAACTATGTAATCACGAAGGGTCTTAGGCGTTCATATAAACGGCCTCAAGGAATTTGGAAGCGCTTCGGATTCGGACCTTGAAACGTCAGGTTAACTATAAGATTTCAATGCTTTCTATCACAATTGAGCTCATTGAGCTTCTGACTTACGCTTTACATTCGTAATGAAGAAAGTAATGCTACGTAAAGTGACTTCAAAGCGAAGCAAGAGTTGGGACAGGCTTAAATTCTGCTTGCTTTTGACCGCTGTGGAAACAAAAGAAAAATATTTGACATTGTCGACATATTTAAAATAAGATGTCTGTTGAAGAAAATGAATTTACCTTTGACAGGAAGCACGAATCTTGATGCAACATTAAATCCAAATCGTATAAAACCGTCTTAAGAAGAAATTGTAAATGGGAGCAAGTTTGGAAAGATCTCAACAGACCAGATAATTAAGTAAATACCTAATAGTAAATATAGTTTATATGCACTAAAATATAACTTACATTTTAGTTACAGAATGCAAGTAGCGGTGGTGAAGCTTTGGAGACCTCTTTGTAAGGAAAAGACATGCGATAGAACTTCCGTCTAGCAATGCAAGGATAACTGGGAGTGTTTTTAAATGCTGGGGTTCTTAATTCCATCGCTCACACCACGAAAGTATGTTATTCCAGTATAAATGTATTTACAAATTGATACACACGTTGTAAATTCATTGCAAACAAACAGGAAATTCCAGCGAAGAACGCCAGACGTACTTTCGTCAACAAATTTGGAAGAATTCGTCGACTGTGATGATGGGGCTGATACGACGCTTTCCCAGAAAACAGCGAGAAAAGAGAATGCTTTTAGGGAAGTTCTAGGAGTGAACGAGGCCATCGCAACAGACCTTAGTGCGCCCGTTCCTGTTCCCAAGTTGGGAGAGGAGTTCATGCTGAACATGGCGTAAAGGATGAAGCCCAAGCTCTTGCCGGAAGCAGTGCGTATTCGTTTGCATAAACATATTATAAATAACTAATTTTGAAAAGACTTGAGTTTTAATTTTGTTTTCCAATTTTAATATTGTTATTTTTTTTTAAAAAACTGAAGCACAAACAAAATAGGAATTTAAAATATTAATAATATTCAGATGCTCTTTGAGTTTTTCCCTTATTTTGAAGGCAGTGGTGGATGAGTTGTGTGAGCCAATTGCTCTACATTTGACTAATGGTGTAACCTAACTTCACCAGAGATCTTCTGTGAAAACGTCATTTTCATCGTAATTCTGGTAAATTATAAGCTCTGTCGTTAAGTTTGACCTTAACGATTTTTTCAGCGTACCTAGACAGCATCTTGTTTGTCGTCAGTAAAGGCTTTTGCTAAAATGATGCTTCTCGTCGTGGAGTAGTTTTCCAGGGTAGACGAGCTTCAAATATGGTTTCAATGGAAAAACAGCATCCCCGACTACATACATAGTAGTTTCAAATGCAGTGTGAGTTGGGAAATTGACTGGTATGCGGAAAGCTAGAAAGTGTTGTGATCTTCGCTGCGGAAAATAACTCGATCCAGCTTGTAAATGAGCCCACACGGATACCAGACGTTGATAGTCATAGCGCCAACACTCTGGGCTTATGTTTCCTCGATAACGACGTAGACGCCGCTGCTAATATGATCACTGACACTATTCTCTTTGGAATGAAATCCTTTATTCCTCATCGGATGAAAAATATCAGAAAAAACGAAATGGCATGGTACGACTCGAACTGTAAAGAGGCTGAGAAATGTTTTTTCGGTTCTACAAGACCAACCCGACAGAGAAAAACCGAAACAGATTCAAACCAGAACAAAATGACTGCAACGTCTTTCTCAAGCGTGTGAAATTCCAATACGACCAACAACGGAGGCAAAAAATACTGCAATGTTCCAAAAGGTGGTAAAAGTTTTTGGTCGTTCCTCTAAAACATTAGAAATTCTGCCTTATCCTTTATTCCAACTCTTATGTACAATGACATTCCAGCTGTCGGCTCTTTAGACAAGGCCAATCTGCTAGCTGCATTTTCAGATTGTGCTTTGTCCCCGCCTACACTTGAGTGCATCGAATCTTCAATGGAACGAATCCACATTCGCACTCATGTAGTAGCAAGAATACTTAAAGATCTTAATCTTCTTCAATGGATTAGAAATTACCTTTCGGAATGTTCAACTCAAGTTGTTTTGGGCGGTTTCATATCTGGTGTGCCCCAGGGCTCCGTTCTGTCTCCGACAGTTTTTTAAATTTCATCAATGATCTGCTGTCTGCCACTTCTAATTCAATATATTCCTTTGCTGACGACAGTACTCTCTGTTTTTCATATTCGTTTCCGAACTCACGTCCCTGCTCTTCGGCTGTAAAGCGGGAACGGCAGCGTATGTTAAGCTCATTAAATTCCGATATTAGCAGTGCAACCAATGGGGGAACTTTCAACAAAGTGGAATTTAATGCTTCCAGAACACAATGCTGTCTGCTGTCGGTAGAGCGAAATTTAAATGCAAAGCCGAAAAATTTTCCATTCTCGGTATGTGTGACAATGACAACTTACGTTGGAATGACCACATATTCAATGTCGCCAAAAATGCAGCGAAATGTCTTGGTTTCCTTAAGCTATGTAAAAAATATTTCAGACTCTCTGACCAAGCCCCAATATATGTATTAATCGTTTATCCACCTAAAAGTGGAGTACAATGCCCACATCGGTCAGGTGCCGCTAAGACCTATTTACACTTGCAAAGAATTGTGAAATGCATCTAGTCCCACTTGTTATAGATATCTTTCATCATCATCAACCCAGGGATTGTTTCCTTCAGCCTGGAAAAGGACTTTTAGTAAATAAAAAAGGCACCAAAGACGATTATCGTTTAAATTAATTCCTTAAAATTGTAAATTTAATGTTTCCCAAAACCAGCACCAATTTCTCCAAGGTACAACTACAGCCACCAACCTAGCGGAATTCAAGAACTTTATGTGCATTACAATTTGGAATTGAAGTTGACGTGATTGTCACCGATTTCAGAAAAGCCTTTGATAGAATTTCTCATTATATAATCCTTCTAAAATTGAAGGCTCTTGGTTTCTGAAGAAGCTTTACAAAGTAGGTTAAATCCTATTTAAATGAACGGCATTACTATGTTCTATTTAAGTTCATGGTTTCTGACCCAATAAAAGCTGCCTTTGTACGTAGGCACCTTGGTACCTTATTATTTATTCTGACAACCAATAACGTAATCAACATTAAAAATTCATATACCGTTTCAGCAGCCGAGAGGAAGTAATGGAAAAATCGCAGGAAGCACTGATGGACATACCAAAAACGGAATATAAAAAATGTTTCGAGGATTGGATCAAACGCTGGCATAAGTGTGTTGCAGTCGATGGAGATTACTTTGAAGGGGACAATATAGATTTAGATGAATAAACTTGTATTTTTAATTTTCTGAATAAATTCCTGATCAAGGTGGTATATCTGTTGATGGTATGTATGATATGATGATGTGAAAATCTTTAGACATATATTATTGCATTAACAACTTCCTCAGACTGTGGTAGCACTGCTAGAAGATCTAGACAGATCTTGTACAATACTTCATGTCAGAGGAAGTTCTTTGAGCTTAAAGTCAATAAGTGTCAGGAGGCGCTTACTCCTACTTCATCTCTTTGCTATTTGATCTTCAATTTCAATTTAAATTTATTTATTGAACTCGGAATACTCCAATACGACCACAGACTTTCTTTCGCCCTCTTAGCATCCTCCCATGCTTATCAAAGGTTTTCGAAAAGATTATTGAGGGGCAGATATCTAATTACCTGGCTCAACATGAATTGCTGACTCCGCTATAGTCGTGTTTTCGAGCCAATCAGTTGCTCTACAGCTCTAATTAAAATAATAGATGACATAAGGGTGAACTGTGATCTAGGTCATATATAGTCCGTTTGAAATCATCGTGCAATTTCTTGCGCATGTGCCCTCTTGTCCAGTCAATTCAAACGTAACCATACTTTGATGTTGTTTGCACTGAGTCTCAGCGCGCGTACAGATGCGAAACAAGAGTGTTGAGAGAATGCATGGACGTGGAAGGCGTGTCCATTGTATATTTTTTCAGTGGAGTTGGCAATGACGATTTTATGGAAAGCACTCTCTTCACAATTATTGTGTTGAATAGAAGAAATAATATTTTGCTAATATGAATTTGACTTAAAATATGAAAGTAAAAGTTGAATAAATTGAAGTAAAGTGTTTATTTTTTTATGGTGTGTTGTATGACCCAACACTTATTTTTTCAAGATCAATGCACTTAATCGTCATCAGTGGTATCATCATCCTCCCCGTCGCTTTCAATTTTAGTTGATGAATCTTCGCCGGGTCTAATAACAAATCTCTCGGTGAAGGTATCCCAACTGAGCTCATATTGCATGCTTTTTTCCATTCCTAGACAGTAATTTTTGCAAACTCTTCTTCTGCTATTTTCTTGATGTCATCCAGCTTAAAGGTGGTGTTTCTGCCCAACACTCTTGATTTTACAATACCCCATATATTCTTAATTGGGTTCAAGTCCGGATGGTATGGTGGTAGCCTGAGTACTTCATGGTCTGCTGATCTAATCAAATAGTCACTTTAATGCTGTGGGGATGTCTTGTTTTGTCGAACTAAATCATACAGTTCAATCCTCAGCATTGAAGAACTATGCGCAACATTATTTTCTACTAAGCAATTAAGTGGACTGAAAGAATTTTTATTAATTTTGTAAGAGATATCGCCAGGCATTGAGAAACTATGACGGGTAAAGATTAAAATAACTTAAAAAAACAAATAGCGGGAGCGCAATCGTATACAGTGAACACTAAAAAAGTATTTACAACAACTTGAAAGAATGATAGGATGAAAGAAAGTATTTAGTAAAATATGAAGGTGATAAATGGATTGCAAATACCGACAAGGGGGTAGGAGCAAATAGTATGAGTAGTTAGCTAGTCAGTTAGTTTTAACATTATTTTATTTCGAAAAAGATTAATCGTGGTAATATTATTGTAATATAATGTATATACTTATTTCATATGGTTTGGCTTATAAGTCGTCTGCCAGATTGACACTTGGGGGGGATATTCTTTTTCTTTATCTTTAAAATTTACATTTGTACATATGTATGCAGGTGTATTTAAATGTATATAAATTACAAATTAAAGTAAAAGGTACTGCAATTATTTTCTTCACTTATACAGTTCCGCGAAATGCGGTTACTGCGTATCTATATAAATAATAAGTCCCAATCTCTGTCACCATTCAAGATAATATCTTCTGCTTCGAGGTATGAGGCACGTGTTTGTTTTTAATGCAATTTCTCCAGGTTCTCCAGGCTACAAATCGCCCGCTTGTTCTGCAAATTTTGCTTTGGAATGCTTACCCCTTCGGGTTAGGGGTTAGAATATACCCGAAGTAGGGTATATTCTAAGGGGCGTCGTAAGGGGCGACTAAAATCCACTGGGCCGGATTAAGGTGTTAAGCGACCTGTGCCAGATTGGGGGTCCAGTATAAAAAATAGCCCAATCTCTAACGGAGCATCCGGATACTTGGCGACCTCCGGATCAGCCGGCCTTATCTGTCTAGTGCGGATCTCTACTCTACTACTAAAGGGGACTACCCTTTCTCCGATACTCATGGGAACTAAGATGAGTTTTATAAATACAATACAACACAATATAAATAGGAACTAGGTCCCCTTCAAAAAAAGTTCAAGAGTTACGAGATCTCCAACACGCGGATCCTTTTAAAAATCGTGTGGAAGCAAAGGCCAAGCACAGTCGGTAGCTTTGGACAACAGTATTACACCAATAAGCTACAAAATCTCGAACGCGAAAATTCTGGTCTCCGCGCCCGAACAGAGTCTGATTCGCGACTTGACCACCCGGAAAACTCGAGTTTTCACACGGACGAAGAAGAGCTAGTCCGAGAAACAGACTGGATACTTGAAAAAAAGAACCAGGTCAGAAAGGCAAAGCTGATTCCTCGCCGGAAATTGTACAAAAAGAGACGGCAGCCAGCTCTAATACTGTTGAGATCAATAAAGAAAAAGCAACCCAAACAAAGACCGGCGCCGCCAATGTACGTCTTTGGAGTCTCGGACTATAACAAGTTGATATCACTGTGTTCAACCGATTACAGAGTATGATCCCGCAATAACGATACATGGACTGTCAATGTCCTTAATCCAGACAGTTACCGTTCGCTTCCGCAAAAATTAAATGCCGAGAAGATTCAATGGCATACGTACAAAAATAAAGCGGAAAGACCCATACGCGTGGTAGCTAGAGGCTTGCATGCCTCTTGCTCTAAAGAAAACATTTTATTTGACCTTCAAAATAAAGGCTTAAAAATAATCGACGCCGTTAATATACTTGCGCAAAAACAGCGCAGTGTTTTTAGGCTAACTATCGACAAAACCAGAAGTCTAGAAAGGATTTATGTGGGATGGAGAGCCAAACAAACGAACGATACATTACAGATGATAGACTAATTACCTAACACACACAAGATCAAATAAGACGTACATAAGAACCTCTAACTGCAACAAACAGATGATAAGATCATACGAGAACGAAGACAAAGGAAGACACGCAAACGTACACACATAGAAATGTTACTGTAAAATATGTAAAGCAGCAGCCAGGGTAGTTTTAAGAGCAGTGTATGTCAACCCATAAAGAAGGGGAGATCGTTGCCTAAATAAGGAGAGATTCGGAGTTTGTGAATTTAATTTATTGATTTGGTTTTATTTGTCCGTTCGCTAAAGAATCCCACATTTATTCTATAAATTCAATTTTGGGACTTGTTGTCAAAATTTGACCTCCGCGAAAAAACTGAAGGCTGATTCCCGAATTTACGCCTTGTCAGGCATTCAGCCATACTCAGGCCTACTGCCAGAAGGAACCTCGCTGTGTAAAATGCGCTGACAAACATCTGACTCGAGAGTGCAATGCCGTGAAAGAGTCCCCAGCGATATGCATTAACTGCAAGGGAAAACATCCAGCTAATTATCGAGGCTGCGAAGTCGCGAAGGAGTTGCAAAAGCTACGAGATCAATCAAAAACGAAGCCTTTGAAAAACGCAGGGACAGTTAGAATGAGAAATAACAACAGCGGTCTTACTCCAAAGCCTTTAAAGAAGGTAATGGTGACAAACGCTAAAATCACCAATAACAACAACGTCAAAAATAACAATGCGCAAGTGGAAAGTGGAAAAACTTACGCGTAAATAGCGGCGCGAATAAATATGACTAATTGTATATCACCGGATCCTGCCTCAAATGTGTTCTCAATAGTTCTCGAGAGTCTAGAAGAAGTGACTAAAACGGCTTCTCAACCTCGAAGAAGATCTGTGTAACTAATCATGACAATGAAGCTCAATATTCTTGGATGGAATGCCAATGGCTTGACGACCTAAATATTTTTATTCAAGATAAAGCAGTTGATACTCGTATGTTTAATTTCTGAAACTCACAATCAATCACGCGTGGAACTAAAAGGTTACCGCGACTACCACGCTCATCATCCATCGGGAAACGCAAGAGGCTGGTCATTGATATTTATAAAAGCCTGCATTGAACACTATCTGGAAGCACAAATTGAACTTGACATATTTCAAAAGACCACGGTGCGAGCTAAAAATAAAAATTACTCTTTTAATGCAATATATCCTCAATCTATTGCCAATCGCTCTGCAAAATAGAAAAACACGCATTTATTGACCTATTTAACTCTCTTGGACCAATCTTTATTATTGGTAGCGACACACCTTTTCGGGCTCAAGATGTATCTCACAAAAAGGCAAAACTCTCTACAGGGCTGGTATGGTATGTGGTTGCCAATTTTACTCAACAGGCAGACCGACGTACTCGCCAAAACACCCGACCTGATAGACTTCTTTTTCGGAAAAGGAGTAAACGCTAGTTACGTTAAAGTTGAAGAAAGCTTCGACTTTTCCTCCAATCATTCTCCAATTGTCCTTTCATTGTGTGAGACCACCCAGATTATCCAATAAAAAAACTCACTGGGAAGATTTCCGAATGGAGGTTGTCGAAAATACTGAGTTAAAAGTACAGCTCAATACGCCGTATCAACTTGAAAAAGAGGTTGAACGGTTTGTTGAAGTCATACAGCAAGCGGCCTGGTATAACACTCCACGCGAGTCGAACAAAGTTGCCAGTATCGGCAAAAGATACCCGCCGGAAATCAGGGAAATGATAAGGAAGAACCGAAGAGCGCTGAAAAAGTGGCATGAAACTCGGGCTCAACAAGATAAAACGTCTTTTAATAGGCTCTGCAACTTTTTGAAAAAATCTATCAAAGACTTCAATAACCAAGGTATTAATAACTACCTAGAAAGCCTCAGAGCAACAAAAGATACCAATCACTCCATATGGAGAGCTGTTAAAAGTCTTCGAAAAAACCAAATATACGTGGCGCCTATAAGAAGAATCCTGGTTTCTGGGCGAAAGAAGATAAAGAAAAAGCTAACATTTTCGCCGACGGGAAAGTGCTAGACATGATGACGAACCTTCTAATAGAAAAGGCTACACTTAGGGAACTTAGACAAGTTATAGACACGCTTTAGCCCAATAAAACCCCAGATATGACTTAATTACGTGAGAGATACCTAAAGCGCTACCAAAAACCGTTTGCTAAAGCTGCTCTATCTTATAAATGCCACCATAAGATTACAGTATGTACCGCTTCAGTGGAATGTAGCCGAAGTTATTATGGTTCTGAAACCGGGTAAACCGCTGACTGAAGTCATGTCATATAGACCAATATCGCGCCTTCCGATTATATCGAAGGTCTTCGAGCCAGTCTTACTTAATCGTCTTAAACCGATTATTTACACCAATCGCCTCTTACCCGATCATCAATTTGGTTTTAGCAGCCAACACTCTCCTGTTGACCAAGTGCATCGAATGACGAGCAATCGAGTATAAGTTAGTCTGTTCAAGCGCATTCCTTGCCGTTTCGCAAGCTTTTGATAAGGTATGGCGCGAGGGCCTGAAATATAAATTCGACGTGTCCTACCTGAGCAATTATTTCATATTTTAAGTTCAGACTTAAATGACCGACTCTTTCGTGTCAGACACTGAAACGAATATCCCAATTTTAAGACAATAATTCGGGGGTGCCGCAAGGAAGTGTACTTGGCCCTTTACTATATTTGCTTTTTACCCGCGACACACCGCAAATGGACGATACTGTGCTAGCCACATTTGCTGATGACACTTCCATTTCACGTTCAGAACAAATTTAAAATATTTGCGGGAAAACACAAAAATCGACTACAAAGACATACGAATATTTCTGCTCAACAGATCCTAGACGAGACAAATTTATTGCGCCGTCTGAAGAGGACTAAGGAATTTTCAATAGAAAATCGCTTGCAAAATATCTTATTAAGGCAAAATAAAACGCGAACGAAGAACTGCTTGTTGAGTGTGAACTCAGTCGTAGTCTGTATAAGGGGGGTGTTTTTTAGTGAGTAAGAATCTCACACTACTATAAGCACCGAAGCTTATAATAAAACACGTCAAAGTTTTACTTAATCAAAACTCCCAGGTATTTATATTCCTAAACTATTTCGATCTGCTGGACTTGAAAGCTCCACTTTTCTCTTTGAGCATACGAGTACCTTCCCTCTAGAACGACATTGGAATGGTATTCGGAGCAGCGGTGGTCAATATATTTTATTGTGTATTTTCTTATCAAAGTCCAGTAGCAAAGGCACGGGTGATTGGTTCCGGTATAGCCACTGCCGGTCAAGTTATGATATACTTCCCACACAACGCCATCTCAGATGCACTCCTGCACTTGCCGATCAATAACCCTTTGCTGTTGAGATGAGCCACCAATCACATAACTGCAGAGCATTAAGATGAATGTCAAGATCAAGCCGACGAATATCTATATAAGTTTAGGCACGGAACTTGACTAGAAAATTTGTCGGCAACTAAAAAGCATTCACAATTATTCAGGAGCGAATTGAATATCTCATAATTAAAAACCAAACAAAAGGTAGCCTACCATTGGATGAATATTCAATTCGAAGTAAACCTAAGTGTGTACAACTGAACTGCTTTGCAATAATTCATTCAACTAACTGAAGTACCATACAAGCCTTGATTTAAAAATCGATTGAATTTTCCAATTTTAAAATGTCATAACTTAGTTCCGAAGGTGAGTTGTCGATTAAGTTCAAGTGCACAGCATCAGAGTGTTCCAACTCCCATGGCCCGAGCATAAATCATTTTAAAAACCAAACAACCTTTCAGTTTGCATTTTCACACAAAACTTTCCTCTAGTTTTTTATTTTTTTTTTCATTTTTTTATTTGAACTCTCATTTCGATTGCAATATTTCTGAACTTTGACATTTTTCCCGATAACAACCATTTACCGTAAGGGGCTGGTGAATTTTCACCAACTATTCAATTATTAAACCGCCACCCACTTGTCGTACAAACTCGATAGAGGAAGGTTAGGGGATGACGACTACAACCAAAAGCACTCTCTGAATGCCCATTGCAGTCGCTGAGAGAGACCAAAAACATTCTATTCCAGGAACGATGACAGAAATAATTAATTCGAAACCCAATGCAAAATCGTTTGCCTATTAAAATATTCCCTTTCGAATGCAAGCAACCCCTCATCGAGGCACGGTCGATGACGACGATGGTGACGATGACCTGCATACAGCTTTACCAGCTTCAAAACTTTCCGACAAAATGAATTACTGGTAGTGCCAGTTTTAGAGTATTTGAATGCAAGTCCTAGTGAAAAATAACCAAAAAACATGCAAAACTAAAACTAAAAAGGGATGTCACTCTCACTCTGTACTGTGTACGAGTATAGTAAAGAACTACACAATCAGCGCAAGGACATTATTAATCGACGAAGAAATCAAAAAAAAAAAAAGTAAAAAAAAAACCGGAAAAAAGAAAGAGCTCTGGGAAAAAGGATCGTTCCCAATACCAACTACGGAACTAGATTCAGTAGATTCCCTTTGACTGTAAATACACATCATGGTCACTGGATTTTAATTAGTACGAATATTTTAGCCTCGGCCAATTAAAAGTGATTTTGGTCTTGCGTACACTCCAAATTGGATGCCGGATTTGCCTTAGGATGACTATTTCTATGCCCCTCCTAACCTCAGTTGCATTCGCCATTCAATGTCCAGATGCTTGTTTCTAAGCAACCTTTTTATATTAGAAAAAAAAACGTGTTCTGGTAGTCTGAAAGTTGAACAAAAACGTATTGAAATTGAAATATTGAAGAAACGGATCATTTTAAAATAAGAAGGCTGATTAATCGAAGAGTCTCTCCTTTCATAAGTTTTAGAAGATGTACATTAATATCATCACACTACCACTCTGATTGGCTGACGTAAGAATAATTAACTTAAGCAAAAATCATCTAAAGCAGCGCCTTAACAGAAACATCCTAAACTCCTCGCTTGCTTTGACAGCACACCTTTTCAAAACATGGGTAAGACATTCGGGATAGAAGCGTACTCTCATACACTTAGCCTCTGCGATGTATCAGTACCGGATCGACCACCTCAGCACTAGGAATACGAACCAATTACAACAGTCCCCACTTGACTTGCGTCGTCTTTGGACGCTAGGCCAGGGTTATGGCAATAAATCTAGCTGACTGCGCTCCAAACAAATGTTGATCCATTGAGGAGTTGTCTAACTCCTCGAAGGAGGTGCACGTAAGAAACGAAAAACTTGTTTGATTGCGGCATTGTTAACGTTGATGATCAAATCAGATATGACAAGCGGCCACTTGCTAAAACAGCTTATTAAAGTATAGGGCAACCAGATAGCAATGACAGGGTTACTAATTGTTAAGTTTCAGAAGCTGTCAAAGTTACCAATGCCATGCAGCTGATAAAATATTCAGTAAGGTTTGCCATTTCTTCATGCATCGTTTTACGCTTGCAGAGCGTGCGGAAATTATTGAAAATTCCGTCTCAGTTGTAAATACGCAACGTGAATTTCGTCGTGAGGTCGGTCGTCATCATGACTTTAGGTTGCAGCCAAATCGTCGCGCCGTGGAAAAGTTTGGGCGTGAGTACACTCTCTTGAATCCTAAGTCACCAACCAGACAGAGATTGCTGTAAAATGAAGAAAACATATCCGCCGCAGCGGCCAGTATCGAAGAAGACCCAGAAATGTCGATTGTGCCCCAATCAGCTGAATTGGGCATCGCAACAGAGTCAACCCGGCTTATTTTGTGATTGGATTTGGGCCTGCATCCGTATAAGATTGTGCTGATGCAAGAATTGAAGCCGGATGACAACGCCGTGCGTTCGCTAATTGGGCGCTGGAAATGTTGGCCGGAGATCCAGATTTTAGCCAAAAAATCATCTTCTCGGACGAGGCCCATTTTTGACTCATCGGCTATGTCATCAAGCAAAATTGCTATTATTTTCTCTGGGGCTACCTCAAGTCCGTAGTGTACGCTAACAAGCCAACCACTTTCTACAAGCTCGAGATCAACATTGGACACGCTATTGCCGGAATAACGCCGCAGATATTGGACCGAGTTAACAAAGATTGGGACGACCGCTGAAGCACTTTCAGCGAAGCCGAGGGGGCTATTTGAATGGTACGAGTATAAACGCAGCCTCAAAATAAAGCCAGAATCAATTTTATATCTTACACCGTTGTTGCTTTATTTAAATCTTTTTTTCTATTATCCTTATCTACGTAATTCTACGTTACAAAAATTTGTAATTCAAATATTTTTACAATGTCGTAGGTTAGGTTAGATCACAGCGCCTGTTGAAAAAATCTACCATTGTGATGCCATGTGGATCTGTGATCCTCCTACTCTTGGAACCAGTTTGAGTTTCCGACGAAGAGTAGGAAGCTGGAAACGTCTGTAGTGCTATAATGTTTAGATCGCAAAAGTCATTGCAGAAGGAAGTTCCCAATTGTAGTTTTTTTCTTTGGGGTAGAGGTGGACATGTACAAGAAGGAGGATTGTCTCCTCCTTCTCCTCGCCAATGCAGCTTCAGCAAAAGTTGTTTGCGAAAAGGCCAAGTCTTTTTGCGTGCACACCTACATATAAGACAGGGTCCCGTGACTACACCAGTAGTAGCCCTGAGATGTTTCCCATTTAGATAAATCCAACTCTTAGAGCGATTCAGACAGAGTTTTGGGCAGATTTGTTTGGTAGCTAGACATTTTAATCCAACAATCCGAGGTTTGTTCTTGTAATAGCATCCATCTTTAGTTTTAGTTTGCTCATATCGATTGGTATATTGATTCCAATTTTAGCGAGTTCGTCGCCCCTACAATTGCCGGGAATATCTCTGCGATCCAGCACCAAACATATGTGGGGATGCAACTGCTCTCCCACCTCCTTCGCGATTGTGGACTTTAGAGAGACTGAATCCAGCGACTTAATAGCGGCTTGATAATCCTAAGAGATTCAGATTCACTTGCAGATATCTCGTTTCGTTTAAGCAAGGACAGGACACGTGACTGTGATTTGGTAGGCGCAAGGAGAGGCTTTATCTGAGAAAATATGGACACCAACCCCGCTATCGGTCTTGCATCCATATTTATAGATATAGATTGACTTGTCATCCATAAAAGAATCCTCCTCACAGATGGATCTGGAAGGGATGCTTACATGAAAGTCTTTATCAAACCAATGTTGGGGGATAGTGTAGTCGATGTTCTCTGGAAGTATTTCTAGCGCATTAAGAATATTAGCCAAATACTCGTAGTTCATTTGTCCATTGTGTAGTCGGTTTAAGGATAGCTGCATTAGCAGGGTCTTGCCTGCTGAAGATATTGAGGGGTGTCAAGTGAAACAGAATATCCAGGGCCGCGGAGCCTCATGTTTACTTTGCTTATGCACATATATGCTGTCCGCTGAACTTTGCTTAGTTTCCTGAAGTTGACTGCTACTACCCCGTAGGCGAGTATCGGTCTCATGACCAAGACATATAGCCAGTGGGCAACGCGAAGTAGTGTATGCTCAAGAGGGTATGAATACTCATAAAATGCATAGAGAGAGAGAGAGAGAGAGAGAGAGAGAGAGAGAGAGAGAGAGAGAGAGAAAGAGAGACTGGGCTCAGTGGTTATTTTGCTCCATGTGTGGCATCCAACATTTAATGGGGAGACTAAATTATTAATGTAATTGGACTTGTATTGTATGAGTTCTTTAATGGTATGAGATGCTTTCCTGACATGGTTATAGCAACGTCATTCGCATAGGTAACCGCCTGCCTACCACCCGCTTCCAGACGTATCAGCAGTTCCTTTACCACTAAGTTCTAGAGAAGAGGTGAAAGTGTTCCTCTAAAGACACATCTTGTAGTAGAAGCTTCACTTGGTTTGGAGTTGATTGCCCTGCTATTAAGCAGCAAAACGTGACTAATGAGTGCTTTCTATAGCGTATTGATTCTTCGGTGTGGTTAGCTAATGTATATAAAGCTCCCGACTTTCCTTCACAGTAGGTATGTTAAGCCGTAGACAGAAGTTGTGGATATATTCCCGTTCGTATATGGATATCAGTCAGTCGTTCAAGAGTTTTCAGAAGGAAAAATGATAGACTTGTAGGTCTGAGGTCATTTGGGGCAACATGAGAATATTTTCTGGCTTTGGGAATGGCAACTGCGAGCATATTAACTTCTATCTAGCGCTGGCAGGATGATATCTGAGGGCAATTGTAACTCGTCAGGTATTGTACTTTTAGCTATCCAGGGCTCAGAGCAGCTTGTCTCTTGTAATCAGACCGTGCATTTTAACCGCGGGATCAGTATTCTTGTTAATGCTGTTTCTGGCCACGAATTAGGGCTACCTGGAAAGTGGGTGTCCAGTAGCAGGTTCACTAATACATCACTTGAGGTTGTCCAAGACCCATTTATTTTTTTCAAACAGCTTGCCATCATAGGATTTGTAGAGGGGATTTTTCTAAGCCGCGACGACTCAGAGATTTCTGTTATTTTCTCGCAGAATGACCTCCAAGAGTGCCTTTTTTATATATTTTGTGGGATTTGTTGAAAACCTTTTTTCAAACGGTTCTAACCGGTCACAGTGCTGAGCTCCACCAGTGCGGCTTTTTCTTGCCTCTCGGTTGAAGAACAGGGCAGGAAGCAGCTATAGCTTGATTGAGATCCAGTGCGAAATCATTGACTTTCATGTAAAGCTCGTTGATGTTACGCGGGGGACTTAAGAGTTCAGAGGATAGTGTTTTTAATAGTATCCCTCTGTATTTTGGGCAATCAGTTTACCTATAACTCCGGAATGCTGGTTGGCTGGAAGGATCATCATTCAGGCTGAATTGGATGTATCTGTGGTCTGAAAATGAGTGTTCAGACGATACCATCCAGTTCGTTGGCATTTGAGTGATGTTGTCAGGGACAAGTTTGATATCTCTCACTTCCTGTCGGCTTCTTGTTATAAAAGTGGGCTCATTGCCATTGTTCCAAACAATGCGGTTAGTACTTATAATATAATCAAAAAGTGACTTAAATCTATCGTTGATGTCGGTACTGCCCCATACCGTGTGATGAGCATTAGCGTCGCACGTAATGATGAGCTCAGTTTTTAGAATTCCAACTTCCAATACCACATTTTTTTAAGTTTTCACCAGGGTGAGGGCCCACATGATCGTGGCCACCATATGCTAACACCAGTCAGTAGGTGCCATTAGTAGTGTCCAGTCTGGCAACAGTTATGTCGGGGTTGCTGAGGTTATGAAGTAACAATAAATTAAGGCTACGTTTCACCAATATACAAGTTCTAACGTTATCTTTGTCCTAGAGCGGATCGTATACAGGTGTCCCAAGTCCACGAACGCAGAATAAGTGCGGCAGAAGGGCTAAGGGATTATATCTTTATCAAAATTAAAGCGCATCTGTAAGGGCCCCTTAGTTCTTCCACTTTCGCGACTTTCTAGTCACGAGTCGAAGGGTGGGGGTTACTGAGCCTAATCATTTCCAGAATGCTTTTAGGGGGGAGGGTTCGGCTGGGATCCAGGTGCGGGTTCTAGGTTTGCTGGGGATATCCTCCTTACCCGCGACCTCGATTTTTGCACCTGGCCAAATCCCTCCTAATCCACCTATGGCTTGGGGGTAACGATCGAGACATCTTTCATCATTGTCTTGGCCTTGGTGCCAGCTGGCGCCGCTTGTAATGGTAGGTGGTCCGGGGTTTTCCCGCATGATAGGCAAGAAACTGCCCGAAAACTTTAGCTTGACTAACTGCTACCGTTCAGTTATTATTTATCTATCGGTCTTGTTTTTGTCGATTACCGCGATCGTTATTGCACCTTTTAGAACTTCGCTAAAAAACCTCAGAAATGTACTGTTTGAAGGTTGA
The DNA here is from genome assembly GCA_963966105.1 of Volucella zonaria. Lineage (NCBI taxonomy): Eukaryota > Metazoa > Arthropoda > Insecta > Diptera > Syrphidae > Volucella > Volucella zonaria. The sequence goes on from OZ014530.1 coordinate 50,218,076, forward strand.
GGGGTTTTGGTGTTATTGGTTTTTGGCCTCTTGGGAACCGGCACGGTTTCTTCTAAGGATATCTGGCGCTTGGAACAGTCCTTTATCAGTGGGTAATCCGTCTTTTAGAATATTGTTAGCCCACTCATTTTTGCTCTATATGTCCGTACTTCTCTTAACCTCCGGAATGGATCCCAAGGTATTGATAAAGCATAAAGCATTTCATCGTCTTCTATGGAGCTCCTTAGATGGAACTTGCCGACGAGGTTGAGTTCCTGATTCCTCTTTTGAGTAAGGAATTTTAGTAGCAGCAGCAAGGCGTGGCCTGCTATAAACTATCTGCTGCTAGGAATGGGGGTAATCATACGACCACAGTCTTATTACTCCTTGAAATTTTGGTTCTAGGCTCGTTACTTTTGCCTTTAGAGGATGGTGCACCATGGCCTTCCACGGTTTTACCTCCGCTCGGCAATGTAGGAGCCTTGTCGCTAGCCGGTGCAGTCACTGTTTTACCGCCCGCTATTAAAGGAGTACCGGTTTCAGGTTTTGTTTTTTTTTTTTGAGATGTTATCCATTATTAGATCCCGCGACTAGCGGAGAAAGGATGGTCCGTCTGTACAGAGATCTGCTGTATACAGATATGGCTACCTAATCGGGAGGTCGCCAGGTATTTGGATCCACCTTTAGCGACTGAGCTGTTTTTGGAGATGCTGGGCCCTCAGCCAGGCTAATCCTCGGCACAGGCCAGGATCCAGCCTAGGGGAAAATGAGTGGATGGGAAGGTGGAGAAGGGGCAAGGGGAGGACTCATCTGGAAAACTTCGCGAAATTCATTGACCTTACTCAGCATCTACAACTCGCCAATTTCGATGCTCAGGTAGAGGATAATAATGTAGGGAAATTTTATATGCATGACCTTAAGTCATTAAGGAACGTTAGCATTTTTAGGTATGCTCAGGTAATGGGGCCTTACTTAATTACAAGGCGCTACCAACCGAAAAGAAGGTCATGTGACTCACACAATAAATCTCTCTAGTTACCGCAGATTTCGGGCAAGTGCCTTCAAATGGGAATATCAATTTGGTTGTTGTCTCCTTCCAGACAACCACGTTAAGGTTAGGTTGATGGCCAGTCATTAATATTAATCACGAACGTCATCGGGCAAGAGTTGCGGAAATGGAGGGAATGTCGGGTTTGGGAATGAAAGCAGTTCGAAGCAGTTTGAAAAGTCGATACTTAAATTCATTAAGTCATCTCATCCAACGGTGTGGTGAGACTTTGCACATTCAATGTTGTGCCAAAACCTCGCTGTTTACTGCAACAATATCGCACCAAATAGAGGTACTATCCTAAATAAATCATGCGTTGTCTGCTAGTGCTTCTTCAATGCTGTAAGATTTTAAGTTTCATGCCCACAATCCCTGTGGCTATCATTAGCATATACTATATCGGTTCCTTTTAGGGTGGCAAGACTCATCAAGGGGTTTCTGATAGTTTCCAGTCGCAATGTTTTCATGCACGCTGTCTTATATACTTGCTGTATGTATTCTATGTGATATAATATTTGGTAGTGGAATATTTATTGCTGGGATTGCTGAAACGGCAGTTGATACAGCTCCATTTCTGGCAAGCCCATCTGTCTTTTCATTGCCAAAGTTATCGTCGTGCTCTGGCATGCAGATAATCTGCTCATTATTTTCACTGCTTACAGCCTGATGCAGTCCCACTACTTCGGAAGTGACTTTCGTTGGAGTCCTTTTATGGCCGATTGACAATCAACATCAATGGATATATCCTCCAACGCGTAGAGGATAAACTCATTTTAAGAGGGCACACAAATGGCTGAGGCAACTTCGTGTGCGCAACTGGAGGCAGCTACTAAAACATATGCTGCCGAGACTCTGGTGTACGATGGACTTTAGGGCCACCTAAGTGAGTAAGTTAGTAAGACATAAAGCATTTTTCGCTGCAGTTTCTTGGATATCTCCAGTCAATTTGAATGGAGATGCAGCCTTACTTAACAATCCGCTTTGGGGCTAGACCTGTTTTATGAAGGCCTATTGCCTAATGTTTTGTCTGAAGTTGTCCTTCGAGCGGTACAGGCATACAGAAGTATGGTCCTAATAGCAGCAGTTAGAAGTATTGTCTTTGACGATGGTCCCCATTTCTTACCATGAGGCATGAGCCTATGGAGACTTCCCGAACTCTGTCTTCAGTACTCATGTTTCAATTAGGTTCAAGGATTAGATCAAGATATCAAGCTCCAGTTCCGACCATTCTATTAGTGATATTCTGAGTGCTGAGTAAGATTTGGTAATTAATATCAATTCAGATTTTGCCGGGTTAACTCCAGCATCACAAAACTTAGCCTATTTCAATAAGTTATTTAATTCGGCTTACATTTAAAGTAGAAACGAATTTGGCAGTTGTCAAAAGAATTACATCATCGCGTAGGCTGCAGCCTTAACTGGGTGATTTTAAGGATTCGTTTACTATAACCTCCACGGACCAACAGCTTAGGTTATGAGCCTTATTGTGGTGATAGTCAATTTATGCAGTCAACTTATCCGCGCCATCCAAGGCGAGGTGTTCATCTACATCCCTGTGCCTCCAGGTAGAAATCGAGAACTCAGCGGGCCGTAGCGATTATATTCGTTCATTCTTCTCTTCTCTTCTCTTCTCAGGCGATTGAGGCGCACTTTGCCAATCAAGTCCATGTCGCTACACAACTCGTAGAGTTTGCTGTTATATCTCCTCATCCTAAGCCCACCAACAAAAACGGGACCAAAAATTACTCATAGAATTTTAAGGTCAAAATGATCAAGGATATCTTCATCTGCTTTTGTTAATGATGTTTGTACTTTTGCACCAAGGAAGATGATTGGGATGATTAGGGTCTTATAAAGAGTTTCCTTGGCGTCTCTTGGCAAGGCCTTATTGCTCGATTATTCACTTTGACCAAAGAAACCGCGAATGGTATTTGCTTCTGTGTTTGCATTTGCCGTGGCAGTCCGTTGCGCTCTCTCACAGGTGCGGATATCAATGTCATCAGTATATGCCAGTATTCACACGGAATCTTAGAAAATTGTATCCCTGGCCTGCGGGTTACACACAATGACGTTTAAAATGTCACATTTCAGTTCATCTGAAAGATCTAACATAGATGAGAGCAGCGAACGTTTCGTCATGACCCTCTTCAACCTGACGAGTTTGGTAACGGCATAGCTCAATATAACTCTTCTGTGTAGAACCTGTTATATGCGACCTTAAAGTCGATAAAGAGGTATTGCGAATATTTGGCCAATTGCGGACTTACCGGGACGTTGTCAGATTGTGTGAGCCATTCGTACAATACGAAAAACCAAATCTTGCTCCCGATATTGAAGAGGCTGATGTTTCTAAAGTAGATGCAGTACTAAACCATCTCTTGTTGCCTTACCAGCTGAACTAGGTCCGTCAAGGTCGGCAGCTTTGTTAACCTGAAGTTGACAACTTTTTTTTAGCTGAGTCGGCGGAAATGTTGGCTCTCAGCGTCCAAGTTGAATGGTTTATTTTGTCCGAAGGACATCGTTTCTACTCTAACATTTCTTACCCATCTCTACAGCCCAGGTCTTGTCGGCTTGAAACGTTCATTATCTTTTGGTGTATACAGTGTACGTCGCTTTTGTTCTTGACTTGATACTCAGGACACCTTTGGAGAGCGTTTGAGCCGCTCTTGTTCTTCCATGTAGCGCTAGATTTTTCAAACGGCCGGCGCTGGTGGAACTCTGCATACCAGCTATAGCATTTCTGATAGCTTTTAGACATCGATGCTTCTGATCTTCAACACTTACTAGAGGTTGTAAAAGCGCTGATGGGTGGGAAGCTTCTGTCAAAATGATTCGATTGCGGCCGTTGAATCTACAATTTTAACACACTTTCTCTCAACCCAAGTATGTTTGGGTCTTGTAAGCAATGGTTCCCAAGGGTGTAGCCAAAGATGTTCTCTTTTCCTATTTTGGCTTCAAAATATATAACATTAAACCATGTTAACTTCATACTTAGGCCATGGCTTGTAGGCGGATTTAGCCTTTATAAGGACTATTGCAATGTGTTTACTCACGTTCCGAATAACTTAAAAACCTTTTTGCCTCAGTCGAGCACTTACAACAGAAATGCACTTCTGTATTACGTGTACAGGTTCGAACGTCGTTATCGATTTTTGTTTGCAGAAAAACAGAAAATTGGTACATACGCAAGGTTATTTGTTGCTCTTCATTCGTAGAGCTCTTACATGGCTGGAGAGGTAACCATCCGAGCAACTGCCGTCCTGGAGAGCCCGCCTCTTTTTAGGATTCTTTGGGAAAATGGGGCTGGATATTCTGATGCCAGTAATGCGCTTCGATGATATGCAATCCGTGGATGACTCACTAAAGTTCACGCGACACCATCTCTATTTGCGTACCCAGTACTGGAAAACGCTTATTAATTTCAGCTTGAAATATGTAGAAGTAACTCATATAAAGAATTTGCCCTGCTGCCAAGTTTGGCAAGTCAAGTCGTGTGGAATGAAACTAGTCTACCACAAGAAAGTAAGGGAGGCACAATTTGTGTCTGGTCATAGTTATAACTAGACCCTCTTATCGTAAAATATCCGGCAGAACAACTAAACCATTAGCCTGGCCACCTCATTCTTACAACTCTGGGCTACTGTATAGCCTTGGAGTTATTTTCTTTGATGAGAACAAGACAGAATAGATACCCAGTTGAAAATATGAAGCAACAATATTATCAGCTTAATCGCCAAGTTGTGTTTTTTTAGTCAAACGTTGTATCCACGCTGCTATAAACAAGCAGCGCCTTCAAAATGTCCACTACTATCAAAAGGACGATATAAACGCTTTTTGGATAAGTGTCTATGAACCATATTTACTTGTGGAACCACCTTGCCAAATCGGAGCTCTGATAATTAGTCAGAGACTAAGGTAGCAGTGAATTAAACATTCTCTTCTAAAAAGCGGCACGTTCATTCTTTGTCATGCAATGCAATAGAATCGTCTAACATACTGTGGAGGAAGAGCGGATCGGCCGAGATACACTTGGCGCCTTATAATTGAAGAAGAAGTCTGTTAACTAGAAATATTTGTAGCTGTGAAGAGAAGATGTGGTGAAAACCCTAGAACCCACAAGAAAATGCAGGACATAAGTAAATCTTTGTACATTCGGAGACGCGGTAAGAGATTCTGTTGTCTTCATCTCTGTCCACCTTCAAGGATTCATCTGAATATTTGGCATCAGATTTGCTATTCGCTCGTTCTTACTGCACGTGGAAGAGGCGACCGAGCCATAACCACTCACGGAAGAAGTGAAATCAAAAAGCAATTTAATTTAAATAAACCAACCTTTCAATTAGAGCCTGATTCAACTAACATACATACACAACCGTACACAAATGTGGAAATAAATATACAATTTTTGCCGGAAGCAAAGCCTCAGTGCGACCCCAAAAGGGAAACACCTTATTTTACCCATGGGAATCATTTCAAATGCACGTGAAACGCACACGGTAGAAAACTACATATTTCTACAACATCGCTACAGCTGTCAGAAAATTTGAAATTGTTCAAATAATTGCCGGTCTTGATACGAACAAATACTGTGCACAATAGATATTCACACATATATGCGTGCAGACATATTAGCCGCAACATACACATATGTATGTGTATGACATACCACTCATTAAATCCACCTCAAGGGCGAATGTCCGTACGTCCCCGGTCACCATTGGCCCGGAGCCCTACATTGATATCAATCGTAATTCAAATACTCATTACCGAAAAACTAATTTGTACACCAAGCCGGACCACACTGTGCTTCCGCCGCGCCAGCCGGACAAGCTAGTCACTGCTCATATACGTACAACACTGTGGCTCGTACAAACAAAACCAAAACACTACGATGGTGATGGTGAGTCCAGCAGGACCAGACCCAGGATAATATCCGCTTGGTTCTAGTATACGAACAGCGCTTCTCATTGAGAAGGTAGGTACAAGCGGTGCGGTTATCCTGATAATTATTTTCACCTAAGAACCCAATACATGAACTCACCTTCTGTAGGTTTGTGTAGATATGTTATATGGTGCTTCGGGTGGAAAAGTATTTACTGCATGCGTGCACGCGGGTGCTTTGTAAATGCCAAGTCCTGATGGACACGACACTAGTCCGGTACCATCTGCATACAAATTTTCCAAATAATTGTTCCCCGAGGAATCCGAGGCGAAGTACTCCCAGTGGGTCGTAGACTGAGGAGGTGGAGGGTAAGCCACTGGGCATGACAGCCGCTGTTACAAGTATACAGCTGCAAGCATCTGTGGCGGATCAGTATTATTGTGGCCAACGGATTCCACCCCCAAAATAACCAGAATCTCTGACTTAGGACACGAACTGTAGACCGTTGGGCATGTTTTTGGTCTCTGTCTATCGTCTCTGTCGATGGAACGAATCGTATTTATGCAGTTAATTGCAAATTAATGCGACCCGATAAATTCCAATTGCAAAAGTCTAAAACCGAACCTGCACCCGAATATCCGCACAATAAAAGTTCGTCTGGTAACCTGGGTCATGATGTCTGTTTGGAAAACAAGCAGAGCACTGGGTTAACACCATGTTTGCATTTGGTTTGGCGTTTAGTTCATGTTCGTTTTCGAATTTAGAGAACGGCAAGAATGTACCATGAGCAGAGCAGGGAATTCGTGAATTTCCTGTAATTGTTTCATGGAGGAATCGGATAGTTAAAGCTTCTGTCGCACTTATTGGAAATAGACAACAAGCTGGCTTAAGTTGTAATATTTTCATAATTTCCATCGATGTCCTGGGGATAGTCCAATGGATTCTAAACAGGTAACTATGCTTAGGTTCCTTTGTTTAAAATAATCTTTGTTCGGAATATCTCCTGTTGCAAAATTGAATTAATTTATGATGATGCATTGGCATTCAGATACAATGCTAATAAACAACGAATGGTTTTAGCAGGAGATGCATTTGCACCATTGTCCCCTTCTTATTCTTAACATTGTGTTTGAAATTAAAGCAAACATTTGCTAGTACACTCATACATTGAGAGTTTTGTTTCTTATATTAGAGAAGTCCACTGGACTTTCGGCTGTACACTGGACCAGCTCGAATCTATCTTTGGATTTTTCAACAATGATTCTGCATGAAAGAGCTGAATTCTTAACGCAAATATTCTATCGGGAGTCTTAAACGTCGGAAATACTCTTCTTTCTGAGCTACGAATTTATGGTCTGCTTTTTTTGTTAGTTAAATAGAGGCTTCTGTAATAGGTTTTCCTAAGATTTTTTACAAAGCCCTTAATTAACTGCACTTTTTCAGTAGTATGATACATAGTCTTACATATACGTATAGGGGAAATACGTCCAAAATGACAAATACGGACAAAATGACATAGCAGCCTTAGATGCTATCGTACTGAAACTGACAAAAGGGGGCGTCATGGCCTCTCAGAAAGTTATAACAATTTGAACCATCGGGCTTGGTTCTAAAACAAATAAAAATTAAACATTTTTTCTCAATTTATTTCTTTTGAGTACTACTGTCATCTAGTTTCAATTTTAGTAAATACTCTCATCCTTAAACCACTTTGTTTGTTCAATTTTACCAACATGGCGGTCTTTTACGCCATTCCGCCACACTTCTTAACTATTTTGCCAATCTTTGTTTCAGCCGGGAATTAAATTAATGCCACCAGCAATTTCTAAAGTTTTCTTATCAAAGCGTGTAATCTGATTTTTTTTTTTTAAAAAAAGTGTTGAGTTGAAATTTTTTTTTTTAAATGCCATACACGCCACAGAAATACTCTTTAATTCACTTTATTTACGGTGAATGTGGAGGTAACGCTAGAGCAGCAGTAAGAACTTACGCAGAGTGATACCTAGCTACGCAGCATCCTGGCCATCGCGTGTTTATAAGAGTGCATTATTCATATTCGGAGAGAATAATACCGGGAAGAATTCATGGATCAGGGAGACCTCATATTCATAACGAGGAAGAAGCCTTACGAGAAATTGAAAATGATCCAAGTACTTCTGTTCGAGCCATCGGAAGAAGAACTGGAATATCAAAATCGACAGTACACAAAATGTTTAAAAGGAACAACCTACACCCTTTTCACTTGCAACGAGTCCAGACCTTAGTTCCAAGGGATTACCCACAAAGGCGTGAATTTTGTCCAATAATGTTAAAAAAAATCAAGAAGATCCAGACTTTTTCGACAAAATTTTATGGCTGACGAGTCGTCGCTTAAAAAAGATGGATTCGTCAATATGCATAACCTTTACTGCTGGCAAATAGAAAATCCACACTTGAAACGTGAGGGCAAATCACAATACCATTTTAAGATTAATTTGCGGACTGGAATTTTGAATAAATTTCAAGGACCTGCATCCGTTAGACTTTTTTTATTGGGGCTGCCTCAAAGAAAAAGCGTATGCTAAGCCAATAAATAACATCACTGAACTTCGGCAACGGATACAAGCGGCTGCTGAAGAGATCAGTAATTCGGGAAGCACAAGCAACTTAAAACGACAGTTCTTCAAACGTTGTCGGACTTGTTTAGGTGTAGAAGGGGGTAATTTCGAACAATATTTGTAATTAGGAAAAATGCCACACAGCAAAATAATATGAAACAGAATAGATAACACATGGGCTGAAAAGTCAGTGCCGTTTTATAGTACAACACAAAATCTTTGCAAAATTCAACTTTATTTATCAATATAGTTGCCTTCGAGGGCGATACACTGATTGAAACGATTTTTCAATTTTTCGATACCAGTTTTGTAGTACGATTTCGGTTTAGCCACAAAATAGGCCTCTGTTTGGGCGATTACTTCTTCATCGGTCTTAAATCTCTTTCCGGCGAGCATTCTTTTGAGGTCTGCGAACAGGAAATAGTCGCTGGGGGCCAAATCTGGAGAATACGGTGGGTGGGGAAGCAATTCGTAGCCGAATTCTTTCAATTTTGCCATCGTTTTCATCGACTTGTGACACGGTGTATTGTCTTGATGAAACAGCACTCTCTTTTTCTTCAAACGCGCCCGTTTTTCTGCGATTTCGTCCTTCAAACGCTCCAACAACGCAATATAATAGTCGCTGTTGATAGTCTGCCCCTTTTGGAGATAGTCGAAGCTCTTCTAATTAAAAACGACTGCTGGGAATTCGTAAGCGGCGAAAAAGTTATTCCAATTAAGAACTGTCTCATCGAATGACGAATGGAAGAAACTGCACGAAAAGGCCCGCAAGAAAAGCCACTCTGCTGAAAAAGCTTATCTTGTATAAAATGGTGGAAGGAGTTGATGTCAGAGTGCATATCGCGGAGTTTTTCGATGCCGTTGATAAATTGTTGGATATTGGAATCTCAGTTAATGGCGATCTTTTATCTATTATGCTTCTCTACAGCCTACCCGAAAGCTTTGACAACTTCCGATGTGAGATCCAATCTCGCGATCATCTGCCAAGTCTTGGAAGAATATGACGAAAGAAAATGCAGAGATAAAGAGCCACACCAAGATGCAATGTATATTCGAAAGCGAGTAGATAACAGAGATGAACACGATAAGGAACATCATAGAAAGCATGAAAACAAATTTCAACGCAATGTGTTCAAGTTTAAGTGTCATAACTGCAAAGAGACACCAATCATTTGGGCGAACCGAATTCTCGAAAGTGTGTGCGGAGGAGAGTGATAAATTAAAATCAACAACAGAGTTTGCATTAAAGTTCTCTGATGAAAATAATAACGGCAGTAATTGTGACTGGTGTCTTGATAGTGGATGTACATCGCATATGACATCACAAAAATCGAGTTTTGATCAGTTGAGTTGCATTAAAAAGGAATTGAGCTTGACAAACGGAGGGAAAACGTCAATATATGGTATAGGTCCGGTAAAAGTGTCTGCGTCAGATGGTGCTAATCTACAAAATTTAAGAGTGAATGATGTTATGCTTGTGCCAGATTTAAAAACAAATTTGATGTCTGTAGCTAAAATAGTGGACAAGGGCTGTGCTGTGAAATTCGATACAAAAGGGGCATCTGTTATAGCGCCTAATGGAAAATTTGTTCTGGTGGCTGAGAGACGAGGTGATCTGTACTATGTGAAGAGAGACAAGGAAAGTCTTCTATGGAAGAATGGCATCAAAAGTTTGGCCATACTAATATTGATTATTTATTAAAAATGGAGAAAATGCAAAGTGTTTGAAATCTTAAAGTTAAAGGTCAAAGGAATGGTTTCCATACCCCGCAAGTGATGGAACCCGAACAAACGATTTGCTGGAAATAGTCCACATTGATTTTTGTAGGCCGATTAGAACTTCATCTATAGGAGGAGCAAAATATTTTGCAAGTTTTATTGATGATAAATCGCGATGGTGTGGGATTTACTTCCTGAAAAATAAAAGTGACATTTTTTATGCTTTTGAACAATTTAAATCATTTGCAGAGAGGCATACGGGGAAGAAAATCAAATACCTTCAGACCGACAATGGACTCGAATATTGTAAACACAAATTCGACACATTCTTGAAAGACCTTGGCATTCGAAGACGACTGACAGCTCCATACTCATCGCAGCAGAATGGAATTGCGGAGAGGAAAAACCGAATCCTCGTGGAAGCTGCGCGATGTATAATGATCCAAGCCAGTGCTACACCTATGCTCCGGGCAGAATCTGTCAAGACTGCAAATTATATTAAAAACAGAACATGGAGCAGATCTATAGATCAATAGAAAATCAATACAGGATTTGGGTAGGAGTTCACCCAACCGTAAGTCACTTTAAAATATTTGGAACTGAGGCATTTGTTTTAAATAAGCAGCCATCAAGAAGAAAATTCGATGAAAGAACCGAGGAATGCACTTTTGTGGGATACTCAAATGAAGCAAAGGCGTTTCGGATGTGAAGTTTAGGAACGATTTTAATTTTAATTGTAGTTTCGAGGATTGTTTTGACAGTGTCGAAGGGCGCAAAAGAAATGAGATCTTGCAACTGCATGACGGAAGAAGGGGAAACACGGAGAACATTGAAGAGGAACAGCTGTGCGTACACCACCGCCATATAAAACCCCTCATCAGTCTTCAACTAACAAAACCATAGAAAGTACAGAATCAACCCTTGAATATGAATCCTCGAATATGAATCCGCGAATATAGTCATCGATGAGGACTCGTTGAACATACAGGAAGAATTAAGTAGAGATGAAAGTAATGAGTGGAGGTGTCCTATTGAATGCGAATATTTGGCTCATATTAAAAACAAAACGTGTAAAATTATGAACGGATCAAACAATGAAAAAAATATTAAAAGCAAATTCGTGTTTACGACAAAATACAACTCGAAAGTAGTAATCGACAGAAGAAAATACCGGCTTGTGACAAAAGGATTTGCCCAAGTAGAAGGTGTCCACTTCCATGAAGCTTTTGCTCCAGGGATAAGAGCTAGTTCTATAAGACTATTGATGGCAATGGTTGTAGAGAATGGATGGGAAGTGCATCAAATGGACGTTGTAATTGCCTACTTAAATAGAGAGTTAAGTGAACAAATCTACATGGAAATTCCGAAACTACTGGAGGTAACACTGGATGGCACTAATACAGACCTCTTAAATGCGAGAACCAGATATACTCCTCGGGAATGGCGAGACGGAATATCTAATGGAAAGCAGCCGAAGGCCTGCCTATTTAGGAAATCTCTATATGCGATACGCCAATCAGGGCGTGAATAGTATAAAAAATTAGATGTAGAACTAACAGAAGAGCGAATATAACCCATGCCTCTATGTGCAAAGAACTGAAGAAACCACCCTTGTAATAGCCATCTATGTGGACGAACTAATCATTGCATCCAATGATCGTTATCAGGTCAGCAATATTAAGCAGAAGCTGATGCAGTTATTTGAAATGAAAGTCTTAAGAAGAATACACTACTGTTTGGGACTTGAATTTAGGCAAAGCGATGGCTTAACAAAAATATCAATATCACAGCCACTATGATACGCACTGAAAATAATAAAACGATTCGGGATGGAAATCAAGAGAAACCCTGCTTTTCACAAGAGGACAAAACACATAGACATTCGGTTTCATTTCATACGTAACGTCTGTCAACTGCGCCATCTTATATAAATTCTTATTATTGAAAATATAACTTATTGGATATATAATTCGTGCGGTTTTTTTTTCACAATTTGAACGTTTATTTCAGAAAAACATGTACAATAGTGACTATGACTTTTTCCCATCTTTCTGGCAATTTGTGGATCCCATCTCAAAAGAACCGCGCCGGCTTGGCAGCCAAGAATGAATCAAGCTAATTTTTGATATTCTGCTCTGATGTGAACCGTATTTCAGTGAGGGCGTTCTGCATCGCCCGGAACAAATGGTAGTCAGAAGGGGCAAGGTCTGGGCTATAAGGCGAGTGGGCTAAGACTTCCCATCCACTGTTTTCCAAATAGTTCTTAACCGGAATAGCAACGTGGGGCCGAGCGTTGTCATGATGGCAAATTATTGTCTCGTGTCTGGTCGCATATTCCGTTTCGGCCACTGCTCTCTTCAAACGGATTACTTGTGTTCGATAGGGTTGTCCATTGATGGTTTCACCCGGTTTTAGCAGCTCATAATACAGCACACTCATCTGATCCCACCAAATACAGAGCATTACCTTCGCTCCATGGATATTCGGCTTTGCCGTTGATTTGGCTGGTTGGCCGGGTTTCACATATGAATTTTTGCTTGGGGTTGTCGTAATGGATCCATTTTTCATCACCAGTAACAATCCGATGCAAAAATGACTTCCTTTTGTGGCTTGAGTTCATGTGGAACCCAATTTCCTTGCTTTTGAATATATCCAGCTGCTTTTAAACGTTTTGAAATGGCTGCTTCAGTGACACCTAAAGATTCTGCGAGCTCTTCTTTTGTTTTGGCAACAATCTTCATATAGTAATGCTTCCAGTTCTTCATCTTCAAACTTTTTTGGCTGCCCAGGACGTTCATCGTCTTCCAAGCCAAAATCACCACTTTTAAATCATGCAAACCACTTTTGTCACGTTCGCTCAGCTAGCGCATGTTCACCATAAACTTCCACCAAAATACGATGACTTTCGGCAGCAGTTTTCTTCATATTAAAGTAATGAAGAAGAACTCCCCGCAAAAACACTTTTTCAGGCACAAAGTTCGACATATTTGAGTGAAAAAAAATTATTGTTGTTTACGCTTCAAATGAATGACATATACTGAAATGACGTACAATGACAGTAGCTTTCCAACGCATGTTCCAATGGAATAATAACAATGGAATAATACAAGTTACGCCATCTCTTATTCAAACGCACGTTATAGACCCAATATTATAATGAGTTCTTAACGATACGAACTTAAATGTCAAAAATTGACTACACATACTTATCTATTTTTTTAATACTCCATTCCCTTTTTGGATTTCACCTAATAAAGTTAAGTACTTGAATTAAAACCGATCTTCTTTTATTTCAACCATCCTACTTAAAACGCATAAATTTCAACAGATTCTTTAGACAAAATGACATACTTATGTCGTTCCAATCACGGAACTCAAATGCGCAAATATAATATCACTTTATACTAAGAGGAAACGGTTATTTCAGGTCTACACATTCATTTGCGTGCTCATGAGTAACAAATATGTACAACTATATCTTCACCTTTTTCTATATATTTAAGCAAATTTGTTCCAATTTAAACCAAATTCATTTGTCACGGATTATGAAAAAGCATTGAGTAACAGTCTTAAGAACTTTTTCCAAGAGGACAGGTAACGGCCTTTTGGTTTCATTATTGCCAGGCTGTTAGGAGAAAGGCGTCTCAAATAGCGACATTTGTAAGCTCCCTTAATAAGAACAGACAAAGCGAACCAACTCTTCCGTAAGTTCTTAGTACTTCCGCTGCTGAGACCTGATGATATGTACGAGTATTCAGCGTTCGACCTTCTAAATACAGAAGCAAATTGTAAACTATTCAAAATAAATGGAGATACTATAAGCGACAATGGATGGACAAGTTAATGCATTATTTATAGTTATTATAACTTTTTTTTAAAGAAAGATAACTAATTTAGGAAACTCCATCTGCTGTGTCTGTATTTGGGAAAACAAATAGGACAACAAGTGCTCTTAAAGACTACAACAGTCGAATGAGTCAAAAACTGACAAAGCACGACACTTTCTTTGAATTTATTGACAGCTAGCTTGATGAAGATCGCATTAAATCAAGGGAATTCATCATGTCTTTCCAACGTTCCATGTTTGATATTTTCGAACCTCTAAAAAAAAAGTTAAAAACTAGCAAATACAAATTGAGGCAAGTTTGAAGAAATTAGACAATAGAATTATTTCTATCAATGATTTCTTAAATCAAATGACAAATTATCATAACAACCTTCTCGACGAAACAACTGCAAGTTTAACTTATCGTCCTGAAAGTGAAGAAGACGCAGACCAAGATACTACTGAACATGATCTTTGCAATGCAGCTGAAACGAGAGTCCCTTGCGGAATTTCCAGCACAAATGAACGTACTATTCTCCTCCAACCATGTAACCACTTTAAACTATGTTTAGATTGTTTTACGCAAATTTCGGAGAAGTACATGAAAGACAACAATCCAATTCTGGGCCCAATTTGTAGACAAATTGCTCAAAATAGCACACGAATCTATTGCTAAAATGGCGTGACTTATATTAAAATTTCACTTATTCCAAACACTATTTGTTTGATTGTTTAGCTCTAGAACTGGACATTATAACTAATTGGAAATAAAAAAACAGTTGATTATACTAATTGTTTCATTTGATTTTTGCTAAATATGTCACAAATTAGATTTTCTGAGATAGAGTACAGATACATACAAAAGTACACAGTTAATCAAAATTATTAATTGTATTAACCCTAAGTTGTCCGAGCTATCCCATTTTAAGAATTTTTTGGTCCTTATTCACTTTTTTAGTTTATTATGTTTCAACTTAAAAACTAATTTCTTAATTTCACCGCAAGTCCTTTGGAAGTCCTTTTTTCCGCCCTGGTACTCACAAGTACCGTTAGTCATTGAAAGACGCAAATGAGCCAAATGTAAGAAAAAATTGTCTGCTGTAAATGAAACCAAATGGATGTTTTGACAAACAGATTTGTATTTGTTAGACTTTCAAGTCCACACAGTGTTATTCTGCAAAACGGTTTTTTGTATTGTTAGAGCAAAGATGCACTTTGCAAAGTATGCAAATGGAAAAGGGACGCGACTGGATACCCGAATTACTGCACACTTCACAACGTCCACGCTTACCAATAAATTTGATCCAATATGCACCACGATTTAAAAGACGGACATCTTTCGAAACGGAGAAATTCGATTTCCTACCTTTTTGTGGACAAGCTTGAGCGCTTTCGATAGATTGCCGTTTAGTAGTGGAACATATCTTATTAGACATTATTCCCATTGCCACTGATCTTCTAAATTCGAGGAGAGTCACTTCTTCTCGAATGTTACAATATACAGGGTGAATGACTCGAGCTCCAACTTTTTAAAATGCTATAATTTTTTTATTTTTTGATAAATTTTGTTGTGCCAAAGAAAAAAATTTTGGGAAATACATCAATTTTCAAATTGTATCAGTAGTTTTCAATATGTCCACCTTGAGACGGCCGAAGAAAGCATCGCACGCTGCACGCAAGTGGCTCTGCGGTATTTTGGCCCATACCCGGCAAAGTGCTTGTTTGAGGTGGTTGAAACTTTAGTCTTTTTTAGTGCCAACCTTCGCCTTCAAAATACCCCAGACAGAGAAATCCAACGAATTTGCATCCGGAGAATTTGCAATTCATTGTGTCGAAGAAATGAAGTGTGGAACATTGTTTTTTAACCAATCTTGGTTGATGCGCGCTTTGTGAGACGGTGCCGAGTCTTGTTGAAATGTCCACGGTCTCCGACTGAAATGATTGTTTGCCCAAGGCTTCAGTACTTCCTCTAAGACAGTTTCACGGTATACGATCGCATTAATTTTGACGCCACGGTCCAAAAATACGAGCGGAGAGCGACCATCGGCGGTTATTGCGGCCCAAACCATCACCATCGGTGCTGCGTGCTTTCTGGTGGCCGTTCGAAGGTGTAAATTTTCGAAGGACCTCTCTGGCAAGTAAACTCGGTCATTTTATTTGTTGACATATTGTTCGATAACAAATGGCGACTCATCGGAAAAAAACAAATTCGGCAACTCACCACTTTCATGCAAGCGTAGCAACTCCTTCGCTCTTTCGACTCTAACTTTTTTCTGTTGCAGTGTAAGATCGTGTGCTTTTTGGAACTTCAATGGCTTGAGCCCAAGCTCATTTTTCAGTGTGTGTTGCATCCGTTTCAACGATATGTTGAGCTCACGAGAAATTTTTCTCCCACTTCGACGCGGATTTCGATCAACTCGCTTCATTTTCCGAACCATTTCTGCCGATGTTGCTGTTTTTTATGACCACCTCCATGGCGTTTTACAACGCTGCCAGTATCACGATAACGAGCTATGGTTCGAGACACAAATGATTTATTCACGTTGAAGTGCTGGAGGGCTCTAACTATAGCTACTTGTGGTTTTCCAGCCAAATATAAAGCAATCACACTATCACGTTCGAATTCTATCGCGGATAAAAATTTTTCAACACAACTGAGACGCAAATCGTAAAAGAGGCTTGTAAATAATAAAATTATCTGTCATATGTCAAAAATTGAGCTCACTGTCATGAACAGTTTGGAAATTATAGCAGTCTGAAGTTGGTTGCAGTTCGAGTCATTCAGGGTGTATAAAGTAAACATGAACAATATCTAGTATTGCCCAAAAGAGTCTATGCCACCATATTTTTGATCTCAATACGTCCAAACCATATATAGTACAGCATGGAGACTATCAGAATGATCCACTCCACCCATAAAAGCATTGTAATCCTTGTCAATTTTTGGTGCAGGTATTTCTAACTTCGATCCATCTTTTTGAGTTCGGCGAACATTTGTAACTTCACTGCCATGAAAGTTGCAGGCGAAGTGAACGATCTTATTATCCTTCCACTTCCAAACGCCGATATCCATTGACGAAAACCGGAAGTCAAACTCTACACGAGAAAGAGACTTGTCACTTTTCATATTACTCGGTAGCCCCTTCCTATTTGCTCGAATTGTACCACAAGCGAGTGTTTTCCGGTAGTGGTAGAGAAGTAAAGTAGTTATTGAAGAAAAGTTTTCTATACTTGCCCCACTCACTTTCTGTGAGACTAAGAACTACTCGTTCACCCAGGCTATAGTTTTGGAATTTTGATTTAGTTGCCTAATTTTTTCCTTGATAAATTCAAATTTCATAACGTAGCCTCGGATAAACTCCAGAGTTTGCAGCCCCTTTTGATTGGCTTTAGAGGACAGTACTGCTTTAGAGTGTTCCTGCCTTTAAAAAGTATCATTGACTCGTCAACAGATAACTCCCGCGAACCCTTGTAATAAATAGCAAACGCTTGTCTATCATAGGCCGAATCTTGTATAGTTTGTTCAAATTGTTTTTGGGCATTTTTGAATTGTCGCTTACATGTAGATTACTCAATATTGCATCAAATTTGGCTCCATTCATAGCGGATGCTACTACTGACACTCTAAGATCTTCACTGGTTGACCAGCAATGACACCAATTCGGCAATTTGTGGTAACCCATCAACATATTTATGTATACCAATGAACGTTATCAATTCCTCTTTTTTCATGTTCAAGGCCTTGTCCCTCTAAACAGCATAAAACTTTTAAAACTGAATTTGAACCTCTTAAATTACTCGTAAATCGCAATATACCGAAAGAATATCGGTCACCAAACTTGTATATCCACGGCCAAGATATTATCAAGGTGGGCGGTAGAGTGCCGTGTGTACACCCCATGCTATTTCCATCGAAGGAAAGGGTCACAAGGTTGCTATTTCCAGCAAAACATCTGCTATTAATTCATTCAGCACATCAAACCTTAGCACAGATGACAACTCGAATTTGCGTTGAATATTTTCATGCAAAACCAACTCCAGTGACACAGTTGATGTCAGATTTGCCAGAAGATCGAATTCCGCGGAATAGAGCGTTTAAAATCTGTGGAATCGATTCTGGCGGGCCGATCACGATCTTGTGCTCGAAAGATAGGGGTGCTACAACTTCAAAAACGTATATTGCCTTACTTATCTGTGTCAGTACAAAAGCAGTCCACCTTGAGCTTGTTAGTGACTTAACAACGTCAGGATTTTTAGCTAAACTTACATAAGAGATTCACTTAACGACACGGTCTTTCTTCAAAAATTTATAGCCATAATGCCGCAACCCATTGGAGAACTGAAGGAGTTACTCGTATTTCGAGTAATTCAAGATCCACTACACAAGAGAGAAATTAAAAAACTTTCCCGTAAATAAGGAATTTAAAGGAAATTTATACCGCCGGACTCACCTTATCCAGAAGACATATGGGAAGCTGGGATCAAATCTACAGAATACTGTCTAAAAATAATCTTGAAATCAAAATGACTTAACACTTGAAGACATAACTACTCTAATCACGTAAATAAAATCCTCTAACTCCATTGCCTGCGGATCCAATCGACCTTCAAGCTTCGACTCTAGCACATTTTTTTGTAGGCGAATCGTTGATGACGGAATCTAATTACGTTGATACTGGAATTAATCGACTTTTAAGCTGGCAGATTATCCAAAAATGCGTCCAACATTTCTGGAAGCGCTTGTGACAGGAATATCTGTCCCCACTTCATCTTCGCTCGAAATGGCAGATGACTCAGAACAACTTAAAAACCGGTGACATGGTTTTGATTCCGGAGCCCAAGTTTTCACTGCACCAGATAATCTCGTCCAGAGCGTCAGAGTTAAGGCTCAGAGTGGATTCATCAACAGAGCCATTCATAAACTGCGTAAGCTTCCGCTAGAGAAGTACTCAGAAATTAATTGAATATTTCGAATGGCGGAATGGAACAGGTCCGTTCTGCTTGAACGACTGTGGGACGTTGTTCGTTTAACTGTCTGCAAAATTAATTTTTCCAGATTCTCGCCACAGAGTATGGTTCTATTCGGAGGTTTCCTTCTGCATCCTTCCAGATTTGTGTTCGGGGTTCACAGCTTTTGACATCTTTGTTTTACTTATTGGTAAAATTTGTGAGCTTCATTTTTCTGATGGCATTTCTTTTATTTTTCCTCTGACGAAGCTATCTACTTCCCTTCCTTTCTGCTCGTAGACTTCAGGGGCTCCTCTCGTTATTTTCTGCAGAGCCGCTCTATGTTTTTTTTAGATTTGCCTATCATCGAACCAGCAGGTTTTTTTTTTGGGCCGAATTGAAACCCAGTACATCAGATGCGGCCTCTCTAATCGCCATTGCCCCTCCTCCTCCTCAATAGGCATGGGTCTGTTTCCGGAGGTGATATAGTACAGGCTGTGCTGTCCGTCCGTATTACCTAAGATGTCCTCATTGACTAGCTGACTTTCATATCATATTTACGGCAGTGCCCGTGGCTTATGTCGAAGAGCTCATAGAAGCAGTCTTTGGTAAGTTCATACTTCTCTTCTGTCGGAATGTTGGTGCTTGTGGGGCTTATGTTTTTAATTTAGTCTTCATATCAACCTTTTTCAGGAGTTTCACCCACTTGGCCTCCGGTCCATCCTTTCGCACTTTTTAGATTGCGGCTATGGATTGCTTGTAGCAGTCGAGGATATCTGCCAGTTTATTGATTGCACACATTCTGTTGAGGGTCTGAACATTCCACGCGAAAATCTGAAGATCGGCAACCGTCGATTTTATTTCAGTGAATTGATACAACACTGAACACACCATAGCTGGCGTTTATCACCAGTCGTTAAAATGAAGCTATAGCGTATTTGATGGACCTCATGGCCTGCTTTAAGTCGCCTGGATTTGATAGATAAAGGTATTACCTTCCGTTCCCACAACGAAGTTTTGTATTAATGTGTCATCCTGGATAACAAAGTTCCTTTTAATAAATGTGTTATGAAGCCAATAAGGCTTTGTCGGCTATCTGGCAGTGTAAAATGAACTATCGGTAAGACATAAGGCTTGCCATCAAGGAGATTCCTTTGGATATACTTGGCTATGATTAGGTCAATTGTATCTATACCATGGGTGTCTGGTAAAACCACCTACCAAGTAAGAGAGTGTCTGGTGCTTTAACCAAACTCCAAAAATCGGTCGATCTCGGCTGCAAAGGATCTTCCCTGCTCTGCTTTAGGCGCACTAATGAATCTCCTTCCGCTTGATATTTAAATTATAGGCTACACTCTCAAAGCCATCAAACTTACACACCAGTTCTCTTTTAATTCTGATCTTAGGGGCATACCCTTTGATGCATTAGCACCAGAAATCCCGTTGCCGCGAAAATACGAAATCGGCTATCGTTGTAGTCAGCAATGATTTCGTCAAAAATGGGAACCAGAACAAAAATGTACTAAGGTCTCCACGGATGGCTCTTAAACAAGTCTATGATCTGTATCGCGGGAAATTATATCGGTGAAAAACTTGCTCAGAGGAGAGTTTTCCTTGAATCAAACCTTCAAACCTGACCTCTGTCGTCAGTTGGGGCTTCCATAGACAGTTGGGTTTTATATGAATATACATAATTGACTCGCCGGGAGTTTTTTTATGTATAGATTGTGCCACAAAGTCAGCGTTTAGTTGAATATTTCCCAGCCAGCTCATCGGAAGAATACTCTTGTACCCTGATACCGAAAAGCGTTTGACTATGTTTCTTTTACCGAGATAAACCACGATCTTCTCAGGCCACTCGGCGCGTTCCCAGGTAGCGAATTGGAGAAGGCCACGAAGTAAGGTAGATGTTCTTACACCTCCGGGTACCAGAAGTCTAAACTCCCAAGTCAAGGTGTTTTGGAATACGTGACGAAAACTGAATAATGCAGTGAACTGAACCTAATGTCGCAATGAGATACCGAACGACCTTTCATAGTAACAAGCCTTACACTTTCTTGGAAGCTCTACGGCTACGGACTTTTCATTCTCACCTTACTCGTGGGACCTACATGAATAACAATATGAAAAACAATAACAGGACAAAAACGATAACGCAGTCAGGCGATGAACCTCTACTCCGTTCGTCAATAACTGAGACGGACATTGAAGAGACGGTTCTCTCATCTTCAAAAACTTCTATACGGCTCCAATCTAAAACCTCTGACAGGACAGATGCTTCGGAAATAAATGTACCAAGCATCGAGATAGTAGCAAATGCCGATGCGAGCAAACCTTAGCACAAGTACGGGTACATCATTGGGGCCCAAAAATGTCGAAACGCTACCGTCAGTAGAAACGGAATTAAATCAGAGGAGCTGAAACGGCTAGAATACCAGATATCTGCTAGTTCACGAGCAGAGAAAGAAGGAAAAAGAAGAACAAGCTGGGCCCAGTACCACAAAACGTTGCAGGTCCATAGATAGCTCTCATGTGGCAGAAACGGCGAAGAAACATACTCGTAGACCACACACAGAGTTTCGTAAAGGCACATATGCAGGTACGCCTAAGGGAGGTACAACGTCTGATGATGTGAAGCCTGCTAGGAGTGGCCTAATCTACAGGGATACCAGAGACGTATGGTTGTCAAGTACCTGGCAGGACACAGTAATCAAAAATTGGCTCATGTCTACGATAGGCAGAATCAAACCATACAACATCATAAATTTGCCTCTAACTCACGAGGTTCCCAAGTTATTCACCTGCGTTGTCTTCGTTCCAGAATCAGACAACCTTACCAAGGTTGTTTTCCTAGGCCGGATCGCTAAGCAATATTAGCGTATCCACTAAAAGCTGGAGAGCTCTCAGAGTCACTAAGGAAAAGAGCGGAGGCGAAATCGCAGTAAATGAAGTTTTTATGGATTCAGTTCAGAAAAAAGAATCCAAAGCCAAAACTAAGGAGAGAGCTCCAGCTCTTCCAAAGTTTAGCGATCAGCAAAGACTGCTCGACGCGAAGAATGCGAATATACTTGGAGCTGATAAGGCCTAAAATAAGGCCTTCCAACATAAGGCGTTCCGACATATAGATTTCACTGGGTCTGAAATCTCCTCGGGCGTATTCTAGTTTACTTAGGAAACAGACAGATCAAATTAGTACTTCCCGGGTTCTCTAAGAAATCGTTTCCTGCTGCCCCTCAGTATGATGGACTCTTCTTTTTTCCGTTGGAACATGGCAACGGCTTCGTTAAGTATCTAAGTGTCTTAGGCATAAGTGACACAACATCATACGATGTTTGCTCTGACTGTGATGAAGACACTACAAAATATATCTCTGTAAGTATCCGGCCTACGCTGGCATCGGACGACAGATTTTCGGCGCTAATGTATTGGATCTATAACTTAATTCGTGCGGTTTGCTAAGAGATGGCGTAACTTGTATTATTCCATTGGAACATGCATTGGAAAGCTACTATCATTGTACGTCATTTCAGTATATGTCATTCATTTGAAGCGTAAACAACAATAATTTTTTTTCACTCAAATATGTGGAACTTTGTGCCTGAAAAAGTGCTTTTGCGGGGAGTTCTTCTTCATTACTTTAATATGAAGAAAACTGCTGCCCAAAGTCATGGTATTTTGGTGGAAGTTTATGGTGAACATGCGCTAGCTGAGCGAACGTGCCAAAAGTGGTTTGCACGATTTAAAAGTGGTGATTTTGGCTTGGAAGACGATGAACGTCCTGGGCAGCCAAAAAAGTTTGAAGATGAAGAACTGGAAGCATTACTATATGAAGATTGTTGCCAAAACAAAAGAAGAGCTCGCAGAATCTTTGGGTGTCACTGAAGCAGCCATTTCAAAACGTTTAAAAGCAGCTGGATATATTCAAAAGCAAGGAAATTGGGTTCCACATGAACTCAAGCCGAGAGACGTCGAAAGGCGGTTTTGCATGTCCGAAATGCCACAAAAGGAACTCATTTTTGCATTGGATTGTTACTGGTGATGAAAAATGGATCCATTACGACAACCCCAAGCGCAAAAAATCATATGTGAAACCCGGCCACCCAGCCAAATCAACGGCAAAGCCGAATATCCATGGCGCGAAGGTAATGCTCTGTATTTGCTGGGATCAGATGGGTGTGCTGTATTATGAGCTGCTAAAACCGGGTGAAACCCTCAATGGGTAACGCTACCGAACACCATTAATCCGTTTGAAGAGAGCAGTGGCCGAAAAACGCCCGGAATATGCGACCAGACACGAGGCAATAATTTTCCATCATGACAACGCTCGGCCCCACGTTGCTATTCCGGTTAAGAACTATTTGGAAAACAGTGATGGGAAGTCTTACCCCACCCGCCTTATAGCCCAGACCTTGCCCCTTCTGACTACCATTTGTTCCGGTCGATGCAGAACGCCCTCACTGAAACACGGTTCACATCAGAGCAGAATATCAAAAATTGGCTTGATTCATTCGTGGGTGCCAAGCCGGCGCAGTTCTTTTGGGATGGGATCCACAAATTGCCAGAAAGATGGGAAAAAGTCATAGCTTCAGATGGGCAATACTTTGAATAACACTATTGTACATATTTTTCTTCGATAAACGTTCAAATTTTGAAAAAAAAACCGCACAAATTAAGTTATATGTCCAATAATAGTTACTGTTACTGTAGGCACTTTACTTGTGAAGTATTCTACGAAAGACACAGAAATTCCAGTTAAAGAAACTTGGCAGTGCAATAGATTAGCTTTTTTTTGTCTTAGTGCTCTATTCCGACAGAGAACAATTAACCCTTCCCCGATTCTTTCAAGGTGCAATTTATTACATGAGTTTTATTTAGAGCAGATGGTCGTCACAGACGCTCTAGTTGAATCTGTAAAGGGTGTCAACTAGCAAAAGTTCACAAATCGTAATTACGGTGAACAATTATCCAAATCAATTTCCTTGACCACTCTCCTCAACTTGAATGGAAGCATTCACTATTCCGCTATCAATTTATTGGCAATTTTAACCTAGTGCAATACTGTCCGACAATATTCTGAATTTTCACTGATATCCGAATTCAATCTGCGGACCTTTTAAGGTTAAACCATGTCCGGTATTCTAACAACAGCAGTTGATTACTGAATTATTTCTAAGCATGCAAATTGTATGACGAATGTTAATCGTTCATTATAAACTGTAAGCTTTGCATAATGAGTTCCAGGATGTGAAGCCACATCAATTGTCGTGAGTTCAACGAAAGCCACTCGTCCTAAACATCAGAGAACATATACACGGACATGTATTCCTAAAGAGAGCTGCAAGTGTGACCTATTATGTACCTATATTTACGACTATTCCAAAGGTGAAGATGTTATTCTATGTATGTTGCATCCTATAGCATATGCCTTTCCTCTATTATCAACGTTATGCACACTAACTCTTCCAAATGAATTCTGTGGTCTGTGGCTGTGACGATGCTTCATTGGTTTTGTAAGGCTTCCATATAGTGTATCCATACCATGCTCTACCAATCTCTGTGTGTCATCATCACCATCATTATCATCATCATAATCGTCTTCCTACCGCCAACTCCATCAGCATCAGTTCAGCATCAGTATTCGAAATTAATAATAAAAACGGAAGTTTTCCCTCAGTTCACCGCATGCCAGTCACCTTCTGCCACTGTGCAGTGAAAATGACGCTGTCGCTATCGCCTCTGATTTTCTTACTTTTGTACTTTTTTCTATTCCACTCTGTCAGTAGCCAACGGCGGCAACTACGATGGTGTACGACAATGACGATGACGACGAAGAGAATTCCACATTTTCCAACCCAACCAAGTAATTTGCATTAGAAAGCAATTTTCGCCACGTCAAAAAGAACTTTCAAAGTTGATAAGCCGCTTTGATGATATAAAAAATAAAAAAAATAAAAGAATTGCAAAAAAAAAAAGGAATATCTAAGCTACTCCCTTCCAACGTCTGATGGGCTTCACTTTTTCAAGTCAAATAGCTCCGTTGGGGTTTTTGCGACCGCGACCTGGCAAATCGTCTTTGCTTGATAGCTTTGAGGTACAGGTAACCAATTACAAGAGAGTGTGTCCTTTTTTGTCCTGGCAAAATCGTTGGTATGCGTGCTTAGTTGAAGCAAGGGGTTAAATTGCTTCTAATCCACTTACCTAAGGGTTGATAAATATTTTACTCTGCTTTAAGGTTGCTTTGTGATTCTGTCATCCGCCTTTGATGAGGTTTCTGTTTTAGTCACATGATGTGATTTCGTTTTCAAATTCGGAGGGCTAACAGCTCGTTCTAGCGCTTCAACTCCTATCAGGCGTACTCATTGCCATCTCTCATAGACATGTATTAAATACATGGGAAGGTGATTGTGAGTTTAATACAACGATCGTGCATCTAGTATGGAATATATTTTTATACCCTGACAAATATTGAGATTTAAATGTATGTGGTGTGGCAACAGCTCTTAGGAGAAATAAGTGTAAATGCCAGTTTATTTGGCAACATCTGAAGTTTTAATTGCGTTGTCATAGCAGATTTAAGCACAAATATCCCTGATGGACAAATGGAAACCCAGATCGATTATCCTGATATTGAATATCTCTCGATGATCAGGGGTAGATCGAAGCCTAGTTTCTCTCACACAGTATGTTATTCGCCTTGTCATTTTCTGCACACGGAGAAGGGACCTGCAGTTTTTGCCCACTTCAGTCGGCAGAATTGTTGGAGACTTTTTCATTGGCAGAAGATTTTACTTTCTGAGGTTTGCCATTGCTTGGAATGGTGGAAGAGATGAGAAACAGATCGGCAGAAGTGGCACCCCCTGAACCGATAAAGCTCACGGAACTGAAAATATATTCCCTTCTTCCGTCCCAAACAAAGCCAAGTAGATTATACCCGCATAAAATCGGAGCTCTGATAACAAAGGCTACAATTTGCACGGAGGGAATTCGGATGAAGTGTCCGAAATTATCAACAAAAAAAAAAAAAGAAACAGCAGTACTCTTACCCGCACATGATAATCGGATAAGCCCATGCTACATCCAGCAAAAGTAGCATTTCACGGAATTTGGAATTTGGATGTCACAGGATAATCGGCCTTCCAAGAAATCCCGAAAAAATACATTCGTGTGGAATAAACATATCTGTGGTTTCGGATGTTTAAGTGGTTTCACATCACTCCTTGACGATCGAACAGAAAAACCCAGAGCTTGTTTTTTTTTTTTTTTTTTGTGGCACATTAACTCTCACTGCCAAAAGTGAAAGATTTTTATGCTGCAGACATAAGCTATGAAGCAAACGGAAAATGGCACAAATTCGTCGTTGCGTCAGCTCATTTTCATATTATTAGGTACTTCGGCCTCCACCGAAGGTAATAGCTGAACTAATTCAAAGAAGATGGGACTCTTCGCTGTGATGCTAATCCTCAGAATACTTTTGGGGCAGTAGCAAATGCAACGTGGGTGGGAATCAACTCCTGGATTTCGTACTATCGTCTGACCTGATTGTCAACAATATTGGCTCTTAGCCAATATTTGTTACGAAAGTAACACAGCAAGTAATCGGCTTAACATTATTCGACAGGTAAGGAGATTGCAAGCTGAAAAGCACTACCTCTCCATGGCTGACCCTGGGTATGTACATCTAATTCCAGAATCGGATGCAAAGTGTTGACCTTGTTGAAAAGGAGCAATCTGGGGAAAACTAGCTGGATACGTTTTAAGGAGGAGATCGACAAGTCAGTTAATGCCACTCTAAAGTCAGAAGGAAATACTCGTAGAAGGTAGAAGAAACAGTTCAGAACTTGAACGGTGTCCTCAAAAAATGTTTGGAGCTGATGTCTAGCAAGAAAACAATCCTGCAGATCTTCTAAACAAGCAACTTACGACTAATTTGGAAGAAGATTAAAATATTTATAGACCGCAGCGATGATAATATAGCAAGCTAATTCGGCTTCTTATAAAGACATTCGAAAGATTGAAGTAATTGTTGACTTAATCGGGCTAACCAAAGTCCCCAGACTGGGATCACTCAGAAGACCTAATGTCACATATACTGAGTCAATGGTAAAGAGTCTCATGCTTAAGACTTGGTATGATCATCGCTATTGCTTCTTCTGATGACTTCAAGTTACCTGGCACTGATGGCATAGTATATGCGGTCATTCTATAAAAATGTATAGACCAGCTCCTAGCAACCCTAAAGAAAATCTCCACGGCTAGCCAGGCTGAAGAGAGTGCCTGCGAGAGTGCGTTTCAAAATCTGTGGGACAGAATGGAAGGTGTAAGAAAAAGGATGCACTGAGCATTTTTATAGGGATTGAGCGTGCTTTCCCCAAATCAATTTTTGGTGGCTGTGTAACACGGCTAGACAACATGGCGTAGACGAAATACTAAATTTTTGGGCAAGATCAATGCCGGTGAATGAATTGGGAATGCTAACTGTGATCAATGTGTTTTGGCCGTCCTACTTACACTAAACATACCGTCCGATTCAATGACACCAGGTCTCCTGGTGCTTTCATAATACTAAATCGACTTCCACTTCCACAGGTGGGTATTGGTGCTGTAGGCGGCTTTACGATTCGTGAGCTATAAATCGAACTTCATTCATTGCACTGAAATCTGAAGTTTTTCTCGTCATGAGAAGGAGGATGGCGATTGGTCTAACATTATTTAACGAAGCTAAGTATTTGATTTCTCCAATGGTGCTCGAATTTTGTGACAATCAGCATAGGTGCGGTAGAAAAATACCCGGACTTGCTGTTGGATTTGCGATCGGAAGAAGACTGTGCATCTTTGACTCTTGGTTTCCATCGGTGAATGAACGAGTATTCGCAGTTGCGCGTGGTACATCAACTACTTTTGTAACGACGCCCCGACAAATGAAAAGGACGATGTAAAATCAGGTTTGCATTCAGTACGATTGTCGAGTAAACATATTAAAATCGTCCAAGACGACCTTATTGCCAGGGTGGGCAATGAAAATATCTAAAGGAAAATATATCCTCAACAACTTTTTCTCCGACAATGGAATAAGGCCATTCGACTTCACTGCAATAAGAAATATGGTAGTTCGAGGTTTCAGATGTCAACACTTCGGCATATGTACATAGAAAAAGTCACAATACTGTCCCCTCGGTAACGGAAAAACATCAGAATAAACTAGTTTTGATCTTGGGAATGTATGCCTCTAGTTTTCTTGACGAACGTATAATCCGAGGTATTAATAACGATCACTACAGCATTACAGCTGAAAGGCTGTAGTCAACTCCTATAGCTAAAAAATCCTCGCTCTTAGACTGTAATTCTCGCTTGCACACCAATCGGGGATATACGAGGATATACATACATATCTCCTGTCATATATGGACTACTTGCAATGCTTTAAATCCCATCCTTGACCGTAAGAATATGATGACAAACCATATCAACTTCATCAGACCCACTGCATATTCGCCGGTCGTAATTCTGCATTAGTTTTGTATGCCGCTTTAGTGATGCTCGGTATTCCACCAATTCTAATCTGATTTTATAAAAAGACATTGACACTGACAGAGAATTGGTTACGGCTTTTCCGATTCATTTAAAGCAAACCGAGGTCTCAGACTTAAATATTTACCTTGAGGATAAAGAAAATACTTCTCTGCACACATTGAAATTTCCGGTAACATAGAACTATGTACTATATAACAATGTCATATTGCTCGCTCACATTAGTGAGCGTCAATTATCCCAAGCCCGTTTCCAGACGTGGTCTTATGTAGGTAGGCTAGGATTCCGGCTATTACTACAATACTAACAAAGACATTCTTCTTTGATAGTGCGGTATCGGTAACCAATATTAACGTCATACTTAGTGTATTACTCGCAGGTTTTATCAAAAAGATCAAGGAAACAATATGTTCTTTCTTGTTCCGAAATCTCTTGTTGCTTACAATAAATCAATACAAAGCAGAACGCTAGTTGGGTTCTCTGTAGCAGTAACCAGAGTATATGTCACAATTTTTCATCCTGCTTTGGTCTTCCCTATTCGATGGCATTTCCTGGATGGCGATGATATCTGCTTTACCGCAGTCGTGGGCTTCCTATAGTTGTTGAAGATACGAACGTACTATGGGCTAACACCGTGGTTCATTTCCGTTTTGCAAGGTCGGCAACAATGAATTCAACCTCATCCGAGGCTTTTCGTCACTTCGCAGCAAAACATCGGGGGTTTATGTGGCCCGGTTACGGATGGGACATAAGGATTCATAAGGATTGAGGTCACCGTCTACATATGCTTAATAAGCTCTTCCTCTCGTGCGTTGTTCCTCCAGGTTTGATTCAAAGACTCTGCGGGGCGAAGCATTGGTGTCCGTCCGCTCTACATTTCATAGCCACCTCCGACGACTGATGCGCAATTTTCCATCTAGGCCGATGTTAATGTACAGCTCGTATAGTTCGTCTTCTCATCCAAAGCCCAACACAAACGGGACTGAATATTTTTCGAATATTTCTCTCGAAAGGATATTTTCATCTGCCTACGATGGGGCCCATGCTTCTGCGCCTAAAGTAAGACTGGGAAGATTAAGGACTTATATAGATTCTCCTTTGCTTTTCGGGATTTATCCTTAATACTCCATCGCCTTCTTAGCCAAAAGAAACAGCGATTGGCAGGATTATTAGTCTAATTTCTACTGAGATGTTATTGGTAGAATTTATAGCAGAGCCTAGATAGACAAAGTTCTTTACTACCTCGAAAGTATAATTGTCGATTGTGGCATTGTGTGTAATTTGCCGTTGTTGCGTGTCCCTTCTTGTTGACAGCATATACTTGATTTTGCCCTCAATTACGGCTAAACCCATTTTTGCAGCTTCCGCTTTAATTTTAGCTAACAATCCGGTGACCGCCCTCTGAGTTCTTTTTCGATTATGTCCATATCAGCGGCGTAGGTTAGTTGTTGGACAGACTTGCGAAAAAAATTGGTGCCTCCAGTGTTCGCTTGTGAGTTGTGCACGTAGCCTAAAACCTTATCGATCTTGACGAAGCTGTGAACGTTCTCAACCGTCATTCTGTACAAATATGGCTCTATAAATTCTGTCATACGTGCTTCATAATCAATGAAAGATATCGACTTGGACTTCTTTAGCTTTTCCCAGCATGTGCCGGAGTGTGAAGGTTTGCCCGATTTTGGTCTTTCCTGGTCTGAAACCGCGCTGATAGGACCAAGCTAAATTGTTGACGAAGGGCTTCAGTTGTTCACACGACAAGGCAGATAAGATCTTGTTCAGATAAGATGAGATGTTCAGAAGATGTATGCCTCTATACGTAGTTGGCACAATTGAGGGGATCTCCTGTTTTATGGATTGGCAAGCATTAATAAGATTCCATTCATCAGGCATACACTCTGCTGACCAGATCTGAGAAATGAGTTGGTGTATGCCCTCCACAAATTCATTTGAAGCAGTTTTGAGTTCCTCGGCCGCTAAGTCGCCAAGACCAACTGCTTTATTTGATTTCAGCGTAGATGTTGTCATCTCTACTTCGTTTTGGTCCGGTGGACGGAAGGTTTGGCTATCGTCGTCTAAGTCAAATGGTTTATTCTGGCTGACGGTGTTATGTTGGGTTTTGTCATACCCTCAACACCAACTGCGACTCTAGTACAAGGTTTCCTTCTTCATCCCTACAGGTTTCAGACGAGTGTTCTTGACATATTATTTTTACCTGTTGATAAAACGTCCGTAAGTTATTCCTGAAGTGAAATCTCTGAGCTCTCTTGCGCTCTTCTTGTGCTCGTTTTGCTTCTTCTGGAGAAGCCGATATCCTTCCCGTCTCTTCTTTGTGCCACTTTGTTCGCTTCTTGTTTAGCTGGATATGCTTGCCGGAATTCTTCATCAAACCAGGGATTTCTAGGTGATGGTCGGGTGAGACCTAGTACATCAGTTGCGGCGTCTCCGATGATCCGTAGCGATGCTGGCGGAGTTGTTGAGTGAATTCGGGAAACGCGTTCGGCGAAGATTCTGGCGGTCTCTTTGGATGGAAACTTTTCTACGTTATATCTTCTCACACTGGTTCTTCTTTGTTCTGACGTTTGAGAGATCCGCAGCCGTACCTTGGCTGTCCCGAGTCAATGTTGGCTACCCGAAAAGTTCGGGCATCCAGAGACATCTCTATGTCATCAATTTGATTTAGAGTTTCTTGAACCGAAGACCGTCATGTTCCCTTGTGTATATTGAGATAAGGAAACTGTCTGCATGCTATAGTGATATTTGTTCCTGCCGCAAAGACAATAAACCTAAGTCCGTTGCCAGACGTAGTTTCGTGTAGACTATGCTTCGCAGATGTCCTAGAAAAGATGTCCTCCTTTCCCATCCTATTATTAAAATAGTCTAAAACGATTTTAACGTCATACTTTGAACATTGCCCGTATGTCTTAAGGAGGAAGTCGTAGAAACATTTTTTTGTGCCGTCCTCCTTGTCTTCCATAGGCCCATGGACGCTTATAAGACTTATGTTAGCGAATTTAGCCTTGATGCGGATGGGCATAAGACGTTCGCTCACATGTTCGCCTTAGTGGGCCGCATGCGGCGAATTCGCTTTCGAGTAAGCACGGACTCTTTTCCTTATAGCAATCACTATATTATTACAGTCTTCCATCCTCTTTTTGTCCGGTCCATCACATCGAACTACCTTGATGGCGGCGGAATCTGCGTGATAGCAGTCAAGGACCGCTGCTAAAGTAAGGATTTACGCACAAAGTAACCAGGGAACACCACTGGGAGCATGGCAAGCACTACGCTATCCAAGTTAAAGGACAGTCAGCAATTTCCCGAGCAATCACCGCGCAAGTCATATAGAAACTTTAACTTTATCCACTCCCCTTGCTAGTCTTAAAAAACATTTGCTAACCTCAGCTCGTAATATATGGAAGGAGTTTATATAGAGGGCTTGCCATGCTGACTGCTGACGCCACCATTGTTTCGGTTGAAAAACTAATCCCTTGTACGAGCACATTCCCCTTCAGGTGTTCAGTCAATTCAAGTTGCCAATTATACTGCTGCTTTTTCCTCCTCCACAACACCCTTGCATATAAGTTTGATAAGTCTATCCCAGTTGGACGAGACCAGTATCCGGTACAAGTAGCATAATTTATGTTTAGTCATAGTTACACTGGGCATCAGTAAATTGACGCAGATCAAAATCTTAATCGAACAGGATGAGTTCATTCTGCCAAATGAAAAACGAACAATAATTTAAGATTTTAACTGTTTCCTTAAAGCCTTCTTGTTGTGTGATGCTTATCCAATCCTCCATCATCCCCTTTAAGGCTCTCCAATTCCTTAGTTCGCTTCGTAATCTGAAGTAAGTTCTTAACCATCAAAAAACCATCTTAACATTGTTAAGAGCTTTTCACCGGGATTATCAACTTGGTAAAACTTTTAAACCCACTCCAGCGACCACTATTTAATACTTGAATGAGCAAAACAAAAGATGGAACAAGTTCCTTACGAAGTGTCCTCCTATCATCATCCATGCATAATGTTGCACTATTGCAGTCCATTATTCCAAGCAAACACATCAAATCAACTTTTGCCAGAGAGAATGTACAGAGTACGCGAACGTTACTTGTCGTAGCAGAATGTAGCGAAGCAACTGCGCCAACTGTCAAGGACCTGTAATTGTTACATCGTGCAACAATTACTTGACACTTGACTGATACAATTTGCTGCCAGCGAGTCTGCAATAGCCACCAGTACACTTGACTTCACACGAGCGCTGCTGGCTGCTGGCTGCTGAAGTTATGTCTTCAATCACCTCCTTAGCATACAATAAACGAGCATGGCATAAAGACACGCCACCCCCGTGTATCACCCAGCAGAAACCTCCACCCGTTAAGATTTTAGCCGTAACGGTTACTACACCAACACACCCCAGCAACAAGGCTTTGAAGTTTCTTGGTTCTTTACTTATTTTTGCTTACATTTTTGTTGTTTGTGTTTTTTTTTTTTTTTTTTTTTTTTTTTTCTTTTTCGTTGACGTTTTGTGTCCTGAAGTGCGGTACAGTACGGTACATTAATTCACACCTATCTAATCCAAAGTTGTTCGCATAGGGGCCACATCCGTCAGCCATTATTCGTCGGCAATAATGGGCGGACAACATTTTGCGAATAATAATGCGGAGTGCACAGTTGGCCACCGCCGTTGTCGTTGCCGTTGTCGTCGCCGCTATCGTTATTGTCATTCGTTCTAGTCGTCGTCGATGTCGTTGTCGTTATGTCGTATTTGTTGTAGTCAACGCCATTATACGAATTCTCTTCATTCTTTCAACCATGGTGTCCTTATAAAATCAGACCAAGTTGTTTGCCCCATCATCATCTCAGTAGCGCATGTTGTTCGTGTGTCATACGCCGAGTGTGCTGCCATGCGACGACGACATATTGTGATGGAGTACTCGTACCTATTTATGCTAAAGGCATTCTCCCACCACAAACAACACAAGATGTACCTACTACTCCTGATTCCTGAAGTGTCATTCGAATTAATTTCTGCCTTCCACCGCCCTACTCATCTTGGGATAATCGTCGTCGTTTTGGAAGACTTTTAACAACAAAAGATAATGGCTTGTCTTGCGCTTCGTAGAAGGTGTCGAATCTGTCAATCCAGTTGTACGCATGAAGGATTTTCAATTTGTTCTCTGTGTCTAGACAGGATATGTTATTTAGCGATAAAAAAAAAATTAACTTTCCTACATGTGTTGGTGGGTTCTGCCCTTTGAACAAATAAGTGAATGAATGAGGTGACTTCTTGAATACTACATACCATACATCAGTGCTCTCGGTGTCTTACACTCGAATTTCCTACTAAAAATACTTTGCTTGCACCTTTGTTGAATTAAAACAATTCCATGTAGGCGTGAAGAGAAGCTTTTCAAGCAACACCATAGAACTCTATTCTCCGCCGTTTTAGGTAAGCTGTTTTTGGTTTTTAAATGGCTTGGGCGTGAGGTAGGATTTTGACAAAATAAACGGATAAGCGGAGATATTGGCTGTAGTAGAAGGGGTCAAACTTGCAACAATAAGAGCAATATTTTATGAGGACGTTACGACACTTATTGACAGCCGCACTTAGTCAAATTCTAATGGGTCGCTGTCTACAAATGCAGATGAGATAGCCCGGAATCTATCTACCAATGAATCAAAACTGGCGTACCAAAGGATTAATCGACAACTTTCCAATCTCAGACTTCGTTTGTAGAAGAGGACACAGTACGATGAGTGGGATTGTTTCTTCCGTTTCCTAAAATGGCATGCTTCTAACCCAATTATGACTGTTTATGTAGATACAAGTAGGTCGACTTAAGCACTAAGGATGGGGTAAGTTCCATCATATGACCGAAGAGACAGGTAGATTTGACAGGTGTCATATCAAGTAAGTTCTGAAATCGAAGAACCTTACTTTCCTCGAAGCCATTTGCGCCCTTTCCTTGAATAGAATTCGGCAACAGAACTTCGTGCTGCAAACGGCCTTATTTCATCAAACATCAAATTCGCATCTTAAAATGTTCTCAACCAAAAAAAAAACAGCTCTACAATGGCAAGTCCAAGTTAATTTCATTGCACTGCCAGAAAACCAAGAGAGTTTTTTAAACGTTAGTAGAACCGAACTTGATTCTCTAGAAGGAAACAACTTCCGTTTTTGGGAATTGACTAAGCGTTTATTTCTTCCGCCAGAACTATTGACTATGTCTATCAAAATCGTATCTAACAGCGATATCATATCAAGCATGCAAAAACAATTAGGAGCCATTATTCAGTGGCTGGATAGGAAATAGCCAGGTTAGCAGTGAATATCTTCCTCAGAGCTGGTAATATACTCGGAAGGACTGGCACCGGCACTAGCACTATAAGTGGGTTTATTCTGTTATTAGAAGCAATTAAAATCATCACTAAAATATTAAGCATATACCTAAATATTGAGGACACTGCAGCGAGAGTGGCTCGTAAGCTCTACCAACAAAAGAGGACGAAAAATATTTTCTTTTGAAAACAGAAATAGATAGAGTGGAGAGGTGCTATTCTAGAAACAATATTTGAAAGTCAAAATTGGAAAGAACTTTTCAAAGCACGTACACCTGAACAGAGACAATAAGAAATGAGCAAAGAATTGTCAAACTCGCTCCTGAGGACTGCTAAATAGCATGCGAGGACGATCCAAATTCTACTTTTAACCGAAAGACACAATTTCACCTGGCTGGTGAAAGAAAGGATTCCACCCGCCTTTATTGTGTAAACTTAAATCTTATTAAGTCGGTTGGAGAGGTTTTGATAGAAGTCATTAGCAAATTTATTTTCTAATTTTGATCGGAGCACCATGCAACCCTTACCGGATGCATAAAAAAGGAGTCCCTTTAAGCTGTACCAATTCCTTAGGCATTAGTCTACAAAATTTCGCCTACAAGATCTTGTAAGCCCTGTGGTGTGAACACATGACACTATTTGCGAACGATCATTAAAGCCTTCAGATCAGATCGCAGAGAATGTCTAACAAGTCCAGAGCGATACTTATCCCTTCTTTACTGATTTTAATGACGCATATGACAGCATGTTTATTGCAGAAATGCAATATTTCTACTGAACCATGTCTCGAAAACCCCAAAATACGTATCGGCTTGCTTTGACGCCTGCGAAGTGTTGTAGGTTAACACTAGAATGACGAACAAGCTGCTGAAGATCGGACAGCAGATGGATGCGTTTTTACAAACTGTGGGCAGTAGAAATAATCCTCTCTGGAACATCTAGCACTGACCCTAGAGATACCCTGTGAATCAATTCAGATCAATGGATTGAGCCTGATCTATTTTGTATTTATTCTAAGAAGGCATTCGACAGTGTAAGTCTCAAGTTCATTGGACGGTCTTGCTCGTGATGGGTGTTCTGAATAAACTATGGCTATATAAATGCGGGGAACAACAAGGTTGGATTTATCTTTCCGTATCCTGGCAATAATAACCGCAGCCACATAAAAACCGTTTGAACTCTTACTTGAAACGCTTTAAATATAAATATATGTTGCATATGTGGTTACAGATACTCATTAATAGATGATCCAGAACTAAAAATCCGGGGAGTATGTAGTAGGAAATGTAGAAGACAATCACCTTCTAGTTTTCATACTATCGTCCGATGAGGTCACCAACAGTATTGGCTTCCAGCCAACATTTGCTACAAAAGAAAAACAACAAGTAATTGACTTAACGCTATCCAACCAGTACGCTAAAAGATAACTGGTCGGATAGTACTATCGGTTTCTATATCAGACCATCACACAGAATCGGATAAAAGATCTTGACCCCGTTAAAACGGAGGAATCCGCAAAAAATCAATTGGACAAACTTTAAGGAGAAGGTCAGCAAGTCTGGTTGTGTCCTATTCCAAAAGGAAAAGTAAACTGTTTAGAACCTCAACGGTACCTTAACTAAGTCCTTTGAGATGTCCAGCTAGTAAAAAGTCGTGCTGATCTCCCGCTCCATGGTAGAGCTCTGCAGATCTGCAGAAACTATGTAAAGCAACTAGAAGACTTCTAAACAAGTCATTTAAGACCAATTTGGAGGAAGAAGAAGAAGACTGGAATCCATAAAGATCAAAACAAAAATATAATAAGAAGCTAATCCTGATTTCGAAGAGCGACTCTTAAAAAGATTTTTTTTTCAAAAGATCGAAAAAGTCGGTGTAATCAGCAGGCTAGTCAAAGTCCTCAAAAGGCTGAAATCAGCCAGACTGGTATCACCCAGAAAATCAGATGGCATCTATACTGAGTCCAACGCAGGCACTCCCTGCCTAATCAGAAAGAGCTTACACTAGTTCCTACTGACGATGCTGCAGGTGAACTGAATACCACAACACGCCGTAGCTGGTATATCTCATCAGTTATGGTGACGAATGAAGCCATTAAATATGCTTTTGCTTCCTTTGGTGGTCTGACTTCCTTCATGTTGAAGGGCATGGAGAAATTGATCGAGATCTATCTGCACAACACTTCTTTCCGAGTGTATCCTCTACCAACGCGAAAGGTTCTGCGAGAGTACGCTCCAAAATCTGGTAGATAGCATTGAACACTCGACCCAAGCTATAATAGTCGCTGGGGCTTTTCATCGACATTCAGAGTGCTTTCTGCAAATGATGGCATGTCTAACTCACCCAGATAGCACAGTATGCTGAATTGCTAATTTTTTTGGATAAAAGCAATGCTGATGAATACGAGAGCGCGGGAGTAATTAAAGATTGCTCGCACGGTGCCGTCCTGTTTTCACTGAAAAGGTGCGAGTTGGCCTTCTTAGCGCTCTCAATAATTCTGATGTCCATATTCAATTACTTGCAGATAATGTAGCTGCACTATCTTTGGATCGTATCTAGCCATTGTCTGCTCTTAAGCCCTGGCATCCATAGACGTGATCGACGATTGGTGCAATAAAAATGGGGTTTCGGTTTTACGGGAAGGGAGAGGCTGACTGGCCGGACCCATGTAGTGCTTAAAGGCATCGCAATCTGATTCTGCAAGAAGCTTTGAGTGTCATGTTAGGTCGGAAATTTCTAAGCCGATGTCGGTCTCTTGTTAGTACAAAAGAGCTGCCTGAAAGATATGGCGCTTATCACCGAGGGGGTACTTTGGATCTACATGGCTATGATAAGACAAATTATAGTATACCTATGCATCGATTCCACAAGCTTTCACTAAAATATGTCACTGTTTCTATTCCAGACTTTAAAGAATGGTGTGTTGACGGTTGGATGTGAGCTTCCCTTAGCACGCCCTACGGATCTTCCTCACTTTGAAATTTATGTCATGTCCAGCACTCTCAAAGCCATCTTTCTTCGAAAGTGAAGTGGTCTTTGGTACTAGAGCTTTGATGTCTCTGCGCGCCGACTATCATTGTCTCTGGCCTCATGGCCTTGCTTTCTAACACATTAACAGCAGAACTTCTATTACGGCAAAATATGAAATCGGATTTGCATGTGCTCAGGAATGGTTTCGACCAGAATCTGAGTCAGGCATGGAATATAGCCAGGTCTCCAAGGATGGATCAAAAACCGATTTAGGATTCGGTGTTATTGTAGTATCTTCCTGAAGGACAACAACTAGATTTGACTCATTGTTAGCAAAACTTGTATCTGTCTTCCAAACGGAGATATACGCAATCCCGATGGCAGCGATATATGTTATAAAGAAACGGTGCAGTGGCCAAATCATTTACATCTGTAAAGACAGCCAAACTGCGCTTAGGGCCTTACTGAACCCTTTTACGACTTGCAAACTAGTTCGAGAATGCAGACTTCACTGAACGCCATCGGGACGATGAACTTACCTACTTAGTACTTACTTAAGTGTTTCAGTTGGTTTTGACTCGATGTAGAGTTGCAAAAAGTACTGGGTGGCGTGAGAGAGGTTTTAGGTTGGCTTCTACTCATGCAAAGGGTGGAGTTTGTGCGCTCAATACAGGCTCCACTTTGGCATTACACTCCTAAGGTGTGTAAGCGATCCCAGTAGTATCCTAAGAGACGTTCTGTAGTTGTGAACCTTCGCCTTCATCACGAGAAATGACGGTGAGCTATGGCAAGGCATATTCTTACCCCAATGCATGTACGGGAATTTCATGAACTTAAGTCATTCTATGACAGGTGTTCACATGGCGAGGGTTTTTCTAAGCACTTAAGTGTGATGGGCATAAGTTATGCAAATCCGGCGGCGCTTGCTGTGAAAATGATGATGACACATCTTTATTTGAAAGACAGACAATTTTCAGTCAAAGAAACATACAAAGAGTATAATGGAATAGGTTTTTTTGAGTGCTCTATTCCGACAGAAACATAAAATGCGGGCAAGCTGGAAAGGGTTCAGAACAAATCCATGCAGAATTAAAATGCATTGACTCCCAGCAATGACAGGTGTGGCAAATCAAAGAGGCGAGAAAAGCTTTCGGTAGGCTTTCGAAAGCCTGGAAAAGCCCGTTTACTTCACTTAAATTTAGATGTGACTGTTTTATTCCAGCTTCAAATCCGTTCTTCTATAGAATTTACTTAGAATATGCCCTACAGAGTCGCAGGGAAGCTGCAGACCACAAAAAACATATGCCTAGGCATCTTCCTGATAGTTTTCTGGCATCTCGAAAGGTTAGGGATCGAATCGTGAAGACAGCTCAATTGCGAAGCGCCAAAGAAGAAGAAAGGATATACTCGAATATATACTATAGAGAGCATGAACAGCAACTGTCTGCCGCGAGTCTTCAATTTAAAATTTTAACAGACAATGGAATAAAGGAAGATCTCGTCTTAAGTGGTGTGGTCAAGTAAAAGGGGGCCTCAATCAACTTGGACAGCTAGCTGTAGGGGCTTGTTTCCGGAGGCTCAGGTATACCCCGTACTCTTGCCATTCCAATACGGAATTCAACTTCATGTGGTTAAAATTTCATCTCCGTAAGCAAATTATCCACTAATGCTTTATTTACAGAAGCCCCTAATTAGATAGCAATTCGAACTTTAACGAGTTTGATGCTGTCTGACTCCATACGAAGAATTGTATCCCTGTATCCTCATTCTGAAATAGTAATTACGGGCGATTTCAATATACACAATTCTGGTTGGTTTCGACATTCTGGACAGACACCCCTGAAGGACGGTGTGTTGGCATCTTCGCTGCTTTATCCCTCATCGGATGAAGAATATCAAACCAGAAGAAAAGGCATGGTACGACTCGAGCTGTAAAGAGGATGGCAAGGTTATAGAAATGTTTTTTTGGCCCGACAGAGGAAAGCCGAAAAAGTTAAAACGAGCCCGGAAATGACTTCAACGTCTTTCTCAAGCGTGTGAAATTCCAATACGACCAAAAACTGAGGCAAAAAATACTGCAATGTCCCAATGGCAGTAAACATTTTTGTTAGTTCGTCAAAAACATTAGAAATTCTGCCTCATCCTCCATCCCAACGCTCATTTACAATGACATTCCAGCTACCAGCTCTTTGGACAAGTCCAATCTGCTTGCTGCACACTTTGCGGCCAGCTCAACACTCCCATATTGTGCTTTGTCTCCGTCTTCTCTTGAGTGCGTCGAATCTCCAATGGGACGAATCCACTTTCGCACTCGTGTAGTTGCAAGAGTACTTAAAGATCTCAACATGCATAAATCCGCTGGTCCAGATGGTATATCTCCCCTTTTTCTGAAGAGGTGTTCTTCTCGCAAGCTAAACTACTGCGTAAGCGTTTTGATCAATCCTACTCTTTAGGACTCTTTGCGTGCTAATGGAAAACAGCATTTGTCCAGCCCGTCCCTAAAAAAGCCGAAGCTACTTCCCTCTCCTCCTACAGACTCATTGCACTTACGTCCCTTCTTTCCAAGGTCATGAAAACGCTGATAAACCGTCAGCTAATGAAATATTTCGAAACACGAAAATTTCTTAATGACCGGCAGTACGGTTTTGGTTGCAACAGATCCACTGGTGATTTGATGGCATGTCTCACGGAAAGTGGAACCAAAGCATGCATCAATCTGGCAAAAGCTAGATAGTTGCATTTGATATTTCTAAGGCATTTGACAGAGTTTTACATCACGCTCTTTTGTCGAAAGTGCGTGCTTTTTGGATCCACGACTCTCTTTTTCAATGCATTAGAAATTACTTTACGAAACGTTCAATTCAAGTTGTCTTGGATGGTTTTAAGTCTGATATTTACAAAATAAATGCTGGTGTACCCCAGGGCTCCGTTCTGTCTCCAACACTCTTTTTAATTTTCAATAACTCTTGTCTGCTATTTCTAATCCAATATATTCCTTTGCTGACGACAGTACCCTCTGCTTTTCATATTCGTTCCCGGGCTCACGTCCCTGATTTTCGGTTGTAGACCGGGAACGGCAGCGTATGTTAAAGTCATTAAATTCTGATATTAACAGTATAACTAATTGGGGAACCACTAACAGTGTAGAATTTAAAGCTTCCAAAACACAATGCTGTCTGCTCTGGTTAAAGCGAAATTTAAGCACCATACCATTATCCATGAATAGCACTTGCATCGTCGAAACCGATAAACTTTCCATTCTCGGTATATGTGCCAATGGCAACTTACGTTGGAATGACCATATATTCGTTGTCTTCAAAAATGCTGCGAAATGTCTAGGTTTCCTCAAGCGATGTAAGAAATATTTTACCCCCTCTGATCTGGCCTCAATATATAAGGCGTTTATATTGAGTACAAATTGGAGTACAATGCCCACATCTGGTCAGGTGCTCCTAAAACTTCTCTGTACCTGCTCGATAGGATTCAAAACCTCGCGATAAAACTCATAGGCGATACTAATATCAGTCAATCAATTGACGTCCTCGAACACCGACGTATTGTCTATTGTCTTGCTTTGTTTTATGGATTTTCCACCACCAATGCTCCATTGAAGTCGCAGGTAGCATTCCGCCCAATCAAATTTTCAACCGTAGCACCCGTCTTGTTATGAATGTTCATCAGTATACCCTCAAGCCCATTTTTGGACGTACTCTAAAATATCGTGATTCTTTCCTAAGCCGTCCAACTCGATCTCTGTATTTCCTGGCCGTTATAACTTACAAACATTTAAAAACAATGTACATCGGTACCTGTGTTTTCTTTCTCGCTAAATTTCCTTCACCCGCGCTCTGTACAAAGCCTTTCAGCGTGCGCTTTTTATAAAAAATAAAATAAAATAAAATATAAGTAAGTATTCAATCGTCACCTTAACCGCTACAGAAACCAACTACAGCAGGTTGTATAGGTCAGCTTATTTGTAACTCGCGTATTAGAAGCTGACTGCGAGTAAAGTTTGATCCGATAGCCTGCGAAGTGGGTTTTTGGCTAGACAAGCTAAGAATTTTCTTTTAGATGAGGGCAGTGTTCTGAGTTTTTAAGTGTTTCCGGTATTGCCTGTTTAAACTTCTGGATATATTGAACTCGCCTTCACAGAGTCTTTTTACCATTGCCTTAAAATCCTCAGAGGAAGCACTCTTCGATATTCGATCTATTGTACATATTGTGTTTCCAAATTATTCTAGTGACCTGCTTAAAATTTGTTTGATTCACATAGAAAAAGTGATCACACTAACTAAGGCACATCAGATCAAAATATTTTGCTAGGTTGCAAGTTATTTCTAGAATAGTCTCTTCTTATTCTTGACCTGTTATAAGTTCGAGTGGAATATTTTCTGTTATCCTTAGCCCAGATATTGCTTTCCGAGGCCCCACTTGTTTTGCCCGAATTTCTGTGTTTTGACTGCTTAAAGTGGTGCTCTGTTTTTTTTTTTAAAATTGGATGAGTCTGTGGCCTGGCATAGACATATCCGATAGTTAGTTCTTCATACGACTTATATGCTTTGATACATATGAGATACACGTGATAGCATTCTGCTA
Source organism: Volucella zonaria (assembly GCA_963966105.1). Taxonomy (NCBI): domain Eukaryota; kingdom Metazoa; phylum Arthropoda; class Insecta; order Diptera; family Syrphidae; genus Volucella; species Volucella zonaria. The sequence continues at coordinate 50,260,510 of OZ014530.1, forward strand.
CTTCCACCCTTAACGTGACTTTCATAGATTTCGTTTCGCAAACATGTTTTTAAAACAGTTTCTTCTCTATTCAGTAAAAATAATTACCTTTTCCTTTCCGGGAAAAAGTTTAGCATCCTTAAAAGGAAAACAAAAATGAATTTCCCTCAACATGACAGCACTACTTACGTACCATTCACGATTGAGAAATTAAAATGCGTGTATCGCAATTAAAACTGCTGCTTTCCTTTCCGCTGTTGGGTGTAGCGTAAACTAAAGGAATCGAGTTCTATTTACATTGCTTAGTACTGAATCGAAACAGGGGTGTTCTTAAAGGACATAAAAATGATACCATGTGCACGCAGCGAGAAGTGTACATGTAACGCTTGGTCTTAAGACTTCAAGTAGGCAAAAGGTACATAAACTTTGATGTTCGTTTCACATGCACGAACGGATATACGGCCGCCACGTTTTGCAAGTGGATCCTTGATCTCTGCCCGAGGAGATATGCATGCGCTTTTTTCTTGACACTGAGCCTCAATGACCATGTGAACCGTTGACTATTCGCCTCAACGCTCCCGTGTGAAAGAGGTGTCAATTTGTTTGGACGACATACGGCTGAAAGACAGGTTAACGTAAGATATGCGAGGTGTCATTAAAATTTATTAGCAGTTGCGAGAGGGAAATTCCTAACTAAAAGGGGATTAGAGCTAACATGCCTCGGCTGTGGAGAAGTTGGCCTTCTTAAAATGTGATTCCCCTTTGGTTTTATATTTACCTATGCACTTGCTTTGCAGTATTTTGCTGTAAAATATTAGTGAATAACTGCGTTATCTATGAATTAGATAGCAGTTTAAGGTGATAGTCTGCAGATTTGTGGGTAGGCACTGATGAAAATATCAGTGCCGTTCAGGTCAGCAGGAGGATTTTAATTCATCGAATTATCATCGTGTGTAAAAACTTCGCCTGTGTCTATGGACTGTGGAAAATCTTGGTTAACAAGCTTACAAGAATCAGTTGCCGCAAGAATTGAAGCCAGATGATCATCGCTTGTGCCGTGACTTCGCTGATTGGAAGTCGATTCACCTTTTTCTGTCTCAGTGGGGCCATTATTAAGCAAAATTTATGCATCTGCTGTCGATGCCATCTGAAAGATAAACTGTTTGGTACGGTTTATGGGCTGGCGGCATCATCAGCGCCCAAGAAGGAGTCATGATCAACTATTTTTTTTGTTTCCAATAATGCGTGCACTTGGTTCTTTCCAGGAAGTGATCGAAGATTACATTTTCTCTCCAGAAATTGACCAGCGGCCAGGCCTCCAAGATTGTGTGATTTGACGCCACTAGACACTTTCTGTGGGCGAATTTAAAGTCGTCCACAACGATTCTACGATTTGAAGGTAAAATCGAGGTCACCATTCGTGAGATATGGCCTCAAATGTTTGGAAAAGTCGAAAATTGGAGCACAGTATGTAGTTCCTGAGACGCTCCTATGGTGCCCATATGTCGGAAATCATAAAACTTTACCCACCGCTACCGATAAAATTAATGTCTTAGCAAATTGTTACACAGCTACCTGCTTAAGATGTTGACATTGGCATCATGAGAACAGAAGGCATCACAACCGCATTAAATGGTAAAATAGGGTAAAACACGGAATGTACTTGGATAGTATGCTACAAGCGAATGCCTTTTGAGGTTTTTGAGGACTTTGTCTCCCAGTGCTCCAATCAAAAAATCAGCCTTATTATGTGTGAAAGGCAACTGAAAAATAAATTCTTGTCACGAACAACTAGATCCTTGTCGTCTCAGTACTTATGTATAGCAGATTTGATCGGAGGTTTTGCTATTATAATCATCTCAGGACCAAACAGGATTATATACCTGGCGCAATTCCGAAACTCAGATGCTGAAAAATCTTTCGAAAATGATAGCTTACAAAACGAGTCATCATTTTTGAAAGTTCTCTTTTTTGGCAGGCATTTGTCCGTCCATTATGTGGAGAATTTTGTGAAAGGATCTAACTTTATGCTCATAAAGCTGTACTAGAGATAGCGATCAACTTCCTTCCTTCCGACAAATTCCTTAATGCACGGCTTGCAAAAGCTCGATGAGACTAAAAGATTCAGGCCAGTGAACGGACCGCAATTTAGAACGCGAGCCTATAATACTGGAGTACGGACTATCAAAACTGACGAAGTGTAGTGACTACATCGTGCCAAGCATGGACTTTGATAGGAGGTTCTCCACAACATTTCCCAGCAGACATGACTGGTGAACTAACATTGCCACTAACAATGGAAAACTCCACCTCTACGCGGACGGCTCCAAAACGGAGAAAGCTGCAAGACTGAAGCTGGAGTCCACTCTGAAATGCCATAAGTCCAGGACTCCTTCAAAATTCCGGATGAATGCAGTATTTTTCAGGCAGAAATATTTGGCATTCGTAAAGCCGCACAGGCTGTACTACTAATGGAACTTGATGCTTCAGAGGTTTCTATCTTTGTGGACAGCCAAGCAGTCATAAAAGCTTTGGCAAGTGAAACCACCACATCAGGGATATCTGCTGGATACCTGGACTCACAGCAGTGAAAGGAAATGAGAAAGCGGATGAGCTAGGAGTAGGTAGGTAAGAGTAGCTGTTGGTTATACCAACCCACTTAGGCCTATTGGCCCATTGTGATGCCACGTGGATGTATAATCCTCTTACTGATCGAACCAATTTGAACTTTTGACGAAGCGTAGGAGACTGTTTACGTCTATATTTTTCAGATCGTTTAGGTCGTTATAGAAGAAAGCTCCTAGGAGGATCGCCTCCTCCTCCTCCTCGTCCACGCAGCTTCTGCAGAAATCATTTGTAAAGGCGCCAAGCCTTCTTGCGTGCTTGCCTATGAGGCAGTGTCCAGTGATGACACCTATGATGGCGCTTAGATGTTCCTTATTTAGAAGCGAGCTATACAGACCCAGTTTTGGCCAGATTTGTTTGGTTGCTAGACATGTTGGTTCAACAGTCCACCTAAGGTCTGTTCTTTTATTGGTATCTTCAGCGCTTGAGATACCTATACTACCCTTTTCCGGAAGGATAGGTAGAGTGGTTCCAATTTTGGCGAGTTCATCGGCTCTACAGTTCCCTGGAACGTCTCTGTGGCCCGGCACTTAACAGAGGTGAAGGTTGAACTGCTCTGCCATCTCTATAAGAGATGATCGGCATTCAATGGCGGCTTTAGAATTTAATGAGACCGAGTCTAGCGGCCTGACAATCCGAAAAGGTGCGGATATCCTTTCCAGATATCACGTTTTTTTTCAGCCAGGACAGAGCTTCTTTAATCGCCAAAATTGCCACCTGGAACACGCTGCTGTGGTTTGGAAGACGGAAAGACAGGCTTAGATTTAGCGTGTCTGACAAAACGCCGCCACCAACTCCGCTATTGGTTTTAGATCCGATATGGATTGACTTGTCCTCCATGAAAGCATCTTCCTCCCAGAAGGATCTAGAGGGGAAGCTTACATGGAAATTTTCGTCAAACCAAAGTTCAGGTGTGGTGTAATCGATGTTCTCTGTAGGGATTCCTAATGTATTAAGAATACTGGCGTGGCCAAATGGATTAATTGTCCACTGTTTAGTCGCTTTAAGGCGAATAGCTGCAGCTGCAGTCGCAGCTATTTACGTGCTGAAAATATCGAGGGGTGTTAAATGAAGCAGAATGTTTAATGCCGCAGAGGGGGTAGACCGCAATGCTCCGCTTATGCATAGACATGCTGTTCTCTGGACTCAGCTTAGTTTAATGCAGTTAACCGCACTTTCTAAGGCCGTCCACCAGACTACCACCACATAAGTAAGTATCGGTCTTATGACCGAGATGTATAGCCAGTGGGTTATCCGGGGTTGTAAGCCCCATTAGGAGTAACACACAAAAAAAAAAAATATACCAATTGCAACCCTAAAACGCAAAATGGAAATTATAGCCACAGAACGATTCAAGAAAGAATGGATCTTCCAGAGTGACTGTTATCTCACTCTTCCTTTCGAGAGTGTACCCTCCTCGGACTCAATAAAGAAGACATCTGTATAGCTACAGTTGTTCTAACTGGCCACTGCCTCATTCGCAGGATGGCCAGCAGAATAGGAGCTTCTTCACAAGATTATTGTAGGAACTGTAGGGACGAAGAAGTCTGCACTAGGCTCCAAGCAGACCTTTTGGAGAGATTGAGCTCTCATTAGATTTGTTAAAAGCTCTGGCTAGTTTTCAGCCACCACAAGCCAGGTGGGAGCCACCAAAAGCGAATCATAATAGGTCTCCGTGTATGCTAGTCCCTTAGGTACTAGAACATTACTCATTACCTTACCTAACCTCTTGCTCGTATAAGATCAAGCTGGTGCAAGAACTCTGCTACACCATAGGCTCTCGAAGAAAACAGATTCCAGCAAATTTAAGGATGCTGACCTTGACGTGGGAGTAATAGGGTGGTGCTCCAAGGACGGGTTCGTGACAGAATTCGACCGCCTCAACTTCAAGGGAAAATTTGCTGGAGTCTACTGTGAAATGCCATAACCATGTGCCGGAGGTGAAGCTGGTGTCCCGACCTAAGAAGTTTATAGAAAAGGGTACAGGTGGTGTGTTTCTAAAGGGTTTTTTCTTCCCCGTATGGGAGTTCAGGATCGGAATGGAATGTTTTCGGCGCTTTGATCATGACCAACTGCCCACATAAATAAGATATGAGCCGTCGCTCTGGACAGAGGGCTACAAAGCAATTAGTGCATCAGCGCAGGAAGGTCACCACATGGAGTCAACTGACTGTCTCTTGCATCCTGATGCAGTTGTTTGGGCAAATGCTAGACACTAATTATAGTGTTTTGCATCGTGCGATAAAATTTTAAGGTATAGGTAGACTTAGGATTGGAAATATGTAGACAGGAATGGAGTTCCCGCTGACATGCGAGTCGTGATTGATACCAGAAGACACGTGAAAATTATAGTAACAGACGTGGGGTGCGCCCTTCATTGAATGTATTTTCGCTAGTCGGAAAGAACCCCCTCATCCTCAATATAGACAGTAATGCCTCCTTCCGCTTCTGGCACCGCAAGGGCACCATACCTCAGCTCGAAGTCGATACCTGAGAGACGTCTTAACGAGTTGGTGGTCGCGAGTGACGTTTATGTCCTCCACGAACTGAGTGGTACTTTATCAGCTTTATCACTGCAACGATGACTTATCTCTCTACGAAAGACTGATAGATTTATAGGACAAGTTGCTTTAATAAGTCTAGAACGTGGCAGGTCTATGCCTCATCTCAACTATTTGGGAGTATCCAAGCACTTGATTTCTCCTATTTCTTATTACGAGTATGCGTTGCCTTGATTGTTGCCGATTTCTTGTTGTTACTCAAATTTGTTTGTTTGTTCAAGTTATCAAGCACTCATATGAACTCCAAGGGTCAGATTAATTTGATCGTCAATATCCCTAACATAGGAGAAAACATTTACTGAATAGCATTGTGTAAATGCATTCGTTCATCCATGCATTCTATAAGCCGATTACTCAGCAAAATTGAATCGTCCTATCTACGAGTACACGAATGAACAGAATGTAATAGCTCCTCGACACTTCGGAACCAACATCTTTAAGAGAAATATTTTTCTAAATCTCAAAACTCCAAGCCACTTCTTTTTAACTGCTCAAAACTCTAGTTTTTGAAAACTTCATTTTGTGATGGAATCTCGTAAACTTGTTTACACACCTTCTATCCTGCATTAAGGTTGTCAATAACTCGTGAACCACACCCTATCCGGGATGAAACCTCACTTAGATCCCCTTAATAATAGCGATGATAAACCATATTTTAAGAAGGATGAACTGGTAAGACATTACCCGTCTTGAAGTACAAAGGCCATCAGCGTGCAACTAAGCGAGCGCAATTTACGACGAAGCTTCAATAGCAGGATTAGATAGGGAATTAGTACAAGCCAACACAACGTTATGCTGTACCATGTTCCCTTACTGCCATTACCGTGGTACAATCTAATAACTTAGGGTAAGAATGCGACTCTCCCACAAACACCAGAAACAGGAAGAGTGCGGGCACTTGTATAAACATGGAGAACGTGACACTTTAGTGAACTCCACTCGCCCTTTAAACATTTTTTTATTTTTTTCGTATTTTTTTATTTTGTTCGATGGTCTGTAAATCTGGGGAGGGATTAACACATTTTGTGCGAATTTTTCCTTGAAATATTGTTTCTATACAATATTCACAATATTCATTCCGTCACCGTTTACAGTGGGGATGTAGATAATTCTCTCTTACAAATATCTGAAGCTGGGCTTTTGTCAATTTATCAGTTCTGTCAGCAAATCAATAAAAAAAATTGTTTGCTCCACCATGTGAAGGGATTTGGAAATTTGACGGATTCGAGTGCATACGAGTGTAAGGACGTTTGGAAGTAATCCAATGTTAGTTTTTACTTGTCCATGACGGATTGCATTTGACAGCAGTTCACGGAAGCGGAAGCCATGGTCCACCAAAGCTGATCAGAGAGATTACACAGTTCTGTTCTTCTGTTTGAATATTCATACTAGTGGAAGTAGGTTGCTTGAAAATATTGAGATTGTACTTTTAGTGGTAATTAGAGATTTGTTCACTAATGTACACTAATCAGAGTTACACGCAGGGGAGTTTAGGGCGTATCCATTTGTTTTCGTTTGTCTTTCCCAGAAGAATGTCTTCTGGAGAGGAGGGTTCAGCTTGGATCCAGGTGCGGGTTCTAGGTTAGGTAGGGATATCCTCCTTAGCCACAACCTCGAACTTTGTACCCGGCCAGACCTCTCCGCGACTTTTGTGTAAAGATCGAGAAATCTTTGATCGGCACATACGATAAGCTTGATGTGGCCTTGGTACCAACCAGCATCGCTTATGATGGGAGGTGATCTATGGTTTTCACGCATGATGGCCAAGAAACTGCCACCATTCAGATGAAATTGAACTGTCAGCGTATCTGGCTAGTCACAATCTTGTCACTCCTTGAAATTTTTTCGCAGTTTGGGTCATTTCGTTTGCCTTCAGAAGCTGCAACATGGCCAGCTGCAATTTTGCATTTGCTCGGCTTTGCAGGGGCCTTGCCAATAGTTGGTGTAGTCGCCGAATTACCGTCCGGTATTGAAGGAGTACCGGTCTCCAGTTTTAATTTAGAAAATTTAGATTCCATCGAATCCAACCAGTAGCGGTGAAAGAGAGGTCCATTTGTACAGAGATCCGCTGTATACAGATGAGGCTGGCTAATCCGCAGGTTGCGAGGTATCCAGCTACTCTGTTCACGACTGAGTTACGAGGGCTTTATGATAGGTACCCAGCCGAGGCCAAAAATAGGTCTGTTAGTTTTTAAATGGCGACCAATTAAATAGAACAACTTTTGTAGTTTTACAACAATGGAGAAAAATTAATATTTATTGAGGAAATATGTTCATATTTATAGGGGGAATATGAATTCATCACAGCATACCAGAGACTAAAGAACAGTCCGATCAGTGGGTTTTCCGAGACGAAACTGGGTGAAAGAAGGCTAAGACGACTTTACCGGCGAACAAAGTTATGGCTACAGTGTTTTGGGACAAACTTCTCTTCAGAATTCCATGAGTTAGGATATGATGTGGTAGATTTAGCACCCAGCTCTAACGATGAGGTCATTGCCAAAACGAACACTTATTTTGAAGGGCTGAAGCGAGTGTATTTTTTAGAGGGAAACTAAAAGATGGAATGACGTTGTACTTAGTGTGTCGAAATAAAATATATTTTACACAAAAAAAAATTTGTTTTTTGTCAATGCCAGGTACTTAACATACAGCTTCGTATTTTTATAATACTGGGTCCTCAGCCAGGCTGCTCTTCGGCACGCGTAGCATGACTCCTTGATCCAGCCCAAGTAAGAAAGGATAGGGAAGCAAGTGAGGTAGAGATAGGAGGATTGGGTGTGAGGACCCTTCAGTTTCCGGGCTAATCCGGAGAACTTCTCTAGAGTCATTGACCTTGCTCAGCCTATAGAACTCGAAAGTTCGAATCTAAGAGTAGAGGAGATTCTTAGCTAGCTGCATCCAGTTACGCATTCCCAGCCGATTGAGGTCTTCCTGTACTGCGTTGTCCTCCGCTTATGATTCAAAAATTCTGCAGGCCGATGAATTGGTGTTCAAAGAACTGTAATATGCTGCCTCAAAATTGACGCAGTGATTCCATTCATTAGGCATACACTCTGTGACCAGATTTTAGAAATGAGTTGGTGTATGCTCTCTAAAACGTTAATTCCAGCAGCTTTAAATACCTCGGCCAGTAAGCCGGCAGGTTTAGCAGCTTTATTGTATTGCTATTCTCATTTGGTCAGAAGGACAGAAGTATTGGTTATCAGACTATTTTGCCTGGCTGGATTTTGGCCTTCGTCACACTTATACAGTCTGCAGAAGAAGCTTCCCCATATCCTCAGTATCGACTGTAGCTCTACTATCAGATTTCCTTCTTCATCTGTACAGGCGTACATTATTCCTGGAGTATAGCCTCTCATTATTTTCGATCGCGCGCTTCTTTTGCTGTCTTTCCTTCCTCTGGAGATGCCAATGTTCTTCCCGTCTCTTATACTCGTAGAGCTCACGAGCAGCTCTCGTTCTTCGTTACAACGCCACTGTGCACTCGTAGCTGCATGTGCTTGCAGGCATTCTTCAAAAAACCAGGGATTTCTTGGTCATGGTCGGGTGGAACCTAGCGCATCAGTTGCAGCGTTTCTGATGGTACGTTTGCATCGTTGTCACTGCCGGCTATTATAAAAATTAATTTTTATTTAAAATATGAAAAAAACTCTCTTTTTTTGGTCCCTATAGGCTGAATGATAGTAATAGAGATGTTTTATTTGAATGAATTACTCGTGAATGAAAAATCCAAAAACTTAATTTTCAGTAAGTTTCGGATCCGACTTAAGTCGCTAATGGCATCAATGAGTTTTTTGTTTCTTGAAATTCTTAATTCATTAAAAGACTCCAACACTGTTACAGCAGATGGTTGCTCTAATGTTATTCTAAAAAATATAGCATTTAATATTGTGGATGTGCTAGCTCACATTTCTAACAAAAGCGTTTTCGGAGGAGCTTTTCCTGATGCACTTTAAATTGTTATTCCAACTATTGTTGTTTTAATAACTACAGACCGATATTTCTTTTGCCCATTTGCTCCAAGATATTTGAAAAAGCCATCGAAAAAAGGATTCTAGATTCTTTATACAAACATCGATTTTTTAGTGATGGTCAGTTTGGATTTCGCGCTGGCAGATCTACTGAAGACGCACTTTTAAAGTTATGTAGTGAGGTCTAAGATGTTATTTACAAAGTTTTGAGTAAGCTTTATAGAGTAGGATTTCGTGTTTTTTTGTAACACATGGGCTGAAAAGTTTTATAGTAAAACACAAAATTTTTGCAAAATTCAACTTTATTTATCAGTATATGTAGTTGCCTTCGAGGGCGATACACTGATTGAAATGATTTTTCAATCTTTCGATACTAGTTTTGTAGTACGATTTCGGTTTAGCCTCAAAATAGGCCTCTGTTTCGGCGATTACTTCTTCATCGGTCTTAAATCTCTTTCCGGCGAGCATTCTTTTGAGGTCTGCGAACCGGAAATAGTCGCTGGGGGCCAAATCTGGAGAATACGGTGGGTGAGGAAGCAATTCGTAGCCGAATTCATTCAATTTTGCCATCGTTTTCATCGATTTCAAACGCTCCAACAACGCAATGTAATAGTCGCTGTTGATAGTCTGCCCCTTTTGGAGATAGTCGATAAAAATTATTCCATGTGCATACCAAAATACAGATGCCATAACCTTGCCAGCCGACTGTTGAGTTTTTGGTCGTTTTGGACGAGGTTCGCCGCCTGCTCGCCACTCAGCTGACTGCCGACTTGACTCTGGTGTGAAATGATGGAGCCAAGTTTCATCCATTGTCACATACCGACACAAAAATTCGGCTTTATAGCGGTTGAACAGCTTTAACAACTCCTCTGAAGCATCAACACGATGTTGTTTTTGGTCGACTGTGAGCAAATGCGGCACCTACTTTGAACAGAGCTTTCGCATGTCCAAATATTCGTGTATGATATATCCAACACGCTCTTTTGGTATCTTCAGAGCCTCAGCTATCTCGATCAACTTCACTTTACGATCATTCGTAATCATTTTGTGGACTTTTTTGATGTTTTCATCTGAAACAGCCTCTTTTGGACGTGAACTGCGTGCATCATCTTCGGTGCTCGTATAACCACTTTTAAATTTTTCAATCCACTTGCGAATAGTTCGTTCACCTGGTGCAGAGTCCGGGTAACACTTATCAAGCCATTTCTTTGCATCGGCAGCATTTTTTCCCATCAAAAAGCAATGATAAATCAACACACGAAATTTCTTTGAATCCATTTTTTTCGCACTAACAAAAGTTGCTTTACTCATAACGCTATATATCGAGAATTAATAGTCCGAGAGCTGTCAAATTTATACACGTATCTTTTGAAGGTTGGTACTAACTGAAAATGGTATGGATTTAATTCAAGTGGTGCCCTCTCTTAGAAACAGACTTTTCAGCCCATCGTTGCAGCATTTAAAATTAAAATTAAAGGAAAATATAGTGTGCTACGTAACTTAAACGTAGGTGACCCACAAGGGTCAGTCCTCGGACCATTACTTTTTTTAATTTTTGTTAACTCCGTCTTTTTCCAGAAATGTCCATTTAACTTAATAGTTCACTTGGATCTTCTGAGTCGTTGGTTTGCTCAGCGCTGGTTTGCTCATATGATTTTGAGTAATAAGACTAAAGTGATGTATTTTAATTTATCAGGGTCTTCTACTCGGCTTGACTGTAATCTTTTTTATCACGCTTCTGACTGTCTTAAGTAAAAACTCGAAACTAACTCTGCATCGAGCACCAGTACATTTAATTCTAGTCAAACATGCTCGAATCATTGTTTTAATATAGATTTTGCTCAGTTCTTTAAGTATCTTGGGGTGATCTTGGACTCTCAAATTAAATTGGTTCAATCATACTAACGCTCTGAAAAAATATTTCCTATGTTGCACCAGACAATTTTATAATCTCTGTTCATATTGTCCAAAAAAAAATTACTGATTATGATCTATTATGGTATTGTGCATTCTAAGATTCAGTATGGTATAACTTGTTGGGGTGGAACTCCTGCTAACAACCTTAACCCTCTGCTCTGGGCTCTTAAACATGTTATACGTATTATATATAAGAAAAATCAATTCCATAATAGCTTTATTTTACTTCAAGAACTGAAAATTCCTCCCTTAAGGCATCTCTACTACTATAAAGTGCTTAAACTTTTTTTTATTAGAAGTGGCTATCTCTCAGTTAGTAGAAATTCTATTCATAACTTGCGAATTCATTTAAATAACTCTGTTGATGTACCATCGCACAATAAAGTTTTTCTTGATAGTAGTTCGGACAATCTTTAACAAGCTACCCGATTTCATCCAACGTATACGTAATTTGTTACCTTTCAACATTCGCAGCAACAAGGTTATCCGATTCAATGTTGCCTACCCGATAGGTTTGGACGTCCAGAATACTGGAGCCATGCCATACGTCGATCATAAAATGATCGTTGTTTTAGCGTTTGATGATCCGGAGACCGCCCTGTATCTTTGTGTATATTAAGATGACCAGACCATGTGCTTGCTGTAGTGAGGTTTCGTCCAGCCGCAAAGTCGATAAGTTTTAGTCCATTGCCTGACGTGGCATCGTATAGGTTATGCTTATCAATTGTCTTACCAAAGATGTCCTCCTTCATGTAGAAATTACCTTTTGGGGAGTTCAATTTAAATTATTTTAAACGGCCTCTTTTATCTGCATTGCTACTGCGGTGCTTGAGATGTTTGCAAAATTCCTGGACCTTAATATCATTCTACAATGGGCAATATTTTGGATCGTCTCATAAGTCCGGCCAAGTGAGGCCAAGTGTGTGCTGATATTTTTGATTTTGAGGTGAATCAATTGCTTTTCGGACGAAGCTCCCTGATTATTAACAGTTATCTAAGTAGCTGACACATCATTGCTTATAATATCGGTATCATCGGCGAAGAGATGAGGAGTCGTCCCAGACTCATCAACACGATTAAAAATCATCCCAACGCAACAGACTTTGTACACTGGTCCATACATATTGCGTATCGCTCTTATATATTGTATGTATATCTCGCGTAAGTTTTAAGTTTATGGCGCTGTTCATAGGAGATCTCTGGGAGAGATGGCCATTTGCAGATGATGTCATCCTGGCTTCCACAATGCCGCATTGACTGCCATGCAGTTTACTAATTTTGCTATCTAGAGGTAGGAGATGGTTGTATATTGTACGATTAGGATAGGTGGCATCAGTCCGGCGATTCCCAGTGCTGCCGCTTTGACTATACATCAATATTTTCCCGTTTGACCTGCAGGCTACGGGTACTAGCTCATCCAGCTCGACTTGATTTGCCAGATTTATGAGGTTGCCTATACAGCGTGAGAAAATATTATATTAGAACCAACTACACGTGAGAAGGGATGAGTTTCTATAACTGAACCAACTAAAATGACTTTCTGTACTCTGGGCCTGGACCTGGGCCTCAATCAACCAACATCTCCAGCCAGTTCGATTTTTACCTAGCTGCCTCCAGTTTCGCAAGCTAAGTTGGATGAGGTCCCCTTCCACTTGCCTGCGCCACCTGAGTCACGGTCTTCCTTTGCTGCGCTGTTCCTCAGGGGCGGATTCGAGGATTTATCGAACCGGAGCATTGTTGTCCATCCGCTCTACATGACCCAGCCACCTCAGTCATTGGACCTTCTCCTTGTCGCTGCATAGTACATTCAGTTCGTCATTGTATCTACTTGGGACCGAAAATCACCCAAAGAATTTTCCTCTCAAAAGAGTCAAGAGCACCTTCATCCAATTTTGATAAGGTCCATGTCACTGCGCCATAGGGCAAGACAAGGATTATTAATGTCTAATTTATTTTCTCTTTTGTTGTTCGAGAGGGCTTTGCTAGACAATCCCGTTGTCGGCAAACGGCAGATAAGATGTTGTAGGCGATGTTAAGAATACTGATGCCTCTGTTGTTGGGACAGTTCAGAGTCTCTGCATTTTGGACGTTCGGACAAAGAATGCTAAGGTTCCATTCATCGGGCATAATTTGGCGTATGCTCCGTACCAAGTCACTACGGAGCCAACTTAAGTCCCACAGCTTAGATATGGCTATTTTGACTTCATGTAGGTCGGATGGATGGAATTGTTCGTCTAAATCGTACAGATTGAAAGGTTCGTCATAGCCGTCTACAGACATAATCTTTCTAAATCCTCAGCATCGACTGCGACTCTACTTGTTCGTTCCTACAGGCTTCGATTCGGGGTTTGTCTGGGGGGCATGTTCTTTTTGCCTTTTGGTAGAACTTTCGAATCTCATTGAATGAGTAGCCACTTCCAATTTCCTCTACTGCTCGCTTCTTTTTCTTCGTGAGAAGCCGGTTTTCGTCTCCCCTTTTCTACTCGCATAGCTCGTGAGTAGCGTTCGAGCTATGCACTATCGCTTTGGATGCTTAACTGCTTAATGCATGTGCTTTCCGGCACTCGGCATCAAACCAGGGGTTTCGTTGTGGTGCCCGAATGAAATCCAACACATCAGAAGCGGCAGCTCTGAAGACTTGTTGGCAATGTTACCACTGGTTTTCAATACTAGATAGCTTTTGTGATGTTCGGGATATCCGAAACCGTACTTTGGCGGTAACAAGATAATGGTTCGAGTCGATGTTTGCCCATCGGAAGGTTCGGACTTCCATAATACTGGAGGAGTACCTTTTGTCGATCGCAATGTGGTCACACTGGTTGACAGACGTCTCTTGTGTTTTACGTAGGTACCTGCCGTGAGGGCTTAAGCCTACGGTGCGTCTTCGCACAAGATATCAAAACAATGCGTTGATAAGCGCCCTTCGGGTAGTACAAGTACAACCACCAGTACCAGATTCGAAGTCGTGTGTTAGGCACGAACTTCCCCTTTGGTGAAGGGTCGACGCCTATCTAATACCTCAGCCATTCTGTGGGTCATGGCACCCGGTTGCAATGCAACTCCACATCGAGCAGACCAATTGGTTCCATAGCAATCCCATGGTTTAGCACAGGTCGTAGTACACTACACATATGCTAAGCCATGAGATGTCCGAGCACCATTAGTTCTGTTCTCTCCGCGATTTTGGGTACAAACCTACAGCCACCACGATACTCCCACAAGGGGCCCAACTCCTAGGTCAGGTCGGAACCATAGTTCCGGGGGCTCCTGACCTCCCGTGGTACCAGAATATAGCTTCCGGTCGAGCTTCGCAACCTTGAGGTTCCTTCCAGTTGGGCACCTCACAGCCCAGGACTGGCGGCCTTTCAACAATTTGAACAAATGAATTTAAAATCCTATGATCTACTCGCTAGCTGCCCACTGCGTCTTCTATAAAATACCTCTTTTGCAAAACTACGGGTTCTTTCGAACCGTACGATATCAGTGATAATTCCACTGACATCGTAGGTCTCACCATTAAAGGTGATGCAAGAATGCATTGGGAGAGCCATGCCCAGTCAACAAAAAGCCCAGGCTGAGGTTAAAATTCCGTTCAGGAAAAATTCTCATGGTTAGCACATCCCTTATCAAGTCGTAAGTAACCCTGTCATTTTCGCTAGCATCACATCTAGATTGCCATCTAGATAGAACACATGCGTGTAGCAAGGTTTTATGCTGCTTCAGGGATAGGCCATCCACTTCTTCCGGGGAAACCCAATCGAGCCCATTTAGAGGGAGACCTTTTCTGATCTTGAAAGCAATACCACGACGTATCACTTCCAGGTCCAGCGGTGGCACTCCAAGCAACACCTGCATTGCCTCTGTGGAGACAGTGTGGCAAACCGGTAAACATACAAGTAAGGCGACTCTTTGGCAAGTCAAGATCCGCCTTCGACCATCAACAGTCATAACCCTGTCGTACCATACCGATGCTATATATGTTGCACAGGCAACAAAAAGGCCATCGTATATGATACGAACAGAACGCCTGTTGAGTCCCCAGTCAGATCGCAAAATGCGCCTTACCTGGCCTACGGCACTCAGCATGCGTTGTCTGGTTCGAACCAGGTGAGGCATGAAGTTCATACACTCACCCATCGTTATGTCCAGATACGTGACCTCAGTCACACATCTAATGCCAACGCCGTTTAAACGTATCGCAGGAGCCCGACGTCTTAAAAGAATCATTCACTCTGGTTGACAGTTGATTGATCAGGAGTTCTCCAAATTCCCATATGAGTATTATAACTGCGTGTAGCTACGCCAATATTTCGCACTGCCGCAAAGACGATTAGCCTGAATGCGTCATATTGGTGGTGTCGTATTGGTTATACTTTCCGGCAGTACTACCAAAGATGCCCTCTCTTCTTAGTTTTGCATTAAAATCGCCGAGAACAATTTTAATCTTATAGCTACTCGTAGGCTAGGCGTAAGTCTTGTTCAAGTGCCCGTAGAAGTAATGTTAGGTGTCGTCATCTTTCTTCACTTTAGGGCGTGTGCGCGTGTTAGGCTAGTGTTGGCTAATTTAGCCTTAGTACAGAAAGTTACGAGGCTCTCCAGGCGAGTCGACAATAAAACCGCATACAAATATGCGCTGAGTTTGTCGTCGATAACAATCACCGTAGTAGCAGTTTTTCATCCTCTTTTTGTCCTGCTCATCCATCACATTTCTTGTATGGCGGTAACATCTGCTTTGCAGTAGTCTAGGGCCTCCGCTGGTTGTTAAGCTGCACGTGGCCTATTAAGAAACCTTACATTCCACACACAGATCCGAAGTTCGTTGTACTTGTTTCGTTTGCAGGGGTTATCCGCAGTAGATCCGTCCGTATCCGAGGCTTGTTGTTGTTTCGTAACATAGTTTTTTTTTTTCATAGCCGCGCAGTTACCTCGCCGGCACAACCCCCAACCTGGAGTGCAAGATTCATTATTGATAACCCTAGGACGAGTGGTTGGTTAGACCAAAATCAATAACCCGTTCTGGGATGTGAGCACTGCCGTTGGTCCAATAAGGGCTCATCCGCCTCCATCTCCTTTGAAAGGCTCTCACTTAGTCTTGGAAATCCTTATCGACCTGAACTACAAATATGTCGGAGTTGCTCGTATAAGGTCTTGTTTACTTTAATCCGTGATTTTGCTTCACCATTGATTCCATCTGGGGAATTGGATTTGCTATCCCGTTTAAAGTGCTGCTATTTTAGTCTGCTGGTCAGCACCGGATGGACATAGACCAGTGGCCGATGGTTGCCACTTGGAAGTATAATAATGGCAATTGATGTGTAGAAACAGTTACAACTCTGGACATCGCCAAGTTTACACCTTTCAATGCCTATCCTATTTCTGCAGCACCCAACACTCAGAAGATGAGAAACAAAGGAATTTAAGAAGGTTCAGTGTGCATCAAATTTAAAGTTTTCAGTAGTGTCAAGTGTCTCAACCTGATGATCGAACCTCAAAAACTAAAACCCAAAACAGGATATGAGACTAAAGTTTCTAATATTAGATGGCAGTTGACTGTCAAACCACTAAAGTAGGATAAATTATTTACGTCCCTTGTGATGCACGTATGCTACAAGAAAATGAATATTCAAATTTCTGGAGCCTTGATGGGTTCTATTCAGTAAGAGAGATAAGTATTCTGTCAACACCGTTTTGGTGCACCTAACTTCTTCCAAACACAGCCTTGTTCGGTAAGAATCATCACAGAATCTCATTGGACTCGATTTCGCGCAACCATTGCCATTTGTATTTGCATTTTAAGCCATTAACCATATTGACAGGATGCCGTTACCAAAGTTAAAAAAAGAGAAAATCAATTTCCCCTAGCTTCATTTGCGTACAGTCAATACGTTGGCTATAGTTAATTGCTTTGCATCAGACAGAAAGCGGCAAAAGAAATCGAAATCACTTTACCTAACATCATTCTCGTATTCCTTCTTTATTTTGCTACTTCAATGTACGTCTACCATGCCAGTCATTCACATCCTAACACCACGCAATTTACAAAGGAACACCTGTCGAAAATCTGGCAACTCAATTTCGATTGCCGTAATCTCACACCGCCTTGGCGTCACACGCAAAATGTGTCTCAATTTATAAGCCAAGCGTTTTACCCCCCCCCGTCAGCATCGCACTCCGTTCGCGCTAAGGCCCACAATATCGAATACCCACCTGCCCCTGCCGCTAACTGCGCTGCCATTGCCGCACCGGTTAACGAAGAAAAATTAAAGAATTTTTGACAGCACTTGGGAGCTTCACCACGCTTTACCAAACAAACAGAAAGCACACACCAACACCGAAAATACAGGAAAAAAAAAGCACAGACATTCATACCCTCTCTATAAATCATTGGTTCTCCTTTTGTCCTGGTTTACTTTTTTTTTTTTTTTTTTTTTGAAAATACTCCCACTAGGATAGTCACCTTACCCCATCTCCTAGATGGTGGTGTCATTTAGTAAACACGAGGACAAAAACGAGAGGAAACTGGAAATAACAAAAAGAAACTGCTTTATCCCATTACCCAATCTCCGGGGGGTAACACTCACGCTCTCGTCTATTGCCAGTTCCAGTTGTAGTGCCTCCACCTCAATCTCCTACTATGTACCCACTACCAGTCAGTCATTCACCCACATTCGCCCTAATTCTAGTACAAGGATCAACGTTTATACCTCAATAAGCTGATGATTAATAGCTTCTGAGCGTATAACTCGCATAAGGGAACGTTTTAGCGCGCTGGGGAACGTTGAGTGTCCTGCCCCACCTTCTATACCAAAGCAGTCACAGCCTCCGTTAAGGGTAGCTATACACCCCTACATGCTGTACCTCTTATTGCTGGTGGAACACCTACCTTCAGTACTTAAGTTGTTTAAATATTTGCAGTAGGGGGGTGGTTTTTTCTTTTTTGCTTATTTTTGTTGGTCCTTTCTTAGGTTTTTTTTTTTATTTTTAATTTTCTCGGTGTTGTGTCCTTAACGCGGTGAATCAACTATGGGGTGGCAGCACTGGTTGGCATGAGTTACGTGAGCGTGATGCCATTTTATTTCTTATTTCTCGATGGCTCATCATTTTGAACCGCAAAGTATATCGGCATGGTGGTATTTTACGCGAGTATTTCTCGGTACTCTCGATGATGTCCTTGTGGAAGATCGAGAGGTGTTTCGATTTGTTTTTATTTTTTTTAATTTATTTTTCCTTCAATTCATAACCTGGTTGTTTTAATACAGTATGGGTAACATACAATATGTATTTTAATTTAATTTTTAATTTTTAATTTTGGTGGGGACTGAAGTCGCCATTTATTAGGGTTAAAGATAGACTAACGAAAGACTTAAATAAAACTAGGAATGGTGCAGGAGATTGAGTTTGAGATGAGGAGTGCTTAGGATGGGATTGAAAGCGGATTGACCTTTCGGAGGAGCATGCGGAAGATTGGTTCGTTGAAACTAGAAGAGGTGCGCTGGGTTGGTATAGAGAAGAGACGAGGACATCGTAAATTACGAGGGATAGCGTTGAAAAAAGAAATAGAATTGTAAAGCAGGCGCAATTCACAGAAGCAGAAACCATTCGATAAATGAAAAGAATGCCTGCTACGCCTCTGCTTTTTTTGAGGGAATTCAAATTGATAAGTTTGCGACGGGTACGATAGGGTTGTAAAATAAAAGGGTCATTCCAGGGTAGACCCCGAAGAGCGAATCCAAGAAAACAACGCTGAATGTTCTCGATTCAGGATATATGAACTCGCTGAAATGGGGACCATACTTCGCTGTAATATTCAAGTAGGGGCCGAACAAAGGTAAAGAAACTTAGTCACATATGGGTTGAAAATTCTTTGGTAAAACCAAGTGATGAGTTGGCTTCAAAGATTATCTCATTAATATGCAAGTGGAAATTAAACTCTCTGTCGTATAATATTCCAAGGTTACGGATGCCGTATCATGCATAAAATAAAATCGAGCAGGCCTGCACTTACGTGACAAGGTTCTAGATTGACATTTAGAGATAGTAAGCTCTAAGAAATTTTTAAAGTACTAAATGGAAAACCTATCAATGTCTTCTTGAAGAAGAATAGAGTCCTGGGGTGAAGAAATAGTTTTGGAGAATTCAGTGTCGTCCGTGTTTAATGATTCTCTCAAGATCGGTAATAGTGTAATAAGATGAAAAGAAGAGGACTTAGATGGCTGCCTTGTGGGGTTAGCAGAAGCTACCAAAAACGAAGTTGACTGAGGTGAGAGACTGACCTAATACATATATAGAGAACGCTATATTAACGGTTTTTTAGATAAGAACATATTCATTTTGATAATGTGTTATCAAAGCCAAGGGCAGACAATTTGATTCGGATTAATTAATGAGATATTTTATCAATGGCTTTAGCAAAATCTGTAGCATTGAAATCAGTTTCATTGCCATTTTCTAGGGCAGAAATGACAAAGGATGCGAATTCAACTAGGTTGGCTTTCGAATATTTTAGGTATGGGAGAAAGATTAGCAATTGGACGGTAATTATTTATTGCTAGAGAAATCGAAAGACGATATTTTTTCGAAAAAAAGAAAGGCGGGTAACCGTCGGATTTTCTTTTATAATGGACGAGCTGATTAAAAGATAAAGGATCTTGTACAAGGCTGGTCTGTGTAGTGCCAAACTAGCGCTGATAGAGGCAGTTATAAGGCTGCGTGAATTGAGGATTGGTCTCAAGGTATCATTGTTAAGAATTGATGGAAAAACCGTTGATAATTTGTTTCTCTTGTTTCGTAAAAAGGAAAGTGGTATGTACCTTAAGTGAACTAACATAGATGGAAAGCTTTTCAGATTTTATCCGTTTCGAAAACCTCTTTCCACTGATTGCTTAGCTTTTTAACTAATCGAGTGGTAGGTGTTGTCATATATGAATATACGATACGTTGGATGTTAAAATATGTACGTGGTGTAGAATAGTGTATTTTATTTACAAGCATATACGAGTTTTGTGATTGATCATTCGAGTATTCCACAGAACCGATTTTCATAAGGTTTACCTTATAACGTTGGAAAGACCTTTTTATGTAGATGTGTGCAGTGTTTAATATTTTTGCAACAGGTAAATATGTTTGGCTTAAGATACATCTTTGATACAAGAGGAAGTAGATGCTCAAAACTAAACATCTTGAAATTTGAGTAATTAGTTTCGAAACCAAATTCTGATTATATTGCTGAGACTAATAAAAGCAGTTTTATTTTACGGTCATGTGACGCTTAAAAGGCTTTCACATAATTTGCAGGTAGTTTTAGAACAGTAGAATCCGATTATCGAGAACACTTTTATGATATTATATAGGGTGGTCCAGTTTGGGATACAAATATTTTGGGATCTGATTCATTGGTTCATGTTATGAAAAAAATCGTATAGGAGAGTGATCTATCTTCACCGCCCACTGAGTTATATGGTGTTTAAAAACGATCCTTCAGAGAATTAAGTACTAACAATTATTAAGTTATAACTTCTAGTGTATTAAAAATAGAGCAACCAAACTAGGCTCGTTTGATAGCCAATTAATTAGTGGTTAACTCATGTTTGAACACTATTCAAACTTTAATTCTCGAGATATTCGTCTTCCAAAAAAAATTTTAATAAATTTTTTGGAAAATCGCATATATGTATCTCGGAAATGTGTTTATATATATTTTTTTCGTTTTTATTTTTTTATTACTTTAGTGCGCCATAATATTTCCAACAAATTCACCATACAAAGTTTTTACCATGGGCTTTCAGTTTTCCGGGCATAAGGTTTAATAAATTAATTCCCAATATGACCATTTTTTTATTATTACAAAAAAAAAAAATATTCTAAAATAAGTGCACTTTCGTTTACCGTTACCAGTTGTTTATGGAATTTCGATAGCATCATATTGAAGTTGGAGTGTTATAAATATTTTTTTTTAAGTGGCAGATTACTCAAGAGAAGAATATGCAGACATCTATTTTGTCCATGGATTTCGTAATTGCAGTGCTGAGGTGGCGCGAGTAAATTGCCAACGAAGATTTCCTATACAACATGTTCCTAATCAAAGGGTGTTTACAAATACTCGCAGAAGATTGCGAGAAACTGGAAAAACTACTTACAATTGAATGGAACCACATGCGGTAGCTGTGAGAGATGCAGAATTGGAGAAACGAATCCTAAATATGGTAGCAACAGAGCTATCAATTAGTATACGTTCGATGTCTTTACGCCCAAATGTGTCCCGCCAACAAATTTTGCAAGTTGTGAATAGAGAGAACCTCCATCCTTATAAAGCAACACCAGTTCAGGAGTTGTTAACAGCAGATCTGCCCCGCCGATTGAAATTTTGCAATTGGTTACTGGTACAGCATTTCAATGACAATATATTTATCCAAAATATGCCATGGACAGATGAGTCGCAATTCACTAGTGATGGCATTACCAACTTCCATAACCTACCACATGGACGAATGAAAATCCGCATACAACCAGAACAACATCTATTAAGCGAAAACGTGTGGGCAGGTGTAATTGGTAATAAGTTAATTGGGCCTTTTATACTTCCACAAACACTAAACAGTGAAACTTATTTGGAATGTTCTGCAAAATGAACTGCCAGGACTACTAGAATATGTTTCGCTTAAACAAAGAAGAACACATTTTATACTAACATGATGATGCTCTAACTAGCTATGGCAGAATATTTAAAGACTACTTGGATGAAAAATTCGCAAATCGATGAATTGGAAAGAATGGTCCAACACATTGGCTTATACGATCACCAGATTTGACAGTTTTAGATTTCTACGTATAGAGAACGACGAAGGAACGGGTGTATTCATCTGAAATTAGAACATTGGCTAAACTGCAAGAACGGATAGCAGCAGCGTTACAACATATCAAGGAGACTTTACCAACTATTAATATTAAAAGAACCATTCAAAAACGAGCGTTAGCTTTCATTCAGTTTAAGATTATGTAAATTACGATTAGCAATAAAATTATTTATTTATTTGTAATAATTTATAATAACGGTAAGTATTATTTTGGAGTAATTTTTTTTAGTAATAATAAGAATTTGTCATATTGGTGATTAAAAAAACTGTAAGCCCCAGGATAAAGCTTTTTACAGTGAATTTGTATGCAATATTATGACGCGCTAAAAAATATATAAGCACACTTATCCGAGTTAAATCCGATTTTAAAAAAAATCATTAAAAAAAATTCCTATCTCAAAAGGGAAAGCATGGATAGTGCTTAAATATGAATTAACTATTAATCAATTGGCTATCGAGCGAGCTTAGCTTGGTTGCTCTAGATTTAATACACTAGAAGTTATAACTAAACAATTTTTTAAGCACCCTTCATCTCAGTAGATGTTGACGATAGACCCCTTTCTCATATAATTGGTTTCATAACATGAACCAATAAATCAGATCTAAAATATCTATTTCCCAAACCGGACGACTCTGTATAGATAGCCATAATGACACTGCCATCTAATGAAAGATGGCGTTTTTCTTTTCATTCATATACACATGTATAAACAAAACTTGTGAATGGATCATTCAGGCGTTTCTAATTTTCTATTTTCTTGGATTATGGATGGATACTGGCATTTCAAAGGAGTATTTTAAATAATGTAACATAAATGCCTTACAAATAATGTAACGGGTGAGCAGATAGTAATGACAGTTTTTCTAATTGCTATTTTGCCAATCACATCCAGCTGTCAAAATATTCAGTAAGGCTTATCATTTCATCATCCATCGTTTTACGCTTGCCCAATGTGGGAAAATTATTGAAAAAATATTATCGAAACTCCGGCTCAGTTGTAAATACGCAACGTGAATTTAGTTGCGAGGTCGGTCGTCGTCATGGCTTCAGTGTGCCCGCAATTCGTCACACCATGAAAAAATTTGAGAGTGAGTACACTCCTTTTGATCTTAAGACACCAACTAAACAGAGATTGATGCGAAATGAAGAAATCATAGGCGCCGTGGCGGCCAGTATCAAAAACAAACCAGAAATATCGATTCGGCACCGATCAGCTGAATTTGGCATCGCCAGAGAGTCAATCCGGCTTATTTTGTGGTTGAATTTGGGCCTACATCTGTATAAGATGATGCAAGAATTGAAGCCGGACGACCATACACAACGCCGTGAGTTCGCTAATTGGGCACTGGAAATGTTCATCTGTCGAACAACTTTATCCTCTGCCGCAAACGAAGCCAAATATGGATTTGAATTTTATAATGCGCATTTTTGCAAGAAAACCTTTTCGAAATGGCATGCAATAATTTTTTCCAAAAGTATGTATACAAAAAACGGGCTTTTTCTTTCTGCTTGATAATTATAGTTAATGATATTGGTTTATATACGTGATTCCAACATGAGCGCACATTAAAAACGGAAGTAAAAAATAAGTTGCGATTTTAAGTGTTAATTACTATGAGTATTCGGTAAATACTAAGTGGAGCAAAAGTCATCACTCTATCGGAAGATACTATAAATTTTGCAAATGTCAATTCTACTTTGATATTTGTGAAGTAAACAGACACAAAATACACGTCAACAAAACATGCGACTGTAACCTATGCTCAAACCATCCTGAAACACCGCGGGCAAAACGACTACTGTGGACGACGACCGCTACAGAGCCATGCTCAACGACTTTCTCCTTCCCGAATTGGATGATTGGGATTGGAGAACATGTGGTCCCAACAGGATGGGGCAACGGTGCATACTGCACAAGCCGCAAACGGAACTCTGAGGGTGCCTGTCCGAGGCGCCTAATCTCTCATTTTAGCGATTTGCACTGGTCGGCAAAATCGCCTGATTTAACCGTGTAAGACTTCTTTTTATGGGGTTTTTGAAGTTACGAGTCTATGTCAACAAACTTCAGACTCTTGAAGCAACCAAAGAAAATATCGCCGGAAGTTCTGGCAAGAGTGGTGGAAAATGCCACAAATCGGGCCATCAATTCTGGCAGAGCCACTTAGCCGATATCATTTTCTCGACTTAGTGGAAAAAAATTGACGATATCAAGTAAATATAATCCAAAAGCAGAATTAAAGTTTTCCATTCAGAAAACAAACTTACAGCCAAAGAAGATCGGGTGGCAACTTTTGCGCCACCGTGTATAGTTGACAAAAAAATTATTTTCAGAAAAAAAACATTGTTTAAAATATTATAAATCAATTTTGATGCAAAACAACTATTAGTTTACCGTTACAAGTGGTTTTCTTCGAAGAGCCATGTTATATGGCCTCGTATGCACTAACAGCTGCGTTTTCGAAAATTTTTGTCTCATATTTTTATTTATTTCATTTCAATTTTCTTCGGAGAGGGATAATTTAAACTTTTATCCACGAATTTGTATCCCTGGAGATGGATCGAAAAGTGATGATGATGAAGTAGTAGACTCTGATGTGGAATTTGAGGCCAAACTAAACAATAGCGACTGCCTTAAAGTGAACACCGAATTTGATCCTGTAATCGAACTAACTAGTTGCATCGATTTCGAAACAAGAAAAGACCAGCCTGAAAATATTTTGTATTGGAGAACAGAACAATTGGGTTCGTACGATGAAAAGAATTTTCAATTTACGGGTGCTACTGAATGGCCCGAACCGGTGATAGGGCTGAAAACACAGGAGATTATTTTCCATCCTTTTTATGGAGGAGTTAATTCGATTTGTCGTCGATTAGTGAAACTTAAAAGCTCTTCAATACAAAATAGCTAAGCCAGAAAGTATACATAATACCAACCAGAATGGAGCAGTTCGTTAACTGCCATCTTCGCGGCAATATTGAAGCAAATTCGTTGGCCAGTAAAACATTTTTGACACAATAGCATGCAGCAGGTGGGAAGCCTCAAAAAGGTTCTTACGCTTCAGTGAGAATGCCGATGGAATAGATGGATGCGACAAACTTTTAAAAATAAAACCATTTTCGGAAAAAAATTAGTCGACGGATTCTACTACACTTATTCCTAAAGTAGAGCTTCTCGCGGTAGAAAAACAAATAATACCCATTAACTGCCGTCGCGAACCGAAGCAATATAACCACGCCAAGCCTCACAAGTGGGGTTACAAGAACAATGTTCTAAGTGGAGTTTCCGGATTCTGCAACGACTTCAAAATTATTGCTGGAGAGCAGAGTAACACCCTCTCCGAAATGAACTAGAAACTTAGTAACGATGCTTACATCTGCATTGGCTAAACATGTCAACCACCAATTTTTTCCCGATAATTGGTATCACAGTCTTAAATTGCAAGTTCACCTGTACAAAAATGGATTACCATCGTTGGGCACAGTCAGACTAAACCGAGTCTACAATTCTAAAATGTTTGCTTTCAACACACTGTGACAGTATGCTTACAGGCTTGTTATCGAACTAGTATACTAGTCCCAATTTCACTCCATCAAGTGTAGTAATTTTTTCAATCATGCTTCAACAGCCTTGTTTCTTCAGTTTT
Organism: Volucella zonaria; assembly: GCA_963966105.1. Taxonomy (NCBI): domain Eukaryota; kingdom Metazoa; phylum Arthropoda; class Insecta; order Diptera; family Syrphidae; genus Volucella; species Volucella zonaria. Next base: position 50,286,064 of record OZ014530.1, read on the forward strand.
TTTCTGTTGGCGAAAAGAAAAACAGTACAGAGATATTCCTGTTCCTCAAGCAGTTGAGGTTTGTAACAAATATGTGGGTGACGGTGATTTGCTGGATTCCACGCTTGGGTTATACAGAGTCACTTTGCGGTCAAAGCAGTCCTAAAATAAATTATATTTTCCAATGTTCGATTTATGCTCAGTAAACGTATGGCTCCGTCAGAATGACTTCCGCCTACCATTATATGATTTCAACACTAGCTGTTTTTGAGAAAATACGCAAAAAAAACTAATCACTTTTGAAAAAATATGGTTGGCCTTGCAGCAGGTAAGCTGCAATTAGATTTGATAAATGTACAGGTTGCCGCAGAACCAATTGAGCAATTTGGTGGTGCAGGTGTTCGGGCGGTGATGGGGGTAGGCAGCTGCACTAGGTCTCTTTTTGTTCCGTCGGCATCCCCATTTAGTAGCAATCATGGTTGGGATCGGAGTACATCGTGGCTTTGCCGTGCGTGCTTTTTATGAAAACAACCCATCTGTGATTGCGACGCAAAGAGCTTTTCGGCGACGCTCTAATATTCCGCACAATAATGCTGTTCCTACTACGAACACAATTCGGTCTTGGATTCGACAGTTGGAGGAAAATGGTAGCACACTAAGAATAGATACACATGGTCGACGAAGATCCATCAGAACACCAGAAAATGTAGAAATAGTGAGAACTGCACTCGAGCAATCCCCAAGACGTTCTGCTTGAAGGCACGCTATTGCATTGGCGGCTTCAGACCGCAATTTAAGGAGGATTCTGCATTTAGATTTGAATTTCCATCCCTTCAAAATAATGATGGGTCAACAATTGAACCCAGCTGACTACGCCAACCGCCAAAATCTGTCTGAGGAAATGCTTGCAGCAATCCCTCCTGAGGCAACATTCTTCAGCAGCGACAAGGCACAGCGGGATTGTGAATAAACAAAATTTTCGCCACTGGGCTGAAAACAACTCCCAAATTGTTCACGAAAGACCGCTACATTCTCCTAAACTAACGGTGTGGTGTGCCGTATCACAATTTGTTGTTACTGGCCCGTTCTTCGTTGAAGAGGGAGGCGTGACCGTGAATTCTGGGCATTTTGTTTCAATGTTACGAAATTTTCTGCAGCCCCGATTGGAAGTCGTTGTTGAAGAAGAGGGATTAGGGGATGTTTGGTTCCAATAGGATGGGGCTACAGCCCACACAGCCCGAAATTCTCCAATTGATTTAAGAAAAATTTTTCCCGGACGTCTTTAAGAAGTAACGAGGGGTGGCCTTCGCGGTCGCCGGATTTAAGCATATGCGACTTTTTTCTTTGCGGATATCTTAAGGAAAAAGTGCTTAAACGTCGCCCCAAATCCTGCTAGAGCTAAGGGAGCGAATTGTTGCAGAAGAGAACGCGGCTGCCCTCGAAATGTGTCAATGGGCTATTCAAAACTTTAGAAATCGGCTCCAGCAATGTATTGCAGCTAGCTGCCGCCATCTTAAAGACATTATTTTTAAGAATCAATGCGTATAAAATGGTAAGATGTACGGATTTCAAAAATAAAAACATTGGCTTCATACATACCCTCGTTTTTTTTATAACTCTTCAAAACTGCTCAACTGGTTCTGCCGCACCATGGTACCATAAACGTTACATATATTGGTATCCCTATGAGAGTTTTCAAGAGCAAAGTGCTTATGCATTTCATTGTAACCAGAGTGAGCGGCAAATATTCTTATTTTCCCTGTACTTCAGAATTTTTTAAACAGGGTTCAGAAACAAGCAAGAACGATTAAAAACATTCAGTAGAATTTTAGTCCTCTAAGCCTCAGAAGCTAAAGGACCAAAACAAAATCTATTTTTGCCTTTCAATTAAACCATTAACATTGCCAATAAATAAATTACTGGAACAATTCTTTCACTGCATACTGTACTTGCACAAGATACACAAAGTATGTATGTAGGGGACTTAGGTACCCCGGGGAAACGAAATCACTATTCGAATTTCTTTATTTTTTTCTTGTTTAAGGATATGATTTTGTTCAAGGATAAGACAGGTAATAAATGCTCCAAAAGCAAAAATAAAATTCAACCACAACCCAGCGTGTTGGTCGCTTGTCGGTCGGTTGGACGCTATATAAAACTTTGAGAATTAATTTATCAGATTTCAATGAAAATCATTTTTCGAATTCAATTTTGAAAGACACACACGAAGGAAAAGTTTTACTTTACTTATTTTTTTTTCTTGTTTTCCTTTTACAATTTCCTCTCATTCCAATGATCTTTGTGCTACTATAGCAATGGCTGACCGCAAATAGCTATACATAGCGACGTGTCACACTCAAGAAAATTAAACGGAAGGACCAAACGATAACGACAAACGACAATAACGACCGTGTGGTAACGGTGAAGAAATTGCGGCATGCGGAAGGACGAAGATTGAGGAATTACAACGAAATTGTCGATGATTGATATTTTCTCTCCAATTTCGTGCTTTTGTAGTAATTTCTATTTTTTTCTTTTCATTTCAAGTTTTTAGATTTTTTATTATTTTTATTTTTTTTTTAAATCGTCCTTTGAAGTCTAGCAAGGGAATCATCGGGCAGAATGTAATGCTCATCCGTGGGTGCAGAGTTGAAAAATTGCTCACAAAAGTCGACCAGACCACTGACGGAGAAGACTGAGACGGTAAGAAACAGAAAGAGATAGATTTGAGGAAGAGAATTGGAATTACCACGCTGAAGCGGGCTAATAAAGATTTAAGATGGAATTATCCTTGCATATAAATCGAAGCATTAAAAGGAAGCACAGGATGATGGTATCCTTCAGCCGTGTTTTCCGTGTAATGAAGATGTATTCAACGTAATGAATTTCGTAATAGTCCAAGTTTATTAATTAACTTTTTCACTACTCAAACTTCAACGGCGAGTCGTTTAGGAAAGCCCAAGTGAAGGCAGAACAAACACATACTCATCTTTTTGGAGTAGAGTTTAAAACGAGTGAAAGGACGCATTTAAATTTATTAACACAAGTGTGAAAGCACATTTTCGACGTAGAGGTTACCTGGGTCAAGAGGCTTCTAAAATTTAATACGATTTCAGGTTGAAGAGTTGAATTCTTGGGGAAAACCGTCTGAAAAGGTATCATAAGCAATCGTCATGAAAACGAAGGGTATAAAAGGCTAATTGCCATTTATTTTTGTATCTAAAGGGAAAGCTCATTAAGGAGTCACTGTTCTTTAAGTACACATTTGTGAATAAATTCATGATATTTTCTTGTTTTTCGTTAACTTCGTTCAATGGCATATTCTGTCCCAATGTCAAGCTGATTAAATGTTGAATTAATCTGTCAATCAATGTCGTCGAAAGAGACTTAAATCGTAAATTAAATCGTGTTTTTAGAAGGACTACAAGTGTTTACCTGGTATTGTTGATGCAAATGTATCAGTATTTAAGCAAAGACTTCGAAATTTTTGGGGTTTTCGGCCAAAAGTTATGCGTTACGAGTTGCAAGAGAAAGTTAAGAAACCTAACTAAGTGGCGATCAATGACAAGGTGCATATTACGCTAGTAATCTCCACCAGAAGCTGGTATGGATTGCCATATCACCACCGTGGAGTTTATACATTCCTCAACAAATTAAAGATGCAAACAACAGTTGAATGTCATGTGTGTGCGAGTAATTAGCCTCAAATTTAAGAATAGTGACACAACCCGGAATAACTATTGACTATGAATTAAGAGTGTGATTCGGGAGCAGTTGCCTTTTCACACCATCCTCTCACAGTACAAGACAGATCTTCCACAAATACAGGTGATGTGCTGGGTCAGAAAGACACTAGGAAGCAAGCCCTTCCATCCTTTCCTGCTCTCTAGAATTTGGTTAAGGTCACCTTCTACCTGTGGGCATAAATCGAGGTATTCCTATTCAGCACTCTTTCTGTCACATTAGAATCGTGTCCCAGCCAACTTAGTCGACTGATTCAAACTATTCTTACTAAGTCGATGTCGCTGTATAACTCCAAATGCTCAATTTTAGGTCTTTAAATCAAAAAAACGTATAAGTAAACCAAAATTCAATTGAGGAGTGTTGGGCTTAAAATGATTAAGACCTACTTCATCCACACTCTATAACGGTGGTGCTCCTTCGCCTACTTAATAAGGGTCTTGAAAAGGGTCTACTTTCTCGACAAGGTCTTATACCAAAATGCGTTTTTACGCCCAGAAAACAGCAATAAGGTGTAACTCTCTATTTGAATTCTTGTGATTCATATTGTTTTTCTTCAATTAGCCGTTGAAATATTAAACGCATACAATTACATTACATATTTCTCCTACGTACCCGTTACTGCACAGCTTGTATAGTAGACTTGGCTAAATTAGTTGACTTTTGAGCTATTCTACGGGAGCTCTATTTTAGACTGTTTAGTTAGTGGGGCCAAGATTTTGCTCACGTTTTCACATTTTAGTAGTTCAATTACTAGGGATCAACACGGCGATTGATCGGGAAACTGCCGACTTTCGTGTAACTTGGATTTGGCTAGCAGAGCAACAATCAAGTTCGTAGCGTAGTCTTCGCCTTATATCTTAGTGGTGGTCCTCGGTGTGAGTAAATTCTTATCGAGTGAATCCTTACTCATGTAGGATAAAACGGCAAGAACATGCTCGACTAGTTGCATCATACTGAATAAAAATAACTAACATAGGTTTATGAAACATAAAGTAATAGATTAGCTGCAATCTATAGTTCATAAGGAACTAGAGGCAAAAATAGGAAGAAACGCTTTACGATATAACAAGAATATAATGTGGGGCCTAGGGCCCCACGATGACTAACCTACACAGTGCATTCCAGAGATATCGATTTGGTAAACAAAACTAATGATCTAATTTACAAGTTACCCTTTCAGACAGCCGGCACAGCATTTTATTTAGATCGATACGATGAATAATGATACGTAGCGATCCAACAATATGATGATTGGCGGCAGCAGAACGACACGCTCACAGCAAGCAATGAGTAAGCACCACAGTAGAACCCATAGCACCCATGGAAAGAAGTGTTTATATCAGGGCTATGACTTGACCCAATTTTAAATCGTGTAAATAGATGGGCACATGGAAGAGAAGAAATAAACATCGATATGCCAGGGCAATTAGCGAAAGTGTTATTGATCGGGGGAGCCATTGGACTTAGATTGTTGCCCAAGGTATGGGCGTGGTATAGCCTACTAAGGCAGTATGGAACTGGATGTAACAATACAAGAGTATATAGTCCGTAGCAATTCAGTTTAACAACGGTCGATTGCGCAGGGAGAGGATTTAAGAGAACAAAAATGGCACGAAAGAGTAAATGTGTTTGCCTGAAGTTTACAATGCCTAACCCAACTTTACATGGCTTAGAACTAAAATGCTGTTCCATAAATTACTTTAATTTTTTTATTATGGGGCCGATAAATTTCAACGCACTTCATATGTAGTATTGTGGGATTGGCAAAAAATTCAAATCAGATAAACAAAAAACGTTTACTGTAGTTCTCTAACTTTGCCAGCAATCAAACAATCAATTCATGCGAGATCTTTTGCTTCATTTATCCAACCGTCGTCATACGCAAATCCCATACAGTACCAACAGATATATAGAACATTTTTTTTATACTCGTATTTTGTCAGGATATGGCAATCACTAGGATGAGGCCATACATTTTGCAGTCGATTTTCACTCTTCATACCTGTTCGAAATTTTGTACCCGCAAACCTTTACTACCTGTGAACAGGTACATGCTTTCTCAACAGGAAGTCATAAAATTAAAGGGTAAATAAGAAACGACCGTTGAAATTTCCCTAGATCAAACAGTGAACTTTTTGGAAAGCGTATAAAAAAATGCGCCACTAGGATGAGGCCACATGCAAAATCTTCGAAAGAAAGGAAAAAATTAATAAAATGTTTACATTTTATAGTTTTAAAACATTTATTTATTATGTTTTTCTACATTAATAATGAGTATGCCCGCCATTTTTCGGTATGACCTCTATGTATAAGACGGTTTGGAATAGAATCATACATACATCAAGAGAAATTTGGGCCCATGCATCACGAATAGCTTCGATTAAAATGTCCTTGTCTTCAAATTGTCTGTTACCTACATACACTTTACGAGATAACCATGCCCAAACATTTTTGATTATGTTTATGTCCGACGAATAAGGCGGCCATGGCAAAATTTCCACGTCTTCTGATTGAATCCAAATTCTAACAACCCTGGAAATGTGGATGGGGGCATTGTCTTGTTGGAATATCCAAGGCAGGGGTCCGAAAATGTTTTACTTTGTTGGAAATAACCGTTCCAGCAAACATTTGTAGTTGTTTCCGTTCATTGTTATGGACAAAAACTCCAACTCGGTTGTGCCATAGTAGGTAATAGCTCCCGACACCATTACACCTAATGTACGGCTATGGTGTCTTGCTAAAATAAGTTCCTCCTTTCTTAGATCATGGAAATAAAAGTTGTAACTATCATGTCCGTCAAGGTTAAACTTTTTTTCATCCGAAAGGACAACGCGTTTGCATTCACTGCGCCCAGCGACATTTTCTCCTGCTAAATTCATTCGATGCTCCTTGTGTTCTTGCCTCAAAACAGGTTTCTTTTTAAGTTTTTTTCTCTGTATAGTACCATTTTTTCGTATTATCCTTCGGACTGTTGCTATGCTGGCTGATACTCCGCTGTTGGTCCTTCTTTTAGTCGTTGGTAGAATAGAATTTGAGAAACGCCGTAGAATTATCCGCTTTTCTCGCAATGTTATTGCTTCTGCCCTGAGTCTTTTTTGATTTTTCCCATAGTTTTGTGGATCCACAAGATACTTACTTCTTTTAATCCTCCTTGCAATTTCTCGGCCTGAGAGTCCTAACTCATTGAAAGCATATATTTTTTGTTCTTTCTGTCGCTGTCAAAGTCTTTCCGGAACCCATTTTTTTTAAACTTAATAAAAACAGTTCTTTTCAACGCTTTTTTAAATATTCTTAACAAAACTTTGAAAAAAATCGCTGATGTGAACTCCTGCAACGAAATATTTAAAACGGCTTCATCCTAGTGGAGCATCTTTTTATACGCTTTTCAAGTAGTTCATTGTTTGATCTTGGGAAATTCCAACTTTCGTTTCTTATTTACCCTTTAAATTTATGACTTCCTGTTGAGAAAATTTTTTGTTTGCCATAACTTCAGGAATCTTCAGCTATCAGGAGGAAAACCTAAACTGGGACACCCTGTTTATTCTTTCTTTCAACATTTCGAATACGTATTCAATACGCTACATTAATTACAATAAAATACAATAAAATAAAATAAAATGAAAATTAGAATAAAATAGTTAAATACACAATAATTCATTAAATATCTTTATAATTTAGGTTTAAAAGCCATTGTTTTACCGTTTTGGGCAAAATGGATTCATTTCCAGTGCTTCTGATATTATAAGGTAAACTATTAAAAAATCTCGGAGCTGTTGACGAAAAAAAAAATATAGAAAAATTATAAATCGTGATGAGATATTTATGCAAGAGTTTGATTGTCCCGGGAGCAACATGATTTTAAACAGTATATTTGCCTTGTAGTTGCGATCCGATATTTTTTAAGTGCATCGGTATATGCAGACCAACTCATCTTCCATTCAAGCAAAACACCAAGTTAATTAAATGAATTGACACACTCAATGGTAAAATATTTATCAGAATATGTACGTGACACAAAAAATGTTTGCGAGGTAGTTCTGACATACTACTTACATACTTGCATATCAAAAAGTTCCCGGAATGTATTCAGAAAATTGGAAATACAAGTTTATTCATCTAAATCTATATTGTCCCCTTCTGAGTAATCCCCATAGACTGGAACACACTTATGCCAGCGCTTGATCCAATCCTCGAAACATTTTATATATTCGGTTTTCGGTATGTCCCACAGTGCTTCCTGCGATTTTTCCTCTCGGCTGCTGAAACGCGTTCCCCGTAGTGGTTTTTTAACTCGATTGAACAGACAGAAGTCACAGGGAGCAAAATCAGGTGAATTCGGTGGCTGTTGGATGGTATTTGTTGCATTTTTGTTCAAAAAATTAGGAATAGTGATAGCACTGTGCGACGGCCCGTTATCATGGTGCAAAATCCACGAGTTTTCTGCCCACAATTCTGGTCTCTTTCGGCTAATTGCTTCACGCCCAGATAATACTCTTTGTTTACTGTCTGGCCTTCTGGCAAAAATTCATGATGCACTACACCGTTGTAGTCCATGAGAACCGTGAGCATTGCCTTCTTTTTTGACGGAAAACGACGTGGTTTTTTTGGTCTCGGCTCATTTAGTGAACGCCACATGATGTCTGGATTGCGTGTCGTACTCATAAACCTTTTGATCCTTTTGATGAATGTTGGATCGGATTCAGCCTCGCAAATCATCTCATTTGCGGCGTCAACACGGTCTCTTTTTTGCATGAAATTGAGGTCTTTTGGCACCACCTTTGCTGCTACATGACGAAAACCAGAATCATTAACCAAAATGTCTTGGACGGATCCATAGGCAATGTTCAAGTCATCGGCTATCTCTCTGATGGTTAATTTAAAGTTATTGACCAACATTTCTTTTACTTCATCAATGTTTTCGTCGGTTTTCGATGTCGATGGTCTGTCACTGCGCTCATCATCTTCGATTGACTCACGACCACTTTTGAACCGCTCGTGCCACTGGTAAACGACCGTTTTCTTTAGAGCATCGTTTCCGAAACACATTTTCAACATTTCCAACGTTCGCGCACCATTAAATCCGTTTTTTATGCAAAATTTAATACAAGTTCGTTGTTGCAAATTTAAATCCATTTCTAAAATTGTAAAAAATCGCCAACACACACAGAGTTGGATGTACTCTTGGCTACGTAACTTTTGCAAATGTCAAGCTATGACGTTAAGATTTAGAGGGAATGTCAAAAACAGATTTACCAAAAACAGAACTCAAATCGGAACAATGGGAGCTCCACACGGTGGTGTCCCCCGGGAACATTTTGATCAAGGTGGTATATGGCAATCGATGAATTTTCCATCTAGCTTTCCACATCCATCAGCAAGTTATTGGCCTCACTAATGAGGTGTATCAAAATAGAGTGGTCTGTAGATGGGTCTAAACGGTGCAGTAGCAATGCAGTTACATGGGAGATATATATAACATTAGATGTAATTATACTCGTTATATATTTCAATGGTTAATAAAAGAAAAAGAAAAGAAGCGTATGCCTTTAAAACACTTTTCAAAGAATGTGACTTGGCAGAGTGATCCCCACATAAAACGAATGGTAGAGGATAATGGAATATCCTTCGCTCTATACATAGGCTAAATTAAAAAAAATATTTCCAAATGTTTGGGCTCGTGTAAGGGAATAGATGCCCTTCCATGGAAAATTCCTTTCTTTGCGAAAAGATTCCCCAATAACCATTTTACTACTTTGCATCTTCAGGGACGCTGGCTGGCACTAATACTAAGACTTCATCGGCTTTATCAGAACAGTCATAAGTGGCCTTTGTAATATTTGGACAAGAACTACGCAGATAGAATAAAATAAAATTTCTCATAGACCAATGGCTATATTTGAAGCCCTTCCGGAGTCTTTTGATCCTGAGATAATTATGAATTTTAGGATTATGTTGCAATCCACAGCAGAGATACAGTCTATCGGCCTAATCTGCTCCTTTACTTCAAGCGAAAATATTCACAACTAATTTTGTAGTTCAGAGTATAGTGATCTGACTGTTCAAAAAAGATCAAGTGGCTGACTCATCAGACCCACCGTTTCAGGTTGATGCTGGATCCGAGCCTTCCAAAATAGAACCAGTCGCCCAAAAACGTATAGAAACTAAGACTGCAACGAAGGACATGCCGTCTCCGAAAGACCTGCATGCTAATAACGGATCAAGGTATGTTCACGGTGATCCAGGTACCTGGCAACCACCGGAAGACGGACTGGGAGACCTAGGTTAAGAATTAGTGTCTGTCAAAAGATCAAGAGCACAAGTGAATCCTCGAGACAATGACACATTTTGCCGAACACAACATCAATCAAGTTGGTATCTAACTTTACTCCGAGGAAGAATCCTTAAATCTGTCTATGAACACCCACTGCTTTGGATGGACATCAGTGACCCAATCAAATTTCAATGGGAAAATTTACTGACCTACAGTTGATCTGTGATCGGATATATACTGTGTGAAAAGCTTAAATTGTCCCTGTGCAGCTTCGAAAATGTTTAGTCTCTACTCTCCTGTCAAACTTAGTGCTAACCAAACAAGTGTAATAGCTTGCGCAGACGATATCACTCGCTATGTGTCGAGCAAGCAGCCACAGAAATTCTCTAATTCTCTTCAATATGCTTTAGGCACATTTTCTTCTTAGACGTGAATTCGTCCAAATGGAAGCTGGTTCACCACAATATTTCATCATCACGATGATGGGTTCAGTTCTTACCTATGGCAGGGTCGTTTATTTTTTGCACTGGAAAGATGGACTAATCCGTGACAAAAACTCAACGGGATGCCTGCCATCATCGGCGAGCTAAGAACCCCTTCATCAACTAGCCTATAGATTCGACATTTTTGGCATACAGCCAGCCATAAATTGTATACTTAGAATGAGAAACACACAGAAATAGTATGAATTAAATATGGGACATATTAATCCACTCACTCTTAGTCCCAGCCTCCCCCAAATCAAACAACTTTCATTCAAATTCTTGAAGTAAATGTCAACAAGTACGTCAACCAACATCCCACCAGGATTTAGAGAAATATATTCTGCAAATACGACCTTTCTCCAGTGCAGATCTGACTGCAATTATCACTTCAGACTAGGACAGTTATCACTTCAGACTAGGACAGTTATCACTTCAATAATCTAAACTTATAGGTGTACGGATGTTTGTGCTACAATGCCAACTAATTGCATGAGTAGAAGTTTTGTGTTACAAAAATGCGAATCTTTCGCTGAAAAAAGAGACCGAATGTGAAATGAACATGTAAAAAGCTCACTAAAAGTGTCGCCGATTACTTAAAACTTGACGGGAATTAGGCTGAGATATGATGACCTCCATAACGCAAATGCTTAGCAAACTTGGAGCCTGAAGCACAAACAGACAAAGGAATAAGGCTATGAAGTAAAAGAAAAGTGTCTATTTGGATTATCGTCACATCGAGGCCAATTATTTTCCTTCCTCACTACATGTACTCGTACTTCATTATTCCTCTGTTTGTATTTGGATTGCTTGTTGTTCTCCTTTGAAGAGAAACTCAATACAACGTCGAATTGGAAAACAACAAAATAATAATAATGTTACATCTTCATTTCGTAACCAGTATTCCATCCAAATCCCTGGGCAACTCCCTTAAAATACTATCTGCATACCATACCCTTTCATAGACTGTTCTAACAAAACAATTCCCCAAAGCCACACCGAAACCAATCAAAGCGTCCACCAACCCTACTTATGCGATCATCAACCCCAACTTGCTGTTCCTCCGAAAATCGTTTAACACATTTTGCACAATTTTCAGAGAGGAGAAGCCAAGGGATGCTACCTACCACAAGTCCGACCATCAGACCAAACTAACTTTTTTGGCCCTTTGATGGATATTACATTTTTAGCAGACGACTCAGACCCATAGTCAGACCAGACCAGCCCCCTATAACTGAATGTAATACATAGCGTTAACATTGCTGGAGCAACATCAGAAGTTGTGTAGCTGGAGTAGAAAAAAAAAAAAAAAAGAAAAAACAACGAAGGAAACCAACGAGTCCACAGATCTCAATTAAACTTAAATTACAAGGCTTTCCTTAGCGGCAGCTTCAATTATTGAAACAATGTGTTGAGTTTCCTTTGATGTGTCCTTGTTCTTGCTCATTCTGTTGGAAAGCATCCACATGCTGCAACGTTTTGCTTTTTCTTTCTTTTTTTTTCTCCCACTTTGTTCCTTCAATTTATTCCAACGACGAAGGAAAATGAAAAAGTAAAAAAAAAAAAACCTACCTGAACCCTACCACGGAGAGTAATGAGGACAAGAAAAATAAGCCTGTCTGAATGTACCCACGAAGCCGACAATAGAACAATTTTCTGCAAAATACCCAACAACATCGAATGGGGCAAGAATTTAAAACAATTTAAGTTATTGAGAGTTATTAAAGAGTCTTAATGGGAGTTGTCAAGTCCTTTCGGCAGGTGGGTCGCATGTGCCTTCTGCAGTATATGCTGAGCACTTAGTCCAATTAAATACTAGTAATTGATGTAATTTGTTGAAATAAAGGAACCCGGAAGCCTCCGAATCTCCACATCAAAATCAGAATTTCATCAGCCAAAAAGCTATAAGTTAGAAAACCCTGTATTATAAGCCAACCATCATCTATCAACCAAGGTGGGTACACTGCTTTGAATGAAGAAAGGCAATCACAGAGAAACGACCTTCGAATGTGCATATGGAATGCCTGAAACCGACTAAAATCCCATCCATAAGGGGACCATTTGAAGGGAAGTAACACGGGCAATCCGCCTTCGCAATCAAAATTCTAGATTCCACACTGAAAAGTGAAAAATCAATTTTCACAATGAGAGCAAGAATCGGGAAAACGGCTTTTCCCTCCTTGCGTGCTTCACTTCAGGGCATACAACTTAGTTATGTATAATTTGCTTCACTATCTGTAGTTTGCAATGCTTAATTCCCACTTTTTTTTCAAATGAGTGAAAACAAGAGCCGACTACAACGTTCCAAGTTTGCTATTGAGTCCCTATGAAAGGGGCTTTCCATATTGAATACACAACCTCATATACTATTCATACAGTCGTTATGTTTGCTCGATAACGACGTGGATGCCGCTGCTGACATGATCACAAAAACTATTCTCTTTGGAATGAGATGCTTTATCTCTCATCGGATGAAAAGTATCAAATCAAAAGAAAAGGCATGGTATGACTCGAGCTGTAAAGAGGAGGCAGAGTTAGAGACTTACAAGACCAACCCCACAGAGGAAAACGGAAAAAAGTTTAAACGAGCCAGAAATGACTGTAACGTTTTTCTCAAGCGTGTGAAATTCCAATACGACCAAAAACTGAGGCAAAAAATACTGCAATGTCCCAAAGGCAGTAAAAATGTTTGGTCATTCGTCAAAAACATTAGAAATTCTGCCTCATACTCCATCCTAACGCTCATTTACAATGACATTCCAGCTGTCACCTCTTTGGACACGGCCAATCTGCTTGCGTAAGCTTTTTCATCAATCCTACTTTTTAGGACTCTAGGACTTTAGGACATTTGTCCAGCCCGTCCCTAAAAAATGCTAATCTTCTTCTCTCTCCTCCTACAGACCCATTGCACTTAAGTCCCTTCTTTCCGAGGTCATGGAAACGCTGATAAACCGTCAGCTAATGAAATATCTCGAAACACGAAAACTTCTCAATGACCGGCAATATGGTTTTCGTAGCAACAGGTCCACTGGTGATTTGATGGCATGTCTCACCGAAAAGTGGAACTAAAGCGTTCATCAATCTGGCGAAAGTTGCACTTTATATTTTTAAGGCATTTAACAAAGTTTGCCATCAGGCTCTTTTGTCGAAAATGCGTGCTTTTAGGATCGATGACTCTCTGCTTCAATGGATTAGAAATTACCTTTCGGAACGATCAATTCAAGTTGTCTATCAAGTCTGATATTCACAAAATAAATGCTAGTGTGCCCCAGGGCTCCGTTCTATCTCCGACACTCTTTTTAATTTTCATTAATGATCTCTTGTCTACCACTTCTAGTCCAATATATTCCTTTGCTGATTACAGTACTCTCTGCTTTTTATATTCGTTCCCGGACTCACGCCCCTGCTCTTCAGCTGGAGAATGGGAACGGCAGCGTATGTTAAGCTCATTAAATTCCAACATTAACAGCATAACGAATTGGGGAACTATCAACCGAGTGGAATTTAATTCTTCCAAAAGTCAATGCTGTCTGCTGTCATTAAAGCGAAATTCAAATACCCAGCACATGAATGGCACTTGCATCGTCGAAACCCGATAAACTTTCCATTTTCGGTATGTGTGTCAGTGACAACTTATGTCGGAATGACCACATATTCGATGTCGCCAAAAATGCTGCGAAATGTCTAGGTTTCCTCAAGCGATGTAAGAAATATTTTACCCCTTCTGATCTGGCAAGAATATATAAGCCTTTCATCCGCCCAAAATTGGAGTACAATGCCGACATCTGGTCAGGTGCTCCTAAAACATCTCTGTACCTGCAAGATTTTATTGTGCCAAAGCAAAAAATGTTGGAAAATACATCAATTTTCAAATTGTGTCAGTAGTTTTCAATATGTCCACATTTGGCGCGAATAATGGCCTTGAGACGGCCGAAGAAAGCATCGCACGCTCCACGCAAGTGGCTCTGCGGTATTTTGGCCCATTCCCGGCGAAGTGATTGTTTGAGGTGGTCCAAACTTTGGTATTTTTTAGTGCCAACATTCACCTTCAAAATACCCCAGACAGAGAAATCCAACGGATTTGCATCCGGATAATTTGTAATTCATTGTGTCGAAGAAATGAATTGTGGAACATTGTTTTTTAACCAATCTAGGTTGAAGCACGCTTTGTGAGAGTGCCGAGTCTTGTTGAAATGTCTACGATCTTCGACCGAAATGATTGTTTGCATAAGGCTTCAATACTGCCTCTAAGATAATTTCACGGTATACGATCGCATTAATTTTGACGCCACGGTCCAAAAATACGAGCGGAGAGCGACCATCGGCGATTATTGGGGCCAAAACCATCACCATCGGTGCTGCCTGCTTTCTGGTGGCCGTCCCAATATGTAAATTTTCGAAGGACCTCTCTGGCAAGTAAACTCGGTCATTTTGTTTATTGGCATACTGCTCGATAACAAATTGCGACTCATCGGAAAAAACCAAATTCAGCAACTCACCACTTTCGTGCAAGTGTAGCAACTCCTTCGCTCTTTCAACTCTAACTTTTTTCTGCTGCGGTGTAAGATCGTGTGCTTTTTGGAACTTCAACGGCTTGAGTCCAAGCTCATTTTTCAGTATATGTTGCATCCGTTCCAATGATATGTTGAGCTCACGAGCCATTTATCTTCCACTTCGACGCGGATTTCGCTCAATTCGACCCTTCACTTTCCGTACCACCTCCATGGCGTTTTGCAACGCTGCCAGTATCACGGTAACGAGCTATGGTTCGAGACACAAACGATTTATTCACGTCTGGAGGTCTCTAACGATTGCTACTTTTGGTTTTCCAGTCAAATATAAAGCAATCACTCTTTCACGTTTGAATTCCATCGCGGATAAAAATTTTTCAACACAACTGAGACGCAAATCGTTTAAAAGGCATGTAAATAATAAAATTATCTGTCATGTGTCAAAATTTGAGCTCACTGTCATGAACGGTTTGGAAATTATAGCAATTTGAAGTTGGTTGCTGTACGAGTCATTCAGGGTACAATATCAGTCAATCAATTGACACCCTCGAACACCGAAGTAATGTCTCCTGTCTTACTTTGTTTTATCGCTATTTCCACCACCAGTGCTCCGTTGAAATCGCCAGTAGCATTCCGCCCATTCAAGCTTTCAACCGTAACACCCGTCTCGCTATGAATGCTCCTCGGTATATCCTCAACCCCGTTTTCGGACATACTCTAAAATATCGTGATTCTTTCCTAAGCCGTACAACTCTCTTATGGAATGCCCTGCTGATCACTGTGTTTCCTGATCGTTATAACTTACAAACATTTAAAAATAACGTACATTGGTACCTGTCTTTTCTTCCTCCCTAAATTTCCTTCACCCGCGCTTTGTACGAACATTTTAAGGGCACAAAAACCCCTTGAGCGCGCGCTGACTATAAAAAAAAATACAGAGACCACAGTTGTGAAATAATCGAATATATGGTTATTGACATTTAAGGCGTTTTACAAAACTAACATATATGACGAACGATCTGCAGGACCAAGAACTTGTCACTTGTACTCAAATTCTCTCTCGTCATCTAAACTTTGGCAATTTCGCAATTCAAATTTAGTTACTGTTGCGCTAGCTTGTTTTCTACCAAAGGCAGTAGCCGAGGTGCTTCCAGGAAGGACTTACAATATGCTGCTTTGCAAATGCTCCGAATTCTTTCCGGGGCAGTAGTAAATGCAACGGGACAGGCAATCATTACAATCATTGGCTGATGATCGGGTCAGATGATACTACATATATGCTATCATCTATTTGTTACCGAATTAGGACAGCAAGTCATTGACTTTACGCTATCCAAAGGGTACACGGGGGCAGCTAGAGTCTGGAAAGTACTATCGGAGGTTTCCATGTAAGACCAAAAGCAGGAATAGAAATAAAAAAGAAGAAACAAGTCTTACTTACTTACTCAGCTGGCGCGGGTGAAACAGAGCCTCAACCAACAAGCCTCTCCAATTAGTCCGACCCTTAGCTAACTGCCTCTAAGCCGGTTGAGGTCTCCTTTTACTTGTGGGCGCCAACGAAGGTGAAACCATTCTCTCATAAGTTGTCCCTCCGTGTAAGATTCGAAGACCCTGCGGACTGGAGCATAGGTGTTCTTTCGCTTTTTATGCACTAGCCATCTCAGGCGACTGATGCGCAGTTTTCTGACTAGTTCGATGTCGCTGTACAGCTCGTACAGTTCATTGTTGAATCTTCTCCTCTAAAGCAAGTCAACGCAAATATGACCGAATATTTTTCGAAGGATTTTTCACTCAAAACAACTGAGGATATCTTCACCCGCCTTCGATAGAGTCCATGCTTCTAGCGACAGAGGGTAGGACTAGGATGATCAAGGTCTTAGATAGGGTCTCCTTAGTTTTTCGGGATAGGAGCTTCTTAGCCTAAGAAAATAGAGATTGACAGGAGTGATTCTTCGTTTTATTTCTGCTGAGGTATTGTTGGCAGAATTTATAGCAGAGCCGAGGTAAAGAAAATCCCTTACTAGCTCGAAATTATAGGTGCCGATTGTGACGTTCTGCCTAATTCGCCGATGTTCTCTGTGCCTTCTTGTTGACAGTATAAACTTGGTTTTGCCCTAATTTACCGCTAAACCCACTTTGGCAGCTGGCGTTTCAATCCTAGCGAATGCACCGGTGGCAGGCCGCTAAGTTCTTCCAATTATGTTGATATCATCTGCGTACGCTAGTAGGTGCACAGACATTTGAGAGATAATACCTCCAATGTTCGCTTGTGAGTTCGGCACAATTGTTTCAAGTACAATGTTAAACAAGGTGTCGGTTAAGTCGTTAGCGACTTTGACGGAGCAGCGAGCGTTCTTAATTGTTCTTAATCGACTGACGAGCTTGGCAGAGAAGCCGAAACTAGACATTGCACTACGAGTATATATAACATAAATCCTGTCATATACGATCTTAAAATCGATGAAGAGATGACAGATTTGTGTGAAGATTTGGTCGATTATGAACTTTCTCCGGTCTGAAACCACACTGATAGGGACCAATCAGGTTTTTGGCGAAGAGTTTAGCATATCGTATGCGATATTGAGGAGACTTTTACCTCTGAAGTTGGCGCAGATGAGGGTGTCTATTTTTGTAGATCGGACATATGGTGGTGAGATTCCATTCATCAGGCATTCACTCTTCTGATCAGATCTGACAAATATTTTCTTCTTCATCGTTTTACAGTCTGCAACAAAAAAAGTTTTCCCATGTTCTCAGCACCGGGTACTACAAAGTTTTTTTCTTCATCTTTACAGGTTTCTGTGCGGGTTTTCTTGGCTTGACACGTTCTTTTTACCTATTGTAAAACTTTTAGTACGTCTTCGAACGCGCGCTTCTTGTGAACTTTTTTTCTTCTTCTGGAGAATGGGCGTCTCTGATGGTAAGCTTGCATTGTTGCAACTGGTCCTCGGTACTTGATGCTGGCATAGGAGTGCTCAGAGATTTTGGGATACGCAGTCGCAGACTCTTGCAATCTCTTGCGATTGCAGCTTTTCTATCTTCTCACCATAGTTCTTCCTTGTTATGGTGTTTGGGAAATTCTCATTCGTCCTTTGACTACAACAAGGTGGTAATTCGAGTCAATGTTGGTTGCCCGGAAGGTTCGAACGTCCCAATTACTGGAGGCATGTCTTACGACGATCACGTATCATGATCCGGGGATTCCACGTTCCTTGTGTATATTGAAGTAATGAAACCATGTGTTTGATATAGTGATATTTCATTCATCCACGAAGTGTATAAGCCTAAGTCCGTTGCCATGCGTGGTGTCGTGTACGCTATGCTTACCAACCATACAAAAAAAAATATATCCTCCTTTGCTCACCTAGTGTTAAAATCGCCTGGTACGCTGCTGGTGATCTGAATGATACAACACGTCCTAGTTTGTGACAGATGAGGCCATTAAACATGCTGTTGCTTCCTTTGATGGCTTAAAGTTGCCTGGTACGATGGCATATATAAATCCAAGTTATGTTACGAAAAGGCATAGTCCAGCTGCTGGTAACCCCAAAGAAAAACTTGACTGCTGGCCTGACGATATTATACATTTCGAAACCTTGGTGAACAGTGAGAGTAGCCCATATACCAAAAATCGTAAAGGAGGACTACACGATCGCCAAGAGCTTCGGTCATATGAGTCTGGCCTCCTTCATATTGAAAAGCATGGAAAGTATGTTCTAGCTCCATTTGCGAATGCATCCTCTGTCCTATATTATTGCAACATGTTTATCAACGCGGAAAATTCTGCAAAAGTGTCTTCAAAGTCTGGTTGTCATAGTGGGAGGTGCACTCGACAAGAAGGAATACGCGCTTGGCATTTTTATCGACATTGAGGCTACTCTCGATAACGCAACTTTCGATGACATGTGTAACTACGGCATAAACGAATAGGACACTAATAGCGGATGCTGTCTGCTCTCAATATGAGATGGTGGAGGTAAACAGGGTTTGCCCGCAAAGAGTCGTTCTGTTTCCATTGCTCTGTCGCGTATTGGTCGACATATGGTATTGCTTAACGCTCTCAAAAGTTCTGATGTAACTGTATTGTCTGTTGGATCATGTCTAGTGACCGTTTGCCCTAAATCGCAGGCAGCCATAGACGTGATCGACTTGGGGTACTAGAAAAGGGCTTTCAGTGATGATCCTTTCAAGATCCACAGGATCCATGATCTACATTTGTATGATAAGACTAATTATATCATATGCCTCATTTGTCTGGTGGAACAAGCTCTTACGAAAATACGTGATTGCACCTTTTACCAGACTCAAAGACCGGTGTGTCTCAGCTGCGTGGGAGCTTTCCTTAGCACGCCAGGCTCCGCTCTAGATACAATGGTGAATCTCCCTCCCCTTGATATTTATATCATGGCATGTACTCTCAAAGCCATCTTCCCTTAAAAAAAAGGCGGTCTTTGGGACCACTTTTGACTTTGGTCTTATGGACATGCCGTCTGATGCAATGACACCAGAACTCCTGTTTCCAAAAAAATACGAAATTGATTTAGGATCCGGGACTGGTGTCTTTCTGGTTGACGTTCTACGTTAGGAAAACTTGGAACTGTCTTCCAAGTGGAAATATACGAGTACACAATCCTGATAGCGCCAAGCTATCATATATTGTAAAGGGCCAGTGGGGGGTGCACAGCATTTGTAACAGTTAAACTATGCTTAGAGCCGTTTTGAACCCTCGCACCCCTTCCAAACTTCAATAAACGTAGTCGGTAGGCTACATTCACTGAGTCTTGCCTGGGTTCCAGATCACAATGGGATCACGGGAAACAAGATCGCCGATGTTTTACAGGGCCCATTAGGATCGCCTGTGTCCTCGATAAGCTCTACCTATGAGCATAACTGCAGATGTTATGACTGTCCAGATTCCCGGCACACCAAACGAAACATTTCCTTTCCTCCTATTGACGGAGGAAAGACTGCAGGTTATTCACTGCCATCATGACCGGGCCCTACACTTTTACTAGGTGTGGTACAACATCATGCGACACTTCCTGTGAAAGTGCTTCTGACACTAAGGACCAACACCCCTGTGAATGTCCGGCTTACGTTCGATCTACTTGCTATCCACAGTCACCCGACCACCAGCCATCATTTCATCTTTACCATGATGAACCCCCTGCATCATCACCAGCATTCCAAATTCATGTATATAATGTAAAGATTGCATGGTAAGAACTGGTGACTAGGAACAGCGGCTTACCATCCTAATGACTTGTAAACAATCTTGACCTTGATGAAGAATTGTACCCAGCAACAGGTCGTATAACCAGTGGGTTATGCGAGGTTGAAGCCCCCATTTGCACCCAATAGTTTTTGCAATAGAATAAAGCCACTGTAGCTTTCTTGACACTTTCTTGAATGTTAGGTTTCCAGCTTAGCTTCCTGTCAAAAATGACACCCAGATATTTTGCTGTATCGGAGAAGACTAAACTAGTACCGGGTTAATCTGTTAAGATTTAGCTGAAGGAGTTCTTTAATGGTATAAAAATGCTAACGTCATCCGCATAGTTAATCACCTTGCTACTACTCGCTTCCAAGTATACAAGCAGTTTATTAACCACTAACTTCCAGAGAAGGGGTGAAAGGCCATCGCCTAGCGATGTACCTATGCTGACATACCTTTTGGCAGAAGCCGCACCCAGTCAGTTCAGTTCAGTTTATATGCATTTTTATTGTTTCACTTAATTTACTCTTACTTGCTAGACAAAAAAATGCTTAAAAGTTAGCTTAATTAACTTAAAATTATCTTATTCTAACTTACTGGCCCCATGCGGGCACTCTAAGTTAAACCTAACACTTAAATTATGTCTTTCGACGTACCTTACTACTATACTATACTATTTCTATTAATTACAATTAAAACTAAGAAAACATTTTTTACAAAAAAACTTAGTAACAGGACTGTTCTTTTTATTTTATTATAAAACTTAAAACTAAAATCCTACAAACTACCTACAAATAAATTTTAATCTACTTAACCTACTTACATACATCTAATACATACATGTATACATATATATATATACATAATATATATATACTTAATATATATACATATGCATATACATATATATATACATATAAGTTGTTGTTTTTTTTTTTTTGATTTTTTTTTTTTATTAATTTTTTTTTTTTTTTATATATATTTTTTTTTTTCTTAAATCTAACTTACTCCTACTTAAAACTATGTAAGCCGGCCAACGCTAAAACAAAAATTAGGCGACCCACTTTGCTTCACAAGCTATCAAGTATTGGAGGAATTCGACGACGAAGCATCCTCTGCTTCAATAAGCCACCAAAATTGTTGGTGCTGCTGAGCAACATCCCTCATGTCGCGACTCCCTACCGCTCTACTGAACCGGAGACGCTCCGCACTGCCGTGTGCGACGTCTCTGTCGTAGTTGAGTCGCCTGTCCGCAGCCGTTCGAGCGACGTGGAAGATTAGCGGCACCGCCAATCTGTCCTGGATCAGACCTTTACTATCTAAGTAGAGGAACGCTTCTGGAGGAATAAAGCCGTCAAAGCGAACTCTCTCGTGATCCATATAATTAGGGTAGTAAGCCCCGGAGATCAGGATGTTCGATGAGGTCATTGCTCTTGCAATGTGCCTTCGAGTCAACTTAATGACGAAATTGTCCACTCTTATTAGGTTCGCCCTATTGTACAAGATCTCATTACGATACAATTTTATGTACTCAGATTCTAGTGTTCTGTACAAGCGAAGACAAGTCCTCTCAAACACCCGAATCTTTTCCAATAAACTTGCTCTCACGTTGAACCACACGGGACATCCAAATACAAGCATAGGCCGGATAAGGGCCATGTAGCAGACCACCTTCACCTTCGCACCGAGTTGGCTGTTATAAAACAGTCTCCTTGTAAGGGCAAAAGCACCTCTGGCTCTGGCCAGAGCAACATCTATATGTTTGTTAAAATATAGATATTGATCTAGCCAGATCCCAAGGTATCTGACTACATTTCGACAAGCAAGTGGCTGTCCATGTTGTCCGACGATAGAGAACTTTCGCCAATTCTTTCTGGTATCCCTAGAGGCCCCAGACAAAGGCGTTCTAAACAGAATGGTTTCTGACTTCTGAAAGTTGATTTTCAGCTTCCAGTCATCGCAATATCGCTTAATTTTTTCGAAGTCACGTTGCAAAAGTGTATTAATGACCTCAATCTTTGGACCTGATCTGTACGCGATGGTGGTGAAGTGAACCTATCAGATCACTTGTGTAAATCTTGAATAGGATCGGCGAATTTACCGCACCCTGTTGCAGACCGTTTTTAATGTTAAATATTCCAGCAGAAGTCACATCGCCATTCTTCACGATGAACTGTCTACTGGAGAGCATATCAAAAAGAATATACAGCAGTGGTTTACTAATGCCCAACCTGTCCAGCTTGAAAAAGAGTCCCTCTAACCATACGGTATCGAAGGCTTTTTCCAAGTCAATCAGGCAGGCACCAGTGCACTGTTTCTTGCCTTTGTTCCATTGGATATCGGAAACCAGTTTAGACGCAGCATGAATGATATCATGCCCCGCCTTGAAACCGAATTGATTATCCGGAACTATATGTTTGTCCTCAACCCACTTAGTCAGGACTCTATTGATTACCTTCTCGAAAACCTTACTGATGTTTGGAAGAAGACTGATCGAGCGGAGATTCGCCGGATTGGATGTGTCTTTATTCCTTTTGGGAATGGGATGTACCACCGCAGTTTTCCAATGCGCTGGATAATGTGCATTATTCATTGCATTATTAAACAAGGTGGTATAAATGTTCACCGCTTCTAGTGGGAGATGTCGAAGCACAATGTTCGGTATTTCATCGGTTCCCACTGATTTCTTACTTCTAAGCGATTCGAAGATCGTTTGGAGCTCTTCCTTCGAAATAAACGGTGGTAATACCCTTTCGTTGGTGATGACATTATTTGCCATATTCTCGTCACTGAACTGGGTGAAACCCGAGTTCTCGAATCGCCAATTCACAATTTCATTTCGAAGGCAGAAATTGTGCACAAGGACTCGACTCTCCAGGTCATGGTTCGGGCCAATGATGTCATTCGCCTTGTACACTTCCTGGAAAGTCGCTCCTATAGCCTCTACCTTCTCCTGCGGATCCTCGATCACAAAGAGGTTGTCATCATCAACTGCCTCATTTGGATCGATACCTGCTGCTACGAGTATTTGTTCGTTGTTCGTCGTTCGGGCGATTTTGAGACATGGAAGGTCGTTTTGATTATTTCTCCGAAATATTTTATTTATTTGCGGGAACATATTCGGGTTGCTGGTGTTTACAGCCCGAATTTTGTTGTTCCAATACAAACTTACAGAGTTTCTGTAATTTTCCTTTATTAATGTTTGGAGGTTTTTAATCGACGACTTCAATGTCATGATCTCCGGGTTATGTCTGTCAGTGAACTGTCTGTACAAGGTTTTTAGTCTTGACAGCAGCCTACTTTTTTGTCGGTGCAGTGCGTCAATAGTGGCATTGCGGAATAAGTCTTCGTCGTCAGTGTGTTGATACCGAGGTATCGTTTTGTCCATTGTTCGTTTGATTGTCTCGTCCATTAGTCTAAGATACCTGTCAATCTCCTCGTTTGACAGATTTCTGTTGGAAGGTGGGTAGAGCGAATTCGAGGAGAGTGCTCTAGTCAGTGTTCTGGTGAAGTGTGTCCAGCGCACCCTACTATAATTGTAGGAATGCCTTTGCACAAACTCATCCAATTCCGCAATTTCGTTGGGAACAGTTATTTCGGTGCTGAGACCGCAATGGTCACTGTCATACACGAAAGTGCGTAGACAGTTTGTAGTTTGTTGGTTAGTGCACATCAGTTGTATTCGTGAATCGAACAGCAGGAGATCCAGATAGGACCCGTGTCTGGGAAACGACGGACTATCCGTCGCTTTGAGGCCGAGTCTATACATCACACTGTGCTGACTCCACCAATTGAATAGTAGATTCCCTCTAGTATTTGGTGTATTATTTCCCCAATCACTATGTTTGGCGTTAAAATCTCCGCCGATAATAAAAAAGTTCTCCTCCAATTCCAGCCTCAGGAATCGAAACAGTGTCTCGAGCTCTGAGATGAATAAAGTGGATTGAGTAGCCTTAGATGCATAAACAGACACCATGTATAACCGCTTTCCACTACGGAGAGGGATGTACATGATGCATGCTTCCAGCACCTGAAACCCACGTACTACACGACTATATACTCTTTTGAAACGCAGTCCCTTTCTTACAAAGATCGCAACACCACCTCCTTGAATAGAATTGGGTCGGTTTCTTCTTAATATTTCATATCTTCTGTGTCTCATTTTGTGCCTTTTGGTAAGCTTAGTTTCGCTAACCAAAAGCACCTCAGGGGCTTGGTCTTTAAGCAACTTAAACAGTGCGGCTCTTCGTTCGAACCTAATCAGTGAATTCACATTCACTGCAAGGACCTTCAGGTTTTGCTCCGCCATGTACGTACCCATTACGACTGGAGGTGCGTTAGGCCCGGCAGCAGCGCGTATATTTGATCTACTCGCGTAGCCTGTTCCTGTATTTGACGCTGAAGCTGAGCCATCTGCCCCTGAATAGAGAGCAAGATAGCCAGCATGTCAGGTACAGGTTCAGGTGCTCTAGGCGCTGAGGCCTGAGAAACTACCTTTGCTTGTTGTACCGTAGTTCCCCTACCTGCCGCCATTTGGGCGTAATTAACTTGGGGAGTAACGGCTGGTGTTTGTGCCTGCGCGAGTGGACGTTTAACTTCCACTTTCTGCTGCCGAGCCAGATTTACTCTTTTGATGTATTGGAATTTGGGACAACCCCGATAATTTGCGGTGTGTCCCGTGTTCCTACATAAAGCACAAGAGAGTTGGCTTTTTTCCGACGCTCCGTCCTTGCCTAGAGCGCATTCCTCTGACTTGTGGTTCTTTCCACACTTCACGCATCGAGGCTGCATTTCGCAGTTCGACGCGGCGTGCCCGAACCTTTGGCAGCGAACACATTGTAAGATGTTTTCGCTCCTCTTTAATTTTTCCCAGTGTACAACCTGGTAGTCTAGGACTTTTATACTCCTTAGACCATCCAGTTTGCTGTTGGGACTTAGCTGAACCAGGAAGAACGGTAGTTTCCGCTTCTCCCTTTTGGCTCTAGCCGTGACAAATGGCTTGACCCCCACGAATTTGAGCCCTTCGCACTCCTTCTCTTTCAGCAGTGCAAGGAGCTCCTCCGGATCAGTCGACGGTTCTAACCCCCTCAGCAGCATTGTCTGCAGCTTCTCCCCCTTCGGGGTGTAGGAGAAGAACTCCGTCGTCGAATCCTTCAATAAACTTTTAATTTTGTGGTAGCGCTCCACTGTATTGCAGTGGATCGCATGCCTATCTAATGATAATCTTTTTATAAAAAAGTTGTTGCCTATGGCCGACTTACACAGTTCTATTGTCTCTTTGAGTTCCATTTTGTATGTATTTATAGGTGGAACCCTTTGTTTTGCAATTTGCTGTTTCTGCTGTTGTTGTTGCTGTTGCTGTTGTTTTTGCTGCTGCTGTTGTTGTTTCTGCTGCTGCTGCTGCTGTTTTTGCTGCTGCCGTTGTTGTGGTTGCACTTGTTGTTTTTGCTGGTGGTTTTTAAGTTTTTGTTGGTGTTTGTGTAGCACCTGCGCTATTGTGTTTGTTTGTTGTTGTTGGCTCTGATTTTGAGTTAGCTGCGTTTGTTGTTGCTGCTGGGATTGCTGTTGCTCTTCCCTCTTCCTTCTTAGCATTTGCTTTCCTTTAATGGCTAGTACTCTTTGTTGTAGCATTTTGATGCTACTACTAATTGACTCCATTTCTTCCTCTTCGTCTTCCGATTCGGTTGACGCCAAGGAAGCGAAGCTGTTCCCTTTCTGATGTTGGTGAACATCTGAAGCGAATGGGTTGCTGTCGGTAAATTGTCCGGGCGTTGATTGCGCCCCTTCCCTCACTCCACCAAGCAGAGTGGAAGTTGGTAGGGAGGGGCGTTGTGCTAAGGTGGCAGTTGGCCTTAGCGCCCCCCTTCTCTTTGTCTTCGGTTCTGTTTGGCTTGAACCACTTGACGCCTCGTCTGATTTATCTGCGGATCCCGTTACTGGCATAACGGACCGCTCTTCACCATCCATCGCGTGATGATTTTATCACTCACTATCACTCTATCAGTTTATTTTGTTTTTTTTTTTCAATTGAACAAAAAAAAAAAAAAAAAAAGTCTATTCGACCCGGAATCGAACCTGCTACCTTTCACTTGGTAACCGGGCGCACTACCTCTGGACTAATTGGAGCCCTATATCACTTTTGTCAAATTCTTTTATACTGGTATTACTACCCAACCGAAAGCCGAAACACGTCAATACTCTTCGGAGCTCAATGAACGACTCGCAGAAGCCGCACCCGGTTTGGAGTTGATTATCATGGTACTTAGCATAAGACTGATCAACTCCACAAGTGAGTCATCTGTCTGCAGAGTTGACAGCGCAGTCATGATTGTGGATGCGTTGACGTTTAAGGCACCCTTTATGTCCAATAAAGCGAGCATTGTGGGCAATGCAAGCTACATTATAGTAACTTTTCTCCATTAATGTGAAATGTGGATCATTTCTATACTGCTCATCATGATGTCCTCTACCGTAGACAGGTTAATATCTGAGGATCTTTGTAGCTAGGCAGATATTTTACCGTACAGACCAACAGACCTGTAGGGTTTAAAGCTATGCATCGCCCAAAACAGCTTGTCTCTTGTAATTAGACCCTGAATTTTTGTCACGGTTACAATAGTTCTGTTGTGGTCGCTACTGACCGGGAATAGGGAGCTACCTGGAAAGTGGATGTCCAGTAGCAGGTTGAATGATTCATAGCTTGACATTGCCCAATAGCCATCTATTTTTTTCAAACAGCTATTCATCATAAGATTTGTAGAGTTGATATTTCTTCACTGCGATGCCTCAAAGGTTTCTGTTACTTTGTCACAGAATGAACTCCAGGGTTGTCGCTTTGCCTTCCTTAGCTCTTTTTTATAAAAAGTTTTCTGCAAACGCTTCTAAGCAGTCCTAGTGCTGGTGTCCACCAATGCGGCTTTTACTTGCCTCTAGCTTGAGAGGTTAAGAGAGCAAGAAGCAGCCATAGCCTGATTGAGAGTCAGGGTAAAATCCTTGATTTTCACGTCAAGATCGTTGGTGTCACGCGGAGGACTTCAGAGTTCAAAGGAGAATATTTATAAAAGTGTTTCTCGGTATTTTGAGCAATCAGTTGTCCGATTATTCCGAAATGCTGGTTGGCTGAGAACAGTATTGTAGGGTGGATATCTCGCACGTTGCCATTTTTTCATAGCTTTTCTTTTTTCTGCTGTTAGGTCCATTATAAGCTTGAATATTTCACTTCTGCTACCTTCATGGTTAGATGAGATTAGATTAGATGGTTCTGGGAGGTGGTAAAATGAATCCTAAGTATATGCGGCCACAGATGGGTCTATTGTGATGTTTCCATTACTCCATTTAGAGCTCATTTATGATGCCGCAATTTGTGAGAAAGGCGGCTAAGTCTTTAGCCGGCAGCTATGTCCACCGCTTCGAGGTAGAATTTACCTTGGTAACGCTGACGTGTTTCCATTAAACCATTGCAGTTACATGTCGTAGTATGTGTTCTGCTGTTTCCAAGTCCTCGTTGCACAATCTGCATATATTGTCTTGTGCTATGACCGTGGTCATCAGGTATTTTTTTATACAGTCGTGCCCTTTAAAAAAACTGTGATCAGTCGAATCTGCCCTCTACTTAATTGTAGTAGTTGTTTAATTTTTTTTTGTGGCAACTGCTTGGCATACGTTTGGCATGTCTGTTTCCTTCGGTTTCGCTCCACAGATGAGGCTGGTTTAAATACTTCCTTTTATGGCGTTTATTGATAGCCAACAGAATGGTCTTGGCATCATGAACTAAGATGCGGATGCTTTTCTGGCTAGTTCGTCCGAAGTTTTGATTTTATTTCAAAGGCGTTAATTCCAAGTAGGGCTGCTCTGCTGTCGGAGAGATTGTAGATGTTTTTGTTTGTTATTTATCTGTTTAGATTCTCTCGAATGCAAAGCATCCATTGATTCCATTTCAGCCAGAAATACGGAGCTGCTTGTATCCATACTGGCATGTAGGGATGTTTTAGTGCGAGGACCGTATACCCCGGCTCAAACTCCTTCATTTGTTTTGGATTCGTCTGTGTACCTTACATGTAAGCCCTTGGCAAATATTGTTTTTTTTTTTTTTGTTACCAGTTAAGACGGTCTGGAAATGTAACCTTAAAGTTGTGCCGAAAGTTATATCGTGTTAGACAGTTGTCTGTTAAGTGTACTCCAAGTAATTCGTTTTTCCTGAATTCGTGAAGGATTGCAGTATGAACTGTTGTAGTTTGAAATGTGATTCATCTTCTGTGATAAGCATGTAGGTATTTGCCATTGCTTCTTTCATGATTCCTAGATGACAACAGCGCATCTGTTGGTGGGATTTTCATTGCATCAGTTGCACAGACACAGGTTAGTCTCTGTTTTATGCCACCAAACGGCTCCTGCAAACGTGATGATAGGTCTCGTTATTGCCGTGTACATTGAGAATGTCATTTTGGGATTAAGTCCCCAGTAAAGTCGTGGCGTTGGCAATAGTCTTAGAAAGATGTGTGTTCCACGTAACTGTGATTCCTAGATATCTTTACCGAAGTGTGGCATTTCTGAGACTTCCTCGCCTTCTTCTCTTAGTGAATCTAACTACTATATAGTATAGTGCTTTTCTTGGGATTGACTTTGAGGACAAATTTGGTGTACTATTCAGCAACTAGGTTCAGAGTCCTCTGGAGGCGATCCGAGATTTTATCTTCGAATTTACCTCTGATTAGGATAGCAATGCCATCTGTATATCCTTGGACTTAGAAACCATCATTGCAGAGAGTAATCAGTAGTTCATTAACTACGATGGACCATAATAGGGGTACTCCTCTCTAGAGGTATTCTTTCGTAGCTATCAATTGAGCTTATTGCTGCCTAATGAGGTTTTTATCGTTTTATCTTCTTGCATATATTTTATGCATTTTTGAATACCTCTATATATCTGGGAGAATTTTGTGTTGTCAAATGCTCCTTCTATATCGAGGAAACAACCAACCTTGTCTCTGAGAGGCTTTTCAATCCTTGTGGAGAGATTTTGTAGAGTGCATGTGGTTGATTTCCCAGGTTGATAGGCATATTGATACTTGTGAAGCGGATTCGTTTGAAGTGCTCTGTCTCTGATATGTCTGTCGAGGATTTTCTCCATAGTTTTGAGGAAAAATGAAGTGAGGCTGATTGGTCTATATAGTATAATTTTGGTAGTTCAGACGGTCTTCGTCTTACCTTAGGTATAGATTTAACAGCAACTCCCTTCCACTTTTTTGATAAGCATCCCCACGCGTAACTTGCCCTGAATAAGTTAATTAGTACAGATAGCAGTTGCGGGATGCCCTTTTGTAGTAAAGCTGGGAATATTCCATCCTCACCAAGAGCTTTGAAGAGTTGAAAAGTTGATTGCCCAAATTATTTTGCTTTCTTGAAAAATTTCCTATGATCTGTTGCAGTCCTCTCTGAATGGTCTAATTACCCTTCTCTGCGGAGGGTTTTCTTGGGCTTCTGGAATTATGATCTAGTCTGGGAAGTGTTTTTCGGCTAAGAGCTGTAGCCTCTGTAGTCCGTTTTCCTTTATGTTTACAGGAGGTATATTTTTCCAGGCTGCATTACGTATTTTTTGAGTGAATGTAAATGCCTCATATTCCAATTCGGTTACATCAGACAACAATTTGTGAAAAACTAAACTCTGATCTAATAAAGCCCTAAAATACTACCAATCTGTGAACTTGTTTGTAAAATCTAAGTTTGAGTCTGTCTTTACAGACAGAGATTGATCCAAACTCAAGTCTTTTCAATCTTCTATTAACAAACAATTTATTGATACTTGCTTCGTTATGAAGAAGTCAAATAGATCTGGCCAATATGTTGGCTTACCAGTAGAAAAGAAATCACATCCCTCTTCTTTGATCGCTTTTGATAATTCATGTCCTTTTGTAGTGGTCAGCCGGGATCCGCCATGTGTATGTTTAGCAGTGAAATCACCGCCCATTACAAATCTGCGTTTATGTTTCAGTAATAGATTTTTGTACTGTTCGCAACTGTACTGAAAATAAATAAAGCTTGGCAGCTCAATGTGACAAGCTGACTTGACATTTAATCCTTATTGAACCTATCGAAAAGTCTGACATTGAAGACAACAAAAAATGTTTGTTACAGGGCAACGGTATCGGCTTTGTTCTGTACTGCCTTTATAAATAAATAAATAGAAAGTCTTGGTTAAAGTGGATAATAATGCGCTTGCTTTTCACTTTTTAATGCACATTTTCAGCTCTTACGAAGGACTGAATTATCACATATCAACGCCATTGATCTGCGGACATTTCAGTGGCAGAATGGATAATTTGATTTAATACATATTGAAAAGGATAAAAGCATTAGTGCATTGGAATCAAATTGATTGACCGTCATTATCGAAGAGTTCATCGCCTGATAAAATACAAATTGTCAAACAAATTGACATATTCGAGTGAAAAGGATACTCCAATATTGCTTTCGTTATCCAGTATTTTCATTTCCCAGAAAGACGAGGATACGATTTCTGTCTCAAATTATGATGCGGAGGAGATATATTACATGTTCATCAAGCAGAGTGCTTATCCCCTTATTTCGTCAGTAACAACCACATACTATTTGTAAACAAGTATCCAGTATCTTTCACCTGGTACTAAATCTGTTCCTTGTCATAGATCGTGAAATCTGCCAGTGACAAATCTATGTCAATTGCAAAAGCAAAATTCTCTACTGGCATAGAATCAATACCATCATCATCGTCATCGTAAGGATGTGGCCATCTTTCCTGAAGTTTTAGTTACTTTAGGATAATTACCCTGGGGCTAATTCGCATTGGGTTTACTTGAGATTTCAAATGTTAAGCTGACACTTTGTAAGAAGGATACTGGTACAAATATTCCCTCTCTATCCAACACCATAGCCGATAATTCGTCATTAACTGATGACAGGAAGAATGCGACGAGAGATTTGCTTCCGCATCCGTTTACTACGCTCTCGAAGGAAGGAAAACTCTTAATGTGCGATGTTGTCATGAAAATTCAAAGTCAAAAAGGATTCTGCGATTTCAAGGATAAAAACGTCAATCAAAGGTACTCGTAGCAGCCATCCGTGTCCATCTCAAAAAGACCACAACGTTTTAAATTCACTAATTTTCAACACAACATGAAAACGGGGCACTCATGAAGAAAGGACTCGACCAGGACGAAAAGCTTGATGGTGTCCCGTTTCGATTATGGTATTGTGGTTCACTTGGTCTTGTTAGTTTTATCGGCATTCGTATTTATTTCTTTTTATTGTGCCCTTCCTGTCCACTCGTTTTCATTTTTTTTTGCTGGAGAGTTCGTCCTAAAAGTCATGGAACTGTAGCACCCCATTATGCTGTCCAATCCATCTGATCTGAATTTGACAACGTCCTGCGGGTAATGATTCATAAAACTTTGACAGACATTCATGCGATCATGATCTGGGGTAGTAGTAGAGAAAAACTTGGTGACAACAACCACAACGATATGACTATGGGAAACGTAGTATGATACATAGAAATGTTGGTGTAAAGGAAAGAAAGAGCGAAAGTATGAATGAACTAAAGGACGAAAGAACGAAAGGACTTAAAGACGACAACTACATGAAAGATGGGTGATGGTTTTTTGAGATGGGGGGGAGGGGTGAGTTAAATTTCAATTCTAGCGGTTCTCGATTCATTCCCTCTCATTATATTCACACAAATAGCAGTAATAAAAATATCCTCGTTGTTTCCGGTTTTGCTCGTTTCCTTCGCTTACTGTTAAGGACCTGTCAACTTGTGTCCAATTGAGGAACATAATTCAATAAGAGGTCATTTGTCATTGGGGGACATTCAAGAAATTTTTCGGTGTTTCCGTTCCGTAGTACGAGTAAGCTACTACAATTC
The DNA here is from genome assembly GCA_963966105.1 of Volucella zonaria. NCBI lineage: Eukaryota > Metazoa > Arthropoda > Insecta > Diptera > Syrphidae > Volucella > Volucella zonaria. The sequence goes on from OZ014530.1 coordinate 50,318,165, forward strand.
ATGTCTTGCTGGTTCTTGTTTTCCTATTACTCGATGCTTTTTGGGCAGACGGACCAGCAGACGACGGTGGGGGGAATCGCCCAAAAGGAAGTGGATTGCGCGAACTGAGCTCTCCCCATCTTATTGGAGAATTCTCTGACTGATTTTCTTTGGGGTTTGAGAAATTTGGGATGGACGAGTACCCGTACGTATCCGTACACTGGGGTTCATTGTCGAGTTGGATTTTGAAAATTATTTGACATCGAAATGGTGGTGGAATTTTTTTGATTAATTGAAAATGTCTTATTGTATGTGACATTGGTTTTTCTCTTTTTGTAGAGTGCCTTGGCCTTGAGTCCTTTTTTGACAGGGAGTGAGTTGGAACCCGTGCGTTGGCGGTTAGGGGTGTTTGAAGGTTATAGGGTGACTCAGAGCTAACCAAGCTTGACAGTTAGTACAATTTTCAAGGAGCATAGGGCTTCTAAATGAATTGCTGTAAATTAAACATGATTTGTCTGGCGCTATTTTGTTTTTCTTTCATCTGTGTTGTGGTTAATTGTAATTGGATCCTATTAAGGGTGAATGAGCGTATGGATTTTGGGTAAAGCTGGTCATTTCAGATTTTCGAGGCCGACATTGCAGTGAAATTAGTTGGTGCTGGAGGTGGAGAAATGAAGTTGTATTTTTAGTACTTGTATAAAACCCCTGCTTTACAGTGTTAATCCGTACTAGACGTTGTACGATACCAACTTTTCTGGGCGATCTGCATTACGCTTATTGACTATTCGAAAATTTCGGTTTGAGTTAGTAGCGCGACAATTAAGTTAGTGATGTAGTACTTGCTTTACCTCCTAGTAGCAGTCCCCGGCCAAGTACATGTTTAAAACTGCAGGTGTAAACGATCTAGCGTTTCTAGTCTAGGCAACGTGGGTTAGCACCCTGCCTCACTGAAAAATGCCTGCTATAGACACCAACATTACGCCTCCGATAAAGAATGATCGAATGATGATGACTTTTGGCTATTGTACCCGGACTAAGATTGGTCTCGGGACCTTCCTCGACTCAGGCAGCGAAGGATTATTCCCATTGGAAAGTGAGTTTCTTCGATATAACTTCACAATAATGGGAGTGAGTGAAGTAAGATATTTCGGCATGGGAGAGTACCAAATGTGTAACACTGTGCTACTCTATTCAGCCAAGCACTCCGGCAGTCGCTGTGAGTCCGGAATAGATCTGCTGCTGACACTTTCATACATATGTACATCACACAACGGCTTAATTTCCTGGCACCCACCTTGTGTAGGTTGTTATCGGCCAGATTCCGGATTAGAGTACGGCGCGGTACGTCACGATCATACAGTATTACGAATTACAACGAATGCCTCGACTAACAATTCGGTGATCAGTCGATGTTTCAGAAGTTGTCTTTTAGACGTCCGAAACAGACGAGGAGCCGAGATCACCACCTTATGGTAGGTACTATTCAGTTAGGCACTGCATCTGTTCAAAAACTCCGCAATATCACCAGAATGCCTAGGTATGTCATCGATAGACTAAAGATCCCATTAGTACGCCAACCAACAATTAAGAGATCACTTTTTCTTGGAGTGGAGCAATCAGCTGCTCACTGGCAACAACCATCAAAGAACATTGAAACTCTGTGGAAAATGTTTTCACATCAGAAGCAGAAAGTATTGTTGGTAGATGGCGGCAAGACATAGTACATGGCTTACAGAGAATACCTGGAGGCGGATTAAAGAACGTAAGCGACTTAAAGCTCGTTTTGTAGATACCCCAGCAGTAGGGAGGAACGAGCTAGAGTCTGTGTATCGAAAGTAAATGACAAATATGCAGCGCAGCAAAAGGCGCGACATACGTAACTATATCAATGCCCTGGCCGCAGAAGCAGATAGTAGAATAACTAAAGAGCTGACTGGTGGTCATCGCTCTAGCCAACATGCGTTGAAAAGCCTAGATATCTCCGTATTCGTTTCGGAATAGGCTCAGCACAAGCGATCGGATGGAAGGAGAATTTTGGTACGGTCCTTAACCATGTGTTTGCCAGCAATGTGCATCAAAATCAAACTAAACTAGCCAAAGAAACAATTTTTCGAATTCGTACCTCAACTCTCTGTAAGAGTGGGAAAGCTACCACGCTAGTTTGTGCTAGCCGCTCCAATAACATGAGCATGAGAGAGCATCGGAGTCAGAAATTTTCACCGACGAGTGGAAGAGGGGAATAATTTTCAAGCTCCCTAAGAAATGTAGTCTTATGGAGTGTGAAAATTGGAGAGGCATTTGCGTCCTTTCCGCAGTTGATAAGGTAATAGTCAAACTAGACCTTCAGCGAATAAAGGAACATCTGGAAGATACACTCAATGCCGAACAGCAGGTTTATACTCTGGGTCCTCCAGTATCGACCACGTTAATCATTATTGAACAGCTGAATACCGGTCACCAATTCATGGATTTTGAGAAGGAGTTCGATAGTATGAACAGGCAGTTTATCTGGCTTACATTAGGCAGTAGAGGTATACCCGTCAAATTAATGGCTATTATGAAAGCAACCTAAAACACCATGTTCTACATAAAAAAAAGTTGTCAGAGGAAATCGAGATCCACAGTGGGGTCTGACAAGGTTGCATTCTATCACTGATGCTTTTTTCTATTGATGGTTAGTGATGAGCTGCGAGTAGCCTTATCTATTGGAAACGGAGGAGTTCGTTGGACTCTTACATTTCAACTCAAACATTTGGACTATGCATACGGCATTTGCTTACTCACAGGATTATGGATCTGCACCAAAATAAACACTGCCAAAATCAAAATAATCAACCTCATCAACTCAAGTTAGCAAGAGTAGAGAGTTTCCAATATTTCGAGAGAATTGTCTCTACCGAAAGTGGAACCGAACTGGATATTGTCAATTGAATCGGCAAAGCAAAGTCTCCATTTAGAATGATGCCCATGATATGGCGAGGCAATACAATCAGCTTAAATGCCAGAGTACGACTGTTCTGTTCAAATGTTGGATCCGTGCTGCTGTTTGGGTCCAGTAATTGGAAGGTGACCGTATCTTTAACGAACATCTTTACCAAAGAACTTGTCAAGAACCAATGCCACAACCGTGGAACCGCGGAAGTGGCAGTGGATTAGACATACACTTCGAAAAGGCGATAATTCCATAGCAAACTAGGCGATGCAATGGAATTCTTTATCACAGGACGGTAGAAGAAGGGGTCAGCCGAGAAATACAAAGCGGAGGAGTCGTGGAAATTGGGGAAGAATTGCAGTGAGCTTAAGCTCATTGCCAGGAACCGTGCAAGATGGTGCGGAGGCGTAGTTGAGGCTCTAGAAACCGGACATAAGTAAAACAGTAAAAGTGACTTTTCTTCCACGTCTTGTAAACAGCCGTATGCAACCTAGGTTTACAATCGTCCGCTTGACAATTTAAAGCACCATACATCTTCTAAAAAAATTTGTAAGCTTTTCGCAATTGAGTTCTCCCTTTTCTAATTTTCTTTGGCTGCCTTATCAGCGGGAAGGAGCCAAAGATCTCCAGGTTCTGAGAAGAATGAAGGAAAGACATCCAACTAAGCAAAAATGTCGTGAGTCAACTTTAATCCTTTACTAATATGGAAACATTTGCAACGTATTTTGCCGGATCTTACTAGGGACCACAACCGATATTCTACTAAAATCGAAAAATAATTTAACCCAGTTTGTAAATGAGCCCACACGATTACCAGACGTTGATAGTCATACCGCCAGCACCCTGGTTTTGTTTTAAACTTTTTACCCTGATAAGTACTGCGTTGATGTGTACTCCCCTCTAGTCTCGTCGGACCATTGTGTCATATCAGCTAATTTCTCGTACACCCACCACACAGTTAGGGAAAAAATTCATAAAGGAACAGTATGGCAATACGAAAAAGCCAATTGGAGCGGACTAAAACACTTCTTTTGGAATTTTCTGGTCATTTTGTTTGCTCGATAACGACGTGGATGCCGCTACTGACATGATCACAGAAACTATTCTCTTTGGAATGAGCTGCTTTATCCCTCATCGGATGAAGAGTATCAAATCAAAAGAAAAAGCAATGTACGACTCGATCTGTAAAGAGGCTGCCAGGGTTAGAGAATTGTTTTTTCGGTCCTACAAGACCAACCCAACAGTGGAAAACCGAAAAAAGTTTAAACGAGCCAGAAATGACTGCAACGTCTTTCTCAAGCGTGTGAAATTCCAATACGATCATAAACTGAGGCAAAAAATACTGCAAGTTGAACTGACAGAGTGCTCATGCTAAAACCAGCAGCAGTAAAGAGCTCATTTTGTGCAGGAGGTGCAATGGCCGTATATTGAGAGGAGCACTCCAGATAGACAAAAAGCGGTCATGTGGAGTTGCTGCTTATGACCTAATGACTAAAGGTGGCTTCGGTATCGTAGTGGAGGATTTGAATACCACCACCGCAATAATACCGCGCTTAAGCACGTGATAGGTGTGCTGTACATGAAGTTTCACCTGATAGGCAGTGAACATCAAACATTGCAAATAACTGACGAAGAATGGCCAATCGCCTTTCTTATGTTCAAAACGATATCAGTAAGTAAGCCGATATCAAAATGTGACGCTGACCCAATTTTATCGCAGCTCGACAAAGTCATACCCCAGACGTGAGTAGGGCTCATGCCAGAATGCAAATTATGACATTGAAAGAATTCACCTACGGGCTATCAATTCTGAGAAGCAGGCAAATGGGTTTGAGGATGGAAATCGATAGGGAACTCGCAGCACCCTTATATCATTACACACCTGGAGACAATACTTAAGCTGCAGTGGTTTAAACAGGTCGGCAATAATATCGTCTATGTAGCATAGACTTCAAAATCTGATTGCTGATATCGGACAAAGATCGCGTAAGAGACGAAAGAAGCACTTTGTGATGATGCTGAATGGCAATACTGAGATTGAAATCGCAACTAAGGCCTTCAGGAACAAAGCGTGAGCATCAATGGCGTTTCTATTAAATTTAAACGAGCAGAAACAAAGGAACAACATAGGCACCTCTGGAAGAAAAAAAAATAACCAGACGACAAACGCTCGATAGTTGCATAAGAGCGGTGATATGAGAGGAGTGAAGTTTGGAAGTTCTGACAAGAAAATAAATGTCAAAAATGTAAAGTCCGAACCGAAATCTCCAAAGATAGAGAAAGAAGCAGACTGGTTACCGGTGATGATGAACAATATACCGCCGTCAGACAGAATTAACAATTCAATCTGGTCGATAACGCACAACATTTCTCCAATCTTAAGTTCGACAAGTCTGCTGGATCCGATGGCTTAACTGTCAAGTAGCAGATGATTAATCGAAATGAAGCATACATTAACTCGTCTCTAAAATCTGAGTCGGCGAAAGTATGCCCGACATATGAAGCCTGAGCATTGTTTGTCTGATCCTACAGAACTGCTCCAACTGCATAGGCATCAGTCTTCTTAGCATCACCTACAAGATCCTATCTACCATATTGTGTGAACGGTTGAAGCCCTTCGTCAACAACATGATTGGCCCCGATCAGTGGTTGTGTGCGACACGTAGCCTTCTAATATATTACTGAAGTTAGATACATTGTAGTAAATTTAATAAATTCATTGAACACACTCAGAGGAAGTTAAGCCTGACATAATTAGACTAAAAAGGTCTATCCTTTCCGGTCCATTGAACGGCGAACATCTTCTGATTGTAATCTCTAGCAATCGTGTTTCACTTACAAGAATAAAAGGTTAGGAAAGTCCGCCTTGGATCAAATTTTCACATTACGGCAGCCACGATCAAACACAATTGCTGCCTGAGATCAACTAAGAAACGGAGGTTTCTTGCTGCTTGTAACGCCGAAATTCTTATGAAAAGCACGTTCGAGTCTACCAAACGATTGGCTTTTTTTATAAATGATAGTTGTAATTTTCGTAGTACTGCCTCTCATTTAATTTTTCAAAATTGGTACTATTCGCTTGTTGCCAAAATTGTAAGACTGAACGATTATAGCTATGAATGCGCTTCGTCCGAGAAAGGAACTCTTCAAAATCGCATAAGTAAAAAGTTTTTTGTTTTTCATGGATGGAATTCCATGGGTATGGTATGGAATTCCATGGGTGAAACTACATTAAATCTCCGGCTTTTATGGAGACAAATCGGGCTTAAAGAAGCCCAAAAAAAAAAATCACTATATAAACGTTGCATCTAAGACTAAAAGGCAAAAGCAGTGAGAATTAGAAAAACAAAATTCCACAAGCGTGGAAGAGTGGAGGAGTGGAATTATTTTCAGTTGAAGTTTCAGAAAACAGAGGTAGCAATCTGCCAAAATGTCAAAATTGTTAGAATAATTCAAAGCTAGTTAATTCCGGGAATCTTTATTCAGTTACCTGAAAAGCCATAAAGAAATATCCCTCAAGGAGCACTATATACGACAAGATTCCAATTTAGACCTAGCCGAACACCACTGGAAGATTTCCTCATTGCTCGTCTATCAACCTTCGGTCCTGATGACAATTTAATAACGACAAGCAGCGAGATTTATTACCGCCAATCATTTCACGTTCCATCTTTCATAAAATGTGATATGTTCGCGTCAGATTTTCCAGCATCGACGTCAATAACAATCTCGGAGCGGCCCATATCCCTGCAACCCCTGTGCAATGAGTTCTTTGATTCAAATACAATTACGATTCCATGAAAAGCGAGAACACAAATTTATTTACTTTATTTTGTTTTTCCTACAGACAAAGTTAGAACGCGGAAGTCTACCAAACTGAGCATTCTGCACGATGCTGTGCCTTCCGATTTTTTTATTTTTGTTTTTTTTTTTGCAAGGACCCCAAGGCTAAGTAGAAATCATCACAGCAATTTGCGCCATTTGCGTGCTGGAGTATCACCATAAAACTTTGTCCTTTCACGCACAACTCGTATCACTTGAATCTTACTCCCCCGTCCACATATATTTTAACGCAGGACACAATTTAATATTCCATAAGGGAGTAGAAGGAATCCATCTCGTCCTACTGGTATACATGTGTAGTACCCTCGGTATCACGCCCTCCTATTTCGCGTGTATGTATATGTGATTCATACTCCAAATCATTATTCATCCCTAGCAAATGCCTTTAATGGGGCATTTATCTTTCAATATGTCACCAGGGCATTTGGATTCGAACAAACACAAGAAAAAGAAGAAAAACACCGTCGAGGAGTTTCGATATCACACGCACATGTCACACCCTTCATCCCTTCATAGCGACAATGTCGATAAACTGCAAAACTTACTCCTGCATAAAGCCAAATCCAACAAGGGGCCATAGACGTTGCCTTCATCTAGAGCGCCACCCTCTCATTATCCACCCTAAAACATACAAATACCTATCTGGTAGATTCGACCTGACAGACAACATCTGTTGATAGAATTTTTTTTTTTTTTATGGAAATCGAAGTTACTTTCACAAAATTCAATCGAACATCCTTTGAATTTGATTTGTGCTTCCAATTGTCGAAGGATATTTACCACTCACTGTGTATCATCTACTCTGAGGGTAACCCGTCCAGCTTGGGAAAACCCCTGAAGAAGCTGATTTTTTTGGATAAACTTCTTGTTAATAACATTAGACAACACCACTCTGGCAGAATATGGCCAAATGATCCCTTTTCGTCCTTTTCACCGCGTGCGTCTTCATTTCCCATACTTCTTGGGCTCTTGTGGTGGCAGGACAAAGTTTAACGTTCAAACTAAGACCCCGTCGGACATGTGTGTGCCCTTGGTTCATGTCGGCTGGGGATGTATATCTTGAACTTTGGATGGTTATTATCCACACCCTTGTCGTTTTGTTTGCTCATGTGTGTTGGTGTGGGGTGTTTTCATGTGTAAGGTTGTGTGTCAGTCTTGTTACGCACGATTTTTATGCTTGATTAAATTTTGAACTTGGTGCATATGATTTTCGATGATGATGTTCCATTCTGGTGTCCACTGACTACGAACCCCTTTTTCTTCTTCTTCTTCTTCTACGTCAGCATCCATCATCATCAGCATCTTCAGTATCATCATTATCATCGTAGTCGACGCAGCCATCTTTTTCTGCTTCAGTTCATGTATTTTAGGAATCATCGGAATAAGCTAATTTAGTAGAGACAATTTGACGCAGATGTTACTGTGCTTGCTACTGTATAGTACAGTGTTGAGCGCATGCACATACATGGACACTAAGGGTGGCAAGATACTTACGAGTATCTGCTTAAAATAAGAAGGGCTTCTTCAAGAATTCGTCTTTAAGGGAATGTAGGAACTTTTGTATCATATCGAAGCACAGTACCATAGACAACAAAGGGCATTGTTCTTTTTTGAAGTGAAATATGACAGACACTTTTAATGAGCAAACAGTTTTAAGAGCAAGCAAGGATCATAGCCGTTTTCCGGTGTAAACTCAAGGACTGCCCTACAAAAAGTTAACTACTTCCAGTGTGGGAGAGTGCTGAAAAGGCTGGAACTAGAGCCAGTTTTTCCAGAAACTCCATCTAAAGTTGACAACACCAATAGTGAGGCAAAAAATATTCGCTACACGAGATATGATAATAAATTGAATGAAACTCTCAGTCCATATCTTGGTGAATATTGAACCATAGGTGTCCTTCTTTTCTGTGGCTACCTTGTCGTAGCTGGGTGGATTAAGAGAAAAAGATCCTGAGGTTCTGTAAAGAGCCCAGCTGAGACTAAGGTTTAGCCACGGGATTATACGGTAGGTGTTACCCGCAGTCTACTCAGCTGCCCAAGGAGCGCAAATTCAGGACGCCCAAACCAACATACTAGATACAACCTTCTGCCAATTTATGCGTTGACCTAGGAGCTCCAATGATGTTTTGAAACCGATTACTCCTGGGCTCTTTCTACAACATGTTCGGTGGATAGAGTACCAGAGAGAGGTAAACTCCATTAGAATAGCTAGGTGGTTCGTAAGGGGCTGTTTTTGACGGCTTATCCCGAGAAATTGTAAAGGTTAAAAAAATCCCAAAATGGCTACGAAGAAGAATAAAATGTAAGATAATCGCACGGCGTAACGAGGCGCCAAGATTTACAGAATGTTTTACTTCCGCCGATCTATCCTTCTTTGTCGGAATTAAATGAAGCAACTCTTTTTCTTCTGTCTCGAATTGGGCCAAAATGGAGAAAGCACCACGAATGCCCTTGTGTTGAGGGCACAAGCTCCACTCTTGGTATGAGTCGAGGCCGACCTAAAATCTCTTGTCGATGTCAGAGTCATGGCACCCAGTAATTTTTGTAGCTCTACACCGGATCAGAACTAGATGAAAGACCATTCCTGCGTTTTAGGTTTAAACCGCAACCACCATAAAGCTCCCATTTGGGGACCTAACTCTTCAAGTCAGAACCGGACCAAAGTTCGGGGGGCCTTGACTACCACGGTACCATGTCTTAGGTCCTGGCTTAAGTTAGCGGGAGTCCTGTCATGCAACAGGACTTATAACCCGGAGCTTGTAACTGGTCAAATCGTAGTATCCTTCAGTGGCGTTAAAATCTGAAAACCATTACGGCAAGACCAGTGTTTGCTCTACGCTTGCTTTTTATTAGACAAATTCATTAATGGAAGAAGCCTTGATAATTGGGCGGGGCCCATCATTTGGGGCATTAGTTTCTGGATTTTAACGTAAACCACCTGTCATGTAGACTTATTTTTACGGGATGCCCATACATCCTTGGGAGCAAGGATACGCCTTGCCATCGCTCTCCGTCAATCCTTTGATACCAATTCGGAACTGTGTTGGAGGCACAAGTTCCACCCTTGTTATGAGTCGAGGCCGACCTAAAATCTCTTACTGTTCTTAGGGTCACAGCACCCAGTACTTATTTGCAACTCTACAATGGGTTAGACCCTTTCCCGCGATTTGGGTTTAAACCATAGCCACCAAGACGCTCCCACAAGGGGGTCTACCTCAACAAGTCAGGCCCGGACCGAAATCCGGGGGGCTCCTGACTACCATGGTACCATGATTTAAGTCCTGGTAGGGACTACCGGTGGTCCAGCTGCCAACAAGACCTATGACCGGCAACTTGTAACTGGTCAAATCATAGCAACCTTCAGAGGCGTCATCTGAAGATGTTTATGATAAGACCAGTAATATGCTCTGCCCCCGCTTTTTATTAGACAACCTCATTGATGGGCGAAGCCTTGATATTTGGGCGGGGGCCCACCAAGCGAGGCTCGATAAGTCCGTCATTGCTGCACCTAAACTCAGAGCGAAACGAAAAGATCGAGCAAGCTGTTCATAACTCAATTGATGCCCTTACCAAATATTTTGAACTGACATGTCTAGGCAGGAAAAACTCCTGCAGATCGCCCGTTCCATTTTAGATTCCATATTTCCTACAACCCCTATCTGCGAAGTTGCAAGTAAACTGAGTAAAACCATGCGTGTTGTGATAATGTGGCTTCAAGTTGCCTGACACCGTGGGCATATATCTAGTTTTTATAAAAAGGTATAAACTAAAGAATCTTAACTGCTATCCTGGCACTGGCACTGGCACTGTCACGTATACCGAAATCTTGGCGAACAATGAGAGTAGTCTTTATACCGAAAATCGGAAAAGACATCCTTACGCTTGCCAAGAGTTTCAGACTGATTACTCTGTCTCTAGTCTCCAGCATGGAGAGAATGGCCTAGCTTTGAGCTTTTTCGTGAGTGCTGACTGTGACCAATATGTGCTGGTGGGGATAAACGAAGGTTGCCAGTATGGTGTCGTCCTGTGTCCAGAGATATTATGCATGTCAGTTGGCTCACTGTTTGTAGCTCCCCTCATGCATATTCGTCCTCTGTTGTTTAACTCTATTCCTACGAACATTTCGTCTAATGCATTCATATCAGAACTCATATTGCTACGAAATCGACTTTTTCTGTGCTCAGGGATGTTTTCAACCAGAATCTTCACGGGTGGTTTGAAAACAAATTTAGGATAGGGCTTCTGGAGAATGACAGCAATAGATTCCACTGGGCGTTAGGAAATTAATCGCTTGCCTTCTAGTTAGAAAATGAAAGATTTCCTTCTCAATGGGGTCACGGGAGTTTCTCTGGAGAAGGCTCTGGGATTCGAATGCCCATATTGTCGGTATGATCTTCCATTTACAGTTTTGTTTCGTATAACCAAAACTGCAAGTGGCATAACTCCAGGATACCTCATTACAAAGCAAGTACTCACAGTAATCTTTGCCGGTAGTCGATAAAAACGCTCCATCCCATCTGAAAATATTCCTTCCAGATTTGTGAAGATGTTGCGTTTACGACATCTAACTTACCGATTACTTTTACCACTACGTTTAGTATCCAGGGGGCGTTGGAAATAGGTGGAGTCATCCACCTATAGGAAAACAGAATTTTCCTATCTTCTTCCGCTCAAAATACACCTGCCTGTTCAGTCTTACCCGTTCGTAGCCGCGCTGTAAAATAATCTCTGTCTGCCTGAAGATCATCTCTGTGTCTTTTTTTTTATTCATTTCAAAGGGTTCATCCTCAATCTTGTACACATTCCTTCACACTGCTTCAAACGCCGATCAGCTGGAAGTGATGGGCTAACACTGACATAGTATCCATATCGGACTTAGACAATTGATACACTTAGGCCTTGTCTGGGCGTCTACAGAAGCTCGTTGATGGTTGATTTAACTCCCAAACTTTCACCACCACTGGAATGGAGTAAATACCTCTTACTGTCCGAAACTAGGAATAGAACCAATTTGATATTGATGATTCTAAAGGAAAAGAGTTTCCACTCCCTCTTGGAAATACTCGTAGAATTAGACACACATTTTTTATTGGCACAGCCCCGGCTCAACCAAGAACGACTTTATTAAGTTTAGTACAAATTGCTGTTAAACTAAAACTAAAACCAAAAAACAGGGAAGATCGTGTTTGGGAGAGGTGATAATTGACAGTGTTTTGAAGGTACTTCTGCTGCAATGGAAATCGAACACATGTGAAGTTCTATTAGCCTCACGTAGCATTCAAGACAGTGGTTCTTTAAAACAAAACGCCGTTCGGTGGTTATTTGGACTGAAAACAGGAACAGACCTTAAATTGCGTGGGTTAGTATTAAAAAAATGTAATCCCGCATTGAGGGACAGTCGATGGAGCCGGTTAAAAGTTGATGTATATCGGCGGATTCACGACGTTTTCCCAGTGATAGTAGACCCAGTAATTTGAGTCGGTCATCATAGAGCGGAAGGATGTAGTGGTCGGCTAGATTATGGCAGCCTGCGCAGGACGAATCGTAGGAATCTATGTCTGCGAATATCTTTCTGATAAACCTGTATCCAGAAATATAAACAAAGAAGCCGCTTTGCCCCAAAAAGCTATCAGAACTGCAGCCAATTTCTCTATCCCTCAGACTACCCCTATAAAACGAAAACTGGTTGTCCCTTGGTGGAACTTCGACTTATCCTTACTACATAAAGAAAAACTGAATGTCCTTAAGGAATTCCAAAAAAAATCAAAATACACAAAATCTAATAAAATATAAAAAATGTAATGCGAAATTCCGTAGAAAGGCCAAGGAGAGTAAAGCCAAAACATTTTCCGAATTCACGGCAACTATAAATCCGAACTCCTCCCCCGCTATAATATGGCATAACATTCGACGGTTGACTGGTGATCCAAGTTCACTCACTATTAAAAACATAAACAACTTAGTAGACGCACCAGAAATATGTAAATACATAGCTCAAAACGAGTACTTTTCAACGGCATTTATCAATGCTAAGTCCGATTTTATGAACTACAATATTTACCTCCTCAATACATTTCTAATCCCACCGCACAACATATTGAACAACCAATCACTTTAATTGAGTTTGAAACCTCCCTTAACAAAGTTAATGGCAAAACACCGGGTAGAGATAGAATATCTTAAAAACCTCCCACTCGAAAATAAAAATAGACTAATTGAACTATATAACAGCATTTTGAACACTGCAGTTATACCACAAACTTGGAAAACTGCTACAATATTGCCCATACATAAACCAAATAAAGACAAACCCACAATCGAAGGTTATAGACCAATCTATCTCATCACCCAGCTTATCCAAAATCCTAAAGAAAATAGTTGCGAAACGTCTTTTATGGTTTGCCGAAACAAACAAACTAATCAGCCCCAATCAGGTTGCATTTAAAGCAAGCAGAGGATGTGTGGATGCACTCCTTCACATAGATTATTTTGTATCCAGAGCGTTATCAGCTAGAAATCATGTCTCTATACTCTCACTGGACTTTGAGAAGGCCTTCGATAGGATAGGTCTACACATTTTTTTAAAAAGTCTTAAGGAATGGGGAGTTGGACGAAATATATACGGTTATGTAAAATCATTGTTGACCAACAGGAAATTTTGTATAAAAACTAATAATGTTTATTCGTCCAACCATCCATTGCCAAACGGTATCCCTCAAGGATCACCTCTATCGGTAGTTTTATTCATAATTGCCTTCGATAACATAAATTCTATTTTACTAAAACATAAACTGTTGGATCACTGCATGTACGCAGATGATATTTATATACTATGTAAAGTTAGTGATATTAATAGCAGTAAGAGCTTGTTGAAATTAGCTTTGAAAGAAATCTTAGAATGGTCAATAATCTCTGGTGCAAAATTATCAATTCATAAATGTAAACTACTGCACATTTGTAAAAAATAAAATTGTTCAAAAGTAGATATTAACATTAATAATACATTAATAGAAAATGTTAATAATCTAAGTATTTTATGTTTAGTTTTCAATAACAATTATAGCTGGAAACAACATTAAAGAAATCTCTAACTCCTAGAACAAATATAATAAGATACTTAGTTTGTAAAAGAAGTAATGTACACATTAACACTCTTTCCCACATAACAAAAATGTTAGTTTTAAGTAAAATAGACTATGGTCGATATATATACGGGCAATGCCCGAAATCAATACATAAAATCACCAAACCTACGTACCATCAAGCTGCCCGGAGAAGTATAAACGCCTTTCCTACCACACCCATTATAAACATCCTTGTTGAAGGAGGACTACCAAGCATCGAGGAACGAAGAGATATGATTACATTAAAACTCTTTGCCAAACTTATGTTCTCCAGAAACTCAATCATTGATGAAGATATAAAAAGAGCAATGAATCAAAAACTTACCAAGATGATACCATCTGCAATCGCTACCATACTCGAAAAAGCAAAACAAAATAATCTCCCACTAAGGCGAAACCAGAGCATTACCCCACGCCACCCTCCATGGTCTATCAGTTCTGAGTCTATAATACTGACTCTAGCAAATTATAAAAAGATAAATACGAACAGCACAACATATCGTAAACTTTTTGCGAGTATTTCATCAAGCTTGAAATCAGATGGGTGGAATCTAGTTTTCACGGACGGATCAAAGACATCAGCAAACATATCTTTTGCCGTATCTCTCGAAAATGGTACGATCGCCTGCATAGGTAATCTACCCGAATTCGCATTAATTTTTACAGCTGAAGCCTTTGCGATTCTTCAAGCCGCGAAAACTGTCATGAAATAGCGAGGTAAACACGTAATATGCTCAGATAGTATTTCGGTCCTGAATGCAATAAAAAATCCGAATAACAATTCTGAGCTTATATCCGAAATCCGATACCAGCTCACCAAATCACCTAAAAATATTAAACTGATGTGGACTCCAGGACACGTTGGAATTCTTGGAAATGAAAACGCAGATTCTGCGCTTTTTATTCTGTTAGCCAACCTCGCTAACAATGCTCCCGTATATAGATTTGATATCTACACAAAATTAGACCTAGTAAAATATATACAAAAAATCACGACAACTAAGATAAAACATGATTGGAGCCTTTACCACCACCACTACACAAAAGCAAATCCTGGAAGACTGAAACCTGTCTACCCCACAAATATTCCCAAACATAAAGTATCTAACTTCGTTCGTTTAAGACTTGGACACACAGCTGCTTCGCATCAACACCTTCTTACAAACAACACCCCACCAATCTGTGACTCATGCAATACAATTATGAATTTAGTACATATATTGGAAAATTGCGCCGTACTTACACCTATTTTTAAGAACGTATTTAAGAACAAATCCATTTACGATATACTAAAAGATACCAATTGTACAAATATTGAGCTTATCGCTGAATTTCTAAACAAAACAAACATTATCATTTAATTATTGGGTCTATGACTTAATTCGTGCGGTTTGCTAAGAGATGGCGTAACTTGTATTATTCCATTGTTATTATACGATTGGAACATGCGTTTTAAAGCTACTGTCATTGTACGTCATTTCAGTGTATGTCATTCATTTGAAGCGTAAACAACAATAATTTTTTTTCACTCAAATATGTCGAACTTTGTGCCTGAAAAAGTGTTTTTGCGGGGAGTTCTTCTTCATTACTTTAATATGAAGAAAACTGCTGCCGAAAGCCTTCGTATTTTGATGGAAGTTTATGGTGAACATGCACTAGCTGAGCGAACGTGCCAAAAGTGGTTTGCACGATTTAAAAGTGGTGATTTTGGCTTGGAAGACGATGAACGTCCTGGGCAGCCAAAAAAGTTTGAAGATGAAGAACTGGAAGCAAGATTGTTGCCAAACACAAGAAGAGCTCGCAGAATCTTTGGGTGTCACTCGAGCAGCCATTTAAAAAGGTTTAAAAGCAGCTGGATATATTCAAAAGCAAGGAAATCGGGTTCCACATGAACATGTGAAACCCGGCCAACCAGCCAACCAGCCAAATCAACGGCCAAGCCGAATATCCATGGCGTGAAGGTAATGCTCTGTATTTGGTGGGATCAGATGGGTGTGCTGTATTATGAGCTGCTAAAACCGGGTGAAACCATCAATGGATAACGCTACCGAACACAATTAATCCGTTTGAAGAGAGCAGTGGCCGAAAAACGCCCGAAATATGCGACCAGACACGAGGCAATAATTTTCCATCATGACAACGCTCGGCCCCACGTTGCTATTCCGGTTAAGAACTATTTGGAAAACAGTGAATGGGAAGTCTTACCCCACCCGCCTTATAGCCCAGACCTTGCCCCTTCTGACTACCATTTGTTCCGGTCGATGCAGAACGCCCTCACTGAAATACGGTCCACATCAGAGCAGAATATCAAAAATTGACTTGATTCATTCTTGGCTGCCAAGCCGGAGCAGTTCTTTTGGGATGGGATCCACAAATTGGCAGAAATATGGGAAAAAGTCATAGCTTCAGATGGGCAATACTTTGAATAGTACTATTGTAAATGCTTTTCTTAAATAAACGTTCAAATTTTGAAAAAAAAAACGCACGAATTAAGTTATATACCAAATACTAAGAAGCTATGTTAGAACCAATAGTCTCCGCAGATAGGTTCGTCAAAAATTTTATATTATCATGTAATTTTAATTACTTGCTACTAAATAATAATAATAATAATAATAATCATAGTAAGGGGACCATACCTTGCAAGCATATTCGAGAAGTGGTTAGACATCCTTTTGAACCACCGCTTAACAAAGCCAAGTGCGGAGTTAGCTTTACTAATTATGGAATCAACGTGGGTGCAAAATTGAGTTCAGTATCACAGATAACGCCCAAGTCCTGCATTGAAGTGATAGAGGCTACAGCTTTTTTTTTTTTTTAAAAAAAATAGAACTTAACACTCAAGAGGGTATTACTACTCTTAAAATGCCGGAGCACATGTTAAGTTTTTCGGAAAATTGGATAGAGAGAGAGAGAAAGATTTTTGGGCTCAGTGGTTATTTCGCTCCATGGGTGACATCCAACATTTAATGGGGAGACTAAATTACTAGTGTAAATTGGACTTGATGTTATCTTTAGGCAACCATTCATCTCACAGGATTTTAGTTGCCTGAAAAAAAGTCTTTCTGTCACGACTGGTATTGAACCCCGAACAGTCCGATTGGGAAGCCAACATACTACCACTTGAGCCACACCCACCCACAATTTTGTGGCTAGGGTTGATACTCGTATGTAGTCAGCTCTTTCAGGAAGGAAATGTTAAACACTTCCTGGAGTAGGAGATGGCTTGGCATTTCTTTATGTTGATCTAAAGAAAGTTTTTGTTTTTATGGCACCATATTAAGAAGTGAGCACCTTGTGGAAGTTGAGAATTAGAAAATTTGGAAATTTACATAATAGGTCTGTTCTAGGACTCCAGATTTGTAAAGATTTGTACTAAGCCTGTTCCCGCGAGAAAAAATTTGTAAAAGAGAACGCATTTGAGAGAGTAATACTCTGCCAATTCTTACAAATTTCTACTGAACTGTCAAATTCGTAAAAATTTAAATTTATGTGAATTGCGACAACTTTATGCAAATTAGCATAAAAGATGACTTGGACATAGATATCGAGAAGAAAAAAGACCTTTATATTGAAGGGAGTTATTCGCCTAATGCAATAGAACTCAATCAATAAAATCGCAATATTGTAATAACCAATCTAAGAATCTTCCTCTTACAACTTCTTTTTCGTACACCCAACTCTGTTTTTACACGGTAGATGCGTTCCTCAGCAAACCGTGTAAATAAAAATCCGTGTAAAAAAATAGCTGAATATGGTATTTTCGGGAATATTTTCCGCAACTTTAAAATGTAAAATGAAAAAAATTGTAAATATTTGACTTCAAAACCGTGCAAAAAAGAATGATAAAACGTATATTATGTATTTAGAAAAAAAAAGCAATTCATTTTTATTTCGAAAAAAATATTAAATTACTACACATCTATACGTATATAATAAAAATGTAAATTAAAATTAAAGACCCCTCGCAAGTGGTATTATTGCGTATTTATTGCGGACTGGGCTAAAAATGTTACCATCATTGAACGAGTTTGCAGTAACCGCCGTTTACTTTGACTTCACCGCTGTATTAAAATCCGTCATTAAACATTGTTTTTTCGGCTTCTCCAGCTGCTTAAATAATTCTTGATATCCAGCTACACAAGACTTTGAATTTCTTTGAAATTTTAATGCACGCTCCATATCAGGATCATTAGTAAGGAAATGATGTTCCAAACTTACAGCAAACTTCAATCCTTAGGGTATTGTATCAGCCGTTAACGGCTGACATTCATCTACAACTTCGTCATTTTCCGAGTCATTTTCGTTGTTGTTATTAACTTCAATTAAATCCTGCTCATTCAATGGACTTTCAAGAATCAATTCATCGATGTCAACTGGAAGTCTTCGCCACCAATTTGATTTGATAAAGTTATAATTTCAGTTTATACATAAAGCTGATTTTTGTATTACACAACTTTCACTTTTAACGCATGATGGCCAAATTTTTTTCCAACAAACATTTAAAGTAGACTGACGCAGTTGTTTAATAGCGTAAGAAGCATGTATAATACACTCCATAATTGTAAAGTTTTTCCATGCTTCCAGAACGTTAGATTTTTTTCTTCTATAGAATCTAAAATGTATTTAGATGCTTGTTTTATGTAGTATATTTTGAATGCTGATATAATCCCCTGATCAAGTGGCTGAATCAGCGAAGCGGTATTAGGCGGAAAAAATAGCGTTGTCAATGAGCAAAAGTATTTTGAAGTCCAATCTTTTTTCTTCCATATATTTGCGGACTTTAGGAATAAAGCAATTGTTGAAATAATTTGTAAACAAATCTGTCGTCATCCAAGCCTTTTTATTCGCCATCAAATAAACTCAAAGTTGTGTAATGTTTTTACCTTTCAAAGCTCGAGGCTTAAGGGATTTGTTAATTAGTAGAGGCTTTAACATTTTATCACCAGATGCGTTGCTACAAAATAAAAACGTTACAATCAATCCGGGTAACTTAAGCTCTCAATATAAAATTGGCCCAATTTTGAATTCGAAAGGTTTTTACTCATTTTATACAGTTAAATTGCAAAAACATTGTGTTTCTGGGAACGCACCTCAAAACCTATTCATCTGAACGCATATGGGCACCATAAAGCTATCAACTGTCATATTGGTTCTTTGACAATCGTTGATTTTCTGTGACACATATAGATCGCGCCAAAATACAGTCGGTAAAAAGTTGTCTTTTGTGATTATCCAGGGTAATTTAGAACGGTAAGTCGTGTTTCATTTTTTAAAACAGTGATCTAGCACTTCGTAAAATATTAATCTTTATGATTTCGTTTAATTTAAAGTCAAATCAAGTAGAAATAAATTTTATACTACTGAATCTTCCCCTATTTAGAGTAACTTTGTCCCGGGCTAATGTTACCCAACGAGTTTAAAATGACTTATTCAAACGTGTGGGTAACATTGCCAGGAGTTATTATAGAATAATTATTGAGATTCTTTCATTTATATTTTTACCAGTCTGTTGCAATCTGTTGTTATCCTGTTTTTTCATAGTTTTTTTTTTTTAATTTTTACTTCCCGATATGAATAAATCAACGTGGCTCATTTAATTTCTATAGTTTTTACCTTAAAATAAGTTGAATATAGGATTAAATTATAATGAAACCTTATATAGATTACAACGCATTGTTATTGATTACCAAGATGTCGAGAATTTGACACTTAGGGAAGATCCTCTATAGATAGGCGACAGGTTTTAAACAAATTACATTTTAGTTTTCAGAATGTATTTTGATTACAAAATTATTTTATTTTAAAAATATATATGAAGAATGCACTTTTAATAAAAGGAAAATAAGATAAAAATAAAGCATATATACGTCGATCCATACAAATGGATTGTAATATTTATGTATGTTTGTTTTCTAAGATTCTACAATGCCTCGAAAAAATAAACATCCCACGCCAGGAAAGCGCCAGTATGGAACAAGATTCGATATACTGAAGAAATTTTAAACGAAGCTTTACATAAAATTAAAACATGCAAAATTTTCCAAAGAAATACAGCCAAATTTTATAATATCCCAAGAAGTACACTTAAGTACAAGTTAAAAGAGGAACACTCAAAAAATATGGGAAGACCACATAGTTTAACACTAGAAGAAGAGAATATTTTTGTAAGTCATATTGTGTCCTTAGCAGACATTGGAATACCAATAGGTATGCTAGATGTTAGAGTTGTAGTGAAAAAATACTTAGATGAAAACAGTAGGAATTTCCCAGCTTTTAAAAATAATTTACCTGGTTGGGAATAGGGTAAAATGTTTCTAGAAAGGCATTCATCTATCAAGCAAAGAGTTGCGCATACTATAAGTAGGAAACGAGCTCAAGTTAATAAAAAAATTATAGAAAAATACTTCGAGAACTTAAGGATATTCCTCCAGCCAATATTTATAACTTTGACGAAACCGGTTTCCACGACAATCCTAAAAACTCTAAACTACTCTTCCGACGGCAGTGCCGAAATCCAGAAATCATCAAAAATTCTACTAAGTCGTGCTTCACCGTCATGTTTTGTGGAAATGGAACCGGTGAGTTCATTCCGCCATTTATAATTTATAAGGCCAAACAAAAATGGTCCGATTGGCTAACTGGTGCACCGCCGGGAACTAGAATGGCTGTGACTAAGTCAGGTTGGATAGATAGTGAGACATTCGATGAGTGGTTTGAGAGACAAGTGTTACCGGTACTCAAGAAGATAGAAAGCAAGTAGGCAATAATTGGTGATAATCTAAGTTCTCATATAAGTATTAAAACATTAAGATTGTGTGAAGAAAATGATCTGTCTATTGCAATTCAACACACCTGCTGCAGCCACTAGATGTAGCCTATTTCAACTCCCTTAAAACTAACTGGCGTTCTGTTTTAGATGAATGGAGACAGACCAAAAGAGGAAAAATAACAAATGCTCTGCCTAAGACCGTTTTTGCTCCTTTATTAAGGAAAACATTGGAGATGGGTGAGAAAACGGGTGGGCTAAATATTATTTCAGGATTCAAGGCAAGCGGTATATGTCCCTTGGATGTTACAATACCTCTGAAAAAAACTACCAGATTATGGCAAGCCAATTGAGGAAATAAAGGAGTCAATTGGGGAAAGCTTTAAGACTTATATCAATGAAATTCGAAGTGTTGACTTGGGGGTAACACAAAGACAAAAGTTTCAGATCCCCGTTGCGGCTGGGAAAAGTGTGTCAGTAGAAGAAATATAAAATTTTTATAAAGAAAGAGAAACAAAAAAAGAGTCTATGAAAACAAGTGCTAGGAAAGGACGACCAATTTTTTCAAAAAGGAATATCGCTCCTAAACCTAATAATATCAAAAAGAAGAAGACAGAAAGCAACGCAGTGAAGTTAGTCACGCTAGAACCAGCCATGCCCAAGCAAGCCTTGCTAGAGAAAGACCCGTTAGAGCAAGCCTAGTTAGAGCCAGCAACTTCAGAGCCAGGCCGATCAGGCTTACATAATAGAATATATGAATACGAGAACATGATCGTTAGCAAAGAAAACATTTGTCCAAATATTCCGGGTGGTGAAATCTTCAACTGTTCAGGAGATATGGCGTTGGAACCATTTGCCAGTAACCAGGAGCTCATAATTGAAGAGTACGAAATTCATGGTGTACTCGAAATCGTAGATACCACTACAAAAAAGAGCGAAGGAAACACGAAAATTCTGTGTTTCCTGGAAGAATAACAAAAGCTAATTATCCAAAATTCAGCGTTTATATTATGCAGAAATCAGAAGACGGATAGATATGGCCTAAGAAGCATGATATTTTGGAGGTCAAATATGAAGACATCATTAAAGTTCTGCAAGACAACCAAATGCTAAAGCAACGAAATTACTATGAGATCAATGATGACATACTTTATATGGAATGGGGCGAACCAAATTAATTTTCGTTATGTTAAAAACAATTTTTTTTTACATATGTTAATGAACCAAAATACATCTGAAAATGTCAGTTAATTATAAGAGTTTTTGCAGGTTTTTTTAGTAATTGAACTACTACCAATTAAATTTAAATTAAATTAAAATAATATAACTTATGTACCAAAATAAAAGTTTTCACTTTTCTAGTATAAATGCGTGAGTGTGTTTCTCTGAAAAAAAATCACTTAAAAAATGAATGGGTTACATGAAAATTTTATAGTGGGTTCTGGCAACGTCGTTTTAATCCTTAAAGCATGATCAAAATTAGCTGAATAGTTGAAATTCCTTAAAATCATAAGAAAACTCCCCTTAGAAAAGCAATGGGTCAAAGTAACTCATTATTCAATTTAACTTTGGCCCCCTAGAGACTGTTTTATAGCAGCCAACTCGATGCGAGGGTAAAGGTAATCCGTTAATCTTCCATGTCGCTCGGAAAGCTGGGGACAGGCGACTCAACTACAACAGAGACGTCGCACACGGCAGTGTGGATCGTCTCAGGTTCAGTAGGGCGGTGGGGAATCGCGATAAGAGGGATGTCGTTCGGCAGCACCAGCATTTCTGGTGGTTGAATGATGGAGAAGATGTTTCGTCGTCGTCGTTTCCGTCAATTACGGACCAGCCTCACTAATGAGGCAGAGCTGACCAATCTATTTGCTCTGCGAATAGCGATGGCCAGCTTGCATAAGTTTAGGTTAGCATTTAAGGAATACATATATATATTAGTATATACATAGATATATACTAGTATATGTATGTCATTGTGAATAGTGTCTATGTGTATATATGTGTGTATTGTGTAGGTAGGTTAGGTAGGCTAAGGTTTATTTTAAGTTAGATATTAAGTTTTTATAAAAAATAAAAAATTACGTCCATATGCTAAGTTTTTTGTTAAATTTTTTCTTAGCCTTAAGCATAGAAAATAAGTATTAATAAATAAAATGTAATCAAAGTCGAAAGACATATATATAAGAGTTTAGAGTAGCTTAGAGTGCCTGTGTGGGGCCAGTAAGTTAGTATAAGTTTGTTAAGTAATTTTAAGCTAGCATTTAAGCATTTTTTGTTAGTATGTAAGAGTTAATGATTTAGAAAATAAAAATGCGTTTAAAACTAAAACTAAAACTTAACTTTGGCCCACACAAGTTTTCTTAATTTCGTGACTTTTTTTCAATAATTTATGATGTATGAGTGCTGTGGTAAGTACACAAACCCACCAAAATAACGCATTTGGTCCGATTTTGAATTCAAAATTAGTTCTTATCTTTTAACAATTAAAGAAAGTGGGCCAATGTTACCCTAATTGACTGTACTCTATCTTTGGCCGCCTTAAAGCAACTAGCTGACTTTTTCGATTTTGCTATATATGGTAGGTTCTTCCAGGCATTTTCTTCCAGAATAAACCCGTTTCGTCGGCATTAAAAATTTGATCTGGATTATAGCCGCCCATTTCAATTGCTTTTTTCAGTTTATCCGGAAAACTTTTTGCAGCATTTTCATCTACTTATGCTACTTCACTTTCTAGTTTTACATTGTGAAATGCATGCCTTTTTAGAAAACCCGTCATCCATCCCTCACTTGCATTAAATGCCAGTTTTTCCGTTGGCTGACGACTTGTTGATGGTTCCAAATCGTGCAGATGGTTCTACAATGTAAGACCTTTTCTCTCTTATAATTCTCCCACTAACTGGTATTCCTTTTTTCTGCAAATCTTCCATCCATAACACCAGAAGTTTTTCGGTTTTTCCTTTTACGGGATTTCTACCATAAGATCATATTTTCGAACTGAGTTTTGATCCAGAAATTACTGATTGTTGAATGGAATTCTCATTTTTCGTATTGTTCTTATAGTCGCTTCACTAAAATTAAAGGCTTTACCAACAGATGTGGCACCTTCACCTCTCTTTAATGTGTCCAAATTTGTACTTTGATTTCTGTCTGTCTCTTCGAAATATTCCGACATTATGTTTGTAAGGTTACAAAAAACTTACACTCCGTACACTTCTAACACAAAATAGAAACTGACATTCGAACTGCTCCGATTAAACAGATGTTCATAAACGCACACGGATAAATTACCGTTAAGAATTTTGATGTGTATACTGAATTGAATTTTACAGATGTACAGAAGTATGAATTAGCTGAAACGCACTTTTTTTGTGAATCGTGTTAGATCGAAAAATTCGTGTAAAAAAGGAAAAATTATTCATTTTTGCAAATCGTGTTATTTCAAATTTGCGTAAAAAAAGATCAGGTAATAACAGAGATGGGTGTATTGTTTTTACTCGTACTTGTTACTTTTGCGGTTTCAAACACTTACAAAAACGAGTTCCCGCGAAGAGAAAATTTATTCCTACTCCTCAAACTTAAGCGAAGAATTCTCTTTTATTCGTAGAAATTGTTATAAAAATCTCTGGGTAATAAAAGTTAATGGACCAAGGTGACTGCCTTGTGGAACACTCTAAGTGGTTTTAATAGTTCAGATAAGTGATAAAAATGGATTTGAACCAAGAAATCAGCTCAATGAATTTGGTAGTGGTTGATTTGCCCTTAAGAAACCCATGTTTTTTCGATGCAAGGATAGATCTGCAATGAAAGAACATTGCATCAGGAATGATGCTCTTCAAGATCTTGCGAATCCTGGATAACTAAGCAATCGATCGGTAGTTGGTAGTATCCTGTTTGAGTTCTTTTTTTTTAATAGAGATTATATTAGCGCTTTTCCAGGGGCGAGGAAAGCTTTCAAAGGTGATCGAAAGCTTGAGTAAAATTATTGACATATTTTTTTCAGACAAATTTCAAACAAACCATCGGGACAAGGAGAAAAATCTTCTTTAAGTTTGTTAATCTGGTCCAGTAGCTGTGCTGTTGTTATTTTAACAGACATTGGGGATGTCTGAGTGCAGTTACTCAAAGAAATTAGCGCAATAATTGGCGATGGTTGTAGGATCATACGATGACATATTGGAAAATTTGACGCAAGACGGATGGCTATCGGATGTGTTTTTTTTTTTCATATTAATAAAGCGAAAGCATTGTTTGGGGTCGGAAATGAGGGCAGATTGCATTTGGCTGAGGAATCTGTTATAGCGAATATCGCAAAGTTGGGAGAAGTGGTAGTGACTTAGTAAGCAATTCCGATAGTCAAATTCAGAACCAGATTTAATGTGCACGTTTCTTAACTTATTTCTTTTATTGCGAAGTGCACGTAGTTCTTTGTTATACCACGGAGGAGATGATAAAGGATTTAACTTCCGTTAATAAGGAACTGCTCGCATAATACAGGTTTTCTTGTAGAAGATTTGCACGATGGAACCAACAGAGATGTTTTTGTCCAGTATACAACTAAAGATAGTTGAGTTTAGTGTAATTTGTTTTACGGAAGTTGAAGTGGAAGGAACATTCTAAAGGGGTAATATATGTACTAGCAATTGTTAATGTTATATGAGAAAACAAAAAGCAGCGGAGGACGTAGACGGTTTAATTTGTAGGGAAGAAGTACACACTCACGGGCAAAATAATTTATAGCATCAGATGTAAAGATCAGGACTAGTTGTTTGCCCATATTGTTAGAAATAATATTTATTCGAAAAAGGCCTGTGTTGAAAAGGCAGTCAGTAAAGAAGATTTCCTTATCTGAAGCAACATTTGAGGCAACTGAGTACATAGGAGATGAAGCAGATTAAATTCGTCAAGAAGTATGATATCGTCACAGCGGTCAACATTATCTACAAGGAAGTCAACCAGATTAATCGCAAGCTGGTAGCCACGTGTTGACTAGGAAGGGCGAATGTAGCAACAGGGTATATATAATCTGCGCTTGGAAACAGTAACTTTAACACCAATAAATTCGAATGCAGCTGTTACTGACTTTTTAACGAGTTGAGACGTTATTGATGAGTGGGTTAGGAGCGATGGTGGTTTTTAAAGCTGCAGGTGTAAGACACGTTTAGAAGTGGCATGGAAAGCATCTGAGGTCGTTGGCAACATCTGGGGGAGTTATTGAAGTTTTTATGAACATTCACGAAATTTGTCGATGCTCTTTAGGGTCGGTGGGTAGTCCTTTCTGTTCGATTGAAATCATAATTTTTGTCCGATTTGTCCCATCCATGCAGATAGAGTCGGCCTCATCATGCAAATAATCCAGCCAAAGGGGAATATTTCGATAAGTTCTGCGGTCTCTTAAGCGGGAAAGGACATAGCGGTTGTCATCTCCGATAACGCTAGTTGCTTAGTAAGCTTTATAGTGGAGGGAAGCATAGGGTCTAAGATTGGTAATACAAAAGCAACGGACGTGTTGAGGTCATCAACCGACGAGGATGGAGAAGGATTGAGAATATGGGAACGGACGAAGTTCAAATAAGAGACGCAATTTAAAGACAATTGGCAGCGGTTTAGCTTTTAGTACTGACGGAGTTGAGCGTGAGATTTAGAAATACGAGTTTGGGAAGACTAGATTTCTTGAAGTGATGAAAATTTATAGGATGAATAGGAAGTGGGGGGGGGGGGGGGGGGGGGCAAAGAATCGGTTCTCTTGACAAAACAAAGGAAATATTCCCACCTAAAACTCCAGTTTGTTTTTTTTTTTTTAAAGGAAAAGACACTTAAGTACTCTTAAAACGCTACAGAGAAAGAAGTTTGAGATCTGTGGTTATTTCGCTCCATGGATGGTCATTCAACTTTTAATGGGGAGACTAAATTCTTAGTGGAAGTTGGCTTGAAGTTGATTTCTAGTCAGATACTCATCTTACTTGATTTCCGTGAATAGAAAAAAGTTTAGTTTTAGTTTTAAATGCATTTTATTTCTTAAATCATTAATTCTTACATACTAACAAAAAATTCTTAAATGCTAGCTTAAAATTACTTAACAATCTTATACTAACTTACTGGCCCCACACAGGCACTCTAAGCTACTCTAAATTCTTATATCTATGTCTTTCGACTTTATTTACATTTTATTGAAATATTTGTATACTTAAAGCTAAGAAAAAAATTGCTAACAAAAACTTAGCATATGGACTTAATTTTTTATAAAAACTTAATATCTAACTTAAAATAAACCTTAGGCTACCTAACCTACATACACAATACACACACATAGATATTATACATTCACAATTATATACATATATTAGTATATACAAAGGTATATACATATATTAGTATATACAAAGGTATATACTAATATATGTATATATTTCTTAAATGCTAACCTAAACCTATGCAAGCTGGCCATCGCTATTCACAGAGCTAATAGATTGGTCAGCTCTGCCTCATTAGTGAGGCTGGTCCGTAATTGACGGAAACGACGACGACGAAACATCTTCTCCATCATTCAACCACCAGAAATGCTGGTGCTGCCGAACGACATCCCTCTTATCGCGATTCCCCACCGCCCTACTGAACCTGAGACGATCCACACTGCCGTGTGCGACGTCTCTGTTGTAGTTGAGTCGCCTGTCCCCAGCTTTCCGAGCGACATGGAAGATTATCGGGACCGCTGATCTATCCTGGATCAACCCTATCTGATCTAGGTAGAGGAATGCTTCCGGTGGAACGAAGCCGTCAGAGCGCACACTCTCGTGGTAAAGGTAGTTGGGGTAGTAAGCCCCAGATATCAGGTTATTCCTCGAGGCCATTGCTCTTGCGATGTGTCTTAGAGTCAGCTTAATTACGAAGTTGTCCACTCGCAAATGAGTATGTCTTTTGGACGAAGCTGGAATGGAAAATAGTGGGAAATTTCGGCTTATAGTCCAAGAGGAACAATATTGTTTACATGGAAGGCACTACATCAGAATTCGCAGCGCGGAAATTATTTGTTCACTTTTTCGATCTCACCCAATAGCTGATGAAATTATTAAAGGAGTCGAGCAAGACAGGCATATCAGCACTGTCGATATTGATATGAAGGTAGGCGTTGACCACAAAACTGTCTGAACTATTTGCAAAAACTTGGATACAAAAAGCGAGTAAACCGTGGTGGACAGAGTTAACATCTGTTATGCGTTGCTGAAGCGCAATGAACCCGAGCCATGTCTGAAACGAGTCATAGCCGGTGATGAAAAATGGGTCACGTACAACAATTAGAAACAACAGGGATTGGGGGAAAAGAATGATGAGTTTTTACAAGCATTTGCGAAGCTTCGATTGACAGTGCAAAAGTATTGCTACAAGTATTATTGGAAGTTGTTGTGATATGCCAAGTGAATAGACGTATTTTTAATTTGCTCCTGATCCAAATGAAAGATTAACCGCCTTTTTATAAGTTAAAATCATAGTACTCAAGACAACATATTTATTATTTTGTTACTCAGTGTCTTACTTTTGTTTCCACGTCAAAGAACGTTAAACAGAACTCTTTTTTATCTCTGCGGCTGAACATCAAATAAACGCACTATGTCAACCACACGCGGGCAAGCTCAGAAAGAAAAATCTGCTATGGCCTCTACATCTACGCCAGACAAATCGCCAGCAAATTTACATCAACCGACGTCCAACTCAAAACCTAAGCTTCTCGACAAAAAATCATCCCTGACAGAACAACTTCGGGAACTGGAGGATAGTTTAATGCTGAAATTGAAATTGTTGCTTTCAGATTTTGAATGCAATGTTAACAAGAAAATAGGCGACGCCATTGCCTCTCTTAACGAAAAAGTGCAGCAATTTGAGAGCGACATATCAGAGCTACGGGATGACAATCGGAGATTAAAAGACGAATTAGCGGACCTCCAACGTAAAGAACGGCTTCATGACGTGATTGTCCGCGGTATACCACGTAACCCACACGAAAATCCCATTGACTTGGTAAAAAATATTGCCGCAAGTCTAAATCACCAAATTTCACCACATTTCGACGCTTTTCGCCTAAAAACCAAGTCCACCGATGATCCGCTGCTTATCAGACTCTCTTCGCACACCGAGCAAAGTGCATTTCTTGGTGCATTTCGGGCAAAGAAAGGTTTAATGCTTGCAGAACTTATAAACAGCTCTAAGACGACGACTGATGTCAACAACACCACCATTAACAGACGCATCTACATCAATGAGAGTTTAACGCTAGAGAATAGCTCATTATTGCGAATGTTTGTTGATTGTTTACATTCTCCTTTCATTATTTGTTTTTGGCTTATACTGCAATGATACACCTAAATAATCTAGCAACGTCTGTTGGTGTTAATGAGGATGGGGTCGCAATGCGGTCAATGATTAATATTTTGTCTAGGGCATGCGAAGGGTTTAAAATCTGCTACCTAAATGCTCGTAGTCTAAATCTAACCAAATTAGACTACATAAAGAATATTTTTGTTAATTCTACAGTCGATATTATTTGTATAACTGAAACCTGGTTATGGTCTGTCCCTGAAGATGATGATGCCGTGGATCTTTTATATGAAATACCGGGATATAAACTTCTTCGCAACGATAGAGTTACTACTACATCTGGTGGAGGAGTTGCGGTATACTACAGTACTGCTCTCAAGTGTAGAGAGCTTAAGAAATCTGAAGGAGACTCAATAAAATATCTTTTGCTGGATGTTAACGATGGCAATACAAAATGTTTTCTTGGCGTTGCTTATAACCCAAAACGCTGTTATTCTTTGGAGATATTCTTTTCTGCACTTCAGGAGTTTATGTGCTTTATATGAGCACATTGTAATCTGTGGTGATCTCAATTATGATCTTTTAAAATGTGATTACAAAAGTCACTTACTCTTAGATTCTGCTGCTGCTTGTGGCTTGTCGATAGTTAACTCCTATGCTACACGTTTTGCCCCAGGTGTTCCCCCCCAGTCTTATTGATGTCCTTATGGTGTCCAATCGTCACAAAGTTCTACTTCGGGATCAGTTGTCTCTAGCAGGGATTTCTGACCATGATTTAATTTTTTGTACATACAATGTTCACTTTTCTCGGTCTCGGCTACCACCGTCGTTTCAGTTTAGAGATTTTTCTTCTGTGGACAACTATAACCTGCAATTGGATGCAAGCCAACTACCATGGCGTAATTCGTACTTATGCCGCAAATGTCAACGATAAAGTCAGTCATCTGCAGAGTCTACTACTGGACCTTTTTAATAGGCATGTTCCATTAAAGACAGTTGCCGTTCAAAACGGAAATTGCCCTTGGTTCACGTGGGAGGTTCAAAATGGTTCACCAACTATCGTCAACTCGGGCACGCAATCATGCAACCTTTATAACGCGAAGAGCTAAGAAAAGATATTTTCTATCTAAACTAAGTGCTGGCCAATCCTCAAAAAAACTATGGAGCAATCTACGTTCAATTGGGGTCGGGAAAAATGCCACCGTCGATACAATGACACTTGATGTTGATAATCTCAACGGCGCATTTCTTTCCGGTGCCACAAACAACTCGAATTTTATTCCTGAAAATCAGCAGTTGTTTGAGTTTGATTTTGACTTTGAAGTCGTCTAAGAAATTGATATCGTTAATACCATTCGCTCAATTAAATCAAATGCTGTAGGTGAAGATGGGATACCTATACGGTTTGTGAAGATGGTTTTGCTTCATATTTTGAGTTCTCTCACGCACATTATAAATTATTGTATCACAACCTCTTCGTTTACAGAAAACTGGAAGTTGGCAATAGTTATCCCTGTGCCGAAAAAGCCTCGACCCTTATCGGCAAATGACTTTCGCCCAATTAGTATTTTACCGTGTCTGTCAAAAGTCTTGGAGAAAATTCTTGCAAACCAAATCTCGAATCACATCAATCAACATTGTTTGTTATCGCCAGTTCAATCTGGTTTTTAAACTCATCATAGCTGCCCCACGGCCATGATTAAAATTCTGGATGATATTAGAATTAACTTTGATAGAGATTATCTAACGGTACTCTGTTTGCTGGACTTCTCCATGACTTTTGACAGAGTGCATCATAAAATATTATGTCAAAAGCTCAGACTGTATTTTGGTTTTAGCGAAAGGTCAGTGTGCCTGATGTGTAATTACTTAGGTAATAGGTACCAGAGAATTGTACGTGATGGCAGATCCTCCAGTTTTGCTGCGTTACTTGCTGGAGTGCCACAAGGATCGATACTAGGACCAATCTTATTTTGTTTGTTTATCAATGACCTTCCAAAAGTATGCTCTAATGTAACAGTTCATCTTTATGCTGATGATGCCCAAATTTATTTATCACGGCCTATTGGTCTGATTGAGGATCTAATAGTTAGAATAAATGAAGATCTGTCAAAAATATACAACTGGTCACTACGTAATGGGATTAATTTGAATCCAGATAAATCTCAGATGATACTGATTTCTAAAAAAAGTTCGATACGAATGAACTACCACCAGTGTTCTTAAATAATAGGCAACTCAAGTTCGTAAACGTTGTAAGAAATCTTGGTTTCAAGTTGAATCGATTACTCTCTTCCAATGACCACGTAAATTATGCCATTGGTCGAATCTATGCTGGCCTGCGTAGTTTTACCCCAACATGCACGAAACTTAGACTTGTAAAAACCCTGTTTGTACCCATTATTGATTACTCCATAACTGTTTACTGTAAGCTTGACTCCCACTCAGAACACAAATTGCTTGTTGCGTTTAATGCTATGATTAGGTATGTGTATGGGCTGAATCGTTATGACCATGTTTCTCAGTATCATAAATTGGTTTTAGGGTGTACGTTTCAGCAATTTCTAAAGATAAGGTGCTGCCAATTTATGCATTAACTTATATATAAAAGATCGCCTAAATATCTATTTGATAAGCTTCAGTTTGCGCAATCGACTAGAACAATGAATCTTATAATGCCTAGTTTTAACTACTTAAACTCCTCTCGCCTCTTCTTCATTCACGTCAACAGACTCTGGAACTCTCTGCCAACAGCGACAAAGCAAATAATGGAAGCTAACAAGTTTAAAACTGCCGCATTAGAACACTTTTCCTGACTGCAACAACTATACATTCCTTTTTTCATAGATCTAACCTCCTTTCTCACCCACTTTTAACTATGTTCTTCTTCCTTTTACTGTCTAACTACTTCTTATTCTACTTCTTTTTCTTTTCTTTTTATATAAATATATACATTTATGAATTGTTAATGTTACTTATATTGTTATTTATGTACTATAAAAGACAACGTCTTACTTGTACACATGAAATAAATAAATGAAATGAAATGAAGTTGGGTGGGACTGGAAGGAAATTGGAATGTAGTCAAATGGTTAATTCTCAACTCTACTGTTTACAACTCGAGAGATTATGCGAGGCAATTAAAAGAAAACGGCCGAATTGATCATTAGCATAGTTGATGTCTTCTACCACGTCAATGCCGGACAGTACACTTCTTTGATGATCCGTCAGAAATTTTGAGAGCTTGGTTGGAAATTTTTGATGCCCGAAAAACCAAAGATTGTCTTCATCGATGGCATCAAAACTTTACCGGAATATGGCGAAACATTTTCAAATTCATTTTTATATTATACTCTAAAGAAACTAAACGAACTTTTTCCCACACACAATTTTAACCACTGGCATTGACAACCAAGGATATGTTCACTAGTGTATCCTGAAAAAATTCAAAATTCGTGGTTCCCAGAGGGAGAATTCTCGCAAAAAATTGCTAAGCCATTTTAGAATTAATGACGTCGAGCACTTTGGCAGTTTTCCGTTGAATTGAAAAATTCTCTGCTCATAGCTGCCAGCACGCTTATATGTAGATCAGAGGTTTGCCTGATTTGTGAGCTTTGTTAGTTGCAGCGGCGGTTTCATTCGCATGATACGAGTGTGTGAGCGCAAAGCCATCACCAGGCTTGTTCCACTGGGCAGATTTGATGGCATTAAGCGACTTCAGTCTATCAAAACTACGAACACTGCTAGTTGTAGCGCCAATTACATTTAAACTAGGTTCGTCTCCGTTCATATTATTTTAGTCTCTCATTTTGAGAGAATACAGTGTCATCTACATTTGAATAACAGAAGACTCATCCATTGGAAGTATAATCGAAAATCTTTTAGAACTGATACTGAATATTCTGGCAAAACGGAAGGCAGTATGGACAGCTGGCTAATACAGAAAGTTCTCGAAAAATTACAGGGAGTATAAACATTAGAATCCCACTGAGCTGAAGTCAGTTCTAAAGTGGAATTTGAACGGTGAATTAAGAGAAGTGATTAAGTGGTTTATATAAAAGATAAAGTAAAATAAACGTGGTTGAGAAAAGCGATTTAATAAAATAACATTGTAGCTACATTAAATAAAGCGATTGTGTGATAGATATAAGTTATAACGTTATAACAAACATTCTACATCTTCAGCCGGTCCCCATCCACTGGAACTGCAGCCTTTGCTGGTTGCAGCACTTTTTTTATTGGGACCTATATAAAGATACAATCGATAATTTATGGTGCGTTTTTCAGTAGACGTTTCTGGTTAATGGATTTTGACACAAAAGTGTTCAACGTGTATCCTAAGAAGCAATCAGACCTTATTTAGGACGAATATCGTCAATTTATAATTTCTAAATGCACGGTAAATTTCACATATCAAATTGTCGTATCACGTAACCCGTATCAGCAAAAATATTAGTACCTACACCCGTTTCTCCAATAACTCTATAAAGTGTAAACCTATTTAAAAACCAAGTCAGAGCAGTTACAAAGACTGACGTGATACTCTCTATACCTGTCCCAGATTCATCAGATTACCAGAGAGTAGGTTGCAAAATCTTTATCTGGTTGTCAGTTACCCGTACCATATCTGAAATCGAAAGGAAAAAACATTCAATGTTTTTCCAACACATTAAGCCACTCTGACAGTTATAAACAAATCAACTCATAAAAGCTTGTCTTTCAGCATTCACTTTGGAGACTGCCTTGGATAGCACCGGATAGAGGAAGCTTCATTTAATGAAACTTCTCCATGTCACAATTTCATATTCTGTTTGTATCTGCCAGGCCACTTTGCTATCAATTTGACCCCCGACAAATGTTAATCCGAATTTTTTTTTCCTTTTTTTTTGTTTTTTGGTTGAAAGGACGAAAGATTGGACCAGAATCTGCGCTGGTTTGTGTATCTGTTCCTATGCCTATCTCTGCACTTCTCTTGGGAATTTTTTTTTAAAGATTTCACAGAGGTGCGGCAGTAAAATGGTTTCAATTCAACTTCCGGGATAAATTGAATAACGGAATTACAGAAAAAAATTTACCAACTGAGTGGAGTACGTTTCTGCCTCCGATTTTCGCGCATTTATGCATGCCCGTGTGTTAGTGTGTGCAACGGTTTATTCATTTTATTTCGCATCCCTTACAAATGTAGGACGATAGAGACGGGATGGGACCATGTAAAGTTGCAGCGTTTTAAGTTGTCGATTTCAGTTTCTGCTTACAAGCATCAGTGGAGTCGAATTCATCAGAGAAGGGTGATCGGAGGAGGAATTTCGCCGAGCAAATGTCTCTGCCCCGGAAACGAAATGGTTGCATTCGTTTGGCACAATACGAGGGTATAACGTAGGACTACATCATTTTATTCGTTTTGCTGGATTTGTGTTGGGTTTGTGCCGAGTAAAGTGGTTCGTTGGTGCATAAATTTAGTTAGCAGATTCCGATGTCTGTTTGTTAAATGATATAGAGAGGAGTTCTGCATGGTGCAGTGTGTACACATTGTACGAGTATTATGACAGGAAGGAGGCAACAGAAGGATTGCATGGTGTTTTGAAACGCTGATTAGAGGGTTTTTTTTTTTTGAATACACATATGCAGGCGGTATGAGCTTTCCTTTTTTGTTATTTTTAATTAGAAATTACAAATATTTATAATAAATGCAGAAAATTTGTTTTTAATTAACTTTTTAACAAAACGGGTACACAAAGGCGCCCAGAATCGAATTCAAATAAAACCACAAATGTCAATGGGTGTATAGGGATATACGAGTATAATGAAAATTCATACGAAACTATTTGTAGAATGGGTGAGTTTTAAAGATCAATACGAAAAAAAAAAAACAATTTGCACAGGGTATTTCATTAGATGCGTCACAATTTGTTTTTAAATAAAATAAATTACATAACAATCGATGTAGGCTTCTGGCATGCTGGCTCCCAAGTCGCCCATCGTCTCTGATTTATCGTCGCAGATTACCGCAGATCCCACAGAAAATAATCTAAAGCGTTAAGTCACATAATCTTGCCATCCAATTTACAGGTCTGCTATCTAAAACAATGCATTCATGGAATGCGTTTAATAAATTGATTGTGGCTTCGTCTGTGTGGCATGTTGTGACATCTAGCCGAAAGCACTTTAATGCCATTCAATTATGGAATAAAAGCATCGCTGGGTACTTCTTATAGACAGCAGAGGAGTCATCTCGGGGTGAATATAATTATTCATGTGAGAGCTGGACGCTTTCTGGGGCGTGCAAGGTGGCAATTCTTGAAGTAGAAAATGTATATGTGCATAAGTGGCGAAATGTCGTGCTCTGTACGCTACTTGAACTTTCAAACGAAAGCTTACATACTTACCTATTTAGTTACGTAGATGACGCTACAGTTCGGCGTAGACTTGTGCCTCAAAAAATAGGCCTCTCCAGTTAGGGTGGTCTCTAGCTAATTGCTTTCAGATGCAGACTCCAAGCAGACTGACATCCCCTTCCACGAGTACGCACCACCAAAATCAAGGTCTTCCTCCACTACGCTGTCCCTCCTGTTTGGGATCGACTACTCTTCTGACTGGAGTACTGGTGTTCATTCACTCTATATGTCCTAGCCATCTTAGGTGACTAATGTGAACTTTTCTGACCAGGTCAATATCACTGTACTGATTATAGACTTTGCCATTATATCTGGTCCTTCAAGCCCCGTGAAAGCAAACGGTAAGAAATCACTCGAACAATTTTGCGTTGGAAACAGCCAAAGATACCCGTATCTTCATCCATCTTCGCTAAAGTCAGCAATTATGCGTTTTGAGCAGGACTAAGATGATGAGGGTCTTAGATAGAATCTTCTTAGCGTTTCCTGACGAGGCCTTCCTGGGAAGAGGATTAGCAATAGAATTTCTTGGTTTGAGTTGAGTCTGCTGAGTTGTCATTATAATACAAAGTCCCGGAATACCTCAAAGCCTTACCTTTTGTGTCGTTCTGTGGGATTTGTCCGTTCTTGTTGAATATGTTAGACTACTTAGACAAACAACTAGTTCTTTGTACTCGTTGTATACTCCTTTCACTGGAATATTTCAGTTTTTGGAGAAAAGATGAATATGCTCTTTAATGATGAAGTGCTTACAGTACCCGCACCCACTACATCAACGACAAGTACCTGCAGCCTGGTGCGAGATTAGGCAGGCACAGATGAGGTGTTCTATGGAGTCGTTGTCACTTACACATTATGTATCATTTATGATTACGCTTAGCAAAATTGTAGAGCCAGAAAGCCCCTGACTTCTTAGAGAGATCGGGAGGAACTCATTTTGTCTACTGGCAACCTGATGAATCATGCGATATGGAGTTATGCTCATATGAAACCCATATGTCAATCGAGGATGCATACGGTCCTAGCGTAGGTTCGGTTACTGAAAAACTCTCCTCTGAGTCTTGCCTTGAAAGTTCATCGGCAATTTCACTTCCCATAATCCTATTATAATCCAGTAAATTCAGCCTACCGACTACGATTAGCGCCCCCATCGTTTCCTCGCAATGTGCTCGTAGTTCTTGCATCCAAGATTGTATATATCTCCACTTGGATGAAGGAAGATGGATTTGGTAGTACAGCTCATAATGTGAATATTAAGCGGAGGAAGTTCATCATTTCATCTAGAGCAGAGAAGGGCACGTGCTAATGAAAACTCCCATGCAGCCAAAGCAGACCATTCTCCGGGGTCTAGTAAAAGCTGCAGTGAAAACTTGTTCCACCAGACAACCGGAGCATATAATATAATAGATGTTATCATAGCGGTGTAACTCGAAAGAACTCCCTCTGTCACAAGTCCCATGTCTTGCCGAAAGCTCGTTTATATTTCCAGAAAGCCGACAGCACTTTAGAGGCTTTCGACATAACGTGACATGTTTTGTCTAAAGAAGTTTGTTGCCCTGTTTGACTTCGTTACAGAAATGGATGGTGATGCCGTTCAGAATTAGATGAATCAGATCAATCAGTTTCCTCCGTTTCGTAATGGGAACAACCTCAGTTTCGAGGGGATTGACTGAAAGCCCATTTCTAGAGCACAAATCGTCGATCAGGTGCGTTGCCCGAAAATCTTAAAAGTCTTAGTTCCCAAGGGTGGGTATTTTTGACACAGATCTCACTCTAAGAGATCTGTTTTTCGCATCACAGCCGTCTGATTGAATGCTAACATTCTTTCTTTTTAGCTAGCTTCCACAGAGTGTTTGCACTCGTCTTTGTTCAGTTTATTGCCATTTCCAGCCTTCCTAATTTGCAGCCTCTGAAAGGTGATAGCAGCATTCTTATACGTGCGCCGGTATCACTTCCTTTGGCGTTTAGGGATTTTCTTAAAGCTTGCGACTATATTCCTCCACTCGGACTGCATCTTTTGCTGATTACAGCACCGATTTTATCTGGTCATCGTGCGCAGAAAAATTCATTGACAGAGGGAGTTCCAGAAACTTTCTTCCATTGGCCGCTGTTCGAGACGGAATAAGAGGGAGCAATTTCAGTTCTGCGAGGTTTGTCGGTTTCATTAAGTCTCATTTCCGCCGACCTGCTTCTTTTCTCTGTCGCCACAGGAGGAGTAAGATTTTTAGATCTTTGGCGTTAGACAACGCCTTTCGTCTCTTAGCGCAATGTGTATACCTTAAGTCTTCTTCTCATCTTCTTCTGTCCCTTAGACGATTTTCTTTTAGAATGTACCTCTTCTGGAGCTCGATTAACCGTTCCGGTTTCCTGGAACAAACCGTCAAAAATAGCACTCTGACCACTTGTCTATTCTGATATATTAAAATTGGTTTTCCCATAGCGGTCAGAACCTATCCGGCACTATCTCCATCGTTTCACTCAATATACTAAATATGTTGCTGAGTTTCGCAAGAATCTAAAGTGATACAGAATCCGAGCCCCGGTTGAGGTCAAGAAGACCGCGGCCGGATTGTCGCAAGTACTACTGGAGTAAAATGCTTTTGTATCACCTCCATACTTTTAACCGTTTAATGTCAAGTTTGCACATCTCTGGCTCTTAATTCGTCGACACACCTGGGTTTCTACCGGAACCCTAAAATCGTTAACTCTTATCTTAACAATTAAGCATTGCTAAGCCTTATGGATAAAAAAACCTTGACGAAATGAAATTAAATAATTTGACACCAATTGTAGGGCTTGTTCCGGAGCAAGTCTACGAGTATTTATAATAAAATGGCAAACCAAACTCAGACAAATCAGCCCTTAGCTGTCAAGCCTCTAAAAATTACACTATTTAAAAAGATGTGTGGTAAAGGCACCAGTGCAATTTTTATTTAGGATTGAAATATAGTTATACCATTAGAAATATAACATCATTCAAATGCCCGCCATGGAACCGCTTGCATGCGTGAATGTGCTGGACCCGTTTTTATGACTTCTTCACATAATTCGGCTTATGTTCCAGTAATTTCAGATCGAATGTTCGTCTCCAAATCATCTTAAGTTTCTGGTTTGTTGGCATAGACTAGAGACTTAATGAAGCCTACAAAAAAAGGATTTCAATGTGTTATATCTCACGAGCAGGATGGCCAATTAACAGCATCTTCAATAAGTAGGACCGTGGTTTAAGCTACACCAAACAGCTGCACCCCGGCTGTTCGTCTGACCAAATGTTAACAAGCCATTCAACTAAAAATGTGCCTCGTCACCTCGGATGATTTTTCTGTGATGAAAAGGATCCTATTCCATATTCAATGGGGCCCAGTCAGCGAAAGTTCGACGAACTATAGGGTCATTTGGCTTTAGCTCTTAGGTCAATACGATCTGATACGGACGTCCATCCAAGATGTTTTGCAAAACACCGGAGATATCGATTGAGTGCAGTCTGAACTTACCACACTCGCGTGCAGCAGCAATATCCTCTACATTTCCGGCATTCTGATATCCCACTGGAACTGCAACATTGTGGAGTGAATATGCTTCCACAGTATTGTACACATTGGTTACTGTAGGGCTTTCTAGGATTTTTAACGAGTTGCAGAGCTCAAGATTTCTTTCTTCTTCAGTGGTTCTGCTCCCCATAGTCTGTCATATATACTGGAATGCAATCGCAGTGCCGCCATATGAAAGAAGAGGTAGAATCTTCATATTGTAGAATGATATACTCATATACTTGTCATAGTACACAACTCCTACCAGTGCTATAATCTTTTAGGGATTGCTTGTCCTTTGTGTGTTGGTAGACTATGTTAGTTAGGCTGTAAGGGCATTTCTACAATTTTAAATGAATTGTAAACGATAGAGGGTGGTCGATTTCAAAATTCACAAAGTCATGACAAAGAAATGTCTTATGATTCGCACCAGAGGCATAGTGCTATTCGCTGAATTTAGAGTGCTCACTCTAACGCTATTTCCATGTTTAGCCGTCAAAACGCTTTAACACTCTTTGCTAATGTTGATTTTTTGTTCAAAGTGTGTCAGCAAGTGCAAATATTTTAATGCTATTATATCTTAAATATTCCCAGCGACACACTTTCTGAAGAGTCCTCCACCAGCATTTGAGTCGGAATGAATTCCTTGTATTAAGAACAAAACAGAAATTAAGAAGCATGTCAGCTTCAGAAGATCTTACCCGCAGGTTGTTTGCACAAAGAATGGAAACTGTGTTCCTGTGGGAAAACGCAAAAAGGAAGCAAAACAAAATTAATTCAATGCAATTGCAACAGGAGTAGGTATTTATGCAGCATTCGCTGTATCCCTGCAGCATCAGCACCAACAGCAGCTGCATTACCCGAGAAT
Source organism: Volucella zonaria (assembly GCA_963966105.1). Lineage (NCBI taxonomy): Eukaryota > Metazoa > Arthropoda > Insecta > Diptera > Syrphidae > Volucella > Volucella zonaria. The sequence continues at coordinate 50,357,912 of OZ014530.1, forward strand.
CATAAAATCGAAAACATTAGCGTGACCAAACAGCAAATACATTTCCCAAGGAATTCCTCTTCAAATTGTACAATTTGCACCTTTGCGTGGCAAAGAACACAGAACCCTTACTCCCTAAGACGTCACCGGGAAGTCTATCCGCCCGATTGCTGCCACCCACCCGTTTGGCACAATTAAAACGTCACCCGCTCATTCCAAGATGTTAATTGCTTTCGTGGTAACCACTCATGCCCTACAGTAGATTTCCTTCCATTTAAACTAACGGTCTTCTGTGTCAGCCAGGATGGCTCAACACGGTTATGGGTTTGCATTTAAAAACGATTTCCATTGTGAATGAGCGGGTGCATCCGTGTGCCTTGTACTCCCCCACTCAGCCGGCGGCGGCTAAAGGAAATATTGTATTCGCGCAGCACTTTGTGGCTAAGAGCTGTGTTCAGCTTCAGATAAACTTCAATTAAAATGTCCGCATTTGGATCACGCGAATCACACAGTCGAGCGGTAATGGTCTTGCTGCTGTTCAAGCGCTCATCTACCATCCTCCCAACCACCTTTTGAACAATTGTGGAAAATTTTTCTCTTTAAATTCGTTTTTTTTTTTTTTTTTTTGCAAATCCACCTCTTCCACTCACTTGCCTTATCGACCACCCCTAGCCAACAGTTTGTAGCTCTTTCGTTTAATATATCTAAGTGCACCATTAATGGTCTTAGTTCAACTCGAATGAGCTTGTTTGAAACCCTGCAATTTACACAACGACCTATATATTCGAAAAGACAGGGGGAATTGGTGGCTATACGTGCCACCCCCTCCCACTTTGGTATAGTAATAATAAGACACTTAGTCTGTCCAGAAAGGGGTGAGGCGGCAGCCTCCTGTGGTGATGTAATTTTCTGCATGAACTCACCGATACCATTATGACACTGCAATTTTCTTGGTCAAGTATATGGGTTTATGATGATGGAGTTATGCATAAGAGGGTGTAACCGGCGGATTGTGTGAATAAGGGTTTTTCTATGATACATACGTGTACATACTGACATGCATCAACACCGTGAGGGTAGGTAATAAAGTTGCAATCGAATGTGAACGGAAATAGTGACGGGAAGGGCTATAGGCGTCGTGGATAATAGGTGCTATCATGTCTGATTACAACAAAATTTTTACACGTCCACACAGGGGGTGTTTGAATTCCCAACTAATTTCTTTATAAGAAACGCAATTAGCGATTCAGGGGGGTCATATTATATCGGGAACTTTGAAACCAAAGTGCTGGAAGTACACGTGGGCTGAGTTTTTAAAATATCATTAAAAAGTTTAAAAATGTTTGGTCTACATAAATAAAATGATAACGGGTGATCGGACGCCATGACAATAGCAGGATATTTTCCTTCTTCCATAGATTAGAGCTGTCATGAGAAAGTGCGAGTACACAAAAATTGTGAAAACAGTCTGCAGTGCAATATTATTAAACCTTTTAACAGCCAATGGCCTTTTGTGGGAGTCAGGTCAACACCTCCCATTGTGATTCAAAAGATCTGCTTCTCATTTTCATCGATTTAGGATTTAGAGTTCCGAGCAATAGTACGACATGTAGAGTACTGCCGTAGTTTGTTTAGTTTGTTTGCCTACTTGATATAAAAGTCGTCTTACTTACTAGCATACTTAGTTCAGGGTGAACCCGGGCCTCAACTCACAAGTGTCTACAGTTAGCCAGGCCTGTAGCTAACTGATTCCAGTTGCGAACTCCCAGTCGTTTGAGATCCCCTTCTATTTTTTATTTGTGAGCGCCCCTGAGATGAGGTCTTCCTCTACCGCGCTGTCCTTCTGTGTTAGATTTGAAGACTCAGGGCCGGAGCATTGGTGTCCATATATTATGTCCTAGCTATCTCAGGTGACTGAGATGCAGTTATCTGTCTAGATCTACAGCAAGTATAGTTCGTCGTCGAATCTTCTTCTCCAAAGTCCATCAACGCGAAGAGAATTTAATATTGTACTAGGGATTTTTCAATCGAAACGACTAAGGATATTTTCATCCTCTTTCGATAGCTCGTCTCTATAAATGCTGGCATATGCAACTTTAAAATCGATAATAGACGGTTGATATTTATTTGAACTTCTTCAGTTTTTCCCATGATCTGCCGGAGTGTAAAGATTTGGTCGTTTCTGGCTTTTCCTGGTCTGAAGCTGCTCTGATAGGGGCCAATCAACTTGTTGGCGAAGAGTCTCAGACGATCTTGGGCATATGCAACTCATTCCATCAGACGAAATTGAAAATGACATACATCAGAGCATCTCTTTTATCACCCGCACCATGCAGTCATGAAATTAGACAGTTCTACAACTAATTTGCGTGTAGTGTTTGATGGTTCGGCAAAAGATAATCAAGGACAGTCGCTTAACAGCACATTGCTGATTGGACCTTCCATATAGAAGATCTTGTTGGTGTTTGTCTAAGATTTCACCAGCATTAATATGTTTTCACAGCTGATGTCGTCAAATGTGGGTGGAAGACAAACACAGGGATTTTCAGCGTACCGTATCGAGAATCCTAATGACGACATTCAACACTTTCGCCTTTGTACCGTAACATATGGTACAGCCTGTGCTCTATTCCTGTTCGTGAGACTCTTAAATTAACTGGCACGTGATTATCGTGACGACTTTCCGAATGCTTCCGGGGTTTTGCTCAACGACGTCTATGTTGATGATGTAATGACTGGAGCTAATTCAGCGAAAGCTCTTTTAAAACTTCAGTTCGAGTTGGTTTCCTTACTATCAATGGCAAGACTAGCCCTAGCCCTAATTGCTGGCCACTCCTTCCACTTTTACCAAAAGTAGATTGTGAGTACTCCATCAAAGGCACTGAATGTTCAACAAAATCTATCAATATTATCGGTATGTTTTGGGATCCAGCTCGCTATGAGCTTTTTTTATAAAATAAATACACACAGTACACAATCTTTCGACCAGGAGATTGCTACTTTCCGAAATATCTAGGATTTTCGACCCCCTCGGGCTTCTGGCTTCATCTGGTGCATCTTTCACGATAATGTTTCAAGAACTCTGGATGCCTGAACTAAAGCTAGATTGGGATGATCCTGTGCCATCAAATGTTGCTATAACGTGGGATTGCTCTAGAAAGAAGCTTCCGTGTTTTGAACAAATCCGCATCCCTCGATATATTGCCTCCGCGTCGGAAAATATTGAGTTGCACGGATACTCAGATGCATTTTCGGTGGCATATTCTGCTATTGTTTATGCACGAGGAAAATTACAAACAGGTAGTTTTCAAATAACAATAATAGCTGCTAAAACTAAGGTAGCTCCGTTAAAAACAGTGTCGATACCTCGTTTAGAATTGTGCGGAGTTCTCCTGTTATCTCGTCTCAGTACGCGAATTAAATCATCTATGACTCTGAAAATATCAAGAACGTTTGCCTGGTGTGCCTCCGAAATAGTCTTGCATTGGTTATCTTCCCCCCTCGGAGATGGGCTGCATGCGTTTCTAATCATACTGGTCAAATTATTGACACAATACCACGGAGCTCGTGGCGTTACGTCTCTTCCCCAGATAACCCTGCCGCGTCAAGTGATCTTCAACCTTCAAATCTTGTTGAATATAAATTTTGGTGAGTGAAGAGAAGTTGATTTGATTTATCACGACCCTCGGATTGTGCAATTATTAAAAATGAAGAACGAAAAATACCTAGACATTCGTTAACATTAAGAATTCTTTAATTTCATCTAACAAGTGTAATTTATCCGTTCTTATAGTGACCGACATACATCTCCAAAATCTACACACAGGGGTTTCAGAGACCTTAGCCATCGTACGCCAGCAGTTCTGTATACTTAGAAGCCGCAATATTATCCGCAAGAGTATTCATCGCTGCAAAATCTGCTTTATTCAACGAAGAGTTCGTGTCCTACCCGCTGAACGCATTCAATCGACTCGACCGTCCATTAACACACGTGTTGATTATGCTGGTCCCTTTCAAATCCATTTTTCTCGTGGTCGAAATCCAAAATTTAGCAAGGGATACATTGCGTTATTTGTATGTTTCTCTACAAAGCCACTCCATCTGGAGTTGGTTAGCGACGGAGGTTGGTTTACAGAAGAGGAAGATGTGCGAATTTGTACAGTGATAATGGCACAACATCCCACGATGCCCGAAGATGTTTGACTGAACTGAACAAATTGGTAATGTCCCGAGGACACAACGAGTTTATAACTGCTGCCCTTGCTCGTGAGAACATTGATTGGCATTTTATATCCCCATCTGCTCCACATTTCAGCGGTGTATGGGAACCGGGCGTTAAATCAATCGAATTTCATCTACGACGAGTAATTGGAGAAACAGCCCTAACGTATGAGGAACTTACCACAGTTTTAATTTAAATCGAAGCCATATTGAATTCTCATCCACTTTAGGGTATATCTGAGGATGACCTTAACCCACCAACACCCCCTCATTTCCTTATAGGTGAGGTGTTAAGAGCAATACCACACTGTTAGAAATAGTGCAAGCATAATCTCGTTCACTTGGATCAGTATCCTCAGTTTGTACGGACATTGTAAGAACCAATTCAAAGTATTTTCAGATTTTTATTGTAATTCATATTAAAAGATTGTGATATTCATTTATTGTCTAAATATATACTGCATTAATCCTCAACAACTATGTTCAAGTTTTCCTCTGCCATATACACCCTGAATGACTCGAACTGCAACCAATTTCAGACTGCTATCATTTCCAAACATTTTATGACTGTGAGCTCAAATTTTGACACATGACAGATAATTTTATTATTTACAAGCTTTTTAAACGATTTGCGTCTCAGTTGTGTTGAAAATTTTTTATCCGCGATGGAATTCAAACGTGATAGTGTGATTGCTTTATATTTGGCTGGAAAACCACAAGTAGCTATCGTTAGAGCCCTCCAGCACCTCAACGTGAATAAATCATTTGTGTCTCGAACTATAGCTCGTTACCGTGATACTGGCAGCGTTACAAAACACCATGGAGGTGGTCATAAAAAAACAGCAACATCGGCAGAAATGGTTCGGAAAGTGAAGGCTCGAATTGAGCGAAATCCGCGTCGAAGTGGAAGAAGAAAATTGGCTCGTGAGCTCAACATATCGTTGGTACGGATGCAACACATACCGAAAAATGTGGTTGGGCTCAAGCCATTGAAGTTCCAGAAAGCACACGATCTTACACCGCAACAGAAAAAAGTTTGAATCAAAAGAGCGAAGGAGTTACAACGCTTGCACGAAAGTGGTGAGTTGCCGAATTTGGTTTTTTCCGATGAGTCGTCATTTGTTATCGAGCAATATGTCAACAAACAAAATGACAGAGTTTACTTGCCAGAGAGGTCCTTCGAAAATTTACACCTTCGGACGACCACCAGAAAGCAGGCAGCACCGATGGTGATGGTTTGGGCCGCCATAACCGCAGATGGTCGCTCTCCGCTCGTATTTTTGGACCGTGACGTCAAAATTAATGCGATCGTATACCGTCAAACTGTCTTAGAGGCAGTATTAAAGCCTTGGGCAAACAATCATTTTGGTCGGGGACCGTGGACATTTCAACAAGACTCGGCACCGTCTTAGAGAGCGCGCGTCAACCAAGATTGGTTAAAAAACAATGTTCCACACTTCATTTCTTCGACACAATGGATTGCAAATTCTCCGGATGCAAATCCGTTGGATTTCTCTGTCTGGGGTATTTTGAAGGTTGGCACTAAAAAATACCAAAGTTTGGACCACCTCAAACAAGCACTTCGCCAGGAATGGGCCAAAATACCGCAAAGCCACTTGCGCACAGCATGCGATGCTTTCTTCGGCCGTCTCAAGGCCATTATTCGTGCCAAAGGTGGACATATTGAAAACTACTGACACAATTTGAAAACTGATGTATTTTTCAACATTTTGTGCTTGGCACAATAAAATCCATCAAAAAATAAAAAACTTATAGTATTTTAAAAAGTTGGAATTCGAGTCATTCACCCTGTACTAGATGGAGTGAAAAGTGACCTCCTTGACCACCAGAATGCGCTGCTACTGCAACAAAGGTTATGGTGCCTTAAAGTCCCTTCATATTTAGGCAGACATGCCAAATTTCAGTGCGATACTATTTTTATTTTTTTTTTTAACAGCTGATTGTTGTTGACGTAGCATCGCAACCACGGCTAAAATCAATGACTTACGGCTCCAATTGCTGTCGCATCCACCGTATTCTCCCGATTTGGCTCCCTCGGACTATTATCTCTTCCCAAACCTCATCAATAAAAAATTCAGCTCACGCGAGGAAATCATCGACGCCACGGAGGAGTATTTTGCAGACCTTCCGGAAAATTACTTTTCGGACGCGATCAAGAAGTTGGAAAATCACTGGAATAAGTGTATCAAACTAAAAGAAGACTATATTGAATAATGTAAAAAAACATTTAAAAAAAAATAAAAATTTTAATTCCCAAGAAGGTCACTTTTCACTCCATCTAGTATGTTGTACGGTATTGGTGTTCGATGTAAGCATACCCTGAGCTTGGCTTCTTGTGTTATGACCATGGATAATGGCCATCTTAAAACGTATATCGTCGTAGTATTCCAGTAATACTGTCATCTTGAAAATTTCTCGGGCATTAGGCACTTTACGTACAGTGCCTATTTGTTTAAGCGCAGAATTTTACAGTCTTTGTAGTTTCTGTAGTTATGTCGTGCATGCTGTGCCCCATACAGGGACTCCATACCTCAGTTTCCACTCAACCAGACCATAGTAAACTTCTCTTAGAATCTGTGAAGTAGAATAATTTTTTAAGTAATTAAGACCGAATAGTGCTCCCCTTAAATTCCAATATGTTCATTCCAAAGAAACTGACTGTCGATGGTTACTCCCAGATATTTACAACTTTCGGCAAATTCTATTGTTGGATTAGCCGGTGCACTTGGACAAGCATTATTCTGCATTTGCATCATCGGCTGTGTTCTTGTTATATGTGGTCCACGAATGTGCATCATTTTGGTCTTGGTTGCCTTTATTATTATAAGTCCATTGTCGTGGCACCACTTCACTGCTTCATTAAATTCGTTTTGAATGATTGTCGTAGGCATATCTAGGGACCTATGACGGACGACTATGGTTGCATCATCTGCACAGGCAAATGGAATGCTGTATTTGAACACTCGAAGCAGTTCATTTGCATACAGGACAAGTAGTGTTCGAGCCAATTTAGAGCCCTGTGGAACTCCGTATTGAATCCTTCTTTCACAGCTGCAAGCGTCTTTAATTCTCACTCGGGAAGACCTACAGGAAAGATAATCCTTAATCCAATCAGCAAGAACTCCTCGTACTCCAATTTGTTCTGGAGCTGACATAATGGCCAAATCACAATGCCGCGTTCGCGTAGTCGCGCTTTGACATATTTAGTAGAAAGAATGGGCTCTTATGGGGCAATCCGAAATGCAACTTCAGGCGTTTCTGACACTTTTGGTAGTAGATATCGCTACTCTCTACTTCGTTGCTCATTTGACAGCTCTGCTGTCATTTTTGTAATTTTTTTTCTTTTGTTTTCGCACTTACTTGGTTTAAGTTAATAAATAAAATCTTGATTAATAAAAAACAAATAGAAATGAGTTTCGAAGAAAAACTTATTGATCTGGTCCGTGATAAAGATTTTTTGTACAACACGAAGTCTTGCTATTATAAGAACATCTTAAAACGAGACCAAATATGGTTACAAATCACTGAACAGCTTGATAAGCCAAGTAAGTTGTTCATATCATATATATAAATTGTTTATTGAAATACTATAAATCATACAATATACGAGTATGTACCTGTTCTTTTTCAGTTGAAGAATGTAAAGTCCGAGAAAGTAAAAAAATTGAGCAATATTTCGGTAGGGGCGTGTTGGAGCCAGTAAAATTGTGGGAGTTGTACTCGTCGCTGGAGTTTCTTAACGAAGCTCTAAGGCCAAGGAAGTAAGTCATCTTTAATTCCATTTAGTGTACAATACTACAAAAATTCATCACTTAAGCAAAATGGAATCGTTGCTCTTCTTGGATGTGAGCAGAGGTACATAAGAAGATGTTCTTCCACACATACAGAACACGTTGTACGATTCTAATGAGGTAACACCTGAACCCCCAAGTCTTCCGAAAAGACCCCGATCAGGTGAATTCCCTGAAAATGAATTTTTTGGCCACCTATCTGAAGTATTTTCCCAGCTGGATGCCAATGATATTTTTTGAAGATGAATGGCAGGAAAACTGTCGAAAACCGAAAGATCTCGTCTTCAAGCTAAAATGTTGAATATTGTAAAAGAACCAGTCTTCCCTTATCTAATAAATAAAACAAATTTTTATATTGAAATTTTAAATTTTATTCATTATTTCCAAATTTTATTGTTAAATAATCTCCTAAATTATCACGCATTCTAAAAGCTGCTTGAGAAAAAAAGTTTGATCCGATGGGTTTCGCCCTAGAAAGAGGTTCCGTTTCACCTCTTCGCTGGCCTTGATGAACAATTTCGTCGTTGATTTTGTAAATATCGGCATATTCTTATGGACAATATGCAGCGTCCTTCAATTTTATAAAATTATGTAAAATTACACATGCCTTTGCAATGCGCTACGCATTATCCGGTAAGACATTTAATGTATTTTGCTATACATACCACCTCGCCACTAGAATGCCAATTGCATTTTCGATAACTCGACGGACGCGTGATTAGAGTTTATTGAAGTTTAACTTCTCGTCATTAAGAAGTCTTCCCGGATAAGGACGCATTAAATAAATTTTTAGTGGAAACGCCGCATCATCAACCAAATAGTAATTAGAAATGTAATTCGAATTTGGGAGTTTGGTTGGAAATGATATGTTTAACTGGCTTCTTATGAGAGCCTCACCAAATGATAAATCGGCGAATATACCTCCATCGCTTTGACTGCCGTAAGTACCAACATCAACAGCTGGAAAAGTATAAAGCAGGAAGAAGTACCATCGAGTGGGAACTTCTAGCGAAAAATAGGTAAACAACAAAATATTACAATATACATAATGTACATATCGGAATTGTGGAACAAGCACTATAAATATCCTACAACTTGGAGAGATTGGCGCTCGCCAAGATTTTTTCCCCAACTCGGGTTCGACGGGGGTACGAATCAGCTCGAAAGTATGCAGCTTCATCCTTGTAATCTTAAAAAAACATGCTCGGGTCCTACATGCTTTCAGAGTTGAGGGCAAAACAACCATCTACATCTCGGCTTAAATTCAACTCTCGAACCCATTTTGTCTTTTGCCTCATCCTGATGCCCCTTGCTGACTCGTAGAAAGCATATCCGATTAGAGCAAATAGTGAGAAGTCAACAAAATCATCTAGCTCTTCAATATCCATCTTATTAGTTGCTGACTCACCAGAATATTGGGTATATAACTTAACTCGTGCGGTTTTTTTCAAAATTTGAACGTTTATTTAAGAAAAACATGTACAATAGTGTTATTCAAAGTATTGCCCATCTGAAGCTATGACTTTTTCCCATCTTTCTGGCAATTTGTGGATCCCATCCCAAAAGAACTGCGCCGGCTTGGCAGCCAAGAATGAATCCAGCCAATTTTTGATATTCTGCTCTGATGTGAACCGTATTTCAGTGAGGGCATTCTGCATCGATCGAAACAAATGGTAGTCTGAAGGGGTAAGGTCTGGGCTATAAGGCGGGTGGGGTAAGTCTTCCCATCCACTGTTTTCCAAATAGTTCTTAACCGGAATAGCAACGTGGGGCCGAGCGTTGTCCTGATGGAAAATTATTGCCTCGTGTCTGGTCGCATATTCCGGGCGTTTTTCGGCCACTGCTCTCTTCAAACGGATTAATGGTGTTCGGTAGCGTTACCCATTGAGGGTTTCACCCGGTTTTAGCAGCTCATAATACAGCACACCCATCTGATCCCACCAAATACAGAGCATTACCTTCGCGCCATGGATATTCGGCTTTGCCGTTCATTTGGCTGATTTTTTGATTCTTTGCGCTTGGGGTTGTCGTAATGGATCCATTTTTCATCACCAGTAACAGTCCGACGCAAAAATGACTTTCTTTTGTGGCGTTTCCAGCAGCATTTCGGACATGCAAAACCGCCTTTCGATGTCTCTCGGCTTGAGTTTATGTGGAACCCAATTTCCTTGCTTTTGAATATATCCAGCTGCTTTTAAACGTTTTGAAATGTGAAATGGCTGCTTGAGTGACACCCAAAGATTCTGGGAACTCTTCTTGTGTTTGGCAACAATCTTCATAGAGTAATGCTTCCAGTTCTTCATCTTCAAACTTTTTTGGCTGCCCAGGACGTTCATCGTCTTCCAAGCCAAAATCACCACTTTTAAATGGTGCAAACCACTTTTGCCACGTTCGCTCAGCTAGCGCATTTTTACCATAAACTTCCACCAAAATACGATGACTTTCGGCAGCAGTTTTGTTCATATTATAGTAATGAATCAGATCTCCCCGCAAAAACACTTTTTCAGGCACAATTATTGTTGTTTACGCTTCAAATGAATGACATATACTGAAATGACGTACAATGACAGTAGATTTCCAACGCATGTTCCAATGGAATAATAACAATGGAATAATACAAGTTATGCCATCTCTTAGCAAACCGCACGAACCATATAGACCCAATATATAGTGCATATTTCCAATGAACATTGACGTTACACGATACGTTGATTTGTTCGATTTGCAGCTGCAAGGTAAGTTATAGTGTAATGTATTTACTCCGAATGGGTAAAATCCTTTTGCAATTATTTTATTACGGTTTTCTTGCACAAAATGGTAATTTGAACTTTGAACATATTTGTGGTTGGCTCTTTTATTTATTTATTAAAATACATTGTTTTTGAAGTTATTTCTTCTAATTAAATTTTAATATATATAATAAGAGTACATTTCTACTCAACCTCATGTAACGAATTCATACCCTGAGTCAATTCGAAGAACGCTGTCACTAAATCTCTGGGGTTTAACCTTGGAACTGATCAGTAAAACAGCCCGCGGTCTAAAATCCCCTCGGAGAATTTCTAGTTTTCGCTCATTATTTTTGAGGCCAAATATCTTTCTCTCAATAGCCCAAGATTCTTAAATTAGCCCTACGGTGATGTTTTCTCTTGTGCATCGTTGGTTGAAGGTGTACGAGGCACCTTTAACATGGTGCAGTTTCCCTGCAAAATCTTTAGTGTAGTCATCATTGCTATTAGTTAGACGTGGGATTCTATATGCGGTTCGGGTTTTTATCGCCTCTCTACCGTATGGAAACCTCGCCAAGGGAGTGGCCCTTTCGCCTCACTCTTGCATGACAAGTTACGTTTTCTGTCGTCTGACTTCTCGGTAGAGGTATAAGAACTCTACTTTTGGGTCTATTCGCAGCAGCTGGTTCTTGTGTTTATCACCCTCAGCTCCGGCCGTATTAACGGTCTTTAGTAGTCTCTTTGATAGACTACTGGTGTTGTTTTGGAGGCAGCTGAAATTTCGTCTGAGCTCTTTATAATGGTCCTCAGCTTACCTCAAGGACGCAAAATATTCTCGTTAGCTAGGCCGATGCTTTGCGGAAAGAATCTCTTAATGTGTGGTTTCAGAAATGAATCCTCCTCCACTAGCGCATTTCTCCTAGATTTTAGAGAAATTACTCCTCAGCCAATTTGCAGTGGCTTCACTGGAGCAAACGAATACGATTCAGCTAGGTCTGATAGTAGAGCTGCCAAAAGACGGTTTCATCTCTTCGTCTCGAAGTTCAATCGAAACATCGACAACTTCCTCCTGTATTTGAGCCATTTGCTTACACTCAGCCTGGCACGGTCCAGTATATTGCTATATGCTATACCGGACGAATAATAAAATACAAGGACGAATTCCCTTGCTCGCTTTTAACTTCAGGTATGCTAAGGCACCATCCTTCTGAAAATATATGTTTAGGTTATTCTGAGATTCCGGATGTATAAAGTTCTCTATCATAGTCAAGTATACATCCCCAGTGAGGGTTTGTGGATGTTCATAATTATGAACCGATCTGTAATAATAACAGATCAAACAGTGCACCTAAGTGTGTGTAATTGACGCTGATATAACGCACTCGGATCCTCCGTACACCAAATTCAACAGTTCTGCTATCCACTTAAATAGACAATGTGCTTCATTGAGCGTAATTAGATCATTAGAAGGGTTTGAATTACAGTGCATCCTTCCTACAACTCTCGCTTGTCCTATAAAAGGAGGTGTTTCGCATCCGTACACTCGCAATGCACTGTACCGTATTTAACATTGCTATAAAAACACGGTTGGTGTTCCACAGTCAACAATTGTTGTGGTGAAAGTGGATCGATGTATCCCATGGGTGCATTCAACTATCTTGTTTCCAATTCCTGATGTTGTTTAAATCGTTGGAATGTTTGAAACTTCTGAATCGATAAGAAGTTCCTACATGTATTTAGTACAATATATGCAAAAAAAAAGCCTACAAAGAAAGTTCTACTACTACGGAATTTTAAAAGGAATCAGCGAAGGGACCATTCGTCAACCTAATCTCTGCAAAGCGTTCCTGGCAATATCCCATTCTAAGTGAAGATTAAGGTGCACGCCGTTTTACAACATGAGTATTAAAGCAGTTAAAGTATTAGCAGAAGAATCCATCTTAGAATCTGTATTTCTTACCAAGTTAAAACGCTTTACATACCACATTCAACAGAAAGTATCCTGCAAAAAAGGAGATATGCCCGAAATAAAGCGGATATATCTGCAATATGAAAGAATTATTCTGGATATCCGAACGTTCCGCGGAACCAACAATAAGTAGGAACACTTCACTTTTTTCCGGAGACTGCGTTCACAGAACCCGTACTTATTCCAAATAGCTTGAAAGTGCCAAAAGACACCAACATCGCATTTTTTTTTTATATATTTATTTGAAAGCAGTTCGCATTAAGACATGACAGTAATCATATAACTAGTGATGCTGATAAGAGCAAACTAAAAGTAAAGCAAACAAAAGTAAAGGAAAACTAAAACGACTAAATGTTTGTTTAATTATATACACACAACTCCATTTAAGTGTATACGAGCATAGAAGAGAAGAAAAATGTATAAAATCGATCCAAACAGAATTTATGTTCAAACGTAAACCTTTCAATGCCAACAAGCCTTCGAACATGCCGTGGAGGAAGTTTCTATAGACGGATGGAATGAACAGAATACCGCCGCTCAGATGGCAAGACAAACGAGGAAGAATGAGTTGATGGGATCTGTTAGAGGTACTGGAACGCAAGTTTCTGAAGAGGTAACTAGGCTGATTCGTTTGGGTCACATTTTGTAGCAGGATATGAGATCTATAACGAATAAGAATGTCGAAAGATATACTGTAGAGTAATTTGGAAAAGTGAGAGATGCTATAGAAACGCCTTATATTGAAAACACAGCGCGCTGTATTTCTGAAAACACATTTAGTTTTGTCTTGCTCACAGAATCATAATTTTCAAGATTTCAAAATTTCACAACCATAAATGAGATTAGGAATGATGCGTACTTTAGCTAGCAACAACCGTATTTTTAAACGAGTGTAGAGGTGTTATTCCATATGTCCCATACACTTTGCCACCAGCTCTATTACAGTATTATTATTATTATGACTATAAGTTCCCTTATTTATGATTTTAAGCGGTTGGTCCAATTTTTGATAACTCAGTCCAATATGTGCAGCGTTATTCCGGCAATAGCGTGTCGAATGTTGGCCTCGAGCTCATCCAAATTGGTTGGCTGGTTAGCGTAGACGTCAAGTTCTTACACGTAGCCCCAGAAAAAATAATCGAGTGGTGTCAAATCACATGATGGCGGCGGCCAATTGATGAACGCTCGCCCTGAGATGACCCAGTCCCAAATTTAGCTTTTATAGTATAGCATGTACCGCCGTCTTGTTGGAACCACAACTGGGATATGGTATATCCATCTTGTCGAGCTCTAACCACAGAAAGTCAGTTAACATCGCTCTATACCTAGACCATTGACGGTAATGGTGTCTCTTTCCTTCCGCACCAAACAGTAAATTTTTGTAGTTGCATTGATGCTTGGCCGAATTCTCGTGGATTGTGTTTGCTCCAATAATGGCAATTTTGCTCGATGACATAGCCGCTGAGCCAGAAATGGGCCTCGTCCGAGAAAATGGTCGCTCTTAGCGAGCTCACGGCCTTTTCTATGGTCGTCCGGCTTCAATTCTTACATCAACACAATCTTACACCGATCTAGGCCCAAATCCAACTGCAAATAATAAGCTGACTCTCTGGCGATGCTCAATTCAGCTGATCGGCCCCGAATCGACATTTCTGAGTCTTCTTCGATACTGGCCGCTATGGCGGCTATGTTTTCTTCATTTCACACCAATCTCTGCCTGCTTGGTGGCTTAAGATCCAAAAGAGTGTACCTACTCACGCTCAAACTTTTCCACGGTGCGACAAAGTACAAGCACACTGAGGCCATGATGACGACGGACCTCACTGCGAAATTTACGTTGGCTATTTACAACTGACCCGGAATTTCGACAATATTTTTTTAATAATTTCCGCACCTTCGGCAAGCGTAAAACGATGCATGATGGAATACCAAAACTTACTGAATGTCATTGGTAACTTTGACAGCTGCTGAAACATAACAATTGGAAGAACTATCATTGCTATCTGGTCACCCGTTACAACAATAGAATAAAAGGAAAAAAAATTGCCGTCAGTCATGACATTGACATTGACATTTCAGAGTAAGTTTTGAAATTTTAAAAAGAGTGATAAGAAAGGGGTGTTTGCTAACAATTTTTGTAATAAATGATATAACTAAAATAGGTGAATAATTCATTTAGATTCAATATTGTAATGCTAGTATATATAAGGAGCAAATGTATTTATAAATTAAGAAAACTATTTCGATAGCTAAAGGCATGACTGCAAAATCGAGAGAGCGCGTTTTCAAGCGTGTAATCCATTTAAAATTCGTTCTGTTTCTTCCAGCGTGTGAGAGTTCTTTTCGAAATATATTCCGCGTATTTCCATCAGTATTTGGCATACCACTAAAAAGTGGTTAACGGATTAATGGTTGGTAGGAGATATCCTTTATGTGATATTGAATTAATACAGTTCAGAGTTCAAATATAAGGCTTATCTGGTTAACCGTCAGTTTAATGCTAAAAAAAATTTCCGTGCTCAAGGTGTGGTTTAGTTTCCTATAGATAAGTCTAGTTGGAAATCCTATTCGAACATTGCTGATACAGGTTGTCATCTATCTTGCAGCAACAGGTCAGGAGAATACCCTGTTGCTGCTCCAAGAACAGTCCCAGAAATATCAAGCTCACTGTAACTTGACTACAGTCTTGTTATCCTCAATATTATTTATTAATACTAAGTTAGCAATTTAGGATGTATATCACATGGGCTGAAAAGCCCGTTTCTAAGAGAGGGCACCACTTGAATTAAATCCATACCATTTTCAGTTAGCACCAACCTTCATAAGATACGTGTATAAATTTGATTAGTTCTCGAGAAATACCGTTGTGAGTGAAGCAACTTACTGTGAAAAAAATGGATTCACAGCAATTTCGTGTGTTGATTTTTCATTGCTTTTTGATGGGAAAAAATTACCCGGACTATGCACAAGCCGAACAAACCATTCGCAAGTGGATTGAAAAAATTAAAAGTGGCCATACAAGCACCGAAGATGATGCACGCAGTGGACGTCCAAAAGAGGCTGTTTTAGATGAAAACATCAAAAAAGTCCACAAAATGATTACGAATGACCGTGAAGTGAAGTTCATCGAGATAGCTGAGGCTCTGAAGATATCAAAAGATCGTGTTGGATATATCATACACGAATTTTTGAACATGCGAAAGCTGTGTTCAAAGTGGGTGCCGCGTTTGCTCACAGTCGACCAAAAACAACAACGTGTTGATGATTGAGAGGAGTGTTTAAAGCCGAATTTTTGCCTCGGTATGTGACAATGGATGAAACTTGGCTCCATCACTTCACACCAGAGTCAAGTCGGCAGTCAGCCTCTTCCAAAACGACCAAAACCTCAACAGTCGGCTGGCAAGGTTATGGCATCCGTATTTTGGGTTGGAGCGTTTGAAGGACGAAATCGCAGAAAAACGGCCGCATTTGAAGAAAAAGAAAGCGCTGTTTCCTCAAGACAATGCACCGTGTCACAAGTCGATGAAAACGACTACAAACATAGAAAATAAGAGCTTAGTTTGGATGCTGCGTATATAAACATTTAACAAGAGGATTTTCTGCAGTGGAACATTTATCCACAAAATTAAAAGTAAGCTTGGCAACTCTTTCGCTAATCAGTGCAATTCAATTCAGTTGAACGGTTGAGTAATGCCATGGAAGGTTAAGCATCATTTTGAGTACTTTGTTTTGAGCGATTAGCAGTTTTTTCAAATGACATTTGGCAGATTGACCCCATACTTGACAGCCATAGCATATAATTACCTGGAAAATTACCTTATAAATAATTAGGTTGTTGTCTTCTGAAAGATGAGATTTTCGATTTATAGACGGATAAAGCATTTTTATGGCAATGTTCACTTTTTTGATTGTGTGGTTTATGTGGTCCTTAAAAATTCATTTCGAATCCAGATTTATGCCTAGATACTTAACCGAGCTTTCCCAATTAATATTCGTATTGCAGACACTGAGGCTGCTCCCTGAAAGGTAGCAAGCTTTTCTTTTTCGAGTAAAAAAGATAGCCTTCACCTTCATAGAATTCAGTTTAATTTTCCATTTTTTAAAATATTCACTTACTACTTCTGTCGCATCACTTAAATTTCTCTCAATGTTGAGAGGAAATTGATGAGATGAGAGTATAGCAATGTCATCGGCAAACATTGCTACTTTACAGTTGGATAATACAGGAAAGTCGGACGTAAACAAAATATACAATAAAGAACCAAGAACTGAGCCTTGCGGAACACCACATTTGACATAAAAAAAACCAGAGACAGAACAATTGACATGAACTTGAAATACACGATTTTTCAGAAAACTTCGAACAATTTTGCACTGATAAAAAAAGCGAGGGCAGTAATTTAATAAATTTTATAACAAACCATTATGCCAGACAGTGTGAAAGGCTTTTTCGATATCTAGCAGTATCATTCCTGTTGATTTTCCTTGATCACGATTTATTTTGACAATATTGTTTATTGTGAATAGTGTTATGATTTTGCTTAAAACCAAATTGTTCATTAGGTAAAATATTGCTCTCAGAAATTACATTCATTAATTGTTCTTTGATAATTCTTTCAAGCATCTTACTAAGTGGGCTAAGTAAACTTATTGGCCTATAGCTCTCGGCGTTTTCAGGAGGTTTACCAGATTTGAGAACTGGAACAATTTTGGCCTTTTTCCAAATATCCGGAAAATATTGGAGCTTTAGGCAAGAGTTGAAAATAAATGTAATATATTTTATACCTACCTTAGGAAGATGTTTGAAGAAAATATTTTTAATTAGATCAAGGCCTAGAGCTTTTGTCGTTTTAAGATTTTTTATAAACAGTGCAACCTTATTTTCAGAAACATAAATATTTGGTGGAGTCATACAGCTTGAAGCGTCAAAGTTTGCAATTTATGAGTCTACTCGAGAAGTAAAAAAAGGATCACTTGGGTTTGAGGCAATTTTATGATTTTTTCATAAAAGCATATGCCAGAGTCTTGGCGTTTTCCTCATCAGTGTAGAAGATAGAGGTTTGGCTTATTAACCCTGGAATATTTCGATGCTTGTTTTTCAACACCCGCATGATGTTCCAGAACGGCTTCCCAGATTTGTCCAAAGCGCTAAGCTTGCAGTTCCATTCAATATTTCGTTGACTAGTAATAAGTTTTGTAATCAATTTATTGAGAGATCGGACATACTTCTGGAAGTTAGGGTGTCGGAATCTTTGCCAGTTCCTTTTCTGTATGTTTCTAATTTTTATTAAGTTAAGTATAAATGGGGTGAAAGTAGGGGTTTTATATACACTTGAGATTCGTTTTTTCCCAGAATCATTAGCCGCACAAACAAGTAAGTTAGTAAACATTTGAATAGAGTGATCAGCATCTTCAATGTTGATGGTGTTATCGAGGTAGATGGAAACATCACGCAAATTTGCTTTAATGATCCTCTGAAAAAGATGCCAATTTGTACTTTTTATGTCCTGAACATACTGGGTTTTGCCCAGAATTTAGAAGTTGAAAGAATACGGAATTATGATCAGAGTTAAGCTCTCTTTTGCTAACCGGATTGGATATATAGTTGGGACAATTTGTAACAAAAAAATCTAACACCGAGGGGCTACCACCTCCAGGTGAAAACAAAATAGCATAAGGAAAAACAAAAGAAAGAGAGAGAACGCCCCAAGCGTTTGCCCGACTACAGCCCCAGTTTCTGTGTCTGCAGTCACCTCCCAACATTTAATTTCCTTGGGAAGAAGTTAGTTTCCTCATATCACTTTGAAAAGCCCTTCGTTTACCATCAGACGACACACCACCAGGATAGTAAACACAATAAATTTTAACCGATTGATTGTTAACAAGGTTAACTTCTATCACTACATTTTCAAGACAAGTTGTGTTTATAAGAGGTAAGAGCGAATGTTGTATAGACTGCTTAATTAAAATTGCAACTCCACCACCTGTCTGTTCTGTCAACACGGTAGCATTTGTATACAGATGTAAATAATTTAGATAATGATCGCAACCAAGTCTCAGTAACAAGAGCTACAACAACATTGTTGCAATGCAAAAAGTCGATAAACTCTAAATAATTTTTACGAATGCCTCTTGCGTTCCAGGTAACAATGTTTAAGTATGTATTACTTGCCATTGGAATACAAAAATTTTATAGCTAGTTGAGAAATTATATTAAATTGGTCTATTTTAGTATTACATTGAGAAAGTTTAGTTATCATTTGGAAAGTTAAACAATTGAGTTCATCTATGGAAAATAAATCGGATTTGTTGATACTGTTGTTGTTGTTGATGTTGTTGATGTTGTTGATGCTGGTTGATGCATTGTTGATGGGCCAAGTTGGGTGAGGCAATGACGAAGAGTGTGTAGCAGAAGAAATATGAGTTTTGCGGCGAAGTGATTCTATAGTTGGAAAATCTGTGAGAGGTCTTAGTAAAACAGGTTTTTGTTTTACAGAGTTCAACTGTACATCAGCAAAGGTTCTATTACGAGCTTTCGTTTCAGAAATTTTGTTCTCTGACAATTGCCGTACTTCGATGTATTTCGTTCTGCTTATACACGACGAATCAGTTGCTTTGTGTTTCCCATTACAGTTTGCACATTTTATTTGATTGTGCTTCAGAAGTTATACGTGACCCAGCACATGATGCACAATAACTTTTAACATGACAATTTTTTTCGCCGTGTCCAAACATTTGGCAGTTTCGGCATTGTGTGAGCTTACCCTTCTGCTTGCGTTGGTAATTCCATTTTACTTCATTATGAAATAGACCTCGAACATTTTTCTTTAAGTCACTTAACTTGACAGTACCGATTTTAAACAAAACAAGGAATATGAAGTCTGTGAAGTGTTCATACCTTTTTGTTATTTTTTTAACTTCTAGGCATTTTAGTCCTACTTTAATAAGTTCAGTTTTCACCAGTTTTCACCAGTTTTCACCAGTTTTCACCAGTTTTCACAAGTTTTCACCAGTTTTCAGTTGTACAATCCGTACATTACAGTTTTAAACCATTTGTTCTTGGACGTATCGTGCGTGAAAAACTGACAATTATTATCTTTTAGTTTAGCAAGTACTTTTTCGTATGAGACAATAGAGTCACATCGAATTTTTATACCGATTGATAAATTTTTGATTGCATAATCTGATGTGCCTAATGATTTCATCATATTGTGGATGTAGTCACACGATTTTTGCAACACTTTGATAGGAGGCACAAGCACTCTTTTAACTTTTTCGGTAGTCATAATTTCATCGTCACTATCGCTGCCTGGTAAACACTGTAATGTACTCCAGTAATTTCTTCTGGAGTCCTTTTTTTGGAAGTACTAGATATTTTAATTCGCGGTTTTTTATCTAGAGATATTAGTGAACAGTTAGGCTCCGAGGATCTGTTGCGCTTTAATATAATGCCTATCGAAATACACAATGAGGAAATACGTCAAACGTTGACGAAAGCTCCGGATTAACTTTGATGAATTTAATTTTATTCCTTATGTCATCTAACCTAACTCTTTGGATCCTATTTCCAAGATACAACCGTAAACAATTCAGCACAAAACCAAAACTTTTTCTAGTTTTCTTAATAAGCAACTGAGGTTAACAATATCGTACGCCTTGGTCATGACATTAACAAATTACAAAATTATTTTTATAATTCCAAATTTTCTTTGTGTTTGTTCATCTGAAAAAATAAATACAATAAACGAATACATTCGTTTTTTTTTAATGATGTAAAGTAGATACCCGTATACATATTTACCCGTTTGGATAAATACGCATGTACATACATATTTACCGGGTATTTCCCCATCACTATCAAGTTCTCCCTGATATCATTTACAACATTAATAATCGCTGTGGTGCAGACGTGATGCTTCCTAAATCCGGATTGCACTGGTGAAGTAAGTTATTGGAGTGGATATGTATTATGTACATTAATTCGTCTTTGGAGTACCCTCTCAAACACCTGGAATACATAAGACAAAATGAATATCGGCCGATACTCTGGACTATATGGGCTTTTGAGAATACATAAGTAGGTATAACTTTTGCTTCTTTCGATTGATGGGAGTAAATGCCCATGGTCAGAATAAGATTGGAAACATGCAGTAAGTGTGGGCATATAACAAGTAAGTTTGTTTTGTCAAACCCAGGATGAATATCACCGAAGCTTATGGCATTCGATTTGATTGATAAAAAACTAGAGACAAGTTCGGAACGGCCAAGGCAGAACAATTTAAAGGCGCTATATACGGGATCGTTATCACAAAAAGAGAGCTAGTATATGGGAGCTACGTTTAAATCGGGAAAGGGATTTTCTTTAAAACATTTATATTTACGTTTTCATCTAGATTTTGGCTCTGACATCACTAACGGGAGTATCTCTTATCTTTGCAAAATGAGTGAAATTTGTTGTGTTCACTGGAGAAAGATTGAATGAATACATTGCCGCAGCAATATTTGTTTTGACAAGACAATACTATTTAAATTACAGCCTAACATAATTTGTTAGTATTTTGTCGGAACTGACTCCAGAATTGAGACGGAAGTGGGTGCAATATATTTGCTGGGTCTATGAGGGTTTGCTGAAAAGTTTCCGACCGTAACGTAAAGATAGCGGCACTCGTCAATAAAATCTATTGAATGCTAGTTGTGCATCTTTTGACAGTTACTTACCGAAATTTCAGTCATTTTGGACGCGCAGTTTGTAGTTGAAAGTCGTTTGAGTGAGTCGATGGGAATATTTTTTGTGAAAATGAAAAAAATTGAGTATCAAGCTGTTATTAAATTCTTGTTTTTGAAAGGCAATACGCCTACGCAAATCAGAAATGAGTTGGACTCTGTGTATGGGGACTCTGCAGTCTGCACCATCATTTACCACAGTGAAATTTTGGGCAGCTGAATTTAAACGTGGCCGTAAGAGCTTGGGAGATGATGAACGTTCAATACGTCCAAAAACTGTAACCACTGACGATAACATTGCCAAAGTTCACAAAATGGTGTTAGACGACCGCCGAATTAAAGTGAAAGAGATAGTAGAGGCTATGAAAATGTCCAAAGAACGTGTTTGTTACATATTAAATCAAGATTTAGGCATGAGAAAGCTGTCCGCGCGTTGGGTGCCGCGTTTGCTTACGTTAGACCAAAAGCAGTTTAGGCGCAATAAATCCAAGTTTTGGCACCGATTAATTACTGTAGATGAAACTTGGATACACCATACGCCCGAAACAAAAATTCAGTCAAAACAGTGGACTGCAAAGGGCGAGGGAGCTGGCTCCAAAAAAAGCAAAAACAGTTTTTTCGGCTGGGAAAGTGATGGCGACTGTTTTTTTGGCATAGTAAAGGAGCTATTTTAATCGATTATCTTCAAAATCTTCAAAAAGGAAAAACCATTACAGGAGCATACCACGCATCATTACTTACCAAGTTGAAGGCAGAAATTGCGGAAAAGCGGCCACATTTGCAGAAAAAGAAAATCCTGCTTCACCAAGACAATGAGCCGTCTCAGACCCCAGCGGTTGCCATGGCGAAAATCCATAGATTACGGTTTGAACTGCTTGACCACCCACCTTATTCACCAGATCTAGCCCCAAGCGACTTCTTTTTGTTCCCTCATCTAAAAACAGCGCTCGGAGGACAGAGATTTTCGTCAAATGAGGAGGCAATCACCTTCGTGAACAATTATTTTGCAGAGAAAAACGTCAAGTACTATTTGGACGGGTTAGAGAGATGGGAGAATCGCTGGGAGAGTGTGTAGACTTACAAGGAGACTATGTAGAAAAATAAAAAAAAATTTTGAGAAAAAATGTCTTGTATCATTGTTCGGACGAAAACTTTTCACCCAGCCCTCGTATAATACGTTTCATTATTATTATTCATAAAGCTCTCTGACAGCTATAAGTTGTTTTTCTTACATAATATAGGTAAGCACTTCAATGCTATCGTTAACGTATTGTCTACAAAAAGGACGACAGTATTGCATTCATTGACTAGTATACTACACGTCGATTAGCGGCGCCCTGAGCACCTGCATGTGAGGCCGAAGGCCGTCCGGCGTATGGGTCGAAGAGACGCCCATAGTGCGAAATCCTTGTAACTGTAACACTCAATTATGAGCCAGGCGCCTATAAGCGAGTCTTGCGTATTTCAAGTTTGGGTTGGGTGACTCGCTTCGCTCGCTAACAGGGTTTCACCCTTTTCTCCGCAGGTTCGCTCCGCTAAGGGTATGTCAACAACTGTCAGGCAGGCGCCTATGAGCGAGTCTGTGGGGTATTCTTATCTCAATTTTATCGTTGAACGAAATATGTCTGGCAGGCGCCTATATCTTAATACGTACTTGGTCGTATGGCGCTTGGCGTTATATCACGGCACCGACGATAATATGTATTTAAATTACAGCGTAAGATAATTTTTTAGTATTTTGTCGAAACTGACTCCAGAATCGAGCAGACGGGAGTAGGTGCAATATATTTGTTGGGGATATATATGGATCCAACTAGTAAATTTCCTGTTGGAGACTTGAATTCCACAAACATAAAATCCATTTCACTTCATCATCTTAACCCCTGTCTCACGTACATTGCTGTTCCTCCACCCACTCTTCGGACTCTAAAGCCCCGAAAAATCCTATATCCCTTAACTTCATAATATCCTAGCGCACTTATAGAATCGAAACTAAACCACAATTTTGTCACAGAAATAATATCAACGTCATGGCCTTCAAATATCAGTGTGCCTGTGGAACTAACCCTATTCGATGACTGCGTAGCTGCTGTAAATAAAGGAAAAGACCAAATCAGAGTAACACTGGCTCTATTGTAGATTCCATCATAGTCTATACTAAGGGAATCATAAGGGCACATTAAATGGTGATGTCCAAAACAAAACGAAAATATGAAAATATAATATTAATAATCTATTAAAATGAAGAAAATAATTTAAATGCAAAAACTTAATAAAGCTTTAAAATACTAAGTACAAATACTAAATAATATAATTTTTTTTAAAAAACAACGCTTTTGGAAGTGTCGTAAAATGATTTATTTTATGATTTCGTAAACAAATTTTAAGCATAATTATGTTCCATTTTTGTGAAGGTAAAATTGCAGCTCTTTCAATATTCCCAAGTACCATTACACAAGATTGCACGCCAGCGTATCCTGACTGAAACACATCACTGTTCGCTTGATGATATGAAGCACGTACGAAGGTAAAGTCATGGCAACAGCGGTGTAAATACGTTAAATCTTTCATCAGCATCGTAAAGATTGACCCTTTTAATGGTACACGTGCTCAAAACGTTTTGTAACACGAGTGCTATTTGAGTTTTTTGCAAAGACTCGAAAAATTCATCTCAGCCAAAAAAATAGAATTAAATCGTGGACATTTTCATGCGATGATTTTTTTTTTTTTTTATTTTCGACGTGGATTAACTCAACAACAGTGTACCGATCAACTCGTTTTGACTTTGGGTGATGAAGCATCATCCCGTGTTATCGTGTTTCCCTGGTTTTCCGAAACTAAATATCAGTCGACTGTACGAGCCAAATTCAACAAAAGTTATTCACGTACGAAGCACTTCTAAACGAATGGTCGCCTGTTTCCTCGAAAATACCGGACATATCACCACCGTGCTATTAGGTTGAGGTAGAGCAGTAAAATTTGAATGGTTTACCGCCATTTGTTTGTCAGACGTCCTTGGCGAAGTAACGAAACCAACCGCCGTATACAGACCATTCTCTATCACTACAATGCGGGCTCTCACAGGTTGGCTTAAACAGGGGGCGTTTTGAACACTCGAAACATCAAATTGGTGAGTACTCAGCCGTACAGCTCTGACTTGGCATCCAATGAATTCTAAATTGCGAGGTCAACGTTTTTCGACACCTGAAGAAGCGGTTGATGTGTTTAAAACACATGTTTTGGCTGTTATAAATGATAAGAAACATTTGAAATAAATTGTTCGAGGACACATAGACTTTTTCGAGAACTATCAGGTACATAAGTTGAATTAGAGGGGCTACTCCGACATATTTGGAGCTTAGGCCGGTAAGGATTTCCGAAGCTAAGTCAGTATCTTGGAAAAGGGATGATGACGAATGAGCTCTTAATGAACCAACTGCAGCGCCCACATCCCCGAATGGGTTACTGGCTTCGGTCTAATTGAAACCTCGTCCTAGTGCTATCTTAAATGGAACTACCGATAGAACGGCCATGGCAAAAAAAAAACTAAGTTATGAAGCAACAACAAGACCAATCTACTGTTTACAACCCCTGCAAATGAAATAAGGACAATGAGCGTCGAATCTGCACCTAGAATATTAGGTCTCTTAATCGGCCCCATGCAGCCGAACAACTAAAGCACCTCCTTACCGCCATCCAATGGCTGGACAAAAAGAGAATGACGATCAACGGCATAAGCAGCGCCTATTTGGATGAGAATTAGTTGTTAGAGGCAGACTTAGGCAAGAAGTCTTAATTTCCGGCATGTGAATGAACGTCTCGTAGTAATCCCCATTATGGCTAAATTTGCGAATAATAGCCTTATATACGCGCACGCCCCGCAGAGTAGAAAGCTGACGACATCAAAGATGGCTTCTACGAGCTCCTGGACAAGACCTATGGGCAGTGCCCTAGATAAGACATCAAAATTGCCCTCGGCTAGGAAGAGAAGGCATCTTTTGTAGTATTGTTGGAAAGTATAGGATTCAGGTTAATCTATTGTGCGGTGGAGCGAATTGTTCTCATAGCTAATACGTGATCAGGAAGACCTCCTGATTAACCGCATTACGATCCAGCATTATGGACGTTCAAACGCTTCTAGAAGCCAACATCGACTCGGTTGTTGTAGTCAAGGTACGGTTACAGATATCCCGCAAAGGTTAGCTAATACTGTGAGGAAGTTTGACGTTTGACGGCTGCAATTGCAAGAGATCGTTAAATCCTTTTCAAATCGAGTCTACCTTGGTCTCTTAAGAAGCCCTTTGCCGCCAGCATTAAATATCGGAGCCAAAAGGTTACATTGCCATTAAAGCCATAAGAGATGCCGCCTCTGATGTGCTGGGTCTCACTCGGCCACCACAATGAAACCCTTGGTTTGACGACGAGTACCGGCAAGCACATCCAGTTAAGCAAGATGAATACAAACCGGCGCTGTTGAGGGACGAACACCGGAGCAAAAAGAAGGGACATGAGAATAAAATTTGGAAGTTTAGCCAAAACGTAAAAAAAACATGCCGCGGACACATAAACCGAGAGTCGGAGTCGATGCTGAGCATTTGGAAAGCGCATTTCTGTATACTGTATAACTACGATGGTGAACCAAATGCCGCAGTCAGACAGAATGAACCTTTCACCTGACCTGGATAAAGTGAAGGTAGCAATATCTAAAAGCCTTCTCAAATTCAATGAAAATGAGCGAAAACGTTTGCTTAATCCATCCGTGAGCCCATACAATAACCTTATTGTCAGTGCAGTAGAATCGGTCCATTGCACTTGGAAAGCTGAATTCAGTTCTTCTTTTGCCATCTCTCGGACTATTTTTGCTACCACTTTGGTGAACGCTATTAGAAATACCATCATCCCGCCTGTTTCTGATGTTCATCAGATAATCCTTGTTGAGCATTTCAATTCCCTGAGAAATGTCTTTTGGCCTATATTACTGCTACAGTCCCCGTGTTGCTAATAAAGCCTGCATTTGAGTGAAAAGACGCCCCAGTTCGTCTCCAAATGTCTACTGATAGCAACATGCTGACGTTTCCAGGCTTCTTTTCGAAATATCCTTGCCCTCTAACTGCAACTAAATTGTTTACTCATCTGCAGTGGTCGTCCACGGTCATGTACTCAGATCTGCTATTGTACTTAACTGAGATGGTCATAGGATTACTGTCGCACTGCGGGATTGCGAATTGAACCTTGACATTGTATGCATGTTGGCGCAATTACTACTAAAGGATGTAGTACGACCATATTAGTTTACTTAGCTTCAAGATCTTCATCTTAAACCTTATGAGATCTTCGTTAGGTTGCATAAATCTCGCAATCTAAAACCTCGTTTTCGTGAGTCCATGTCGTCAAAATCTTTGCCCAGTTCATCAGAAAGTAATCTCTCCTGAATTAACGCATCTTGTTGCATCCCTTAATACTCGGATTTTTCTTGCACTTCTAACCGACACTCCGTAGAAGTTCCAGGTTAGAGCCATGAGGTAAATGTATTTATTAGGTGTTACTCATTGGAAACTGTTCGACTCCAGGAGCTTTTGGAGTCTGATTATTAAACAGACAGTCAATTGTCTGCCATTCTACGAGCTCTGCTGCGAGTTGCTGTTATCAAAAAGAAGTTTCTTCCTTTCAAAAAACCATAGCTTACAAATGGTCAGAATTATTTGTTACAGAAATATGCGGATGAGACTGCGTCTTCTAAAATTGTAACTATTTTCCACGGGGTCACAGTTGGTTCGGTTAAAGCCAGTTATCTGATGACACGTTCAAGAACCATTCGTTCCGTATTCATATTTCGAATTCCAGATACTATATTTCGTCGAATTTTTCTTAAACTTGTTTTTCTAGGATTTCGTATACGATATCTTGTGATTCTATCAGTTTGCCGTTCATTTCTGAGTTATATAAATCTTAAGAGAAAAGGGTGTCAGCATTTTGTTACCTGAAGCGTATCTTGCAATCATTAGTAGTCCTTAAGAATGACCAAAATCTAAAATACATCAGGTTATCATGGTCTTATCACTTCCCATAGCCATGTGTGCCTTGACAAAACCATTCAATGGCAATCCACCTATATTATATTGGACTTTTACAAAAAGTCAATCCCAAGGCACTTTTGCTATGTTTTCTATGATGGGACATCCTATCAGCATGTCTACTTCCTTGTCATCTATTCAATCCACACCTAATCAAAAGTGATGCGTACATAAGGACTCGCTTAACCCTGTATTTTTGGTCTCTTCGCTTCTTAAACGTGTAAATCTTTTCAACATAAAAAGGATACCATATCTCGTAACCTAGCATTTCGTTTACTCCTTCCTTTGCGGTAGTTTTCATATTTTTTAAAATTTTTTTTTTCAGCATACGGTTCCACATCATATCCGAACAAGCTGATTGAAAGGATATTTTACGCCTTATCCATCACGTCAAATAATAAATCATGCGGTTTTGCTTTGATTGATGGCGCAACTCAAATCGAATTCAAAAGCAAAATCATATTCTGGTTTCGGGTTCTGGGTTCTGGGTCTGCCAACCCCTCTCATCCTCTGAAACTCTATATTCGTACATTTCGTACATGCTTCAGTTTGCTTTTTTTTTCAATCTTTTCGTAGCATTCATTCATTTCTGCGGCTCCAAAGTTTATTCATGTCATAAGTACGATGGAAATCCGTGAAAGGGATCGTGTGAGCTTTGTATACTCAAGCAGGGTGTGTGTAAATGGGAGTTTAAGGATTTAGCAAGGGGAATATGCTCGCCACATTTTTTTTTTGAATTATTCTGATTTTCATTTTATGTCACCGCCCACTCCGTGTCAAATTTAGCAGAAAAAGGTGAAAGACCTGGGGACGTGAAAACGTCTGCCGTGTCTACGGGGGTTAATTGTTCAGTCTACCATAATTGGCATTTACAGATTACACAAATTCTAATAAAGCTATTTTTTTTTTTTTTTAACAGAAGTACTTTGTATCCTAAAGCCAATCCGATCACGACCGAAACGTTCAAGGACTACGCATTGAGAGAATGTTAGGACTGTGTTTTCGGATGATGATTGCTGCCAATATATGATGGCTAGGATAAAGTGGCGTTTTATTTTCATTGCTATGGTCCATATTGCTTGACTCGCAGGTTAATGATCTCAGCGGTTCTGACGTATGTGCCCAGAAGATATTGCTGTACTGTCTTCTAGATCATGTCCAGCAACGGTTTGCTCTAAAGCGCAGACATCTCTGAACGCGGTCAATGATCGGTGCACTAAAAATAGGCTGTCAGTCAATCATATCAAAACAAAAGCTGACCGGTTTAACTTATCTAGTCCTTAAAGGTCTCACCATCTGTGAGAGCTTTCCTAGAATGCCTGGCTCTGTTCCACACACTCTGATAGTCGTTGATTTTCATAATATGGGCTGTGCTTTCTTCTATTTAATGAAAACTGGTCTTCGGTACAATACGCACTGGAATATTGATGACCTCGGCAGCCTTTTGACAGTGACGTTATGAACATTCCATCTTATGTAATGTCACCCCTGTTGCTGAGAAAATCCGAAATCGACTTTTCCTATGCCCAGGAATAGTTTTAGCCATAATCTAAGCCAGGAAAGCCAGGTCTTTCCGAATGGCTCCAAAGCCGCACCAAGGGTGTGGCGATGGTGTTTTCCTCGAGCGCGAAAACGTCAGATGTCACTTCCCTTTAGGAAAACTTGGATCTTAATAATAATAAACTTAATTTTGAAGAATCGGTTGAGGTGGCGAAGTTTATACTGCCAAGCTACGTTCAGAACCGTGCTGAGCTCTCTCACGACTTCCAAGCTAATTAAAGAATGTAGGACTTCACAGGAGAAAGACTCAATTTGCTGAGTTTTGTTTGGATCCCAAGTCACAATAGAATCACGGGAAATGAAATCCGGTAATACTTGCTAGACAAGGCTCAGAGAAAAATTTTTCAGTACTCGAACCTGCGTTAAAACTGCTTGCATCTTCGGTTATGGTTAAAGCTTGGTTTCATATGACCATTACTACAACTGGCATGACTTTCCAGGTTGCCGGCAGACCGAACGAATGCTTCCCGATGTCTTTAAAAGCTATATTTCCTGTACCTCACTAGGAAAGGCTCCAGACTGCTTACTGGCGTAGTAAGTGGCACTACATCCAGTGACACTTCCTATGACAGTGATAACAACGCCGAGGTGAAATATGCCTGTGAGCGTCCGGCCTACGTACGCATCGGGCTGCAGGTACTCGGCGCTGATTCGGTGAGTGCTGGTACTGCAGAAACTTTATTATTGGAATGAGAAATTTCAGTAAAAGGAACACATATATACATACAAGTAGTGCAATGGATTTGTTCTTTGCCTGAGGGCTATATTCCGGCAGCTAAAAAAATACATCTGGAATGTTAGTACTCCCCTGGTGCTGGTCAAAATCTTAAATCTTCCCCCACATTACAAGATGCTGCCACAAAACGCTGCAAATATAAGATTGGGGACTTGTCGGTTATTGGATATGCTTAATGATAATTGACTCCAGCTTATTGGCCTGTGCTGTGATACCCATCATGGCAACATTCCAAAATATCTGAAATATTTGAAGACTCTATAAAAGAGCAATCCCATGACCTCTTGGGTGGTGTGTGATATCAAAATCAAACTTGCAGACTTCAAAGCCGAAATCCACGACAGCAGATGTCGGATTCCGTCTAGTCGATTTTGCAGCAGCTTGTAATACGAAGGAAGATTTCTAAGGCTGCAAATCCACACAGCAAGCTGGCGTTCCAGAGAGACAAATGGCCAATGAACCAAATCGTAAACCTTGACTGCTTTGTTGTAGCCAAATTCAGAACTCCAGTATCCACCAGTCCTTGGTACGATAACGACAAAAAAATGTAGCTGAAAGAAAAACGGACGAAATCGTGCTTAAAAAAAACCCATTCAACCTGTCGGCTCAAGGATGGCAAAGAGTCCCGCATTAGAAATAATATCCAAATGTTTTGCAGGAAAGCAAATCAACTAACATCTGCCTTTAAGCTCTAAACACAGGCTCTTGGAAACAGTGGACGAACCTAGTCACCGAAATGCAGGGTATACTAGATGGGTTTAAGTAGCAATTAAAACACCTACTGAATGGGCATCAGGTAAAACTACTGATAAGAGGTTAGCTTAGAAACCAAAAACTTGAAGAATTAAAAGGGTTCCATTTTTGACGGTTTATCATCAAATGGTATTCTAACTCGGAATAAGAAAAGCACTGAGTGCTGGACAAAAAGCAAGAAACCAGACCAGATGCTGAACACTTTCGAGACAAAACATCTTCGTCGAATATTTGGTCCCGTATGTGAGGAGTGCGAATGGACCAGAACCTCGAACTTTATGAACTGTATCAATATTTGAATGTAGTCCAAGAAGACAAAACACGTCGACTATAATGCTCCAGCAAACAGGAACCACAGCCCCCAGGTTCCTTTTAAGGAGCAAGCTATCGCAGATGTTATAGCACTTGGGCTGGACAACTGCAAAAAGCATTCTCAAGATCAAAAAGAGTCGAAAACTCGAAGAGTCTCAGGCAGAGACTCGATTTTCCTGCGTGCCTTTGATTTAATAGCTTAAATTCTAATATTCTGTTAGTAGCGGCAATGTTCAGATAAGCTCGATTTATCAAAGGCAGCGTAGTAGAGGTTTCTTAGCTATTCGCATGCATTACCGACGGTTGTCAACCTTGATGTAGTGTGAGGCTTAAGCCTGGGTACTTTTCCAACTGCATCTATTAAAAACATTTTTGCTGAAGCTGTACTCTGAAGAGCGACATGTTGAAATCATTGCCAAAATCAACGTGAAATTCTTCATCCAAACAGCGATATTTTAAAGAATTTCTAAACCGGTTTTTGGAAATTCAAAATATTGTACATAATATAAAATATAATGGCTGGAGCTCTATGTATACAGATGGTTCAAAAACAGACGCAGTCATTGCCTTTGAAGATGTAGCTCAAGATGGTTCGTTCATCAACAAAGGCATCTTACTAAACATTGTCTCCATCTATGCAACCTAAGCTGTCGCCATTCTTGAAAGCCTCTCAATACTGCGTTCAATCGTAAACCCCAGAGATGATACAGAAGTTATAGCAAAAATAGGAGATATTCTCATAAAATCCAAACCGAAATTAAAACTAATCTGGAGGCTACGCTCGTAGCTCCCATTTACACCTTCAACACATTTTCAACACGCCTTGACTTAAAAAGACACATCAATCAAGAACATCAGAAAAAAGACTGCTTGAGTAGGAATATTATAAACACCGCAATAAGTCGATAAACCCGAAGGAACTTCAGAATGGACATCGCCAAACCTCATATTAATACTTTCATCCGTTTACGACTTGGTCACACTGCATTTAGGTCCCAATAACTGCTCAAAAAAGATCAATCACGCTCGTGTTCTAAATGTCACAGACCCATAACTGCCACACGCTTACTTAGTCCATGTTTCCTATCCGCACAACTACAACAACCCTAAAAATCTTATAGATCTCCTCGGAGAACCTAAACAAAGAAATATTCGGGGTATACCTAGGCCTCAACCAACAACCGTCTCCTGCCAGCTCGATCTTTAGCTAGCTGCCTTCAGTTTCGGACGCTAGGTTGGCTGAGGTCCCCTTCCACTTGCATGCGCCACCTGAGTCGCGGTCTTCCTCTATGTGCTGTCCCTCGGGGGGGATTCGGACGGTGCATTGATCACCGTCATTGGATCTTCACTATTCTGGCTAAGTCGATGTCGCTGTATAGCCCCTATAGTTCGTCGTTGTATATCCTCCTCTAATCACCGTCTATGCTGATGGGACAGAAAATCACCCGAAGAATTTTCTTCTCATAGCAGCCAAGAGTACCCTCATCCATTTCTGATCAAGTCCAGGCCTCTGCGCCATAGATCAGAACTAAGATTATTAAGGGTTTATACAAGATGGAGTGAAAAGTAACCTCCTTGACCGCCAGAATGCGCTGCTACTGCAAAAAAGGTTATGGTATGCAAAAAGGTATTGAAGTCCGTTCATATTTAGGCAGACATGCCAAATTTCAGTGCGATACTGTCTTTAGTTTTGTTTTGACAGCTGATTATTGTTGACGTGCTTGGCATTATGTTGAGTATGGACAAAAACGATTTTCGTTCTCTCATAAAACATTATTTTTTGAGAGGCAAAACGGCGAAGGAAACAAAAGAAAAGTTGGATAAATATTATAGGGCTAATGCTCCGTCAGATTACACCGTCAAATATTGGTGTCGAGAGTTTCGTGGTGGCCACAACTCCACTACCTATCAAGACCGCAGCGGCAGGCCCTCCGATCCGGTTACAGAGGACAATGTCAAAAAAATAAATGAAATGGTGTTAGCTGACCGGAAAGTGAAGGTGCGCCAACTAGCAGATACCACAAAGTTTAGTACTGAGCGCACACGCCATATTTTGGCAATATTCTGCATATGAAGACAGCACTTCGAAAGAGTGTTTGGACTTGCCGATGCGGAATCGGGCGGACTTTTGGCGTCGATTGGTAACTGGATTTGGATCACTCGGACTATTATCTCTTCCCAACCCTCGAAAGATGGCTCATCAATAAAAAATTCAGCTCACACAAGGAAATCATCGACGCCACGGAGAAGTATTTTGCAGACCTTCCGGAAAATTACTTTTTTGGCGGGATCAAGAAGTTGGAAAATCGCTGGAATAAGTGTATCAAACTAAAAGGGGATTATATTGAATAAAATAAAAAAAACATTTAAAAAAAAAGGTTTTTCATTCCCAAGGAGGTTACTTTTTACTCCATCTAGTATATGGTTACTTTTGTAATTCGAGAAAGGATTTTGCTAGTCAATTGCCTTCTTAGCCCAAAGGAGCAGCGGTTGGCAAAAGTTATTCTTCGTTTAATCTCAGCGCTGGTTTCGTTGTCTGAATTGATGGCGCAGCTAAGACAGAAGAAGTGATTAACTGTCCGAGACGTCGGTGTTGGATGTCCTTCCTGGTTGGCAGCATTTATTTGGTCTTGCTCTCGTTGACTATTAAACTCATCTTCGGCGCTTCCGTCTCAATACTCGTAACACTGGGTATCGCCAGGTTGACACCTCTCAGTGCCTACCCTATTTCCACAGCACTCAACCATCATATCTTGAGATTAAAAGAAATATTAAACAGACTTCATAGCACATGGACTGAAAAGTCCATGCCGTTTTATAGTACAACACAAAATCTTTGCAAAATTCAACTTTATTTATCAATATAGTTGCCTTCGAGGGCGATACACTGATTGAAACGATTTTTCAATCTTTCGATACCAGTTTTGTAGTACGATTTCGGTTTAACCTCAAAATAGGCCTCTGTTTCGGCGATTCGGTCTTAAATCTCTTTCCGACGAGCATTCTTTTGAGGTCTGCGAACAGGAAATAGTCGCTGGGGGCCAAATCTGTCGAATACGGTGGGTGGGGAAGCAATTCGTAGCCGAATTCTTTCAATTTTGCCATCGTCTTCATCGACTTGTGACACGGTGCATTGTCTTGATGAAACAGCACTTTCTTTTTCTTCAAATGCGGCCGTTTTTCTGCGATTTTGTCCTTCAAACGCTCCAACAACGCAAAGTAATAGTCGCTGTTGATAGTCTGCCCCTTTTGGAGATAGTCGATGAAAATTATTCCATATGCATCCCAAAATACGGATGCCATAACCTTGCCAGCCGAGGACGAGGTTCGTCGCCTGTTAGCCACTCACCTGACTGCCGACTTGACTCTGGTATGAAGTGATGGAGCCAAGTTTCATCCATTGTCACATACCGATGCAAAAATTCGGCTTTATTGCGGTTGAACAGCTTTAAACACTGCTCTGAATCATCAACACGTTGTTGGTTTTGGTCGAGTGTGAGCAAACGCGGCACCCACTTTGAACAGAGCCTTCGCATGTCCAAATATTCGTGTATGATATATCCAATACGCTCTTTTGATATCTTCAGAGCCTCAGCTATCTCGATCAACTTCACTTTACGGTCATTCTTAATCATTTTATGGACTTTTTTGATGTTTTCATCTGAAACAACCTCTTTTGGACGTCCACTGTGTGCATCATCTTCGGTGCTTGTATAACCACTTTTAAATTTTTCAATCCACTTGCGAATGGTTCGTTCGGCTGGTGCAGAGTCCGGGTAACACTTATCAAGCCATTTCTTTGCATCGGCTGCATTTTTTCCCACACGAAATTGCTTTGAACTCATTTTTTTTCACAATAACAAAAATTGCTTCACTCACAACGGTATATCTCGAGAACTAATCGCCCGACAGCTGTCTAATTTATACACGTATCTTTTGAAGGTTGGTAATAACTGAAAATGGCATGAATTTAATTCAAGTGGTGCCCTCTCTTAGATATAACCTTTTTATCCCTAAAGCTCAAAGTTGTTTGATGCTATTTGCTCTGTTACTATTTAATATTAATAACAATTTTGTATTGTACTATTATATTGATATATGGTATGCTCTCCCGAGTCTCATTTTGAACGAGCTGCCTCACTATGAGCCCTACCCCCTTCCGCTTCCTGTCGCTTTTTCGTTTTATGGAATTTTTAACATTCACAACGAAGTTGGTATAAAGGAGAGTTTGAAGTGGAATAACTTTATTGGCTACGTAGTCGTACTACTGGTGGAAATAGTGATACAACATCGTTAAGCAACGAACGCCTTATCCTCGTTGGATAACTTTAGTGTCATTTACAAGTAAGTATTATCTTTTTCAATACCATCTAGTGGGTGCAAATGGTAATAAGGATTCGTTTCATCGGAGTTCGGAACCACTTACTGTCGCTTTATCGTTTCGTCAGAGTTCGGAATTACTGCCCAACGATCGATAAAAAGTTTCATTTTAATACTTTAGTTCCGTAAAGTGGACCATTTGCTATACTAATCACCTCGCTCTAGCTACTCGCTGTTACTGAAAGCACAAGCACTGATAGGACCTATAAGGTTGAAAAGGATCTACTCAACTACAGCTCTAGATGGCCCTGAGCTGCCGGTGGACGACCTCTAGGGCAAAATTTTCTATAGGAAGAAGGTGGCATGAGACATGTTTGTTTAGTGATAGCATAGTCGATGCTGTTTGTGTAACTGAGACATGGTTTGATTCGGGGTTAAAATCAAATCTAATAAACTTAAATAACATGCAGTTTTTTCCAAGTCACAGATGCCGCAAAGGAGGAGGTGGTGTTGGTATCTATTTAAAAAAGTGTCATAAGTGTCATATTATTAAAAAATCATCACCAACCGACTTATTGGAGTACGTATTCATTGAGGTTAGGACTATTAACGAAATTTGCCTTCTGGGGTGCATATATGTTTGTTATAAATTGTATCGAGCACATTATTGTAATATAACCTTTAAACTATTTAAGCGCCTTCTGCGCCCTCTTGAAGTCAAAGTAGTTTCCTACTGAGGTTGACATTTCGAGTGGTTTGCCATATTGCTTCCTTCTTTTCTTTGTTCGGAGCCAAGCGAGCCACGCCACCTCGGAGTAGGAACCAAGGTAATATACATTTATTATTATTCCAAAATTGTAATTAATTTCGTTACAGAAATAAACTATTGCATACACGCTAGTTGTGCGTTGTTCATTTCACCCGGGGTTCGCATTTTTGCTCCGCAACAATGTTATATGGCTCCGGATGTTGCACACCATACGCTAATAAGAGATGTGCTCGAGGAACTATCTCCTTTATATTCCAAAATCGTTATATGTGGTGACTTAAACCTAAACATCTTAGAAAAGGAAAATAATACTTTTAAGAAATTGATTGAGTCCCTTCGTCTGAGTTTCGTAAATATTCCATCCTACTCATTTTGCACCCAACAAAACACCCTCTTTAATTGATATTGCGTTAGTGTCTGAAAAAAATTTCGTGCTTCGGTACGATCAACTTCCTGTTCCAGCATTTTCGCATCACGACATGATTCTTTTAACAGTCAACATACTTTCAGAAGTAACAAATAATGATTTCTTCGAGTCATTTGATTATACAAAACTTAATCTAGTAGTACTCTTTCATGACTGCCAGGCGATAAATTGGCAGCCGATATATGCAACAAATGATACCAGCTTTCAAATTAAATATTTCAATGAGAACATTTCATACCTTTTTAAAAAGCATGTGCCATTGGTAAGAGGAAGGTCCAAGAAATGCACATTACCTTGGCTTACAAAAGAAGTCTTTGATCTCATGAAAGCCCGGGTTATCCTATACAGGAGATGGAGACGGTACAAATGTCCTGAAATACACACAGAGTTCAAAGTTGTTCGTAATGCAGTAACCTCATTAATCAGATCTAATAAAAGGTTATTTTATGCAAACAAGTTCAATGCAGTTAGCTCAAACACCGACTTTTGGAAGACTGTGCGCTCACTCAGTTTGACTTCTGAAAAGCCAGCCCTTCCAAGCCTCATCAATTTAGACGAACTTAATGCTAAATTTGTTTCTGCATATGATATACATAATTTGACAAATATATCTGAACCACAATGCAGTAGCGACGAAACTTTCTCCCTACAATGTACCGAAGAAATCAGTTTTGGTAAAACGATCCTTGACATTACATCTAACGCAGTTGGATGGGACAATATCGTTCCCGAGCTCATAAAAATTCTGCTTCCAGTCATTCTCACCCATATAACCCATATTTTTAGCTCAATACTCACAACTTCAACGTTCCCTGAAAGTTGGAAAATTGCTAAAGTGGTGCCAATTCCGAAATCTCCATCGCACCCAGAAACTTAATATCGACCCATTGCTACACTTCCATTTCTGAGCAAAGTCTTTGAGACTATCGTTAGCAAACAAGTCAAACATTATTTAAATAATAAACAGCTTATTACAAACTGTCAGTCGGGTTTCCGTGCTAAGCATAATTGCACCACAACTTTACTTAAGGTTTGCGAAGATATGCGTGAGGGCTTAGACCACAAAATGTTAGCACTAATTGTGTTTTTAGACTTTTCTAAGGCATTTGATTGTATTGATCATAAAACACTAGTCATGAAACTTCGGACCCAATTCTTGTTCGACCGGTCTCTATGTAATTTGGTGTCGTCATATGTGAGTAATTGGTCACAGTATGTGTGTCATGAGAAAAAGCGCTCATCTTGTCTTTTTGTTCCATCAGGTGTTCCCCAAGGATCCGTTTTAGGACCACTACTCTTTATATGTTATATAAACGACTTAGCCGTGTGTCTTGTGAATTGCAAACGTCATATATATGCAGGTGATGCGCAGATTTATTCTGTTTTTCCCAAATCCCAAATTAAGCAAGCGATAATTAATCTAAACGACCAATTAGCAACAATTTGTAAGTGGTCATTTGAAAATAAACTCAGTCTTAATCCAACAAAAACTAAAGCAATGATCATCACTAGTCGAGTTAAAGTAGACATTCCTCTTCTTTATATTAATCGAACTCTAATTGAATATGTTGAAACATTCAAAAATCTTGGGGTTTACATGAGCCAACAATTTACCTGGAGGACTCATATAACAAAAACTGCATTGAAAGTGTACGGAGCCCTTAGAGGACTTAGTCCAACCTCCAACTATCTTCCCACCAAAGTTAAGTTAAAGCTTGTATAATCATACATCCTGCCTATTCTATTATATGGGTGTGAAATATACTCCGACATGGATTATGAATCTCGGCGAAAGCTGAATGTTGCCTATAATAGCTGTGCGAGATAGAAAGATATGAAAATATCTCTTTCTACTCCCATCAGATTGTAGGTTTGTCAATCGAGGAATTGATGAAATATCGAACTGTACTATCACCACACAAGATTTTAACAACAAAACAACCGGAATATCTATTTGAAAAAATTAATTTTCCGCGTAATATTAGAATGTTGCAATTGATCATTCCAAGATGCAAATATATTAATACATCTAGACAATTTTTTGTTAACTCGATTCGCCTTTGGAATGGTTTAATCGTAGATATAAAGCGCACGACGAACAGAACCGCCTTTAAGAAAAAACTGTTTCTTCATTATGCTAATAATTCCTAATAGATTTGTCTACTTGCCTACCTCTTCTTTTCCTTATGTTTCTTTTTCTTGGTACTTTCTTTTCCTTATCTCTTTCTTTTATTTAAACTTAACTCCTTAAACTAAACTAAAATTAAAGTAATGTACAAAAGCTTGTTCTATTTTTTAAAAGATATGTTTTGTTCACAAGTCTTATGTGAACAATGAATTCAATATTAATAATAAACTAAACTAAACTAAACAATGACGTTGTCTAATAAAAAGCGGGGGCAGAGCATATTACTGGTCTTATCGTAAACATCTTTAGATGACGCCACCGAAGGTTGCTGCGATTTGATCAGTTACAAGTTACCGGTCATAGGTCATGGCAAGACCACCGATAGTCCCTACCAGGACGTAAATTACGGTACCATGGGAGTTAGGAGCCCCCGGATTTCGGTCCGGGCCTGACTTGTTGAGGTAGGCCCCCTTGTGGGAGCGTCATGGTGACTGTGGTTTAAACCCAAATCGCGGGTAGGGTCTTCCTGTTGGTTTGACCCATTGTAGAGTAGCAAATAAATATTGGGTGCTGTGACCCTAAGAGCAGCAAGAGGTTTTAGATCGGCCTCGACCCATACCAAGGGTGGAACTTGTGCCTCCAACACAAGTTCTGCTTTGGTATTATACTAGTAAGCGATGACAAGGCGTATTCTTGCTGCCATGGATGTATGGGCATCCCGTAAACATAAGTCTACACGACAGGTGGTTTACGTTAAAAACCAGAGACTATGTCCTACGATGCATGGAATTTCATCAGTAACTTAAACGTTTAAGGTGCATTGTTAAAGCTGTTTAACACAGAGGAGAATCCCGTGGTTGTCTATGGAATACACTCTCTCAGTCTACCATTACCTATCCTGCCAAATAGCACACCAAGGTTACGACATTGAATAACTCATCATTGAGGTATATCTACTACAGTGCCGTGGCGTTTAAAATGTTACAGGTTAACCTGCCCAAGTTCAGACTTGCCGCCTCCAAGCTCACCATCCGAGGGCAATGAGCAGATCGCCCTCATCCAGGCCATGGCTTTTGCAAAACAGCGTCTCTGGAAAACTAATTTCATGGTTACCAAATTATACATCCTCTATTTGACAAGAAATTAACGTAGGCCCTGACCTTGTTTGGATATGGTTCGCATCCAGATTCCTGCCCTATGATGAGCATGAACCTACACCATACAGACACTTTAGGAACCTGGTTGATGAAGTCGCTCGGGGCGATACAGACACTAACCCGAAAGTGACTTTATCTTTACCTTGAGTAACATCAGACACACACACATAATGCCCACACAACAGGTATGGGACGAAAAGTATCTCATTTAGTGCTCTTTTCGTTGTATGTGAGAGGAATTTATTTGAATTTATAGGGGAGCCGAGGTATGTTACATCCTCAAGGTTAAAGCTTGCCGTTGACGTGCTGTCCGAGCTGTTGGTGTTGACTCTATTCTCTTGTCGGCAGCATATGCTTTCCTAAACTTTCATTTGAAGAAATCACATGACAGTGCGCCACCTTGTCGAAATCCTTTTTTGGCATAAACTCCCACGATTTCCTCACTACCGACTTCCATGGACAGCAGAAATGGAGAACCATTATCGTCCTACACATACAGACTATTATGTACTCTCCATAATTAACTATAGAAATAAGAAATAGTATTCTAGTACTAACTTCTTGTAGTGGCTTATGACGTTACGATAATTACATATTACGAGATAAGTTATTTGGTAAATAAATATCCGATGATTCGTTTGTCTTTGGCCGACCTTCTTCCAATTAAGCCTTACGGTTCCTTTTATTTCCTACCCAATAAATATAATGCTGGTGATAAGGGCAGTAAAGCAAAACGGGGGATGCATTTAAGCCACACATAAATTAAGTTGATGTCAGATTTTGGTGAGGATAAGGAAAAACCAGAAGTCAAAAAGTCAGGCGAAAAAATTAGCCAAGTATTGGGGACAATGGAGACATTAAGCGACGGTTTCGAGGGATACATCGATTGTTGAGTAGAATATCTTAAGTGCAACAAAGAAGACATTTGTCATTGGGTCAGATGCATACAAAACCCTAAAAAATTCGTAGCGGCCATCAACCCGAATACGAAATGCTATGAAGAGTTGGTTCATGAGATAAGGAAAATATATTCACCGAAGAAATTTACAATGCTATAGAGGTTCAAATTGTCTCAACGCCGCGGGTGAAAATATTAAGCAATACATCGTAGTGCTAAAGATGTTAGCAAGAGATTGTAAGTTTGACGGATTTCTCGATCGAACTCTGAGAGACAAATTTGTATTCGGCCTCTATAACGCCGAAATCCATGAGAAATTCTTTAAGAATGATGATGCGAAGTTCGAAAATGTGTGTAAAAGGACAATCAAAATCGAGCTTATAGCAGAAGATCAAGAAATAATTAAACCCAATCTCGTGCACATCGTCAAAGCCCATGGAAGTACTGCTCAGGTTCAAAGATAAATTCACAGTCATCGTCGCGGTAGGCTAACTTCAGCCGAGCAGTTTCAATCAGTGCGAGTCTAATATTAGCCATAAGTCCTGTTTTATTCAAAAGTGCTTAGCCACTTTTCCACACGAAACAAAAACAAAATCAAAAGTGGGAAGAATTTAGTTCACTTTCTGAAGTGAGAATAGATTTACGAAAGATTTGAAGATATCGCAACATACAACTAGAGGGTACTTATTCGTTTCCTGATGGTTGGCAGCATCCCCTTTCTACCTATTCAGGGATGTGTTCGTGGATCAAGTTATGTTTTGAAAGAGCAAGTCATTAATGAACGTTCTATTGGGCTTTTTACACTTGGAAAAAATAGTTATTTTTCTTCTACCCAAAAAGTAACTTGGACCTTTTTTAAAATTAGTGTGTGTGCTTATTTGCTTTCAAAACTGTTTTCAAAATACCACCAAAACTCCAATTTATCGGAGAAAATATTAAGAAAAAAGCAACTAAATGCTCTTGCTTTATGGCTTTAATTTTAATCTTTAAAACTAAAATCTGCATATAAAACTGAAGCAAACGCACTAAATGAAATTTAAAGTACGATTGAATTTGCCCAATGGAAAGCCAATCAAATTCAAAAATTTAAAAACAAATAGAAAATTGAAAACAAGTTATCAACAAAATATCGAAAAGGTATAATTTGTTAAATAAAATTTTAAAGGTATGCTATTGCAATATGTTTCTACTATAGGCGCAACAAATACTGGACAAGAGAGCAAACTCAAGCGTTCTTGCCTTTTTACAATGCTCGTAAGAAGGAGTTCCAGAAACCGCGTAAGCGGCGAATAGCATATGCAAATGTCTTGGAGGAGGACATGATTTCTACTGGCTTTGTTAGTATAAAATATTAATCATTTGTTTTCGAAAATAAATAAAAAATAATTACAAAAATAATTTAGGATTTCAGCACAAGCGTGAGCCACTTTGAAGTCAAGATGCAAACTGTATTGGGAGCCTACAAAGCGGCTAAGGACAACGCCCACGGAACGGGTGCTTCACCTTGTCCACCTCCTTTCATGGATGAAATGGAGGAGATCTTTGGCGACAAGGAAGTGCATTCAAAGAGTGCAGCGCTCAATTTTTGTGCCGAAGATAATGTGGTAAGAGTTTATCTTTTAGTTGGGTTAGTTCAAGTGTAGCTTGACTTTTTTAATAGGAATTAGATGGAGCACCCGTTGCTTTGGCAAAATCCCCTGATGATGTTCCTTCAACATCGGGGTTCGCAATCAGCTCGCTTGAGGTAGAGACACAATTAGTCCCCTCAAGTCCGGAAGTGGCTGTGGCAACGCAGAATTCGGAGGCATCCACTTCAACAACACCATCAACAGCTACGCCAGCAAAGAAAAAAAAAATAACACGAAGAGAGTATTTCCACAAATGGTTGGAACAAAAAAAACTTGAGCAGGAGTTGATGGCCGAACGCTGGGAGGTATACCAACAAGAAAAAGCTGGAAATCTTCGAAAAGCTATTGAAAAAATTATTGTAGTTAAGATTAAGTTTTGATTGAAGCTTTTGTTTGTTATTTGGTTATGTACATATCTACTTTTTGGATTAGATTATACACCCTGAATGACTCGAACTGCAACCAACTTCAGACTGCTATAATTTCCAAACCGTTCATAACAGTGAGCTCAAATTTTGACACATGACAGATAATTTTATTATTTACAAGCCTATTAAACAATTTGTGTCTCAGTTGCGTTGAACAATTTTTATCCGCGATGGAATTCAAACGTGATAGTGTGATTGCTTTATATTTGGCTGGAAAACCACAAGTAGCTGTCGTTAGAGCCCTCCAGCACCTCAACGTGAATAAATCATTTGTGTCTCGAACCATAGCTCGTTACCGTGATACTGGCAGCGTTGCAAAATGCCATGGAGGTGGTCATAAAAAAACAGCAACATCGGCAGAAATGTTACGGAAAGTGAATGCTCGAATTGAGCGAAATCCGCGTCGAAGTGGAAGAAAAATGGCTCGTGAACTCAACATATCGTTGGAACGGATGCAACACATACTGAAAAATGAGGTTGGGCTCAACCCATTGAAGTTCCAAAAAGCACACGATCTTGCACCGCAACAGAAAAAAATTAGAGTTGAAAGAGCGAAGGAGTTGCTACGCTTGCACGAAAGTGGTGAGTTGCCGAATTTGGTTTTTTCCGATGAGTCGCCAGTTTTTATCGAGCAATATGTCAACAAACAAAATGACCGAGTTTACTTGCCAGAGAGGTCCTTCGAAAATTTACACGGCCACGACGGCCACCAGAAAGCAGGCACCACCGATGGTGATGGTTTGAGCCGCCATAACCGCCGATGGTCGCTCTCCGCTCGTATTTTTGGACTGTGGCGTCAAAATTAATGCAATCGTATACCGTGAAATTGTCTTAGAGACAGTATTGAAGCCTTGGGCAAACGATCATTTCGGTCGGAGGCCGTGGACATTTCAACAAGACTCGGCACCGTCTCACAAATCGCGCGTCAACCAAGACTGGTTAAAAAACAATGTACCACACTTCATTTCTTCGACACAATGGATTGCAAATTCTCCGGATGCAAACAAATCCCTTGGATTTCTTCATTTCTTCGACACAATGGATTGCAAAATCTCCGGATGCAAATCCGTTGGATTTCTCTGTCTGGGGTTATTTTGAAGGCGAAAGTTGGCACTAAAAAATACCAAAGTTTTGACCACTTCAAACAAGCACTTCGCCGGGAATAGGCCAAAATACCGCAGATCCACTTGCGTGCAGCGTGCGATGCTTTCTTCGACCGTCTCAAGGCCATTATTCGCGCCAAAGGTGAACATATTGAAAACTACTGATACAATTTGAAAATTGATGTATTTTTCAACATTTCTTGCTTTAGCACAATAAAATTTATCAAAAAATAAAAAAATTATAGCATTTTAAAAAGT
Organism: Volucella zonaria; assembly: GCA_963966105.1. Lineage (NCBI taxonomy): Eukaryota > Metazoa > Arthropoda > Insecta > Diptera > Syrphidae > Volucella > Volucella zonaria. Next base: position 50,401,897 of record OZ014530.1, read on the forward strand.
TGGAGCTCGAGTCATTCACCGGCGATCATCGGGTGAATTGTTTTCCCGATTGATGTTATCTTCAGAGGAAACTACAGGGTTTAACTTAATCTTTCATATCTTACATCATATTGGTTATTATTGACAATGCACAAGTTATGCAAAATGCATGCACTTACAATAAGTTTCCTTACTGAGCTAAGGTTTCGTTATTCAGTAAATTTATTTAACCTCCTAAACCTCCCTTTCGGCAACCCGAAAGCATTTTCGACTGCCATTCTTGTAGATGAGTTCAAATAGTTGAATATCCTTTGGTGATCTGTAAGTCGGCCGTAGTCTTTAAAAGGTGGAACAAGCCACTTTGTAGAAGCATATGCGGAATCACCCAGGAGAAAAGTATTTAACGGAAGCAATTGGGTGTAATTGGTTTGCACTGCCCTGTACAACACTGAAATCCTTAGCACTCTACTATCGTGCAAGGACCCTTTTTCACCACAACATATGTCGATGAATTTTTTGTCGGCATCAACAACAACTTGTAAAACGAGAGTGAAATTCTGATTGCGGTTGTAGTAGCACTCCTAGTTTAGTTTAGGAGCCACTATAGTAATATGTGTGCAGTCTATGGCACCAATTACACCCGGTACTTTCTTTTTTGCTTCGAACTTTCTGCAGTTTTCTAAAATGGCATTTCCTTTAGGCCACTTGATATGTTCTGTTCCTTTTGACACTATCCAGCTACTCACATGACCCACTGCAGCCCAAGCTGAAGACTTTGCAGTCCCGAACAAATTGCCCAATTGATATACCAAACGTATAGGTAAATTTCTCTTCTGGCTCCGATTTTTGGTTTTCCTCCACGGTGTAACGTGGGGGTGACATCCTTTTGAGAGTAGTTTGCTAAAAATAAACATTTCAATAGTTTGTGAATTTATTGGTATTTATGAATTTGCCTAATTGCTCTACAGTTGAGCGGTTTACCCTGAAATGAGACTTAAAAACGCTTTTGATTTTAGCGTGTTTTTCTTCGTTTTCGAGAGAATCGTCAAAATTTATACCGCTTGCAAAAAACGTATCAAACGTTTCATCATCATCACTTGAGGAGTCTAATAACTCTAATAAGATCTGTAATAATTAAAAGCGTTGGTGCTACAAACGGCTAAGAAATAAATACCTATTTTTACCTCTTTTGTTTCGTTGTTCATTTTATTTTGTCAATTTGTTGTTTACGGTGGCTGTTTGCGATTATTGTGACAACAATTTTGACATTTAATGTCAAACTGGAATCGAGTCTGCAAGCAAAGTTTTCTTCTCAGGCCCCAGCGCCTAGAGCACCGGAACCTGTACCTGACATGCTGGCTATCTTGCTCTCTATTCAGGGGCAGATGGCTCAGCTTCAACGTCAAATACAGGAACAGGCAACGAGGGTAGATCAAATATTCGCGCTCCTGCCGAGCCTAACGCACCTTCAGTCGTAATGGGTACATACATGGCGGACCAAACCCTGAAGGTCCTTGCAGTGAATGTCAATTCACTGATTAGGTTCGAACGACGAGCCGCACTATTTAAGTTGCTTAAAGACCAAGCCCCTGATGTGCTTTTGGTTAGCGAAACAAAGCTTACCAAAAGACATAAAATGAGGCACAGAAGATATAAAATATTACGAAGAAACTGACCTAACTCCATTTAAGGAGGAGGTGTTGAAATCTTTGTTAGAAAAGGACTGCGTTTCAAAAGAGTATACAGCCGTGTAATACGTAGATTTCAGGTGTTGGAGGCATGCATCGTGTACATCCCCCTCCGTAGTGGAAAGCGGTTATACATGGTGTCTGTTTATGCATCTAAAGCTACTCAATCCACCTTATTCATCTCAGAGCTCGAGGCGCTTTTTCGATTCCTAAGATTGGAATTGGAGGAGAACTATTTCATTATCGGCGGAGATTTTAACGCCAAATATAAAGATTGGGGAAATAATATACCAAATACTAGAGAGAGTCCGTCATTTTCCAGACATGAGTCCTATTTGGATCTCCTACTGTTCGATTCACGAATACAACTGACGTGCACTAACCAACGTACCATAAACTGTCTACGCACTTTCGTGTATGACAGTGACCATTGCGGTCTCAGCACCGAAATAACTGTTCCCAACGAAATTGCAGAATTGAATAAGTTTGTGCAAAGGTATTCCTACAATTATAGTAGGGTGCGCTGGACACACTTCACCAGAACACTGACTAGAGCACTCTCCTTGAATTCGCTCTACCCACCGTTCAATAAAAATCTGTTAAACGAGGAGATTGACGGGTATCTAAAACTAATGGACGAGACGATTAAACGAACTATGGACAAAACGATACCACGGTATCAACACACTGACAACGAAGACTTATTCCGCAATGCAACTATTGACGCACTGCACCGACATAAAAGTAGACTGCTGTCAAGACTAAAAACCTTGTACAGACAGTTTACTGACAGACATAACCCGGAGATCATGACACTGAAGTCGTCGATTAAAAACCTCCAGATATTAATAAAGGAAAATTACAGAAATTCTGTAAGTTTATATTGGAACAACAAAATTCGAGCTGTAAACACCAGCAACCCAATATGTTCCCGCAAATAAATAAAATATTTCGGAACAACGAACAAATACTTGTAACAGCAGGTATCGATCCAAATGAGGCAGTTGATGATGACAACTTTTTTGTGATCGAGGATCTGCAGGAGAAGGTAGAGGCTATAGAAGCGACTTTCCAGGAAGTATACAAGGCGAATGATATCATTGGCCCGAACCACGACCTGGAGAGTCGAGTCCTTGTGCACAATTTCTGCCTTCGAAATGCAATTGTGAATTGGCGATTCGAGAACTTGGGTTTCACCCAGTTCAGTGACGAGAATATGGCAAATAATGTCATCACCAACGAAAGGGTATTACCACCGTTCATTTCGAAAGAAGAGCTCCAAACGATCTTCGAATCGCTTAGAAGTAAGAAATCAGTGGGAACCGATGAAATACCGGACATTGTGGTTCGACATCTCCCACTAGAAGCGGTGGACATTTATACCACCCTGTTTAATAATGCAATGAATAATGCACATTATCCAGCGCATTGGAAAACGGCGGTGGTTCAACCTATCCCCAAAAAGGGAAAGGATATATCCAATCCGGCGAATCTCCGGTCGATAAGTCTCCTTCCGAATATCAGTAAGGTGTTTGAAAAAGTAATCAATAGAGCTCTGTCTAGGTGGGTTGAGGACAAACATATAGTTCCGGATAATCAATTCGGTTTCAAGGCTGGGCATGATATCATTCATGCTGCTTCCAAACTGGTTTCTGATATCCAATCTAACAAGGGCAAGAAACAGTGCACTGGTGCCTGTCTGATTGACTTGGAGAAGGCCTTCGATACAGTATGGTTAGAAGGACTCTTTTTCAAGCTGGGCAGGTTGGGCATTAGTAAACCACTTCTGTATATTCTTTTTGATATGCTCTCGTGAAGAATGGCGATGTGACTTCCGCTGGAACATTTAACATTAACAAAGGTCTGCAACAAGGTACGGTAAATTCGCCGATCCTATTCAACATTTACACAAGTGGTCTGATAGGTTCACTGCACCATGCCATAAATCAGGTCCAAAGATTGAGGTCATTAATATGCTTTTGCAACATGACTCCGACAAAATTGAGCGATATTGCGACGACTGGAAGCTGAAAATCAACTTTCAGAATTCGAAAACCATTCTGTTTAGGACGCCCTTGTCTGGGGCCTCTAAGGATACCAGAAAGAATTGGCGAAAGTTCTCTATCGTCGGACAACATGGATAGCCACTTGCTTGTCGAAATGTAGTCAGATACCTTGGGATCTGGTTGTCAGGCCCATGCTTGTATTTGGATGTCAGGTGTGGTTTAACGTGAGAGCAAGTTTATTGGAAAAGATTCGGGTGTTTGAGAGGGCTTGTCTAGGACTTGTTTTCGCTTATACAGAACGCCAGAATCTGAGTACATAAAATTCTATCGTAATGAGGTCTTATACAATAGGGCGAACCTAATAAGAGTGCACAATTTCGTCATTAAGTTGACTCGAAGGCACATTGCAAGAGCAATGACCTCATCGAACAACCTGATCTCCGGGGTTTACTACCCTAATCATATGTATCACGAGAGAGTTCGCTTTGACGGCTTTATTCCTCCAGAAGCGTTCCTCTACCTAGATAGTAAAGGTCTGATCCAGGACAGATTGGCGGTGCCGCTAATCTTCCACGTCGCTCGAACAGCTGCGAACAGGCGACTCAACTACGACAGAGACGTAGCGCACGGCAGTGAGGAGCATCTCCGGTTCAGTAGAGCGGTAGGGAGTCGCGACATGAGGGATGTTGCTCAGCAGAACCAACAATTTTGGTGGCTTTTTGAAGGAGAGGATGCTTCGTCGTCGAATTCCTCCAAGTAGGAGTAAGTTAGATTTAAGAAAAAAAAATATATAAAAACAAAAAAAAAATTAATAAAAATAAAAAAATTAAAAAAAAAACACACACATAATATATACATACTTATATATTATTATATATATATGTATATATGCATGTATTATTGTAGACGTAAGTAGGTTAAGTATTCGTAGATTAACATTTATTTGTAGGTAATTTGTAGGATTTTAGTTCTAATTTTTATAATAAAATAGAAAAAAAAGTTATGTTACTAAGTTTTTTTTGTAAAAAGATGTTTTCTTAGTTTTAATTATAATGGAAAGAAATAGTATAGTATAGTAGTAAGGTACGTACATAATTTAAGCGTTAGGTTTAACTTAGAGTGCCCGCATGGGGCCAGTAAGTTAGTATAAGAATATTTGTAAGTTAGTTAAGCCAATTTTTAAGTATTTTTTTGTCTAACAAGTAAGAGTAAATTAAGTGAAACAATAAAAATGCATATAAACTGAACTGGAATCGAGTCTGCCAACTTTGAAATTATATGTAAAAGTAAGTATAAAAGCGTCAGCCTTTTTTGGAAAAAATAAAAAAAATTAAAGAAATTTGTTTAGTTGTGGTGTTCTGTTTGTGCTCCCTCACTGTATCCAATCCAGTCAATTTACCCCTTTTTAAAAAACGGACCTTTTCCCCTCCCAATCTATTAATTGGACCTACTAATCTCTCTTTCCGAACTTACAACAAAACCTAACTCTATCAAACGTCCCTCTATTTTCGAATTCCCTCATTCCACTTTAGTCTCACTCTCTCCCTGTGTTCTTGTTACTATGGTGAATATGTCCCTTTTGTCGTAGAGAGTTGTGTTGAGCAATGTAAATTCAGGAGGAGGAGGTGGAAAACCTAGCTAAGGAGATAGATCGTGTGGGAGTTAATTTATTAGAGGTATAAGTTTAGGCATGAACCCACATTTGAGAGACAAAAATTAAAGTGGGGAAGAAAGATAGACAAGTAAGAAATTGAAGAAATTGGGAGTTTAAGAAGAGACCAAGTTAGGAAGGTCAATGACATTTAACAGAAAATCAGCTGATCATCTTTCGATGCAGACCAGCTGTTGTCGGGTGGGCATCAGCAGATGACAACGGCAAGGTCGTTCGATTTGTGAGTTCAGAGTTTTTTTTTGGAACATTCGCACTAGGTCGTGGATTTTTTTTTTTTTTAGCAGTTAAGTGCGAGATTGCTGATTGAGACGGTGGGCATTGTCGGCGGTGATATTTTTCTCCTTTTTTTTAGTCAGTTTTTTTGAGAGACTTGCGTGAAAGGTTCTTAACACAGAAAAAAAAAAGGGATTTGATTCTGGTGTGCGCGAATATTGTGCGAGTGCCGAATAACGCAAGGAATATCCCAAAAAAAAAAAAAAAACATAAAAATAAAGTGAAAGAAAAAAAAAAAGAACCACCGCCGAGCGCGGGAATTTCCCCACGGGCAGAAAAAAAAAATAAATAAATAAATACATAAAAAAAAAAAACCGAAGTACAAAAAAAAAATAACCCTTGAAAGGAAAATTAATCTTTTTTGAAATCCATGTGAATTGTGTGTGTGCTAAGAACACCCAGGACAGCTTGGTGGGTGAAAATCCTGCGGTTTTTTTTTTTTACATTTATACTGGTGTGGTGCGGTCAAATAAGATCCCCCATCCCCCCCATACCTACGCGGTGTAATTCTTTTTGATTTTGATTGTGCAATATTGTTGTGCACCAAGGACAACCCACAAATAAACTGGTGGGCAAAAAGTCCTTGCCAAAAAAAAAAACAAAAAGAATCGTAGTGCTGATTACGAACCCCATAGCTACATCGCCTGCAAGAGGTACTCCGCGGGACCACCACAACGACAGCAACAACAACTTCAACATTGTTAAGAAAAAAAAAAAAAAAATTGATCAGTGAACTTGAAGTACAATATATAAAAGAAAAGAAAAAGAAAAAAAAAGCGAATTTGTTAACAAAAAAAAAAAAGAATATTTGCTTCTCATAAAAAAAAAAGTAAATAAAAATAAAAATAAAAATTCGTAGATATATACACACATCCATACATCAATACGCATATATATTATTATAATATGTATTACATACATATGTGTATATTCATTTAGATAGTAGGTTAAGAAATATGTACTTAGATTTGTTTTTTTTTTGAGAATTGCTTAAGAATAGTGTTTAAGAGCTGGAGTATTTTTTTTTGAATTCATTGTGTAGAGTAAGAATAGGGTGTTATAATTAAGTTTTTTTTTCCTCTTCTTTTGAATTTTATTTTAATTTTGGTGTGCGCGAAAAAAAAAAAACAAAAATTAACTATTTTAATAAGCGATTCTTCAAGTGCTGGCGCCAGAACTGCGAGGGATCTGCAAAATCCGGTAAGTCCTACAATTATTTATGATTCTTTTGGCTAGAATAAGAGTAGCCGGACAGGTTTTTTTTAAATAGAATTCAAAAGTTACTAGCTATTAAGTGTTTCTTTTATAAATTTAAGAAATTCCTGTTAGTCAATAAGTTGCGTTTGTGAAGTATTGATTCCTTTTTTTTTCTTTTAACAATTCTTTTAAATATATATAAACTGTATGATGGAATGAAACCAAGTGTTTTTTTACTATGATGGTTGCTTAAGGCCGTTGTCGCGAGTGGTGTGTGGATGGGCGGACCGACCGTCCTTCGATGGGGCTGACTGTGAACGGACATGACGTACAAACGATGACGACATAACGAAAATGACGTGACTGACTTTTCTCTAAGGTTTTCCTTACAGGTGGCGACTGGGAGGAATTTCGTTTAGGGGCTACCATTCACAGTTTTGGCCAGAATGGTAGCAATTGGTCGCATCCGAGTGCGATAAGGGTGGGTTGGCCATCCTCAGCCAACAACACCCGGCTTATTTCAGGTCGTGACGAGCTGTCATCGCTGTGTGATCCGGGGACATATTATTCGGTGTAGGGTACGTAGGGTTAAGTTAGCTTTAGGTTTAGTTATTAAGCGTTATTTAAGTTCGGTAGTTAGGATTTAGGTTAGTGTAGGTTTAGTTAGCCACATCGCGAAAGTCCCGGTCTTGCAGAGTGGTGATGGCCGACAGAAGTGATCTTGCTATCTCTTTTCATCTTTTTTTTCTATCATCTTTCTCTCCTCCTGTCTTTTAAGTCCGTCCGTATCATAACGTAGCCTTCTTCGTAACTATCCTTGTTCTTTTTTGATCTTTTTACAATTTCGGCACGAAATAAAAAGGTAAGTTGAGTTGAGATGCACGGGGTAGTGGCAAGAACCAACCCAACCCGACGAGCTAGAGCCGAGCAACCGCGAGCGTGCCACTGCCATCTACTCCTGCATCGTGGATGCCTCCGTGGCCAACTAACTCCTTACAAGGTTTTTTTTGTAAAAGTGGGCACGCACTTTTGAATAAAACACGCAAAACCCAGTATTCAGCATAAATACAAATGCCCAGAAAAAGAGATTATATGCTACCTGTGCGATCGGCATGGTCCATTTGCAAAATTTTGCAAATAACGCAACAAAAAAGGACGGATCAGGTTTATATTTGACGACAATGAAGTCAATAACATTCAAGATGAAAGTCACCCTCAGATCTGTAGTCGTGTAGTTATTTCACTATTGTTGGAAGACAGCGAAGTGCAGATGGAGGTGGATACAGGAGCTTGTCATTCAATTATAAGGTATGTATTACTTTATCAATTGTTTAAGTATATCCCATGATTTTGGTACGGACCAAAATCAGTGAAAATCAGCTTTATTCGAGTTCTATTGTAGCCGCTGATATTAAGGTTTCCTAGAGTTTTTAAAGACGATTTAACAAAACTTGTAGACGGGTTGATCGCGGATATTCGTGTTAACTCCGAATATAACCTTTTTGGTTACACAGATGATATTATCATCGGAGGTGGAAACTATGAAGATTGTAAAAACAAGTTATGGGGTTTTCAGTCGATTAAATCGTAATAAGTACAAGTAAACTTTGAAAATGTGCTTTCTTTTCAAATGAAGTTTAATATTTGGGCCATCGAATTTCATTTAAACAAACTAGACCAAACGAAAATAAGATCGAAGCCATTATTAAGGCTCCTAGTCATCGAAATTTAACAGAATTGCAGTCCTACCGCGGGCTTTTAAATTATTAAGCGAAATCTATTCCAAATTTTTCTGTCAAATTAGAAAGTTTATACAGGGTGTCTCCTAATTCGTCAAGAACAATTTAGGAAATGATTTTTAGGTATATTTTAAGAAAAAAATCGTCCAACAGTAAGGGTCGATCTCTATTGTGGACATCATTTATCGAGGTTGAAGAAAAGGCTTACTTTGGTGTATCCTGACCCATGTTAATGGAAATTGCTCTGTTAGTGCTAATGGTAGAAACCAATTTAGAACTTTGCATTTAGAAGAAAAATCATCCTTTTTAACTGCGTTTAATAAAGTTACTATCTTGTTTTAGTCTTCAGATATCCAATTTTTAATTTGGGGCCACTTTTCTCAAGGAAATGCGAAATAAACATAACGTTTTATTATTTTTACTTATAAGCGTAATAATAATAAAAGAAATAAAATTATAACAAGTTTGCAGAAAACCCTATAGATTTTATAGTACTTGGGAAAACCTGCAGCAGAAGAGATTTAAAAAAGAAGAGTTTTTTGTCTTAAGCTCCAAAGGCTATGAATAAAAAATGATTTTGTGTGGTCTTAGGTAGTTTTTATTTTATGTGTATACTAAAAACAGTTATAACAGGTGCTCAAAGTGTCCCCTCTGGTTTTGTATCCATGCTACAGTCCGTTTTTGGATTTCACTGCGAATGTTTATTGATGTTAACTGCTGCCGCCACTTTTGATGACGCTTTGAGAAGACGCTCTTCCAATTCACTTAAAGTTGCTGTGTCGGTTGAGTTAACAAGTTCATTCTTCCCCAAACATAAAAACTAATACTGTTAGGTCAGGAGATCTTGCAGGCCAGTGAACTAGTTTATTCTTCCTATCCACCTATCCACTCACGACCATAATGGGCTAGAGCACCATCCTGTTGGAAATGTGGTGAAACTAGTTGAATCAGTGGAATGTCCTCTAATAGTTCTGGTAAATCATTTCGCAAAAAACCCCAGATAGTTTGTAGAACTCAGCCTAGGTGGTAGTTATTGTAGAAGGGGCTTATTAACTTGTTTCCAATTACATCTGCCCACATATGGACGCCGAATTTGTGTTGAAATGACTTATGTCTCGTTGTATGTGGATTATTCGCAGCCCATGTATGAAGATTATGAAAATCTGTGGTCCCTTGTAAATTGAGATTCGTCCATCCAAAGAATTCTGGTAATAAACTCGTTGTCATCCAAGCTCCAGCAACCAGTTAGAAAACTCAAGTCTCTTTTCCAAAACATCGGGAAGCAGTTCTTGCACAGGTGGTATGGATAAAGATTTTCTCCATGCAGTACATTAGAAATTTTATGCTTGGAAACATTGAATTGCAAACCTGAGCATCTGATGCTGATTGATGGATCAGTTATAAGAGATTACAGTATTCTTTCATCAGCTAAAATTCTTCTTACTTGTGGAGCTCCCACGTGTGTAGGTTGTGTATTTGAAATTAATTCCTTTACTCGAAGTTTTCGATACATATTTCCAAATACTTCTTCACTAGGAAATCGTCGGTTACGAAACACTTCATGGTATCGTTATCGCGCTCTAGTTGAACTTCCATCGCACCGCCCATAAACGTAAATAATGTCTTCCTATTTTTGGTATATACAAGCAAACATTTCAAATAGCGTTTGTATCTAACTATAGCGTTGGCGTAAAAAAATAAAATGATGAACTAATTTTTTTCTAATCTTTTATACTGGTAAATAGAGGGTATAGACGTTCATAACCCCTACCTAACTCTTTCTGATAACTTAAGTAAATGAGGTTTCTGACAGGTAGTCAAATAAGCGAGCATGCTTTAAAATTTTTTGATAGCTACGCAATTTAAAAAAATATTAGAAAATCATTCATTTTTGAAAAATCGCTCTTAAGTATCGTCAACTGTTATTAGAAACGGAAGTGCAAAATCATAAATTCCATTTTTACCTGCTGCTGGTTTTCTCAAGTATCATAAAATCTGTTGGTTTTTCTACGAACTTGTTGAAGATTTTTTATTATTATTGTTACGTTCATAAGAAGTATTATTACGCGTTTTCTGGTGAAGTGAAGGTGAAGAAGAAAAATGGAACAGGTTTAGAAATTGGATATCTGAAAATTCAAATCAGATATGAACTTCATTTAAACTCAATTACAAAGGCTTGTACAATATTTCTCCAAAAAGTAATGTCCTAAATGAAGTTTCTACCATTAGTATTAATAAACACTGTACTGAAGCTTAATATACAAGCATTTTGGTATCACGCAGCCAGAGTGAAACCATATGAAACATTGCAAAAGTAATGAAGTGCTCTTCTACTATGGTATTCGACGCTTTGCAGAATAAACACTTTCCTCAGACTAGAGGGCGTCCGCCTAAAAAACTCAAATTGAAATGAATGCCAGAACGATTCGCGGAATCTTTGTTAATGTTGAGCTGCGCGCTCGAGATCCGAGGAAAGTGCCACTATTAAAAAGAATGCATTTCCAGAATGGCATTGCTTTTGCTAAGCTTTACCATCTGCCGCACAATCCTCTCCAAGCAATAAAGCATTGGCGAAGTGTATGTATTATGAAGTGACGAAACTAAAATAAATCTGTTTGGAATGGACAGTAAACAGTTTGTTCGTCGTCCAAAAGGTGAGGCGTACAATCAACGATACACGAACCCCACTGTGAAGCTTGGTGGGGATGCTGTAATAATATGGGATTGTTTTTGCTGATGGGGAGTAGGTCCGATATATCTTATTAAAGACAAAAGAATCCTTCATGGAAATTTTGAGGAATGTCATGCTACCATGGGATGAAGAGAATATGCCCCTAAAATGGCTGGTCCAGCAGGATAACGACCCCAAAACACTCGGCAAAACTAGCAAAACAATGGTTTCAGCAAAAAAATGTTGCTGTGTTACAGTGCCCAGAGAACCTCTGGAGCTAGCTTAAAACTGAAATGGACAAACGGCACCCTTCCAACAAGGCGGATCTTTGGACTGTTATCAAAAAAGGTTTGGTATTCCATAACTTCCGAGAAATGCCAGGAGCGTCGAGCGGATGCCGTTGTTATACATAAATAAAGATTTTGTTACCAAATGTTAACTATTAATTCAAAATAAATGTAAAAAAAAAAGGATAACTTTTTCATATGTTGAATATTGCCCAAAATATGGCGTGTGCGCTCAGTACTAATCTTTGTGGTATCTGCTAGCTCGCGCACCTTCACTTTCCGGTCAGCCAACACCATTTTATGTATTTTTTTGACATTGTCCTCTGTAACCGAATCGGAGGGCCTGCCGCTGCGGACTTGATCGGAAGTGGAGTTGCGGCCACCACGAAACTCTCGAAACCAATATTTGACGGTGTCACCTGACGGAGCATTAGCCCCATAATATTTGTCCAACTTTTCTTTTATTTCCTTCGCTGCTTTGCCTCTCAAAAAATAATGTTTTATGAGAGAACGAAAATCGTTTTTGTCCATACTCAACATGATGCCAAACACGTCAACAACAATCAGCTGTCAAAACAAAACTAAAGACAGTATCGCACTGAAATTTGGCATGTCTGCCTAAATATGAACGGACTTCAAGGCACCATAACCTTTTTTGCAGTAGCAGCGCATTCTGGCGGTCAAGCAGGCCACTTTTCTGGAACAATATAGCTGACTAAAGAACCATTTGCTTTGAATTAAGCAACTGCTTTCCCGTAGAATATATTGTAAACATAACTCTCATAAATCTGATATTATATTTGCTGCACATATTCGAATAAAATAAAAGTTACTTTTACTGGTTTCGAAAAGTAATGAGTGTTCCTATTATTTTGGCCATAGCTGTAAGTATTTGTTAAAAGGTGTTTCAAGGTAGTAAACAGTGGCTTGTGAAAAATGCGGTATTGCAGTTATGTATGTGATCGAAAGAAAACGTTTGGGAGCTATACTATTTCATACAGAGCAAAATGACAATATGCCACCCTATACTTTCTTTTAGTACTCATCTACATACTATTGTACTTAATTCTACATAGTATTGTAGTAGCCACCTTATACAAAACAAATCTATGTATTTATGAAAATGAATTTTGCCAACAACATCCCCAACCTTAAGAAACAACACATAGCACATATGATATCAAATTCGATCAATAACTTGGTCAGTGAAATTTTTACGATATGGAAGGTACGAAGACGATTTCCGCATGGTACTCATCCTCTTCTCTAATCAGGTCGTCACAATGATAGGTCGCACTGACCTTAAGCTCTACACTTTAGAGAGCAGACCATCTAAGCCAGAGCGTAATCACCACAAATTATGATAAATTGTAATTTTAGTAAGTTTGAAAGTAAAACGTAGAGCGTAATACTCAGGCACAAGCTGTGCATCCAATGTACGAGTACATGTGAAAATTCCATTTGGAAAGAAAGCTTACACGCCGAAACCACAGCAAAACGTGGTCCAGTGATTTTTGCAAATACATAAGTACAACATGCTTACAAAAGTTGTGGGCATTGAATCGCCCACATTACTAACTTAAGCATTTATAGATTCTCTATGCAGCAACTTTTAGACAAAACACCACATGGCAGATCATCGTGCTGACAGTCATTCCGCTGCAATTTTATAATCGCCATGATCATCAATTGATGGAGCTGTATATTTTGTACCACAAAGTGTTCAAATCGTGTACATAATGTTTGTCCGTAAATTTCTACGTTTAAAGATAAATAAACTGTAAAAAGCTTAGCAATTAATTTAACAGAATTAAGTTCCTATCAAAGATAATTTGTACCTTTGTAAATACATTTGTACAATGGTTACCGAATATACATATACAATGTGGCGGAAAAGTTCTCACCCGATGTAGATGATGTCTTACATTTTTTTACGTTAAGTCGAGAAAATTATATTGGCTAAGTGGCCGCCGCCAGGATTGGTGACCATTCGAGTTCGATATGAGGCATTTTCCATCACTCTTGCCAAAACTTCCGGCAATGGGTCCTCGCATACTTGACGGATATTCTCTTTGAGGGCTTTAGGAGTCTGAGGCTTGCTGATATAGACTCGTGACTTCAAAAAACCCCGCAAAAAGAAGTCTGTAATAATTAAGTCAGGAGATCTTGCCAGGAAGTGGAAATCGCTAAAACGTGCGGATATGCAGCCCTTAGAATTTCAGTGGTGGCTCGTGTAGCATGCGTCGTTGCTCCATCCTATTGGTACCACATATTCTCCAGTCTCAATTCAATCAATCGAGGAAGGAGAAAATCATTAAGCATGGCTCTGTAGCGCTCGCCGTCCACAGTAGTCGTTTTGCCCGCGATATTTTCGAAAAAAACAAGACCCGATGACGCCTCCAGCGTAAACAGCACACCATGCAGTAAATTTGAGCGGGTGTAATGGTTCTTTTTGGGTTACACGCGGATTTTTGGTGCCTCAGAAGCGATAATTTTGTTATATCCACAGAGATGGGAATAGGCGCCGTCGGTCATGATGATTTTCGATGAAAAGTTGTCTCGCTCGTGGTCGAGATTTAGGATGACTTAAGCGTAGGTTACACGCACTTGGCGGTCAAATGTCAAACTAGAATTGACATTTCTCGCCATTTGCACAAATTATAGCATCTTCCTATAGGGTGATGACTTTTCCGCCACCTAGTATATCTATTGGGTTCCCTACATGAAATGTCCGATTTTGTAGTAAAAAACTAAAAGCCAATATTATTTTTCCGTAAATTTTTATTCAATCAAAAAAGGACCCATTGGCATCAATGACATTCTTCCAACAACGTGTTACAAGGTCAAATATTCCTTTGTCGTTGAAGTGCTGACTTTTTGAGGCAATAAAATCTTCAAAGGCTTTTATAACTCCTGCTCGGTTCCGGAAGACCTTCTGCCGGCAAAATGAATACAGATTGCTGAAATGATAGTAATCCATTGGCGAAATATCGGGACAGTACGGTGGATGCGGAAGAATCTTAAATCCCAATTGCAACAGTTTTTGTATCGTTACTTGTCAGGTATGGGGTCTAGCATTGTCATGCAAAAGGATCAGACGCAAGATGCTTTTCAGCCAATTCGGCACGTTTATCCTTTCTCTTGGTTGAAGAAATGAAAAGTGGATTGGTCCTTTCGATGTCCAACAAATTGTCACCATAACCTTTTTTGGAGTAACATCGGGCTTGGGGGTGTGTTTTGGTTTTTCATCTGCATCCACTTTCCATCACAGGTTACTATCCGGTTCAGTTTGGTTTCTTTATGTAAGCAATGCGCGGACTTCCAGGCACCGTAATCCATGGGATTCGTTCAGTTCGGTACTCACTTATCGAGTTTCTTTACATATCCTATGAGAGAAAGGTGTGGACTTATTGTCATTGGGGATGCTTTGAGCAATCTCTCGCACCGATTTTGTTGGGTCCGCATCCACCGTTGCTCTTAAAATATATTCATAAACTAACGTTTCCGGCTTTTCACGTGGTTCATTTTTGATGCTGAAATCTCCCAAACGGAACTTTTCAAACCAACGTCGTATAGGCCGTTCGTTTACTGCTACATCGTCAAATGCGTCATTAATGTTTTTCATTGCCATTAACCATTTTAAATTCGTAAAGGAAGAGGGTTCGAATTTGAGCTGCCAACAGCATGGTAAATAATTCCTAGAAAAAAAATAACTGTAACGAGTCCTAAAATTCTCACACGTCAAGCACACGTACCACTTTATTTTATAAAAAAAAGAAAATTAAAAGTATTGGTACTGATGTTCACTCGCGAACTTCTTATTTCCGACTGAGGAAAATTAGACATTTCATGTGGTACAACAATACCTATACATATACATTCTGATAAATAAAAGAAACAAATTTAGTATTTCCTAGAATAGCCCTTATTTTTTATGAATGCATAAAATTTTCTTGGCATTGAGGTAACCAAATCATTAAGTATTCCTTGGGTTATTTCCTTCCACTAATTTTTCAAGTTTTGGTACAGTTCCGATCCTTTTTGAATCATTTTCAGGCAACGCGTGTTTTGAGAATCCAAAAAAGATTTTCCATAGGACTCCAGTCCGGGCATTCGCCGTTCCGGCCAATCAAGAACTTGAATCTCATGGTCTCTCTTAAATATCTCTTGATCGACTTCGATGTGTGCTTCGGGTCGTTGTCATCCTGAAAGACATATCAACGTCACATATTCCATTCTGCGTACGGTATCATCTGCGTTTCTTGCAGTGGATGAAATTTGCCATCAAAATGACTGCTTATTCCTCTCGAGTAACAAACAGCTTGAGTTACAAGTGTTGGAATATGAGATCCTTTGTTTTTGATAATGTTTATAACTTTATAAAATGGTTTCGAACTCATGTTAAAACTTAATAGGGTACTCCAATGTCTGTTTCGGAAAATAGCATTTTAAGTTTTTATTTCGGAGCTTATGTAGTATCCTAACGTTTTCCTTAAGAATATCTAACCTATGTTGCATCTACTTTCTCAGAGTTACGTAATCTAATCAATTGCAAAACATGTTCAGGGAGAGGGCTAGTGTGCCGTCTTGTGATATTGACTTTAGGAATCCTTATATCCTGCTCTCTTGACAGTTTCTTCAAATGTTACGATAAAAGAAACAGACTGAATTTTTTTTTGGGAAGTTGAACCGCCTTGTTAAAACCAAACAGAGTTCAAGGGATTCTGCTTTGGCATTGGTCTTCATTGACCATTACAATTTAACTGTTTTCTTCAAAAATATATGGCCCGACAACGTAGCTCGACCGTACTTTACACTCTGACTCAGGCAGGATGCAGCTCCATCTCATGGAGTATTTCTGGGTTAGAATCACTCCATATTCGACAATTTTGCTTGTTTACATTGGCCTCATCAGAAATAAAAATGAAGTTTAACATGTTGTTGTCCTCTTCCACCATTTGAATATTCTTCTGGCAAAATTTCAGACGAATTGGCATCCAGCTGGGTTCAATTTGCCTCTAATTTGAACTTTGTAGTGAAATAAGTCCAAATCTATGTAGTGATTGTCTGCTTATAGCCATTTGTTTGTATGGCAGCAGCCACAAGGTCCGGACAATGTCCAAACTGAAGGATATCGGTGGTAAGACCTTCCTGCGATTGTCCCTCGCATGGCAAAGAGTTTACTAGCCTCATTACGGTCCATCGGCTCCCTCAAACGTCCGCCAAAACTCCCTTTGAACGGAAATTACGGACTACAAAGCATATTACCTCCACACTTTCCAAATCCTGGTTTCATCGTCAAGTTTTGTTAAATTTCATTACCACTCTGTAAATTAAAAAAAAATTGAACCGATTACTTAAACAGAAGAAAAGTTACTACGTTTTGTTTTAGTAGGACGTTTCATTAGCCATTCTGTAAATGTACAAATACTAAAAAAAAACCATTGCGTTTACGGCCAGAGCTCGGGATACTCACCACAAAGTGGAACGTAATAATAAACAAGCTAGCCACGGGAACAAGTTAGAAAACTGAGCAACATGTAACGAGAACTCGGCCAAAAGACAGAGAAAAACTTATTCGAAGACACGTAGCTTTAAGGAAGTGGTTAAGTTCTAATGTGAATTATATTTTACGAAATATCTTAAAAGGGAGAAGTGTTATGTAATCTCTCTAATTAACTAAAGAAATAAAAAATAGTATTCCAGTGCTAATTTTTGTAGTAGCTTATGGTGTTACGATAAATATATTTTACGAGATAAGTTATTTGGTAAATAAATATCCAGTGACTCGTTCGTCTGCGGTCGAAAATCCTGCAAGTTACACGTCTTTTCATAAGCCCTATGTATGAAAAGGTGCCTTATGTTTCCTACTCAACCAACATAATACAGAGCAGTTTTACACTGATGCCAGAATTTAACATAAAGTAAATAACTTGTCGATGATGAGCTTAATACACCTAAAATTGCTTTCAGATGATTTAATGTATGCTCGTTGCAAACTCAACCCTCGCCCTTAAATCAGGAACTTCTTTGTAGTGGTCGCATGAAACCTAGTTGGTACATCAGATCATGGGTCTGTAAAGGCTGTCGTCGTCACTACATTGCTCAGAGACCTTACTAGAAAACCCTGTGAGTCAACGTCATATTTCCTCATAATATTCCTTCAATATACTGTCGCCCGGAATAATCCGTTCGCACCGTTCGAGTACAAGAAGGAAATGGTCTGAAGATCTGGCATCGAACTGTACAGATAGATAGAAGCATATAGCGGAGAAGAATATTCGAATTTACACCAGCTGAGGATTTTAATGAGAACTAACCCATCGACGGTGCGGAAATGGAGAACAATCCTGTTTAAGAGGATTATTGGTTAGGCTCAAGAGAGAACTCACAAAATTAAAAACATCACGCCTTATCCTTATACGAAGTCAGTTCAATTCAATCTCCTTCTCATTTATTAAAGAAAATTAATGTTAAATTAAATTTGCTACGACGTAACGATATGCTCATGTCCGAAAAGTCAAAAACAGAAATGAATCCATCCAGTTGTTACATACGCCCATAACAGAACTTCTTAAAAGTCATGTATCACGTTCAGCTAATGATTTTCTTCGAAAATATCCTCAAACACGAAGCTCCAATCAACTGTCTTGTGTGGGCTGCCACAAATAACTAATAACGTTTCCGTTTTGGTCATTTATAACGATATCTTCAAAAACAAAGACTAGATACGTTTTTCCATTCGCAGACCCCCCACAGAAATCACCATCCAGAAATACAAGGATAATCATCAATCAACGATTTCGTCCTGATTGATGAATACCCATGTAAATTAATTCGCTACCAGAAGCCGCCGAAAACTGCCAGTGGCTTCGGATTCACTTCACCGCAACCACCATCACAACATTTGCCGAATTTACCACCCCCAATCCTCTTAATTATTTTTATTTCTTCAATCGACTTAGCCCAATCCCTTTTGATGCCGACAATCAAACGGAAATCCTTCAGAAAAAAATACAAAAAAAAAAGGAAACCAAATACCTCCCTCAAAAGAAACAGAATAAGAGCAATGGAAACAAACGTCAAATCGCGATAGCGTATCGTTTATTCGTCTTTCTTCCAATTCATCCTGTGTCTCCTGCCAACAAAAAAGTGCTACATCTGTACACAACCGAAAAAAGCCAAAGGAGGAAAGCACAGGCAAACGAACAACAACAACAAAAAAAAAAAGAAAAAAATATGCCAAAGATCAATCAGAATCGATTATCCTGATTATCGTTATCCTTTTCGCAAATGTCGAATGTGTTTCTTCCTTGTTTTTTTTTTCGCTCTGGAAGTTGTCTTATCACATGTGTGCTTAATATATGCTTTTATTCTCACATACACATGCATACACTAACAGGAACAGAGGGCTCCCCCCAGTGTCCCGGAACTGCTATGCCGGGAGCATACAGAATAGAGCTTGGCCTTATCACAACGTACACACACTGTCTTTGGGTGTGTGGTTTGGTTTGGTTGGAGGCTGGTGTACGAAAACGGGTATCTCTGCATCTCAGTGTAGCTGTAGTCCAATGTGATAAATGACATTAATCCATGTGTATAGTACCCCCTGCCCATGACATTCCTCTGAAAGTTTCAAACCATAAACTATTAACCCTCATTCGTTTTTTCTTATCCCTAATACATAGTGGGTCATCAGCAGGTAGGGGATGGTGGTTTTGGGGTTGGGGGTACCTGCTGCGTCGATGTTCTGAATAAAGCTTTATTTTTTTTTTTCAACAAAACTTCGACATGAATTCCATATTTCCCTCTGAATGAGGTCAGAACACAATTAAGCAAAAGTTTGGTCCATTATTTGCGAGCTGATTTGATTTTTTCATATGTAGTCCAAACTGTTTTCAGTCCTTTAGAATGGATTGATCCTTTTTTGAATAGAAAAGTTTGAGACAACTTGGTTTTGTGGCCTTGACACTTGACGCTGTACACTTTTCGCTGATTTTAGGAAGGCCCTTTCATTTTATAACTCTTTGTCTTCGGGTTTTTTGATACTTGCCAAACTTTTGCAATTGCAAATGAAAACTGTTGAAACCGCTGTCTTCTATGGGAAAGCCCCCGTGAGACTGGCCAATGTTTAGCCGTTTTATAAACAGATCTTTGTTTTGGTAGAATATAGATGACGAGTCATTCCAGGAGTAAACAGCCGTAGTTAGGACATAGTTAAATAAATTTTGCATCGTAAGTCTGCAACTGGAAGAAACCGCCAAGGGCTTGCACGAGAACCGCGAGATCTTATAGCAGAAAAGGCGTTTGAAAATTTTGCCAAAAGGGCACATTAACAAAGTACAGAAATACGCCTAAAAAAGAATAAGAGATTCCTTATTAGATGCCAATCAATCAGTTTTGATGATATAACATAGAAGAACTATTTCTGCAGACTGTTAAGCGGCGATGGCGATCAATATTCCACGATCAGGAAGATCGAAAATGAAAAATAATGGGTAACGGTTTCCCCCCTCGACGAAGTGAAGGTTGTTATATGGTATCTAAACTTAAGTCCAATAATGCTGCCGGTACTAACGGCTTAACTTTCACACTGTTCAATCCGGCGGGAGAAAGCTTTGTGAAGACCATGAACCAAATCATCTCTAAAATGGTCGAAAGAAGATTCCGTAGTTGTCCTGCACTACATATATGGTATATGTACGATCTTGAATATACTTGGCGTTCAACTATCGCTTGCCGCCATTCAATATAATCGATGCTTGTTACCGCGTTCCCCCTAAATTGGAGTGCTTGATGTTCTCTGGTCTTCACCCTCTATTGGTGAAATGATTTTGTCGATCACGTTATTCTTGCAGCGATTCTGAAACGTTCCACTTTGGAAATTACGGCAAGAGGGAGGATGAGGTTGTAGGTAGGTAAAAGTGGCTGTTGGAAAGACCAACCCACTGAGGCGTTTGTGATTCCATATGGATCTGTGATCCCCTTACTCATGGAAGAAATTTGAGCTTATGATGAAGCGTAGGAGACTGTCAACATCTATATTTTTTAGATCGTTTAAGCTCCTAAATGAAGTTTTCTTCTCTGGGAGGAAGCTGGACATGTACAGAGTAGGTGGAGGCTTATCTCCTCTTCCTCCTTGTCCTTGCAACTTCTAAAGAAATCTATGCCTCTAAGGCAGTGTACAGTGATAACAACTGTGATGGTGCTGAGGTGTTTCCTTTTTCGAAGGGTCAGACTCTTAGAGACATTCAGATCCAGCTTTGGCCAGATTTGTTTGGTCACTAGGCATGTTGGTCCAACAGTCCATTTGAGGTCTGTTCTTTTATTAGCAACCAGCTTTAATATTGATTTGCAGGTAGCGATAGGTATATCAATGCTACCCTTTTCCGGTAGAATAGGTAGAGTGGTCCAAATTTTGGCGAGCTCGTGGGCCGTACAATTCCCTGAAATGTCTCTGCGACACGGCACCCAAAAAGGTGAAGGTTGAACTGCCCTGCCATCTCCGTAAGAGATGATCGGCAGTCAAGGGCGGTTTTACAATTTTATGAGACTGAGTCTAGGGACTTGATAGCGGCCCGACTATCCGAAAAGATGCGGATATCCATCGCATATATCTCGTTTTTCTTCTGCCAGGACATAGCTTCTTTAATCGCTAAAATTTCCACCTGGAACATGCTACAGGGATTTGGAAGACGGAAGGAGAGGCCTAGATTTAGCTCATCTGAGAAAACATCTCCACCAAACCCGCTATCGGTTTTAGATCCATCTGTGTAAAAGTAGATTGACTTGTCCTGCATGAAAGCATCTTCCTTCCAGAAAGATCTAGAGGGGAATCTTACATGGAAATCTTTGTCAAACCAAAGCGTGGTATAGTGTAATCGATGTTCTCTGTGAGGATTCCTAAATATTAGCGTGGCCAAATAAATTATTTGTCCACTGTGTAGTCGTTTTAAGTCGAAAAGCTGCAGGCGCAGCTATTTGCCTGCTGAAGATATCGAGGGGTGTCAAGTGAAACAGAATGTCTAATGCAGCAGAGTGAGTAGAAGGTAGGGCTCCGCTTATGCATAGACATGCTGTTCTTTGGACTCTGCTTAGTTTGCTGCAGTTGACTGCATTGTCAAACAGACAACAACCCCGTAGGTGAGAATCGGTCTTATAAGCGAGACATATAGCGGGTTATGCGAGGTTGAAGGCCCCATTTGTTCCCAATAGCTTTTTTGCAAGAGAATGAACCAACCGTAGTTTTGTTGACTCTTCCTGTCGAAAATGAAACCAAAATATTTTGCAGTAACGGAGAAGATTAGACTGGTACACTTGGATGAGCGAGGATCTATGATTGGAATCTTATATAGTATTTCCTGGAAAAGAGGACTAGAGTTATGGGGTTTTTTTCCCCAATCCACAGTGATCCACCCAACAGGTTAATCTCTTAATATTTAGCTGAAGGAGTTCTTTAATGCTATATCAGCAGTTCATAAACCACTAAGTTCCAGAGAAGGAGAAAAAGGACATCGCCTTGCAGCGTACCTCTGCTGCTCTATCATCTTTAAGCAGAAGCCCCACGCAGTTTTGAGTTCATTATCCTGCTATTTAGCAGAAGACTGATCAACTCCCCAAGTGAGTAGTCTACCTGCAGAATTGACAGCGCAGTCGTAATTGCGGATGTCTTGACGTTGGTAAAGGCGCCTTCTATGTCCAAGAAAGCGACCATTGTGTACTCTCTATATTGTAGGGATCGTTTGATGAGGCTAGTCAGTGAATGCAGATCTTTTTCCGCTGAATTTCCTTTACAGTAGGCATATTGAGCCTTTGCCAAAAGTCTTGGATCAATTTTAGCTATTTTAGGGATACGAGTATCAATCAGTCATTCTAGAGTTTTCAGAAGGAAAGATTATAGACTTATAGGTCTGAGGTCCTTTGGGAATGGAAACTGCATTGACTACTCTCCGTGATAGTAGAATGTGGGCCAGTTCTACACAGTTCCTCATGATACTCTCTAGCGCAGGCAGGATAATATCTGAGGACCTTTGTAGCTAGGCAGATATTATGCCGTCCAGACCAGCAGACTTGTATGGTTTAAAACTATGCAGCGCCCAAAGTTGTTTCTCTCTTGTAATTTTGGTCCCGGTTGCAGTAGTGCTATTTGGGTTGCTACTGGCCGCAAATAGAGGGCTACCTGGAAAGTGAGTGTCCAGTAGCAGATTGAGTGATTCATCACTTGAGGTTGTCCAAGAGCCATCGGTTTGTTTCAGACAACTAAGCATCATAGGGTTTGCAGAGAGGATTTTTCTTAGCCGCGATGCCTCAGAGGTTTCTGTAGTTTTGTCATGGAATGATCTCCAGGAATGTCGATTTGCCTTCCTCGGTTCTTTATTGTATATTTTGAAGGATTCATTGTATGAGCCCCAGTCAGTCACTTTTATTGTGCTTTTCGCAAGGTTGAAAAGTTTTCTGTAAATGTTTCTAAGCGGTCCCAGTGCCGATGTCCACCAGTGCGGCTTTTTCTTCCCTCTAGGTTAAGCAGCTATAGCCTTATTGAGAGCCAGGGTGAATTCCTTGACTTTCATGTGAAACTCGTTGGTGTCATGCAGGGGACTTGAGAGTTCAGAGGACAGCGTTTCTGACAGTATTCCTCTGTATTTTGTCCAATCAGTTTCCGATAATTCCGGAATACAGGTTGGCTGGGAGGAGCATCACTCAGGCTGAATTGGATTTGTCTGAGGTCTGAAAACGGGTGTTCAGACGATACCATCCAGTTCGTTAGCATTTGAGTGATGTTGTCAGAGACAAGAGTGATATCTAACACTTCATGTCGATTTCTTGTTATAAAAGTGGGTTCATTGCCAATGTTGCAAACAATGGAGTTAGTGCTTATAATATAATCAAAAAGTAACTCACCGCTATCGTTTATGTCTGTACTGCCCCATACCGTGTGATGAACCTTAGCGTCGCACCCGATGATGAGGCCAGTTTTTTGCCTTCCAGCTTCCAGTACCATCTTTTCTAGGTTATCACCAGGGAGATGGCTCACATGATCGTGGCCTCTTGGCCGATACCAGTTGGAGCCTTTGCCAGTCTCTAGTCTAGTAATGGTTAGGTATGAGTCGCTGAGGTTAGGAAGTAAAAATGCATTAATGCTACGTTTCACTAATATACGAGGGGCGTTCAAGATATTCTCGGTATCGGGGTGAAGCTGTGGTTGCATATATAAATTGACTTATTTATCAAGTAACACTATTATTTTAGTGCATTCATGTAAAATTTCATATAAATGTGATTATTAATTCGCGTTTTATCTCTAGTTAAACAGAATCATAATGGCAACTGAGGCGATGATGGTGAAAATTGAGCATCGCGCTGTAATTAAATTTCTCACTAAGCAAGGAAAAAGTCAAAAAACTATTCATGAAGAGATGGTGGCTGTTTACCAGGGTTCCGCACCTTCATTATCAACTGTGCAAAAGTGGTCAAGTGAGTTCAAGAGAGGCAGAGAGCGCATTGAGGACGACCCCCGCTCCGGCGCCCCGGCTACTGCTTGTACGGGAGAAAGCATCAAAGAAGTCGAAAAACTTCTTCTTGAGGATGCCCGAATAAAGGTGAAAATGATGGCAGAAATCACCAAGCTTTCAATTGGTACCATTCACACCATTCTTCATGACCATCTTAACCTTTCAAAGGTCAGTGCAAGGTGGGTGCCACGAATGCTCACAGCGCCTCAGATAAAAAGTGAGAATCGCATGCTGTAGAGAGCTTTTGGAGATGTGTAGTGAGAACGCGGACGGTGTTATGGATCGAATTGTTACTGGGGACGAAACATGGGTCCACCACTATGACCCTGAAAGCAAACAAGAGTCCATGCAGTGGCATAAAAAAGGAACAGACCCCCCGAAGAAGTTCAAAGTCACTCCGTCTGCCCGAAAGCTCATGGCCACAGTTTTTTGGGACTCAAAGGGAATCTTGCTCATTGAGTACAAAAAAAAAGGTGAAACCATCAACGCCACATCCTACGGTTCCACTTTGCATAATTTGCGGGAGGAAATTAAAAAGAAAAGACGGGGTAAACTCGCAGCGGGTGTGTTGCTTCTTCATGACAACGCTCCTGTTCACACGGCGCGAGTTTCCAAGGCTGCTGCGCGAGATTGTGGTTTCGAAGAAATCCAACACCCACCCTATAGTCCAGACCTTGCCCCTAGTGATTATTTCCTGTTTCCGGATTTGAAAAAATGTCTTCGTGGAAAAAGATTTTCGGATGGTGAAGAACTCAAGTCGGTATTTTGCAGAGAAAGAGGAAATTTATTATTTTGAGGGTTTAAAAAAGCCTATCTCAAGATGTAACAAATGCATTGATGTTAGGGGAGATCATATTGAAAAATAAAAACAATTTAAATTGAATTCGCATTTTCCTTCATATCGATACCGAGAATATATTGAACGCCCCTCGTACAAGTATTAATCTTAGCTTTGTCTCTTTTATAGAGAGGAGTGTATATAGGTGTCCCAAGTCCACGGACTACACCTTCTACGATCCATGGTTCCTGGATTAGGATGATGTCATCTGCGTTTTTGGAAAGTCAGTACCGCCGAAGCCTTTTCTGAGTGATGGAGATTAATCTGGAGAAACCGTAGCATTGCTAAAATTTACCAGAGTGGCTTCTAACACCGTGCTATTCGAGTCCTCCGATTCTGAACATGTGCCCAAGAGCTCATCTCCTTCCTCTGATCCTATAGGAACTTTTTTTAATTCGTCCTCGGCTTATATTTCCGACAGAGTATCAGAAGAGAAGACCGATGGCTTAATTGTAGCCTCGGATAAATTGGAGTCGTTGCTATTCATTTCTGGAAAGGATATCGACGCACCAAGATCTAAGGTTAATTTTGAAGTTTCAGTCGAAGGAGGAGGAGTTTGCTTATTAGCATCCAGCTTAGTGAATTGACCCGAAACCGAACCGAATTATGCATTTGGTCTGCGCTAGTGGGTTAAGGGATTCCTAATTGATCATAATCAACGCGCATCTAATATGGCCCGTTGATTCTTCCAGTTCCGCTGCTTTCCAGTAATGAGTCGGTAGGGTCGGTTTGCTGAGCCTGATGATCTTCAGAATGCTTTCTGGAGAAGAGAGTTCGCCTGAGATGCAGATGCCGGTTCTAGGTCAGCTAGGGATATGCTCCTCAGGCACGACTTCGAGTTTTGCACCTGGCCAAATCTCTCCTAATCCACCTACGGCTTTGGTGAAAAGACCAAGAGATTTTTGATTGGCACATGCGATAAGCTTAATGTGGCCAACAAGCCAACCAGCGTCAATTGTGATGGGAGGTGGTTCAGGGTTTTCTCGTATGATGGCCAAGAAGTTGCTCGGAAGCTTAAACTTGACCAACTGCCACCGTTCAGATGTTATCGATCCGTCGGTGTCGTATCTCTCGATTACAGCGATCGTTATTGAACTGCTTTGAACTGCTTTCTCAGCACGTCTAATTCAATGCGTATGCTAGGGTTAGCATACTGTGGTTTATCTTCCATTCAGCACAACCTCTTTGTCCCAGGTCACAATGGGATCACGGAAAATGAATTTGCTAGGAAAATCTCTGAGGAGACTTTTCCTGGACCCGAATCTGTCTCGTGGCAGCTTGCATCCTCAGTTAGGACTTTCATTGACTGTGAGTTTCATGTGAGCATAAGTGGAGATAACATGGCTCTCCGACTACCGAAACGAATGATTCCCGACATCCTTTAGAGGTCAACTGCTTTCCTTTTGTTCTTCAATATTAAAGACTGCATACTGCTTAAACTTGCTTGGTGCACTACGGTCGGCACTAATCGGAACTAGTGGGCACTGTTGTTGGTTTTGTTGACACTTTATTACTGAAGCATATGTCATCTTTCTAAAGTGAAACAAAACAAACTAAATTAAGCAGATGTTTTTTTATTTATTTAAAATAGTCCTTTAACAATCACTCACTAATCTTAACCGACTGCTCTCAAAGGATCGCCGCCAAAGGCAGACTTCTTCATGCAGTTCTGATTTTCTCATTCGTCTTTATCGAATCACTTCTGAGTGTGATTTTAATTGATTGCATATTCGCGTTGTTCGATTTTCGTATACATACATATACTACTACTACACTACAAAAGAGTGAAGCATTCTTGTAAAAGAAATATATTTGTACAAGGGGTACAATTGACTAGTTCTTTGCTCTGCCCCGATTAAGCAAACAAAAAACTTTGGTCGCCTTTCTTGTAGATTGAATACATTGAATCATTGGTCATACTACTTACTACTTAGGTCCTCGGATCTATTATGTCCGTGAAGATCCCCTTGCGGGGCATAGGACCTCCACTACTCCTACGCACCATCGTGCACGGTCTCTAGAGATATATCTCAATTGTCTCCAACTCTTTCCCAGTTGTGCTGATTCCTCTTCGACCGTTCTACGCCAAGTACTTCTAGGTCTGCCTCTCTGCATGAGAGGGTTCCATTGCATCGTTTGTCTCACAATGTACTCGTGACCTTTACGAAGCGTATGCCAATCCACTGCCACTTACGTCTTCGTATGATAGAGTCAATGGGTTCCTAACCTGTTCTCGCATGAAGTTCATCCTTAGACATACAGTTGGGCCAGAAGATCCTCAAGATGTTTTGCAGACATCTATTCGCGAACAGCGAGTGTCACTTTCTTAGTGCTGCACCAAAAAGACGGATTCAACATTGGAGCGGAACAGTCGTAGCTTGGTCTTTAGGCTTATAACGTTGTTTCTCCATATTTTGCTCTCCCGACTCGGCTGATTATGTCTAGTTCGGTTCCGCCATCAGTAGGGACAATACTCCCAAGATATTGAAAATTGTATACCATCTCTACTGGTTGTCTAGAAATTTCTACTTGGTTAGATGAGGAAGTTCCAAGACTGATCCATTTTGTTTTTACCGAACTGATCTTTAGCCCAACGATTTCAGCTTCTCTCTCCACCCTTGTTAACATTGGATGGAGATCTATGATCCTATGAGAGGGTAAGTATACGTCCTCCGGGTAGTCCACAGGTTTGATGTGTGATTGCAGAGTCCACTGAATTCCTCCATTTCCAGTCGGCCAAGCTGCACGCGATACATTGCCAATCACTAACAGGAACAGTATTGGTGACTGTATTCAGACCTGCGTAACTCCACTTAGGATGTGCATTTCGGATAAATGGTTACATTCCCGCATCAAATTATCCTCTTCAGCTTTGAACAATTGCGTTGTTAGTCCTTTGGATTCGGCGGCTTGAATGTTATTCAACCTGTTAATTGCTGTACCAACTCGTTCTTGCATTGGGATGAACTACTAAAACCTATAACTACAATACTAGCTAACTTGCAGTGTTCCATCGATAACGCCAAGAGCTTCCTACGGGTTGGAGCAAACAGACCCTAGATGTGAACTTATAGGTGACTTCGGAATATCTGTTTTACAAGAGTCAAAATACGCGAATCTTAGGCAATGGGTAAACATAGAATACTGCCCTGTCGATAGCACTGATTTAATCCCATTATGATCCACTCACCACCACCTGCCTTGACTCCCACGAATTTCGCTCTAACTTGAGCAAGAGGTAGCTCTGATATCCTTTCTAAAGTTTAAATTATCAGCTCCTCGATAGATGTATGTTAGTTTTCTATAAAAAAGGCTACTTCACAAGAATCATCACGAGGTGGTGATGCAATTGCCTAAAGATTGAGTAATCAGTTATTATAATCCTAAACAAATCCAGTAGTCATTATCACAAGCTGGTTTAAGAGGGTCGCCAATACTGGTATCATACATTTCTGAGACATGTAATTGGTCCATCGCTCGTTGTCTCTATTATATGAGTTCGCAATTAGTGGATTATCTTGCTCACCTCTCACAATGTCATTGCTTGACAACAAGAGATCCCAAAGGCTAAAGATTATACTGTGCCGGTTGGCATACAAAATATTGTTTAATTTATTCCTTTCATGAGAGTCCTTGTATTTGTTTTTCCAAAATCAAAAAAATAAGAATAAAAAAAGAAACAAATGTCCACATAAATGCCACATATTCATAAGCATAGCTGGGACTAATTTATTATTACCGTCTAACCGCTGGCCCTAAGACGTAAATTTACCTTCTAAACTGGTCATAGCAGTGGCATGTCTTTTATAAAACAATTACCCCCATACATTCACTTGGTAAGTGCACACAAATAGTCTGATATATCCTAGACACCAGTTACAAGTCACCAGTCACAATATCAACGATTACCCAAACCACATCCCTTATACCATGGCTATAATCATTATCATCCCCACAGCCATTTGTGTCATGCTCAAGCACAAACAATCCCCCAAGACATCGTCATCCCTTTTAGCGTCTTCTTAACATCGTCCTGCCAGTGTTAAGACCTACTTAAGTAATGTTTGTATTTTATTATTATTTTTGCCCAATTTGGACTTTCCCAGTCCAAACCAATTGGGATCAGAGCTCTTGTCCACCTCTACATATATTAGATGTGTAGTACACTCACACCCCATGTCATGATGTATCTCATATGTTAAAGGTAACTCAGGGTTATGATGGTTGACTAGCTGAATGGCTGGCCAACTCAAATTGCCAGGTTCAAAGTTGCTCTCTGAAGTGCACAGTCCTTTAAAGTAGGCACGCAAACATTTCAAGATGATTCTAGGGCTACATAGGTTTAAAAAAAAGAGGAAAAAAAAAAAAAAGACAACAAAAACAAAATAAATAAAGGAAACATACAGACATACATAAACACACATGTTTACTCGTACTTGCACAATAGAGAATGGAAAATAAATTCCTGACACGAGAGCCCCATCAGGCTACCAATACTGTCGTTGGGAAAGTTCAAGGATTCCGCATGACAGTAGTACCAACATGAAAGGGTAAAATGCGATATTTATCTAAGGTTACAAGTGGGTTCCACTCGAAACTGGAGCACAAGTACGAGTACGAATCCTGGGGAGTGTTTTTTTTTTTTTTTTTTTTTTTTTTTTTTTTTTTTTTTTTTTTGAAAAAAAAAAGGACACCCCATTCTCAATTCTGAAGTTTACATATCTAAAGATGGACTAGGAACGACTGACCAGTTGTTGCGCCTTTTCTAGCTTCCCTTGTCGAATCTACTTAGAGTGAACAATTACACTTTTCGGTGAATTTCTAAATACGAATTCTGTCCTAAGGTTACTGTGATAAAAAGTTAACAAAATTGCCAATGACAACGCATGCTCAAGCCTTAAAAAGTCTGCTACTCCGACTCGGGGTGCCTGGATAATGAAAAGATTTTTCAAGTGATTGTAATTTTCCTTTTTTTTTTTTTTTCTGGCAATTTAATAATATTTAACAAACGAATACAATGTTGATATTTTGAATACGCTGTTCATTTCATTTTGTATTCGATTCGTACTCGTACATCTTGTATCTTTTGACTTTTCAATGGACTGCGAAGCAGTTCCGGGAAAACTCTGTCGATGCCTTTGGGTAGGGAGCGAATTGGTAGACTTTCTGTTTTAAATCTAATAAAATTCCATGTACCACCGATGACAAGAATTGAATTTTTTTTACTGATTTTAATAAGATTCTCTTTTTATGTTAACAGATACAAGGATTCGGCATGAGGATACAAGAAAAATGGAAATAAATACGCGAATGTAATATGGTATTTGTGCGATTTCCATTAATTTCAAACCATTTGGTGTTGCCTTTTTTGGTTTGATATTGTGCAGGATGTTACGGGAAAATACAGAATTTATTAATTTAAGTCTAAAATGGTGAAGATCTCCTTTCTTTTTTATAACGCAATGAAAATAGGTACTATTATATCGATCTGTTGGTTACTTGAAAACTCACAATTGGGTTTAGATATGGCATGAACTGACCGGCGTCAACCGTCGACAAAGCCGAGTGCTGTGGTTTCGACAATACTTAATTATATTTAATCTACCTCCAGATTTCAGAGTAATGGTTATGTCCAACGGCAATTGATTTCTTCTATTTATTTTTTATTTATTATCAAGGGAACGATACAAATTAATTTGTAAGGTCCGGGATTTAACGCTACTATGCCCATGTAGCGTTTTGTCAACAGCACGCGGAGTACCGAGTTCTCATGTGGTCAACAATCTACGTACTTATCGCGCCCAACACTGCTTGATTTCGGTGATCTAGTGGGAGCCGATGCTTTCAGTATGGTGAGGCCATTGATCTCTTAAACATATAAACGCGATGAAAATAGCAAGATACCACCTTGATCAAAAAGTTCCCGTACCACAACACCGTGTGGAGCTCCCATTGTTCCGATTTCAGTTCTGTTTTTTTTTTTTGTTAAGGGGTGTGTACCACCCTGGCGCTCGAAAAATCAAGCCTAAAAAACAAAATTTTTCTCTTTATTATGGCTTAGTACATAATTTTGTTGGCTCAAAATAAATGGCAAAAAAAGTTAAAAAAAAAATCCCCGATTCCGTGGGACCTCTATGTTAGAAATGGCTTGAAAAAAAAAAATATTTTCTTGTTTAGAATCGTAATAGCTATAAAGTAGCATAGGATAATTTTTTTCGCATTTTTTTTGAGGAAACTACGAACGTTGGAAAAAAAAGTTTCAATTTTTTCCTTCAATTTCGAGTTAAAGATTTTTTTTTTTGAAAATAAAGGAGACATCGCAATGCAAAATCCCTATGCTTCTCGATAGATAATAGAATGAAGAAAGTATAGCAATAAATACGATCAAAATCGGTCAAGTAGATCTCATGATATACTATAAGTTACACAAGTTGAAAAACGTAGTTTTGAGAAAAACGCAAAAGAAAAAACAGTGCCGCGCTAGCAATTTTTACGGTTTAATTTTATTTTGATACCCAAGCCACGAAGAGAAGTTTCAGTAAAATTGACTTCACCACCGCACGATTTACACTTCACTGCCTCACTGATGGCCGAGAAGACTGTCACAAAATTTATCAGTCGATATCCGAATGATGCGTTCACGTCGAATTCGAGCTCTTCGCCGCTCTCCAATTTCTTCGTGGTTGTACTGGTACCAGCCTCTTCATTCTCCATTAAATAGCGATTCATTGGATGATATCTTTTTTCCCTGGATTTACAGACACGTCCCGTTGTTGCACGAGAGCCTTTTCCATCTAGACACACTTTATTTGTCATTTTTAGAACAATGTTTAGCCTTCGATATTCCAATGCAAACTGATTCACTAACGTTAATGTTGAGAGTCCTGTATACCTGGGTCGCAATTCTATTGTGCACACTCCATTGCAATTATATTTCACGACAGGCCATCTACTGTTCTCCGCCCAACCGTTACCCGTCCCATTCCATACCTGGAGTCAGAATCCATTGTCGGCTGAGCGCACTGCGAATCGCTATAACTCGGGTTATAAATGCAATATTGGCATACTTGATAGCGCAAAATATTCTTAAAAGTATGTAGAACAAATCTAAGTGAATGAAAAAAGTTAGATTTTTTGAAAATCTGATGGTAGGGTAAAAGAGGAGGAAGATTTTTAGATTTTCTATTATCACTATTTTATTGATGTTATACCACCTTGATCAAAAAGTTCCCGCACCGTATGACGCTCCCATTGTTCCGATTTGAGTTATGTTAAGTTGGTAGATCTGTTATTGACATTCCCTCTAAATCTGAGCGTCATTGCTTGGCATTTGCAAAAGTTACGTAGCCAAGAGTACATCCATGTCTGTGTTTGTTGGCGATCTTTTACAATTTTAAAAAAGAATTTCAATTTGCAACAACGAACTTGTATTAAATTTTGCGCAAAAAACGGATTTAATGGCGCGCGAACTTTGGAAATGTTGGAAAAGTGTTTCAGCAATGATTCCCTAAAGAAAACGGTCGTTTTCCCGTAGCACGAGCGGTTCAAAAGTGGTCGTGAGTCAATCGAAGATGATGAACGCAGTGGCAGACCATCGACATCGAAAACCGACGAAAACATTGATGAAGTAAAAGAAATGTTGGTCAATAACCGCAAATTAACCATCAGAGAGATAGCAGACAACTTGAACATTGCCTATGGATCCGTCCAAGACATTTTGGTTAATGATTTGGGTTTCCGTCATGTAGTAGCAAAGTTGGTGCCAAAAGACCTCAATTTCATGCAAAAAAGAGACCGTGTTGACGTCGCAAAAGAGATGATTTGCGAGGCTGAATCCGATCCCACATTCATCAATTCATCAAAAGGATCAGTACTGGAGACGGGACGTGGGTTTATGAGTACGACACGCAATCCAGACATCAGGCAAGTGAATGGCGTTCACCAGATGAGCCGAGACCGAAAAAACCACGTCGTTTTCAGTTAAAAAAGAAGGCAATGCTCACGGTTTCATGGATTACAACAGTCTAGTGCAACATGAATTTTTGCCAGAAGGCCAGACAGTAAACAAAGAGTATTATTTGGGAGTTATGAGACGTTTGCGTGAAGTAATTCGCCGAAAGAGGCCAGAATTGTGGGCAGAAAGCTCGTGGATTTTGCACCATGATAACGCACCGTGCGTCGGACAATGCCATCATTATTCGTAATTTTTTGACGAAAAATGCAACAAATACCATCCAATAGCTACCGAATTAACCTGATTTGGCTCCCTGTGAATTCTTTCTGTTCAATCGAGTTAAAAAACCACTACAGGGAACGCGTTTCAGCAGCCGAGAGGAAGTAATGGGAAAATCACAGGCAGCACTGATGGACATACCGAAAACCGAATTTAAAAAGTGTTTCGAGGATTATATCAAGCGCTGGCATAAGTGTGTTGCAGTCGATGGGGATTACTCTGAAGGGGACAATATAGATTTACATGAATAAACTTGTATTTTAAATTTTCTGAATAAATTCCGAAAAGTTTTTGATCAAGGTGGTATGTCGGAAATACAATAGCGGGCGGTGGATGAATTCTCCAAATTGACAACATGCCTTATGCAGTGCCGTTCGAAAAAAAGTTGGTCAAACTTTTTTTTTACAAACTTGACAAATTTGTTGTAATAACTACATATTTTTTAATTAGGATTTGTTTTCTTACGCGGTTTCAATTGTTTCATGTTACATGTAGAGTGTTAAAATTTTTCACACGCAGTCACGGGAGCAGAAAGTTGTTAGACCGAAAAATGGGTTTTTTAGGTACTACCTGCGTCATTTTTAGGGATTAAGGAAAAGTGCTTTATTGGTGCAGTGTTTTTGTTTTTTATTGCCTCTTAGAAACATTATATATCTAATTAATACTTTGTCGGACCTCCTCCAGATAGGTTTTTCCATGTGGATAGCATGTATGGTGTTCCAGGTCCGGATAAGTAAATTTTATAGGTTTTCAGTTGCCTCTGGACACTTCTTCGTATATTTAAGTTTCATTATCGATCAGATATTTTCAATTGGATTGAGATCTGGACTATAACGTCGTAACCCAGAAAAGTCAGTTTTTCCGGAGAAATAGAAAACTGGGTATAAAAGAAATGAAAGCCAATAAAATTTAACTGGTTTGATTTCAGAAACTTTAATTGATACGGATTTATGTTCCACCACAACTTGTTATCAAAATTATTATTTTATGTTAATATTTTTGGTTACGAAGTATTACACTTATATTTTTGTTTTGTTTCGACTACAAGGTATTGCAATTTTCTGGCTTATGTGGTATTTCCACTGTATATTTACGATTGTAAGAAGAAAAAAAAATATCTATAATGTAATTAACGAGAAAAGATTGTATTTTATTCAAAAGTAAGATTAAAATTTATAAAACATAATATTGAATTCATTTTAAATTGATTTATAGATTTAATTTAATTTTAATTACTAATTTAATTAAATGAAATCTATAAAAAAAAATGCAAACTAATATTTTAGGTTGTCGTAAAGGCATGATGTTCCTGTGGGATCACTGATTTAAGTTCTTACAAATGCAAATACTTTTTTTTTTATCTTTCTTTCTTCTTGGTACATTCTTGGCCAGGTTGCTTTTTCAGTTACCGTCTTACTTCTTTGAATTAGTGGTGACCAATCATGATCGAAATCGAGCTTGAATTGTATTTCACCAGTCGGTAAATACCTTAAGGCAGGTAAGTCACTTACTATTGGATCACGGACAACCTGTAACAAAATAGATTAAATTAGTGTCACGAGGACACACCCCGTACTGGAAAAAGAGACGGTGGAGTGTTCCCACAGCTGCACCAATAATGCCAGTTGTGAACCGGAAGTTAAAAAGGACAGACGTGTTCGTAATTATCTTTGTTGTTTAATTAATTTGAAATAAATTTGAATAAGGGAGTTAAAGGCAATAGCCATACCTTTTTAAAAGACAGTGTTTCTTTTTGCCATCCTGACAAAAATCAGAAAATTAGAAAAAAGATACTCGTACTTCGAAATTCAGTGTGTGCACATGCGCGAGATACAAAAAAAAAAAAAAACAGCAACAACAAGAACATGTTGAATTGCGCAGTATGAATGTGATAAAAGTGGTAGCTCTACGTAAAAAGTGTAAGGAAGAGGGACTGCCAACGACGGGCTCAAAGGCAGTTCTCATACAACGTCTCGAGGAGTGTAGTGCTAAGGGGTGCAGTAGTGATAACGTATCTCAAAATGTGTTCAATCGATTGAATAGTCTGGAAAAATCTATCAGACAGCTTGCTTTGAACAGCGCTTCCCCTGCGCCAGCTAATATTCAGACGCATTCTAAGCCTTTGTTAATGTCGGCGCCAAATCATTGTCTCGTCGGAGGATCCTCACTCATCAGTATACCAACAAAATGTACTCACACCACCGTCTTCAAATTTCACTTCGTCCTTGCCGACCTATGTAACTACTAATGACACTTTATGATCCGCCACTTTTCATATCGTCAACGTCATCGGTTCTTAATCTCAATCGTGCAGCAGCCGCTTTCGTACCGTCTGTGTTTAGTTAGAATACGTCGCCAACACAAAAGCTTGTGTATACGCCGCAAACTTCGTTTACCCATACGACTACAAAGAATCCTTACAGAATCCCGACTGTATCGTTCGCTCCACAGCCGTATAGGGGAGGATCCCTACCGCCACTCATATGCAACCTCGATCGTATATACGAGTGTACCGTTTACTTCACAGCCGTTAAGTGCAGGTCAAACTGCATATACTAACCCAAATGCAGAGTCCTTACGGTGTACCACTACCCCGTATAGTGTTGTTAAAAACGATTACGCATATGCACCAGCGAATAGTTATACCACCGTGCCGTTTGTTCCACATCTGGCTTCGTTCACGCACAGTACTCCGCCGTATATGTGTAACAATGTTACAACTCCGTATGCATCAGAGCCCTGCAGTGATGTGCCAACAAAAACAATTTTCAACCCCAATTCGAAAGTGAGTGACATAATGTTTTGCCTGAATTTGACCCATCCTCGGACAAATCGCTAAATTCAAATCAATTTCTAAAACGAGTCGAAATGCAAAGAAATGCGTACAAATGGGACGATCAGTCAGTGCTTTTCGCCGTGCAACAAAAGCTGTTAGGACCAGCGAAATATTGGGACGATTCGTAAGATATATTCATCGAGTGGCAACAATTTGAGGAAAAATTCCGTTTTGACTTTCCGTGCAGTCAAAATGTGGCTGACGTACACATAAAAATGGCAAATACGAAACGCAGCCAACGTGAAACGCCACAAGAATATTACTACAAAATGGTGTCAATCGGAAATAAAGGTACATTAC
This sequence comes from Volucella zonaria, assembly GCA_963966105.1. NCBI lineage: Eukaryota > Metazoa > Arthropoda > Insecta > Diptera > Syrphidae > Volucella > Volucella zonaria. The sequence continues at coordinate 50,438,128 of OZ014530.1, forward strand.
CGGATACATCCATCGTTCGGCATATCATAAAAGAAAATTTCAAATGATTACTCGATGTGTAATCAACTTTTATGCGCCATTAACAATTACTGCAGTTACAATGAAATTAAAACTCAAACCAACCGTATTGTCTGAAACAATAAATATAATGTACCAGTTAATGAAATTGGCATCGGCAAACCCGCGACTATAAAAAAGGCGGATGAAACCAATTCCAAAAAGTCTAGCGGAAACCGTATCGTGAAATGTTACAACTGTTTTCAACTGGGACATTATGTGAAAAATTGTTTGGAGCCGCAACGAAAGGAACGTTGTATTCATTGTCAACGCACTACCCATAAAAGCGATTCGTGTCCACAGAAATCTAAATCGAACATCCACAAAATCGAAATTTCATCCGGATTGACTTGCGAGAAAGCCAGCAACTTAATCTCGAAACCCATCAAAATCAACGCATTAGACATCGTTTCATTCATCGATCCTGGTAGCCAATACACACTTGTACGTAAGTCATTTGCTCAAAATTTTGATAGGGTAATAAATTGCACGACTACATGAGCCAAGATATCCTACTGGGCCGGGACATTCTATGTCGGAAAGGTAACCGACTCATCATTGCAGGTGATGACTGCCGATTTGAGGAATCTACTATCATTACATCGCCATTGTTTTGCCGAAAACGTCTCCGAATTGGGTAGATGCACCGTATCGAAAATGAACATCACTCTTAAAACCGACGAGTTCGTAAATATGAAACCATACCTCATAGCTTTCGCCAAAAGACAAACCGTAGCTGATATTATCAATGACCTTTTAGAAAGCGATATAATACGTTCTTCAAGCTCGCCATATGCATCTCCAGTCGTATTAGTGGAAAAGAAAAATGGAAAACATAGACTTTGTGTTGACTGCCGAGTCGTGAACCGTAACACCGTCAAAACGCCGTTCCCAATTCCGATAATGGAAGAACAATTTGCTCAGCTGGCCGGAAATCGGTACTTCTCTACTCTTGACCTGCGTATGGGGTATCATCAGATCGCGATCGAGGAGTCGTCAAATCAATTTACTGCATTCTGTGTTCCAGAAAATCAGGAATCAACTCGTTGCTGAAATGGGACGCGGTGAGGTTTTGGCGTATCTAGATGATATCATCATTCCCAGTAAGACAGTCGCCGAAGGTCTCACTCGTCTCGACGGATTCTTGACGCTTTAGACAAATATGGCCTTACTCTTCGGTTGGACAAATGCGAGTTTTTGTCGAGAGAAATCTCACATCTGGGTCACATCATCAACGCTAACGGTATAACACCTGGAAAAGAAAAGGTAAGCGCTATCACGAACTTCCAACAACTGACCAACGTTACCGAAGTAAGACATTTCCTTGGACTAACGGGATTTTTTTAGAAAATTTGTGCCTTAATACTCGCTTATCACAAAACCGCTGACGAAATTGCTTCACAAAAATGAAATTTTCAATTGGGGTGCCGAGCAAGAAAAAGCCTTTATGAAACTCGTTAAATCTTTAAGCGGTACGCCGTTGTTTGCCTTATACGACTCATCAGCGCAACAAGAAGTTCACACCGACGCTAGTAGCTTCAGTCTTACTGGAGTTCTTTTATCCATCCATCGACGGAAAGAATTGGCAAACAGTCACAGACTTTAGCCGCCATTGTACCGATGCCGAAAGTAGGTACCAGAGCTACGAGCTCGAAGTGCTCGCCGTGGTTGAATCATTGGAACGTTTCCGAATCTATCTGTAAAAACTTCCGACTAATTACCGATTGCTCCGCTATCGCCACAGTCAAGCAGAATAAAGAATTGAAATCCAAAATTGCGCGGTGGTGGTTGAAACTGCTGGAATTCGATTTTAAAGCCGTTCACCGCCGTTCCCCTGACGAACAATCATCTGATGTAGAGCCCGCTGGTTTTATTTATAACTTGGCCATGGACGTAAACGATTGGGTGCTGTCCATGAAACTTTAAGATGAACGGATTCGCGAAATCGTTGCAGTTTTAAGGTTAAATCAGGAATCACAGCAAAAATGAAGAATGAATACCAACTGCAGAACCACCGACTATATCGAAGAGATGGCAATACTCCAAAATTCGTTATACCTAAATCCATTCGATGGAGGATCGTTCAGCATTTTCATGACAATATGGGTCATTTCAGTCTGAAAAAAACCCTGCAACGCATCCAACAAAACTTCTGGTTCCCGAAGATGCTTAAATACGTTAAGGACTACATTTTTGCGTGCATCCAATGTTGTTACAACAAATCTCGTGGAGGTAGGCCTGAAGGTCGATTACACTATGACGACGCGGAACCTATACCATTCCGTTTAATACATCTCGATCATCTGGGACCTTTCATTCGATCTCGCAGAGGCAATACGCATCTTCTAGCCTTATTCAATGCCTTTAGCAAATTAATCATCGTCAAGGAGGTCAAAAGTACGAAAACCGCTGCTGTAATCAATGTTTTAAACGAAATTACAAGTTATTTCGGCTTACCAACACGGATCGTCACCGACGGTTTTTACCTCGAAAACATTCGAAGCATACTGTAAGGACAACAACGGACCACTGTCCGTACACCAAGAGCCAATGGGCAGTTCGAAAAGGCGAACGGAATTACACTGTCCTATATTCGAACAACAGCAGAACATCCAAAAGATTGGGATCTTACGATGAGAGAACTCCAATGGACCGTCAACTCGCAAAGAAGTTCAACGACTGGCTTTACTCCGAATGAGCTCGTGTTCGATTTTTAGCTCAAAATCGTCATCCAAAATCGACTCGTCGCCGCAATACAAAATGTTCCGTCTACGCTTCCGATAAAATGAAGCCCTGGTGCCGAACTCTCATCGAGCTCGACGACGATACTTATGATGATGTCTCCGACACAGCTCCTGATACCGAGAAGCAGGAAATCGGGGACGATTTGGAGTCAGAATTGGCCGACTGTCACGGGAACACACCGAACACAAAAAGAGACGGTGGGGTATTCTCACAGCTACAGCAATAATGTCAGTTGGGAGACGGAACTTGAGAAGAACGGACATGTTCGTAATTATCTTTGTTGCTTAATTAATTTGAAATAAATTTGAATAAGGGAGTTAAAGGCAATAGCCATACCTTTCTAAAAGTGTTTCTTTTCATCATCCCGACACTAGTTTTATGTTATTCATCAATATTGTTCACTCACTTTGCCTGGCATTATGGAGGAGTAGCTCTGATATTCCTTGATCTTGAAGTCTTTAAAATCAGAGAAAACCATTTTTCTGACTTCATAGTATGGAAATGTTGCTTTTCGAGAGTCCTTTGTAAACCTTACATAGTCATGAGGAATATAAATGTCACGTCCTTTTATTTCGTTTTCTATTCGCGAATGCACACTATCACACTCCATTTGTGTGTATTCAACAACGAGAAATTTTTGAATAATTTCCTTATTGTTGTCAACCGCGAAAGATAAAAATGCGTTGGATAAGATCGCATTACGGTTTTGATAAGTGCATCCATCACTAAAGAATACAATAGGAACCGTAACGTCTTTTACAAATCACTTACAACTCGTAAAAGTAGATGCTGTCATATCAACAGCGGTTTCATCGAACCAGTGACAAAAAACCGCACGAGTAGAAAGGTTATACAAAGTAAAGTTGTGGCAACAAAGCTTCGCCTTATAAAAATTGGCACTCGCTTGAACCCATAGAGTCACTTCACTGCTTGCAAGTCCATTGTAAAGACTACGCGCTTTTCCTGCTGAGCAAGTTGTTTGTCTTCCGATTTTTCTAGCCGTGCACGGTCTTTCTGGGCCCTATGTACATAGTTGCCAATCTTAGTCGGAAAGTTGGCCTACCACATGTTTTACACAAGTGTCGCACTTGTCTTTTTTTACTGGATGTATGGACAAGTTCATTTCATGAAAAAGATTGGTATTATACTATCTGGATAGCGGTTTTTAGCCTTCTTCCATGCAGGCTTCTAAGTATAAGGTAAACAGTTGATTCATGCCTCGAACAAGGGGATATAGCTTAGAAGATGAAGCTCGTGCATAATGCGACAGGAGTTTTGGAAAACTCCTGCTCTCTTCCATTTCGAATTTTTGTAAAAAGTACTGGTAGGAATACCGGAAACACTGGATTTGTCGGCTCTCACCGATGAGTACACAGCGAATTCGCCAAGACTGGTGGTACTTAAAAACACTTTCTTGCATACCTCTAACTTTTGTCCACCCACAGTTAAGTGATAAACAAGGGCATTATTTCGCATACCGAGCTCTTTATCTGTGTAGGTTTTTGCCTTGCTTTTTTTTCAACATGATTCACCACAAATATTCTTGGCTGATCCCAGGAACCTTGGTCCCAGAATCTACCAAAGATTTCTTTTCGTTGAGTTTCCGTTATCTCCGAACACTTGCGGGTTTTTCTTCTTTCACATTTCATCTCGAGGTGTATCCCAATAGATTTGTCCAGCCTGTGTTCGCCTATAACCCATGTATGCCTTTCCTTCAGACCGCAATCTTTTGTTTTCTTGGTTTCTCCACTTCTTCGGATTAGATTACCTACTGCGCTTTTTTCTAGTTGGTTCCCCGAGCTTATTATTCTGTAGACCTCTTTCACTCGTAACAGGAAGACCATCATCATCACTTTAATTGCCAGAAACCTCAAGCTCTCTTAGATCATTATCATAATTGTAGTCAGAATTCCGTGTTTACCTTCTTCATTTGGCGAACAAATCGCTATACTGCATGTAGGCCTATTTCCGTTATCAATGTACTCGATAGGAATATTTGAGATCTGATCCCTCATACTCTCATCGTAAATCATATTTTGACATCATCTACATAAATAATAACTGCGGATTTCCATATTAAGAGGAATAATTAAAATCATCAATTCTGTATGTATGTACATACCAATATCCAGAATCGCGCCGTCAATATTTTTTTGCAATTCATCACGCACTTTATTATTTTTGTCCACATTACTCACGGAAGCAGGTTCCATTACTTCCCGGCTTACACCAATAACAATGGTATGCTTAGAGCCCACCAATACCATTAACTTGCCTCTAGACATCATATTAGCCAACCAAGCTTGACTAAATTTAAAACTCCTATGAATGCTGATTGGAGATTATAGTCCTATTTTTCTCTTACTCTGGTCTACTAGGTTTGGTTCTGGGATACGAGGTATTTCAGCAACGAAAACGCATGGCGGGATACGATGTATTGTTATTTATGTGCGTAGCTTTGAAATTATCGTGTTAAGGCTGACGAGGTATTTTTCATTAGATCCGGAATGTTTTTTACAATATAAGTGAATCATTACCTAAAAAGTTAATTTTTCTTGGTTACGAGGTATTCGATCTACAGCGACGAAATATTATTTTCAGTCATAAAACTTGATATTAGTATTTCATATTAAAAAAAAAACAAGTTCATACTTACAATTTTGGTTGTATGGCAAGGAGCATTGTCCTGTTGAAAAATGAATCTGCGAGTGTCACTAAAAATCTCCAGCACAGAGGGCTCTAATAAATTTTCCAGAACCCGTAGAAAACAATTCTACCTTTTCATCTCCAGAGAAGCATCTCCAGACCATCACACCATCAGGTTTGGTGGGCATCCGTAAGATGCATTTAGAGCTCAGTCTTTCCTTTGGTTCTCTTCGCGCAAGAATTCTCCCACCACCAAACTTTGATTCGTCGTAAAAGACAACATTGTTTCACATGCCTTGAGTCCATTTAAGATGCTCTTGAGCCCAGAGCAATCGTTTTTCTCTGATTCTTTTTGGAAAATCCGGCTTCAGTACTGGCTCGAGTGTTCTAAGTCCAGATTTCACGAGCCTCTACCTCATTGAGCTTGACGAAATTATTTTTTCTGTAGCTCGACACAGATCGTTTTTAAGATCCATCGAAGTCTTGAACCGATGCCGACGGCTGTACAGCACCAAAACACGATCTTCCACTGGGGTCGTCTTTTTTGGTCTCCCTGAGCCTTTCGTTCTGCTGGTAGTCCCGGTCTAACGATATCATGGCACAGTTGGTTTAGCAACATTTAATCTTCTAGAAATTTCACGTGTTGTCAAATTGAGACGTGACAGACACAAAATATTAGCTTTGCACTCCGAACTGATTTTTCCCATTTTTTTTCACTAAATTACTTCGGTTCGTTTCGGACTGCTATCAGGAGCTAAATGCGCCTCTTTTTCATAATAACATCGACTTTTATGCACTATTTGAACGACATTTTGCTACCTTGTGCAAAAAAACCCTGTAGCTCTTACAAATTCCAAGAACTGCGCTCGAAAAGGGTAATAAAAGGTTTGACCAATATTTTTCGAACGGCACTGTTTGTTCTCCTTAAAGGAAAGGCTAGTCATAGTGTAAAAACGGAGGTAGTGGTGAATCAAAGACGGCTTTCATATCCTGGAAGTTTGTTATTGATTTCACCTCTCATGATCAAGGGTAGTACATACGTAAACTGCTCAACAATGCTAAAACCACTCTTAAGACGCAAAAGAACAAGCTACGTTCACCTAAACAACCAGCGGTCGCCCTATAATGCAGATGTGACTACAATCTAACAATCAAATACGGGAACACCGGCCTTTTACTGATCTTTTATAAGTGCAAGCCATAGCTTTCGGCGTGTGATTATCCGTATTACACTATGCTCAGCAAGGTCAATCAATTATATGTACGAGTATATGATACTTAGACCCACCGTCGATCAGAAGCTGGCTCAGGGGTAGCTAGATATTTCCAGTCCGATGACTTGGGCCGAGACGATAAAGAATGGCTCAACCCGCAGGGATTAAACTCCATCAGAATAGAAAGTTTGATCAGAATGCTGTTTTTGACTAGTTGTCTTGAGAAAGTCGAACGGGTTCTAGAAGAGGCGCACTCAGAAGGACTGCAGTCTAAGGGGCAGTTGAAGAAGAGGTGATCCAAACGCATGATGCAAAGAGATGGCAACTGCTGTCGAAGGCCCGAGGGCTCAAAGAGTCAAGTAATGAAACATAAACTTCACTTCATTGTACTTTATTTTATCTTATCAGAAGACACACTGACTGGTGTATCATGTGCGCATATTTGTGTATCTACATATACGTGTATTTGCACATATATACATATATCTGTAAAGATAGAAGTAGGCACTAAGTTATAAGAAGTTCACTAGCCAGAATGAACGCACCGTACTACATACTTGCAAAAGATTCTACCCAGCTACTTCACCAAAAGAAGGTTGAGATATGAAACCGACGAAGGGAAAAAGTACCCCGGGAGTCCCACAACAATCAACACTGGGCTCCCTACTATAGAATATGATGTACGAGCTAAAAACGATGTAATTAACCTCATCAAAGACTGTCTAATATCCGCCGGCCTAGAAATAGAATTAGTTAACAAAACGGAAGCTGTCTTAATAACCAGTGGGAAAAATGTGGAATATGTGGAGATGACGTTAGGAAGTCAAACCATTAGATCGAAAGACTCCCTAAAATATCTAAGTAGGACCAGTACTCAACAATAGACTAGGCTTTGTGCCTCGCATCGACTATTCGGGAAAAAAGGCGTCAAAGCTTCAAGCAGCACTTTCTGGAATATTGCCAAACATCGGAGGACCCGGATATGCTAAAAGAATTTTAATATCCAAGGTTGTAACTCAGTACTGTTATACGCAGCCCCAGTTCGCTAGGGCCCCTAAGAAGAAAGGAAAAAGTTATCATCAATATATACTTAGCACATTAAGGGTAATCAGTGGCTTCAGAATGATTTTGGACGAAGCAGTTTTAGTCATTGCCGGGATGTTTATCGTTGATATCCTTGCGGACGAGATGCAGAGAGTCTATAATAGAAGAACTTCTTGTAACCTAGCGGCGACAGTGGCAAAATTGGTGGAACACCATTACGAAGGGCAGATGGACCTACAGATTGATCCCATCCATAGAGGTTTGGATAAACTGAAGGCATGGAAACCGTAACTAATACCGTCTTACGCAATTAATATCTGGTCCCAGTGGCTATCGAAAATATCTTCACCAGACTGCTGGAGAACTGGAGAACTTACACACCAAAACCCACCAGTACCAACGTGCAAAACGAACTATGAAGAATAGAAAGAATAAGACGTAAATATGCAGCAAATATAGGAGACATAGAATAGATTGCTTTCCAGCCCGTCGAAGTGATACCTAAGGGCAGTCCCGCGGGGACAGTGGTCAAAATGTATACTGCATGGTTTAGTATCTGGTATCGAATGCTATTGGATCATATATGCTGATAGCCTGAACATTACACATCCTTTGGCGCAGCCAAAAAAAAAGGAAGAAGTAAGCACTCACTTCCCCAGCGCCGACAGAAAGAAGAAGCAAATCGGCTGATTTGACTCCCACTGAAACCGATTAAGTTCTCGGAGCAAAAACCGTATACATTTCATTCATCCCGAGCAGGGCAAAAACGAAGAAAGTTTTTACCACTCCCTCTGTCGATGGACAAAGCTGGCGCTACAACCTGCGGTGGCCATTGTTTTGCTGCCCAGAAATCAGTTGTAGCTGTTAAATCCACCCTGAGAAACAATTCTGGTCGTGGTTCTCCCCCCGCACAAGGTTCGGGTGACACCAATGCTTCAACCCGCAAAAGTTGCCATTCGGTTGGAACGAAACGATCTTAGCCGTACTTGTAAGGATGCCGCATTAACCTCTTAAATGATTCAACCGTCTGAACGACGCTGAGTGCAAGTATTGTGTTGGGACCATTGTAAAGCAGAGAATGTTTATATACACGAAAAAGGCTGCAATACGGAAAATGGAAATCCTGGAATGAAATGCTTCAGTAAAAAACTAAGCAATCCCATTCGTATTAGCACCATTTGCCGGATTCACAAGAAAGGAGACCATCTTAATGCACCGATTATAGAGTCATCAGTTCCCTTACCATCGCGTGTCAAATCTTATTTGTGTTGTGTGAACACCTGAAGCCATTTATCAGCTATCTGATCAGCCATTATGGAGTTTTAGGCCCGGTAGGTCCGCAATTGATGAAATATTTACACTACGCCAAATTCGAAGGGTCCAAATCGATACAAACAACTTCTGCATAGAGGAGACTAGCTATACAGAACGACAATGGACGACTCTCGCTTCTTGGTAAAAGTCAGAAATAAACTCTCTGAGACACTTGGTGTCAGAAATGGATTTGGCAAGGTGATCCCCTGTCATGTAACTTTTTCAACATCATACCTAAAGAAATGGTGTGAATACGCTAGTGACATTGCTATTTTCAGAAATCTGATAATGACATCTCATCAGAAATCAATCAAAGAGTTACCCTTGCCAGTCGCTGCTTCTCCCGCCTTAGAAAGCAAATGAGCAATAATGGCATATGTTTCTTGACGTAAGACCCTCATAATCCCAGTCCTGCTTTATGGTGCAGAAGCATGGGCGTTTTGCGAAAGTTGATAATTCTACTCTCTTCCGAAAACAAATATCTTCGATTTTTTTTTTTTTTGAGATAACTGGGTTTTTGGCTACCTGGACTCTTTTTTTCCTTTCATTACTTTTTTACTTTCATTAAAAACTTAACATTGGTTAGATATTTCTGCGAAGCCTTAAGGGCTTTTCTGCAGAAGATTGCTTTTCACAGTTTTATCATTAATTAATGGTAAGCAAGCTTAGATTAAAACATAATACAATCTTTTTAATAATAATTAGATTTTTATGGAAAAAAAAGAACTGATAATTAATAAGATAGTTTAGTAAGTGAATTAAGTTTGAAATTTAGCTATTTACGAGTAAGTTCGAATTCAAGAAAGAATTTTTTATAATTTTTTTTCTACTTTTAATATTTTGTATATTTTTTAGTTCTTGGGGAATTGTGTTTAGAACTTCAGGTACTCTGCATTCCAGCTGTCTTCTACTGTAGTTATTGTAGAATCGGGGTTCGTGAAGCATACCTTGAGTCCGTATTCTTGTGTTGATTCCATGTTGAATTGGTGTTATGAATCTGTTGTCATCATACTCGTAGTACTCCAGTATAAAGGTCATCTTGAAGATATCTTCTACTCGAAGAACTTTAAAACGCCTTTGTTCCGGAATATTGAGCTGGTTATGTACGCCTATCTTCTTCAGTGCTGAGTTTTGGAGTTTTTGAATTTTCTGCATATGTGTTGCTGATGCATTGCCCCATGCAAGTATACCATACCTAAGTTTACATTCCACAAGGGCAAAATAAGCTTGTTTTAATACGGCCGTTGTGGCATGGTATTTTAGATGGCTTAGTGCATATAAAGCTCTTCTGAGGCTCACTCGCAACTCATCTAAGTGCTTATCCCACAAAAAGTTGTTGTCGATCGTAACTCCCAGATATTTGTATCTCTCAACTGTATCGATAGGACAATTAACCGAACTATTGCTGGATTCATTTTTGAAGTGGATTTTCAATTGTGTTGCCCTGAATTGCAGGTTTCGTATATGCATCACTTTTGTTTTAGAAGCATTGATCGTTAAGCCGTGATCGTGACACCATTTTACCGCGTTGTCAAACTCCTCCTGCAAAATTTCTGCTGCCGTATGTAAGGATCTGTGACGCACCACTATCGCCGTATCGTCTGCATACGCAAATGGAATGGCCTTCTTGAAAACTTGTAACAGTTCATTGGTGTACAATAAGAACAGGATTGGACCCAGTTTTGATTCTTGCGGGACTCCATAGTGAATGTTTTCATTTTGGTTGTATGCATTGTTTATTTTTACGCAAAACTGCCTGTTAGTCAGATATTCACGTAGCCAATCTGCCATCGGTCCTCGTATGCCAATATTTTCCAGTTTTTCTACTAGTTTATCATGGTTCAGTGTATCGAAGGCTTTACTGAAATCTACGAGTAACACTAAAACATGATGACTTTTATTTAGACTTTGGTTGACGAAATTTGCAAATTCTTCTAACAGCTTACCAGTGCTTTTATTTTTCTGGAAGCCGTACTGGCTCGCGTGTATCAGCAAATTTTTTGCGATAAAGCCTTGCAGCCTGTTTGTTATCACCTCTTCCATGCACTTTTCTACTACTGGCAATATTTATATTGGCCGATAATTTTTAAGGTCGCTTTTTGTACCTCCTTTGTATATCGGTCTGATTACAGCAGTTTTTAAGATTGTAGGGATTTTTGCTTTACAATACTTAAGTTAATTAATTTACACAATAATGGTGTAAATATGTTCGTGTGCCTTTTTATATCAAAAGCTCGTATTCCATCAATACATGGCGACTTGTTTTCACTCAATAGGTTAATTATTCTTCGAGTTTCAAAGAAATCAGTTTCCTGAATATAAATTGTTCTGGTTAATCTTGATTTTGCGTGTGTCGATGTAACCGAGTCACAATGATGCACAATATCTTTTATTTGTGTGCTGAGGTTGTTTGCACACGCATTAGTTAAATTATTCAGACATATTTTACCCGTGAAATTCTTTATTATTGTTTCCTCCAAACTAGGCTTTTTCCTTCCCAATATCTCATTTATTAAGCCCCATGTTTTTCTGGGGTCAGATCTTATTTGGTTGAACTTGGATTTATAAAAAATTGATTTTTGGGCCGTTATTTCCTTGTTCAGTCTGTTTCTGAGGGTCTTATATTCTTGTTCATATGCTTTGTTTAGTCTATTGTTTTTCCACTTTCTGTAAAGTTCGTCCCTTTTTTTACATTTTACTTTTAATTCAGAAGATATCCATGGGCTAAACTTTCTTCTCTTTTTTTATTTTTTTCATTTTATCATGAATCTTCTGATAAAGTAAGATAGCATCCCTTTCATTCCAAATTTCATCCCAGTTTGTATTTGCAATTAGTTCATTAACCTTATCGTTAGATATATATTCTTTGTGGGAAGTACATGATTGGGTAGTGATCAGTGATACAACTTTCAATTACAGCTGAATCGATTTGGTTATGTGTAGCGTTAGTTAAAATGTGGTCAATCGTTGATTTTGCTCCAGTGTCCGGGTCTACTCTGGTATACGTCGTAATCACATTAATCAATCCCAGTGACGCCAGCATCTCAAGATATTCTTTCACACCATACGCATCCAAATCATTCACATTGATGTTCATATCACCCATTACCATTATCTCGTCCCTTTTTCTCAGTTGTCCAACGTTGTGTCCGTATTCTTCGATAAATGCTTTTCGGCTGTTACCTGGTGGTCTATATATTCCTATTACATACTGATACTTATTACCCATCTTTAATTTGGATTTGGTTACTTTCGTATGACACACTTTCAGATCTTAATCATTCATATTCTACTTCTTTACGTATTAACATAAGAATTCCACCTCTTCTACGTTTATCTCGGTTCAGAAACTCCGATTCGAAACCATCTAAACTGTAAAGTCCTTTTTCTTCGTCTTCTATATTAGTTTCAACTAAAACTACGAGGGGCGTTCAATATATTCTCGGTATCGATATGAAGGAAAATGCGAATGCAATTTAAATTGTTTTTATTTTTCAATATGATCTCCCCTAACATCAATGCATTTGTTACATCTTGAGATAAGCTTTTTTAAGCCCTCAAAATAATAAATTTCCTCTTTCTCTGCAAAATACCGACTTGAGTTCTTCATCATCCGAAAATCTTTTTCCACGAAGACATTTTTTCAAATCCGGAAACAGGAAATAATCACTAGGGGCAAGGTCTGGACTATAAGGTGGGTGTTGGATTTCTTCGAAACCACAATCTCGCGCAGCAGCCTTGGAAACTCGCGCCGTGTGAACAGGAGCGTTGTCATGAAGAAGCAACACACCCGCTGCGAGTTTACCCCGTCCTTTCTTTTTAATTTCCTCCCGTAAATTATGCAAAGTGGAAGCGTAGGATGTGGCGTTGATGGTTTCACCTTTTTTTTTGTACTCAATGAGCAAGATTCCCTTTGAGTCCCAAAAAACTGTGGCCATGAGCTTCCCGGCAGACGGAGTGACTTTGAACTTCTTCGGGGGGTCTGTTCCTTTTTTATGCCACTGCATTAACTCTTGTTTGCTTTCAGGGTCATAGTGGTGGACCCATGTTTCGTCCCCAGTAACAATTCGATCCATAACACCGTCCGCGTTCTCACTACACATCTCCAAAAGCTCTCTACAGCATGCGATTCTCACTTTTTTCTGAGGCGCTGTGAGCATTCGTGGCACCCACCTTGCACTGACCTTTGAAAGGTTAAGATGGTCCTGAAGAATGGTGTGAATGGTACCAATTGAAAGCTTGGTGATCTCTGCCATCATTTTCACCTTTATTCGGGCATCCTCAAGAACAAGTTTTTCGATTTCTTTGACGCTTTCTCCAGTACAAGCAGTAGCCGGGGCGCCGGAGCGGGGGCCGTCTTCAATGCCCTCTCTGCCTCTCTTGAACCCACTTGACCACTTTTGCACAGTTGATAATGAAGGTGCGGAACCCTGGTAAACAGCCACCATCTCTTCATGAATAGTTTTTTAACTTTTTCCTTGCTTAGTGAGAAATTTAATTACAGCGCGATGCTCAATTTTCACCATCATCGTCTCAGTTGCCATTATGATTCTGTTTAACTAGAGATAAAACGCGAATTAATAATTACATTTATATGAAATTTTACATGAATGCACTAAAGTAATAGTATTACTTGATAAATAAGTCAATTTATATATACAACCACAGCTTCACCCCGATATCGAGAATATGTTGAACGCCCCTCGTATTATTTTTAATATATTGATGAAGTGGCTGATGTTAAGGCAGAAATCATTCCAGTTCTTTCTCCACTTATTACCCTACAATTCAATTCTATCATTACTTCGTTTGTGTCCATTTGGTATACAATTTATTGTGTTTCCTTTTGTTTACGCATGATGCAGTTATTGAGTGCGAGTAATTTTGATCACATCGGTAACGGTACTTATTAGAATCGGCTGCGTATTCTCGTTTCGTCTAGCCAGTATTCTTCCTGCACTTTCCCACACAAATCTCCAGTTCTCCTGACTCGCTCTTTCCTTTGCCATCCACATTACGTGTTTGCTGTGTTTTGTCAGCTGGTTGTTAACGTAAACAGTGGCATCGGGCAAAGCTGCGCTCACGCTTGGGGTGTTGTTGGTGTTTTGCAGCACCGCTTTTAGCTTAATAGAGCGAGTGGAGCGTGTTTGTTTGATGAACTGAATTTTCTTCATGCTGGATGCAAATGTTGCAACTATAGTCGATCGTTCGGGGTTTTTTGTTTTTGTGCGCTATACGTCTGTGATGTCGGTGTCGTTGATCTCACAGTTGACCGTTTTCCCTATTCCCTTCACTACCTCTAATAGGTTTTCTTGAGGAGTAGGGGGAATGTTTTTTATGTCAATATTGTTTTTGATCATTTGCTGTTCAAGTGTGCTAATCTGTGTTTGTAAATTTTCTATTATGACATCTTTCCTTTTGTTGGTTTCTTTTATTTCATTTAGTTCTTTTATTATGTTGTCCATGAGGTCATTGTGTTTTCTCATGTTAGTGTTGAGATCATCATACTTTGCGGTTAGGAAATCGCAGCTTGCCATAATTTCTTTAACTTCCCCTCTAAGAAGACGGATTTCCGCTATAACAGATGAGTTGTTGTCATTTGAGGTGGTGTTAGTTTCTTTACGGGGGCTACTAGGTTCACGCATTTTCTTTGACGGTTGTTCTTGTGTAGTCTGAGGAGAAGGTACTACCACATTGCTGGCTGCAGCCGTAATTTGGACATCTCCACCGTTCCTGCATGTTTGGCATTTCCATGCGTCTCTTCTCGTGCCCATGGTTCTCCACGACTTTTCTGTAACCGTAGTGCATTCGAAGTGAAGCTTTCGATTGCACGACGAACACACTGCAAAATCGCCTTCGATGGGGAGGCGAATAATTTGAATTTTAAAAAGACTAATTTATAATACAAAATCAAATATAGGAAAAAAAGAAAAAAAAAATCTACTCTGATGTTTAAAAGACCTTTGTGTTGATAAAAAAGTCACTGTCATTGGATTGATTGCTTATCAGAGATATTTAAACTTTTTAAAAGTTTCTCGATAAGAATAGGTTTCAAAGACTCATTTTCCTTACTTGCTGCCACCTATCGTGTGGTTATGCCGATTTCTCGAAGCTCTTGCACTAAGGTGACGAATTTTTGATCCCGTTTGGGTTCCTAAGACTGTTAAGACATGTAGAGAGTGCGAACACCAACATTCCATTCTAATGAGTCTCCGATTCCATCCCAGAGGGACAACTCAGTAGAGGATGTCCTCACCTTTAGTTGGGCGCGAAAGTAAAAGGGAACCTCAACCAATTTTTAGTGCGCGAGAGCTCTAACTGAAGTCACCTATTAGGTGATACCCAGGTCCAGCCCGGACTGCAGCGCAATCTACATAAAGTAAGCAAACCTATGCCGAAATCCCCCTCTGGAAAACTAAGACTTTGGAATTTTTGGGCCGTCGAATCTGATGCACTCCATCTTCTGGATTTCGTGGCAACACAGGGAAATGGAGGATGTTTGACAAGTTTTTATACCCAGAACCCAGGACTAGACACTGAAAAGTGAAAATCTACATATTCTGGTAGAGGGCACACGAATCGTGAGAACAAGGAGGACTCTTCTCTCATTGTGAGCTTAGTCTTAGTCATCTAGGAATGACTTACGCCCTTATCTCAACAAAGTAACTACTTAATACTTAATAAAGGAAAATACCAAGTTTACGAGTATACCCAGTTAAACAGTACATTTGAGAGGCACAGGTTTGATAGAATTATCCAGCAGGTAGGCGAAACACTCTACGAATTAATGGCAAGACTTCGTCTGCAAGCTCGGAATTATGCATTTGAATCTTTCATGGATAGTACAGCGCGAAATTAACTTATTTTGGGAGTTCGCAATGATGCACTCGGAATGAAGTTATTTTCAGAAGATATTCTCTTGGACAAAGTCGTTACCTTCTATCAATCTACAGACAAAGCTGAAAAACAAGCCGCGCAGATCAAAGAGGAAAACGACCACAGATGGTGTTACAATACGGGGTGGACCGGGACCTCAGCTAACTTGCCTCTCCCGATAGCGCTATCTTTTGCCGAAGTTTTCTGATGTCCCCTTCTACTTGCATGCGCCACCTAAAACGAGGTCATCCTCTACTGCGTTGTACCTCTAGATTTGAGTCGAAAACTTTCCGAGCTGAAACGCTGGTATCCATCCGCTCAAGGTAACCTAGCCATCTAACATGGGATAACCGTGCTTCTCTGATGAGGTTAGCATCATTGTACAGTCCGTAGTGAAACCATACTAATAGGAACCGGTCGGACTATTTAGGGATCTGAGGCGTTAACATAATATGGCAGACAAGATTTTACGTATATGCGACGCTGAGGAGACTTATAGTCATACCTAGACTTAATAGTCTCGACAGAAGCTTTGTCAAAGCCCATAACAAGAGAGGAGCAGTCTCTCTTTTCCCGATGGCTTCTCTCGTTAGTAAATTTCCTCTTTTCTGTGTGAAGTCTATGGTTCTGGGTAGGAATACTCATCAGCACATTGTCCATTTGAGTGGCATATAAACCTCAGTGGCAAACTCCTCAAGAGCTTGCTGCGTAGAGCACTGCACTCTAAGAGTTCCGTTGTCCATACCGTAGCCCTATTTGTAGCTGCAAACATTATCCGCTTTGGTTAACTCCCATGGTCGATCGACACAGTATTTGCACTCGGCGTCCACCGCAACTTTGCAGCACCGGTTTCAGAAGGATCTTGTGCGTGGAGAGATCCACTGACAGAGGGAGTGCCGGAAACCTTCTTTCTGTTGGCCCTGTTTGGAGGAATATGTCAATGTGTTTAAGTTCACTGAAAGCTCATACTTTCATGAGAGCAAGAAGACGCCTTGCTATCGCTCCCCGTCAATTCCTTGGATACCAAACTGGAACTGTGTGGAGGGCATATTTACACCTTTGGTAAGAGTCGAGTCCTATCGATTAACCTCTTAAGGTCCCAGCACTCAGTACTTATTGCAACGCTACATCGACTCGAAACCAATTACAAGACACTTCCTGCGTTTTAGGTTTTGCCCGGACCAAGAGTCTCCTGACTTCTACGGCACCCCGTTTAAAGTCCTGGTACGAACTACCGGTGGTCCTGCCACTCAACAGCTCCTATGACCGACAGCTTGTACGAGTAACTTTTCAAATCGTAGCAATCTTCGGTGGCGTCATGCGAAAATCGCTACGAAAGGACCAGTTATTTGCTCTACCCTCTCTTTTTATTAGACAGTTTCATTGATGGAAAAAGCCTTGATATTTGGGTGAGGGTTTCTGTTCGTGACAGAACAGTTTCAGATCCGAAAGGTTTATCGGTTTCAGTGGGTGTCACTTCCACCGACCTGTTTTTCTCCGTCGCCGCTGGGGCAGCGAGACTCTTAGCACTCGCGACTTCAACGGGACTTGCCGTCTCTTTGCGCCGTGCGTTTGCCCGATGTCTCCGTTTCAGCTTCGATTGCCACTGAGACGGTAGTCCTTCAGAGTGTACCTCTTCTGGAGCCCGCTTCACCTTTACGGTTTCCCGAGACAAGCCGTAAAAACAGCTCTCTTATCAATCTCTGGTCTATTTTATGGGAATTTAATCGTAACAGCCAAGGCCTCTCCGGTACTCCCTTCATCGTTCAAGCTCAATCTACCGAATTTGTCGTAGAAAGATCCGTAGGAGTCATCAAAATCAACTGATCCAGCAACTCTTTCATCAGCGCCTGAATTGGCAGGGAGTTTTTGTAGTTTTGTAGTTGTGGCCTCCGGAGTCCGTGCCCCTACCACAGTCGAACAGACCACGGATGGATTGTCGCTTTTCTGAGTACCACCCGGAGTATAATCCTTTGGGGTCACCTCCATACTTTTGACCGTTTCTTATCTAGTTTGGACGTCTTTGTTGCTTAGTTGAACGTCTCACCTGCGTTCTCTTCAGAACCTTAGGATCTCTTACTCCTAAACTTTCCTACTACGATAAGGCAGCCATATAAACAAAGGGTCTCCGATATTACTCATCAGCCTTGTAATTGTGCTTACAGTTTTCGATGATTTTTCACACACCTGCTCTAGACGACGCTTAAAACTTAGATGACTATCAATCTCAACTCCGTGGCACTGGAGAAACGGCTGAGAAACAATTCCATGACCCTCAACTCTAATCGTTATCGTTTCACCGATTTTCCTACTCGTAATAAGCTCAGTTTCAGCTTTATGGCGAGTTGCAAACCGGTGTTAGTTAACCTGCGTTGCTGTAGAGCTGTACTGCTTCAGGCTTCTTTGCTGCAACCACCGCGGCAATGTCATCTGCGAATCCGAATATCGGCGATTCGCTTGCATACTGCAGTCGTAAGATCTCATCGTACATGGTGTTCCATAGTAGGGTACCTAAGACCGAGCGTTGTGACACACCGTCAGTAACTTCGTCCTTTTTAGCTCCATCATCAGAGTCATAAAGGAGTATTCTATTCGAGAAATAGCTCCTTATCAGTTTGCGGAGATAGTTCGGTGTTTCTATTCCCCTTGTTTTCCCCTTCCCAGTCTAGACATTGATTATTAGCTACTAGAACTGAGCTACGAAACCGCCTGCGGTTCTAGCTTCAATTATAGCCTCGCTTACGGCGGAGCTTCGAAAATCTTTACCTAGGGTACTAGTATTTCATTTAGACCCTTTGAGTTTTGTCCGGTTACTGCGGATTACTGAACCGAAGTCGGCGATAAACAATAAAGCATTATGATCGTTGTGCGCATAATGATCACTCACGCGCCAGTTATTATCTCTCAGCAGGTCGTTATTTGCAAAAGTGATACCTGATCGTGCTACGCTAAAGGCATTTGCAGTTCCAATGTTATCTAAAATAATATTCGAACAGGAAAGTGCTCCAAGACGTTCTGCGATTTGTATTGTATATGAACTGCTCGATTCTGAGCCCCATGCATTGAAATCGCCTGCGATTATGACAGGCATGGGACTCTTGCCAATGTCAGCGGCAAATCTGTCCGAGATAATTTCAAAGCTTTCTATAGTGGCGATAGATGGTATAGAAGAGGTATATGCGTATGTAGATACCGCCTATCTTAGCATGTATAAAATAATCCTCAGGTTACTCCGAATATTCCTGAATGAAGGCGTTTCTGGAAACCCAAATCCCTGACTTATTTATTGCGTCGGAGGGCCTGTTATTTCCAGTTAAGTTCTTGTATTGCTCGCAGAGAATCGCTGTGAGTATTCAAATTTTTTTTGGATACATATATTGAAGTTCCAAGGGCGTTTTTATATTCTGAACATCTCCTGCTACCGGTTATATGTTCAATCTCAATGCTGTTGACCCTGTAGTGCTAACAAATTGATCTGGCTTTGCAGTCTTTTAATTTGTAAACGCTTTCCCAGTATCAAATTCACAAACCCGTTCGGTCGTTAGGGCTTTCGGAAGTTGATGCTGAACTCGAAGCATCTAAAGCCTCTTTTCAGCACCGTTTTTTCTAGCAATCGATAATAAACTCAGCCGATGCGCACTTCCTTGATTTTTAACAACTTGCATACGATATCCGCGGGAAAGCTTATGGTAGGTAGCCGTTCCACTGCAAGCTTTTCTCACAATCCTAATGGTCGCAGCTGTGAATTCAAAGTTCGCTTGGTTCATTAAGGTGACGCAGAATACTTTCTTAGATGTCGCTTCGTCGATTCCTTTGCATTCTAGCAAAACCTCTAATCGTTTGCTTTACAAAAGTTTGCAAATGGAGAGTTGCCGTCTTCTGACTCTAATTCAGTTTCCATGACGATTAAATGTAATATCACAATCACAGTCTATACAATGATAGCAATATTGACACGTAGAAGTATTATTGACAACTGCTAAGGGTTTTCAAGTGTTTTCCCATCCGACACCCTTTATTCTCTACTAAAACACAATTTGCTTATTCGACTGATCTAGGTCTTGTGGATATACGCTCTTAAAATTTTGCGAATTCTTTTCAATGACACAGATTACCCGTCCCAAAACTACCTCACACGTTGCACAGCAAGTATTCTCAATAACCGTCGACTTTCATGGCCAAGCTAAACCTATCAACCCCAATCACGAAAGTGCACTCCTTTCATCCGAGATCTCACTAAGCTCAATATGTTGACGAAACTTTACATCTCCCGACGAGATATCATTCGCAGGCTTATCGCTGCATCACAAGGACCTACTCTGGTATCCTCGACTTGTATCTCAGCAACAGTTGTGACATTGCTAAACTGCGAACACAAAACTTTACTCCCCTAACCATTTTGCACGAAAAATTAAAAAAATAAATAACAAAAACTCACTGCAGATGTCGCTGATAAGTTTCCCATCACATGATGCTGCCAGTGTAGAGATTTTTCGGATGTCGTGTGAATGAATTGAAAACCGCTTAATGGTCTGCTGACTAGAGTCGAGCACTGAATCTCAAGTCGTCCTGTCACAACGAGCTATCTGCCCTCCGCATAAAGATACTTTTTCTGTTGGCTTTAATTTAGCATTTTTATTGCGCGATATACCGGGGTAAGGTAGGGAAACTCCCGATAAGTACCGAGACTTTTGTCTATGTACGAGTACATCTACGCGACCCCAATGGAGGGGATTCAGTTCAATTTCAATCAGAATATTGAAAGTGGTTAGCACGTACTTAGGGTAGGGGGTGAATGCTCCACTACAACGATGACGACGTACCGTAGAAACGATAACGACTAAGGCTACGACAGAGAACGACATTGAAGATGAGAGGATATGAAAATGAAGCCGTCTCCTATTAATAAAGTGAAGTCTATCGTGGAGGATAATCTTTCAGACGGAAATTACTTTCGAATAATCACTTCAAAAACAAAATCCACAAAAGCTTTCACCAGCTCTCCAGCAAGTCTTCTTCTTTTTGCCGAAATGGAGAAAATTAAAAATGCCGAAAAGTGTGAGTGTCATACTTGCCACTGCTGCTGCTGCTTTCATTGGAGGATATAGTGTATTACCCTGCTCTATGTATACTGTTTTGTCCTTCATCTTACGTTCTGCGTTCTGCGTCCTGCGTTATGTTTCCTGTTTCTTTTATTTTCTCGTATATATTTTCTCTTTCATTCTGTTTTTGTTGGGAAACAAAACAGAAACCTTCATCACTTTCTTATCCGCAGAGTTGTAAGACTTAAACTACGTTTGAAACTAAGAGCTGGCGGATAGCGATTGCAGGATGAGAGATTCTTTAACCATTGGAGGTTATAGATGCGGTGTGCTTCTAGGTGGGAAACGGTACCCAGTACCAACAAAGAACAAACAAACAGTGAGTCGGATGAATTACATACAGGTATCTTGTACGAAAATGTGTCTCCACCCTATGTAGATGGATCTGGTTTCGTTTTTGTGTTTTCCAATGACAAAGGTAAGATAAACTTGGCGTTTCCGACAAGACCTTCTTTTGTTTTTCGTCTGATTTTCGACTAAAATAGCGTGGGACTGGATGATTTTCTTAAGCAGTTGAGTTGAGTTTTCGGGTGGTGGCTGATCTTTACTTTTATTTTTTATTCCGGTTTGATGGTCGATAATGTCTTGAAACAAATTAGGTTACTTAGCACACTTTTGCATACTGCAGCAATACATAAGGATATGTACTCATAATTTAAACAACTTAACGACACTTGCAAAATGTTGGTTTTTTTTCGCGTCTTTTTTTCTTCATTTAAGGAAGTTTTAGTTACTTGGGCTGTGAACCTCAGTCGGGGTTATATTTTGGGCTTCTTAAAGCAGTTGACCACGTGAAGCAAATCGTTCAGTAAGCACCTCATAACCATCTAAGAGAAAAAAGTTGCTTCAAAAGATGTTTACTAAAGCGGTAATGTATTGTAGATAGATACGAACTTGCAGCCCACGCATTTTAAGGGTATTCTAAACCCTTGAGCACGCGCAGATTATAGGAAAAAAAAACACAAAAAACAGGGGAATGAACGGTCTGCCACTATTCCACTTATCAGACAAACCTTAGCTTCAGTAATGGCTGCGCTCCGATGCGGATGCGTCTCTAGATGTTTTTTATTTGCTTCCTCCGCCATAATATTAATCGACTTCAACAACAAGGTAGGCAAGAAAAGCATCTTTAGCTCTCTATGATCGAAAAAGTCTGCCTCCCAATAGTGCTGATCCACTTCGCAAAAAAATTATTAATCAGTACTCCCACTGGTTTTTATTTTGTCTCGTTTGCACCAGCAAAGGAAAAACTTAAAACGACTTCGGACCTTTTACAGAACACGTGCAATCGAACAATTAGCGGCTTCCCTGGAGTGTTACAAAGCGGATAACAATGTCATCCAACAAATCCGTTTGGATGGCAAGATTATCAACAAGTGATCAGAGACCCTTCATCTGATGGATTAAGTTTCACCCGACTAGCACAACGAAATCCCTGGTTTAATGAAGAGTATCGCCAGACACAAACAGCGAAACATGAAGTGTTGGGTCTCAACAATATCAGTGCACAGTGAATAAATGCGTAATCTATGGTATTTCCTATGCGATGTGAATAAAATAAGAGAATAATATTTTATCTAGATGCATTTTGTAATTACTAACACTTTGTACAACGTATAACTGATTTGAATTTGGCTCCAGTTGCAATCGCAGTCAACATATTTTCATTTCTTGTAATGTTACTTGACTTGTAGAGGGTAATCCAACAGTAGGTGTCATTTTAAATTTCACGCCATTGTCGAACTGTCAAAATTCAACCATCATTGCCTTTGATAAGTAAGAATTTATTTATTTATTTATTTTATTATTTCAATTTCTTAAATGCTAGTTGGTACAAATTATTACAAATATAATTCACAATAAAGATACTTGTATAAAATACAATAGATTAAATTTTTTAAGGAACAGAATAGTGATCATTCTGTAGCACATAAGTGACTAGAGGCGAATGATCCTTCAATTCAAGATAATTTTTTAGATTTCATGTGGGGTAAATTCAAGAATAAGATAAATAAAACAAGAATATCAACAAATAATAATAAAGCGTCAAATTCATGTTGTCCAAAAAATTCACCAGCCATTCGAACCAAACCCCTCTGACTTCCCACCGCTCCCAACACATCAGCGGGCGCACATGTATGTTAAACCCGTTTCCGTCCCTATTCCTGTTCCCACGGACTGTGGTCCATGGTCGACAAACAATGTTGCTGCTGATGATAACACCAGCGGTCTTTTTTCAATGGAAGAAATCAACAAGCTTACTGCGGATATGTTAACTTTGTTGGGGAAATGCAAAACCAAAGCAGACCAGTTCAATACAATTACACAATTAGCGATTAAGTATATTTATAATAATAAGCCATGAATAGAACAGCCATGAACATAATATGTTGGAATGCTCTAAGCATTCGATGCAAATCTATGGAATTTTTTAATTTTCTTAAAAAGCATAATATATTGGGTCTATAACTTAATTTATGCGGTTTGCTAAGAGATGGCGTAAATTGTATTATTCCATTGGAACATGCGTTGGAAAGCTACTGTCATTGTACGTCATTTGAGTATATGTCATTCATTTGAAGCGTAAACAACAATAATTTTTTTTCACTCAAATATGTCGAACTTTGTGCCTGAAAAAGTGTTTTTGCGGGGAGTTCTTCTTCATTACTTTAATATGAAGAAAACTGCTGCCGAAAGTCATCGTATTTTGGTGGAAGTTTATGATGAACATGCGCTAGCTGAGCGAACGTGCCAAAAGTAGTTTGCACGATTTAAAAGTGGTGATTTTGGCTTGGAAGACGATGAACGTCCTGGGCAGCCAAAAAATTTGAAGATGAAGAACTGGAAGCATTACTCTATGAGGATTGTTGCCAAGCACAAGAAGAGCTCGCAGAATCTTTGGGTGTCACTCAAGCAGCCATTTCACATTTCAAAACGTTTAAAAGCAACTGGATATATTCAAAAGCAAGGAAATTGGGTTCCACATGAACTCAAGCCGAGAGACGTCGAAAGGCGGTTTTGCATGTCCGAAATGCTGCTGGAACGCCACAAAAGGAAGTCATTTTTGCGTCGGATTGTTACTGGTGATGAAAAATGGATCCATTACGGTAACCCCAAGTGCAAAAAATCATATGTGAAACCCGGCCCACCAGCCAAATCAATGGCAAAGCCGAATATCCATGGCGCGAAGGTAATGCTCTGTATTTGGTGGGATCAGATGGGTGTGCTGTATTATGAGCTGCTAAAACCGGGTGAAACCATCAATGGACAACGCTACCGAACACAATTAATCCGTTTGAAGAGAGCAGTGGCCGAAAAACGCCCGGAATATGCGACCAGACACGAGGCAATAATTTTCCATCATGACAACGCTCGGCCCCACGTTGCTATTGCGGTTAAGAACTATTTGGAAAACAGTGGATGGGAGGTCTTACCCCACCCGCCTTATAGCCCAGACTTTGCCCCTTCTGACTACCATTTGTTCCGGTCGATGCAGAACGCCGTCACTGAAATACGGTTCACATCAGAGCAGAATACGAGGGCGGCTCAATAAGTCCGTGACTTTTTGAATTTCTGACCTCTTTACTGAAACAGGAACACTGCTCCTGTCAACAGGCATCTGTAAAAATTTAAACTTGCTGCGTCAGTTAGTTTGTGTTTGACAGCTATTTTTATCAGACTACTCACTAATTTGAGGAGAAAATGGAAAAAAGTGAATTTTGTGTGCTTATTAAGCATTATTTCTTGCGATAAAAAACCATTACCGAGACCAAGGCTAAGCTTGATAAATACTATGGGGACTCTGCACCATCGATTTCAATGGTAAAAAAGTGGTTTACTGAATTTCGTTGTGGCCGTACAAGCACTGAAGATGCCGAACGTCCTGGACGCCCAGTTGAGGTCTCTACACCCGAAACAATCGAACAAATTCACGATATGGTGTTGGCCGACCGAAGATTGAAAGTGCGAGAGATTGTGGAAGCCGTAGGGATCTCGCATGGCTCAGTGGTTTCAATTTTGAATGATCACTTGGGCATGAGAAAGCTTTCGGCAAGATGGGTGCCGCGTTTGCTCACAGTCGACCACAAACGTAATCGTGTAACAACTTCACAGGAAGGTTTGGCGTTGTTTAATCGCAATATGGAGGAGTTTTTGCGCCGTTTTGTAACCGTGGACGAAACATGGATCCATCACAACACACCAGAGAACAAACAACAGTCAAAACAGTGGGTTTCTAAGGGTGAATCGGCGCCAAAGAAGGCCAAGGTGGGTTTGTCAGCCAATAAAGTTATGGCGACTGTTTTTTGGGATGCACGCGGGATAATCCACATTGACTACCTTCAAAAGGGAAGAACAATCAATGGGGAATATTATGCCAACTTATTGGACCGATTCAATGACGATTTGAAAAAAAAACGACCTCATTTGGCCAAGAAAAAAGTTCTTTTCCACCAAGACAATGCAAGGGTGCACACATGTGCAGTTGCCATGGCAAAAATCCATGAATTGGCCTATGAATTGCTCCCTCATCCACCCTATTCTCCAGATTTGGCTCCGAGCGACTACTTCTTGTTCCCAAACCTGAAGAAATGGCTTGGTGGAAAAAGATTTGACTCCAATGATGAAGTCATCTCGCAAACAAAGGCCTATTTTGAGGACCTCGACAAATCATTTTTTTTGGAAGGGATAAAAAAATTGGAGAAGCGTTGGACAAAGTGTATAGAGCTCAAAGGAGACTACGTTGAAAAATAAAATTATTTTTTTATCAAAAAATCTGTGTTTTAATCCAAAAGTCACGGACTTATTGACCCGCCCTCGTATCAAAAATTGACTTGATTCATTCTTGGCTGCCAAGCCGGCGCAGTTCTTTTGGGATGGGATCCACAAATTGCCAGAATGATGGGAAAAAGTCATAGCTTCAGATGGGCAATACTTTGAATAATACTATTGTACATGTTTTTCTTAAATAAACGTTCAAATTTTGAAAAAAAACCGCACGAATTAGTTATATACCCAATAGATGTAGGTTTAGTGTCTGAAACATGGTTAAGTTTAGATGACAAATTGACTAATCAAGTGTAAATTTGCTATCGTCTTGATAGAGGTGATAGAAGGGGTGGCGATGTTGCCATTTTAGTGAAAAGGACAATACGACATGAGTTAATTCCAATTGTAAATGCTAGAATTATTCAAAACATAGGAATTAAAATACCTTTTGCTAGTGGTACCGCTTTAAAAATATTTTCGGCTTATTTTTCTGGAGATTCATCGAATGCGGAGAAACGACTTCATTTAAATAACGACTTGAGGAAGCTTATCAGTATAAATGAGACATTCCTAATCGGAGGTGATTTTAATTGCAGGCACAGAAGTTGGGGTTGCTTAAGGGCAAATGCATGGGATAACATTCTTGCAAACTTTAATTCTAGGCATCCATTTGATATTTTGTATCCTCCTCATCCGACTTACTAACCTGCTAATAATAGATCAAACCCATCAACTTTGGATTTATTTTTGAGTAACATGTCCAATCTTTTTAACCAACCTATGGTCATAAATGACCTAAGCTCAGATCATTTACCGGTATTAATTAGATCTCTTTCCTCAACATTGCTAAGGCAACATGAAATTTTAGACATTAAGAATGCAAATTGGAACACATATAGGACTGAAATGCGATCTAGGTTAACAAATATTTATGTACCTTTAACTGACGTGGTCAATCAACAACAAATAGACCTTAGTATTTCTTGTTTTGCAACTGCTGTAAAAGAAAGTATTGAAAAAGCAGTTCTTAAAAAACTAATACGTCATAATAGTGCAAATTTATTACCTTCATACATTCTTGAACTAATAAAAGTTCGTAATAGCAATCGAAGAAAATGGATAAGAACAAGAGACCCTTTCTATAATTCTGAAGTTAAGGCACTTACTGTTCTAATAAAAGATTCAATTTTACCTTATAGAAACCGATCTTGGAATCAGAAACTTCAAAGTTTAGATAAAGGAAGTAAACCTTTTTGGAACGTGGTCAAGATAATTAAAACGGAACACATGCTCATTCCAGCTCTTAAAGTAGGAAACAATGTAATATATACTTTCTAGCACTGAAAAAGCTAATATCCTGGCAGAAACTTTCTGTGATAACTAGTGGTATTCCTTTAGCATAGTTGAATCAGCGGTCAGTGAATCAATCCATATTATTAATTCAAGTCCTTCAAATGGTACTCAGGATGAGTTTACATTTGAAGAAGTCAAAGATGTTCTGTCAAACCTCAAAAAAAAAAATCTGCAGGCTTTAATCACATTAAAAATGTATACCTTAAGAACTTGCCTAAATCAGGAACACAATTTTTACATATTCTATTTAACTGCTGTCTGAAATAAAGTTACTTTCCTTATGCTTCGAAAACAGCTAAAATAATACCTATTTTAAAGCCGGGTAAAAGTGCAAACATGCCTAGCAACTATAGGCCAATAAGTCTTTTAAGCTCTCCAAGCAAATGCTTTGAGAAATTATTAAAGAGTAGACTTGTATTTCAAGTAACAAGAAATAACATTCTACCACTTGAACAATTTGGATTTAGGGCTCATCATAGTAGAGTCCATCAAGTACATGGAATAACTAAATATATTAGAAACAACTTTAGGAGAGGAAAAAGTACAGGAATGGTACTTGTTGACGTTGAGAAAGCGTTTGATACGGTTTGGCATGATGCTTTGGTAAAACATTGAATTGACATATATTTAAAATAAGATTAGTCCCAAAACTGAACCTTCCGGTACACCAATTGTGGTTTTTATCTGACTGCTAAAGATTCCTTCTATTTTTACTAGTTGAGTTCTCTCTGATAGGTACGTTGAGAACCCCTTATGAATCGCAACTCTTAGTCCAGCCCTATACAATTTATCCAAAAGTATATCGTGATTGACCATATCAAATGCTTTTGTCAAATCGATGAAGAGTACTAGAATAGTGTTATTAAAGCTTTCATAAATTTCATTACACAACTTTAGAATAGAAACTTCAGTAGATCTCCCTTCGCGAAAACCAAATTGTTCGTTTCTAAAAACTTGTTTTTATTTAAAAATGATACTATGCGTATTTTTATCAATTTTTCAAAAAGTTTACAAATGTTGGGAATATAGAGATGGGCCTATATTAAGTCATTGAACTTCGATTTCCTTTTTTGAATAGAGGAATGACTTCAGCATATTTTAAAGACGCAGACAATTAACACTTGAGTTGAACAAGTGACTTAAGACATCAACAATAAATAAAGAAATACGTTTCAAAAGACAGTTAGTTATGCCTTCAGATGTCCAGAGATTTTTGTGTGAAAGGTTGAAAAACAAAACTGTTATTTTGAGAAGTATCTTTGACTATATCTGAATACATATTACAATTGCAAGTGTATTGCGGAGGATATGGGTTCGATTCTGTTGCGATAGTAGCAAAAAATTTATTAAATTGATTGGCAATATCTACTGGATCTGATAATTCTATACCATCCACAGACTCTGACTTAGTCTCGGATATCCTTACCGGCAGGAGCAACAAATATGTCGGAGTAGCCCGGATAAGGTCTTATTTGCTTTTTGCCAGGATTTTATTTCGCCGTTGATCCCATCTGGAGAATTCATCCACTGTTCCTTTAATAGTGCTGCTATAAGGATGGCACCCCTCAGTGCCTACTCTGTTTCTACAGCATCCAACCACCACTACAGGACCTGCAAAAACCAAAGAGAAATAATGGAAAAACCTCTCCATCCAGAGCGAGTAACAGTTTTTGGACCATATTTTTTTCAAAAATGGTGCTAGTGTGACCGTCTCTGTGAATGGATATGTTATAGCCATGGACTACGTTTATTTTCAGCACAACGGCACCAAATTTCCAGGACGTGTGATTTCTCGGAATGAGACTTCAATTTGCCGCCGAGGTCGTGAGGCTTCATACAATTTAATTTTTTTCTTTGCGACTATGTTAAAGATAAATTCTACACCAACGCTCTACCAGCGATGAACTCAACAAATGCAAATATCCGAGCCCTTGATCGCGAAATACAGCCCGAATATGCGAAAAGATGATTATTTTCATCAAAAGAATGACTATTTGTAGGCAGATCTGAGGCGAGCATTTGGCAGATGTTGTATTATATTACTCACCTCAGAGTTTGTACTTTGAATTAAAATAACAACATTGCCACTTTTCAAAAAAAAATTGCATTTTCCAATAATTTAAAAAGGCACCTCTGTTGAATGATACTAATCACATGTAGATTGTTCAAACAACTCTCAATGAAGATAGCTTCTTATTACTCGCTATTATTGCAAAGTACGAAATCTTTTACTTGTCGAACTTCGTACAACGTTCGGAACAACTACGATTAAAATACTTTTTCCCACAACTAGGTATCTTGAGTTGACTCTGAGAAAATGATCTTTTCGTACAAGAAGCATACAAAATGGTGTTGCAAAAAAGAACGAGAGCTGTCTTAAGTTGTCCGATTCTTAAGAGGAGTACCCTCTGAACTGTACCAATTAACATCGTGTAGAAGATTCTACTGTAATATTCCCTTTGCTACTTGGAGAAAAAATTTTTTCGAGTCAGTTTTGATCCTGATCGCATAAACGGAAGCTTGGAGAAGAAGATGCAAAGTCAAACTGTATGGGGCATACAGCGACATGGACCTTGTCAGAAGGGTCAAAATCCATCGACTAAGATGACTTGTTCTGGCGAATGAACATTGAGAGTCTCCGCCCCATCCCGAATAAGGACAGTTTGATCTTAATCAACCTAATATGCACAACTCCCGACGACTAGAGCAAGATCGAGCATTCCGAATAAGGTTTGCTCTTCTAATAGCATCTAGCTTTAGTTTTAGCTTACACGTAGCGAATGGTATACCGATGACACTTTTTTAGTTAGAATAGGTAAAGTGGCTCTAATTTTGGCGAGTTCGTCGGACCCACAATTATTGCTTGGTATATCTCTATGGCCCGGCACCCAATATAGATCTTAGAATTTTGTGGGACTGAGCCCGAGGGTTTGATTGCGGCCTAGCTATCCTAAAAGATGCGGATATGCTTCATTAATCGCTAAAATTTCCGCCTGGAACACGCTACAGCCGGAAGAACAAGAAATGTTATTTAGGTAAGATTTGATTTGAAGGATATTCTGCAGTCTACGCTATGAAGAGAAATCGTTCAAACTGAACAAACAATTTTGTAATTATTTGCTTTGATCTCCAGATATTTGTGGACCTTTCCTTGCCCACAACCATCTTGGAGATATAGTTCCTTGATTCAAACACAAAGGTCCATTAGCATTAAATTGTGCTTAAGTTGCAGCCTTGAGACGCATGAACGGCACCTGATCTATGAATATCTATCACTTTGCCACTATTAAGATGATAGTCTTTAATATCCTTTGCCGCCTATTTGTTTTTGCGCATTTGGATATTTTCTCTAGAAGTACGAGTATAACAATTGATAGAAGATGAGTGTACACCATTGATCATTTACTATCACTCTTCAGGATTATTATGGTATGACATTCTGAACTGCGACCAGATTGATCTATTGTGACCCTTGCCACCATTAGAGTTTAATGTTTCCAAGAATTAAATCTGCGAGATCGCCTTCGGACTCTAATCATGAGGAATATATTTGTTAGGAAATGCTGCTCGTCTACGTTCCAGTAGTCCGTAGACTCCTCGGTTTTACCGTGTGCTTGTAGAATTCAGTCCCAATCTGTAGATTCTGTTTATTACAAGAAAAATGACCCGATAGTGCTCCACAGAGTACCTATTCTAATTTGTTTCCTTTGAAGGAGATGGTATTTTTTATCTCTTTTGTTGATATAGTTCAGGAATTTATTTGAGTAGTTAAGACCGTCTAGGCAATTCCAGTATTTGACTGTACATAGTCTTGCCCAGTATTTTATTTCCTTTTTTAAGTCGTTATCACTAAAACCAAAGGTTGATCAGTGTCTGATAAATGGACTTTCTGCGCTTTCTTGACCTTGGATCCGCCTTTTTATTGCCATCGTGACCCTCATGTTCTGGTACCCATACTAGTGAGAACTTCTACAGGGGAGCGAAGTTGTTGGGTGCTTTATGACAGTCTTTGATGAGTTCGAGTAACTATTTAGTACTTTAAGTACCGATTGATTATCCGAGAGTATAGTTATTTTGAGTCTTTTATGTTATTTACATAGTAGAATGCATACACCTTCCAATAAGCTAGTTAGTTTCACCAAAATGATAGTGACATCCATACTTTGTAGAAATGAGAAATGGGTTCGAAGTCCTATCACTTCTGATCCTATGCCTTAAAAGGTTTTCTGATGGTTCAGTATAAAACTTTTGCAAATCATCGTTCATCCATATTGGATTTGTGTTCCATTCCACCCTTTTCGAAAAGCTAAGAATTAAGTCCAATCAGTCTAGAGCTTAAAATTTGACAAAGGTGCTTTCTTTCTTCTTCAGTATTTCCGGGTCTGCAACCTACGACGTTACCGTAGGTTTGTGCAATATAGCTTCTGAATTTCCTATATAAAGCGGAGCGAGGTCTAATAATGTCTCCATGCCCGCAGTTGGGGTCATTCTCAATGCACAGACATGCAGCCAGTCAAATCCTGCCCAGTTCATTCATCATTGTTGATTTTGTTTGGACTTGCCCCGTCACACTACTAAACCATATAGAACGATTTGTTTAATCATTTTATTGTTTAACCAGTATATCGTGTTGGGTTTTTGGTCCCATAATATGTGCAATAGCTGTTTTCTGGTCCATAGGTATTTATAGCTCTTTTTATGAAGTTAAGGTGGGGTCACCAAAGAAACCTTTGATCTAAATAAAGTAACACCTATGTAGGTACTTAACCTCTTCCTTACAGTGCATCACACTCCCATCTATAAACAGGTGAATGGAATAATTACTGTTTCGCTGGGATTAATAGAGAGCTCCCCTTTTTTACACAAGTTCCAGGGAGTTGTTAAGGCATCTCACCTACGATCTCTGCAATCAGTGGCAGCATGATTTTATCACGCTTAAGGATGTGGTTCATAATATAAGATCGACAGACTTAATGCTAATTGGGGATTTTAGTGGTAGAACACGTTTAACCCAAAATAATTTTTTAAGCGTAACTAACACGACATCCTTATATCCAAACCGTACATCGAAGATGAAACAAGTGATTCAAAAGGCTCCAAAATAGTAGAATTGACTGCACAATCCTAAATGGGTCCTGAAAAAGCGATCCTTAAGGTGAATATACTTTTCTCAGTTGAACGGCATCCTCGGTAACAGAAATAGAAATTAAAATTAGTGTTTACGCGCTAGTGACTTTGGGATAGCGATAATAACATTTTTGGAACACATGACTTTAGAGATTTTGCTTTATGATCCCGGGTTCCCTTAAGGCTGCAAATACTTCCCCGCTAGAATTTCTACCGAAGTTGATATGGATAAACCGTTTTCGAAAAAGGTTCAAGGAAAATCTTAATGTCGCACTCGCAAGATTAGAAGCCGTGAGTATTTCACTAAATATTGATGTACTAACAGAATTAGTAAAATAAACTGACTCTATGCTCCCAGTAATAAGCCCAAAAAAAATTTAAACAGCAAACAAAAGTGGTTTGATAAGGAATGTACATATGCGCATGAGGAATGATCGCGTTTCTCAAATTGTTAATTTTAAGTACAAGCGGAATTAAAGAGCCTTCAAACTTATCAAAGGAAAGGGAAACTTCATCGCCTCAGGGCTACAAGCTGATCAACTTAAAGACCACTTCGCAACCCTTTTAATCGCAGAGCAAATAAAGGTTCCTTTTCAAAACCCAGCCCCTATAATTATAGACGAATTTCTGGATACACCGCTTACTGAAGTCGAAGTGAAGGTAGTCAACGACAATTCGAAGAAGAACAGAGCTCCAGGGAATGACCGTATTCTGTTCGAATATTACAAAAATTGTACACCGGTGTTTTTCTTAGCGCTTGCAAAAGAATTTAACCGAATATTTGAAAATACTGAATGCTTTCAGAAAGCTATAATATACCCTCTACACAAGAAAGGAGACTGTGATAACCCCGAAAATTACAGAGCTATTTCGTTCTTGAATACATCCGTCAAGTTATTCGCTGGACTGATCTTCAACCAAATTGCTTAGTGGGTGGAAAACAAAAAGA
Source organism: Volucella zonaria (assembly GCA_963966105.1). NCBI lineage: Eukaryota > Metazoa > Arthropoda > Insecta > Diptera > Syrphidae > Volucella > Volucella zonaria. The sequence goes on from OZ014530.1 coordinate 50,471,322, forward strand.
TCCTATCAGAACATCAAGTGGGTTTTAGGCATAGTTATTCAACTATCGATCAACAATTCGCACTTATTAACATTGCGGAGTTAAAAAATATAAAAGGACACAGAGAGTCATATGTCATCTTTATAGATTTTCGAGCGACCTCTAAATGTGTAACACGTGAAGCCATTTTTGACAAGCTCTATGGAAATAAAATGTGATCCAAAGTCATAAATGTATTGAGATCTAGGTACCACAATAACATGGCGTTTGTCTGCACCATGGGTGCGTTTTAAGTACGCTATTATTTATTCTATGTATAAACAGGTACAATTTTAATGACGGAATTGAGGTAAGGCGAACTAAAATCTCAGATTTAATGTATCCAGATGCTTTTGTCCTACTCGCGGAGGCCTTAGATACTATGCAGCTATTGATAAGTAGACTGGACAAGTACTGCAAAACTTGGAACTTAACCGTGCACATTTCAAGGTCAAAAATAATGATATTCAGAGACGGCGGCGGTGGTAGATACTCTCGAAGTGAAAAGTGGAAATTACAAGAGCAGAGCGCGAAGATAGTGCGGGAATACAAATACCTCGGAGTATTGATTGCAGCTAACTTAAACAGGAACAAACATCTGCAATTCAAATTAGGCGAAGCTAAGAAAGCAATCGGTACCACTTGGGGTAGCTGTATCAATAACAAACGTACATATATCACATAACGATAGCCAAAAAATATTCCGGGCTACTGCGACCTCCATTCTTTTCTATATAGCCTAAGTCTGAGATTACAGTTCCTTCAAAACGTAGAGAAGTCCCTGCGATACTTCATCCTTTGAGCTTTCAGATTTTAGAGTAGTTCACCAAATTACATACTTTACCTGGTTGCGCCGCTTTTTTTGGACACTCTAAATCTTCATCTGCATGATATAGTACGAATTATGGAGATGAAGCAAGAAAGAATACCAAATTTAGTGCTTTCTCAAATGTTGCAGTATGAGAGAAAATGCACTGAAGAATGGATTGCCCTTGCTCCTGATCACGATTTTGATCGACAAGTCACACATTCGACAAGTTCCACTTTATTGCGATGTACCCCATCTTAAAGGAGTTCCTACTAAAATCCTTTGGTCTGCATATACTCGTACTCGAGCTAGAGGAAATCTTGGGTATATGTTAACGCCGAAAACATTTATTCTTCATAATACTTCAGAACACACTCCAACGAGCTGACCCATAGCATGAACTGTTCACATGCACCTATTCCCACGAAAGGTGAGTGCACCCGCACACGCCAGACATAATTCCATGAAGTCAACCTGAAAGCCACCAAGCCAACCCGTCAGCAATTTCACCTATGCAATCGAAGGTATAAACATAATTCCAAGAAGTCAACCCAAAAGCCACCAAGCCAACCCGTCAGCAATTTCACCTATGCAACCGAAGGTATAAATAATTGTATTAGATTTAAGTAGCTTCAGTTTGTGATTACCGATCCTAATAAACGGGACAATCGTCCCCTAAAAAGAAAAACTTTTATTTTTTTTAACTTCTCCTACGTGTCCGTGCGTAACTTATACAAAAGGGCGACCTAGGATGAGAAGTGTTTTAATTGAAATGCGTAAATGCACAGCGCTACAGAAATTGCATAATCGAAGGGAAAAGTAAAAAAAAACAAGAAACTATAGTATTAATTTGTCAGTCTGGTAGACGGCCTTCAGCGAAACTATTAATTGTACATAGACTAAGTGTCAAACTAAATGAATTGTTTTTCTTCCTTCTTTTATCTGAAATAAAAGTCATTAAAACTAACTACTAAACTCTCTGATGGTATCACTTAGTCGCCTCTTACGACAACATGGCAAGATATCATCTGCATATCCTACTCGTATAATTATTTTTCTTTGGATTCCAAGATGCGCATAAGGTTATCTACTAGTATGTACCACAAAAGAGACAAAAAGGACAGTATCCAACCCTGAGGGTACTGATTTTAGTATCCTTAATTGTAGTCTTTGGACTTCTATCTCTCCTAAGGAGGGCATTTTCCATCGATCTAATGTTCGAGTTGTCAAAAGCATCCTTAAAGTTCATGACAGCTGAGTCTAATACTCTTTACACGTCGTGGGATTTTGGAAATTTTGTAGGTCTGTCACCTTTAGGTATGAAGATTACCTTAAATACTCTTCAAGTCGAAGGGATATATTCCAGTGAGAGACTGGTTCTGAAGTTTTGGACTAATGTCGAGGTGAGTATGCTGGTACTTTTAGAAAGAAGTGCTGAGAAGATACCGTCTGGTTCCTGTGATTTGGAGGATTTGAATGTATACTGCCCATTTCGTCTTTCCAAAGGTTATAAGCTAGTGACTAGGAGTCAAACTGTCTCCTATGATTTAGCAATGTACCGTACTCTGCTTTGTTTGCCCTACGACCAGAGAAGTGTTTCTGCAGAAGGAGCTCTAATGTTTTCTCAAAAGTGCCTTGAAAGATCCCATTCTGAACTGTTCGGGCTCTTATGGCTGTGGCATATCACATTGATAGGAATTTTTGCATCCTATCAGTGGGCGGAATGTCCTTTAAGTCAGGTCAAGAGTCCCTCTAACCCTCTAAAATTAGTTTTTTGATTTATACAAGCAATTTCTTATATGTAACATATATTGTGAGAGACTTTTTTGTAGTTTTCCCAATAATTTATTCTTTTGGCCTTATTGGATTCTTTCCCAGCGATTTTCCGAAATTATTCAAGGTATCTACAATTGGTTTTGTAGACGATTTCGACTTTGATCGACAGTATTCATAGTATGAGAATACAATCGAGTCGGTCAGCTTCGTGACTGACCCATGAAATTGCTCTGTTTTATTTAAGACTAGTGTTGAATTGAAAATTTTCTCTGGGAAATTCTAACCATATCACCAGAGTGTAGTAGTCTTTACCAAAACCTTTAATATAAATAGAATATTATAGGAGTTTTATTCAATTGAAACATAAATAAAAAAAAAATATTTTCTAAGGTATCACCCGTTACCCACCACGTACGCACACATAATCATGTTCTTATTTCTTGTGTACTTTTGTAACATTACTATATCGAATGATGTCAAGTTTAGTTAAGTCAACACTATTCTCTGCTCATACTATGTACGCTTTGTGGTATTCTAATCATGGAGAATAACAGATCAGAGAGCCAATTGCAATAAAGCGGTCATGAAATAAACTTGTGTTCTTTTTTTCTGTCAAACATCGCGCTCTGGTTGTTAGATGAGAACTGACTTTATTGCTTCATATTAAAACTAACTTAGCCTAAACTTACATGCTATGCTTACTAATGCATATACAATCATACAACAATTCTCTTATACTTCATATAATTCTATTATATGAATCTTCCATTGCATCCACAAACTCTTCGTTTTCGGATCTATTAAAAATGTTTTTAAAGAACCTTTTAGAGTTTGCACTGCGCGTTCGGCTAATCCGTTAGATTGCAGATGATATGGTGGCGATTTTATGACTTTAATTGAGTTTTTATTACAAAATTCTACAAATTCATGCGAGGTAAACGGTTGCTCATTGTCAGTAACTATTTCTTTTGGCTTTCCAAAATAAGAGAATATTGTTCGCAAAGTTGATACAAGTGATTGAGCCGTAGTGCGATTAAATAACTTGACATCCATAAATCTTGAGTAGGCATCTATTAACACCAAGAAATTATAACTTTCCAACTGACAAAAATCTACGTGAATTCTATCTAAAGGTTTCTGAGCTCTAGGCCACGGATTGAGATCGGCTGACTTCTTTTTATTTTCCTAATGTAATAGGTAAATCGTTAGACACGTTAAACCAATTTAACATAAAAAATTCGTCACCTGTATTCTCATTTAGTGGACGACTTGATAACGCTCCAGCGTGTTGCATTTTATTACCTGAACGATATTGTACTTCATAATCATACATGGACAAGTCAATGAACCACCTTTGCAAACGACTGACGGCAATAGCAGAATTTCCCTTTTTACCATTAAAGATTTCTTGTAACGCTTTGTGGTCTGTACAAATAGTGAAGCGTTTGCCGTAAATATACTTATGAAATTTCCTCATTGAAAACATAATACCTAACGCTTCTTTATGCGTTTGAGAATAGCCCTGCTCCGCTTTATTTAATGTACTCGACACGAAATAAACTCGCCGCTCTTGTCCGTCAATAATATGTGATAACACACCACCTACGCCATACGGACTAGCGTCACAACTGATCACTATAAGTTGGTTTGGATCATAATGGGCGAGTAACTTGTTTTCCAGCAGTAACTTTTTGCTTTTCCGAAAAGCTTTCTCACACACATCTGTCCATTTAAAAGGCTTATTTTGTTTTTTCAAAGCACCTGACAAATGTGGAACAAAACGTGAGTAATATTGAAGTAACCCTAAATATGACCTCAATTTGGTTTCCGAATCCGGTGCAGGAGCATTTCAAATCGCTCGAATCTTCCGTAAATTAGGACGAATTCCATCTGCACTAATTCGGTGACCTAAATACTCCACCTCACATTCAAAAAACTTACACTTCTTCTCATTTACCCTCTAATCGCTTCAAAGCCTTATCCAAGTTTTCATAACACTCTTCGAAAGTTGACCTAGCTACCAATACATCATCTAGATACGTCCATTACTTTTTGAAATGTGTCTGGTGCTGTACTGACTCCGAAAGGTAGTCTGTTATACCTATATAGTCCCTTATGTGTATTCACAGTCAATAATTCCTTTGATCTATCACTTACTGCCAACTTCTGATACGCACCTGAAAAATCAAGCACACAAAAGAAATTGCTTCCCCATAATGATGCCAAGAGATCATCTATCACCGGCAGTGGATAATGAACGGTATCAACGAAGCGGTTAATAGTCACTTTGCAGTTCATTCAAATTATTAGACTACCGTCTTTTTTTGCCACTGAGACGATGGGAGTAGCCCAACGATTGTGCGTATCTCTTGTTCAACTTGATTTCTCATCCCAAAGGGCACAACATACGGCTTTAAAAATATTGGTGTCGCGTCCGGTCTCAGACTTATGTCAATCTCGGAACTTTTAATTGGTTCATTAAAATCCCCTGAAAAGACCTTTCCATATTTAACTTTAAGCTTTTCCACCAACAAAATCTTATTTTCCGAATTAATATTTATCAAATTTAAATTCATTTTGTCTTTTTTTAATTTTCTAATTTTAATGTTTGTAATAAAACATTTTTGCCAATTAGGGTAAAGTACGCCAATCCAATTACTTCCCAACAACGGGCGGAAATATTTGTTGGTTCTTAAAATCACCAAATGCAAAGCATGCAACTTATTTAGCTTTTCAGGATCTTCTACATTAACTAATAGAGCTCCGACCATATCGACTTTTTCTCCAGTAATATTTTAGAACATTGTGTTATAGAAACATCGCTAAAGTATTTTTTATAAACATTTATATGAACTACGGACGTACCCGCACCAGAATCAACTTCAAAGTTAATTAGCATATCATTACCACATATTTCAGCAATTAAAGGCTCGTCTAAAGTTAAATTATATATATAACCAATACTCAGCGTCTCATCCCCCGTTTCTTCTTCCCTTTGATAATGATTTTATCTGCTTCGGCTGCTGCCTACCTCCCTGTTGTTTGTTATTCGTTTTTACACTGGACCAGCAATCGCGTGCAAAATGTCCCCATCGCTTATATCGAAAGCATTGTACTTGTGCGGCACCACGGGAAGAACTCCTTGCTCTATCTCTATTACCGCTTCTGTGTTGATTTTCTCTTGGCGATCTGTACTTACGGTTTCGATTAGCCGTTTGATTATTCCATGTACTCATACTCTTGCTTTCTGGAGAAGTATATCAGCGTGAAGATCTATGTGTTGATCGTATAGCATTGGTGTTTATGGGATTATTGCTGCAAACTCTTGAGCTTTGTCGAGTGTTAACTCCGACTCGTTTAGTAAACGCTCTTGAATTTTTTCGTTTTTAATACCGCAAACCAACTTGTCTCTTAATGCTTCTCCGAGAAACTCTTGATAATTGCAAGTCTTTGCCAGGAACTTTAATTCGACAATATAAAATTTGAAGCGTTGTGCGATGGTTGGCTTTAGGCGCGAAGTACGATGAAAGCTTTTGAATAATTTCGTCATACTTAAGTGTAGCGGGATCCGTTGGAGACGCAAGGGAGTTAAGAATTTTGTATAACTCTCCTCCAATCATACTTATAAAAAAAGACATCTTGTCTTCGTCGGCTGAAATCCTATTTATCTTCAATAGCTGCGTCATGCGATGCTGATACAATTTGAAGTCGTCTCCAATATTGACAAACTCAATGTTCCCCATCAATGCAGTTGTCGGCAGTGCTCCGATATTCATTTTAGCGTCCTCCGCAGTAGAAACCATGTTCCTTGGTAACGAAATTATCTTCTAATTTTTTTTTTATTACTCGTTAATCACTTTAAAACTCGTAGTCTTTTCGGATGAACAAACACTTTATCCTCGTCGCCATGTGTTATGACAAACAAAACGACCGATCAAGTCGAACATCGCGCTCTGGTTGTTAGCTGAGAACTGAAAGTCAGTTCATTGCTTCATATTAAAACTAATTTAGCCTAAACTTACATGCTATGCTTACTAATACATATACAATCATACAATAATTCTCTTATACTTCATATAATTCTATATATATAACAGTATACCTTACAATATCTTTATGGTCAGCCATTGAGTCCATTTCAGAAACCCTCTAATTCTGAAACAAATCAGAGGAAATATTTTTCATAAGATTAGATCTAAAACCTAATGACGTATCCTTCGATGGTTTCATTGGTATTGATGGTATTGTTAATTAGTTTCTTCCCCTTATTTGCAGTAATAAAATTATTGGTTAGTAAGAATTCTAAGAGTAACTCACCTTTCATGTTTGTGTCTTTGATATCCAACAATAAGTTGAGAGCTTTGGCATCGCGGTCAGTTATGAGAACCTTCCAATGGGTTCTGCAGTACTCCACAAGTCTCTTAACAGTGTCAGATGGTGCATCCACAGAGTCGCCTGGATAGCTCGCAGCCTTCAGCCTCAGGACGATCTGCCCTTCCTCTCTTCCAGCGTAGTTTCAGATTTTTGATCTAGGACCAACATCGCATTGGAGCCCTTTTACATACATTTTAGGGCACGCCAAGACTCGCCATTGGGGTCTTTATACTTCCTCTATACAAAGTCCAGGATCTTGGTGGTAGCAATGCTTTTGGAGCTCGGATAGTACCCCACAGCAACTCATAAATTTTGAACTCACTGCGGCACATTTACGAGTACAATGGTCGCGTTAGCCAACTCCGCAGTTGTGTTCTCTCCACAATGCATGATATTCTACTTTGCAGACCGAACCGATTTCTCTTTGTAACGGTTTCATAGTCTGTGGACAGCTGGTTCATTACAGAACTCTTACCTGCTTCCTTCGCTTTTTGAGTAGTAGTAGTTCCTTTATTGTGAAGCCTTTATGGTTTCAGTCATTCTATTTGTTCTGCTTTTTATGTTATGTTGCTTCTCTGCACCAGAGCCCCGGTAGTGGAGTGAGGTATAAACTGAAATGAGGTCGCGTCTGTGCATCCCAAATTCGAATATTTGTGACTAAACACCATGTTAGCCACGCATCCGCTGGCATATATTGTTTCACCTTAAATTGGTAATTTTAAAGAGATTACTCTCTTCGCCCAACTATATTCAGTTTCGCAGTTTCGACGCAAAGTCCACGAAGACCCCCGTGTTGATCCATTTAATTGTCTGTAGGAGCCACCAGTACTATCATTGTCATTGTGTAACCCCACATAGAATTGTAAACAGAAAAAAAATATTCGGTAAGTAATATGCAAATAAATGTTATAAAGACAATTACTCCTCAAAACTCGCTGAATCGCTTGGCATAACCTTCAACCATGACTTAATTAATAAAATGAAAATCCAACCTTAGCCCGCGATGTTATCTTAATTTCGGCTCTTCGATACAAGTTATCTTTTCTCCTGAAAGGAGACCGCAGCAGAAACAGTATCCATGTTTCCTTTATCCCAGGGGTTTCGGATAAGAGATACGATAAATCTGCCTTTCTTTCACAGACATACTAAAGTTCATCATCAATTTCAAAATAAAAACAAAAACATGCCATTTCATAAGCCGCTGCTTATCAGTCCGCAACCGGTCACCACTATTTACTGCAGGAAAACACGACCAAAAATTGGAAGCAATCCACAACTCAACTAAAGTTAACACCTCACATACGTACTTGTATGTATGCTCATACGTGTAAAATAAAATACCACTTCATCTAATAATAATCCCCTACGGTGTAACTTCAACACGTCTTTCGAAAATAAGAATCACAAATCCAAATCCAATGTCCTTGAACCGAACACTCGCAGGACTTTCAATCAAATGCATCGAAGTGAGATAACTCAACCGCATACAGTGTTTAACCATCCAACCGAACGCAAATAGATTGTATGCCAACAGCCCCCACTTTTTGATGGTGGAAAATCCCTGACACATTTCCTGACTTCAATCCAACAAATCCCCATTCAGAGCAGCCAACTTGGCGCAACAAAAATGACAAACAAAAATACTGAAAAAAATGGGATTGGGAAAAAAGTAGAACATACTCTCAAACTACAGTCAACAACTTTTCTCTAACTAAACACCACTCATTCAGCTACTAATCGACCCTTAGTTGCTCTGTGAGCATATCCGCATGCACAGCACCACCTCATGGATGAACGAGATGTATTCGTTCCTGTAGCCTTGAAATTGTAACTTCCCTTCCACAACCACTTCCAGGGTAAACCTTTCAATCCGCCATCCAAATAGGTGTACCAACACACAGAGCTACTGTAGCAAATCAATAAAACAAATATCTGATCCATGTATCCACAGAACGACATAGTCATCGTCGCTATTCACCATTTGCCACCCAAGTCTCATAAAAATAATTCTCCCAAGAGTCTTAGAGTCAAGAACAGGGATTACGGATGGATTCTCATCTCGCAAACCGTGCTCTGAAAGGTAAGCCGCCCACCTATTACTATAGAGGAGGCAGCTCGGTGGTTAGTGTTACAGGGCAGGGCTGTGCTTGGTTAACCTATTAAAAACAACATTCAACGGAATTAGAAATCTATCAGGTAGTCTGACTAATAACATTCGCAGATATACACCAACATAGACATACAATAAAATCTGACAAAAATGTATCCGGAAAGAGAGAGAATTCCAAATGAGGTAGCTTTTTGGGGGATTATCTTTTGAGGTGTGTTTTGTCCTTCGGATCACGAAAACTTTGATAAAGGACTCACCACCACCCCTCATCATGGATGATGGCGAAGGTAGTTTGGGTAGATAGGATATTTACTTTGTACAGCTTGTTGCTCCGGGCTGACATTTTGGCATGAGAAGATTTGATGACATTGAAGGCCACACAGTAGTCAGGTATTCTTATAGAAATGTGCTTAAGGATTAAACCTTTGTTCTTGTGTGATATAATTCCGCTGCCTTCCAACTATGGGACTTCTCTGCTATACCTCCTACGTATTTTCATAAAATTGATTAGAACCATCGGATGAGGTGCTTTCTTTGGATAGTCCGGCCGTTTTGGATTCCGTTGGATAATGATAATGAATAGCTGGCTTTTCTGCCGTAGTGACTGCTTTATATATTTGCAAAGGAATTATGTTACAGAGGTCGTTGGTAATTTGAAATGAAGGTTGACTTGAAATCGCCCATAATGAAATCGTTTAGATGGACTCGGATAATGGTGTGGCGTTGCTTAGGTTTTCCAAAGAAAAGCTGCGCGTTAAGTCTATAAGTAGTACCAGAATTAAGCCAGAGGCTTCCAAAAAAGAAACGACATAACTGGTAAGCGTTTTATGAGCCAATGGCTTCGATCGCATAGTGGCATATTGATATAGGTTACATTTAGTCCCACGAATGCACAAGTAGCCTGTTCACAAGGTCATGCTTTTGTAGTAAAGTAGAACACAGAGAACTGCATCTATATGACTACATATCAGACCACATGTAGGGCAATCATATTCTGTCAGACCAAAAAATGCGTAGTAATTCAGACCTTAACCCCCCGCCGTCTTGAAAATGTCGGAAAATGCTGGAGCTCCCTTGATCAATTTACCAATAACCGGATTGATCACACTGCGATCCGATCAATGCAAAGCTGCTCCTCCAGTATTTTGGATGTTCGAACATTCCAAGGAGCAGCCTTGACCTGAACGCATACTTTGATTTGTGGCCAAAGTACTAATGCCGACATCTCTAATGCTTTTAAGAAGAGACAATACTGTTAAGGCTGCAATCGCCAGAAACCGCTATTGCATTTGCCAATCAAATATCTCTCAACCATGTACGACGTTCTATGCCGCCATTATCTTGTTCTCAAACCTAGTGGAAAAGCTGAAAACAAACTCTAAGAGATGCAGGCTCTGATGTGCTAGGCCAGCCCGAACATCACTCCGAAACCCTTGATCAGGCGATAGGCATGAAAGGCGTTCAAAAATTTATCGGGAGGTCAACTAAGTACAAATGGTAGCTTGGAAAGGTGAGACGAGCCTAGTGCAAAACTCGAAGTCAATTCTAAGGACATAAAAGAACCATTTTTATGGACTGTCAAACGCCGATAAAGTTTTACATTCTGCTGCCAGACACAACGAACAATGAACGATGATGGGCAACAATCCCGTCCTACCGCCTTCATCTTTACTTTACAAAACTTTACTTCAAGAATATTGCCGACCTGTTCGAGGCGGCGAGAAATAAGTGTATAAGGAGCATTCACCAATTTCTGAAATATGGTCAGCCGAAAGCACCCCGAAAGCACCCCAAAGGAATGGAACCTCAACATCGTATTCCCAGTTCTAAAAACCCAGACCTTCTAGTCTGTACCAACTACGGGATTACGTAATCATCAGTCTCCTCAACATCGCCTATAAGATCTTTTTTGTTATACTATGTAATCACTTAACACCTTTTGTCAACCAACTGATTGGTCCTTATCATTGCGGTTTCACGCCTGGGAAGTCCACAATAGACCAGATATTTACATTATGACAGACCTTTGGAAAAACACTCGAATTTCAAATTTCTGTCGTTTCCAGAGAAAGTGCTTCGAGGGCTTTACGGCCCTGTTTGTACCGATGAAGAGTAGAGATGGAGATTTAACTAAGAAATATGCACGGACTATACAGCGGCATAGACAAAGCTAAAGGAGTCCAAATTCGTCGGCTTAGATGGAAACCAGCCCTCCAGCATCAAGAGCCCTCGAATTCATCAGCGAAAGTAAACGGAGCATAGGAAGGCCCAAGATGGTGTGCCTAAGTGAAAAAAAAAAACATTTGGCGAGCGTAATTAGAAGCAGCAAGAAGACAACAGGGTTAGCTGGCCCGGGTAGAAGCTCTACTTAAGAAAAATTCACTATGATTGAAATTGCCTGTACACTTTAAGGCATCCCCGAAGAGATGAACAAAAAGATTACTCCAGGATCATTTGCTTGATCCCAGAACGTACGATTTGTTTTTATCAGTTCCTCATACGCCTCACACGGCATAGGACGCCCACAACACCCGCACGTCATCTGTGTTCTGCAATGGATTGAAATGCCTGTTCTTCTTCACGATTGTTTTGAATTGTCCAGCTTTCTACCTAATTAGATAAACGAGCTCCATTACATGTTTTCAAGATGTGACGAATCCACTAGGGACGATCTTCATTCAGGCTTTTAACAAAACATGTTTTAGGAAAATCAAAAAATCCTGGAACTCCCAACATCGTTGGACTAAAGAGCTGCAATATATTAGAAAAGAGGCGAAGAAACTTTTTAATTCAACCGAAAGCTCCAATCTATGCTCCGACTGGCGACTGGGACAAATTTAAGACCAGTCAGAGGAAATACAAGAGCGCAATATGCAGCGCTAAAAGAAAATCATGGAGAAAGTTGTGCTCCGATATTGAAAGCACAATGGAGTGTGCCAAACTAAGGAAAAGTCATATCAAAGGAGCCTTCAGTAGCTGAAAATTGAAAACTACCTGATTGTGGTTACACAAAATCTAACACTGAGGCTTTCAGACACTTGCCAGAAACTCACTTTCCTGGATGCATTCCTACTTCAGCATCAGTAATAAATATAGATACGCGTACATAATTCCTTAAAAGAAAACAAAATCAGCTGGGCCGTAGACTTTTTCTCCGCTTACAAATCGCCTGGACTGGATGCAATTATACATGTGCTCCAAGAGACACCTCACAAAAAGTAACAGTGTGGCGTTGGTTTCATGCCGGACGTATGATTGGACCGCATTTTTTCATCAATAAAAATGATCGCCATGTTACGGTCAATGGAGTTCGCTATCTTGCCATGTTGAAAAACTATTTTTGGCCAAAATTGGATGGATTTGACATCAGTGATATGTGGTTCCAACAAGATCGTGCCACATGCCACACAGGTGGTCAAGCAATTAATCTGTTGAAGAGAAGTTCGTAATCGTGTAATCTAGAGAAAGGGGTTTGGCCGAATGGCCACCTCGCTCATACGCTTTAACACCTTTGGATTTACATTTGTAAGTAAAGTGTCGGTCTATTTTTTTTGTTGGGTATGAATAATGCCTCAGCATGTGTTAAGTTTTTTGGAAAATGGGCTAGAGAGAGAAAGAAAGATGTTTGGGCTCAGTGGTTATTTCGCTTCATGAGTGGCATCCAACATTTAATGGGGATTCTAAATTCTTAGTGGAAGTTGGCTTGATGTTGATTTCTAGTCAACTATTCGTCTTACTTGATTTTCGTTAATTGAAAAAATGGATGAAATGTTTTTCGGGCGAGGCTGGGATTCGAACATCGAACCTTTCGATTTGGAAGCTAGTCCACTACCACATGAGCCACGGCCACTCGTGTGGAAGAGTGGTGGAAAATTGGTTTCAAAGTTTGATCGCTGCAAACGTGCTCGCGGAGGTCATGGGAACGCGATCGAATTGGGCACTTAAATTTAACATGTGTACTGCCTCTCCAATAAATTTCAGATCAATATCTCAGTTATTCTGTATTTTATATAAATACAAAATTGTTATGTCCTTATTAAAACACCCGATAGTATTTAAGTTTAAGCTTTTTTTTGTCGCTTTTATATACTACCCTGATCAAAAGTTCCCGGAATGTTTTCGCAAAATTGGAAATACAGGATTATTCATCTAATTCTCCATATATTCTCCCCTGCAGGGTAATCCACGTCGACTGGAACACACTTACGCCAGCGCTTGATCCAATCCTCAAAACATTTTTTATATTCGGTTTTCGGTATGTCCATCAGCGCTTCCTGCGATTTTTCCATTACTTCCTCTCCGCTGTTGAAACGCGTTCCCCGTAGTGCTTTTTAACTCGATTGAACAGAAAGAAGTCACAGGGAGCCAGATCAGGTAAATTCGGTGGCTGTTGGATGGTATTTGTTGCGTTTTTCGTCAAAAAATTACGAATAATGATGGCACTGTGCGACGGTGCGTTATCATGGTGCAAAGTCCACGAACTTTCTGCCCACAATTCTGGCCTCTTCCGGCGAATTGCTTCACGCAAACGTCTCATACCGCCCAAATAATACTCCTTATTTACTGTCTGGCTTTCCGGCAAAAATTCATGATGCACTATACCGTTGTAATCCATGAAAACCGTGAGCATTGCCTTCTTTTTTGACTGAAAATGACTTGGTTTTTTTGGTCTCGGCTCATTTGGTGAACGCCATTCACTTGCCTGATGTCTGGATTGCGTGTCGTACTCATAAACCCACGTCCCGTCTCCAGTGATGATCATTTTGATGAATGTGGGATCAGATTCAGCCTCGCAAATCATCGCTTTTGCGACGTCAACACGGTCTTTTTTTTGCATGAAGTTGAGGTCTTTTGGGACCAACTTTGCTGCTACACGACGGAAACCCAAATCGTTAACCAAAATGTCTTGGACGGATCCATAGGCAATGTTCAAGTCCTCCGCTATCTCTCTGATGGTTAATTTGCGGTTATTGACCAACATTTCTTTTACTTCATCAACGTTTTCGTCGGTTTTCGATGTCGATGGTGTGCCACTGCGTTCATAATCTTGAAGTGACTCAGGACCACTTTTAAACCACTCGTGCCACTGGTTGACTACCGTTTTCTTTAGAGAATCGTTGTCGAAACACTTTTCCAACATTTCCAATGTTCGCGCACCATTAAATCCGTTTTTTATGCAAAATTTATACAAGTTCGTTGTTGCAAATTTAAATCCATTTCTACTATAAAATTGTAAAAAATCGCCAACACACACAGAGATAGATGTACTCTTGGCTACGTAACTTTTGCAAATATTAAGCTATTATGCTAAGATTTAGAGGGAATGTCAACAACAGATTTACCAACTTAACAAAAAAAAAACAGAACTCAAATCGGAACAATATGAGCGCCACACGGTGGGTGTAGTCGGGAACTTTTTGATCAAGGTGGTATTTTGTTGCTATAATTATTTGTTTTAAGTTAGTAAAAAAACTTTAAATTTGAAGGGCATAATGTATGGTCATGCTTCAGAATGTCTGTTGTGGGTCGGGCAGTATGCGCCGTTGCACCGTCCTGCTGGAACCACATGTCCTCCAGTCCCAATTCATCCAATTGAGGTATGAAAAATTCACAGTGACCATTTGGCCCTCGACGTTCTGGAAAAATAAAATTGTCCAATGACTCCTCCAGCGTAAAGGGAGCACAATGCAGTGACTTACTTGCGGATTTTCAATGCCTCTGAACCACGAATTTTGATTGTTCACGTATCCACATAGGTGGAAATGGGCCAATCGTTCACTTCGTTGTTGAGATTCAGCAGGGCCTGAGCGTAGGTTAGATGTGATGCACGGTTGTTTGTAAGGAAACATCTTCAAGTTTTTCACCAATATACGTTTTCAAGAGTCTAGATTTTAGGTACAATAAATTTTACTCAGGACTCCATCAAGAATCAAACAAACACAAATTTTTATTTTTTTTTTTTTGCCGTGGGTAGGTGAGAAATCTTCATAGACACTATAAGCTACGGTGCTTATAGTAGCGTGAGATTCTTACTCACTAAAAAACCCTCTCTTATACAGACTACGTTTGAGTTCACACTCAACAAGCAGTTCTTTGTTCGCATTTTATTTTGCTTTAATAAGATATTTTGCAGGCGATTTTCCATTGCTAATCACCGCGCTAGATCGACAGGCTTAGTCGTTTTCAGACGGCGCAATATTCGTATGGCCTTGTAGTCGATTTTTGTGTTTTCGCGTAAACATTTTAATTTCGTTCTGAAAGTTTTCGACCCCTACGTCTCTGTGGATATCATCGTTTCTAATGTACCGCGATGCATTAACAAAAACTCGAAGGACTTTATTATGGTTTGGGAACCATAATAACTTCGGCAAATTTCCACTGATGTGGTACATACTCTAATCTTGTGTTGGCATTTATAAGATAGAGCAGCTTTAGCAAACCTTTTTTCGGTAGCGGTTTAAGTATCTCTCCCTGGGGTTTTATTCGGCTTAAGCGTGTCTATAACTTGCCTAAGTTCCCTAAGTGTAGACCTTTCTATTGATAGGTCGTTACGTCTAGCGTATTGAAATTCCTCGGAAGCACTTCCCCGTCGAATAGTTTAAACGTTTCCGCAAGGGGGCTTTCCAAGACTTTTAATGCCTCTCCATATGGAGTAATTGGTATCTTTTGTTGCTGTGAGGCTTTCTAGGTAGTTATTAATACCTTGGTTATTGAAATCCTTGATCGATTCTTTCAACAAGTTGCAGAGCCTATTAAAGGACGTTTTTGTTGAGACCGAGGTCCATGCCACTTTTTCCACGCTCTTCGTTTCTTCCTTATCATTTCCCTGATTTCCGGCGGGTATCTTATGCCGATACTGGCAACTTTGTTCAATTTGTTCAGGCCGCTTGCTGTATGACTTCAACAAACCGTTCAACTTCGTTTTCTTGTTGATACAGCGTGCTGAGCGGTACTTTTAACTCAGTATTTTTGACAACCTCTATTCGGAAATTTTCTCAGTGATTTCTTTTGTTAGATAATCTGGGTAGTCTTTGTTTCTTAACCAAGGATTCGCACAATGAAGGAATAATTGGGGAATGATCGGAGGAAAGATTGAAGCTCTCTTCAACTTTGACGTAACTAGCGTTTATTCCTTTTCCGATAAAGAAGTCTATCAGATCGAGTGTTTTAGCGGCATCCGAGGGCCAGTACGTCAGTCTGCCTGTTGAGTAAAATTGGCAGCCAAAATCCATACCATCCCTGTAGAGAGTTTTGCCTTTTTGTGAGATAGATCTTGAGCCCCAGAAGGCGTTCTTCGCATTAAGATTGCTCCTAGAGAGTTAAATAGGTCAATAAATTCGTATTTTTGTATTTCGCAGCGCGATTCGCAATAGATTGAGGATATACTAAGAATAATTTTTATTTTTAGCGCGCACCGTGATCATTTGAAATATGTCAAGTTCAATTTGTTCTTCCAGAGAGTATTCAATGCGTTTCTCGATGGATGATGAGCGTGGTAGTTGCGGTAGCCTTTTAGTTCCACGCCCTATAGTGTCGTCAGGTGAGTTTCAGAAATTAAACATACGGCAACTGCTTTTTCCTGAATAAAAATATTTAGTTCATCAAGCCTTTTCTGTACGCCGTTGGCATTCCACGCAAGAATATTTAGCTCCTTTGTCATGATTAGTTACACAGATCTGCTTCGAGGTTGAGAAGCCGTTCGACTATTATCTTATTTGTTTTAGTCAGTTCTTCTAGTCTCTCGAGAATTACTGAGAAAACATTTAAAGTAGGATCAAGCGATTCACAGTTGGTCGTGTTTGCTTGCGCCGCTATTTCCACGTAAGTTTTTCCACTTTTCACTTGCGCATTGTCAATTTTGACCTTGTTGTTATTGGTAATTTTAGTGGCTAACTTCTCCTTCTTCAAAGGCTTTGGGATTGAGCCGCTGTTATGATTTCTCATACTCGCTGGCCCTGCGTTTTTAGAAGGCATCGTTTTGGATTGATCCTGTTGTTTTTGCAACTCCTTGCGAGGCGACTTCGCAAAGGTGCTTTCAATTTTAACTTAATATTACTATTTGCTACTGTATTCTCGATGTATTTTCCAAGTAGAGATCATGGTAATTAAGGAATCCTTTTCCTGGCTTAAATATAACGAAATATCTGTCACAGGTATTGCCATCTCCCCTTACCGTCAATCACCAATCGACTCCCAATGATACACCTTTACCTAAACCAATTCCTGTTACTGTCTTTGATCTTCATGGAAATGGGGGAATAGGCAACATCTACCTTTGTCTGATTTTAAGCTGCAGCCACAAAAATGGCTCAACATGTCATATCATTAGTGTTGTTTTGGTTTGATCATGCTAAAGCAATCACAGACCATTAGCGCAATCTGGTCTTCTCTGAACTCGATTCAAATGATTTTTGGAGAAGCTCTAGGGATAGAGAGGAAAAGCAAAAAGGATTCAAGCGAGTCTTCTCGCATCATACAAATGTCCCTTAGTGCCTTTCGTTTGAGAAATAGCTCTGGTTGGTGCAACTAGGTATTCGGCATCTAAAATCCAAAAAATCGTTCAGCAAATATGACCATTTTCGATCCTTCAAATTTCTACAAATTTTCTTGTCTTCTCTTATAATACATTTCACCATCTTGTTCACAAACTCCACATTTTAATTTCAAAGAAAATCAACCCCGAAGCTGGGCTCAACTAATCGCAATAACCACTTTATTTTCAACCACAAATTATGTGGTAAAGCAATTGCCAAGCTGCATTATGGGTGAACTGCATTGTACCTACGAGCATGTGTCTATTCAACGATTCCAATATTTCAATGGTTTCCAAACCGACAGCGATAAAACGTTGTTTTTCACTGAAATATGAGTAGCGCCAGAGTGGATCGACTTCAGTCCGTGGTGCTGTCAAATTGAGCACGCACTCTCAATTCCACTGCCATCGAAATTACGTGTCCGAATTTTATTAACCCAGACCATCGCTGGGTAAGGGGATATCGTGGTTTTAGTTTTCAATTCACTATTAACCTCCACCCAGCGAATTCTACTTTTTGTCAAACTACGAGTATGTACACTTCAATGTGAACCCCTATGCGATTCCATGTATCATTTGGGGCTAGCTAATGCCACACTAATATGACCTGGTTATTACGTTTTCACTATCGCGTCAGTCTATTCATCGGTTGCATGCCATTCAAGCTTGTTTATACCATTAGACAAACAAACAAAATATTGGTATCCTTGCACGGTAGGACCAACTAAAATGAGCTCCATGCCAATCATTGTACAGAGGTCACATCATGGATAGTGCATGGCATGCAACACCCTAATCTCGATACACCTAATACACCTACATCTACCAGAATTGAATTTCTGGAAATTAAATTCTTTCAGCAATCGTCCGGTAGCAGGTGATTTATTCCAAATGAGATACAATTCGAAATAGGATTACAGGGATATGGAGAATGTCGACGATTAGTTTGAAATTAAAAGAAAAATGACTCCAGTGATGGTATCTACAATCCAACATCCTGTTATTATCACTTCACAAATTTTACCGCATCAAACTTTGAAAAGGGGAAGGGAAAACACTCGTTTTTCCATCAGCATAATCTCATATTAAAGTTTTTCCCAAAATGCAACCATAAACGTCAGGCTGGCTGGTTATTTTGAAAGTTGAATCGCCCGAAACGTGAGTGGTAAGTGCTAACAAATGCAATACCAACCCCTAGTGCGGGTGGTGGTATTCGAATGGTGGTAAAGAACTGCACACCATATGCAGGATGTGTGGTTGAGCGTGTTCCATTAGCGGAAACCGACATTTTATTGCATCAAAATTGTGTTTATTTTCATTACGCTGAGGTAATTTCTGCTTGGTGGCGGGAAAAAATGCTGTATCTGTGGTCAGATAAATGCCTATTAGCGCATTGTTGGCTACATGTTTGTGTGACAGACATAGGCCTAGCCCATCGTATTATTGAAGAGTCGTTGAGGGGCTGCAGTGAGTTTGCTTACAATTTATATTCATTTTAAATGCATCCCGACATGGAAATTCGTTGATTTTGTTGCGATTCGGTAAATTGATGCAAAATTTAAGCGAAGTGGAATTGCAACCTGCCGGCCTAGACCCCTATGACCTGCGGTATTGATGAAGTTTCTCATTTGGATGTGGTTCTTTGGGAACGGGCATATGGAGGATAAATCGAGGTTTATTGCTGCTATAAATGACAGATGATTGTACATAATGGGTAGGCAAATGGACGTTGCAGGAAAAAAACTATCTAAATCCGGTGGAATTATCAAACTGTCAAACTTGAGAGTTCCATGGAGAATCGGGAAAATCTAAGTTCACAAGAAAACAGGACGGGCCTACAGCGACCAGGGTGGGGTGACGTCTCACATATGGAATGTTTCAAATGGGTTGTTTGGAGGCCATAATAAATTAACAACTCAATGACGGAACTCAGGTGGCTATAAAAACTAGACGAATACAACAGCATTCACCGATTAACCGAAACTTTGATCGACAATACGAAGCATCAATCCGCTAAAACTTTTAAAGTGTTACGCAAAAGCCATTTTTATTTATATTTTGTAATTAGCCCTCTTATGGCATTACGAACACCCTTTATATGATTGCATACACCGCGAGCAGGCAGATTTAACGAGAGAAGAAAGAGCGATGCGAATGTACGTTGGTCTAAAATGTTTGCAGTTTATAAAGAACAACAATATCGTAGAGTACACCGAAGGTGCATTTGAGGTTCAACTGATGAGATTCATAGCGAGACAGGTTTTACTCTCAAAGGCTTGAAGCGGTGATATGCCACTGACAATGTCATTGTAGCCCTGATGGTGGAAAAAGCATTAGAACCACATAAGGCAATAAAGATTACGTCGATGTTGGAAAGTCTCAATTGACTGGACCAATTTGATGTAAACTATGAGTTTTTTTTGTTCGGGCTTGAATCCCATTAGTGTAGAGAAGTTTGGCAGATACTTAACCAGGGTGCCCAGTTAACTACAATTTTAGTATAATGCGGTGAATGCCTTATTTGCCTTATAGAGAAGCCAGATCAGATGAGTGGCCGTGGCTCAAGGGGTAGTGTATTGGCTTCCGGGGTTCAATACCAGCCGTGATCGAAAGACTTTTTTCAGGCAACTAAAATCTTGTGAGATGAATGGTTGCCTAAATACAACATCTAGTCCAATTTACACTAATAATTTAATCACCCCATTAAATGTTGGATGCCACCCATGGAGCGAAATAACCACTGAGCCCAAACATCTTTTCTCTCTCTCTATCCAATTTTCCGAAAAACTTAACACGTGCTGCGGCATTTTCGGAGTTGTAATACCCTTTTGAGTATTAAGTTCTTTAAAAAAAAAAAACAAAAAAAAAAGAAGGAACCTAAAGGTTTTATAATATTTCAGGCGACATCAAATGCGTGGTCATTTCAACGAAAGCTGTCATTGACACACATACCGAGAATGGTCCTGAAATGGTAGTTCTATTTATGGTTTTCTCTTTGGCGGCAGTAGACAGTAACAAATTCAATTGGCAAACGGTTTGTGATGCCCCAATTAGTTATTCTGATAACATACGGTATCGTGCCTGTTCTACAGTCCAAGTGCAGAGAAGTAATCTTATGAGCGAGTGTGGAAAGCAGGGAGTACTGCCATCAGTAAAGGAACACACCGAATAAAAAATTGCACACAATAGATCATTAATAAAAACTAAAATGCGTGTCGGAGACAGAATGGAGCACTGGGGCGCTCCTGCATTTGTTTTGTGGATATCAAATTCAAAACCGTCCAACGCATCTCGAATTGAACGTTCAAAAAAGTAGTTTCTAATTCACAGAAGAACAGATTTGTTTATCCCAAATGCACGGTTTTGGACAAAAGTCAAACTCCGTCAAATCCTTAATTTAATTTAATTTAATTTTTAATTTTGGTGGAGTCGAATGCCCCCATTTATTCGGCTTAATACAAGCTATAACTTAAAATTAAACTTAAACTAAAACTTAAAACTAAGGTTAGTTAGAGTGGTGAAGGAGAACGTATTTGAGATAGGAAGTGGTGCGGAGCAAATCGAAGAAAACGGCGCTGGATGCTTTCGATTCTCGAGATATGAACGCGATGATATGGGGACCATATTTGACTAGCGTACTCTAGGAGGGGGCGAACAAAGGTAATATAGCGGGTCCTGGTCACGTATGCGTTGGTGAATTCTTTGGACCATCGCTTTACAAAACCTAGTGCAGAGTTGGCTTTAAGGATTATCCCATCTATATGTAAACGGAAGTTGAGCTCCCTATCACACAAAATGCCGAGGTCGAGAAGAGATTCAACGGGGGAGATAGGTTGGTTGTGCAGAAGGTAGAGTCGGGGAGGAGATTGGTAAAGGTGAAGATATGTAAAAAGGTGATGGATTGGCATTTGGCGATATTAAGTTCCAAACAATTTTTGAGGCACCAGATCGAAAAACTATGAAGGTCTTGTTGACGAAGGAAGGAGCCATGGGGAGAGGAAATGGTTTTGAAAAATTTGGTATCGTCGGCGTAAAGGGAGACGAACGAGTGTTTGATGATCCTATCGAGATCATTTATGGTTAATATAAAAAGAAGGGGACCGAGATGGCTGCCGTGAGGAACTCCAAAGGTGGCCAAAAATAGAGCAGACTGGGCTGACCTAAAGCGAACACTGTAAAAAGGTTTTCGAGGTAAGAGGATGTCCATTTTAACTTTGAACCCAGCCGAGGGCAGACAATTTGAAGAGTATTAATCGATGAGAGATTTTATCGAAGGCTTTGCTAAAATCGGTTGTAACTACATCGACTTCGTTGCCGTTCTCTAGGGCAGAGATGGCAATGGATACGAATTCAACGAAATTTGTGGTGATTGACCTACCCTTTAGGAAGCCATGGGAAATAAGTGATTTGCATTGGAAACTTAGACTTTCATACAAAATACTTTCGAGGAGTTTGGGTATATGGGAGAGTTTAGCGATTGGATGATAGTTTGTTATTTCGTTCTTTGATCCTTTTTTGTGGATCGGGGTTATGAAGGAGGTTTTGCAAACCTGAGAAAATTCTTCTTGTGAAAGGGATAGACGAAAGAGGTCAGAAAGGGCCAGGGAAATAGACGAAGAACATTTTTTAAGAAATATGACAGGGAGGCCATCTGGACTGGATGTAAATTCGTCATTGAGTTGGTGTAATTTATATTCGATATAAGAGGGGTCCAAGATATGACAGAGAAGTGGGCTATTGGAGAAGTTCAGTAGGTAACTGAAATAGGATTGATCTGGTACAAAGAAGTCATTGGCAAATAGGTTGGCAATGGTGAGTGGATCGGTTGATGACTTGTTGTTGAAAGAGAGGAAAGGAGGGTAACCATCGGACTTTCTTTTGTAGTTAACAAATTGGTAAAAGGGCTTAGGATCATTTATGAGGTTGACTTGCGCATTATTAAGGTAATGCTGGTAAAGGGAATCGTAAAATTCTGTGAAATGAAGATAAGCACCAAGATAGTTGGAATAGTCGGAAAAGGATCTGATACGGGGGAAAACAGCCATAACTTGCTAAAAG
Organism: Volucella zonaria; assembly: GCA_963966105.1. NCBI lineage: Eukaryota > Metazoa > Arthropoda > Insecta > Diptera > Syrphidae > Volucella > Volucella zonaria. The sequence continues at coordinate 50,493,999 of OZ014530.1, forward strand.
AGTTAAATATTTCTTTATAAAAAATGGATAAGGCATCATTTACACTTAGGTTGTGAAAGTTAAAGGGGAATCTGCTAAGATAGTCACTGATTTTGTGAAAGTTTGCTTTATGAAAGTCGTAGGATGAAAGTAGAAGGGGGTGGTAGTTGTCGATTGTTGAGAGAGATAGGGAACAAAGTGAGAGTTAATTGAATCTGTTGTGAAAATAAGGTCCAATTGCCTGCCCATATAGTTGGATACATCACTGACTTGGCAAAGACTTGAGTCTGTTAAACGATCTAAGGAGAGACATTCCTTAGCTGAGTTGGCCTTTGAAGCGATGAAGAACTATTGGTCGTCTGATGGAGTCCACTGTAGCTGAGGAAGATTAAAGTCGCCGAAAATAAAGTTGGTAAGATTCGATAGGTTAAGCTGGCAGGATGTAGCAACACAAAACGTAAAGGGACTTGAAGGAGAGTGATATTTTTATTGCAACAAAGTCGACTTTAGAGGATAAAGAGATGGTAATGGGAGAAGAGTTAAATCTGTTGTGGATCGATAGTAGGACGACTCGACAGGGGGAATCATCATGTGGGCGGGTAGGATCGTCGTCACGAAAAACATTAAAAGTAGGGGGAACAATTCCTGGTTCTTTATGTCGGGAATCAAATTGGTTTCAGTCAGAGCGTAAACATCAAAGGGAAGAGCATACGATCAGCTGGGAACAGCATTGGTTTTAAAGCGAAGACCTCTTACATTCTGGTAGTAAAAAATAAGAGGGGTGTTGTGGGGTGGAGGTGTGAGGCGAGATGGCTTAAGTGCTGGGAAGGGTGGCAAGTTATGGATGAAAAAATTTATCGCAGTCGACTCGGCTTCGCTGTAGGTCTGAGACTCGTTTAGGATGGACGTAGTGCCCGAATGCAGCGAGGTCGTCTGCAACTGAGGGGACATGCTACAAATCTCGTGGTACCTGACATAAAGGTTCCTGAGACTGATAGGGTCGGTAGGGAGGCCTTACTGCTAAATGGATACCATGGTTTTGGTCTTCCCTTCGTAGCGGAACGAGTCCGATTTTTCATGTAGATGGGCGAGAAAGAGGCGAATGTTTTCATATATCTTTCTCTTTCTAAGCCTAGAAAGTGTATAGCGACTTTCTGTAGTTCCATTAGTTTGCCGGGTAAGTTTAACTGTGGGGGGAAAAAGGAGATCAAGAATAAGGACAGTGGAGAAGGGATACGGAGATACGTGGTTGGATATGGAGTTGGGCGACGGATGAGATATTGGGTTTAGGGTATAGGAGTTAATAAAATTAGGGTGCTTAGCTCCAGTTTGTAGGTCGAAGTTAGGAAATGAGTTGTTTGCTGGGATCGGTGGCGTAGAAGATTGAGAAGGCATAATATGGGTGGTTGGGTTAAGTTGAAAGAGACGCGTTGGCGCGGCGGCTTGGGTAGAACATAGGGAATTAGCGGATTAGAGGATTGGTGTGTAAGAGCTTTCTGTGGGATAAGTGAGGAGGGAGGACTAAAATTGGGGAACAAGTTCGTTTTGAAGCTCCAGTTGGAATCGGGATTAGAGTTTCATTTTTTGTTGGCGTGCTTTTTAGTTGGAAGGGGATTTGGGAGTGGTCTTTTTTTAAGCTTATCGTTACGCTTATTTTTAAAATTTTTATTACTATCGAGATGTGGGTTTTCTCGTTCCTCAGAGCATTTGGTGATACTTATCTTCCCAGGTTTAGTGGCCTTACCAGGGGAAGTAGGGAACACCCACGAATATTTGGTTGGGATGTTGATTTTGAGGCTGCAGGAACTATTGGAGTCAGCAGGGGAAATCATCTCGCACTCGCTAATGGTGATGGCATAATTTCGGTGAAAGAAATTCCCCACACAAGAAACATCAGCGTGTTGAGGAGCCCCTTCAACGTAGAATGCTGTATGGTTTCCCTCTTTCAGCTATTCGAGTAGGCTTTTCCATTCGGACGGGGTCCATGAAGTTCCGAATTGTTTGAGCAGTTTGCGTGGGGCGGGGGCGGGCGGGATACTGGTTGGGAAAGACAGCGCAATTTCGGTTTCCGTTGTTAGGGCGGCGGGAGGAGTATTTGAAAATGACTCCGTGTCTAGTAATTCATTATGAATTGAGACATTGTACGGGGAACTAGCTTGGAATTGAATTTGATCGGGTATGCCATCGATTTTGTGGGAAGTCAATCAACTTCTTTACCGATTTTGGCAACGGCCAACCGAGTTGCTATGAGTTCCTCGCTGACGTCTATTATTTTTAGGGTTAGGTCATCGAGCGTAGAGTCTGATGGATTCGGGGTCGGAGATCAGTACGGAGAGATTGATAGAGTTGGGTTATTTTTGTTTTGCTTTTGGGGACAAAACTGGCACAGGTGAATCGGCAGACAAAACTAGGTCGACGAAGAACGACGGTAAATATACTGAGTCGGCAGTTTACGGGGCTTTGAAGGAAAGCGGAAAAGTAACTGAATTCGGTATACAGGAGAAAAAGAAAAACACGCACAGGTTGACAGTTAGACAAAGTCTTTGAATTATCAAAAGGAGCTGTCTTGATTTCACCGGGCTCAACTCAACTTGCATGCTATTAAATCACCAATGGACTTATTGCTACAAAAACAAAGCTGCTGGTCTTTGAGAAGTTCTCGTGTCCGTAATATTGCATGAGCTGACGGTTGACCAGAGTTTCAATGACATTGAAAAAAATTTAAGTCCAAAGGCTTGTAGGAGAAGATTATTCATCTGATTTGCGGGCTGGACAAATACAGTGATTATCATCTCGAAATGAATCGCTAACAGTACGATTGATGAAAAGGATTACGCAGTGGTTGGGGGCTACTACTGACTGTCCTATAACTCGGATTGGGCCAAAATTTAAGTTCATAACGGAGTGCCCACCTAACTTACTACTGGTGGTTACCAATAACTCTTCTTCACAACTCTGTATGGAAGAGACTAAAAATATGTGACGAATCAACTAATGGCCTCTGATAAAAATGGGCTCATTGTTGACGACCCTTGCAAACATATAAAGGACAACTGCTGACTTAGACAAGAAATATTGAACTTCCAACAAATGATCGAGTGTGTTATGACAATCCGAATCAAATCTTATCACTCCAGTAGATCCTGAAGAAAATGCTACCTTTTTATTGATTTTAGCGGCAACTTCGTTCGCGTTGGTATATTGAAAAAATGGCAAAAAGGTCTCTGACTGTTGAATATTGCATAGGTTTTTAATGACTTTTAGCAGATAGTCGTGGCTCATGGGCTAGTGTATTATTCTTCTCAATAGAACCGTTAGACGTGACTCTGAAACACAAACATTTTTGCAGACAACCAAAATTTTGTTGTATTTAGTTTCAGATAAATTAAATAATTCTCATATCCTCTTGAGTGTTAAGTTCTCCCGTTGTGATGCCAAGTGGGTCTTATGATGAAGCGTAGGAGACTGGAGACGATAGATAGTTTAAGTCACTGTAGAAGAAAACTCCTAAGTAAAGTTTCCTTCTCTCTGAGAGAGAGCTGGAAATGTATAGAGTAGGTGGAGGATTGTCTCCTCTTTCTCCTCGTCCATTCAGCTTCTATAGAAGTGGTTTATAAAAGCACCAAGCCTTGTTGCATGCTTACCTATAATGCCATGTCTGGTGATGACACTTATGATGGTGAGACGTTTCCTATTTATTGTAGAAAGATCGGACTCTTAGAGCGATTCAGACCCAGCTTTAGAAATGGCTGTTTGGTCGCTAGACATGTTGGTCCAACAGTCCATCTAAGGTCTGATTTTTAATAGCATTCTGCTTGAATATTGATTTGCACGTAGATACATTGGTATACCTATGCTACCATTTTCCGGTAGAATAGGTAGAGTGGTTCCAATTTTGGCGAGTTCGTCAGCCCTGCAATTCTCTGGAATGTCTCTGTGACCCGGCACCCAACAAAGGTGAAGGTTGGACTACACTGGCATCTCCGTAAGAGATGATCGGGATTCAAGGGCGGTTTTAGAATTAAATGATTCTGAGTCCAAAGTCTTGATAGCGGCCTCACTCTCCGAAAAGATACGGATATCCTTTATAGATATCTCGTTTTTCTTCAGGCAGAACTGAGCATCTTTAATCGCCAAAAACTCCGCCTGGAATACGCATGATTTTAAAGACGGAGGGAGAGGCTTAGATCTAGCCTATCTGAGAAAACACCGCCACCAATCCCTCTATCAGTTTTAGATCCATCCTGTGTTAAACTGGATTGACTTGCCCTCCATGAAAGCATTTTCCTTCCCAAAGAATCTAGAGGAAAAGCTTACATGGAAATGTGTGCCAAACCACCAATGGTGTAATCGATGTTGTCTGTACGGATTCCTAATATATTACAAATATTAGCGTTGAGGGAGGGTCTATAATTGGAATTTTGTATTTCTTGGAAAAGAGGACAAGTTGAGTTGTAGTGGGGTTTACTCCCAATCCATAACCATCTGCCAAACGGGTTAATCTGTTGAGATTTAGTTGATTTAGTTCTTCAATTGTATTAAGATGCTTACCTGAGATGGTTGTAGCAACATCATCCGCATAGGCAATCACCCTGCTACCTCCCGCCTCCAGGTATTTCAGCAGTTCTTTAACCACTAAGTTCCAGAGAAGGAGAGAGAGGACACCATCTTGCGGCCCCACCCAGTTTCAACTTGATTATTCTGCTATTTATTATAGCATAAATCTGATCAATTCCCAAAATGACTCGTCTACCTGCAGAGTTTGCAGCGCAGTCGTGATTGCGGATGTGTTGACGTTGTTAAAGGCGCCCACTATGTCCAGGAAAGCGACCTTTGTGTACTCTCTGAATTGTAGGGATCGTTCGATGCGGTTAGTCAGTGAATGCAGAGCCGTTTGTTGTCATGCCATCTTTGGTCCGGAAATTGGCGTACTTATAGGGCTTTGTGAGCTGGGGTGTGATCGAGATGGGAAAACCTGTAGCCCAACTGCCACAAGATAGGTCTCTTCCGCGGCAAACTGTTGTGCAGTTTTCTTCAAACTTCCAGGGAGGAAGTATGTTTGTCTGTCTGACCCAGTAGCCCCATGATTTGTTAACTGTGATGGCCTTTGAAAAATGTTTAAACATTTTAGAACTCTTCCTTCAAAGAATGCTACCATTTTTTTTTTGTTTAGCAGTCAGCAATCGAGTCACGAATTTGGTTGCTGTCCTTTTCATCCCAAATCCTACGTTGAAATTCGCTGAACTAAACTCAAGTTCACTCCAGATAGTTGCACAACGTCTTCAATTGCTTGGGCCGTTTAAGTACGGCTACAGCGCGGTTTGTCATCAATTAACATTTCAATTTTTTTTGAAACAGTAAAACGACTTAAACATTTGAGTTTTCTCTATAGCTTCATCTCTTTTGTAGGCCGTTTTTAACATGTCAAGAGTTTTGCGCCCCTTTTTCCGAGAAAGAAGCAACACATTAAGCCCCCGCGCTGGTCATAAACGTCAGCTATTGCATAAATGGCGAGTATATAAAACAACTGTCACTAAAAAATTCACACAGGCCTAACGACAATTTCTTTACCGACGACGCTCTATACGTTCCTAGCAGCAAAACGTGTTACTACAAAAACTCCACCAACCCCAATCTCAATATGGATTATTTTAGGTACCCGATCGTATAGCTGAAATAAGTGTGACTTGCAGAGAAAATCAGTATTAACGCTCTGGTCCGAAGAGACTTCGATTCTTACCCCGAGCTGCGACGCGGTATTAGAAGACCTCGTGCTGGGTGGCGCGCTTCAGTAGAAGGGAACCTCAACCATCGTGGAGTGCGTGACTAGAGCCAGTTATCCAAAGACAGCGTTAATTGAGATGCATTGGTTGATGCCCAGCTGCAGCGCAGACTGTAGTGTAATCTAAGGAATGGATTGGGATCAATGGCATTTCCTACATTGATGTTGTAATTAAGATCTTATCGAAGTCCGCCAAAATATTTCTGCAGATGCCAAGAAGATGGTATTCCATATAAATATCAAACTAAATGCGCGCTTTCATTTGCAAGCTCAAGAAGCGGGCCTTATTTCGGGCGTTTTGCCACTCGGTTCCTTGGACTTTACCTTACTACATATAATACGTCTTCTATATAGTTCGAAACCCTTACACGTCATTGTACCAGCTTGTGATAAGTAATCTATTTCCATTATACTGCTAGTCCAGGATATCATCACGGTCTTACACGAATATTTCTATTCACTCCGGGTTCACTCCTCCGCTGTAGAAAATATGTGCCCAGCAATGTAATCGTTTCATATTTGTTCACTTACTTTCATTATATTCTTCCTTCATCTGAATGACGGCTAACAATGGTGTTGTTGCCTTCTTATCTGTTTTTTACTTCTCCAAGATCACAGTCTGATTATGCTTTTGGATTCTGTGCAGATCGAAGGTGACAGTCTAGTCTTTAGGCGATAAGCTAAAAAACTTAGTGAGGCAAATGGAAGTCAGCAAAGGATCTAAAAATGGACTAGGTGTGAAAGATCCGTAAGTTGATTGCCATCCGATTAACCATAGGTTGTCTTTTGGTGAGGCGTGAGATCACAAACCTCTGGTTATATTGCAGTGTAATATGGACACTCTCTGCCGGCTTTGGTATAGCCAGATACTCAGTATGGAGGGAATATAAAGGTAATGCTTCATCACTCGCTATGATACTAAAATACCAGTTTTCACTATAAGTGGCTCGACATTACATAAAGAACTAGACTTAGGCCGACTTTTAGTACCTATTTAGAGTGACTGGAACATCGGTTCTTAATTCCACACATCAAAACGAATTGAATTTGTTCCTATTATTTAGATATTTTTTCTTACATTCTTTTTATTTACATATTTTCTATAGGTTTTTAAGTTTAATTTTAATTTATTTTTTTTGGTTTCTAATTGTTTAATTTATAATACTCTACAAGTCGTATCAAATCTATTTTTGCTCACACTATGAATAAAAAGACGGAGGCAGTTCCTAAGAACAGTTTTATGGAATGCTGTAGCTATTGAAGGTTCGGAATTTGAGGACGAAAGAAGGGCCCCATGGATTAACACAGACCAGCTTTCTACGAGTCGTAACCCGCTCTCCGTGGAGGAATAATTTATGAAGAATGGGTAACCACGGGCACAGGCTGCGAAACAGAAGCGAATGACCTTGATCCACAGACCTTCCATTACGACTTCACGCAATTCAGCCCAGACCACCATAATAGAAGAACGCAGGCTGAAGTGCCAGAACCGACGTCTAATAAGGCGGGTGCCGTTTCGGAAGGGTTTCCGGAAGTCTCTTGGGAGGAAACTTACTCAAACCCATTCGAACATTTTGATTGTTGATACGAGCAAGCTTCTACTAGCAAACGGGCCCCGATGAAAAGAAAAGACGCTAACGAACTACATAGTCGACAATATTAAGAGTACGGATATGGCGGCAGACGGCCAGGAGGGAGGACCAGATTAGAGGACGAAAGCGTGGACTTCAATGTACGGGGTAGGGGCAAGGACCAACCCACGCCGACTAGATAGAACCAAGCAATCGCGAGCGCGCCGCAGTCGTCTACTCCTGCATCGTGGATGCCTCCGTGGTCCAACGTAGGAACCGACACCATTGTAAGGAATTTAGTCAAGCACGGATGCAGACTCCACGCGTGCAGACTTCGGGTAGTCTGATTACATAGATGCCATTGCGCCTCAAGATCTGTGCTAGTCTTCTACAAGCCCTTGGCGCAATGCGAATCGCATTCCTTCTGTTATGCAAATAAAATTCCAATGCTTTTTCGTAATTTGTTTTTCTGCAGAATAATTATAAAATTGACGAAGAATTAACTGGAATCACCATCAAACTCATACCTTAAATCAGCTATCCAGAACATTTTCACAGTTTCATTTCCAGGAAATAAGTTTCCCTGCTGCCTTGGGGGTCCAAGGCAACATTACTCCATGGTCCATTCATTCATAGTCCCATCTACCGTTCTACCTCTGTAACATCAATGATAACTCCCAGTGATTTTCCACCACTCGCTACACTTCAGTTTAAAGGAATCCTCTTAACAACAATTCGAAAATTCCCATGAAGCTTCTACGACTTTCTGAAGAAAATTTCCTCTCAATTTACCTCCAACAGATATGGACACCCACTCTGGCCCGAAGAGTCTCCTTGAAATAGAACACCAAAGGCACTTCGTTGGCCTTTGTCTGCTACGTAAAATGTTACTGAAGAATCACATTCCTGTAGTGCAGCACTCACTCACTCCACCTAAAGAGTCTCAGCAGACATCTTAAAACCGACCACTTTGCGGCCAATTTTATTCCGTTCAATTGAACAGAATTCGCTGTTTCTTGTCGCTCTCCCCCTCGATGGCCATTCCATTTGTAAAGGAATGTGCAATATAAAAACTTTAAAATGCATTTTCCTCGAAGCATTAGCAGAAAGACATCGAAAAAAACCTCCAAGAAATGGCTCTTAAAAGCCTTCCGGCACGAGTGATTAATGAAAGCAATAAAGCTAAACTTAAGATTGCAATGTATCCATGAGGTGGAGGCGGTACATTCACACATACGGATTCCGCTGCTGTGGTGAAAAAGACCATACGGACTTAGTTTTCGAGTGATTTTCTTATTTTTTTTTTGTGTTTTTGTTCATGGGTCGTCTTGCCGAGAGAACACAAACCCTAAAAGCTATCTAAGCAAACGAAGCCAATGATGTTCTACTCGTACACTCGAAGTTGTAATAATGTGGCCCCCACAAGCCCTATGAAAAGCCAACATCCTTAACGTCTGCCATTGCCATTGTCTATGGTTACATTACAGCGGAAGGATATCCTGTTTTGGGTGGGTCTGGTGAAAAGTGTATGCCTCCCCTCCCCCCCCCACCCATTATACCACTCACCAGTCTCCACTTCCCTTTGGGTATGAAAATTACGCTGATCCGAATTTCAGTATTTAGGCAGAGGATTACTGGGGTTTCTGTGGAGTTTCCCCAAGAGCCCCCCTCTTAGTCGTTCCATCATTGATGAAAATCATCTACATCCTCTCTTCAACAAAGCCTTGACAGCCTTCAACAGCCTTCAACAGCCACACAAACGTAGATTTGACGTTTCGCTAAGAAAAACAAAATGGAAGGATCAAAATCGTCCCAATTTTCATTTATCCCAGGACCTATTTCAATTTTAAAACTCATGGTAGGCAGTCAAGCTTATGGTACGTAGTTGCGAAGGGGTGTCAGGAACGGGAATACCAACTTGATAGGGTGATGACATCGAGTCGGTCTCATTTCCAATTTTATTCCCTGCAACACTGTGCGGGCAACGAACAACAAACAAATCCAAAGAGATCTGTTGCACGGTGGTTAGAGGGTTGGAAGGAACGCAAAGCTACGATTCATGAATGAAAAAGAAAACTTTTGCGCGATGTCATCTGTCTTTGCCGTCACCTAGACTCACTATGGGGAGGTAGGTCGGTCGATTACCGATGAAATGGGGAAGGAATTCTGCTCAATTTTCTCAACTCGTTGTCACTTCTTCTTTTACTCCGAAAGCAATTGGAATTATTTATATTATGCTTCTGTGCCGCTCGTTGTTTTTCTTTTTACATTCGACGTTGCCGCCGCCAAGCCGTTTGTTATATATGTATGTGTTGGCAATTGAAAGCGACAAAAGATGTGAAAATTTATTCATGACAATAGTACTCGAAAGTATAAGGAGGAGATGGAAAAATAATGACTATGCTGGGGTTGATTGTGTCAAAATATCTTACACTCAGTGACGCGTAAGCCTTCTTCATTCCATAAGAGAGGGGTTGGAGACATTATCCGAGATGCTTTCAATTGAACGATACGAATATGACTGAAATAGGCATCAAAGTGTTAAGTTAAAGTGATAATAAGCAAACAAAATGAGAAGCTTAATTACCTCTCTTTTCTCATCAGTTTAATGTGTATCCAAGTATGTGGATGGCGAAAAGTCCATCCAGAGGCCTACCGCGTCTAACTAAAGACTAATTCCTGTACCCAGTGGATGTAGAAATATTGAGAAAGAATCGCCTCCTTATGTGGAAAAGAGTGGCATACAATATCTTAAGCGGTCATTTTATTAGGTGATATATTCTGTTGAGGATCCGCAAACCCACTGCCTGACATCTGTTTAGTCCAAGGAGCAAGATGAGCTCCAAGAAGAGACCAAAAACTAAATAAATGGATCACTCAAATATTAGAAAACACCTCTGTAACTCGTTCCAACTACTTACTTAGGGTGGCGCTACAGTCCTGGGGGAACCAACAAGAGTCTCCAACCAGCTCGATCTTAAATTAACTGCCCCGAATTTTGCAAGCCATGTTGGCTGAGGTCCCCTTCCAATTGCGTGCGCCACCTGAATCACGGTCTTCTTCTATTGTGCTGTCCTCGGTGGCGGATTCGAAGATTTTTCGGACCGGAACATTGGTGTCAATCCATTGCACTATATATGACCCAGCCATCTCTGTCGTTGGACCAAAAATTAGCCGAAGAATTCTCCTCTCAAAGAAACCAAGTGCATCCTAATCCATTTTTGATAAAATCCATGCCTCTGCGTCATAGAGTAGGACTGGTATTGTTAAGGTCTTGGCGGGTCAATAAGTCCGTGACTTTTGGATTAAAACTGATTTTTTGATAAAAAAATAATTTTATTTTTCAACGTAGTCTCCCTTGAGCTCTATACACTTTGTCCAACGCTTCTCCAATTTTTTTATCCCTTCCAAAAAAAATGATTTGTCGAGGTCCTCAAAATAGGCCTTTGTTTGCGAGATGACTTCATCATTGGAGTCAAATCTTTTTCCACCAAGCCATTTCTTCAGGTTTGGGAACAAGAAGTAGTCGCTCGGAGCCAAATCTGGAGAATAGGGTGGATGAGGGAGCAATTCATAGCCCAATTCATGGATTTTTGCCATGGCAACTGCACATGTGTGCACCCTTGCATTGTCTTGGTGGAAAAGAACTTTTTTCTTGGCCAAATGAGGTCGTTTTTTTTTCAAATCGTCATTGAATCGGTCCAATAAGTTGGCATAATATTCCCCATTGATTGTTCTTCCCTTTTGAAGGTAGTCAATGTGGATTATCCCGCGTGCATCCCAAAAAACAGTCGCCATAACTTTATTGGCTGACAAACCCACCTTGGCCTTCTTTGGCGCCGATTCACCCTTAGAAACCCACTGTTTTGACTGTTGTTTGTTGTGATGGATCCATATTTCGTCCACGGTTACAAAACGGCGCAAAAACTCCTCCATATTGCGATTAAACAACGCCAAACCTTCCTGTGAAGTTGTTACACGATTGCGTTTGTGGTCGACTGTGAGCAAACGCGGCACCCATCTTGCGGAAAGCTTTCTCATGCCCAAGTGATCATTCAAAATTGAAACCACTGAGCCATGCGAGATCCCTACGGCTTCCACAATCTCTCGCACTTTCAATCTTCGGTCGGCCAACACCATATCGTGAATTTTTTCGATTGTTTCGGGTGTAGAGACCTCAACTGGGCGTCCAGGACGTTCGACATCTTCAGTGCTTATACGGCCACAACGAAATTCAGTAAACCACTTTTTTACCATTGAAATCGATGGTGCAGTATTTATCAAGCTTAGCCTTGGTCTCGGTAATGGTTTTTTTTCGCTAGAAATATTGCTTAATAAGCACACGAAATTCACTTTTTTCCATTTTCTCCTCAAATTAGTGAGTAGTCTGATAAAAATAGCTGTCAAACACAAACTAACTGACGCAGCAAGTTTAAATTTTGACAGGAGTCAACTGACAAATGCCTGTTGACAGGAGCAGTGTTGCTGTTTCAGTAAAGAGGTCAGAAATTCAAAAATGCACAGAATTATTGACCCGCCCTCGTACATAGGGTCGCTTCTGTTGTTTGAGAGAGGGTTTTTGTAGTCAATTGCCTGGTTAGCCCAAAGAAGCAGCGATTGGCAAGAGTTAACCTTCGTGTGATCTCAGCGCTGGTATAGTTGTCTGAATTAATAGCGGAACCAAAGTAAACAATATCTTTAACTATCTCAATGTTATGTCTGTCCAGGGTGAAGTTCTGTCCGAGATGTTGGTGTTGGATGTCCGTTCTTGTTGACAGTATATATTTTGTTTTGCCCTCTTTGATGGTTAACGAGCTTGTTCTGTATATGGTAGAAGCTGTCACACGAGGCCTTAAAATTGATAAATAGGTTTGGTGTATCGATTTGGAGTCCATGGGTCATTTTAAGATCAGCCGTACTCTGAATGTTTGACCGATGTTGGTATTTCCTGGCCTAAAACCATACTGATGTGGACAAATCGGTTTTTGACGAACGGCTTTAAGTGTTCAAACAATACGGCAGATAAGATCTTGCAGGCGATATTAAGAGGATTGATGCATCTGTAGTTGGCGCAGTTCAGAGGGTATACTGTCTTGTGGATCAGGCAAACAATGCTAAGGTACGATAAGTTGGTCTATGGTAGTTGCTAAGTCGTCACCAGCCGCTTTGAAGAGCTCGCAGTCAGGCCGTCCGCTCCAACAGCTTTGTTCGATTTAAGCTTTTAGACATGGCTATCTTCACTTCATCAAGGTCGGGTGAACAGAATTGTTGGCCTACATCGTCTAGATTGAAAGGTTCATTCTGGCTGACAGCGGTATTTGGTTCGTCATCACAGGTATACAGTATACAGAAATGCTCTTTCCAAATCCTCATCATCGACTGCGACCCTCGGGGCTTGTGTCCGCGGCATGTTTTTTTTGCCTTTTTGTCAAAATTTCTGAAGCTCATTCCTAGAGTAGCATCTCACAATTTCCTTAACTTCTCATGGTTCTTCTTTTTCCTTCTGAGAAGCCGGTGTTCATCTCTCCTCTTCTGCTCGGGTAGTTCGTGAGCAGCGCCAGTTGATATTTTTCTTGCTTAACTGCATGTGCTTACCGGTACTCGTCGTCAAACTAGGGGTTTCGTTTTGTTAGCTGAGTGAAACCCTGCACATGAGTGGCGGCATTTCTGATGGCTTTGTGGCAATGTTGCCACTGGTCTTCGATACTTGATGCTGGCCGTATAAAGCCTCTCAAGAGATTAAGGGAGACTTGATTTGAAGAGGATTTGGCGATCTCTTGCGATTGCAGCGGTCCATAAGTGACGCGTAATATCCTGTAGATAGAGCTCTATTAAAACGGACTGGGGTATAGTACAGGTTCTCAGTCTCTTAGTAGAGGTTTTGCTTTTCTGTAGTTGGACGGGAATAGTCAAATATTGCATTCCATTCAATGTTGCGAACTGATCAGCTGTGGCTGCAGCTCCAATACGGATTCCGGAGCTGCTTGTTGAACATTTACTCGTAGGTGCAGATGTAGAAGCAAGTCTACCATATTTATCGTTCTATCGTTTCCACTATAGGACTCCAGGTTGTTGGATTCGTTTTCCATCTTATGCATTATGATGTTTTTCATAATGGGTTCCCCTTGTTGGTATCTCGAGGCTTTAAGCGATCAGTCATATAAGTAGCTCTAAAGCGATAGTAAACTTTGCGACTCACTTTCATCTGGCAGTACAGAAACTAATAATTGGCTCATGTCGCCTGTAACAAAAATAAAATCATGGCCAAATACGGAGGTTTTGACAAGAATAGCTAGGCAAAATTAAGATATTTCTAGCTCGGATTGGTGAATCCTTGGAACCGCAAAGGAGATAAATGGGGGAACATCTATTGTTTCCTCAGTAAATGATAAGCCGAAAGAGCAAATCCTTTTGAAAGGGGGGAAAGTGTTCTTTAGCTTCTGACAAACTCTGATACTTTAAACAAATGAGGAAACCTAACTTGCGAGCTGCGAACAGAGCAATACCTCATTCAAAGTTTAGCACACAACAAAGCCTTATTATTGCCCGTGTTGGCCAGACCCAAACACCCTCTGACACATGCGAGGAGCCTGATAATACAGCCGATGCATACGCATCAAAAATAGCAGAAGATTCATCTTCAACGTGCTTAATACCAGAAGACAGTACTTCGGCTGAACATACTGCCAGATTTTCCACCACCGCCCTACCCCAATAGTCGTGGGTTTAAGGAGCATCTAAATAAATCTACAGCACATTAAATCCCCGTCGGCTGTTCTGAGTCAAAGATTTAAAAAGAATCACATTGATATATGATAGCTCTCATCCATGAGATGCATATACATACGTGTATGTATCTTTACAAGGACCAGATAAATGGCATATCAGTTGAGTTACTCAAAGATTCCTACAATGAAAGCATACGAAGAACCTGTATTCTCTACAAAAGTAAAATTAAAATTAATCAAATTCCAGAATCTACCAGCGAAGACTTGGTAGCGGCAATAACCGAGCTTACCACTGATGGAGGTATGACAGAAGCAGTCATTTGCTCAGCATATCTTCCTTGCAATTCCTCCGACCTGGAATTCCTACTATTGAAGGGACTGTTGAACTACCGTGGTAACAGGAACCTTCAAATTATCGCCTTTGAAATTTGTTAATGTTAATTATCTAGAAATTATTAATTGGGAGAATACCTTCACTTTTACAAATCAGGGAAAAGAAGGTCTTCGGTCTCTTCCTGTCTAACCCATTTAGAAAAAAATTTCATTGAAAATTGGCATGTATTAACAGAGACTTCAATATCATATTCTATTCTCGGAACTAAATTTATACAGGGTGCGCCAAAAGTAACTATATGATTTAAAAAACTTCTAACTTCTTTCTTTGCGAATATTTCAACTTTTTATTTTTCAAGGATAAAACTTGGGAGATATAAAAAATGCAGGGCTGTACAATTCCGCAAAAGAACTCAGATTTCTTTTCTATTCCTTCAAAATAATCCTTCAATAATTAATACACACGTGCATACAGGAGATTTTACGGTGAAAGAACTGCTCCAATGAGTCCGACTATTCGTTCGCTGGTGGATAATTTGCTGGATTTGCGACTATTCAAGATTCAAGACTCAGGAAGACCGCGAATTGGCAAATCGCCCGAGAATATTAATTCTATTTGTGCTATCAAGCAGAGACTCTCAGAAAACGCGGAATAGCGGCTTTCTAACCACACTCTCCAGAGGATTTTGAAAAAAATTTACCCCTCTTCCATACAAAATCCATCTAGTCCAAAAACTAAATCCTGGGGACGTCGCATCGTAGTTGGAATACGGAATAGTGGTTTTAAATCTCGTTGAGCATTTGCCAAATTTAATGATGAACGACGAAGCACATTTTCATCTGAACGATTTCGTAAATAAACAAAATTTCCGTTTCTAGGGATCCCAAAATCCTCAAAATTGTTATCAAAGACCATTACACTCCATTCGTGTTACTATTTGGTTTGGCATTACCGCCGAAAAGATTTACGCCCTTTTATTTGCGAAAACCATTGCGTTGAAAGCCTAATGGAAAATGTTATAGGGCAGTCCTCCAACATTTCTCACAATTGCCACCACACGCCAATATATGGTTTCATCAAGATGCTGCAACCGCCCATACATCACGTGAACCAATTCGATAATTTCTTAATGCGGCGATTTGAGTTGGCCACCATGACCGTCTGATTTGACTGCTCCAGATATGTTCTTGTACGGCCATCTCAAGGAAGGATGTACTGGGTCTTCCAATAGGGACTACTGAACTTTGAGAGTTGATAGCGGTCATATTGTTGAAGCTTCATCTGTCAAATTGGCTGTCATTTATTCAGTCTGTTTGCCAAATCACCATGGACGGACATAGCGTTCAACAACATCTGCAAATGATAAAATTGTTTTATCAAAATGGGTGATCTGTTCGGGCAACGTTCCGCACGCTTCGCCCATTGGTGAATAAATTTGAGTCCACTGGTTCAGTAAGCGATAAACCAACACTCGTACGTCAACGGAACACAAGATCTGCCGAAAATATCGCCGCTGTCAGTGAGAGTGTGCAGGAGAATCCGAAGCAGTCGATTTCACGTCGTTCACAAGAACTCGGTCTTTCGCAGATCACAACTTGGTGAATTTTGTATCGTGACTTGGGCCTGCAACCCGTACAAAATTCAACTGATCCAGGAGTTGAAAGTAAACAACCATAGACAACAACGTGTGTTCGCTGAATGGGCTCTGGAGCAGTTGGAAACTTACCCTAATTTTTACCGGAAAATCATCTTCAGCGATGAGGGCCATTTATGGATGAATGGGTACGTCAACAAACAAAATTATGGAATTTGGGACGTTACCAATCCACATGAGATCCAAGAGCATCCAATGCATTCCGAAAAAGTCACTGTTTGGTGTGGATTTTGGGCTGGTGGCGTCATCGTTCCATATTTATTTGAGAACAACGCAGGCCAAGCCATCACCGTCAACGGCTATAGGTCGATGATTACCAACTTCTTTTGGCCTGAATTGTATGATAACACCAAAGACATGTGGTTTCAACAGGACGGCGCCACATTGGGTATTATACACGAGCGGCTCAAGGGCTGTGGAGATGATGTGAACTGACTATCGAGATCCTGCGATTTGGCCCCGTTAGACTTTTTCTTGTGGGGTTTTCTAAAGTCGCAGGTCTATGCGAATAAGCTTAAAACCACAGCGGTGCTCAAAGCTAACATAACCCATGCCACCGGTCAAATTCAGCCTGATTTATGCGCCAGAGTCATGGAAAATTGAATGCGTGCCACCCAGAGAAGCCGCGGCGGACATTTGAACGATGTTATATTCCATATATCGATAGGCCTCTCAAAGGAATAACAAATTTCGATGACATCTCACACACTTTGTTTTATTTAAATTCAAAGAAAGGAAGCGCTTAATGAAAGACATTTTGCAGCAACTAAGAGAACCGCAAGAACCACTCCACAAAGTTATTGAAAACGAGGAAACTACCAACAACTCACTGTGCCCAAGTTTGGATATTAACATCTCTGTATTTCGAGCTGAGATACACGCAAGCTATTTCTGTATTTGAGAGAAATTAATGTAGGAGCAGACGAATGGGCCAGAAAAGATTCGGCCTCAACATTCATTGCTGCCACGACAATTCTGCGGGTTGATAATTACAAAAAGATATATGAACAATTGGGTAAAAACTCAATTACTGGACGGAATCGAAGAGATCAGAACAGACAAGCTAAAAACTTTCTAACAACCCCTTCTTTCAAAAAACTAAAAGCAACTCATAAAGCTTTATACACGCAGTAACCAAATTCCTAACAGGTCACTATGGAGTCAAAAAATACCTCATGACAATGGGAATAGCACAAGAGGATGAAGAAAGAGCACGTAAGTTATAACTGCCAGCCCACTCAAAGATATACCTAGTCGAATTTATTAAAATAGTAGGCACCATGGATGAGCTCTAACTTGAGGAAATCACTTTTTACTTTACTTTTAAATTAATTTTTATTGTTTCTTTCATTATTACTTACATTCTAGACAAAAATGATTAAATCTAATTTAAAAATGATACTCGTAGTTGCTTGTTGTAGCTTATTGGCTTTTATCGAGAGCTCTAAATTTTACAATCGGACAAAGTCGACATTTTTAGCAACAAGAAAGCACAACGTCGCATGAGCATAATGAGCTGAAGCTAAATCTGGCCAAAATAATGTTGAACCCTCGTGTTTGTTTAAGAAAGGAATCAACAGTTTTTTTAGGCACTCGTTAATGTACACTTCTCCGTTAATTGTTCCCGTTGTAATAAACGATGAGCTTCTGTGTCCACTTCGCAAATGGCCTGCCAAACGAGATATTTTGACCCGAGTTTTTCCATCCCAATCGATGTTGTTGATTGCGGAAGAATTTCAGCTTCAAGCGAGTTGTGAAACTGCGCACCTGGAAGAGTAGTAAAATCGGCTTTGACATAAGTTTCGTCATCCAAAACCAAGCACGCTTTCTTGTTGCCGATCAACTCGTATAGCTTTCGGGCTCGTGTTTTTATGACTTTTTTTTACTTTTCAGTAACTTTTGGTATTTTTTGTTTTTTTCGTATTTTTAGACCGTTACGTTTTTTAGATCTTTGTATCATTGTTTGGTTGGTATTACATTTCCGAGCAACATCTCTGGATGACATAGTCCGGTTTTTTACGATGGTATCCACCTATTTTCCTGTCCAAATTTGTGTCATGTGCTACACTTTTCTGTTTTCGCTTAACTGTCAACGTCTCCCAATATCGTTTAATAACAGAATCCACAGATTTTAGTTGACAGTCGTTTGAGTGAGTCGATGTGAGTGTTTTTTGTGAAAATTGAAAAAATTGAGTATCGAGCTGTTATTAAATTCTTGTTTTTGAAAGGCAATACGACTACGCAAATCAAAAATGAGTTGGACTCTGTGTAGGGGGACTCTGCACCATCATTTAACACAGTGAAATTTTGGGCAGCTGAATTTAAACGTAGCCGGTCAACGTCCTCGCCACACTGAAAGCATCGGTTCCCGCTAGATCACCGCAATCAAGTACGTAGGTGGGTGACCACATGGGAACTCAGTACTCCGCGTGCTGTTGACAAAAAACGCGCCACATGGGCATAGTACCCCGGCGTTAAAATCCCGGACCCTACAAATTAATTTGTATCGTTCCCTTGATAATAATAATAATAATAAACGTGGCCGTAACAGCTTGGGAGATAATGAACGTTCGGGACGTCAAAAAACTGCAACCACTGACGATAACATTGCTACAGTTCACCAAATGGTGTTAAACGACCGCCGAATTAAAGTGAGAGAGATAGTAGAGATTATGAAAATGTCCAAAGAACGTGTTTGTTACATATTAAATCAAGATTTGGGCATGAGAAAGCTGTCCGCGCGTTGGGTGCCGCGTTTGCTTACGTTAGACCAAAAACGTGTTCGAATGAAAATTTCCAATGCTCTGTTGGCGCAGTTTAGGCGCAATAAATCCGAGTTTTGGCGCCGATTAATTACTGTAGATGAAACTTGGATACACCATTATACGCCCGAAACAAAAATTTAGTCAAAACAGTGGACTGCAAAAGGCGAGTCGGCTCCAAAGAAAGCAAAAACTGTTTTTTCGGCTGGGAAAGTGATGGGGACTGTTTTTTTTGGGATAGTAAAGTTGTTATCTTAATCGATTATCTTCAAAAAGGGAAATCCATTACAGGAGCATACTACGCATCATTACTTGCCAAGCTGAAGGCAGAAATTCCGGAAAAACGACCACATTTGCAGAAAAAGAAAATCCTGTTTCACCAAAACAACGCGCCGCGCCGTCTCACACCTCGGAGGACAGTGATTCTCGTCAAATGAGGAGGCAATCTCCTTCGTGAACAATTATTTTGCAGAGAAAAACGCCAAGTACTATTTGGACGGGTTAGAGAGATGGGAGCGTCGCTGGGAGAAGTGTGTAGAGTTACAAGGAGACTATGTAGAAAAATAAAAAAAAAAAATTTGAGAAAAAATATCTTGTAGCATTGTTCGGTTGGAAACTTTTCAGGCAACACTCGTATATGTAAATCCCAACGAAGGGAAACTCTTTTAGGGAGCTGTCGAAGGATGACGATGACTCATTATCAGAGCACGAGGAAGACGAGGAAGCTCAACTAAATAAACTCATTAAAGAGCTTGTAGAAGAAAAACAGAAGTTGCAACTGTGTTAAAGGCAACCACAAAAACAGCAGAACCAAAATAATAAACAGCCACAACAACAATAGAAACAGCAACAAGAGCAAAACCAGCAGAAACCAGAGCAGCAACAACAACAGCCGCGGCAGCAACATGGACAACAACAGCAACAACAGCAGATGCAATTTCAGCCAAAGAAGGATAAAATTCCTTTCCTTCCATTTTAAAAACTAAGAATTTTTATGTGAAATGGTTAAGTTCTAACAAGAACATGTATGGTATGATGTGTGATAAGATTGAGGTGTATAAGGTTCGCAACGCCCTAGAAAAAGCGGAGACGGTGTACTTCACTTATACCCCGAAGGGTGGAAAATTACAGGCAGTGCTGTTAAAACCCATCGACCCAACAATAAGCATTGACGGACTTGAATCGGAGCTGAAGATGTTTGAGAACGATGACCTGAAATTTGTGGGTGTCAAGTCTTTTTCCACGACAGTGGCAAAGAGTGGTCACCGAAAATTACCATTCTTCTTAGTTCAGCTAACGTCAAACAGCAAAATTAATAGTCTGCGAAATATTAAATTTCTGTACTACTACGGTGTAAGTTGGGAGAAATTAAAAAGTGTTGATCACGTACTGCACGCTGCAGCTAATTTCAATATGCAGTTTAGATGTGTTAAGTGTCGTAAGGACCACAGAAATGGAGAATGTCCTAAGGTAATGATAGGGTAAGGGATAGGAGTCAACCGTTTTGTGTGCTCTGCAGGAACTCTGGATATCCGGTGAATTTGAGGGGTTGTCCTAGATTGTAGGAGCTGAAAAAAAAGTTCAAGCTCAAAAACAGTTTTTTCTAATTTTGCGGCACCCAAAATATATATACAACCAATACGCCAAATGTACCTGAAAAAGCATAGGAAGCGGATCTGGACTTGAAAGTGATTCTTCTGCCCTTGCACGGAAAATCGATCATTTTCAAAAATAGTTAAATGAACAAGCAGCTGGAGTTGACGTCGTCTATTCGACCCTGTTTGACAAGTCTGGCGCGCTGAATGTGTAGTACGTTGAATGAAGTAAATTTAAAGATCCTTGCGTTGAACGTTAACTCACTAGTCGGGATCAAAAGAAGAACCAACCAGTATAAATTATTGTTAAGCGGAAGCCCAGGTTCCAGGTGTTAAAAGCTTGCATTATATATTCGCGTGAAGAGTGTATGTGGAGTCACTTCCCGCACCTGAAGCATTTCTTTCCACTCAGTTTATTACCGAACTAAAATTACTTTTTCATTTCCCCCAGCTTGAATCTGAGGAAAATTTATACTTTCTGGCCGGAGATCTTAACACTAGACATGTGGCATAGGGACATAATCCATTTAATACTAGCGAAACCTGTTGCGCAATTGGTGGCGTCAAAATATGATTGAGTACAAACTTGATTTGTACGCCACGGATATCCCGTCCTTTCCATCAGGAGGTTCTTTTTTGGACTTAGAGCTGATAGATACCATAATACAACTAATGAACGGAGACGGACAAAACCGGAACTGTTTGCGAGCTATTGAGTACGAAAGAAACCACTACGGACTCGCCGCCACAATAGAGCAGTAGGACCATGAGTTCTCGCCTGATTATCGTAGGACACTGTGGTCTCGCTTCTCGAGGATTTTAAAATGTAATTTTCGTTACGACAAATAGAAACCTGGTAAACGACGAGATTGCCCTACATTTATTAGAAATGCACAATGTTATCAATCAAACAATGGAGTGAACTATTCCTCAGGTAGAACGCTCAGACGCCAACCTGGCTGACAAGCTTAGAACCCCAACAATTAACGCACTATATACACACAAAAGCAAACTACTCTCGTGGCTTAAACAGCTGCACAAGCAGTGTACTGACAGAAACAACTTGGAAATTAGGGCATTGAAGTCATTGATCAAAAGCCTCAAACAATTAATACAAGAAACTTACAAAAAATCTGTAAGTCTGTAGATACTGGAGCAACGAGATTCTGGGTATAAAATCCATTAGTCCGAATATGTTCAGGGTGAAAGATCACAATGACATTCAGTGTAACCGAATTCTACAAACGGCAGAAAACAGACAGATACCCGTATTACTGACTATTGGTATAAGTCCAGAAAGTCCCGAAGATGGCGATGGTCTTTTTATGGTCGAAGATCCACAGGAAAAGGTGGATTTACTGGAAGCTTTTTTCGAGGCCGAATGATCCAGCTCACCGTAATCACGACATTGAGAATAGAACCTATATGGACCACTTATATCTGCGTGCTGAATTTCAAAATTGGCTATCTGAGAATAATGGATTTATGATATTCAATGAAATAGATGGCGCAAACGTTACCAACGCCGCACCGATGGATGAGCTATTGCTAATTTGTTCGTGCGGAAAGATGAGTTCCTGTGCATCTTGGACGCACTGAAAAACAGAAAATGGTTTGGGATCGACGGAATCTCAAACATCGTATTGAGACACCTGTCTTTGAAGCAGTGGGTATTTTTACTACGTTATTTAACAATGCGCTGAATAACGCATATTGGAAAGTAGCGCTGGTAAACCGTATCTCGAATAGGGACAAAGTTCGGGCTAACCCTGCAAATCTTCGGTCAATTAGCTTACTTCCGAACATTAGCAAGGTATTTGGGAAGGTAGTCAATAGGGATCTGTTGAAGTGGGCGGAGGATAACAATATAATCCAGGGCAATCAGTTTGGTTTTAGAGCGAGGTATGACACTATTCATACAGCGTCAAAATTGTTCTCAATGGACCAAATGCAAGAACCAAGGTACAATTGCCTGCCTGATTGACTTCAAGTAGGCCTTCGATACCGTATGGTTCGAAGGGCTTTTCTATAAGTTGAATAGACTGAGCATGCCTAAACGTCTGCTATATATGATTTACAACATGCTTGTGGGTAGGGAGTTCATTGTCAAATATGGTAACGCAATTCCAAGAAAACTATTTGACCCTAAAAATGGCTTACAACATGGAGCGGTAATTTCCTCGGTACTGTTTAACATATACATGAGTGATCTGGTGGTTTCCCTCAACTACGCTATAGTGTATGCAGACGATTTAGTGGCGTACAGACCAGGTCCAAAAATCTAGGCCATAAATACTCATCTGCAATATCAAAAAACCGGAAACAATATTGTCTAGAACTCCTTGGGATACCAGAAATCATTGGCGAAATTTGGCCGTCATTGGAAAACACGGACTGCCATTGGCAGTGAGAAACGTAATTAGATACTTTGGTGTCTGGCTCGATCAGTATTTATATTTTGACAAACATATAAATGCTTGTTTAGATGGAGCCAAGAAGGCCTTAGCTCTAACAAGAAAACTGTTTCACAGCAGTCAACTTGACTCGAGGGTGAAAATAAAATTTTACGTGGCCCTAATCCGGCCAATCATCGCTTATGGTTATCTCATGCGGCTCAACGTAGCGCCGTATTATATGGAAAGCAGCTCATCTACGACGGGTAGGACATCAATGCTCAGAAGCTCTTCCGTTTTATTTCTGCGAAGGGTGCAGAGACCTGACCGATACTGAAAAACAGCAGACGCGAGTTTTGGTGGCTTAGAGAAGAGGAGAGGATCGATATGCTCTCCTAAGCCGGTGCGTTACTATTGTAACACACTTTTGCTAGTTTTAAGTTCGATTTAGGTTAGTTGAGGAGTTTTCGCAGAAAGGCTGGACTCGTTGACATGAGGCAGCGCTTCTGGGAAATGACCAGTGCTTCATGGTATCTGTTAAGTGTCAGTAGTGCGTGTGCACGATGTTGATGAATTCCGGGTGATCCCTTGAGCCAAGAGGCAACAAGGGCCTGCCACGTTGATTTTAATTAAGTTAGGCTAAGTAGTTTAGGTAGATTAAGTAGCATAGGCAGTATTAAGTTTTAAATAAAAAGTAAAAATGATGAGAGCGAATCCAAGTTATTTTCAAAAATTAACATATCTTGGGAATTTACATATATACAAGTAAGAGTAATATACAAGCTTAATAGTAAAATAGATTTTAGGCTAAAAGGCAATAGTTTTAGATTGAGTGTTAAGCTTAGAGTGCTCGGTAAGAGTCAGTGAGCTAAATTAAGTGATTGACATTGTTAAAGTAGATTTAAGCACTTTTGTCTAGCATGTAAATTTATGGGGAGAAGGAATAAAAATGAATTTGAAAAAAATAGCAACTATGCTGTCTGCTGTCGGTAAAGCGAAATTCAAACACACAGCCGTTATTCATGAATGGCACTTGCATCGTCAAAACTGAAAAACTTTCCGTTCTTGTTATGTGCGTCAATGAAAACTTAGGTTGGAACGACCACATATTTTATGCCGCCAGGGGTTTTCTCTTGCTAGAAAATTTAGGGCATTTATTTGTCCATGGTTAGGGTACAAAGCCCAAATCTGTTCAGGTGATCCTTGGATCCCTCTGCAGTTGCTGGATGGGGTTGTAAACCGAGCCGAAAATTTCATATATGCGCTTATATTGCAACGGGCAAATGACATCCTCGTTCTCATGCTACTTCTACCACCAGTCCTCTTTCAAACCATCAACCGGAGTATCCGTCTAGCTAAGAATGCTCTTCAGTTTACCCCCAAGATCATTTTCGAACGTACTCTAAAATATCGTTCTTGTTTTCTAAGCTTATGGAATGCCCTACCGAGCTCTTTGTTTCCTATCCATTATGACCAGCATACATTCAAAACCAACGTCTATCGGAATGTCCCTTTCGTTCCTCCTTTATCTTCTCCGTCCACCCCAATTACAAAAAAAAAAAGTTTTGTCCATTGCAGCAATACTGCACAAATTGATGACAGTTCTTACATTTCAAAATTGCGAATCACAAGTTTTAAACGTACAGGTACACCGATAAATCCTATATGACAAAAGTTTACATATTTTTGCGTCATCCCATTCTGATGGCGGCTGCCCCTACAGGACCCTTTTTATATTCCCTCATCCTGACAAAAGAATAATTTATTGTTATTCTGTTTATGCAATATTTTTTCCTGTTTCTATTTGTTTCTTTCTGTTTCCTTAGCCCTCCTGTCCTAGACAAGTCGATGTGGGTACGAAATGTGGGGATGGAGAAAAACAAAAAAAAAACAAGAAGAAAAAAACCCATTTTGATCGTTAGCCTGTAACATTGGTAATAACAAGACCGAGCATTGGAACTGAACCCAGACAAGGGGTACATAACCTATCCCCATACCCTGGCGTCGTAGTCGTCGACATGCTCGTCGACACACCGCCTGGGTTGCTAATTTATTTGGCATGAGGTTCTGTTTGATTTGTTCGATTGCCTAGGGGCAAGTTGCTGTTGCTGATGCTTTTTTGCGCCTTGTTTCTCTCATGATGAAAGTGTCCTTTTTCTTTGCCTTTTCTTCTAACCATGGTTTGATGGATTTTTTTTTTGTTGGATCCGATTTTCTGAAGAGACTATTTCACCATTTTTTTTGGGCCTGCTTTTGGTTCCTTGTTTCATCAGGAATTCCAAGGGAGTAGGCAATTTTTGCGGGCATTATACAATTTCAGAAGAAATTAAAATTCTGTGCGGATTTTCGACATTTTGCTAATTTTTGTTACTTTGCGCTGTGTTCGTTTTCTCTTTCCGTTTTATTGCACTGGTTATCTCTTACTTCCTATCAGAGTCTTTAAGGACGGTGATTTATTTCTCCATTTTTTCTTCTTTTTGGAGTGTATGCTCGAATGAATACGAGGGACGAACGTTTTGAGATGAAAAGGATCTAAGATAAGGTGGACATAGGCAAAAGTGGATATGAGAGAGGGAATCTATTTGGAATCAAAAAAGTCAATTAAACTGGACAAACGTGCCGTAGTCACTAGTTGGTTAAACTTAAAATTGTTGGTAGTTAAAATCAAGGTAGGCCTTCAGTTGGAAACAGGTACAAAAAGCTGGAAAAATTCTCTATGTTACTTACATGTTACGCAATTTTGGTGAATACATACATAGATATGATATTATATATGACATATAAGATATGGTATTACCTACGAGACATGAGGTAGATAGAGTAAAAGAACAAGAAGGGAACCCGCTTCCAATTAATAAAGAAGCCATCCCCCACTCCCCGCATAGAAGAGCTTAGTTCAGCTATCATGGATCTGAAGGACAACAAAGCCGCTAGCACCGGAGATTCGTTTTTCAAACATGGATAGTGCATGCACCAGATCATCAACCAAGTATAGTGTGCCCCATCTTCAAGGAAGGTGGAAGGCAATCCTGCGTCTTTGAAGAACTATCGAGGCATATCCCAACATATTGTCCGAACTTCTCAAGCCCTTTTGTAGCACACTCAATAACACTTACCAGTGTGATTTCTGGTCCAGCTAAACGATGATCGACCGAGTTTTCTCACTAAAGTAAATCTTGGAAAAGCTCAACGAATTTCATTCTCTTTATCGACTTTAAAACGACATATTGTATAATATAAATCGTCTTGGGCTGTACAGGACTATTGCAGAATTAGAAATCCCCACAAAACTGATTCGGAAAACAAGCGGTGCAACGTATTATTTGGAAGCAATACCTTCGAAACGCTTGCACTTTGATATATAAAGATTCCAGTCTTGCTCTGAATTAGCTTTAAGTGACTAAGAGATTTTTGGACTCTAATTGTCAACATGGGGTGGGCAATCGGCTGAAGTGTCATTTCTGGCCGGTTATGTACTTAAGGTAGCGCTACAGTCTGGGACGGACGTGGGCCTCAATCAACAAGCGTCTCCAATCAGCTCGGTCTTTAGCTAGCTGCCTCAAGTTTCACATGCTAAGTTGGTTGAATGAATCGCAGTTTTAATTTATTTCGAAGTCTTTTCGCACCGGAGCATGGATGTCTTTCCGCTCTGCATGACTCAGCAACCTCAGTCGTTGAACCTTCGATTTTCTAGCCAAGTAGATGTCGCTGTACAGCCCATGCAGTTCGTCGTTGTATCTCCTCCTCTACTGACCATCTATGCAGACGGGACCCAAAATCACCTAAAGAATTTTCCTCTCAAAGCAGCCAAGAGCACTGTCATTCATTTTTGATAAAGTCTATACCAGTGTGCCATAGTGCAGGACTGCGATGATAAAGGTATTATATAAAGCCAAAGGTCTATCTATCGAGGGTGAAGTTCTATCCGAGACGTCGATGTTGGGTGTAGTTTCTTGTTGACACTGTATACTTGGCCTTGCCCTCTTTGATCGATAAACCCATCGAGCCAATCACGTCATGTTGCTGTTCTGCGATTACGTCAATACCATCGGAGTATTCGGGTAATTGAAAGGGCTTTTGAAAGATTGTGCCTCCTGTGTTGGCCCGTGAGTTTTGCACTATTCTTCAAGAATGATGTTAAGGAAATCGCATAACCACTCATCGCTTTGTCTAAATCCTTTTTTGACATCAAAAGTCTTTTTGAGCTATTCACCGACCTTGATAGAGAGCGTGCATTTTCCATCGTCATCCTGCACAAGCGAACGAGTTCGGCAGATGTGCCAAAACTAGAAATTGCCTTGTATAGCTTGTCTCTATAGATGCTGTCATACGCCACATTAAAATCGATGAATAGGTGGTGTGTATCGATGCAGGTTTTATACAAGATCTTGCGTGCTGTAAATATTTGGTTGATGGTGGAATTTCCTGGCCTCAAGCCACATTGATTTTACAGATGAGTTGGTTTATGATCCTTACCAAGTAATCGCTAGCCACTTTGAAGGGCTCGGCAGTCAGGCTGTCTACTCCAAGAGTTTTGTTGAACTTATGCTTATCTTC
The DNA here is from genome assembly GCA_963966105.1 of Volucella zonaria. Classification (NCBI taxonomy): domain Eukaryota; kingdom Metazoa; phylum Arthropoda; class Insecta; order Diptera; family Syrphidae; genus Volucella; species Volucella zonaria. Next base: position 50,521,354 of record OZ014530.1, read on the forward strand.
ACTTCATCCAGATCGGGTGGGTGGAATTGTTGGTTTCCATCGTCCGGGTTGAAAGGTATTTGGTTCATCATCGCCATTATACATATAATTTACAGACTGGGATTTTACAACTATGTTTCCTTGTTCATCTGCACAGGCTCCGGTTCGGGGTTTGTGTCCGCTGTTACCTTTTGATAAAACTTCCTTATCTCATTCCTAGAGTAGCATCTCTGAATTCCCTCGACCGCACGCTTTCCTTGCTCCTTCTTTTGACTCCGGAGAAGACGGTGTTCTTGCGCCTTCTTCTGCTCGTAGAGGTCGGGAGCAGCTCTAGTCCTTCATTGCAACCCCACTTTGTATGCATCTTGCTTAGCTGCATGAGCTTGTCCGCGCCCATCGTCATACCAGGGGTTTTGATGTGGTGGTCTAATGATACCTACTACATCAGATGCGTCATCTCTAATCACTTTTTGGCAATGTTGCCACTGACCTTTGATACTTGATGCTGGTGGCATAGTACCTCTTAAGAAATGACTCAGCCGAATTAAGATTTGGCGATCTCCTGCGGTTATAGCCGTCCGACGTCAAACTTCCTCACAGAATTAACTCACCTTTGCGGTGTCCAAGGTATTTGGAACGGCACCTTGCCTACAGCAATGTAGTGGTTCGAGCTGATGTTGTCCCCTCGGAACGTTTGGACATCCATAGTAATGCTAGAGTGCCTTGCATCGATCGCAATCAGATCAATCTTGTTGTCGGTTGATTAGTCAAGAGTTCTCCAAATCCTCTTATGAGTATCGAAATGCGGGAACCGCGTACTAGTTACGACAATGATACCCCCCGCCACAAAGTACATTAGCCTGAATCTGTTATCGGAGGTGGTGTTGTCCAGACTATGCCTTCCGACAGTACTACTAAAGATGCGCTCTCTTCCCAGTTTTGCATTAATGTCGCCGAAGATAATTTTCATATCATAACTAGGGCACTGCTCATAAGTCTTTTCCAAAACCTCGTAGAAGCCATCTTTGGTGTCGTCATCTTTCTCCACTGTGAGGGCGTCCACGCCCTTAACACGGATTGTTATTAGACGCTCGTTAGCATTCTGGTAACTCAAGACTTCTTACCTAAGTCTGCCTCTAACAACAAATCCGCAACCAAATAGGCGCTGCTTTTGTCGTCGATAACAGTCGCCATAGTAGATGCCGCAGTTTTTCATTTTTATATTTCCATTATAGATACCCGTTCGGGGATGTGAGCGTTTCCGTTGGTCCACGAAGGGCTCATCCGTCACCATCTCCTTTCCAAGACTCTGACTTAATCTCTGAAATCCTTACCGACCTGAGCTTCAAATATGTCAGATTCCGTTGATTCCGTTGATTCCGTTGATCCATCCGCTGTCCCGTTCATAGTGCTGCTAATTTTGTCTGCTGGTCAGCACTCGTGATTATAAGTTTGTCAAGCTGACTCCGGATGGACATCAACTAGTACCGGATGCTTACCACTTGGAGGTAAAATAAGCACAATTGATATGTAGAAACAGTTACAACACTGGACATCGCCAAGTTACGAGTACATCTCTCACTGCCTACACTATTTCTACAGCACTCAACCGCTTTGGCTGGCCATGTGAACAAAAAACATTTGGTGAAGACTCAGTTCAGCTTCAACGGTCTTACACTCTCTGGGATTAGGTTAAGCCCAGCTTTCAATAAGTTCGGATACTGCCACTTACTCTTTGGTGGTGGTGGTAGGACCAAATCATAGGAAAAATAAGCTGACGCAACGACGAATCTGCGACCTTATCCGTTTGTTTCATAGTTTTTCTTGAAGCAACTATATCTTGGTTGCAAAATTACCCAAGTTTAGTTGGTGAGAGTGTGTTTGCGCATTACCGATACAGCTGTCACTGGCGGCTAGGACATGAATATCGAATTCGCCGGGGTCAATCAAATGTTACAAACTTTATGTAGATATTTCATATTTCTTATTTTTTTATTATTTTAATCTTTGGATGAGTAATAAATTCGATACAAGAAAAGATCGTTGCAAGGCAAATGCATGTAGAATCCAAGCTTGTTTAAAAGAGAACAACTATCAATAAAGTGCATGTTTGGAGGTGCTGGAGCAGATGCGATTGTGTTGTTTAAAGTGACATAAAGAACCTTGGTGCTGCTCCGGAATTATACTAGACAAAAGCTATTTACCCAAGAAGAACAAGGAGGAAGAAACTTCAACAAGCAGCAGCAATAGCAGCCAAATCAAAGACGAACAATCGCTGTTTTACCAAAATTGCAATTGGATCCAACGAAATCCGCGACTCTTTCGAGCCATATTCCTTACAACATCTATGCTAGCGTTCTTCTCAAAGCCATTGTACGACGCTTTTATTTCAGAGCTTTTGCCGGGAACATCAAAAATACCTGCACATCGTCATTAATCCCATAATTGATACAAAAACAAATAGAATCAGTTCGAAAAGCCAAATAGGGGATGAGTAATTATCCAATTCTTCTAGAAAAATGTGCTGAAAGTGCCACAGTTTATGCAACTTGTGTAACACTTGAATTGAACATCGCGCATAATACTTGTGAGAAGGAATTCCATTTGTTTAAAGAATGTCTACAAAAAGAAGCAAAACAAATGAAAACTAAAATATAAACGCGAGAAGGATTCCAGAGGAGCCAATTTTTTATTTTTTTTTAATCAATAACAAAATGAAGATTAAGGAATATTTAAATAAGATATCATTCAATCAGCATCTTCTTGCATCGATTGTTATACGACTATTGCTGGTTGTTTATGGAGAGATGCACGATAAAAAATCGGAAGTGCCCTACGCAGACATCGATTATAAGGTGGTTACCGACGGTGCAAGACATATACTCGAAGGAGATTCGCCTTTTCTTCGCCACACGTATCGCAACAGTCCATTGTTGGCATTTTTTCAGATTCCGTCTGTCATCCTCTTACCAGTCTTTAGATAAATCCATTCATCTAACAATATTCATTGTTCGGCATATTCGTCGCTATCCTCATCTATCGAATTGTGTCGAATGAATTGCAATTGCAGTATAAAAAGGCAGTACTATCACTACACAGACAATACGGGAAGAAACCGCACTCAAAGTCCCTCCCAGACAATCGTAATCGACCAGAAGAACTGGCCGAATGGTCGGCTCCTTTGTGGCTCCTTTATGGCTCTACAATCCACTGAGGCAGCAGTGACTCATTTTCCAGTTTTTTCGTCAGTCTTACCATCTACTACATCACAATGTCGCAAAAGTCAAAATGTATTCCATTCCTTGCTGGTCTAAATCATGCCATTGCTGTACACATGCGACTCTTTCTATTTTTGTTTAAGCGAGAGGCTCACAACAAATGTGTTGACCTTTCTCAAACAAATTTTCATGCCGAGCATACAACAGATTTGTCTTGTTTTGGGAACTATTGTCTTACAGGATATTTCTATTATCTCTATGGATGGCAGTATATTTACGAAGCCTATCTTTATCATTTCGTACGAAAAGACGCTCGACATAATTTCTCACTGTATTTGCTTATGCAGTACTTGTCTGGCAATGTAGCCACTTCTGTGATTGAGAAAATTCTCTTTTGTTGATGTTGTATTTGACATTCAGCTTTGGGCAGTTTCGGCAAACGCTTCCGTTCTGTATTTTTGCACAAACCTTCGTAGCTGTTACTTATAATTTTGTTGTCACGTCACAGTATTTCGTGTGGTACATTGCCTTGCTGCCGCTTTGTGTAAATAATTTACAAACAATGCCCCTTAGGACTGTGGCAATTTACTTCATAATTTGGTTATTGGGCCAAGGACTGTGGCTGTTACCAGCCAATTTATTGGAGTTCAAGATATGGAACACATTCAATTGGATCCGTGGCCAAGCTGTATTCTTCTTTCTGGTTAACATATTTCTGATAAGCAGACTCATCAAGTACTATAGTTTTACCTCATTCAAAATAAATTATAAAAAGCTATCCTAGACTGTTGAATTTTGTAAATGATTATCGTGAAATACAATTATTCGGCACATGTGGACAAGTTTCTTGATTCTTGCCTTCCTCGTGAGAACAGATTTTCCACTGTCCAACGCATCAATACATTTTTCCATTTTCATGGCCCGGAACTCAGAAGATGGCACGAACTAGTTTTATTGACCAGAATAACTCAACAATTTTAGTTTTCAGGGAAAGTTTCGGCACAGACTTGCTTAGTCATTCAAGCGTTTGCTGCATTGAGCTTTCATTTTTCCGTTTGAACGTTGGTATTCGTAGCTAGCTCACATAATTGACTAAAGCCTTACTATGCTCCCACAACACGACAAGCAAACTACCATAATAGAGGATTAGTAAACAGAAAATAAACATTATTGAAGAAGTACCAGCTCCAAACTACTCATTGTCCTCTTTTTAACCAGCCTTTGTATTTTACGGCAAGAAAAACAAAAGCAAAAAAATAAACTTTGTGCTGTTTAAAATTTAAAATTTCAATGTACCGACAAAATCCCGAAGGCTTATTCAAACGAAGCCGGTAGGAATGCATGGATGTGTGGGCTTAGAGATACATTACTGCTTTCTAATGAGTTCCATGGATTAAGTCTCACCCGGAATACAGCTCATATTAAATCAATTTAAAAGGCTTTTGGGCGATTTCTCCTTCCGGAGCTTGAGGCATTTCTGGCCTCCAGATAAAATTGCCATTTGTACATGAGGACGAGTACTCAAAAGCATCGAACTAACGAATCCATACATTCTGCTCATATACTCGCATCTCTCTTGAATTATAATTCAATTGTATCGAACAAATGTAAATTGAGTTCAAAAACTATAACAATAAATAATTGCATTATGTGTTTGCAAACAGGATAATGCTTATAATTCAATAATGTGTGCGTGTGAGTGAGTGTGCTAGAACGGAAGGTGTTCATCCTCACTATACAGATAGTTCGATGTTGTTTGGAGCCATTCAGGTACCTATTCCCATTCCTGTATATTCTTCTTTAGATATATGATTCGATCGATTAAATATGTAAAATAGATAATGTTTGAAGAAGAATAAGGGAAAGGAGATACTTTTACTTTAGACTTAGGCGAGAGGGATTAGAACCTCAGGAAGAACATCTATATCGATTTACTGCTGTTGTTTGGTATATCTTACCCTAGTAAATATCGTAAGAATTAAAGCCAGTTTGAAATACACACTTCTGTGGAAATTAGATTTGAACCCCAGCAGTGTGCTGGAGATGGACATCGATACTGAGGTGGATGTATCTTATAATTAAAATCAAATAAACACTGTGGTAGAAACCTGCTTTAAAGATACATGCTCTACTTAGGCTTCAATTTATTGCAGCTCACGTCACTGAATTCAAAATAATTGTGTGGTACGTAGATATAATTGAATTTATGCATATCTATGAGAAATGATGCTTAAAATAAATCTATCGGGGAAGCCTGGAGGGAATATATTTGTAAATGGTAATTGGTTATAAGGTAAGAGTCTGATTGCCGAAATTAGCATCCTAAACTGAATGGGGAGAGTAATAAACCTATAAGCCGCCCTGTAAAAAAATCAATGAAAAGGAATTCCTTCAAGAAGAATCTACATGCGATCTTGATTTCAAGAAGCAAATAAAGAAAGGAACTCATGTAATACCAATAATTGTGCCCCAACATCTCCTATAAGAGCATAGATAAATCAGAATTCGTCCAATTAGAAAACGTTCATAGCTAACTTAATAGGTCAAATACGCGAAAATACGGATTCGAAATCATGGAGGCATATCAGATCAGCAGAGAACCTGGCAGATTGTGCATCAACGCAATGCATAAAGCCAATTATAACTTAAACATCATCCTTTTTGATATAGAGGACGGTTATGGCTTCAAAGTAGCATGGTTCATTGGTCTGTACTTCTCGAAGTGCAACAGTCTCGCAAACAGAAGTCCCAATGTCAACAGCTGCGAGTGATAACATATAGGGTGACTAGATAACATTGATACTTTCTCCAATTGTTATGTTTCAGCAGCTGTTAAAGTTACCAATGACATCCAGCTGTCAAAATATGCAGTCAGGTTTGCCATTTTACCGTGCATCGTTTTACGCTTGCCGGACGTGCGGAAATTATTAAAAAATATTATCAAAATTCTGGCCCAGTCATAACATGGCTTCAGTGTGCAAGCAATTCACCGCACCGTGGAAGAGTTTGAGCGTGAGTACACTCTTTTGGATCTTAAGCTACCAACCCGACAGAGATTTATGCGAAATGAAGAAAACATAGCGGCCGTTGTGGCCAATATCGAAGAAGACTCAGAAATGTCGATTCGGGACCGATCAGCTGATTTGGGCATCGCCAGAGAGTCAACCCAGCTTATTTTGCAGTTGGATTTGGGCCTAAATCCGTATAAGATTGTGCTGATGCAAGAATTGAAGCCGGACGATCAAAAACAAGTCTGTGAGTTCGTTACTTTTGCGCTGGGAATGTTGGCCAGAGATCCGGATTTTGGTCAAAAAATCATCTTCTCGCACGAGGCCCTTTTATGACCCAGAGACTATGTCAGCAACAAAAATTACCGTTATTGGAGCGAACACTATCCACAAGTGTTCGGCCAAGCATGAATGCATCCACATGGATTTACTGTCTGGTGCGGTTTATAGCATGGCGGCATCATCGGACCTTATTTCTTTCGAAATGAGGAAGGTAACACCGTTACCGTCAATGGTCTCAGGTATAGAGCGATGTTAATCGACTTTCTGTAATCTGAGCTAAGCTCGACAACATCCATACATCCGAGCTTTGGTTCCAACAAGACGGCGTTACATGCCACACAGGCGACGCAACGCTCGAAGTTGCGAAGGAGAAATTTGTCGACTGGTTTTTCTCAAGGCGAGCGTTTATCAGTTAGCCGCCGCGTTTAACACCACTCAATTATTTTCTCTGGGGCTACGTAAAGTCTTTAGTGTACGCTAAAAAGCCAATCATTTTGGACGAGCTCAAGCCCAACATTCGACACGCAATTGCCGGAATAACGTCGCATATTGGACCGACTCAACAAAATTTTGACCGACCGCCACCGTGGCCCCGGTAGCCATTTGACTGATGTGCTATTCCACACATACGAGTAATAGTATGAACGTAGCTTCAAAATAAAGCCAGAACCAATTTTATAACTCACACTGTTACTTTATTTGAATTTCTTTTCCTATCGTTCTTGTATGCTTATTAAATGGTTTTCATCGTACACCGGCTTGATTAGAGCTTTAGCATACTGCAAACGATTTGCAAATAATTCTATGCTACGAAAAATAAATAAAAAGACCGGAGCTTTGGCTGCAGAAGAACTTGAAGATGCTGAAAGATCCATAATTCGTCTTATTCAGCGGAAGAAGAAATAATGTGCTTGCAAAAATGAAACAGCGGCTGTAGGGACTAAAATTATTTCACTAACACCGAGCTCCGATACAAATTGTCTTTTAGTATATTAGTAGGAGGCAGACTTCAAAATTCAAACTTGTTAGAAAGGCAAAACGGTCCGTGTGTACACATGTACATGTATTGCTAAGAACAAATAGTTTCATCAAATTACTTGTTGAACACGTATGTAAGAAAACACTTCATGGAGGAATCCAGCTAACATTAGCAACACTTTCATTCTGGATTCTTCAGGCAAAATCTGTCGTACGTCAATTCATTCCTAATTGCGTATGGTGTCATCGTTTCAGCACAAATGGTTCTTAACATTATGAGAATGTTAACCGCTGCGAGAGTAACATCGTCGAGGCTGTTTACCCATACAACAACGTCAACAAAGGGCTGCATCAGAGTATTCATATGTCTAGCGACAAAAGCTATCCATCTTGAGCTTGTTAGTGACATCACATTTCACGAATTTATAACGTCTCTAGAAGAGGATTCTCCGCACATTTCTATAGTGACTTCCGAACTACGTTTGCCTGAGCAAACTAGGAAGTACAAGAGACTTTCAAGAATGTTATCATTCAATGTAATAACGATGTTGCAGATAAACTACTCTTAAATGGTGTACAGTAGCAATTAATTCCACCAGCTATTCTACTTTTCGAAGGCAACATCAAGACACAAATCAAAGCCTATATTAATTCCCATGCATCGATTCCAATAAGTAATGCCCTATATTAGCAACTGTGCATTTTCTAGTGCGCTCAGTACGAAATGCGTTACCTGTCGTCAGACTAGATGATGAGCGAAATTAGTCACAAATTCAAAAAATGATGCAAGATTTCTGGCGAATACGGTCATCATATCTTGCCCAACTCCTATCGAGGTCGAAGTAGAAATATCAGGAACAAGATGTTTCCATAGGAAATTTAAAGACGATACTCTTTGTTAATCAGATTTTAACTGGCCTCCCTTTACTTCAACTTATCTCTCTCAATAGTACCCCACTTAATCTTAGGTCTGTTCCCCTCTTTCGCCTCAATCTTCACCGAACAAATTAAGGACACCTTGAACCAATGTCTAGAATGCTACGGGAAGTCCAGGATCTCCATCCTCTCTTCGACTTCCAACTCAACAAGCTGTCCCTAAAAATGTTCTTTACGCCTCTCGTCCCATTCCTCCCACCCACCGATTTAATTACAGCTTTAATTTAAGCGTGCTTGTAATAAGCTGTAATAAACTTGTCCGGGGATGATCCGGGCCTCAAATCAAATCAAATCAAATCATTCTTTTTGCTGCTTTGTTGAGTTCGGCTTCGGAAAATCTGCTAATTACTATCCGTGCGCGACAGTCGAAGTTATAGTACGGAAATTCATAATTTAGTAAGTCGTTAAAGTACTGTTTGCATTTGCTACGCATTTGGTTAGTAAGTTTCCTTGGTCATACCAATATATTTCGGCGATTGAATCTTCTTTTTTTTTTCTTCATTGCACCCACAATCTTAAAAATGTTACGTCGTTTTCCAGTGATTCGACGTTGCATTTCTTCTACTGACTAAAGGTTCTGAAGATACCTACGTCTTCTGATTCCCGATACAATGCCTCTACTGCTATCGCACGTGCTCTTGCTGCCGTCTCTCTTTTGCAACATTCGTAGTCTAACCCAAGACGGGCCTTATAGGTTTCGATATTTCCACCACCGTTAATCCATGCTTCAAAGACTTCCCGAGCTGATTTTCCTCACCAATCTTGCATTTTTCTTCGAATACGTTCCACATACCTTATGCGCTTAGTTTACCTACTTTAATTCGTAAATTTCGTGCCCAGATCAGGCCTCTTTCCGTGTGCTAATTTATTTTTCCTCCTGGATGTTCTTGGGTTTGGTGCCGGCTTGCTAGTGGTTCGCCTACGATTACTTTAGGATCTTTTACCCACCGTTTCGCGTAATTGGAGCGCACTCGTTCGTGATCGTCTATCTGCATTCGATGCCCGTTGCAGCAATATGTTATCAAGTATCGTTCTTGCTTAACAAGTAGCATGATTATTTTGTCCACTCCCATAACCCCTACAATAATTGATCGCCAGCAGCACCTCCAATTCAACTAGATCCAACAAATTTGATGAAACAATCACTTATTCTGGTTTATATCTAAAATGCTTTTTAAGATTGATAGTCGCGTCAGTTAAGTCGAGTGTGACATCGTAAAATGTTCAAATGAGTGCTTCAAGGAGCCAACCAAATGATGTCATACATGCACTTCCATGTAGTACTTTAAAGGTCACTACCCTCCAGCTTTCGGAAAGTACCATCACTAGTCCTAACTAGCAGGCAGTCAAATACACATATCTCCAGAACTGTAGGACACAAATTAATCGTCTAACTTGTCAGGCATGCAAAATTCAAAAGACTCTACAGACTGGGTAAATTGTCAGTGCGGTAAACATAGCTAAAACCCATCAAGAATTCAGGGATATTAAAAAATATATGCAACCGAGTCAAGCCAACCATCGTCCCATACCTAGTAGTTACTAGTATCTGCTGCCGCGAGCCATATGTCTTAAACGCTATAGTGGCGCTTCAATCGCAGTAAACAAACCCTCTGTTGTCATTGTGTCCTTGTCGTTGTCAGTTGAAATGAAAATTGTTTTGGTAGGACAGAGGGGTTTACTTGGGCAAAAAGTAGACTGAGGTTGAGTGGACAGGGAAAATCCTTCACCATTTACCTTGAGCTTCTAAATTAAATTCTCTTAATCGACAGACACGAGAATACCTACAGCAGGCAAGAAAGGAATGTCCAGTCTGCGACAAAGGACATGCAGTCGACTCAATTCATCTACGGACAAGTCAACGGAAGTGATGCATGCTCGTCCTCGTACTCGTACATGAGTTGTTTCTTTTGTCATTCCTACCAATGGCCGTTGACGTCGTCGTCGTCATCATCATCGTTATCATTGTCGTCACCAGCTGTACTACCACCCCAATGTTCAATGTCCGCCGTTCCGTCATCGTTGACTTGGCAACGTTAAAAAGGCAAAAACTCTTGTCATGCCGAGGCCGAAGGGGACGGTGCAAGAAGCCAGATCTCTCTTTTCGGTATTTACAGTGTTGTTGAAGAAAAATGTTTGCAAATGGTAGACAAACAGAGAAACCAAGAATCGCAGGATTGTTGTTTATCGGTGCAACAAGACTACTATGGGCATTGAGATGCGGATGGTAGTGACTCGTTTCGATGGTCCTTCTGGGTGAGCTGTGGAATTTAAAAAAAAAAAAGTAAAATTCAAAGAGCTACAAAGCCTGTTCGAAGCAATTATGAGACAAGGAAACGACGTGACGGAGAAGGGTCTGCTCGTTGTACGTAATCAATAATTGCGTGCTTTTGTATCTGCCATACTGCACTGTACGGGTAGATGTGAGACAAAGGCAAAGAAGTCGACACTATGTGGCAAAGAAACTAGAGTCTTGGGAGACTCCAGTGATATCAATCCTTTTATGTCATGGATACATGACTGACAATGCCTTGTCGACCCTAGATGATGCATGTATGCTATAGTACAACAACATGATGAAGAAGTTACCCGACAATGAAAAGCTAAGTGGAACGTGAAAAGTGTGATCACTTTACTTCGGTCTTTAATTGGGAAATACCTCAAATAGATACACATGTGTCTCCCACTTTTTTGTCGATGCCACCCAAATTGACGGCTTGTTGTTAATGAGGTCGATGGTATATGGAGCTGTTGGATGATTCTGAAAAACTGAACCTTGGAACACTTGAAGTATCCATTAGGTGTGACTTAATTTGTAATCATTTTTATTATTGAAAGTGTCGGACTTTGAGAAGGCAACTAGTAGTCTCCACTGTCGTCTTGCAAAAAACAAACAAATTCCATAGTGCCCCATTAAGTAGCCTACAATCTTTCCTGCTTAGGAACAGAAAAAATGTCACTGGCCTCTGAGAGTTGTTGGGTATCATTCGTTTTATCAAATGCGCTCACAAGAAGTCAACTGTCATCGTAACCCTAACTTATGACACACGCTATCCTATCTCAGATTTGGATCCTGAAAGGTCCCTGTTTGTTTTTCTTTTCTTTATTTCATTTCTCGCGAACCCATTATGACTCAGGATTCAGAAAAGACTTAGTGAATTCAGTATTCTGGGTGTGTTCAGAAAAGCCTTGCACTCTCAAAATATTATAGCTGGCAAGTGGTAAGAAGTGCTGTTTAGTCCCTTGTAAGCTGCTGAGGCTGAACTTTACTGCCAGAAAAGCATAAGGCCGTTAGAAGTTTTTGGGGCTTATAAAATCCAAGAAAAATCGTCGTTACCTCCGTTGAGGGCACATATTGTCATCTCTTTTAGAGCTCGATAAGCTCGACGTCTTTTTTGTAGACATTAGAGTTGTTGAAGACAAAGAGGCAACTAACATGAAACGTATCACTGAATACAGGGCCTCACCCTGCTGGTAACCCATATTCTTCTTGCCGTAAAGACCGAGGTGAGCAACGAATGACCCAATAACTTCCGTAACATTCTCCGTTCGTTTCATTGCCTCTGTATACAAAAGGCGAACTATAGACAAATACGGGGGAAGTAACATCTATTTACATTCACTTGGAAATGAAGTGGAAATTAATTCTTCCAAGGAGCATACAAGGATGTGCATAATGAGAATAGAGCCAGCCTCATATTGCACAGACAAGGAATTTAGATATGGTTTTCTTAGTAGTCCTGGGCATTCATTCGCGCATCGTGTGTGGGAAAACCTATCAACAGAAGGAACACCAAAAGCTGGCTTCCTTTTATCCTTGTTCATTGACAATGAAAACGTAGAAAGCTTAGCCTGCAAGAAATTAATCGGTTTCAGTTAGTGTGACCTTTGCGTACCTTTGCCGTCTTAGAAAGTGTGGTTTATAGCACTTGCGCTAGCGACGGTGTCTGTAATCTCTTGTTCCGTGCATTTGCCCCAAGCCCAACAGAGACTTGCGGCTAATTTCTCCATTTTCCAGGGGTTTTGGAAAGATGTTCGTTCGTTCTTCGATCTACATTCTGTAGGTGATGAGAGTCTTTCCCACCAAGTTGGCTGAGGTCTCTTTCCAGTTGAGTGCACCATCTAGAAGAATCTTCCTTTATCGCATTGTGTCTCCGGAATGAATTTATTATCGAAGCCTTAAAACCAAGCTAATGTCGGTGTATAGCGTAGGAGTATACTCTACTATTACGTTCCTATTCTTATTCCTGCGTGACTCTATTCAGAATTTCTATCCTCGACAAGTTCTTTCTAGATTTTGGTAGGACTTTCAAACATCGATGATGCAGAAGCACCTCCCCAAGGCCATGGTCGAGCTCTTGTTTGCTTCTTTCCGTTTCTTTTTTTGAAGAAACGGTTCCTTTGCTCATAAAGTTTTTGACCAGCTTACGTCCTTTTTACAGTGTGTAACCTTCTTTTTTAGCTGCATGCGCTTGTCCGCGGTAATTGTCAAACCAGGGTTTCTTTGTGGCGATTGAGTGAAATCTACCACATCCCCACTGATTCCCAGTGCTTGTTGCTGGCAGCATAGGGGATTTCGAAAGCAAGAAAGGGTCGATCTGACAAGATTTTTGCGATTTTAGGCTATAAAATTTTTCATAGTATTACACTCCTTTGGGACTCTGGCATCTGGGATATTCACGTAGGCCACTAGAAGGTTGTCGTCTGAGTCATGTTGTCTCCTCGAAGCGTGCCGGCATCCAGAATACTAAAACTGTGTATTGCATCGATCGCAATGTAATCAAGCTCGTTGATAGTTTTTAATAAGATGACTACCAACCCCATTTGTGGATGTTGATGCCTGAAGCTACCAAGAAGTATTTCTATAAGTTCTCGACAAAACCTAACATCAATGCCTAAATTATGGCGTTAAAATTATTTAGATGATTTAATAGTTCATGAGTGGTCCAAAGAATAGTTTATCCGACACCACGTCTGGCTAACTCATTTTGCTGCGGAGTGGGATTTCACCATAGCTATCACACTGTTTCTCCGCCTTAATATTCATAAAGAAACTAGGTGGTCACCTAATCATAAAACATTCAACCAAATCGATTTTGCTGCAAACAACACTAGACAATCTTCCAATATTAGAAGTCAGATTATTCTGAGCGGCCAATGCAATCTCTGACCACTAGCTAGTGTAGTTGAAGTTCGTCTACCGATACCTCAGATGCATAACAATGAAGAAATATTATGAGGGGACTTAATGTAAAGCAGCTGCTAGAACGGTTGGCGATGTAGTAGAATTCAACCTCTTGTCAAAGCCTGCATTAAGTGCTGAAGACCAGTGGCATCGATGCTATAATGTCAAAAGCAGATACGAACAAAAGGGAAAGGACTACAATTATCTTCTCCGGAAAGAAAAGAAAGAAAAATACAATACATAGAACAAACCATTCAACGTGGGCAAGAAAATCAAAGATTTTTGTCCACTTTTGGTATAGTGTGAAAGTAAGAACAGCTACACCTAAACTTTAGCATAGTAAGGCTACCTGCCGAGCTATTTAAGGCAGCAGGAGATTTCATTGTACATAGAGAGCAGGCATAAACTAATTTGCAAGATTTGGGTGGAGGACAGTATGCCTAGCGAATGGAATCGCCAACTGTAGAGGTACCAGACTTTTGCTTACAATAACTTGACTGTCGCATTATATAAATTACCGGCTTTCTCGAGGACTTAAGAGTCGCAGGACTGGATGTCATATTGTTGCTTATCGCTATTTTCGGCGAAAAGAAAAGTCGCTGCGGACTCGTTTATATGCTGTATCAATCGGAAATCTTATATTACATTTACAAGCAACCGACATCTTATGCTGCCTTGCTGTACTCCAACTTTAACTTCGTATCCTCTAGTTATTCCCGTTGAGCATCTACCTTTTGTTTTATCGTACAAATCGCGTGTCATTCTTATATATAAGGTGTTTCCCGCTACTATCCCCATAATATACTTCAGTGGTTTACGATCGTAACCAGTCACTCCTCACGAACTCGATCGCTACCGCAACTACCGATAGCTCATGTTAACTCGCGCGTAACATGTCTAAAACGGCGAAGAGATATGAATATCGGATTTGCTTTACACTCAAGAAAAGTTTTGCAGGAATTATCGAAAATTATCTGCGGATCAGTGTATGCATGAAATATAGTTAAAAGAGTGGTGAAAGCGGTTCAAGACTAGCCCCACGTCAGACAGCGACCCGCTTTCTGACCGAACTTCGAGGACTACAATACAGGAAAATGTCGACGACGTGCGACTTGCGATTGCACAAAGTCGTCGTTCCGGCATTCCGGAAACTTGTTTTTTGAGAGTTTTAACGCAGAATTTAGAATTAATGCGTGCAAAATTCATTCCCAAGTTTCTCACGGTACAGCAGGAAAAGATTTGCTTCGAAATCCCTCAGCACAACTTGAAAATGGATACTAATAATAAAAACGTGCTAAACAAAATGGCCAACCTAGAAAACTAGACGCTAGAAGTGAAACTTCATGAAGCCTATTTTAAAAAAATTTACCCACCACGCACGTTACGCCATCTCTTTTTGTTCCCTACTCCGAGTGAGTCGCCTTTTCGTTCCTCCCCCGTATCTCATTTGCACCACAACTCATTTTCTGTCGCTTTTTCGTTTCATCGGGCTTTTAGCATTCACAGCGAGATGTGTGTTGAGGATAGTTTGAAGTGGAAGAACTTTATTGGCTACATAGGAGGACTACTAGTGCAAATATAACGAAACAACATCGTGAAGCAAGGAACACCTCATCCTTGTTGGATAATATTAGTGGCATTTATGAATAAATATTAGCGCACGGTTTTGAAAGCAATCTAGCGGGTTTCGCTCTCATTTTATCGAAGTTCGAAATCACATCCTGTCGCTTTTTCGTTTCATCATATTCCAGTATTACTGCCCAACGAGCGATAGAAATGTTTCACTTCAAAAAAAACATTACCGATGGCGAATCACGGGTTTATGTTAATGGTCTCAAAACAAAACTATCTCCGCAGTGGTGGCTTACGTCCAAGTTACCACCAAAAAGAGGACGTCACATTCGGAGCAAAGGCAACTCCATGTTAAATCTTTTCTTCGAATATGAATATGGAAAAAACCGCCCGCGTTTTCTTAGGAGAGTAAAGACTTGCACATTCCGCTAATCCAGTGCAGGAGTTTTTTGCAAAACACAATATTACACAACTTTGCCAGCCTCCGTGCAGTCCCCACGTAGTCCTCTACGACTTTTGACCATTCCCAAGTTTTAAAATTCCACTCAATATATGTAGAGTCATGGAGGTGATCCAAATGAATGCGACAAACGGTTGCAACCACCAATGGGGGCGTCTTATTCAGCCGAATCGCAATTACTTCGAAGGATGCCACTAATGTGGAATTATGAACATAGAACGGATAGTTTAGGGACGGTCCTCGTACATTTTCAAATCTTAACGCTGTCCATATAAGATTTCTTGGACCACTATCAAGTGTTTTTTGTTGCAAATCTGTCGAAGCAACGTGATGTTATTATCCGAAAACTTGTCATATGTCAACGTTCCTCGCATGGGCCCACATTAATTGTCATGAAATTTAGTAATAAGTGTGTGTTTTTTTTTTTCATCGGTATCAGCGCTTATTTCCAATCTACGTACAAATTACACTAACCACTTAAACTATATACGCTAATTTACGAGTAATGCAAGATATTGTATTTATCGGAGTTAACGCGGATAGCAACAATGCTTCCACACCTATTTTTCCATCATTGCGATAACTTGTATGGGGACGCTAAAAGATGTGTCACTTTTTGAACAAAGAAAATGTCAGTGGTGCCAAATTATCCCAATGCTAATAGTTTAAGCCAATACCCGGTTTTTTGGGCTCTGAAATACAAGTGCAGATACCGATGACAAAAAACCACACCTAACATTGCGTTCTGTACTGTTTGGAGCTCTTTCGTATCTTTTCATACGCATAGTATGCAATCGGTAGTTGGTGCAATATCCCGCACATTTTTGACTTTATATTGTAGAATAAGAAATCTGCTCGTTTTTTAGGTTATTAAAAAAAACATACACAAAATACGAGTACAATAAATTTTTTATAAAAGGAAATTTATCACTGAAAAATGATACTATCGATTCTCTTATTTTAGAGCCCAAAACCGCGGTTAACAAGACTAATCACAGATCTTGCAATCTCCCATACATTTCTTTAATAAAAAGAAGACTGAAAACAAGTTACTGGACACAAACAATGAGCTAATGTTCTGAAACAAACTGATGTCCATGAACCGATTACGTATTAAAAGAAATAGATCGGTTAGAACAGTTTAGATCTTTACTTGAAGCTTTTGGCTAAAGTCCTGTCACTTTTTTCCGATTAACTTCAAGCATATATTCAACTCTTTTTTGCCGCGCTTTTTTTTCTTAGCTTTAGCAATACCTTTCAAGGTTAACCTGGGTAGCCTGACCTAATCTGTTGTTTGACCATTTACGGATTTCAAGTGCTGCTCTAGCTTAGTACGTTACGTATTTAAGACCATGTGATTTAAACGAGTTTAGTATATTTTTTCTTGCTGTGTTTCCTGTTTCATTTTCGTTTCCCCCATGGCATTTTTCATGATCCGCAGTATTAGTAGCGCGATTCTCCGACTAGCGCCACCGCTAATTTGTCCTGGATCAGCTCTTTTTTAATAAAATAGAGGAACACCTCTGGGGGAACAAATCCGTTAAAGCGGACTGTTTCGGGATAAAGATAACTTGGGTAGTAACAACCTGAGTTGTTCGTCGAGTTAATTGCTCTAGCAATATTTCTTCGAATTAACTTAATGACGAAATTGTCTGCTCTTATTAGGTTCGGCCTATTGTACAAAACCTCATTAGGAGAGAATTTTATGTACTCAGATTCCAATGTTCTCTATAAGCGAAGACAAGCCCTAAGACAAGCCCTCTCAAATACCCGAATCTTTTCAATTAAACTTGCTCTAACGTTGAACCACATGGTACATCCAAATCCAAGCTTAAATCAGATAAGTGCCATGCAGCAGATTATCTTCACCCTCGCGTCGAGCTGCCTGCCTTAAAACAGTACCTTTAAGGATGAAAGTACCTTTGGCTCTGGTCAGCGTAATTTACACCGTGAATGTCTGGAACTGCAACCAATTTCAGACTGCTATAATTTCCAAACCGTTCATGACAGTGAGCTCAAATTTTGACACAAGACAGATAATTTTATTGTTTACAAGCCTTTTAAACGATTTGCGTCTCAGTTGTGTTGAAAAATTTTTATCCGCGATGGAATTCAAACGCGATAGTGTGATTGCTTTATATTTGGCTGGAAAACCACAAGTATCTATCGTTAGAGCCCTCCAGCACTTCAACGTGAATAAATCATTTATGTCTCGAACTATAGCTCGTTACCGTGATACTGGCACCGTTTCAAAACGCCATGGAGGTGGTTCGGAAAGTGAAGGGTCGAATTGAGCGAAATCCGCGTCGAAGTGGAACAAAAATGGCTCGTGAGCTCAACATATCGTTGGAACGGATGCAACACATACTGGAAAATGAGCTTGGGCTCAAGCCATTGAAGTTTCGAAGAGCACACGATCTTACACCGCAACAGAAAAAAGTTAGAGTCGAAAAAGCGAAGGAGTTGCTACGCTTGCACGAAAGTTTTTTCCGATGAGTCGCCCTTTGTTATCGCGCAATATGTCAACAAACAAAATAACCGAGTTTACTTGCCAGAAAGGTCCTTCGAAAATGTACACCTTCGGACGGCCACCAGAAAGCAACAGCACCGATGGTGATGGTTTGGGCCGCCATAACCGCCTCTGCTCGTTATTTTTTACCGTGGCGTCAAAATTAATGCGATCGTATACCGTGAAACTGTTTTAGAGGCAGTATTGAAGCCTTGGGCAAACAATGATTTGGGTCAGAGACCGTGGACATTTCAACACGACTCAGCACCGTCTCACAAAGCGCGCGTCAACCAAGATTGGTTAAAAAACAATGTTCCACACTTCATTTCTTCGACACAATGGATTGCAAATTCTCCGGATGCAAATCCGTTGGATTTCTCTGTCTGAGGATTTTGAAGGCGAAGGTTGGCACTAAAAAATACCAAAGTTTGGACCACCTCAAACAAGCACCGGGAATGGGCCAAAATACCGCAGAGCCACTTGCGTGCAGCGTGCGATGCTTTCCTCGGCCGTCTCAAGGCCGAATTGATGTATTTCCAAAATTGTTTGCTTTGGCACAATAAAATTTATCAAAAAATAAAGTTGGATTTCGAGTCATTCACCCTGTATATATGTGTGTTTGTTAAAATATAGATATTAGTCTAGCCAGATCCCAAGGTATCTGACTACATTTCGACCAGTAAGCGGTTGCCATATTGTCCCACAATCGAAAATTTTCCCAAATTCTTTCTGGTATCAGTAGAGGCTATAGACAAAGGCGTCCTAAAAAGAATAGTTTCCGGCTTCTGATAATTAATCTTCAACTTCCAGGCATCTCAGTATTGCCTAAGAGTGTGAAATTCCAATACGCATAAAACTGATGCAAAAAATACTACGACGTGCCAAGGTAGTCAAAACTTTTTGTCATTCGTCGAAAATTCAAGATATTCGGCTTCATCCGTCATCCCGACGCTCATTTATAATAACATTCCAGCTGTCAGCTGTTTGGATAAGGCCAATCTGATTGCTGCGCATTTTTCGTCCAGCTAACATTTCCAGATTGTGTCATGTCTTCTCTTACACTTGAGGGCGTCGAATCTTTAGTGAACTGAGTCCACTTTCGCAACAGAACAGTCCAGATGGTGTGTCTCCTTTTCTTACGAAGAGGTGTTCTTCTACCCTGACAAAACCAATGGGTTAACCCTTTCATAAGATGGAAAACGGAATTTGTCTATCCAATTCCAATCTTCTTCTCTCTCGTCCTACAGACCCAGTGTACTTACATTTTTTCTTCCGAAGTTATAAAAGTGCTTACTAACAGTCAGCTCATGAAATATTTTGAAACACGAAAACTTCTCAGTGACTGGTAGAACCGTTTTCGTAGCAACAGGCTGATTTGATTGCATGTTTCATGAAAACCTTTGTTTTCGGAATTTTCAATTCAACTTGTATTAGATGGTTGTAAATTTGATATCAACAAAATAAATGCTGGTGTTTCACAGGGCTCACAGTTCTATCTCCGACACTGTTTTTGACCTTTAATAATGATCACTCCTTCACTTCCTTTTCATATTCGGAATCATGTCCCTGCTTTTCGACTGTAGAACAGGAACGGCAGCATATGTGTAACTCTTTAAATTCCGATATTAATTTGGAACCACTAACAGAGTGGGATTGTATCCTTCCAAATCGCTATGCTGCTGGAAAAGAAGAATTTAAACTTTCAGCCATCATTACCAATGAATGGCACTTGCATCGCCGAAACCGAAAAACTTTCCATTCTCGGTATGTGTGTTAACGACGGCTTAAGTTAGAATGATCACATATAAGATGTCGATAAAAAGCTGCGAAATGTCTAAATATCAAGAGATGTAAAAAATACTTCACGCCTTTCTGATCTGGCCTGAGTATATTGACATTTATCTAAGCAAAGTTGGAGTACAACATTGACGTAATTGCCCCCGCATTACCCTGCTCTACCGACATTTTCACCACTAGTACTCCAACGAATTTGACAGTATCATTCCGACCCTTCAAATCCTCAAATTTAACACTCGTTTCGCTACGAATGCTCATCAGTTTACCCTCAAGTTCACTTTTGAACGTACTCTGCAATATCTTGATTCGTTCCTAAGCCGTACAATTTGCATATGGAATATCTTGCCAAGCTCTTTATGATCTGGTCAAACATTCAAGACCAACTTACATTGGCATCTCTCTTTCTTTCCTCCCTTAATTTTCTTCGCGTTAATCAGAAGTAGCCAATCCATTGCCCTTTTGCGAGAAATGCTTCCGAGTCATTTCTAAAAATTTTGATCAAATAATGATCATGCTATTTAACACCGTATGACTTCTTTCATTCCCCAATCGATTGAAGAATTAGAAGCAAGGTCCGGGCATTTATCGATGACATAAAGTCGCAAAGGTAAGAAAATGTGATAAACAGATTTAAAGAAGCCTTGATGTACAACAAAAGTCACGGAGGTCATGTGCTGATATTGTTTTTCCTTATAAATTGCAACATTTCTTATATCGATTAAAATAAAAATAAAATCTTATTTTATAAAAAATAAGTGTTTTCTTGATAAATCAAAATTAGAACTCTGTACTTCGTTTTACGTAAATCTGTCAATACTGCGTTTTTTCAATACTTGCAAACTCAGTAGTTTGACGCGTTCTGCCAATAATATCAACGTCATCAGTCTCTCGTGTTGGCTTGCGAATTTCGCATAATTTTCGTAAAGTATGACAGGGACCAATTATACCTTTGACAATGCGCTGGACTATGTAGATCTTGCACGCGGTGTTAGGAGACCAATAATTAAAACGTTTACTTTCTTGAGGATGCTTTCATCAAACATACTTTCTTCCGATCATCTCGTGAAATTGACTAAATGTATTCTCGTTACAAAGTCATGTCTCACTGTCGTAAATAACTCAGCAGGCCGTTAGGGTACTTAAGTTTAGATAATGCTATTCTTACTTAGTTTTGGCCTATTAGATTGGAGTATGTTAGTCCATTAATTAAAAATATCGAAGTCATGTTGCAAGAGCGTTTTAATGACCTCGATGTTTGCACCTGATATGTACGCTATCAAGTCGTCTGCCCACGCTATGGCATGGTGAAGTGAACTCAAAAGATCGCTTGTATAGATGTTGAATAGGATCAGTGAATTAACCGCACCTTGTTGAAGGCCGTTTTTAAAGTCAAATACTCCAGCAGAAATTACATTCCTTTCTTCACGATGAACTGTCTACTGGTGAGCATATTAAAAATTATGTACAGGAGTGGTTTACTTATGCCCAGCCTGTTCAGCCTAAAGAATAGTGCCTTCAACCATACGGTATAGAACGCCTTCTCCAAGTCAATCAAGCAGGCACCCCCATGCATTGTTTCTTGCTTTTGTTCCATTGGGTATCAGAGACCAGTTTGCATGTGGCCGCCTTGAAACCGTATAATCCGGAACTATATTTTTGTTCTCAACCCACTTAGTCAGGACTCTAAGTATTAATCACTTTTTCGAATAACTTACTGATATTCGGGGGTAGACTCATCGACCGAAGATTCACCAGATTGGTCATGTGTTTATCCCTTTTGGGAATCGGATGCACCACCGTTGTCTCAGAATGTGCATTATTCATTGCATTATTAAACTGTGTGTTATAAATTGCCACCGCTTCTAGTGGGTGATGTCCAAGCACAATGTTCGTTATCCCATCGGTTCCCACTGATTCGAAGATCGTGTGGAACTCTTTCTTCAAAATGGACGGGGTCTGATCGGCAATGACTTTATTTGTATTTTCGTCATTGAGCTCAGTGATGCCTGAGTTCTCGAATCGCTAGATGGATATTTCATTTCGAAGGCAGAAATTTTGCGAAAGGACCGGATTCTCCAGACCATTGTTCATATCAGTGACATCATTTGGCTTACACAATTCCTGGAAAGACCCTCATATGGCCTTTACCTTCTTCTGCGGATCTTCGATCACAAAGGGTTTCTCATCATCTACGGCTTCTTCTGGATCTACACCTGCTGCTAACAGTATCTGTTCGTTGTTTGGGCGATTCTTAGACACGGAAGGTCGTTTTTTCCTCCGAAATATTCTATTTATTTGCGGAACATATTCGAATTCAAATTTCGTTTTTCCAACGCAAACTGACAGAATTTTCTTTTATTAATATTTGGATATATTTGATCAATGACTTCAGTGTTATAATCTCCGGGTTTTGTCTACTACTACTACTTTTGTGCTAGTACAGTGCGTTAATAGTTGCGTTGCGGAATGTGTCTTCTTTGTATGTGTGTGTATACCGAGGTATCGTACTGTCCATCGTTCGTTTTATGGTCTCTTCCATTTGTTAAGGAACCTGTCAATCTCCCCGTTGGACGGTTGGTTGGGCGAATTCAAGAAGATTTCTCTTGGCAATGTCCTGGAGAAGTGTTTTCAAAGTACCCTACTATTATTATATGAATATCTTTGAACAAACTCCTCCAATTCCGCAATTTCGTTTTTAACGGTGCTGAGACTGCACAGTTTACACTTAGTGTGTTGGTTCGCGTCTGTCAGCTGTATTCGAATGTCGAACAGCAGGAGATACAGACAGAAGATATATCTGGGAAATGACGGACTATTCGTCGCATTTAAACCGAGTCGATACATAACACTGTACTAACCCCACTAATTAAGCAATAGGTTCCCTCTAGTGTTTGGTGTATTGTTCCACCGATCACTGTGTTTTTGGCAATTATGAAATACTTCTCCTCCGATTACAGCCTTGGAAATCGAAAAAGTGTCTTGATTCAGTAGCTTCAGGCGCATAGACGGAGACCATGTACAATCGCTTTCCGCATGCGTTCAACACCCGTAACCTACACACTACATGGCTGCACACTCTTTTAAATCGTTAGCCTTTTCAAATGAACATAGCAACGCTTATTCTTTTAGTTAAAAGCATATCACGGGCTTGGTCTCCAAGAAACTTGAAAAGTGCTGCTCTTCGTTCGATCCTTATCAGTGAATTTACATTCAAGCCTAGGACCATTAGTGTTCGCTCCGCAGCAGCGTATATACTTATTTGGTCCAGGCGCGTAACCTGTTCTTGAATCTGACATTGTAGCTGAGCAATCTGACACTGAATAGGGAGAAAGATTGTTTGCATATCAGATAAAACTTCCGGGGAGACACGGAAGGAGTTTAACTCATGGCTGCTGGTCTGTTAACATCTACCTTTGCTGCCGAGACACATTTACTTTCGTGATTAGCTGGAACTTGGGACAACCTCGATAGTTTGCGGTATGCCCCATGTTCTTGCACAAGGAGCGTGCAATCCACGAAAGATGGATTTTGTCAGATGCTCCTTCTCTACTATACCCACATCGAGGTTGCATTTCGAAATTCAAAGCTGTGTGCCTGAAACTTTGACAGCGACCACATAGCATAGGTAAAATGTTTTCGGTCCTCTTTAATTCTTCCCAGTATGCCACCTGGTAGTCTAGGACTTGAATAATCCTTAGACCATCCAGTTTGCTGTTGGGACTGTACCTGGAAAAAAGGTAGTTTCCGCTTTTCCCTTTTTGCTCTAGCGGTGGTGAACGGCTCGACTGTGAGCTCATCGCACTCTTTCTCATCGAGAAGTGCAAGGAAATCCTCCGGATCAGTTGACGGTTCCACCCCCTCAGCAGAACTGTTTGCAGTTTTTCAGCCAGGTGTGAAAGAAAAAAAACCCGTCGTCGATTCCTTTAATAAGTTTTTGAATTTATTAAAGCGCTCCACTGAACTACAGTGAATCGCATGTCTTTCTACATTTAAACGTTTAACACAAAAGTCATTGCCTATGGCCGACTTAAATAATTGTATAGTGTCCTTTACCTAAGGTTTGTACACGCGAGTTAAGCTAGTAGGGTTGTATAATGGTGTTAGTTTTTTTTTGATTTGTTGTTTTCTGTTATTGATGCTGTTGTTGTTGCTGATGTTGTTGTTGCTGATATTGTTGTTGCTGTTGTTGTTTCTTCAGCTGCTATTGTTGATTTTGCTGCTGTTTTCGTTATCTCTGCAGTTGTTGCGGTTGTTGTCGCTTTTTCCATTGCTGTTGTTGTGACTCTTCCCGTATTTCGTGCTTTTGTTCCTGCTGCTGTTCTTGCTGTTCGATTTGTTGGTGTTGTTCTTGGAGTTCACCCTTCTGGCTATTTGTTTCGCCTTAATTGCGAGCACCTTTTACTGGAGTTCTCTGATGCTATTATTTAGAAAACTCATTTGTTCCTTTTCATCATCTGATTCAGAGGTTGCCAGGGGGCGAAGGTATTACTGTCGCCTACATATTGCCCCTCCACACCGTCGAAGACACATGGATAGTCATTTCTGTCAGACGTTGACCCCTAACGCTATTTTTTTGCTGTTTTTGATCCTCATGCTCCTACCATCGCCCTAACAGGTAGCTTCTCCGCTGAGACTGTCAGAGCGAGGCGGTTAACGATATCTGCTATGGACCGCAGTTTCTTTTTTTTTGGTTTTCAATTCAGTACCATCCATTCTCAGATGGTCCGATTTAAGTGCTTCTTCATCGGCTGATGTCGTAGCACCATATAAGCTAAAATCTTCCCCTTTCTGATTGTTCATTGCCTTCTTGGGGTGCCTAGGTACTAACAACATTCCAAATTTCGTATTCAATTTATCAGTCTTACTAACACTAGTCGATAGCAAGTTTTTGATACGCTTACGATGTAAAATAGGATTTCAGCTCTAAATATTTGCATTTTCATTTGAAAGCTCAAGTAGCGGGCAATGTTTCCAACATTTCGGGGTTTTGTTTCTTGAACTCATATTTACGTTGCCGTAATATGCTTTCTAGTTTGAAACATTTGCCCGGTCAATGTGCCAAAGCTCTAGCTTGCGAAATGTGGTTTGGTTTTGAGAAGTATCATATTGTTTGTTGTCGAAAACCGTCGGGGTCTGACACTGATATTTTTATTCGCCCCGAGATCACCCCTTCCTTTGCAGAAGAAGTTCCTGGCTGCTGTATGCCGTATTTTCTTACGTTGATATTCTCCTTTTATCCGTGTGGCGCTGGTACGAGTATGCGAGAACTCAGATCGATATTCACCAAATTTTTATCGATTTGAAAGCCAGGATCTGTAAAACTAAGTGGGCAGCTGGATGCAAGCAGTTCTCTAAAACCAAATTTACACCGAAGCCACATAACCATACCGTTCTTCGACCTTTTGCCTCATATCTTATAGGGAACTACTGCTGTGAACTATCGATTAGCAAGATAAGAAAATAGAAGGACCACCAGTCTTCTACGATTTTTTCAATCCAAAACATCTCGAAAAATCATGCAAAGACACACTTTTCAGTTTAGAGGCTATCTCATCACTGTAGAGAGATTCTAGTCGAACAGCCATTCCTTGTAACCATTCGTCTTTATTCCTGTATTTTTATTTCGGTACAATCAACTCCCCCTGGTCAAAATTATATGAGGCTTCACCTCTTCCTAAAAAATTTCCAGAACTTCCACAATGTCATCTTGAAAAGTGTTTTTACTTCAGTAAGTGGATACATCCATGTTTCTATTAATATAGGTACATATCTCTTTACAACCCATCTTTCACGTACCCACCCAGTCTATAGAATACATCTGCCATCCACCAGATATGGGCTTGGACATTCTTCTTCGTCTTTTCTCTGCCCACCACATATTGTCATAAAATCCATGACAAAAATTCATTTGGTATGTGAGCAATTTAATTTAAACTTTATCCGTTTGTATGAGATATTTGTGCAAGAAAACGGTTCGCTAGGCTTGTGGCCTTCGCATCCATCCATCTACCCAAACCACTCGTTCACCCACTCTTTCCACCTCTCCCCTCCTCCATACATCGAAACAGACAAACAATAACGCGTGCTCAAAGTTTCCACATTGTTTCGCTTTTATGACGCTTTTTAGATATGATTAAAAAGTAACTTTTATTGGTGTTGTTGTGTTTTTATGTCCTCTTTCGGACATCCTATGCGAACATACACATATGACCGGTAACTGGACGCTACCAGGAATTTGCTAGGACTCTGCTCCGGCGCCCGACTACATATAAGCCATAAAAGCTCAATATTAATAATGAACTGAAATCGTTCTTTATGGCCGCTTCAAAGGGAACCTATAGGCAGTGTGCTTGTGTATGTTTGTCAACGATTGGAAGGTCTACAGGATTGAAAAGGACATCGTATCCTCTTACAGTTGAGGGCTAAGTTTATGGTGTTTGCGCGGTACATAGTTGTAATGCGAAGTAATGGAAGAGTTCCAGCAACAACAAAAAAGAACAAAATATACGAAGAAAAAACTGTAGCACGAAACGTAGTTTTGGTCCTTTTACAGAAAGTCATGGCATAGCAGGGAGGTGTTTTTTATTACCACCTCCGTGTCATCAGTATCAAAGGACAATGCTTCAACCGTCAGAGGAACGGAGAAGGAGAAGAAAAAACACTTTCATTACATGGTCGCCGCCGTATCAATAGTGATTTCGGAATTTATACTTCCCTTGGACAGGGTGGAGGAGGTTTCCAACGAAACTAGTAACTTTGTGTTTCTCTGGCATCCACTTGGACCTACTGTTTTGGCAAACATTATTAAATTTACGATCGGAAACGGATTACCACAGAGATTTTCTAGATTCAGATTTATTGCGAAGCTTTACTTTTAATTTGGATTTGATTTCGGTAACCCCCGGCACACCCGGTACCCGATACCAACGATGGTTTCTAGCGAATAATGCAAGTAGTTTCAGTATCACAGGAGTGAGCTCATAAAATGTTTGTGGTGACCAAATAGTGATTTGCTGGCGGGAGATTGCGGAAACGGATGCGGCATAAGGGTCAGAGATGATTTGAGAACAATGCTTAGAGCCGCAAAACTTTGACATGATATTGGCTGGTCGATGTGGTTGGTGTGGTCATAGAAAACTCAATATTGATGGAAGGACGACAATGGTATTTTCGTTAGATTAAGCAAATGATACGAGTAGTCCGAGGACAAGTTTTATTGGCAATAAGGCCTTAACCTTTAACGAGCTTTTTTGCGTAAGTCTGGATTTCATCAGTGAAATTGGGTGAAGAAATCTTGTGGTCCATTAAGCTCATGATCATATAGAGAGGGTCAGAATGTCGATAGGGTCAAATTGAATTCTCGGGTAGAATCTATGGAGACTACAACTTTTTTTTTTTGTTTTTACTAAAAATCTCCCTTAGGATATGTTTCTTCAGTTGAAAAAGGAGTCCTGCACATTGCCATTTAGAGGTAATTTTTTCGAGCTAAGTGCACTTTAAAGACATTTCCCATCGCACAGTCAGCCCACATAATTTATTGTCTAATGGACTCCTTCATCTAGGAAGCGATTTCTTTGCAATTGTCTTGTGTATTATGTACGAGTATGTCCGTATCTTTGTATCTCTGACATACATTCCTTCGGTACTTTCTCTGATTGTTTTCACTTTTCTGGTAATTTTACTTCACAACATTTAGTCAGAGGAGAAATAGACGAGACGAGGTAGAGATATTCGGAAACTATTTTCAAATTGTTTTCAAGTGCTGAAAGCAAATTGGGCGGTAAAAAGATTGTTGCACCAAAACTATTGTCAATGCTTTTACTGCATCAGAGGCGATAACTTTCGAGAGTTACCTTAAGTACTGAGCCATTAGGATTTTCGGAAAATTTTTGGGTGGCTGTGGGGGCATAGGAATGAGTTGGAACTGACTATCTGAAAAACTGATGATTTATGCATACCCACTTTAGTCAAACTTGTTTTCGAAAAGTTTAATTGTTCGACAGGAACAGATTGTTGAAGGCATTTGAAGTTTTGTGAATTGTTTCGATAAAATTGTTATAGATAGACATACTGAAGCTATCGGAATACAAAGGAATAGAATAATTCGATTCTTGTGAAAATACATTAACAAGTGTCAAAGAAGACAACTTATCGTATTTATATACCTTGTTGCAATGTCAGTTACAGGAAGCTATCCGGGATAAACTTTAATTGTAACAGGAAACATATTTTTACCATAGAAAAAGAGAACAATTCCGAAAATCCAGACACAGATTCAATTCGTCGAACGATAGAATTATCTACAGCTCGCAGCTGTAATTCTTCAATTCTGGGTCCTGGAACAGTACCAGATTAGTATGAACTCACAATATTACTGCATTGCTTAAGTATTTAATGTGATGGACAAAATCTGAAAAATCACTTGTTGAATATTTAGTCCAGTGTGCCAAAGGGACGAATTAAGGAAAATTTCTAACCGAAGTGAAAAGAAGTCATTACAAAATCTGGCTCTTCTTTTGTGATATTAAAAAGGGTACTCGTATGTCCTTATAAACTAGGATCAACAGAGATTATTAACAAATATAAATAATTCACAGTTGCAACTAAACTACAAGGTGGGGCAAAAGTCATATTATAATGTGAGTTGGCTGGCATTTTGTTAGAAATGAAAAAAATTACGCTCTATTTTCAAGAGAACTTTATTTGAAGGTATAAACGTGATGACATTAAGTTGAAAAAATTAAATCGGTCCAATGACCGTCTTCTTGCTTGATGCACATTTGTGCTCATTTCACGGCACTTTGAATTGTTGCTCGCAAAATATCTGGCTTCAAATCCGTGATTTCTTTTCCAATGTTGGCTTTCAAGACTTGCAAGGTTGGTGGTTTATTGTGGTAAATGCGAGATTTCAAAAAGTTCACATCGCTAAAACAAGAGATCACTCTGCCTGCAAATTGGTGATCCAAAATGTCCGTCGTTTCCGAACCGTGTGAGTGATTGCTCAGTCCTGCTTGAACCAACAATGCTCGAGACCCAATTCAGCAACTTACTGCAAAAAAAACTCGTTTAACATTTGTCTATAGCACTCACTAGTTACGGTTACGGTGGTGTCGTCGGTGTTCTAAAAAAAAACACACCATACAGTCACTTTGAGGGGATGCAGTGGTGCTTTCTGCATGTCATGTGGATTGTTCATGCCCTAGAAATGCAAATTTGGTTTATTCACATAACCACTTAAGTGGAAATGGAAATCATCGCTTATTATGATTTTGGACACGTAATCATCCTCTTGTTACACCAGATTTAACAGAGCATGGGAGTAAGTCAACTTCGCTTGACTTCATAAGGGAGTATCTTCAGGTCTTCCACCAAAATTCGGGGCAACAAACGCTGGGTGACGCCAAATTGTGTGGACCGTTGTCTCGTCGATGTTTGTGGACTCTCTCGGACGTCTTCAGCCAGAGCGGTGATATTCTCAATAGCACGAGTAATACGGGGCCGGCCACTTTTTCGACATTTCTGCTGGAGCCAGTTTCCACGAGACGTTCAGCCAAACGCTTGGTTGTTCATGCACATGGTGCAGATGGCGACGAATTCACTCTGCGTTAAAACAATAGACCGGAAATTGGTAAAATAAGCAGTAACAATAATTCCGCGTTCTTCAGACGTGTTTCGCTGCATTGCTTATTGTCAACTAATTCCCCATCTGTCTACAATATAAATGTCAAAGCACAATTACACTTGACGCATTTGCAAGAATCATGGAATCATTCACATTATGATACTACTTTTGCCCACCTTGTACATTATATGCAGACAACTACGACCTACTACGTCCAACACTGGAAAGCCAAGCAAAGCACAGCAGGCACTAAGCTATAGCCATCAGTGAAAGGTCGCTGGACCTTCTGCTTGGGATATGTAAAAAAAATCTCTCAACCCTTCTATTGTATGTCATATGGCTTATCACAAAAACCCTGAGAGATCAAGCCTCTGCAGCCGGCAGCACCATCAGGGAATAGGTTTAACCTAACGATCTCTAGTTCCTTTACATGTCATGCCACAGTAGAAAATACCAACACTACTCGTATAACAAAATTCGGTGCAAAAAAGGGCTGACTTCATTCTGAAAGCTGGACCAAATATGGAGAAATTGACGCGATTGAATCAACAGTCAAAATATGTGTAAAGAGTAATTGTTTTGCTGCTTGGTTTTTCAGTGTTCTATTTCTGACAGCCCACGCATGATTCGTGACACGTGTAAAAGTCGAACACGTCAGTTAGCATTATGGAAAAACTTACACCCGAACAATGCTTACAAATTTTTGAACTTTTTTATCAAAATCCATGCTCTGTGAAAAATGTTTTTCGGGCACTTCGGCCAATTGACGGTCGCCATAATCGTCCTACGAAGCAAGCAATTCAAGTCATATTGACCAAATTTCGAACCAATTTCACGCCATTGGACATCACGCCACCTACCCCTATGCATTGAGTGCGAGAAAAATATTGGCGATGTATCCGCTAGTGTTAATAAAGATCGTGATTTTTCCACTCCTCGCCGTTCGCAGCAATTGGGATTGTGTTGCTCGACACAACACAGCTCGTCCAAGAACTGAGCCCGAACGACCTGCCGCAGCGTCGAATTTTCGGTGCGTAGGCCATAGACAAATTGGAGGAAGATCCGCTTTTTTATCGAAAAATTGTCTTCAGCGACGAAGCTGATTGAATGGGTACAAAGGTTGCCAAAATACCCGGAAAAATGCACTGTTTGGCGCGGTTTATGGTACGGCGGAATCATTGGCCCGTATTGTTTCAAAGATGACCGCGGGAACAATGTTACCGTCAATGTCGCCCATTATCGTTCAATGATTTTGAACTGCTTTTTGCTTAAAATGCACGAAATGGACCTGGTCGATGTGCGGTTCCAGCAAAACTGCGCTAAATGCCACAGAGCACCCGGATCGAAGGACCCATTGAGAATGAGTTCAGTGCGCTGTTTATCTCTCGTTTTGGACCATTGAATTGACCGACTATTTTTTATGGGCATACGTCATATATGCTGATAAAACAGCATCAATTGCAGCCTTGGAAGATAACATTCCACGTGTTATTAGCGAGATACCAGCCAATATGATCGAAAAAGTGATTTAAAATTTGACTCTCCGTATGGACCGCTTAAAACGTAGTCCTGGTCAATATTTACATGAAATAATATTTAAAAGATAAATGGCAAGCATTGATTAATTAACTTAAATAAAAATTTTATACAATTTTGTAATTTTTCTGTTTTTTTTGACAATTAAAAACCAAACGCTTAAAAAATCACCAATTATTACATGAGGAACTTAAGCCTATTTGGACCTGAGGTCAATAAAAGTTGTCAAGGTACTGAATAGTGATAGTAACAGATAAATGACACTGCAAAACGTAAGAAAGATAACAACGTAAGTGCTTGCAGAAATGCAGCTAAACAGTGGATAGAAGCGGCGTATATTTGAATGTTGATTTTTTATAAGTGGCAATCCTATTCAAAAAGTCCTGAGCTTTGGTTGTGGGCAATCTCTATGAGCAATCATATATAGCGACATCGATCAAGATAGGATATATAGATCGTATAGACCTATATGACAACCTTAAATTTCACCACTCGTTAGTAAGACTTCCGTCTGTCTTCAAAAGAATGTATACGCAATCCTGATTGCAATGAACTGTATTGTGAAAAATCGACAGAGCAAGACTTGGGTTTCATATGATCGCAACTACAGATTTCATGGCTCTCCCTTACGCTCGCATCAGGCTGCAGGTACTAGGCGTTGACGCGATGGGTGCTAGTACTGTAGGCACTCTCTCACTGAAGCGCTTTCTCATCTTTATTCGAAAGGCTGAAAGATTTCATTAAAAGAACATTACAAGTGGTACAGTGGACCAATTTTTTTGTCTTAGTGCTCTATTCCGAATGAAAAAACAAAAATTGTATTTGCTCGTTTACATCACTTTGTTTTACCAACCTTGCCGATGAAATATTTTGCTTTATTTTCAATCAATTCAGCTTCACTGCTTAACTTTTTGTCTGGTGCTCACCTTCCTGGACGAAGTCATATTCGCCATTATCCGTGTCAATAAACTCCGGCTCTTCACTTAAATCATCACTAACTCAAGTCAAGTCTATATCAGTCTAACATAATGAACAGACAACTCGACCTTGTCTTCACATCCGATTCAGATAACTGTGTCGTTTATAGGAGTAGACCGCCTTAATCCTCCCTTGTCAATTATATACTCATATGAAAATGGCAACACAAGTGTCGATTCGGAAAATGCATTTTCATTTAACTTCCGAAGAACCGACTTTAACGAACTTAAAAACCTCATCAGCAAAATTAACTTTGACTTTATTGCTGAGACAACTAACATTGATCTTGCCCTATCAACGCTCTATTCGTTAATTTTCTCCTGCTTCGCCCAATCGGTTCCATATACCTTCCGAAAGGACTGCATGTCAGCTCCTCCCTGGTACAACAAGGAGTTGCGCTTTCTCCGTAATTACAGAAACAAGTTGTGGCATAAATTCTAAAGGACTCGATCTGATTCCGACTACAGTAATTATCGATTGGTATACAATCGTTTTTCTGAACTTTGTGAGTCTCTTTACCTTGAGTACCTCTACCGCATGCAATTTAACTTAGTCTCAGACCCTAAACGCTTCTACCAGTTTGTTAATACCCAAAGAAAGTCAGACGGCTACCCATCTACTCTTAAATTTCTTAGTGAATCTTCTGCCGACCCGAAAACCATTGCAAATTTCTTTGCCTGTAATTTTAATAAATCCTTTTCTAAGAAAACAGCTGAAACCGATCCTAATTACTTCTGCTATATGAGAAACTATCCTGAGACATCATCCGTTTCACTAAATATAACAACATCTTTGATATCTGAAAACATTACCAAACTTAAATATGATTTTTCGTCCGGCCCTGATGGCCTTCCGGCTATTGTAATAAAAGTGTGTGTTAACTATCTCGGTCCTCCCCTTGCTGTCCTATTTAACTTGTCTGTCTCAACAGGTACTTTCCCTTTCCTATGGAAGGAATCTTACATCATCCCTATTCTTAAAAAGAAAGTAAGGCCGAAGTCGATAATTATAGGCCCATAGCAAAACTCTCTTGCATACCCCAACTTTTTGTCTATCAACAACTGCTTCCGTACTGTAGGCCAACTATCTGTACAAATCAGCACGGTTTCATGAAAGGTAAATCAACGACTACTAACTTAACAGGGTTCGTCTCTAGGACGCTTCATGCTTTAGAAGACGGTGATGAAGTCGATTCAATTTCCACTGATTTCAGCAAGGCATTCGATAAAATTTCTCACCAACTTATCATTTTTAAACTAAAAAAACTTGGCTTTTCCCCTCATTTTGTGGCATGGACCAAATCCTATTTAGAAGACCGAGAATACAGGGTCATCTTTAGATCTTCAATATCCGACCCCATTAAAGCAACATCTGGTGTCCCTCAGGGTAGTCACCTTGGACCAATCACCTTTATCCTAACGATTAACGACATAAATCTCATTTTAACGAATTGGAATCTTTCTATTTTCGCTGATGACATGAGAATTTCCAAAGTCATTTCATTGCCTTCTGATTCCCATTGCCTGCAAGATGACTTAAATAAGTTTTCGGTATGGTGCAAGCAAAACTTTTTGGAGCTTAATGTCAGCAAATGCCAAGCGATAACCTATACCCGCAAACGTCTACTTCTCCCTCCAAGAAACTACTTCATCTGCGATGAGCCTACTCCTTCGTATTTGTGACAGAGAATTGAATTTCGACTCACATATTGGCAGCATTATAAATAAAGCTAACTCTGCACTTGGTTTTATCAAACGCTGGTCAAAAGAATTTTCCAACCCTTACGTTACAAATTCTCTGTACATTACTTTTGTAAGGCCTCTTTTTGAATAATGCAGCCAAGTTTGGTCACCCTATAAACTAATCCACATTCAAACAATAGAAGCAGTCCAACGCAGGTCTATCCGTTTCGCACTTCGTGGTCTGCCCTGGACCGACCCACATGGATTACCCCCTATGAAAATAGGCTAAAACTAATTAGCATGCATACCCTGAAAAAACATCGTGAAGTCGCTGATGTACTTTTTATCCACCAGTTACTGACTGGAAACATCGAGTGCTCGAGAATAATGCAAAATATTGCATTCACTCCCAATCCCCGTAATCTAAGATCTGTCCTACTCTTCCTGATCCAAACTCACCGCACCAACTACGGTCACTTCGAACCCATATCTAGAATGTTGCATATAACGAACAATAGCTGAAAACGCGAAATAAAAAAAGCACTGCTCAATATGCCACTTCCTTCAAGTTTTTGCTTGTTAATAAGCTCAATAAAGTTGTCCGGGGTAGACCCGGGCCAATAATAATCACTAATATCCTGCAAAAAACGCTAAAAAAATAAAAAAGGTAACTGGGTAGGTTAGATATTGACAGCATCTTTTAAACCGTTTGTTATGGCTTACTTATGTTATGCATCTAGAGTTTCTCACAGTCTTCTATCTACGAAATAAAAGACAACAGGGAGATACTGAGCAGACAACGGATTGTGTTAGCTGCATAGTATGAAATTTTTGAAACACTATCGTTGGGAGGTGTCAGCACCCCGCCTTCACGCTTATAGGTTAGATTGAAGGCAGCATTTAACTACCAGTAAAAGTTGCCTTTATTATCCTTAGTCGAGGATTTCATCGGTTTGTGGGGCTCTATGATGATAATGGTGCCGTGACATAAGGATAAGCGACAAAATTTGGCCTTATATTGCTTTATAACAGTGACATAAGGCCAAAATCAATCATTTGGTGTTGCAACACTTTTATAAAGCCACATTGGGCCAATTTCGCACAGTGACATAAAGCTAAATTTTCGTCACTTAGTTTTATGGCCTTAAAAAATTGATAGATCCTCGTTTTTTTTAATGTTCCTTTTTGAGGCGGATTTATGATAAAAACTGCCAGAATTGTCTAATTTCAAGATTTCTCATAGTTCCATAGATTTAAATGCTAAAAAAAAATAAGTTTTCACGAATAATCCGCTAAGGGTATGTCAACTACTATCAGGCGGGCGCCTATGTCGTATAAGTACCTGCATACAAAATGTAACCAGGTTTTTTTTTTGTTTTGTTTTGAGCATTTTTTACTGACTTAATTGTTAATGAATGCTTTCTTCAGGATCGAAAAAAACGAGAACCAGGAGGCTGAATCTCCGCTAACCCGATTAATATGTTTATTCTCCAACAAACTGAAACTTAAAAGCTCACTTAACATATCATCTAGCCCTAAGCTGGCACTTGCCAGGTAATGTGCAGGGTCAAGAGCAGCTGTGTCAGCTTTCTCTGAGCATGGAAACGTTTTCATGTGGATAGAAAGTATCGTATTGGATGCACGCGTAGTTGGGAAATGCAGAGTTTTAACTCTCCTCTTCTATGATATGCAGAGTATCATGTAAACTGCCCTCCATTTGAAAATCTGCGTCTCGCATATTTAAAGGCTGGTTCGTGATACTGGGAGGCACCACAGATTGTACATGCGGGAAATATGCTTTCTTATTAATTCTCCTCTATATTGCGAAAGTTCTGACTGCTATCAGAAAAAGGGGCATGACGTTAGTGGCTGTTATTAATCTCATTTCCTTGATAACGTCCGATAAGAACCTGATATTTCTCGCGATTACGTTGTGCACGTATTCAACGTTGATCTCGTCCACAACTGAAGTGATGTTTGAAAGAACTGGCGATGGTGCTTGGAGACATGTAACCATGGAACTGGAAAATGTCCTATTATTCGGCTGGATAGTTTCGTTGTGGATTCAAATTAGGAAAGTACCAGATATATTCTTTGATGTACCACGAGTGTAACGAAAATGGTATCTTCATTGACTAGTTCAATGGTTTCTTCATCGTTTAAACGGAATGTGTAGGCCGCGTGTCCTCCTTTCAACAGGCGGGTAATCCTGTGATCCTCTTTTAATTTTTCTAGGGTGTTACATAGTGTTACATTTCCCACTTTAAGGCAGCCCGACAAAACACCAAAAATTCCCCATTCAAGATTTCTATTTTCTTCTATTTTTATTTATTGCAGGTGATTGATATTTTACGAGTACAATAGTTTTAATGAATTTATCGGTTGTGAAACTTATTTAAATAATTAAAATTTTGTTATTTAATTCAGTTGACTTTAGTTTTAAAAAATTATAAAAAGAAATAATTACGATTAAGCAAAATTAATTTTTTTAGTATTTTAGGTTACATAATACAGATTAAGGAAATAAAGTTGTAATACTTTTCTACATTTTTTGAAATTCACTATGTTTTTTATATTTGCTGGTAGGTCATTCATCAATTGTGGTTTGGCGTAGCTTGGATGTCTTCTCCCATAGTTGTTAAAAGTTTCAGGAATTTCTAGAAGTCCCTGAGCTCGTCTTCTTGTATTCTGATTATGACGTATTATTTGTTGGTAGCGTTGATCGTCATAATAGCGTAACAGCATTGTCAAGTTAAATATACCGTTAACATCGAGGACCTTTAAAACAAAATTGAGAGAAAGAGATGGACGCTCTTGTTAGCAGAATGTTGTAGTCAGACTTCCTAACCTTTGGAAACGAGAGGACTTACATCAGCATGGTGCTATTTGTGAAGACTGGCGGTATTCCAAATTCTAATGCTTCTACTACATTGGCATAAGTAAGGTAACGTTTCGATTTCGGCCAAGCTTCTGTTGATTTCCTCCCGGTCGAGAAGGTTGGTGTTGACAATACCGATTCTAACCATTTGACAAAGTAGAATAATCTCGTTGACTCCCTCCTTTATAACCATAACTTCATTGATGGTGTTTTGCTCGAACCTAGATTTGTTGGAGGATGCTGTCTGACTGCTGGTGCTGTCAATTACCCAGTTTATCTTCTGGACGATGACATCTGTAACTTTGAGGACTCTCGCGTTGATTTTATACTGCTGATTATTGGTTTTGATAATTTCGTGTTCATCTTGGAGAATCTCATCCCACTTCATCGCATCGGATTCCAAGCCAATCCAGTTGATCGATCTGGATCTCCTGTGAACCTTGCTTTTCAGTTAGTCGATTCGCTCGCCAATTTGCGATAGATGATGTTCCGCCAAGGTTCTTTTATCTCGGTCTGTAAGTTGTTTTCTTACCATCTCTCTAATTTTTTCTAGCAGGGATTCAAGTTTCTGTAGGTCGATGAGATGCCCCAGTTTGAAGTATCCATCAACAACCCATTCATTGGCAATTGCTTAATTCTAGGTAAATACGGTTCGTTAGGAATTTAAAATATTCAATATTTCCAATATTTTTATAGACTAGATTAAATCGAAGTGCATCCAATTAATTAAAAAATTAGGTACATTGGTTCGGCTTATGTTCAAAGAATATAGAATGTTATTAAGAATGTGCAATACGTGAGTATAAATTTAAGGCTTATTATGAAAAAAGAGAGTCTTAACCTAAGAGTAAAATCTAAAGAGTGCCGAAATACTGGTAAAAGTGCCTTGTACCGTTAAACCTTTTTAACTTTATTTATGCATTTTTATTAATATTATTATTTTTTTTTTGTTTTTACACATGTATTGTATGCATATTCGTTTAATAAATTTTATGATTCCGTACCCTATATAGTGCCATAACGTGGTTTATCTATGGGCGTTAGGATTTTATCCTATAGCGTGTACTGCTTATGTGAGTTTTGTGCACTTTTCTTTCTGTCAAAGTCACGACAGTTACGCGGCTCTTTGAAAAAGAGGCTTATTTTTGGCTTTAATGCCTTTTGATACCGTATAAATGGCTTCGACTTTTTTACAATACGAGGGTTGTATAGTAAAGATAGCGGCACTCGTCAATAAAAGCTAGTGAATGCTAGTTGTGCATCTTTTGACAGTTACTTACCGAAGTTTCAGTCATTTTGAACGCGCGGTTTTTAGTTGACAGTCGTTTGAGTGAGTCGATGTGAGTGTTTTTTGTGAAAATGGAAAAAATTGAGTACCGAGCTGTTATTAAATTCTTGTTTTTGAAAGGCAATACGCCTACGCAAATCAAAAATGAGTTGGACTCTGGGTATGGGGACTCTTCACCATCATTTACTACAGTGAAATTTGGGTCATTTAAAAGTGACCGTAAGAGCTTGGGAGATGGTAAACGTTCGGGACGTCAAAAAACTCCAACCAATGACGATAACATTGCTGAAGTCCGCGCGTTGGGTGCCGCGTTTGCTTACTAGATGAAGTGAAAAGTGAACTCCTTGGGAATTAATTCTTTTTTTTTTTAAATGTTTTTTTATATTATTCAATATAGTCCTCTTTTAGTCTGATACACTTATTCCAACGATTTTCCAACTTCTTGATCCCGTCCGAAAAGTAATTTTCCGGAAAGTCTGCAAAATACTCCTCCGTGGTGTCGATGATTTCCTCGCGTGAGCTGAATTTTTTATTGATGAGCCATCTTTCGAGGTTTGGGAAGAGATAATAGTCCGAGGGATTCAAATCCAGTTACCAATCGAAGCCAAAAGTCCGCCCAATTCCGCATCAGCAATTCCAAACACTCTTTCGAACTGCTTTCGCCTTCGTGTTTTTGGTCAGGAGTGAGCATTCGCGGCACCCAGCGGCAGGATAACTTTTTCATATGCAGAATATTGTCCAAAATATGGCGTGTGCGCTCAGCACTAATCTTTTTGGTATCTGATAGCTCGCGCACCTTCACTTTCCGGTCAGCCAACACCATTTCATGTATTTTTTTGACATTGGAGGGGCTGCCGCTGCGGACTTGATCGGTAGTGGAGTTGCGGCCACCACGAAACTCCCGAAACCAATATTTGAAGGTGCAATCGGACGGGGCATTAGCCCCATAATATTTATCCAACTTTTCTTTTGTTTCCTTCGCCGTTTTGTCTCTCAGAAAACAATATTTTATGAGAGAACGAAAATCGTTTTTGTCCATACTCAACATGATGCCAAACACGTCAAAAACAATCAGCTGTCAAAACAAAACTAAAGACAGTATCGCACTGAAATTTGGCATGCCTGCCTAGATATGAACGGACTTCAAGGCACCATAACCTTTTTTGCAGTAGCAGCGCATTCTGGTGGTCAAGGATGTCGCTTTTCACTCCATCTAGTACGTTAGACCAAAAACTTGTTCAAATGAACTTTTCTAACGCTCTGTTGGCGCAGTTTAGGACCAATAAATTCGAGTTTTGGCGCCGATTTATTACTGTAGATGAAACTTGGATACACCATTATACGCCCGAAACAAAAATTCAGTCAAAACAATGGACAGCAAAGGGCGAGCCAGCCCCAAAAAAAGCAAAAACTGTTTTTTTTCGGCTGGGAAAGTGATGGCGGCTGTTTTTGGGATAGTAAAGGAGTTGTCTTAATCGATTATCTTCAAAAAGGGAAAACCATTTCAGGAGCATACTAGTGATCATTACTTGCCATTTGCAGAAAAAGAAAATCCTGTTTCACCAAGATAACGCGCCGTCTCACACATCAGCGGTTGCCATGGCGAAAATTCATTAATTACGGTTTGAACTGCTTGGCCATCCGCTTTATTCACCAGATCTAGCCCCAAATGACTTCATTTTGTTCCCTCATATAAAAACTGCACTCCGAGGACAGAGATTTTCGTCAAATGAGGAGGCAATCACCTCCGTGACCAATTATTTTGCAGAGAAAAACGCCAAGTACTATTTGGACGGGTTAGAGAGATGGGAGCATCGCTGGGAGAAGTGTGTAAAGTTACAAGCGGACTAACATATGTAGAAAAATAAAAAAAATTGAGAAAAAATGTTTCGTATCATTGTTCGGAAACTTTTCAGACAACCCTCGTATATGCTCTCGGTTTTGTCCTGTACTTATTTCGAATTGTCTGTTTGCACTTGGGAAGTTAATCGCTGTGTGGAGAGAGTTGCTCCTGGAATTCAAGTTCTGGATTTCGAGACATGCGGAGTATGCCTCGAGAAGAGTCATAGGTCTTTGAATGATTAGCATCCTCGAAAGATCACCATTAAGGCCGCGAACAAAAACATCTAGAGCTCTATTTCTATAGGACTCAAATAAGGCTTTAACAATTTCTTTGCTGTATATCTCTGTCTTAAGCTTTATAACCATCTACGATAGCTGTGCCGGTTAACGGTGGTGTAAAATTCATCAAGTCTGCTATTCCTCTGAGCGAGCTGATTAAGCTGATGCTTTAGGGTGAGCACATCGCGCTTATCAGCGTAAAGTAGCTGTAGGTAATATTTAATTTCCCGCCAACTACCCTTAAAAATGTTGCTCGGTAGATCAGTTTGGGTTTGACTATGTCCTCTAATAATACTATCTACAGCATGCATCCGTTGAACTCGCTTGAACGGTTTCAACTGTTTTGCGCTCCACACACTCAAGGCGCGATTTGATTCCATTTAATTCGTCAATGATGGAGTTAACGGCACCAGTCAATTCGGTTACAGCCTTTTGAAGTTCATCCATTTCAATAAAGATAAAGAAATAAGCTCACGTTGAAAAGTAGATGTGATTTAAGATGAGACGATATCTATATCTCGGGATGTTTTTAGTACAGGGGCCTGCGATTATTTAATAGAGTTCCAACTGAGATGGAACGCAATTTAAATATTTTTTTTGTTTTGGGATTTTAATTTTTATATCTAACAAAACTATGTTTAATTATGTTAATGGGTGCATAGTAATTTTTTTTAAGATTGTTATAGATCGTATAGTATGTTATCTATAGTAGAGATTGTTCTAATATATGGCTCAAACGAATGAGGAATCAAACCTGGTTCGAAGACAAATATGGAACTTCACGTTTTTTAACTTTTCTATTTTTCTTCTTTTATTTATATTCTTTTATCCTTTAAGGCTAAATCTCACTTCGTCTCCTTCTTAGGAATTAAATTATAAACAATTTTTTACCGATTTTCCTCTTTTTGAAACATTTTCGGCTTGGTTCTATTGGCACGTCATTCACTTAAAAGTAATGTTTATGTTTAAAGATAACGTTGAGTGATTTTTTTGGTACAGTCCGTCGTTTTTGTTCAATACTTTCTACTGAAAAGATAGCAAAGTAAAACACCGACAATTATTTAGCCGTCATCGCGACCTAGAGCCGAACCGAATATATTTCAAAGGCAACCGGTCTCGGAAGGTTCGTGTTAGCCCCTTTTAGTTGCAAACGTTGAATATTCTAAGCAACCTACTCATGGCACGAATTACTTCACCGTTAATTCACTTATCCATTTGATCTCTGCGCATGTTCTCATGGATATGCCGGAAGACCTTACAGGTCAGAATAATTACATTGTTCTCATCGGTACTGCTCTTTTCGTTCCAGTAGAATGTACTGTCTATACGTTAAAGAAATCATTTCACGCTTATCAACCAATGAAAAAACTGGATTTACTTGACCGGTCTCTGCTTGGGCGCCAGCTAACGAGTCCTTTCTACACGACCGTAAAAAAAGCGCTAACCAGGAGGCTGAACGTCCGCTAACCGTTCGACATACAAACAATAAAATGAAATGAATCCCGATTAATATGTTTATTCTCCAACTGCTTA
Source organism: Volucella zonaria (assembly GCA_963966105.1). Taxonomy (NCBI): domain Eukaryota; kingdom Metazoa; phylum Arthropoda; class Insecta; order Diptera; family Syrphidae; genus Volucella; species Volucella zonaria. The sequence continues at coordinate 50,562,916 of OZ014530.1, forward strand.
TCACAAACTTAAACTTAAAAGCTCACTTAACACATCATCAAATCCTAAGGTGGCTCTTGCCAGGTAATGTGCATATTCAAGGGCAGCTGTGTCAGCATTCTCTGAGCCTGGGAACGTTTTCATGCTGCATCAAATTGTTTCATGCATCAAGCGGATGGAAGGTGTCGTATTCATGCGCGCGCAGTTGGGAAGCGCAGAGTTTTAACTCCCCTCTTCTATGATATGCAGAGTGTCGTGTTAACTTCTTATTTCAGTAATTTTTATTTTGCATTTATTTAAAAATAAATCTTTAGAGTTGTTATAAAATCCTAAGTCTTAATAATTTTGAACTTTTAAAGATGGCTAATGGGCCGTTTGAATTTTAATCAGGGAAGGGAAAAAATCAATTTAAAAACGACATAAACCCAAATTGGCCTAATGTCGCTTTGTCAAAATACCATAAGGCCAAATTTTGAGATATGGCTTTATGTCGCTTGGCCTTATGTCAGGGCACCGATTACAACCTTTCTTATTCTTCTCTTGAATCTTGTCGTCATCATCCGCCTACTGCACGGTTTCAACGATGTGAGGATTAGGCTCTTTCGTGCTCCTGATTTAAAAATCAGCCCGTTGCCGAACTTTCGCGTGCTTCCAGTTCATTTACCGTAGAGTTTCTGATTGCCGATGGGTAGTTACTATAATAGAATCCGATTCTCTTATTTTACCCGTTCCTAAGGCTCAAGCTGGAGGGATCAGATATTCCGAAGACCCTGTTTCCACGAGAGAGAGATAATATTCACGTTAAAGTAACATATTTGATCTTTGTCGGTATATGATACCTAAACATCGTCAGCAAATAATCGGTTCACATCCGATGCACCGTTTTGCATATAGCACCAATCTGCTTTTTAACGGTGCACCAACCGACAATTATTCCCTATTGTAGGGCGAAAGATCGGTGTTCGTCCTGATTACGGCACAATCTCCGAAAATTTCTCAGAAAGCGCCGCAATGAATAGTGGGGTTCCTTTTCGTTATCACCACTCATCGGAGGCCGCTGCTTCTATGAAGTCGAATAGTAATTATTGGCAATCCACCAAGCAGGCTATCAGTTTTATTGGTGAACATTTATAAAATTTTTCAACAATTCTCAGTGACAAGAGAATACCCTGTTGGATTGAAATCAATCTATCGATGGAGACCTAGGTAAAAAGTTCACCAAGTGAGTAAATTTGAAATGAAATTTCCCCAAAAAATTGTTTATACAATTTACCCTGCAGGATCTGGCATTTTGGGGCATTTGTGGAAAAAATTTAGATCAACATTTTTCCCATTAAAGTCATGTTGCTCTCCATGTAAAGTGTCTAACTATGTACACAAGTTTCCATAAAAAGAAATCCTGAATCCTTTATCCAACCACATTTGTGGTAACCTAAAATCTATTCATAGTTTTACTTAGTTTTTCTTGTTTATGTTTCCCAATTTGCAAACAATTTGGCCTTCTAAATACTACAATATTTTTGTTTTTTGTAGGTTTTCAAAACAAATGCCTGCCAAGAGCGTCTACAAATTATTTTATTTTATAAATTAACTCGAAGAAAATTTTCCTTACCCCGACTGTTTGCTTTTCCGACATCCTCTGGGCACACTTTCATGTCGACAATTCGACGAATTTAATAATTCGTTTGGTGGGGGATGGAGGTAATATCTCACAGTTGACCGACCCGATACACTTATTAATGAAGCAGTTCTCTAAGGCAAAAGGCGGCGGAGAAAGCTACGAAAGGTGCCAACTTGGAGGTTACACTATGGCGCGTAATATTATTATCTCGACGCTATAAAAACCAGTGTGAGGTGATGACTTTACTACACAACCCACCCTTCAAATTTCATCAAGCCGACTGTGTCCTTCAATATTAAACAATTATGCAAAATAAATTGACGTTATTATTATCCCTCAGTCTAAGTTCATTTATTCAAACGGATACGGAGGGCGAGTAAGGGAAAGGTGCAGAAGCAATTAAGTGGACAGCATGCAGACGCAGTTAAAATGATAAAAAAAAAATAAAAAATACGAGTATACTGAACGAAAAAGAAATCCTCTAAAGGATCGGAAAAGAAAAAAAAGTCTGCCCGAAGAATTATACTCGTAATACGGCTACTCTGGAGCTACCTGACGAGAATTATGAGCTATCCATGGCGTAGAATAGTGTCCATATTACGCGCTCTGCCTTTCAAAGTCCGTAATAGCGCGCACCGTCGCGTCGGTCGGGTGGTCGAAAGGTCGGCGAGAGATGATGAGCTGCTAGGCTCTATGAATTGGACATAATAACATGGAGGCTTTTATGCAAGTTTATCTCGTCGGACACGACAAGGTGTTGTGCGGAGGAAGACAGTAAATGGTAATGTGCGAAGGGTGGCGGCTCATTCATTCATGCAACCTATCCTCCATCAACGAGTGAATTACGGCGACGAACGACGCGAACCTAAAGGATAGTATCATCTAGTCTTGGGGTGAATACACATTTCATGCTGCTATCCTGGTCACATGGCGATGTTTTCCAGGTTAAGTGAGTTCTCACCTTACGTTGTGTGAGTGTTTATTATTTTTTTTTTCTTCTTAGGTTTGGCTCTTTTGAGGGTGGTAAGACCTAAAACCCCTCAAGGAAGGGTACCTTACCCTTTTGAATACGGTTATCATGGGAAAATGCATAATTACTTGAGATTTATGGACGGACGAGTTTCGGTTTTTTCTTTCTTTTTCTTTTTTTCCTGTACTTTTGCGCCACACTAAAAGTTTTCCTTCAATTTTCGTTTCTTCTTTTAGCTGCGACGTTAAAAGTCATACGACCCATACTCCTTTATGGCTTCAAAAAGTGGGAGGAAGGCAATACCGTGATCGGCGGTTTCGTGGGTTGATCGTTTAATTACTGTGTTAAGTAAGAGGCAGATGCAGAGGGCGGTTTAATGATAATTCTTACAGTAGAATGTTTTTTTTTTTTTTTTTGAATTTATTTGTTAAAGAGAACATTTTAAGGCAATGATAAATGTTCGCGCATTGAAAGTTGAGGTGATATTGTATGTTTGAGTAGTCAGTTAATTAAATCAATCAACGAATGAGAATTAGATGAGCAATGAAGCGATAAATCGTAGTATCGTTCTATAGGGAAGTGGTACTTCCTTGTCCAAGATTTATTAGCTAAACGGAAGTTTGATTTGAATTTTTTGGAAACTTAGTTCCAAGTATTCAATTTTTTGCAGCAAACTGGAATCTCTACAAAATCAAAAAGTAGCAAGCGAATTAAAAGCCGCACTCTGCTTAAGTCTAAGTATTATACCTTCACTTTAAATATAAGGAGATTTAGGCGGGAAATTCGTAGTTAAGGCGGGAGAGTAATTCGATAGATGTTGTTGACAGCAGTCATATATTGTTAACCGTGACCGTCTGAGATGTTCTGCTACAATAGATTACATCGATTGTCCCTATACTTATTTTTGGGCGAGTCCGACCTGTTTATTACGAAGTCGCTCCGATCGCCGTAGCTCCGGCGTAGTCCCGATAATCGGGCTCTTGCAATGGGTTGTCGTTGGTGAGTGAACTTGGGCATATAGTTGGCGGAGTTGCAGTTAAATCGACCTTCAGAGTCCTGGTCTCTAGGAGTGTGTTCACATCGGAGTGTTCAAGGGCCTGTCATCAGTAAATGCACCGGATCATCCCCTGTGTGGTCCTCTTTTGAGGATCGGTATCGCATCTGATTATGATGACGTCGGAACCATGCCGGAAGAATAGATACATCTGTCTTCCTAAGGTCTTCTTCATTAGTGCTGAAATCCAGTTTGTTTCTGTAATTATTGTCGACTAAAAACAGGCTGATATACTGCAAAACCTACTTTTAACTGTGAATCCTTTTCCAGCGTGCCATGCTGCCGTCCGTGTAGCTCGTCTGCTTGAGATGTCCCACTCTTGTTTGGTGTAGAGGAGAAAACTGCCAGTGATACATCACCTATCCGTCCTCCAAAATTTTGAGTAGTGCAGTCTTGAATGTCCGCACCATCCTCTCCGCCAAACCGTTTGATTCTGGGTTAAGTGGAGCGTATGTTATGTATCATATGGAGTTGTTACAACAAAAGTGTTGGAGTTCGTTCGACATAAATTGCATGCCATCATCCGACACCAGGGTCTTGGGAAACGTTTCCAATGCAAATATATTGGGCAACGCTTGGGTAGTCGCCTGCGATGTTGTTAAACCCATCCGAACCACGGAAGGGAATTTAGATTTCGAGTCCACCACAATGAGCCACATTTGCCTTTGGAATGGTCTATGTGGAACCGTTCCCATACGTCTTCAGTTTTCGGCCAGCTGGCATACTCCTTGGGTGACTGGTTGGCTTGTAGTTGACAAGCGTTGTCCTGCCCAACTACTCGGCTGACGTGACACCCCAATAGCCTTGATACAGCAACGCTAATACCTTCATCTGCAGTTGAGAGATGAAGGTATTAGCCTGGGACTTCCGCTGTGGAAGAGAAGAACATTAAACATGAATTTTAATCGCAAGTCTTCTACGAAGAAAAGGGTGCAGGTTATTCTCAACTGCTTTGCCTACCCCTTCTGGATGTAAGTGATAAACTTTTTGATTATTTGATTCTTTCGCGATGCTTCACTTAACAGGAAGGTCTTCCACGACTGCTGAATGCGGTGGTTCCACTTGATTCTCGTAACACGATTTTTCTGAATGATCGTCATCTGCATCAGGCCCTATTGCTAAACGTGATAGGCAGTCGGCGTTCCCATATTATTTTATCGGTAGGTAACCTATTATGTACGTACATATATCGCATTAGGGCGATGGCCCACCATTCTAAATGTTGAACTATCATATAGAGCAGCGCTTCGTACTTACTGCTGCAGTACATGAACCATTGCCGCTCTTGCCTCATGAATGAGTTATTGAGTATACGTAAACCGTGTAATTTGCATGAGTCAAGTATGTCTAATCCTGTTTCATCCATTGCAGTATTTGTATAAGCAGGTCGATTCCTTGAAGTGTCCGCTTAAATTCCAACTGACAGGCAATTCTGCCTCTGTCTTTGAAGTTCTACTCAAACGCTCATGAATATGGGGCCAAAATATTTCATTTGGTGATTGTTCAGTGCCAACTGAGGGTGCGTAGGCGCCAACCATATTCCAATTTTCGTATTAAATTATCAGTTTTAATCGGTCACTGATTTTTGATACGCTTTCGGTCTTATCCAGAAGGTGAGCGGTCAAGATGGTGGCAACCCCGTTCTTATTTCATTCCGTAATACTTGTGTTGATTCTACAGATTGTCCTCTAATTCGATGGCGATAATTTGAGAAATGATTTCTGGGCATATTCTAAGAAAAAAATCGTTCTACAGAAAGGGTCTCTCTCCAATGTTGACATCATTTATCGAGGATTTAAGAAAAGGCTTACTTTGGTGTACCCTGACCCATGTTAACGGAAATTGCTTTGTCAGTACTAATGGTAAAAACGTCATGTAGGACTTTATTTTTAGAAGAAATAGCAGCCTTTATAACGGCGTTTAAATAAAGTTGACATTTTGTTTGAGTCTTTAGATATCTAATTTCTAAGCTTGTTCCGTTTTTAATGCTCGTGCTAATTTTCGATTTTGAGGTCACTTTTCTCAAGAAAATGCCTAATTAACATAACGTTTTACTACTTTTTCCTATGAAAGTAACAATAATAAAAAAAAATCGTCAATGAGTTTGCAGAAAAACTCACAGATTTTATGATACTTGGAAAAGCCTGCACCAATTAAAATTGATAAAATTGATATGCTTTAAGCTCCAAAGGCTATGAAAAAAAAAATGATTTTGTATGGTCTTAGGTAGTTTTTATTTTATGTGTATACTAAAACAGTTATAAAAAAGTGCTCAAAGTGTCCTCCTTGGTTTTGTATGCATTCTAGAGCCCGTTTTTGGATTGCACTGCGAATGTTTATTGATGCTAACTGCTGCCTCACTTTTGACGACGCTTCGAGAATACGATCTTCCAAATCAATTAAAGTTGCTATTCGGTTGAATAGTCCATTTCTTCCTACCCAACGGTTACCGTACTCTTCATCTAGCCAATTCTTAACCTCACGACCATAGTAGGCTGGAGCACCGTCCTGTTGAAAATATGATGAAGCTAGTTGAATCAGTGGAATGTCCTCCAATAATTCTGGTAAATCATTTCGCAAAAACTCCAGATAGTTTGTAGAATTCAGCCTAGGTGATAGTTTGAAGGGGCCGATTAACTTGTTTCCAAGTACACCTGCCCACAAATTGACACTGAATTTGTATTGAAATGATTTATGCCTCATTGTATGTGGATTGTCCGCAGCTCACGTATAAAGACTTTGAAAATTTGTGATCCCATTTCTTGTAAATTGAGATTCCTCCGTCCAAAGAATTCTGCTAATAAACTGGTTGGCACCCAAGCTCCGCTCCGGCTACCAGTTAGAAAACTCAAGTCCCTTATCCAAATCATTGGGAAGCAGTTCTGGTACAGGTGTATGGTGGTATGGATAAAGATTTTCTCCATGCAGTACATTAGATATTTTATGTCTGGAAACATTGAATTGCAAACCTAAACGTCTGATTCTGATTGATGGATCAGTTGTAAGAGCTTCCAGTATTCTTTCATCAGCCGAAACGCTTCTTACTTGTGGAGCTCCCGCATTCGGTCACGTATTCGAAACTGATCCCGTTTCTCGAAGCCTTCTATACGTATTTAGAAATACTCTTTTATTAGGAAGGCGTCGGTTAGGATAAAGTTCATGGTATATTTATTGCGCAGTAGTTCAATTTTCATTGCATAGCCCAGTTACAAACAAACAAAGAATACGCCGACATTATGCGTTGGCAGTTGAGCTTTCGTTGATCGCAATGAGATATGAAAATCCTTTCTTTCATGCGCTCCTGCTAATGTCACTTGTCTTTTCATTTGATCTGCTTTGCACATTCATGGAATTTGTCTTCATCTTCCTCATTGCATAGATGGACCTCATGGCTTACATTACGATGGCTCACTGGAGAGATGGTATCCCCTAGAGCCGACGACAGTCAGGCTATTGCTTTTCACGTGGCCATAATTTCTGCTTGAAATATACTTTTGTGGTCCGGTAGTCTATTAAAGAGTAAATAGGTCGATCAAAGTATGCACGATAACTGGACTATCATCTCCACGTGCCTCATGTCTAAGAAAGGGCATTTCATATCTCGTGAGATCTATCGAGGCATACGCGTATCTCAGTTTAATGTGGTATATATGTACATAAGATCCAACGTATTTTGTGACCTTCTGGAATACAAGAACTTTAAAGTGGCGACTCTGGACCTCTTCATCGAACTCAAAGCCGCATATGATAGCATTCCTCACCTTGATTTCTACAAAGCGATGGCGGAATATACATACATACGAAGGCCGTCTGAAAAGTTTCCGACCGAATCTTTTGAAAGTTATTTACCGAAGAATGCAGTCATATTGGACGCGCAGTTTTTAGTTGATAGTCGTTTGAGTGAGTCGATGTGAGTGTTTTTTTGCGAAAATGGAAAAAATTGAGTATCGAGCTGTTCTTAAATTCTTGTTTTTGAAAGGCAATACGCCTACGCAAATCAAAAATGAGTTGGACTCTGTGTATGGGGACTCTGCACCATCATTTACCACGATGAAATTTTGGGCAGCTGAATTTAAACGTGGCCGTAAGAGCTTGGAAGATGATGAACGTTCGGGACGTCCAAAAACTGCAACCACTGACGATAACATTGCTAAAGTTCACCAAATTGTGTTAGACTACCGCCGGAATAAAATGAGAGAGATAGTAGAGTTGTGAGAGAGATAGCAGAGTAGTGTATTGGCGTCACAATCGGTCGGTTCGGGGTTCAATACCAGCCGTGACCGAAAGACTTTTTTTCAGTCAACTAAAATCTTGTGAGATGAATGGCTGCCTAAATACAACATCAAGTCCAATTTACACCAATAATTTAGTCTCCCCATTAAAAGTTGGAGCCCACCCATTGAGCGAAATAACCACTGAGCTCAAACATCTTTCTCTCTCTCTATCCGATTTTCCGAAAAACTTAACACGTCCTCCGACATTTTAAGAGTAGTAATACCCTCTTGAGTGTTAAGTTCTTTAAAAAAAAAAATGAAAATGTCCAAAGAACGTGTTTGTTGCATATTAAATTTAGATTTAAGCATGAGAAAGCTGTCCGCGTAGGTGCCGTGTTTTCTTACGTAGTTATCCGAGTTTTGGCGCCGATTAATTACTGTAGATGAAACTGGGAAACAGCATTATAAGGTCGAAACAAAAATTCAGTCAAAACAGTGGACTGCAAAGGGCGAGCCGGCTCCAAAACAAGCAAAAACTGTGTTGGGAAAGTGATGGCGACTGTTTTTTGGGATAGTAAAGGATTTATCTTAATCGATCATCTTCAAAAAGGAAAAACCACTACAGGAGCATACTACGCATCAACACTTGCCAAGTTGAAGGCAGAAATTGCGAAAAAAAGACCACATTTGCAGAAAAAGAAAATTCTGTTTCACTAAGACAACGCACCGTCTCATGAATTACGGTTTGAACTGCTTGACCAACCGCCTTACTCACCAGATCTAGCCCCAAGCGACTTCTTTTTGTTCCCTCATCTAAAAACTGCGCTCGGAAGATACAGATTTTCGTCAAATGAGGAGTCAATCACCTTTGTGAACAATAATTTTGCATAGAAAAACGTCAAGTACTATTTGGACGGGTTAGAGAGATGGAAGAATCGCAGGGAGAAGTGTGTAGAGTTACAAGGAGACTATGTAGAAAAATAAAAAAAAAATTTAAGAAAAAATGTCTTATATCATTGTTCGGTCGAAATCTTTTCAGACAACCCTCGTATTATATGCCTTCAAGCTCACTTTCGATCGAAATCTAAAATATCGTGATTTTTTCCTAAGCCGTACAACTCGCTTTTTGGAATGCCCTGGCAACCTCTTTATTTTCAAATGTAGCACGATGGTTGCGGCAGAGCTGAGTGCCCCCACATTATAACATTCAGACATTTAAAACCAAAGTACATTTGCATCTCACTCTTTCTTTCCCCCCTATTTTGCCTTCTGCCGCGTTGTGTGCTAACATTTTAAGGGTACTAATAACTCCTTGAACGCGCGCTGATTTATAAAAAAAATCACGATTCTCTTTGGAGTTGAAAGCAACTAGACTGTACTGTTTGGGCAGCATAACTAGAAATATGCCATCAAAGGATGCAGCGGATTTCGAATAACCTCACCTTTCAGCACAATAGATAGCAGATAGCAAATACGATGAATTATATTACAAAACTCACTTGAAATTCCAAACATTAGAGCTAGTTGTAAGCCTGGTTCCCCTACTAGGGAAATGCGTTTCGATCTGAGAGTCGATGCCTTTGACTCATTGTGGGTATCATCATTAAATTTCGATTTTTCAGATCACTCGTCATTGATTGGTGTAGAATTCCGCAAATATAATACAAGCCTTTGTTCTATACCCACTTGGAAATGCAGTAGTAGCCTCGGAACATGAAAGGTTTATCCCTTCCAAATAGCGGATAAAGCCGTATGTCACACCTTGACTTAATGGTCAATGCAGAAGACTTGTCTAAACCCACAATGTACTCTCAAATCTACTAACCCTGTGAAAATAGATTTTTAAACTTTTTAGTTTTGAGTGCAGAGTTCTGGGTATAGAGATGCACCAGTAGGTCCTGCGTATTCCTGGGTTGCCCTAGAATCTAACATTGCCCAGGGTGGAGCTCTCCCAGATCTCCCAGCCACTTGGGTTCAAACATTTTTTTCAGGCTCGTGCACTTATGTTGCCCAAAGTGACCTCACAAATCTGTGCAATGCTGTAAAAAAAGTGGAAACAATTTGTCGCAACCGAATATCTCTATAGAGTTTATCGGACCTCATAGATTTATAGCAACATCTTTTGCACAACTTTAGTAACCATATTGTTTACAATCGGTGTCCTTAGAACTGTTAAATGATAACATGCAACCTTAATAGTCCTCCTCTTGGACGTTTCGTGATTTTCTTAAAAATAGATTTCCTGCGACATCCAAATTTCGTCCAACCGCACTTCCGTCGTTAATGGACTAATTCGTACATCGGGTTCAGGTAAATTCTCTTCTGGGTTTGTCTATGGATTCGACCGCATTACTGATTGGTTTACGCTGGAGCAGCCCTTACTGCTTTCAGCACCTGTTTCTTCCAGATTGTCAAAGGACTTTTTCCTCTTGAAAAGCTCGAAGACGAGCTTAAGCTGCCTTCAGAGCATCCGGTTACGGGGCACCGTTCAGCTCTTTCGATGTTGCGAGTCACGCCATCAAAAGCAAAACCCTGAATAATCATCTCAGCTGCAAGATAAGCAACTCCGGTCTCTCAATCATTCTATAAAGATTTATGGAATCATTCAGTCATTCAATAAAGATTATGGCAGTTTGTTGATTTTGGTTTCCAAAATCAAGGCCACAGTCTCAGTTGGGAATACTAGGGTGGATTAAGTCTATTACGCCTCATAAATCGCCTTCATATGAACTGACAGTTTAAATCGAGTCCGGAAATTACACGCTTTCAGTTTGATCTCTTACCTGGGTCCTTTTCAGAACCTTATAATTTTTGACTCTCACCGTTTGTTGGCGCACTTTCATAGTGCCTTCATAGTTCTTCTTTGACAGATGGATGAGATGAAAAAGATGTAGACCCTATTTAGTCTTAACATTGCGATGGAATTACAGCTCTTAAATACAGATTCCGGTGCATAGAAATAAGGATTTAGCGAGAATATTCAAACCCTTCCTCCCAAGTGTACCAAATCCATCTACGTATAACCTTTTACCTTCCGACCACAGATTTGAGATGAAATTTTTACTAAAACTCAGAGATGAGTGTGTGCTTGTGGCAACTGTGTCATTGAAGCAAATCGAATATGCTGCCACGAACTTTTCCCTTCTTAGGAAAAAAAAAAAATAATAATAATAAGAGTAAAACTTTTGTTCCCCTTATTGAAGAGTTGCTGTGTGAGCGTGTTAACGTTTTTGGTCACAGATGTATGCCACAGCTTCAATGGATACTTTCACACCCAATAGATACGGATACATGCAGTAGCAGTCAACTTTCTACTTTCTATCCCACCATCTATCCAGAATCATGTACGAAATACGTACAAACGTGTTTGAATGTGAATTGCCAAACTTACAGATATGTGTTGCGTCCAATAGTGAAGACATTCTAACGCCACTGTACCACCCAAAGTATCTCAATCCTAAAATACCCTCATCGTATCCATAATATGAAAGAAAAAACTTTCTCTCGTTTCTCCTAAGAAACACACGAACAGAAATGAAACTCATCAGTTTAATTTAAACGTTTTCTCAGTTGGAAATCTTCATAATCCCTCAACCACAATCTGGACCAAGTCGAACAAAAAAAAAAAAAAAAAAAAAAAATTAAATGAAATGAAACTATCTATCTCGCCCTAGATGGTCAGTCTTTGACTCGTGTATCTTTTTCTTTACAAAGAAATAAAAAAAAAAAAAAAAAAAAGAAGAAGGCGAAGAAACCTCTAACTAATGCTGCACTGGACATTGTGGTGCTCACAACTCCATCTCTGTTTCTGTGATCCTTCGTTTACACTACGCAGTTGTACTTAAGCATCACCAAGTGGTATAATATAATAATCAATTCAGTCACGTTCTCCAAGTCTTTCATATCCGGAATTAAATGTGGTCCTTGATAATATTAACATTTACTCCTTTGCGGTTTGTTCGTTTCGTATCCAAGAGATGAGGATGGTTTTGCTTTGCTTGTATCACATGTTGCCATAGTTAAATGAACTGTGTCTCTGTGTGATTCTCCCATCACTCTGCCTCTAACCCATATATGTACGTACGAGAATGAGTTAGAGAACGGCTACCTCTTACGCCCTCAATCTGAAATATCAAGCACATGTATAACAACAACAACAACATATACTCGCACTCATACGACTATGGTTTACATGTCATCGCAGGACGATCTCAATATTCTAACGAAGTTATGAAATTTTCAGCAAAAATATCTTGTTTCCCAAATGTCATTTATTATTAAGAGAAGATGGGAACACTGAACTGACAGGAAGAAGGGAAGTTTCACCCTCCAAAGTAAAAAAAAAAAAAAACCCAAAAACAAATAGGGTAATTGCGACGAGGGTTATAATGGGTGAACTGGACCACGAACAGGGTGTGGTCAAGAAGGTGAAATCTCATTCTCTTAACGACATGAGTAGCACCACACAGTTCCTTTGTGGACGTGTAAGGGTTTTATTGGGGAGAGGGTTTCGAACATCATAAGCTTCAAAACCGAGACACCAGCAATCCTTGAAATATAAAAAAAAAAATAAATCGCATAATCCAGTCTCCGACTGTAGTTCGTTGTTTGAAATCAAGTTTAACCGCATAGGTACACAGAAAACTTGGGACGATATTGAATCTGTCGAAAATTGGTTCAGAGTTTTGCTGAAAAAAGGATAATAATCGAATTCAGTGAGAAGAGGTCATGCATGCACTGATGGACATGCTTACATGTGTGAGCCTGAATAGATAGTATTTTCGGGAAGAAAAGGAACTTTTTTTATTTCCTTGAATTCGGGTTATATGTATATACTCGTATAAGTCGATACAATCACTTGGTCAAGATCGGATATCGTGTACCAAAGATGTCGAGAATTCAGGTAAATTCATTGCAGTTCATCGAGCTTATACAGGCAAATTAAATGTAGGAGCTGGCGCACTAAAAGTGTAAAGACAATTGACCAGGAAACTGCTGACAGTCCCATAACTTGGGCTGGTCCAGGACCGCAACAATCAAGTTCGTAGGATAGTGCCTGCCCTACCTCCCTTTGGCGGTTCCGGTAACAGCATGAATAAACCCTAACTCATGCAGGCTAAAATTGCAAGTGAGTGCTCGATCCGTAGCATAATCCTGACCTGCATCGTCATATACGGAAGGGACTAAAAAAATGTGACGAAGCAGCTAGTAGCCTCGGATGATAATGGATTCACTGCTGCCAACGTTTGCGAAATATTAATGAGCAGCGATCTTCACAGCTGGACGTAGAATATTCGAACCCTTAATAAACAGCATGCAGCCGGTTAACTAGCGGAAATCCTCGGCTATTTCAAAGCGAACAAAACCCCAATCGAAGAAGTGCGATGGGATGATGCGGACAAAAAGAGGATGAAAAACTGTGATATCTACTATGGGAAATTGTACAGATAACTGGCTCGAAAGGGATAGTAGTTGCAGTGTTTATTTGGATGCAAATTCGACATAAGAGGAACATACAAGTCTTGAGCTTCAGGCATTTAACCGAACACCTAGCGACAATTCGGCAGCATAAGCCTCATAAACGCCCACTTCCTGACAGAGGGCAATGATGTCCTAACCAAAGGCTACTCCTACGAGCTCCTCGAAAAAACCAGGAGCGATTTGAATGTCTTGATAAGCAGGAAGGCTAGCCTTAGTAATAGAGTTGGAAGGTACAGCCTCCACCCCATCACCTCCGGAAAAAGGCTTATTGAATTAGGCAGCAGGAGGTAATGTAACTATAGCCACCGTTCTGTATTCACACCTTGATATCCATAAAGAGACCTGGCTGAATCCCGACCAACAAACCGTCAACCAAACTGTAATCGATGCAACGCACTCCTTTAATATTTTGGATGTCCGAACGTCTCGAGCAGCTGCAATTAACTCCGACTATTATCTTGTTGTAGCCATGATTCGGATGCTGATATCCGTAACAGCCCAATGTCACCCACCACATTGGGAATTTCCCTTAACCTCTCGGGGTTAGCAATAACCCACCGAAAAGCCAAAATGTCATAAAGTGGTAAACGGATGGTTCTAAAATGGAATCGGTAATGGGAGCTGGTATACACGAGCCAAATAATACATTACCCTAACAATGGGGAAATGCCCCAGTGTATTACTGGTAGAACTCCACTCCATTCAAGAATGCGCCAATCATATCTACGACTCTGGTATCGAAAGCGCAAACACCCATATATTCGCGGACAGTCAAGCAGCTATATCCCATATCCTAGACTCCAAATCAGCCATGTTCAGCTTCAAAACCCTCCAAAAACTTAGCTCTAGACCAAACTACGATGTGGGATTGATGAAAATGAAAAGGCGGACGAACTGGTTGGAAAGGGCTCAAAAATTCCCTATAATGGACCTTAGCCCTTCTGCTGGATCCCTAAATCTTCAGTTAATTTAGCTATTAATAGATGGGAGTACTCGAGGTGCATCTCATATTGGAAGAATAGCCCAGGTCTAAGACTGGCCAAATGACTCATTCCGCCCTTCAATGAAAATTCCTATAGATGTCTAAATGATATCAAAAGGTTGCCTCACAGGAAATCACGGTTTAAGATATCACCTCAACAAAATAAAATTATTCGACTCTCCGGTGTGCCGACTTTGTCTTCAAGAAGACGAAACAGCTGAATATATTTTATGTGAATGTCCAGCCATCAACGGAACTAGACGGTATATTTTCTTCAGGGAACAATTCAACACCAATGAATTAATGAATTCCTGTGCTGCTGATGTTATCAACTTCATTCGGAAGGTAGAACAACTACTAGCCTAACTATACTTTTGACAAAGCGGTGCAAAAGATCTTTTAGGTCAAAGTGCCTTACTTCGCAAGTGGTGAGTCCGAAAATTATATCAAAAAAAACAGAAGCCTCTGGAGGATTTCGATGCCACCAGTATGGAACTAAGAAAACCAGTGGTATCACTGCTAACGAGAAATAAGAGAGGCCACCTCTAATGTACTGCGTTTCAATCGGCCCCAACAAAGAAACCCCTGGTTCGATGACGAATGCAGACAGGTACTTGTAAATCTAGAAAAACAGTCGCTGCTCTATAGAAAAGAACGAGAGAGGCTCGCGAGCACTACGAGTATACAAGAAAGGATGACAAAGGTCCTTCAGAAGAAAAAAGAAAGAGCACGATCAGCCAAATCCTATAAAGCCAGCTGCAAGCAAGAATAGAGAAGGAAACCTCATAGTAGAAACGCATTCAGTGTGGAAAATCTGGATAGATTATTAAACGACTATTAAACGGTGATGACGAACAATATCCCACCGTCAGGGTGAATGAACCATATAATAATTTAAGAAGACAGATAACATTTCTGTTCAGCCGACCAAGTGAAGTCAGGACAACCATTTTCGAACTTAAGTCTAACAAGTTGCTGAAGCTGACGGCTTAACTTCCGAGCTATTTAAAGCAGCAGGTAATGAATGGATATATCAACTCATCTTTAAAATCTGGATCGACGAAAGTATATCTAACGCATGGAACTTCAGCATTGTGCGTCCAATCCTAAAATATTCACCGAACTGGACCATATGCAGGGGAATAAGCCTCCTCAACATCGCATGTAAAATTTTGTTTGTCATTTTATATGAACGCCTTGGTCAGGGAGACTAAATCTTTTAGTGTGATTTTAGGACAGGACATTCCAAAACGGTAGATCTTCCAAAAAAAACCAAGCATTGCAAATCGATACACGCCACTTTCTCATCGATAGAGACGAACCATACAAAGCTATGTCTACTTGTAGCATCTCTACCAAGCCGATTTGGATATGCAGCATGACGATAGAGAATCCACACTACTCCGCCAATGTCGGTAATACCTAGCTTGAGACCTTCAATGTTAGGGAAGGACTTAAACAGGGCGGGTTCTTCGGGCTTAGAAGGCAAATGAGTAGTAAAGCTCTTCCCTGAGCAGCCAAAAAGACTTATATATGAAACCGATCATCCCAGTCCTGATCTACAGCGCAAGCGGACGAAAATCCTCTCAGGTGTTTCGAGACAAAGTTCTTCGGGTAATGGTTGGTTCCGTTTGCATCAATGGAGAGTAGAGAAGACATTTTAACAGCGAACGCTACGGGGTATACAGCAGTTCCATTCTAGTTAGATAAGCTCGGATAACCTGGCTTAGCTAACAAGGTCACCTTGAGCGCATGAACAGCAGCGCCACACCCCGGAAATTTTTCGACTTAAACGCAGAGGGACAATGCAGTAGAAGACAATCTAGTCTTAGAGGACGCAAGTCCAAGTCAACTGTTCGTGTGAGGTGCTCGAAACAAAAAACTGCACTAGCTGGAGAGGTATGTCAATAAAGCCCTTAAACTCTGAAAAAATCATTTCTTTTCAAAAATTAAATTAAATATCTATGAAACCCAGCTATCAGCTACGAAATAATTTGGAAAGGCCTCACTTGGTGCTACTTCAAGATATTCGAAGCCCACTTAGGAGCTCGAACTAATTAGAGAGATCGAAACTGACGGTGATCCGCGTAAGAGGTTTCTCGTCACCGTCCTAAGGAAGGAGAAAAGCACTGGCGCAAACATTCTCATTCTCTGCAGCCGTCAAAGACGTTCCATAGGAGATGGGTGCCCTATTTTGACTTCCTGTCTTTACGACGTAGAAATGACAGTAGAAGTTGATGGGCAGAGGCTTAAGTGATGGCACTTGAATCTTCATAAATCCCATGACCACCATTTTAAGAAGGCACAACAGAATTAAGTAAGACCTCCAAAGTTCTCTAAAATCTTTCACGATCATGTTTTCTAGAAGGCGAGTCAAAATCATAGCAAACCACGGAACACCCATGGAAATATTCTCAACGAGCCAACAGAGAGGCTGCTTCTGATATGATTAGTTTCAAAGCGCCGCCATAAAGAAACCCCACGTAGGACGACGAAAGTAGGCAGGCAAATACAAACTAACTAGGAGATGCACTGCATTGAAGAACGAAATCTGCTTCGCGGATGTTCAAACAGAAAAAAGGAAAGAGCGTAGGTTTCTAATAAGAAGAAAACGTTCGAAAGTTTTGTCAGAGAATAAAACGAAAATGCCAGGATTACAAAGGCAAAACGAAATATACACGCAGACAACTAGTAGTCGACTTGCAGTCGGTACAGAAAATATGGAAAGACTACTTCTGCATATTGTCAAACTGGATGAAACATTCACCCTGGATGAAGACGATAGAGAATTTCGTAATCTTAACCTCGATGAAGTTAAGATAGCAAAATCAAAGCTAACGTCTAACAAAGCTTCTGCCACCGACAGACTGCCTGCTTAGATATGTATTTCCAGCAGCTTGAGATAACCTGTTTTTGAACATGCACCAAGTCATTTGTAAGGTATTGTCAAAGGAAAGCGTGCCCGATGTATGGAATCATTTGAAGAAGAAGTCTGCTAAGCATCGCATATAACACGCTTTCTATCGTATTATGTGAGTAATTATGAGCCCATCCTTAAACAACCTGATTGTCCCCAGCAAAGTCCACCATCGGTCATATATTCACACTACAGCAGATCCTGGAAAAGATTCGAGAGTTTCAGATCGATACTCACCATCTAATTTTCGACTTCAAAGCCGTATATGACAGCATGCACTGAGATGCTATGTCACATCCGTACCAAACTCGTCAGGATTATAAGAATTATATCGTCAGGCTGTAAAGAATTATCGCTGTTTCATAAAGGCTGATAACGAATTTACCGAGATTTCAATGTTAAGAATGGTTGCCCTAGAAAGAATCGTCCAAAAGTCACTGGCCAACAAAAGAGGAACAATCTCTTTTAAGTCCGTTTACGGTTGACATAAATGTAATAAGTCGAACACAACGAGGCATCAATGAATCTTTGGTGAGTATTGAGTCGGAAGCGGCCAAAGTAGGTCTGTCAATAAACGAAGGAGGCATATCACCGATTGCTTGGTCAGAACGCTACCATAAGCGGTTATGACTTCGAGGTAGTTAAAGGCTTCGGATACTCCACAGTTACAAATAGCAACGACATCTGCGCAGAAATCAGACAGAACCAAATTGGCTTTATACACGGCGTTTATCATCCCGGTCGGAGGCGTTAATTTTGTTGAGAGTGGATGAAAAAGCACTTGGTTATTTCGAGGGAAAGATACTGCGTATGATTTTCGGTTCGCGGACGAGAAAAATAGGAAAGGTTCAACACGACATCGATTTAGTCAGGCGTTTACGGATACAACACCTGAGATGGGGTGCACAGACACACGTATAAAAAAAAACTTGCCCTCGAGCGTCTTTTTAAATCCAGTGCCAAATGTCATGGGATTGGGGTATAGATTCCTTGACAATGAGCCAAACTATATTAGGGTTGCTGAAATCACCTTGCGAAAGGTTCTTGCTTCCGAGCTAAGAATTCATTTGCGAGTGTCGCTTTCCAGCTAATTGATTCCGCTAACATCGTCCCCTTGAAGATTATACCCAATTTGTGATCCTGCCAATGCATCTCCTTTCCCGACCATATTCGGATAGCCAGAAATTCCCCCTATTTACGAGTACAGCGGATTTCTTGTTCCACAGCCTGTATACTCTTTCGAATTAATTTTGCGAAATCTGTGATTTTTTTTTCGTCTCCTCGTGTCGGATGGGTCAAATGAAGGCCAAATACTCCAAGCCTTCTTCTGTACAACCAAAACAAAAAAAAAGGAAAAGCGATTGAAGGACTATAGTTAGAATATATGCTCAAGCAAAACATATCCCTACATACTCATACAAATACATATCTCGAATATACGAGACACATTTGGGAATTTGCGAATTTGGCACGTCTTTGCCAAACATACTCGTACATCGAGGGTAGAGTTGAATCCCTATCCATACCCATACCACCATCCATACCACAACCGAGCAGTTCCAGTTCCAACATTATGAACACGGATTTTAAGAAAATTTATTGCGAGATTTACTTTTTTAGTTTTGTATTCCTCGTTTGGTCTTTTGGATATCGGTTAAGTTGTGGCTGCAAGATTATCCTTTTGCGACTAGACAAATTGGCAAACAAAAACTTGAGTAAATCATAATTATGAACGTGATTATTTTGTAAGTAAGGTAAAGCTTTTGTGGGTTTAATGGCACCCCCGAGATAATAGCATCGAGAGTTGATGTCGTTTTCGGTGCCAGTAAGTCCAATAGGGACAAATGCCACAAATGTGGTAATATCCCCTAGTTGCATGAGAGCCAAATTATGTGTTGTAACTTATAACTAAAAGGACGTGAGTTTATTTCAAATCTTAGCTTTCACTGATGGATTACGTTAGGAGATGAGAATTAGTAATATTAAATAGGCCTTGGTGGTACAAGAGCTAAGAGGTTTGTCTGAAATTCTGACAGATACGGATAGTGTAGGAGTTCGAAAGGCGATTAGTCGCACTTTGTTTGATAACTAAGTCGGTGGCTATACATTTCATGACACAGCGTCTGGTTAATATTCAAATGTCATCAGATTCATTCATCTTGGTACAAAATTACATGAAGTCGTCCTATTAAGAGATCGCATTAATTTTTTAAATTAGAGGTGGGTCACGTTAGGATGATGCTAAATCTGAGATGATCTATGGCCTTAAGCAGGATTATAGCAGTGGTGTGTATGAAAGTGATGGCAATGAAAGTACAACTATGTTTTCTGTATAGCTCCTCCGAATGGTATTTTTGTCAAATTTGGTGATATTCTCTCATCATGATAATTACTTACGTGGCAGAGACTTTCAGTCACTGAATAGGACATCTTTATTAGATGCAAATGGTGCAAAGAGTCTTTTAAAGAAGATCCTACTGAAGTTTTAACAACAAGCGAAGAACTCCATCCTTTTCTCTATTTGCGCCCTGGATTAGGAGTAAATCTCCTCCAAGTACGGTCCGAAAAGTCAACTCATACGAAAACGAAGTATTAGTTAATCTCAATGAGCTTTTTGACTCCAATACCGTACGCAGTGCAGGTACGGATAGCTCTGATTTTATTTCTACAACAGAAAAACCATTGAATGTTTGTAAAAATCAGAAAAATTAATTACAATGAAAATAAAATTCAAAAAAGTAAGGAATATTGTAAAGAGTAATTGTAATTGTAAAGTAATCTTTTGAATATAATGAAAAGTATAGAGTGTTGAATTTTGTCTTATTTTCAGTGACTTAGAGTTTTAAGAAAAGTGTATGAAGTAGGCCATATTTACACGTGACCTTCGTTGAAATTTATCATTTTGTTTTTATTTTCACTTATAGGAAACATGGCTTCAAACTATAGCAAGTGCACAAAACAACGACAAACGTGGGCCAAGGATGATATGATGAAAGAAATCACTGCCATAAATCTCAAAGAAATGGACACTGATGCGTTTAGTGGCAAAAAAGGATAAGTCTTTGGAGGAAGTGGTAAGTGTCAAACTAGGCAGGAAAACCATTTTTCCTCCAGAACTCGAGCAGTCTCTCGTAGACTATTGCCTGCAAATGGAAGGGAAACTATTTGGTATAACCAGGAATGACATACGATCGTTAGCATTCCAGCTAGCTAGAAAGAACCAAATTCCAAATCCATTTTCTGTAATAAAGGAAGTTGCGGGAAGAGACTGGCTACTTTTATTTCTAAAACGTCATCCATCGCTGTCATTCCGCCAGCCGACTTGGCAATATTTTTTGACAATTTAGAAACACTCATGACAAGTACCATTTTACCTTCAACACTATTTTTAATATGGATGAGACGGGGATTTCAGTGGTTTCACCAAAATGCCGAAGGTATTGGCTTTGAAATGTCGAAAAAAGGTGGGAGCATTAACATCTGCTGAAAGGGCATCACTTATTACGCCGACTTTGTGCATGAGTGCAGGAGGGTCATTTATGCCTCCTATGTGAATTTTTCCGCGAAATAGAGACAATTCACACCTCATGAAAGGTGCACCGCCGGGTTCAATATATGCTAATCATTCATTAGGATGGGTGCAGACACATTTTTTCACAAAGTGGTTCAAACACTTTTTAACAACAATAAAACCAACGGCATCTTCACCTGTATTACTTATAATGGACGGGCATTCAAGCCACACCAGGAATATAGAACTTATAGACCTGGCTTGACCAAATAATGTTCATATCCTATCTATACCTCCGCATTCAAGTCACAAAATTCAATCCTTAGATAAGACTTTCATGGAACCTCTCAAAAAATATTTGACTGAAGAAATTAGAAAACTCTAACACAGTATGATATAATTGAGCTATTTTTTAAAAGCTCAAACTACAGAAATTGCTCTGAAAGGCTTTTCGACCACAGGGATATGTCATTTTGATAGGAATTTTCACAATTTTCTAGCAGCGGAGGAAGATGAAATACCTTTAGCTAACATGGAAAATCCTCCTCCAGCTGATGGACGTGAAAATAATGAAGAGATGTCGCAGTCTAAGCAAGATGAGTCGAATAAACATTCAAAACCTTCGTTTTGAATCCACATCACATTCTCCTATCCCTTTTCTAGTAAAAAACCTTCAACTCGTGGAAGGAAACGAGGAAAATCGGAGCAGATTTCATCATCTCCCTACAAGCTAGCTTTAGAAGAATCCATCAAAAAAAAGAGATGAAAATCCAATAATGATAACGTCTTTTTGCTGTATTTTTAATTTCAGATGGATCCTACAAATTTAAGGTCTACGAAAATACTGAACAAAGCATGGTAAGGAAAAAGAGAAGCTATCGCAAAACCCAGCCCTCTTCATCAGAAAGTGTGGAGGACTTTATTCCAGACGACGGTTCAGATCCAAGTTCTGATAGAAGTAACCAGACGGATGCTAGATGCATCTATTGCACTGGCTCTTTCTCTGAGGATAAGTAATGTGCTGTATGCAGGATCTGGGCTCATGAGGATTGTACTGGCAACGAGCAACAATAATTCATATGAGGTATTGGAGAAAAAATGTTTGGTTATGTTAAATCATTTCTAACCAATAGAAAATTTTTCACGAAAACCAACAATATTTTTTCCAACGACTATCCGTTAGACAATGGGATACCTCAAGGAACAGGCTAAGCGGGTAGATCAAATATATGCGCTGCTGCCGGGCCTAACGCACCTCCAGTCGTAATGGGTACGTACATGGCGGAGCAAACCCTGAAGGTCCTTGCAGTGAATGTTAATTTCAGTGAATTTGAACGAAGAGACACACTGTTTAAGTTGCTTAAAGACCAAAAGACACAAAATGAGATACAGAAGATATGAAATATTACGAAGAAACCGACCCAATTCTATTCAAGGAGGTGGTGTTGCGATCTTTGTAAGAAAGGGACTGTGTTTCAAAAGAGTATACAGTCGTGTAGTACGTAGGTTTCAGGTGCTGGAAGCATGCATCATGTACATCCCTCTCCGTAGTGGAAAGCGGTTATACATGGTGTCTGTTTATGCATCTAAGGCTACTCAATCCACTTTATTCATCTCAGAGCTCGAGACACTTTTTCGATTCCTAAGGCTGGAATTATAGGAGAACTATTTTATTATCGGCGAAGATTTTAACCCCAAACATAGTGATTGGGGAAATAATACACCAAATACTAGAGGGAATCTACTATTCAATTGCTGGAGTCAGCACAGTGTGATGTATCGACTCGGCCTCAAAGCCACGGATAGTCCGTCGTTTCCCAGACATGGGTCCTATCTGGATCTCCTGCTGTTCGATTCACGAATACAACTGATGTGCACTAACCAACAAACTACAAACTGTCTACGCACTTTCGTGTATAACAGTGACCATTGCGGTCTCAGCACCGAAATAACTGTTCCCAATGAAATCGCGGAATTGGATGAGTTTGTGCAAAGGCATTCCTACAATTATAGTAGGGTGCGTTGGACACACTTCACCAGAACACTGACTAGAGCACTCTCCTCGAATTCGCTCTACCCACCGTCCAACAGAAATCTGTCAAACGAGGAGATTGACAGGTATCTTAGACTAATGGACGATACAATCAAACGAACAATGGACAAAACGATACCACATTATCAACACACTAATGACGAAGACTTATTCCGCAACGCAACTATTGACGCACTGCACCGACAAAAAAGTAGACTGCTGAACAGACTAAAAACCTTGTACAGACAGTTTACTGACAGACATAACCCGGAGATCATGACACTGCAGTCGTCGATTAAAAACCTCCAAACATTAATGAAGGAAAATTACAGAAATTCTGTAAGTTTATATTGGAACAACAAAATTCGGGCTGTAAACACCAGCAACCCAATATGTTCCCGCAAATAAATAAAATGTTTCGGAGAAATAATCAGAACGACCTTCCATGTCTCAAAATCGCCCGAACGACGAACAACGAACAAATACTTGTAGCAGCTGGCATTGATCCAGATGAGGCAATTGATGATGACAACTTCTTTGTGGTCGAGGATCCGCAGGAGCAGGTAGAGGCTATAGGAGCGACTTTCCAGGAAGTGTACAAGGCGAATGACATCATTGGCCCAAACCAAGACCTGGAGAGTCGAGTCCTTGTGCACAATTTCTGCCTTCGAAATGAAATTGTGAATTAGCGATTCGAGAACTCGGGTTTCACCCAGTTCAGTGACGAGAATATGGCAAATAATGTCATCACCAACGAAAGGGTATTACCACCGTTCATTTCGAAAGAAGAGCTCTAAACGATCTTCGAATCGCTTAGAAGTAAGAAATCAGTGGGAACCGATGAAATACCGAACATTGTGGTTCGACATCTCCCACTAGAAGCGGTGGACATTTATACCACCCTGTTTAATAATGCAATGAATAATGCACATTATCCAGCGCATTGGAAAACTGCGGTGGTATATCCCATTCCCAAAAGGAATAAAGATACTTCCAATCCGGCGAATCTCCGCTCGATCAGTCTTCTTCCAAACATCAGTAAGGTTTTCGAGAAGGTGATCAATAGAGTCCTGACTAAGTGGGTTGAGGACAAACATATAGTTCCGGATAATCAATTCGGTTTCAAGGCGGGGCATAATATCAAACTGGTTTCTGATATCCAATGGAACAAAGGTAAAAAACAGTGCACTGGTGCCTGCCTGATTGACTTGGAAAAAGCCTTCGATACCGTATGGTTAAATGGACTCTTCTTCAAGTTGGACAGGTTGGGCATTAGTATACCACTGCTGTATATTCTTTTTGATATGATCTCCAGTAGACGGTTCATCGTGAAGAATGGCGATGTGACTTCCGCTGGAACATTTAACATTAAAAACGGTCTGCAACAAGGTGCGGTAAATTCGCCGATCCTATTCAACATTTACACAAGTGATCTGATAGGTTCACTTCACCATGCTATAGCGTACGCAGACGACTTAATCGCGTACAGATCAGGTCGAAAGTTTTAGGTCATTAATACGCTTTTGCAACGTGACTTCGACAAAATTAAACAATATTGCGATGACTGGAAGTTGAAAATCAACTTTCAGAAGTCGGAAACCATTCTGTTTAGGACGTCTTTGTCTGGGGCCTCTAGGGATACCAGAAAGAATTGGCGAAAGTTCTCTATCGTCGGACAACATGGACAGCCACTTGCTTGTCGAAATGTAGTCAGATACCTTAGGATCTGGCTAGATCAATATCTATATTTTAACAAACATATAGATGTTGCTCTGGCCAGAGCCAGAGGTGCTTTTGCCCTTACAAAGAGACTGTTTTATAACAGCCAACTCGATGAGAGGGTGAAGGGGATCTGCTACATGGCCCTTATCCGGCCTATGCTTGTATTTGGATGCCCCGTGTGGTTCAACGTGAGAGCAAGTTTATTGGAAAAGATTCGGGTGTTTGAGAGGGCTTGCCTTAGGATCTTTCTTCGCTTATATAGAACGCCAGAATCTGAGTACATAAAATTCTATCGTAATGAGGTCTTATACAATAGGGCGAACCTAATAAGAGTGGACAATTTCGTCATTAAGTTGACTCAAAGGCACATTGCAAGAGCAATGACCTACCCTAATTATATGTATCACGAGAGAGTTCGCTTTGACGGCTTTATTCCTCCAGAAGCGTTCCTCTACCTAGATAGTAAAGGTCTGATCCAGGACAGATTGGCGGTGTAGCTTGAACAGCTGCGGACAGGCGACACAACTACGACAGAGACGTCGCACACGGCAGTGCGGAGCGTCTCCGAATCAGTAGGGCGGCAGGGAGTCGCGACATGAGGGATGTTGCTCAGCAGCATCAACAATTTTGGTGGCTTTATGAAGGAGAGGATGCTTCGTCGTCGAATTCCTCCAATACTTGTTAGCTTCATGTGAAGCAAAGTGGGTCGCCTAATTTTTTTTAGCCATGGCCGGCTTACGTAGTTTTAAGTATGAGTAAGTTATATTTAAAAAAAATATATATATATAAACAAAAACAAAAAAAATTAACAAAAATAAAAAGTTATAAAAAAAACATATATATATACATATATCTATATATTAGGTATATATATATCATGTATGTATATATAATGTATTAGATGTAAGTAGGTTAAGTAGATTAAGATTTATTTTTAGGTAATCTGTAAGTTTTTAGTTTTAAGTTTTTATATTAATATTAAAAAAAACTATCCATATACTAAGTTTTTGCTTAAAATTTATTTTCTTAGTTTTAGTTGTAATGTTAATATAAAATTAAATATAGACTCTAAGATACATCGAAGGACATAGTTTAAGTGCTAGATTTAACTTAGAGTGCCCGCATGGGGCCAGTAAGTTAGAATAAGATAATTTAAAGTTAATTAAGATAATTTTTAAGCGTTTTTTTGTATAGCATTTAAGTGTAAATTAAGTAATATATTGGGTCTACAAGTAAGTTTCCAGCATTTGTCAGAGATGGCGCCACCAGTGGATCCCGGGCAGAAATGTCAGACCCCATGTGTTTTATTTGTAGGTTTTGTATCTGTCAACAACTTTGCAGCGTTATATTTGAGCAGTTCTATCGGTGTCGTACATTTTATCGAGCAAAATCATGGCGAGTTTCCAACCAAATAAACGTCATTTGCGGGAAGCACTGCTTTTATTCTTTAATATGGAGAAAAGTGCAGCTGAGGCCTATCGTTTGCTTTCGGAAACTTATGGGGCGGAATGTATTGGTGAATCGACGTGCAGCGAGTGGTTCAAACGGTTCAAAAGTGGTGATTTTGGAGTTGAAGACAAAGATCGCCCCGGAAAGCCGAAAAGTTTTGAAGACGAGGAATTGGACACTTTACTGGATGAGGATCCGTGTCAGATTCAAGAAGAACTTGCTGCATCATTGGGCGTCACGCAACAAGCCGTTTCCCTGTGCCTAAAAGCACTGGGATTCATTCAAAAGGTTGGAAACTGGATGCCGTACGAATTGAAGCCAAGAGACGTCGAACGGCGATTTTGCATGTCCAAAATGTTACTGCAGCGGTATAAAAATAAATCATTTTTGCATCGTATTGTCACTGGTGATAAGAAATGGATTTATTATGATAATCCTAAACGCAGAAAATCGTATACAAAGCCCGGCGAGCCCGCCCAATCGACGCCGAAACGAAATATTCACGTGAATAAGGTCATGCTCTGCATATGGTGGGATCAAAAGGGTGTCGTATACTGCGAACTGCTTCCGAGTGGTGAAACCATCAAAGGACCATTATATCGAATCCAACTAATTCGTTTGAAGAGGGCATTAAAAGAAAAACGGCCAGAATATGAGACCAGGCATGAGTCCGTCATTTTTCATCACGACAACGCTCGGCTACATGTTGCGGTTTCGGTGAAAAACTATTTGGAAAATAGTGGATGGGAAATTCTGCCCCACCCGCCTTTTTAGTCCAGACTTGGCACCATCTGACTACCACTTGTTTCGTTCGATGCAGAACGTTCTTATGGGAATACGCTTCAGCTCAGTAGAGGAAATCAAAAATTGGCTCGATACGTTCTTGGGCTCGAAAGACGAGAAATTTTTTTAATCCCGAATTCATAAATTGCCAGAAAGATGGGGGAAAGTTGTAGCTTCCGATGGACGATACTTTGAATAAAGCATTGTAACTATGTTTTCATAATAAAACTTCAAATTTTGGAAAAAAACGCTGGAAATTGTAGACCCAATAAATAAAAATGCATAAAAACTGAAACTGATCCTCAAGGATCACCATTGTCGGTAGTTTTGTTTATAATCGCGTTCGATGAGATTTCCACGATTCTAAATAAATTTAAACTCCTAGATTGTAGTCTTTATGCAGACGATATTTATATCTTAAGCAAAATAAATGATTTAAATGAATGTAGAAATCTCTTAAGTAACGCAATAAACGAAATTTTAGAATGTGCGAATATTTCCGGAGCTAAACTTTCATTAAATAAATGTAAGCTATTGCATGTTTGTCGTAAACTTAATTGTCCAGAACTTACTCTAAGTGTCCATAATATACAAATTGCAAATGTTTAAAACTTAAATATCCTAGGATTAATCTTTAATAATCGTTATAATTGGAAACAACACTGCTTAAACCTTAAGAAACCACTAGCGAGAGTCAATATTATTAAGTACTTAGGTAGTAGGAAAAGTTATGTACATATCAACACCATTTCATCTATAGCCAAGATGCTACTTCTAAGTAAGATTGATGGTGGAATTTAAATTTATGGCAATTGTCCGAAATTAACCCTTAAAATAATAAAGCAAACTTACCACCAAGCAGCAAGAAGAAGCATTAACGCTTTCCCTACTACACCAATTAAAAATATTCTGGCAGAAGCAGGACTTCCGACAGTTGAACAACGAATCGAGGAAATAACATTAAAACTAGCTGCGAAGTTGGCCTTTTCTAAAAATTCGGTTATTGATAAAGACATTCAACAATCTATAGGCCAAAAACGCAAAAAACGCAATAAGTATCATCCTCGGCAATGCCCAGCAAATGGATCTTCCGATCAAAAGAACACGTAGCATGGCCGCATCTTTCCCTCTATGGCATATAAAATCTGATTCCTTCATAATGACTCTAGCACAATACAGCAAAACAAACACCCGCAACGTACTATACTGCTCATTATTCGCAAACATCTCATCAGAACTGTAACAAAACTAACGAGGGGTACGAGGTGTTAAGTTCCCTTTCGTAGCAGTGGTATGTCACGCTAGCGGTTTGCCGGGCTAAATCTCGACGGATGGGGGAGGTTCTATTCTGCTACCTATTACTCGTTACATTTAAAATAAAATACGTGCCAAAGCATGTACACCACACAGTGCATATGCCGAAAATAAAGAAAAGGATATCGTCATTGTCGTCCAAGTATAAGGAGATATAGGGAAGGGAAGTAGGGAAAAAGACGGTTTGGTCAGGTATTGTGACCGAGCAGCGATGGAGCTTCCGCCGCTTCTTTGGCTTAGCCCGCCCACAGTTGATGAGAGTTGTCATCAGCTCCATGGCTACTTCGCGCCATTAAATCTATGGAAGTAGCCCCTAAATCGTAGTTCACATCACGCCTTTAATTCATACCGATGTTATTCTCACCTGTTAAACCGAAATTAAGAAATTATTCCGCTCCTGATTTCTTCGTAAACGAACGAATGCACAAAACCGATTGTTTCATTTTAAATTTTGTATTTATTACAAAAATTTATTTAAAAGAGGGGTATTTCATATGAAAAATACAATTAGAGAGTAAGGTAATCACAAAGAGCATATTCAAATTACGGTAGTAGTAAACAAAATAATAATTCGCTTCATTAAGGGGGTTATATACGTATGTACTATGTATAATAGATACGGTTATAGGATTAAATCGAAAGTAATATAATTTTCATATAAAAGTAAATCAAATGTAAGCATATGGTATGTTAAAAGCTGAATTCATTTTCACATGTATTATGGTTAAATTTATCTTAGGTTAATGGTGAAGATATTTTATAAATATTTCAATTAGGTTTAATCGTTTTTTGATTAATAGTTTGTAGGTATGCATGTAATGATAAAAGTATTTTATATGTATGTGTTCTTTTTTTCTTTTCAACAATATTCGAGTGCAAGTTAAACTATATCTTAAGTAGTATGATAATTGTATAGGTAAATGTATAAGCTTTAGGACTGTATTCTACATACTTGAATTCAAAAACTCACTTCTTTGTTCCTTTGCGGTGTTAACGGGTTTTTAGATTTGAAACGGTGTCATCGACGATGTGCGCACAAGATCGAGCCGTTATCTTGATGATAAATATATCAGCTGTATGAATAAGGTTTAATAGATACGAATTTAAGTATGTATGTATGTACGTATGGGGAACGATTAACATTACCTTTGGATGGCTCAAATTAATTAAACTCATTCCTAAAACTAATACTAAAGGGATGGGACAACACTTTACACACACACTTAAAACTTTCAATTTACGATGAATTCTCGATGACGAAGTTTGTACGATTTGGGTCCGAGATCTTGATTGTTTGACTACATTCATTTTGTCTTAGATCTTCGGGGACAAAGAAGAGCGGGATGATATTTGATAAGACCATGCATCTTGGTCAGCCGAACGCAGAGAAAATAACGGCGATCCGGTAACGGTCTAATGATCGATTTGCTTGTGCGGGATTTCGTTGGCACGATGGTAAGAAAACAAAAAAAAAACTTCCTCGTGCGTGATGTACCTCAGGTGTCTGCGCTTAGATTCTCTTTTAGGTGGTGGAACACCTCGCCGTATTAGGTGTAAATTTTCCTCCGAACTCGGCCGTTATATTGGCCATTCCATGTGCGAAATATTCTAGCATTTCACTACGGCGACGCGCAAAAAAATAAAAAATACTCTTATACATATATATACGCTTTACTTCTTTGACACTAACAGATGTGTTATCTGACCACTGCACAAGACGAAAAAAAGAGAGCCTCAGCTCGAGGCAGAGGGCTTTTATATGAATGCAGTAATGGAAGCGCGGGTGGAATTAATGGCAACTTCCTTCGTCAAACTTAACGAGAAGAATGTGTTCAGTGTCATATTAAGCCAATTCGCCGCGAACGAGATCTCGGCCCATTTTCGCCGTTGGATTTTTGTAAAGTCATAAAACAAAAAATGTCGTCGTGCGATTTGGTTTTAGAATTGATTTGAAATGGGTAGAAGGCAATCCGCCACAGAACTCAAAAATAAAGGATGGAGTTTTATTTTCAATAATGGATCTAAATCACAAGACAATACCTCATTTGCTGTGACACTTGAAGATGGTTATGTGTTATATTGAGCATTGGTCCTCTCCCTGATTACCCATCAATATTTACAGCAGAAGCCTTTGCTATCCTACAAGCGACTAAGACAACAACGAGCAGCAGAAGAAAATTTGTTATATGCTCCAATAGTATTTCGGTTTTAAAGGCAATTAGTAACCCAAACAACAATTCCCTACTTATATCTGAAATAAGAAATAAAATAATTATGATGCCAAATAAAATAAAGTTGATATGGACCCCTGGACATGTAAATATTCGAGGAAATGAGGAAGCCGATAATGCTGCGAGCTCTGCTAAAGAAACACTAGTCTACAAAATTAATATATTCACCAAACAAGGCCTTAAAACAAATATACATAAATCTTTAAGAATCAAACAGCAAGTCGAATGGAGCCTATATTACCATCATTACAAGAAAGTTAACGTCGATAAATCCCATCCAAGGTATCCTTCTCCAACTTCGTCCGATTAAGACTTGGCCATACCGCTGCTAGTCACCAACACCTGTTAAATAAAAACAATCCTCCAATTTGCATCACCTGCAACGTAGCTCTTAATATCACTCACATATTAAAAAATTGTAAAATATCAAAACCTATCATAAAACCTATTTTCAAAAATGTATCGATCTATGATATACTTAAGGATCCTAATTCTATAAATATCGAAAATATTAACAAATTTCTCTCTTATCTAAGTTTAGATATTTAACTTTAACTAATTAGAGTCAATAGTCTCCGCAGCTAGGCTCTTTAATTTTCATATTATCTTGTAATTTTAATCACTTGTTAATAAACGATAATAATAATAATAATAATAATTCATATGTGAATTTTGCTATAGCTAAACCCACTTTTCTCAAAAAACATTATGTTAAATATGGCCCACCCTAATCCATAACACCAGGTAGACCATATTAACCGCAATTTTTTATAAACTAAAATATCAAGTTCCCCTAATTTTTCATTTATATCTTTTTGTTATGTTTTTTTTATTATTCGAGTTACTAAAGGCTGAAAGCTTAATGATCTTTAAGACTGTTTAAAAAACAAAAAAATTAATTCGACTTAATTTTAGTTTTAGTTTTATTTCAAAAAACGTTAAGGGTAGGCCATATTTGCCGCACTTACTATGCTGCTAGACAAAGGATTGATGGCATTATACTGTTCAGACAAAGATTTATTTTTTAAAATTTCAAGAAGCTTGTAGACAATTTTTTGCAAAAAAAACACCAATTTAAACCTTTTAAAGAGCAACATGTTATTGGTCAATGTAGTTGATAAAGGACACATATTTGAAATTATGGAAAAGGAGCATAGAGGAATAAATGAAGTATTTGTTGAAATAAAAAAATAAATACTACTATCTAAACCCTCAAAGAAAAATAAGCAAATATATAATGCAAACTCTTGCTAAATTTGTAATACGGCTAAATTTGACAGGCATCCAATTAAACATAAATTTAACATTACTGAAACTCCTAAAACGCATAATGAATTAGTTCACGTAGACATGCGGTTCCCAAAGGGAAATGTATTTCACAACAATCGATAAACTAACCAACTATGCCACGGCATATCCATTAAAGCACAGGTCATGGGTATCAATTTTAGAAGCTTTTAAAATTTGATTTCAATACGAGTTAGGAACTACCATAACCAAACAATTTCTTATAGACAGTGACATTAATTTATATTTGACAACGCCCTATTTAAAAGTCGGTACCTCTGATGAAGGGTGACTTCATTCTACTCTAAACGAACATAGAAAAGTTTTTAATGCCAATAAAGATAATTAGGACGAACTAAAGGACAAGTCTACTATAACAACTCAATACTTTCAACGATAAATGTTAAACCTATCGACTTTATTAATAACTACGTACCAAGTGAAGAAATTTGAAATCGTCTACATTCTGAAAAAGTAAAAAGAATAAATTTAGTAAATAATAGGAGAGTGGATGTCAAAAACTTCCAAAACGTGTACTATATGTAGATAATAACCGCATAGGAAAGCCAGACGCTAGGTATAAGAAAAATTCCAGTATTAAAAACAACTATCTAGAAGATGGCAACAATCAAGTAAAGAGGGGTAGCATATATCAAAATATTACTTAGCGCAATAAAAATTATCTCAGAATCACGAATATGGCATTTTTGACAGAGTTAAAGTGGACCTCAGCTTCCTATTTTTGTTCACAACATTTATTGAACTCATCCATGTGATTTCAGAATAGAAGAAATTAGTGCTCAGGCGGGATACATAATATTGAAGCAAAGTTCTGAATGTTTAATCGAAAATGATGAAAAATTCTTCACGTGGTAGATCTGGAAAGCTATGACAAAATTATAAAACAAATAAATGAGTCAATAGAAGACAATTTGTAAATTTCAGAGATTTAGCCTACTGACTAACGGATTGAAAAATTTCCGTTTCAAGCTTCAAACAATTATATTTCGCCCACGGGTTTAATTAATATTGTAGGGAGTGGATTCAATTCTATTATCGAATTAAATAAACAAATTGAAATTAATAAAGAATTACAAAATAATTTAAATATTGTAGCATGAAAAGTAAATCAACACCAACAAATTATAAAATATTTTATAAATTTTAAAAACAGAGCAAAAAATATACTTACTTACTAAACCAGCCAGCGACCATTGGAGGGTCTGAGCCAGAGCTAATGCCCCTTTCCATCCTTAACGGTCCCGGACATATTGCTTCCAGTTTACTAGACCAAGGTTTCTGGTGTCCACGATTACTTGATATTTAAACCGGATCTGAGGTTCGGTCTTCATTTTCGTCGTGAACCAAGTGGCTGGTATTTGAAGATTCTCTTAGCTGGACCATTCTCACCCATTCGCTCGATGTGGCCGAGCCAGTGCAGTCGACGGATTTTTGCATTCCGGACTACATCCGCATATTGATACAGCCCGTAGGGGTCGAGGTTATATGATCTCCTTCATTCACCCTCCTCGCAGACAGGACCGGATATCGGGCGAAGAATTTTTCGTTCGAAGAATCCGCTGTCTTGCTTATCATCTAGCATTCAGCTCCATAAAGCAAGTCTGGCAAGGTCAGGGTTTTTTAGAGCATGATTTTGGACTTTCGAGTTAGGAGTTTGGACCCTAGTTGCTTGGATAAACCGAAGTAGCAGCGATTACCCAAGATTATTCTTCGTCGAATCTCCACTAGAGTGTCATTTGTGGAGTTTATATTAGCCTTGAGGTAGTTAAACTACTATCGATTGTTTTTTGCTCTACAGCATGTACTTTGTTTTATCCTCATCATGAGACCAACTCGTTTGGCTTGTTCTTCTATAGCAGCAAAGGATAAAATATTAGAACGCTGGGAACGGGTTATGATGTCGATATCATCTGCATAGCCCGATAGCTAGACGGATTTGTTAAATATTGTTGTGTAAATATCCAGGTGGAAAAATATAAAGAAAAGAATCAAATAGAAAACTGAACTTTTATTCTTTAGACAAAATGACAAAAAAGTAAAGAGCCGAACTGGGTTGTAACTCGGATGATCATCGACTGACTTAAACATCCATTCTGTTAGGTACAGTCAGATATGTACTTTTATTTCTAATTTACTTTAAATTAGTTTTGGAGAGGCAACAGAGTTGCCAACATTCGTATGCAACAAATATAGTAGTGTCTTCTGTGTTTACGCCGGCCTGACTTTCCTTCACCCGTGTGTGGTGCAAAATGGCTTTAGTCGCTCACAGAGTACGCTGGATAGGATCTTGTAGTTTACGTTAAGTAGGGATATCCCTATTTTTGCAGATGGGCATGCTTTCGTCCTCCTATGCTTTACAGATAATTTTGTGCATGTTTCTTACCAAAGCGTTGCCATCAGATTTGAAGAGCTCTGACGGCAATCCGCCCGAACCCGCGGCTTTGTTGCTGTGCCAACTTCGTCTCGACCGGGTGGGAGAACTACTTCATCGACTGAACTATCACTCTCTAGCGGTCATGCCCATGAAGCAGCTGTTGGATATGCTTCTTAAATATAATTCCCTGCGAGTCGATGACAAGATTACCCTCTGTGTTTTGGAGGGCCTGACTTCCTGGTCTGTAGCCTGCAGCCAGACTTTTAGCTTTTTTATAAAAGTTTCACATCCTGTTATTACTCCTGCACTCTTCAATAACCTTGAGCTGGGAGACTGCGAAGACTCTATTCTTTTTCGCAGTAACTTTTTTCTCCTCCTTCCTTCTGCATGCACTTGTCATCATACCATGAATTTCTTGTCGGGTGTGCTTTGGCTACTTCTTGAATAGTAGTGCAACATTGTAACCACATGTTGTTTTCGTTTGTGGTAGGCAATAGCATATTGCAAAGTCTTTCGTCCAATTGATCTCTGTAGTCTCTAGCTATCTCTGGTGTGTAAAGGGATCCAATGTTGTTCATCCTTTTTGTTGTTTGGCGCAACTTTCTTTCACTATCCAAGTCGAGCTCTGAATCGGGTTGCAACTAGATAGTGGTAAGAGTCGACATTGTAAAATCGTTTCAAATTGACACTGACATGTTGTTTCTTAATAATGAAATTGGACAACTTCTAAATCACATTGTATTTCCGAAGCGAAGGAAAAGATGTAAGATTCAATATTAGTATTGAAAAATTAAAAAAATATTAAAAATAATCTTGTCGAATCTTGAGGAAAATGAGATTGTAGCACATAGTAATTATTATATTCTTTACAACAATATTTTATATGACGATAATAGTGAAAAATACTTGAAAAAACTTAAGTGAAGTGCCATTTTGTTTTCAAAATTTAATGAAAAATTTGTGTAAATTTGTAGTCAATAAGGAACCAGTAGTTATAGAGTTGAAATCAGTCAACCAACCAAACCAAAGCCAACCATTTCTTGCTTTTAGTTCCTTCTTCTTCTTTCTCTTCTTAAATCACTTCTACTTGAAGTAAGACGTAAAAAAAGATTCAATCCATTATATTAAAAGCAATCTTCATTCCTTCCACTGATAATTTGTTTTTAATTTATTTCTTGTATTAATGGTCGTTCTATACTCGGATTATTTCCCCGCGAAATAAAAATGAATATTGAATTTAGCTCGAAATACAGGCCATAACCATGTCCAACGCAAAACAGTTGACCGCAATTTTAGGACAGCAGTACGAAATAGTGAAAGATTCCCTCAATAAACTAGGATCAAATGCCACCATCCAGACAACATAATCTCATAAGACAACACTCTGTGAAAATTGGAATTTCAAGCAGAATTACGTCAAAAACATGAGGAAGAAGACTA
Organism: Volucella zonaria; assembly: GCA_963966105.1. NCBI lineage: Eukaryota > Metazoa > Arthropoda > Insecta > Diptera > Syrphidae > Volucella > Volucella zonaria. The sequence goes on from OZ014530.1 coordinate 50,598,298, forward strand.
CTTTAAGAACAAAATATATCGTAACTGCGAAAAAAAATTACCTTAATTCTATGGAACACATGAGCACATTACATGACAAATTAATAGAAGTCCCCAATCTTGATGGTAAGAATTTTTCCACTATGGCTGCCAGTCCGCTGTCCATAATCACCAGCTTCCAAAACTACAGCTGCTCGTCGCTCACGTGCGTCACAAAGCTTCAATGTTTAAGGGAATATCTGGTAGGCAAAGACGCTTCATGTCTCCATTGTGTTTCAATTACCGCACCAAACTTCCAAATTTCTTGGGATGATATGATCTCCTATTATGATAATACAAGACTATATGTTGATTCATCAATTCAAGCTATTACTCGTATAACCACGAAAGCTGTTCACAAGAAATCTTCACCTAAACTAGAGACCTTGTACAACACGAAATTAATAAAGCCTTGGGATCGCTTGAAGGTTTTGATCGTAACGCAAGAAAATGGAATGATGCCCTAACACACATCGTTTCCCGCAAACTAGATGGTGCATCAGTTAAAGCATGGGAAAAATTGTTAGAATCTTCAACGGAATCACCAACCTGGGCGACACTTAAAGATTTCATGCTTACTCGCATTCGTTTGCTTCAAGCTTTTGGACGAGCTACTTCATCCAACTCAAGACACCAAACAAAGGCGAAGGCGCATCATGTAGCTGCACAGCACACAAAACAGGTATTTTCCAATTGTAAAGATGAGCACTATATCTCTTCGTGTCCAGATTTTCTATCAAATACTCGTGTTAATCGTGTTGAGTTTCTAAAACAACTGAGACTCTGCTGCAACAGCCTTAGTCGTCACACAACTAGTGCATAATCGATCAATAAGATCGAAAACGCTCCTTGCATCCGCATTGGTAGGAGTCGTATCTGGTTCTGTCCAAGCTTTTCTAGAGCAGAGCGCGGAAGTAAATCCTATATCGGAGTACCTCATCTAATTTCTCCAACTTCCACGATCGTACACAGCTTTATCGATAGTTGCTTTGGAGGCGATTCATTACCATCCAATCAATCAAAAGGTTTGGTAACAATGAATTGGCAATCTTGCATAAGTAACTTCAATTGCATCTTCAATGCTTATGTCTTATCGAAACTTACTAACCTTTTACCATTAGCTGTAATCAAGCACACGGACTGGCCACATTTGCAAATATCGATTCGCAAGTCTTATAAAATGGACTTCTAAAAGGTCCTGAGGAGACCAATTGCGCAACGTACCACATTGAGATGGATTTATAAGGTTCATCAACATTAGATTCTACATCTAAACTACAACTACATCTGCTACGCAGATGATCATTTGGACGAGCTAATGAAAAGGTTTTGGATGCAAGAAGAATCGTTTAACTCATCTATCGAACCACTTACTCCAGAAGAAGAGGAATGTGAGGAAATGTTCACGCATGCACGTGATTCGTAAGGAATATTTATCGTTCGCCTTCCCTTCAAATCAATACCATCATCATTTGGAGACTCGAGAACTCCTGCATTAAAGTTATTACATCGCATGAAAGATCGATTTACACATAACACTGAACATGCAACTAATTATTCAAACTTTATTGCAGAGTATGAACAACTGGGACATGTGAAACTAGCCTTTTCACCAACTCAACCAACTGATTAAATGTTTTATCTCCCTCTTTACGGCGTCCTTCGCAGTTGGAGTTCAACGACAAAATTAAGAGTCGTTTTCAATGGATCCCTGAAGACCGATAAGGGTATATCACTCAATGACTTTCTGCATAAAGATCAAAAGCTGCAAGTAGACCTTCCTGATTTTCTTACACCTTATAGGGTTAACAAGTTCGCCTATTCTGCTGATATTACAAATATGTTCTGGCAAATCAAAGTACACCCTGACAACTGGAAATATCAACGAATTCTGTGGACTGAAAATTCTAACGTTCAATTATGGGAGAAAATCTGCTCCATTGCTTACTATTCGGCAAGGATGAGAGTTATCGATTCTTTGATGTCAAAGATGTTATCAAGAAACATACTTACGTGGATGATATGTACGACGGATCAGCTACTGTTAAAGAAGATAAGAATCGAATCACACAAATTTCTAAACTTTTTAAAGCAGGCGGCTTTCAATTGCGAAAATGGTGTACTAATAATGAAACTCATATCGAGGAAGTGTCTAAGAAATATAGAGCAACACCGTCTTCTTCACTTTGCATCGATGATAGTCCAGTACAAGATCCTTGGCCTAAAGCTGGCAGCCTAAATAGGATCGCCATGTCTTCATTCCAGTGCAACACTTCATGTTTATATGAAACGAGCACTGTTATCGAGAACCGCTCAGTTTTTCGATCCGTTGGGTTCCCTTTCACCTGTTCTTGTCAGAGAAATACTTTTCATTCAGGAATTTTAACTAGCGGATATTGAATGGAATCAACCAATTTCTAAATCATTTGAAGCTCCTTGAAAAAGCTGCATCAACCAACTCAACAATCTATCTCTAATTTTTTTTTAATTCAATTAAACTGCACGGGTTTTCAGATGCATCGCTAGCAGCACTTGGAGCCGTAGTATGTATTCATGTCATCAAAGAAAATGGAACGCTTATTACAATCTTATCATCCAAAACGCAAGTTACCCCAGCTAATTGCCCAGCAAAGTCGTCAAAGCGACTTAGTTCTGTCCGAGTCATCATTTCACGTCTGGAACTGGCAACAACACTGCTGCTACCTAAACTCGTAGAACATTTCATCAGCGTCCTCAATCTACAATAAGTTTCTATTCTCTTTTGGACTGACTCCAGCACTGCTTTTTATTGGATCCAGAGTGAGCCATCGAGATGGAAGGATTTCGTCTGAAGTCGTGTCAGCTAAGTTCAACACAAAGTGCCCAAAGCAAATTAGCATAACATTCTAGCTGAGAACAATCCTGCCGACCTCGCCTTGAGAGGAGCATCGTCTCGCTAGTTAGCAATGAGTATACTTTGGTAACAAGGGACACAATGGCTCCTGATAAGTCACGCAATTTCATCTCCACTCCAGATATTAATGTAGATAATGAAGAACGTCAACAATTGGTAGCTGCGGTTATAAGAAAGCCGATTTTATTCGCCGTTATCGGGAATTTTTGCAAAGTCCAGGTCCATTAACACCAGCTGAGATTAGAGACACAAACTTATTTTGGATAAAAAATTCGCAAAGCATTTATTTCAAATCTGAAATTAATCATCTTTCTCGTTTAGAATCTTTATCCTCGAGTAGCTGTCTTCACCGGCTTACGCCATTTATTGTATTACAAGGAGTTCTACGAATTGGCGGGCGGTTTGGAAATTCACAAATGGATCCAAACTTGAAACATCCCATAATTACGCCGAGAGATTCGAACTTCACGATATGTATATATCTTGAATTACATATATACCAGCTTGATCAAAAAGTTCCCGCACCATACCACAATGTGGCGTTCCCATTGTTCCGATTTGAGTTCAATTTTTTTTTGTTAGGTTGGTAAATCTGTTGTTAACATTCTCTCTAAATAGCTTGACATTTGCAAAAGTTACGTAGCCAAGAGTACATCTAACTCTGTGTGTGTTGGCGATTTTTTACAATTTCAGAAATGGATTTAAATTTGCAAGAACGAAAAGTGGAAAAGTGTTTCGGCAACGATTCTCTAAAGAAAATGGTCGTTTACCAGTGGCACGAGCGGTTCAAAAGTGGTCGTGAGTCAACCGAAGATGATGAACGCAGTGACAAACCATCGACATCGAAAACCGACGAAAACATTGATGAATCAGAGAGATAGCGGCGTACTTGAACATTGCCTATGGATCCGTCCAAGACATTTTGGTTAATGATTTGGGTTTCCCTCGTGTAGTAGCAAAGTTGGTACCAAAAGACCTCAATTTCATGCAAAAGATAGACCGTGTTGACGTCGCAAAAGAGATGATTTGCGAGGCTGAATCCGATCCCACATTCATCAAAAGGATCATTAATAGAGACGAGACATGGGTTTAGGAGTACGATACGCAATCCAGACATCAGGCAAGTGAATGACGTTCACCAAATGAGCCGAGACCAAAAAAACCACGTCGTTTTCAGTCAAAAAAGAAGGCAATGCTCACGGTTTTCATGAATCACAACGGTGTAGTGCATCATGAATTTTTGCCGGAAGGCCAGACAGTAAGCAAAGAGTATTACTTGGGCGTTATGAGACGTTTACGTGAAGCAATTCGCCGAAAGAGACCAGAATTGTGGGAAGAAAACTCGTGGATTTTGCACCAGGATAACGCACCATCGCACAGTGCCATCATTATTCGTAATTTTTTGACGAAAAATGCAACAAATACCATCCAACAACCACCAAATTCACCTGATTTGGCTCCCTGTGACTTCTTTCTGTTCAATCGAGTTAAAAAACCACTACGGGTAACGCGTTTTAGCAGCCGAGAGGAAGTAATGGAAAAATCGCAGGAAGCACTGATGGACATACCGAAAACCGAATATAAAAAATGTTTCGACGATCGGATCAAGCGCTGGCATAAGTGTGTTGCAGTCGATGGGGATTACTTTGAAGGGGACAATATGGATTTAGATGAATAAACTTGTATTTTTAATTTTCTGAATAAATTCCGAAAAATCAAGATGGTATATCGAGCAACCCTCCATGGTGGTGTGCAGTTGATGCTGGCAAGATTAATTAGAATTTATTGGATTCTAGGAGAGCGTAGTTGCGCGCGCATTCGTTCATCGCTGTGTTATCTCTGCCCGTCATCAAGCTGAAACATCGAGACAACTGATGAGTTAACTTCGAGTTAATCGCACCATTCTTTCTAGACCATTCTTACACTCCGGTGTGGACTATGCTGGACCTTTTATTTTGAAAACTTGGAGAGGACGAGCAGCCAAAACATACAAGGCCTATCTCATCGTATTTGTTTGTTTTTCATCATCCGCGATTCACTTAAGATTGACAACAAACTATTCAACGGAAGGTTTTTTAGCTGCGTACAAGAGGTTCGTCAGTCGCCGAACTTTCACTTACAAGCGATTGTGGTACCAACTTGACAGGAGCTGACGCAGAATTTCGAAGACTTTTCAAATCTATTTTCAAGAAGTGTCGGCATAACTCCATAGCGGCACCTCACTTTGGAGGTAAATAAGAAGCGACCACAAACTCCTCTAAATTTCATATCAAGGGAACTATTGGTGAGTCTCCTTTAGTTTTCTACTTTATTAGCACCAATAGAGGCCGTCTTGAATTCGGGATCAATCTGTCCACTGTCAGATGATCCCGATGATATTGGAGCATTAACTCCGGGACACTTTATCATTGGAAGCGCCATCAACACAGTACTTAAGTCATGGCTGCTTCATGTCCCTGGATCAAGATTATCTCATTTTCAACATCTAAGGCAGATTTTGGAACGATTCTGGCAAAGGTGATTAATCCAATACCTACAACAACTCCAAGAATTTGTTAAGCTGCATGATACAACGTCATCTATCAAAGTTGGAACACTTGTCTTGGGCGTAGACGAGCGATATCGTCTAACTAAATGGCCAATTGCCCGAATAATTGAAATCCACCCAGGATCAGATGGACGCGTTGGGGTCATTATTTAGAATCAATTGTCAACTCTGAAGCATCCCATAGTCAAGCTGTGTCCTTTACCAGTTTTTCTAAAGGACCAGGAAGACATTTTTCCAAAGGAGATTGAAGCGTGTGGAATGTTAAAAATCTAGTAGTCAGAAACAAAAGAAATCTACTACATAATTGTAATCTGGCAATTACCATTTTTTGACTTTTAGTTCCTTCTTCTCTTTTTTCTGCTTAAATCCTTTCTACTTGAAGTAAAATAAAATGAAAGCAATCTTCATTCGCAGCAGCGCCGATCCAGCCCCTCTTTGTTGACAGCATATACGAGGATATGGTAGTACAATACTTTGTTTTTCCTTCGTGGACTACTAATTCCATCTCCGGCGCTTCTACCTCAAGAGTCGGAAGCGCTCCATTCATAGATCGATGTGTTCTTCATATTACGTCATTGGGGCTGAACAGACTTTCGATAGATGGTGCCTCTGGAGTTGACTTGTAACATTCACATAGTTCTTTCAGGATCGATGTTGAAAATATCATATGACAACACATCGCCCTGTTTAAGTCCTTTTCGGAAATTGAAACTTTCGGTGATTCCAAAAATAGGCATTGCTCTGTATGGTTCGTCTCAACAGATGCTGTCATGTGATGCTTTGAAATCCATGAAGAGGTGGTGCGTATCGAGCTAAAACCACCTAAAAGGCTCGGTCAGACTGTTGACGAAGGGTTTTAGACGTCCATATAAAATCGCAGACAAAATTTTACGAGTATATGCGATGTTGAGGAGACTTATTCCCCTGTACTTGGCGCTGTTCTGGGTAGCACCCATGAAGATGAGTTGATGTATGCTGACAACCATTTGCTGCAGTAAACAGCTGGGCAGTTATACTATCGGTTCCAGCAGCTTGGTTGAATTATTTATTCTGCCTAATGTTGTTCCTCATCACCTTTTCAAACTTTCAGAACCGTATTTGGTTCTATCATGCGGTTGCTTTCACCTTTCGTGCAGATTTGGCATATTTATTTCATCGAACTTCCGAACTTCATTGTTCTTCTGCTGCAGCTTCAGTAAAAGTGTAATAAAATAATTACTAGAAGTATTGCCGATTCTATGCTCTTTCTGCCTTCCTTAAGTGTGCTAAGTCTGACAGTGCAAATGTTGCTAAATAGTCGGACCAACGCGAATACAGCTTTATGAATTGTTACGATTCGTCCAGCCCAGACACTATGAACATTTTTCGAATTAATTCCGAAGAAGGCGCAAACATCGCCTACAGATTCAGCGGTAACCTTAGTTGAGCTGCTTCAGTATATTCAGAGCATCTGCATTAGCCCAGATTGTCCTTACGTATTGGATAATGAGCGCTATCCCCTGATATCCCTTCAGGTCGGAGGACTTACTGCAGTGTGAATTGCCAAACCAACTATTACTCTCATATGGGTGGGACAACAAGGGCATCGATTAACGATGATACTAAATACTGCTTACGACCCTAGCAAAAAGGCCAGCTTTGATAGGCTATTTACTAGAATTAGTCGGAACCTAAACGTTCCGCAATTCTCGGATGGGATGAACTGGGCAAAAGAAGAATAAAAAGCTATGACATCTCATATAGTAGGGTAGCCTGGGTACGATTGAAACGGTGGACGGTTGAAAGAAAGCGAATATCTCGACACCGTTTTTAATGAGGATGTGGGGTGCAAGTGGAAAACGAAGTGGGCGACAAGTCGGAGCACGAAATTTAGCGTTGTATCCCTCTTCGTGTGCTGTGGTTGTGTATAGGAGGCTTCATTGTGTTTTTTAACGGAAAAGTAAAATAATTTTTGTTCGAACATTTTTGCAATTATTATGGTTTTATTAAAGTTAGGGTATTGAGAGTTTTGTATCGTTTTAATTGAAGTTTGTCGAATATGGCTGTATGATTAGTTTTTATTCAAATTTATTATCATCCGTACTGTGAACCGGTTTATACCTGGAAGGAGGGTTGGGAACAGTTGAAACATTTTTTGTGGGTACGGTTGAAACAATTTATTTATTTAAAACAAAACAAACAAGCCTATGAAGATGTAACATAAAAGCCGGATCCTCATTAAGAACAGCGGCAGAAAAGAATGGACTGAACCACTGTTCTCTGTTGAGGTTGTACGTAAATGGGATGCGAATGGTCGCGATGAAAATCAAAAAATGGGTTATAAGACTCACAATCGAGTGTTTAAAGTAGTGCATGAGCTATCTAAATATTTAATTAGATATGCAGACATATATTTTGGCTTAACTAAAAAGGATGTTATGAAATTGGCATACGAACTAACCGTCAAGTACAACTTATCACGACTTCGGACTTTTGATGACAATGAAATGGCCGGCGTAGAATGGTTCCGCATGTTCATGAGAAGAAACCCTGAACTTTGAGTACGTGCAGCACAGGCTACTAGCTTTAATAGAAATAACGTAGGACCGCTATGAATTTGAACCACAAAATATATTTAATGCTTATAAGGCTGGCACAACTTCTGTGCAAAAACCCGACAGAATAATAGATAAACGTGGTGCTCGTCAAGTACGTTCTGTGACTTCGTCCAAGAGGGATACTTTAGTCACAGTGGCCTTTGCGGCCAATGCCGCAAGTGCGATACCAAGATCACTTTATCAGGGATGGACCAATAGGATCTGATGGAAGTGAAAATCCTTCTGGCTGGATGAAGGATGAAACATTTATTCATTTCCTGGATCACTTCCACAAACATACAAACGCTTCTCCTTTCCATAAAGTCTTACGTGTGCTTGAAAACCACTCTTCACACATCCACATAAACGCACTAGACTTTTGCAAGACGAATGGCACTGTGATGCCATCTTTCCCTCCCTACTGCTCACATAAATTACAACCGCTTGATCGGTCGGTATTCGGTCCATTTAGGAAATTTGGAAATTCGTCCTGTGATGGATGGATGCGAAGGCACCTCGGCAAGAAAATGGCAATATACGACATCCCCGGTATTATAGCTACTCCTATGCCGATTGCTCTTTGGGAATCGAACGTTCAAGCTGGCTTTCGTACAACTGGGATTATTCCATTTACGGAATTTTATCGGCATTTGTTTACTGAACTCGGTTTTGCACCTGCTTTTTTGACAGATACGCCAAATCCTGGGGTCAATTGCATGTGTTTCAATTGACCACAGGCATTGTTTCAACCGACCCTGTCATTGGGACGGTTGAAACTAATTACTTTTTTTTTTTTAATTTGATTTTACACTTAAAATACAATACAGTTCTCACAATTAACATTGCCCATTAGTAGATATATGGTCTTTTATTTAATATATTTCCGTCATCGCTCGCTTAACTAATCTCGACGCAATGGAAGATAAACGCTAAAATGTTTCAACCGTACCCAGTCTACCCTAATCATGAAATGTATGTTAGTGGGCGCCTTATTACAACATGTGTCAAAGTTGAGATGAAAAGTACGACGATTCAAAGGATAGAAAGAAGATGTTCTTTGTTTGCAGAGTGCCAAAACCGGAGTCATGCTAAGTGACGACAAGGGAAAATGTCGTAGAGCTAACACTCATTTTCGACACCTTATAATTCACAAACTTTGATTTGACAGTGATCTGATCAGCAAATCGTCAATTATGTTATATTAATGTCATTACGAGCGGCGTAAGACACACCTTGATTGAACAAAAAAGTCCTTGCTCTTTTTGCAAAATGTTTGTACAAAAATGTCGTTGCCTTTTTTTGTTGTATCAAATGATGGAATGCCAAACCGATTCGATTCAAGTTGACACAACATATTGTAAAATTATAAATGACTTATTCTCACAATTGCAATTTCTTTGTTTTATGTTTTTTTTTTGACTTACAAATCAGTTATTTAAAAACTGGTTATGGCAAACTTATGAGCAAACGAGTAGATAATAATAAATTTTATATTATAGTTTAAATAAATAAGCGATTACTACTCGTTGGGGGATCATTTTCTGTTGGCTGCTCATGCAAGGAGCTGAAATATAAAAAAACGAAAGTAGGAAAAGCCCTGCTGTCGAAATAGTGCGCAGAGTTTTTCCCACTGCTATTCATCACCCTCTAACTTGTTTTTGGTTAACTAAGGATCTTTTTCTATTCAATTCTGTTTAAGAATAGAAAAGTGAGTACTTATTCTGACTTCAACACACCTCAGGTCTATATACAATATTAGATATGCAAAGGACCAGAATAGCCAACATTGAGTCAGAACATACTTATTGTAGCTAAGTATGGACCTTTCGAACTGCAATCGCAAAAGATCTCTAGAGCCTTTTAGGGTCGAGTTACTCTAAAACGATGCAAGTAGGAGATTGACAGAAAGAGGAAGCTGTTCAGAACAAGAGCGGCCACGTTCACCAAGTATTTTGAGTTGACGTACTCAGATAGAAAACAAATCCGCAGATCGCCTGTTCCTTAGTGAAACGCATCGGCTACGTAAGATACTCAGAATACTTCTAAACAATGCACTTGAAACTTATTTGGAGGTTGACTGGAATCGTTAGAGATCGAAGGAGATCGAAACCCCAGGTGAAACCAGCATGCAAGTCAAACTCTTAAACAATGGGAAATCAGCCAAACTGGAATCACTCAGAAAACTTGGTGGAACCTATAAACACTGGTAACCTAATAAAAACTAGCTGACAACCAGCTTCTATCAAAGAAGCTGCAAGTAAGCTGAGCAACCCATCACGTCAAAGCTGGCATCAGTGGTAACGGATGAGCCCATTAAATCCGCTATTGCTTCCTTTTATACCTCTAAGTCGGCTGACACCGATGGCGAATATCTAGTAATGACAGAAAAATTTGTAGGTAACGCTGAAGAGAATCGTCACTGCTAGTTTGGCAATGGTAAATATACCGAAACCCTGGTGAACAATGAATGTAGCCTTTTTATAGAAAATCGGAAAAGATATCTACACTACCGCCAAGAGTTTCAGACTTTTCAGGAAGAGAGAATGGTCCATCTTCACGTGTACAAAATTGCTCTGCGAATGCATCCTCTGTTTAAGATGCAACATGCCTGCAAAAGTGGAAGATCTTGCGAGAGTGCGCTTGAAAATCTGATAAGCAGAATTAAAGACGCAATGAACCAGAGGGAATACGCGCTGAGCATTGTAACAATCACTGAGAGTGCTTTCGAGAACTCAACTTTTGACTTCATGTGTAACTTGGTGTAGACGGACCACTAGTTTTTTGGATAAGAGTAATGCTGATGAAGAGGACCCTGGTTCCGTATCCTGACTGCTGCCAATTATTGATAGCGAATTTAAACAAGTACATGCTTGTGGACACACTGCTTAACGCTCTCAGTTCTAGTTCTGACGTCAATGCAGAAGATGTAGCTGTACTATCTGTTGGATCATCCCCAGCGACTGTCTGTTTCAATATAAATGGGCTTTCAGTCAAACCTCTCAAAACTGAGGTTGTTTTCTTTACGAGGAGTAGTAAACTGAGTATTTTGGCGTCATCCAGAATAATAAATTTGTTTGGAATGAACATGCCACATCAAGAACCTACAAGGACCGAGAGCCTTGTGGCAATGTAAAGGACTTTTGGACAAGATATGGGACTTCACACAGAGTAGGTTCCTTTGCATCTACATAGTTATGCATTATATCCTACGCGTCGCTGGTCTGGAGGAACAAGCTTTCACGAAAATATTTACAGATTTACGCGTAGTCAGGTCTTCATGAACAGCTGTAACACCGATTTAGGTTTCGACGCTGGTGTCTTTCTAGATTTGCAACAGCATTAACTTCTCTTTAACTAACTTGTGTCTGTCTTCCAAATGGAGATAAACGCAATCCTAGTGGTAATCTAATATTGCACATTGTAAAAAATTGGCGCGAGAGCCGAAGCTGCGCCTAAAATCATGATGAACCCTCTTACGCATAAAAGCTAGGTCGATAATGCAAGACTTCGCTTAACGCGGCCGGAAGGCTGAAGCCTTGTTTGGGTCCCATTGAGATCACGAGAAATAAAATCGCCGATGAGCATGCTAGGCGATGTTCTGGGGCATGTGCCCGTCAGACGTAACAAATGCATCCGGCGCCCTCTAAGCGACTTTCACGGTGCGCTTCCAATCCCATTGCTACTAAGGAATGCCTATTCTTAGATCGGCTAACAGACTCTAGTCTATGCCAAGTCAGTGGCGTTTCCAACTATATGGAAAGGCAATTAGACCTTATCTTCACAACTGATCCCATCAACTCCTCAGTATCGTGTTGTCCCCTATCTCTTTCAACTATTGATAACTTTCATCCTCCACTTCTTCTCTCATTTTTCCACAACTCTCCCCTTCAGTCACCTCCCCCCGCAGTTCTATTTTCTTACAATTTTCACAAAGCTAATTTCCGTAAAATTAATACCTATCTAAGCAGTGCTTCTTTTGAGTTTACCAATCTATCTCTGGTTGATGCCCTCTCCATTTTTTACAGAGAAATATTCAAATCCATCTCCCTTTATGTGCCTTACTCCCGCCATAAAACTTCTTCTACATCCCCTCCTTGGTATAATCGTAGACTTCGCTCTCTACGAAACAAAAGAAACAAGTTATGGGTGGTATTCCTTCGCACCCACTCTTCTTCCGACTATTCAAATTATCTAGGTATATATTTTCATTTCATTGAATTCTATAACCCTCTCTATCAGCGCTACCTGAATAGTGCGCAAACCAATCTCATAAATGACCCCAAGTCCTTTTTTCAATTTGTCAATTGCAAAAGTAAGACTGATGGTTATCCTTCCTCCCTCGCTTTCGAAACCAAAACTTCATGTGATCCTCCTACCATCGCCAACTTTTTTGCTACATTTTTCAAGCAATCATTTGTCAACAACTCCTTCGTACCAGATCCCTCTTACTTCAATGATCTACCAAATTTCTCTATTGGACCCTTTCTCACTCAAAATTTCGATCCTGCGGTTATTAAAGAAAAGTTACAAAATCTTAAGGATGAATTTGTACCTGGCAGAGACGGACTCCCCGTCATGTTTCTTACCTCTACCCCTTTCCTACCTTTTTCGTCTATCGCTTACACAGGATGAATTTCCCCAGATTTGGAAGACCTCTTTTATAATCCCAATACACAAAAAGGGATCTAAGCATGAAGTTACCAATTATCGTCCCCTTGCTAAACTCTCTCATATACCCAAACTCTTTGAAAGCATTTTATACGAAGCGTTAAGCTTCAAATGCAAGCCTTTTATTACACCCCGACAACATGGTTTTCTAAAAGGTAGATCAACTACCAAAAATCTAGTTGAATTCGTGTCTTTTGCTCGCTCAGCCTTAGAAAATGGCAAAGAAATCGATGTTATCGCAACTGATTTCACTAAAGCATTTGATAAGATATCTCATAAATTGATCCTGTTCAAATTGTCTGCTCTCGGCTTTGAACCCATATTATTAAAATGGATTTCTTCTTACCTGGTAAACCGATATTTTGGCGTTCGGTTTAGATTCGCCCTTTCTGTTCCATTCATGGCCTCATCTGGAGTTCCACAAGGCAGTCATCTTGGCCCTCTTCTCTTCATTCTTACTATCAACGATGTTGAGAGTGTCATTAAGCACTCCTCCCTCTCCCTTTACGCTGACGACACAAAATTTTTTAAATCTATTTCCTCTCCCCAGGACTCTGCCCTTCTTCAAGAAGACCTTGATCGGTTTTCAATCTGGTGCCTCAAAAACTGCCTAGAACTTAATATAGCCAAATGTCAATTTATAACCTTCTCACGTAAATGCAACCCGTCTCCTCCCCGACTTTATTTTCTCCATGGTCAACCAATTCCCCTGGTTCAGTCTTCTCAAGACCTTGGCATATTATTCGACAGTGAGCTTAATTTCCGTTCACATATCGATAAGATTATCCTCAAAGCCAACTCATCACTTGGCTTTATTAAACGGTGGTCCAAGGAATTTTCCAACCCGTATGTAACCCGATCTCTCTATATTACCTTTGTTCGCCCCCTGCTTGAGTATGCCAGTCAAGCTTGGTCCCCCTTTCACCGGGTTCATGTTTCCCGAATCGATGGTATTCAACGTCGATTCCTCCGATTTGCCCTCCGTGGCCTGCCATGGAACGACCCTTTAATCTTACCTCCCTATCAAGACCGCCTCAAACTTCTAAATATGAATTCGTTAGAAGAACGTAGGAATATTGCTGACGTTCTTTTCATTCATCGTCTTCTCTCAGGTTCCATCGACTGTGCATCCATTTTGAACTCCATTTCCTTCAATACCAACCCCCGCAATGTACGTTGTCCTCGTCTCTTCTATCTACCGGTCCACCGCACCTCTTATGGCTCCAACGAACCTATCTCCCGAATGCTCCGAAAGGTCAACTCGAACCTCTCCCTTTTTCATTTCCACCTGAGCACTCCTCGTCTCAAACAAGATGTCCTCCATCACTTCCTTGGTCACTAGCTCTTAAGTGTTTCTGTTAGTTTTTAAGTTAGATTAAGCTTGTAATTAAGCCAATAAATGGGGGCCTCAGCCCACACCAAAATTAAATTAAATTGAAATGTCTGTTCTAGTGTTATGGCGAGGCACTGCGCTTTTGTTAAGCACCTAAGTGTGCCTTGCATATACGATACAAGATCTGGTGATGCTTGAGTGGTACCTCTATGAGAATCCAGTGTACACTCATATCCGGCTGCAAGTTCTCGGCGCTGAATATGAAAAACTGAAAAGTAAAAGGAACATACAGGGAGTACGATGTATTTGTCCTTGGCTGAGTGCTCTCGACAGAAAAAAAAATCAAAAAGGCTCTAGCTATCGCTTATCGTTGTAACTAATAAGAACTTCGAACTTCTGCTCTATACCTATGCAGGATGCTCGCTGTAGTACCCAGACTAAGATAATGTATTGGTTCGAGTAAATAGTTTTCTCTCTGATTGTTCGTTTGTTCCATTGAGCTGAATACGTGTTGTGCAGAAGCCTGCCTTTCTGCTCTGTGAAGGTATGTCAGCATATTAAGTTTATATTGGAAAATTTAGTCACGATACGAATCGTAATGAGGGACTTGGTTAAAAAGCCAAAAATTCAAGGCATCTCAGATAAGTGTGACTCCCGTGACAAATCCACATCCAAATTGGTGCCAATTTTGCTCTCGGTAAGAATCTCCTTAATACGTATCGCAATTTTCATCTCCTTTTTGATGCATTAAGTACAGAATTTGAGGTTAGTGTTGGTCTCATCTTAATCGATTGGATTGCATAGCCGGAAGCAGTACACGGAACATCGCCTTAGACAGTTTCTGCTTGGATTCAATTCTATATCGACTGTATCTTCCCATGAGAGAAGTGCACAACCAATTCAGAGCGAAGCCTTCCCTCCACTTTCCTCAATTTTAAATCAACGTCAAAATTTGTTTAGAGGACGAAATAAAATTGGCTTTCTTTAGAACAAAATCGCAGAGTTTACGGTTTTCCTATAGAATTAAGAGATTGCCTTTAGGTGGCGCCATAATATGCTGTGATGAACCGCTAAACTTAATGCAATACACTCTCTCGTATGTGCATATGTTGATGTAATGTCGTAAGGATACCTTGTTGAATATCATAAGTACAACTATAACATTTGTTTACAATCAATTGAAATTTAAAAAAAAAAGCACCCTCCAAACTAGAAAACTGAAATCCCAGACTAACGAGTGGGTCAAGTACAGCCATAGTATTGTACATATCTACTCAAGTGCAATCCTTATAGAATCATCTATCTTGGTAAACTAAAATATGCTCGTACAATTTCAGCCTACAAAATACACTTACATACAAATCATACAGTTATGCTATCGGCAATCCATTATAGCCCATGTTTCCCATATCGTTAGCAAAACATTCCATTCAATTTCCAGCCCGTATATGAATACCTGAAATTCCCTTTGGATAGATTTTGAAAAAATATTTTCATTGCGTCCCTGACTTTCGATTACCTTTAGGCAACGAAAACATAAATCTTCGTGCGTGCCTACCCCAATGAGATACGTATTTATCGTAATAACCTTAAACCATTTTGAGAGAATCCTAAATTTGAGAGAGCAGGAAGTGTCTTTGGGAAAAAATTCTTCTCTGCGACGAACCGGATTGAACTTCACAATTTCCCCAGTCGAGAAATTCCCCTTTTCACAAACAGATTCAGCTTTTTCTTCAGATACACTGTTCGTTCTAGCATTTGGGTTTCGTCGAATCTCTCTGGAGCTTTTATCCCGTCGAAACATATACACCCACACACAGGCATCTGATTTAAGAAAAGAAACTTGACGATTACATGTGAATTGCGTGTAGAGTGACTTGTATTCGTATTCGTTGCTGGCCTGCAACAACATCAATCCATCAGAGCGTCAAAAAGGAGAGAGGCAAATAAATTTAATTGGCAAGGTCACTTCCTCAACGACACTAACGACGTAATAATAATGAATTCCTCTGTTGAATCGAGATGGATTGTACTTACAGATACATTGTCTATCGGTGGTAATCAATAAAAGATGCCAATTTTAATCTATCAAAATCTACCATCTCTTAATGCACAGGCGAGTTTTTGCCGCCTTAACTGACTCTCACCAAATAGGATGGCTTTATGTAGGCGGTTTTAGATTGATTTACTAGGGGAATGAGTTTCTACTGGGTGGCTGGCCAATTACAGAAATTGAAATTGGGTTAGTTGGACAGTTGGCTTTGGCGAAAGGTCAAGTACTGCTATCAAGTGGCAAAGGGTTCTTAAGCTCCAAATTTTGAAAGCAGGGATCCTGGAAATTGTAGTATGTTTCGAATAAGGAAAAGTTGATTGAATTATGCTACACTGGTAATCTGCATCAAATAGACTCACTTATGGCATTGAATACCTTTTGCGACACAACAGTAGCGAAATATCTTAACATTAATGTGCAGACTTGTAAGGAATGAAAATCTGTAAATATACTCAGAGGTCAAAGTGTCGAACTACTTGGTGCATTTAGCCTTTCAGCCATTTCTGAAATTTTTAAAGGAACCAGTAAGATGATTTTTATTTTGATGAAGAAAAGGGATCAGTTTCAAAACGGAAGCCCAACGGCTTAAATTTCTTTCTCATCCTGACTAATTATATACTGCGGTGGCCCTACAACAATGAGTGAACCTTAGTCCCAAACAACAATTCCCACCAGCTAATACAATCTCTTACCAGTTGCTTGCAGTGCTGAATTCAAAGTTGGTTGAGGTCTGCTTCCACTTGCGTGCGTCACCTTAGATGCTGTCCTCTGCTGCGGTGTTCCTTGGGGTTAGGGTCGAAGAGTCAGTGGCATCTATTCGCTCAACATGGCCCAGCCGCCTCAGGCTTTTAATCTGTAGACGCCTGCCGGACTAGACGGTTCAACCTCCTCTTCCATTCTTAGCTAATTCAAACGAGACCGGAAATCAAGAGCTGTATCCTTCCCTCGAAATAGCCAAATGCTTCTTCAACCGCTTTCGACAAGGCTTAAACCTCTGCGCCATAGAGCAGGACCCGGAAAATTAGAGTCTAAAATGAAACCAACTTGGTCTTACATGAGAGGCTCTGTTACTCAATTGCCTCCTGAGCCTAAAGAAACGGCGATTGGAAAGAGTAATTCTGCGTCTGCGTCCACTTTTCAATTTATGCTTGTAATTACGGAACCAAGGTAGACTAAGTTTTTAATGGAACATCGGGAGTTCTCCATAGTCATCCATAGTCATCCTGCACAGCGTTACAACTATGAGGGGATTTAAAATTTAGGCAAGGCGTTGTATAGCTTTTCCCTACGCACTCTGTCATATCCGGCTTTGAAGTCGAAAAATATTTATTAGTGTCGATCTGGAATTGTCGAGTCTTTTTTACGGTAGTCCGTAAAATATAGATGGTGGTTGTTTTAAAAAAAAAAAATACTATTGTAGAGTACCAACCTTATAAAGCTGAAATTTGAAGTTTGACGATGCTATCGCTCTCAATAAATTTTTAAATATGGAAAAAATTGGTCATACTTTCATTTGAAATGCCTGAATGCAACCAAATCAAAACGGCTCTGGATTCTACTCTGGGGGAGTCTGCTCTTTCGTTTGCAACAATAAAATATTGGGTGGCAGAGTTTAAGCGAGGCCGTACGAGTTGCCAAGACGAACATCACTGTGGGGGTGAGTTCACCAGAAATGTTAAAAAAAAATCCACAAAATGGTATTGGATGACCGTTGCGTTGATTGAAAGCGCATGAACTACGTGATATAGTAGGCATTTCAAAAAGTGCTGTACATCGTATGTTGACTGAAAAATTGGACATGAGAAGGCTGTGCGCAAGATGGGTGCCGCGATTACCACAATGGAACAGAAACACAGTCGTGAGGATGTTTCGACCGAGTGTTTGGCAAAGTTTCACAGCAATAAAGCCGAGTTTTTGCGTCGATTCATAACCATGGGTCCATCACTTCACACCCGAGATGAGGGAACAGTCAAAACAATGGACTTAAAGGGTAGAATCGGTTCCAAAGAAGGTGGAGACACCTCCATCTCCAGCCAAGGTCATTGCATGAGTTTTTTGAGATACGCGAGAGATAATTTTCGTTGATTATCTTCAGAAATGAAAAACAATCAGTGGCGTGTATTATGCGAACTTATTGCAGCGTTTGAAAGATGAAATCAAGAAAAACGGCTGCATTTGGCGAAGAAAAAGTTTTGTTTCATCAAGACAATGCACCAGTTCACACATCCGTCATCGCGATGGCTAAAATCAATGAGTTCAAGTTCGAACTGCTTCCTCATGCAGCCTGTTCGCCAGATTTAGCCCTCTCGGATTATTTTCTATTTCCGAACTTGAAAAAATGGCTCGGTGGTAAAATATTGAACTAAAAGGAGACTACGTAGAGAATTTTTTTGTGTTTTTTTAGTTAGGTCGGGTACTCCTAGGAGTGTGCGGATATTTGTTCGAAGGTGGACTTTCTCGGCCTACAACCGCAATGATATGGACGAAACAAATTGATCAAGAATGGTTTCAGATGCTCACATAATACGCAGGAAAAGATGGTTAATGTTTATGTTACAAATTTATGGTGATGGAATTTTAGAGCTTATTGACTCTTACAGTTTGGCATTAGATGAGATCATTGAGGAATTGGAGGCTGGAGAAAACCCTAGCGGCATTATTTTGTTTCCCCCTGACGATGGAATGGTTTCTGACTAAGAAAGTGAAGATGAAAACGATGCTAATTTGCTCCCTCTTCCTAGTCGTATACTTCGCTTTCGAGAAGAGGTACAAGGTTTAGAAGATTTTTATAGAGACGACCAGGAGGAAGAATTAGAAGAAGTCAATGTGTCTGGACCGAAGAAGAAGAAGAAAAAACAAAGTACTGTAGAAACATGGTCCAACAACACTTTGTTCATTGCTTGTGGTAAGGGAAACTGTGATGAAGAAGTTAGAAGTCATCCGGGCAAGCCAGTCTTGAATTGATGTACAGTAGATATGAGTAACTTATACGCCTTGCACACATTCTAAATGTAACAGAATGCACATTGTTATATTGTTGCTCACAGGTTACTTGACACCTAAATATGTGAGAATGTTCTGGGAAGTAAAAAGTGACACCCACAACAAAGAAGTGGCTTCCAGTATGAGACGAAATGGATTTTTCGAGATTCAGCAGCATCTACATCTTTGTGAGAGCCTAATGACAAATTTGCTAAGTTTCGCAAAAAAAATTTTATATCCGATTGCAAAAAACAGGTTCTCCACATATTTCCATTGACAAGACTATAGTTCCAGACTCCGGGAGGTACGGCATAAAACAATATATCCATCGAAAACCTATTAAGTTTGGTTACAAGGTTTGGTCAGTAGATATTCGCCATGGTTATTTGTTAAGCCGTAAATTGTACCCAGGTGCGTCCGGTGCAACACTCAAGATGCAACCAGAATATGGCCTAGGAGCTGCAGTTATAATATTTTGGAGCTATACTATAGCAGATTACCACGGGAATTGGGACCGTTCAATTAGTACTTTGATCAATTTTTACTGGCTTACCACTACTTAAATATTTCCGAGAACAGAATATTGGTGGAACTGGAACAATCCGAGAAAACCGTCTGGAAAATTGTAAACTCCCGAGTTCCAAAGTTCATGCCAAGAAGCCCAGGGGTGAACAGTATCATCAAATTTTTGGAGGAATCATTGCAGCTAAGTGGCACAATAACAGTATTGTTTCGTTGTATTATTTCAAAAGTGGATCGGATTGGAATTATAAATAAATAAAAAACAGTCGAAATTCAAGTTGATTACCCAGATGTTATCAAGATGTATAACAAATACTCGTATATGGGTGGAGTTGACCGTTTTGACGAAAATCTTGACTCCATGAGGATAAGTCCTCGAGGTAGAAAGTGGTGATACCCTTTGTTTGCTTTCGGTGTAGGTGTTGCTTTTCAAAATGTTTGACTTATAAAAAATCAATTAGAGAGTAACTGGACTTACTACGATTTTCATAGAAAAGTAGTTACCATCTATCTTTAAAGATATGGAAACGGCTCAACCTATGGTTGTCCTGTGGAGTTCCAGTCCAGATTAGAGTTTCAAGGGAGGAGAAATCTGCAAGTAGCACCGACGATCCAGTGGAAACAGATTGTTCTCAACGTCGCTGTGGATATTGGCACCAACGCACCCAAAAAATGAGCGTTAAGTGTAATATTGCTTTACGTTGATCAAAAAATTCCCGCACCACACCACCGTGTGGCGCTCCCATTGTTCTGATTTGAGTTCTGTTTTTGTTAAGGTGGTAAATCTGTTGTTGACATTCCTTCAAAATCTTATCGTCATAGCTTGACATTTGCAAAAGTTACGTAGCCAAGAGTACATCCAACTCTGTGTGTGTTGGCGATTTTTTACAATTTCAGAAATGGATTTAAATTTGCAACAACGAAAAGTGGAAAAGTGTTTCGGCAACGATTCTCTAAAGAAAATGGTCGTTTACCAGTGGCACGAGCGGTTCAAAAGTGGTCGTGAGCCAATCGAAGATGATGAACGCAGTGGCAGACCATCGACGTCGAAAACCGACGACAACATTGATGAAGTAAAAGAAATGTTGGTCAATAACCGCGAATTAACCATCAGAGAGATAGCGGAGGACTTGAACATTGCCTATGGATCCGTCCAAGACATTTTGGTTACTGATTTGTTTTTCCGTCGTGTAGCAGCAAAGTTGGTGCCCAGAGACCTCAATTTCATGCAAAAGATAGACCGTGTTGACGTCGCAAAAGAAATGATTTGCGAAGCTGAATCCGACCCCACATTCATCAAAAGGATCATTACTGGAGACGAGACGTGGGTTTATGAGTACGACACGCAATCCAGACATCAGGCAAGTAAATGGCGTTCACCTAATGAGCCGAGACTAAAAAAACACGTCGTTTTCAGTCAAAAAAGAAGGCAATGCTCACGGATTTCATGGATTACAACGATGCAGTGCATCATGAATTTTTGCCAGAAGGCCTGACAGTAAACAAAGAGTATTACGAGTATTTGGGCGTTATGAGACGTTTGCGTGAAGCAATTCGCCGAAAGAGACCAGAATTGTCAGCAGAAAACTCGTGGATTTTGCACCATGATAACGCACCGTCGCACCGTGCCATCATTATTCGTATTTTTTTGACTAAAATTGCAACAAATACCATCCAATAGCCACCGTTTCACCTGATTTGGCTACCTGTGACCCTGATCCGAACCACGTCATCTCCTCCTGCCTTAAATAGCTTAGCAGGCAGCCCGTCTACCCCACTTACTACCATAATTTCTTCTAGGTCAGCGGGATCGAATTCTCCGCCGTTTTTGGTTAGGATCTTCACTGGTATCAGCCAATGAATACTGGTTGACGTCGATATTTTGGCCATTTTCGCGATTATCTCAGCACCGACTACAACCCTAGTACTAGTTGTCCTTCCTTCAGTAACATTCTCTACTTCCTCGATCGTGCGCTTCTCGCGCTCTATCTTCTTTATTACTTGAAGCAGGTAGTCTTCCGCTCTTTGTGATCGTAGCTCACGAGCAGCTGTCGTCCTGCAGAATAGCTTTATATAGTATGTTTCTTGTTTGGCTACATGTACCTACTTACATTCGTCGTCAATTCATTGTGGCGTGTCTTTGAAAGTAATCACATAAGAAGCAGCTTCAATATTTCAATATTTGGGTATGAGGATTAGGGTGTTGGGAGAGCTAAGGAAAATGCGATGGGCGAATAATCTACCGGTGTCTTGCGATTGCAGGTTTTCAACGTGGAACTGTGGTGTTCGTTCCTCAAAGAGTTCGGACATCCAGAATGCTGGAAGAGTCTCGCTCACAATGCGATCCATCTGGTTGACGGTTGACTGATCAACGGACAACGAAATC
Organism: Volucella zonaria; assembly: GCA_963966105.1. Taxonomy (NCBI): domain Eukaryota; kingdom Metazoa; phylum Arthropoda; class Insecta; order Diptera; family Syrphidae; genus Volucella; species Volucella zonaria. The sequence continues at coordinate 50,620,277 of OZ014530.1, forward strand.
TCTTTATGGAGGATGTGGGAACCATGTGCTGGCTACTAACAGGCTTTCTTTTTCGAATACCCGATAAAAGACCCAACCTTGCGTTAAGATTTCCTAGCAAAATGTTGGTGTCATAGCTGGGGAACAGAGCAAGTCCAGCAGTTAACTCTTATTTACGCTATTTAGTTCCATATTGGCAAGACGAATATTAAAATAGATATAATTCGCGATTAGCATGGTTTGTATATATTCTCATCACTCGTAAATGGGTTAGGAGCTCTCATCGTTTTCCGTTTGGTTGAGTACTCCAGTCTTCAGACTTCTCCGACAAGTCCGTCAAGGTCTAAATATGTACATATATGTTCGATCCAGAACTCACTATGTGGTATCCCCTCTTAGATATATTGTTCCAAATTTTACGCAAGGGAATAATTATTCTGCGATTTCAGAGTCGATCTTGGGTAATTCTGGTCTACTTGCTGCATAACTTTTCCCGATCTGAACAGAATTGAATTTGTTCGATTGCCGGGCTGCCGGAAAAACCAAAAAAATCCAAAAATCGGAAACCAATTTGAGTACAAAAAAAACCGAGTCACACCATCGATGGTTGAGATTCGTGTGACGATCTATCACTTGGATTTGGTGGGAAAAGAAAATTCCCTGTAGGGGAATTTGCAATGGCAGCAAATGGCTGCTCAGCTGGGCTGGATTCAGGGAAAACGATATTTCCAAATGGACTCCAATGCTACAATAGATAAAGAAACTAATAATTGTTAGGCGCCATTAGAACCATATCCTGCAAATAAATGGGAAGAAATACCACACAATATTCCGTCGGAAAGAAAAGACTATACGTATTTTTTTTTTCTGCTTTACAAAACGATGCTTTATTTACGGAGTGATGGCAATAACAATATATTGCGGGAGCCGGTAGGCGGCAAACAACAAAATTTTAATTCAAGGGGTGGTACAGAGGGTACCACTAAGTAGATTGGACCGCTAGTTGGGAACCTGATATCGAATGCGCGAACGACTATAAAATCGTATCTTTTTTTCTTATTAAAAAGGATTCGCCAGGGGTAGCGCGAGGTGAACAATGTTACTTATCTTTTTCTTTAGAACTGCTATACTCCTGTCCTGTCCGTCCTGACCTCGCCCGTATTTGCTCCTCGCTTTTATATATCTCTCAGTCCTTTGATCTTTACTTTCTGATGGTCAACCAAGAAGTGATTAATCCTATCCCATCGATATTAGCTCGAACCGTAGGTCTCACGCATACACTCCTTCATACATCCGTTCAGACGAATGCAAGGGGCCAATTTTGATCTTTGTGTGCAACGCTCCGCAAATTTGCTGAAATATGCCACAGTACCTTGAACTTCCGTTGCTTCCACTCTCTCATGCAAACGCACATTCGTGCTTCGTACTTCTTTCGGATTTCCCTTAGGTCCGAGCTAATGTTTCCCTTTACGATAACTCATTGGGATTGCATTCAGTCTCAATGCAACCCAAGTCCATCCCAAAAGATAAAAAAAAAGGAACAAGATTAGTTACCAAAAACACATGGCCAACTCGCATTTATACATCCCGTTCCTGATAATGATCAGATGGCGTACAGTGAGCGCAAAATAAGGAACTAATCATGAGATGAGCACATGAGAAGGAATTCTGCATCTGAAAGGCCACCCAATGAACTAAAAGACGACATCCCAGCAAATCCCTTTGTATTTAAGAATGAGGGGCGCGCAACTAGGGATCCATTCTTTACAACAACTTTTTTTTTTCTTTCTTTAAGGTGGGTGACCGTCCGTCACCGAGTAGAACATCTGTGGCGGTCCGCCTGGCTCGGTGGCTTTGAGTATTTATTATACGCAGAGGGTTCCAGACCGTTCATCTGGCTCTAGATGTACCGCGCTGGGACTTCTTGCAGACCTATTGGTTGTCCCCTCCAACAAACAGAAAAGCAGAAAAACAGAGTTCAAGAACCCACCAATTCTTCCCGCTAATATGCTTCTCCAAGGATCCAACAGACATAAAATGAAGGATTAGGGTCAAACAACGGATAGGGACGGAGAGATGTGGGTGGTGCGGAGATGCCTTCTAAGGCCAAGAGGACTACCGATAGGAAAGACGACACAACACAAGGAACAAGAGACGAAAACTTCATCAAGGGCTCTTGTATACAGCTACTTTGGACGTTGGTCTCGCGCCTTCCTCTTGACAGATCCTCTTTCTGCTTTTTAACTAACCGTCCGTCATGCCTACGGTTGTTGGCCCTTCAAGATACCAGACGGGTGCACCAGTGGCTGATGGATCCAGGGTTGCCCGCCCCCCTTCTAGTATTTTGAAGTAACTACGGAAAAGAATGTGGATGGGTGAAGGCCAAAGAAAAGGGAAAGTGTAGGAATTGTTGTGGCAATTTTTTCACAAATTTTTTTTTATTTTTCCACATAGTATCCTTGTAACTCTACACACTTCTCCCAGCGATGCTCCCATCTCCCTAACCCGTCCAAATAGTACTTGGCGTTTTTCTCTGCAAAATAATTGTTCACGAAGGTGATTGCCTCCTCATTTTGACGAAATGCTCTGTTCTCCGAGCGCAGTTTTTAGATGTGGGAATAAGGCAGATGGTCAAGCAGTTGAAACCGTAATGCATGGATTTTCGCCATTGCAACCGCTGAGGTGTGAGACGGCGCGTTGTCTTGGTGAAACAGGATTTTCTTTTTCTTCAAATGTGGACGTTTTTCCACAATTTCTGCTTTCAGCTTGGCAAGTAATGATGCGTAGTATGCTTCTGTAATGGGTTTTCCTTTGTGAAGATAATCGGTTAAGATAACTTCTTTACTATCCCAAAAAACAGTCGCCATCACTTTCCCAGCCGAAAAAACAGTTTTTTTCTTTTTTGGAGCCGGCTCGCCCTTTGTAGTCCACTGTTTTGACTAAATTTTTGTTTCGGGCGTATAATGGTGTATCCAAGTTTCATCTACAGTAATTAATCGGCGCCAAAACTCGGATTTATTGCACCTAAACTGCGCCAATAGAGCGTTGGAAATGTTCATTCGAACACGTTTTTGGTCTAACGTCTAAATCTTGATTTAATATGTAACAAACACGTTCTTTGGACATTTTCATAACCTCTACTATCTCTCTCACTTTAATTCGACGGTCGTCTAACACCATTTGGTGAACTTTAGCAATGTTATCGTCAGTGGTTGCAGTCTTTGGACGTCCCGAACGTTCATCATCTCCCAAGCTCTTACGGCAATGTGTGAGTGTTTTTTATGAATATGGAAAAAATTGAGTATCGAGCTGTTATTCAATTCTTGTTTTTGAAAGGCAATACGCCTACGCAAATCAAAAATGAGTTGGACTCTGTGTATGGGGACTCTGCACCATCATTTACCACAGTGAAATTTTGGACAGCTGAATTTAAAAGCTGAATTTAAAAGCTGTCCAAAATTTCACTGTGGTAAATGATGGTGCAGAGTCCCCATACACAGAGTCCAACTCATTTTTGATTTGCGTAGGCGTATTGCCTTTCAAAAACAAGAATTGAATAACAGCTCGATACTCAATTTTTTCCATATTCATAAAAAACACTCACATCGACTCACTCAAACGACTGCGACTGTCAACTAAAAACTGCGAGTCCAAAATGACTGAAACTTCGGTAAGTAACTGTCAAAAGATGCACAACTAGCATTCACTAGCTTTAATCGACGAGTGCCGCTAGCTTTATGGTTCGATCGGACAACCCTCGTATTTGGTGAATTAAATTAAATAGAATAGATTTTTGTGAAAGAGACCATCTATTAAAAATGGGTAAAGAACTAAATCAAAATGAGGAATATGGTATAACTTAACTTCACATTGAATGGATTCCAAGAATCAATTAGAATAAACTTGATACCATACACCTGCACATGAAGTTTATTCCCCCGGCAGCGCATTGCACCTATGCAACTAATTCTAAAAAATATTTCAACATTCGGCAAATAATCAAATTTGGATACATAAATACATGTGAAGTGATTATTTGCATTTAGTTGATAAATTCGAATAAAGGACAGGCAATCGGGCTGGAAAAAGATGTTTTTTTTAAAAGCTTTGACTTTATCTTTTATTAACTTATATTCAAAAACGTTTATTTTCAACTGGAAACATGTTCTAAAAGATACATCTTATAATATTGATTAGAATAAACTTAAATGCTAGATATTCAAATAGTATCCAAATAATGTAATTTGATATTCATATTGGCTCCCAGTTTTTGAAAATTCACAAGCAATGCATCCACTATTTCGAAATAATTTGCAATATTGTGGTTCAAATAGTGTCTGACAACTGATACGAAGCGTGTCCATGCATCCGATTCAACCTGCGTCATGTGATTTGTAAAATCATAGTTGTTTATAAGACTACGGATACGTTGTCCATCAAATAAGCCTGCTTTTAATTTTTCCATACTGAGGCCAGGAAACATTTGACAAATACATATATTTAAAGCGATCACCATTCTTGTCTAAAGCTTTCACAAACGGTTCCATAAGCCCCAGTTTAAAACCCATTATGTTGTTGCGGTAAATTTTTCCGCAACAAGTTTGGCTCTCTTTTTCCCTCTAAGTCCCTTCGGTCCCTCTTCTCTTTGAGTGGGAACACCGAGCTCTGGCGGAGGTGGAGGGCAGCCATGGTCCCATCAGCCAGTGGTCCACCGACCCCAGACCTCGGAAAACAACCCACGTAGGTTCAAGGGCGGGTTTGCCCGCAAGAGGAGTGGGAGGAGGTTCGGTCGGTGAAGCCCTAAGGACAGTAGGGAGACTCACGACGAACCAGGAGCCCCAGGGTGCCACAGGAGGTCCACCGGGAGCACCGTTGTCGGAGCCCATAGACAGACGGGAGACTCGCAACGGGCAGCATCAGACAGGACGTCTGAAAGTCGCCGACGGGTGGGGACGGACGGTCCTTTTAATCCAGACACCCCAACACAATGATGACGGGTGGGGGATGGCGATCCCTGGAACCTACACCCCAACGATAGCCAAGCAATAAGAGGCTAATTGAACACCCCATCCCGCTACCGATGGGGGGGTACAAGCACCAACATCACATCACAATCATGGATGTGGATGCACCGAAACAATTGATCGATGGGTGAAGAGACGACGATCTCTTTTACAGCCACACCCCAACGAGGGAGCAACAAAGGAGCAACAGTGGTGTGCAGGCGGACGGCCAAGACAATCGAGCACACCCCAACGACGCACCAGCTGTAAAAGTTAGGTTCGATGGGTGAAGGGATTACGACCCCTTTTAAGCCAGCACCCCACCGATGGAGCACCAAAGGAGCAGCAGAGGCTTGTAGGCGGACGGCCACGTAAAAGACAGCCTCCACCGATGGAACAACCAACACACAACAACAAACCACAACAACCAACAACAACCAACAACAACCAACAACTACCAACAACAACCAACAACAACCAACAACAATCAACCACAAACCACAAAGAACACTAACCAACAACAACCAGCAAACACAAAAAAAATTAGCAATGGTACAAGGAAAAAAGTACAAACTGGCAGAGGGCCAGAGGGCCAGAGGGCCAGAGGGCCAGAGGGCCAGAGGGCCAGAGGGCCAGAGGGCCAGAGGGCCAGAGGGCCAGAGGGCCAGAGGGCCAGAGGGCCAGAGGGCCAGAGGGCAGAAGGGCCCGACTATAATAAAAATAAATAAATAATTGTAAGGAGTGACACGCTATTGGTCAGTCCCCCCCCCCCCCAAATCTGAACGCCGATCCACCGGAGTAGTTAGGGATTCGCGAAACAAAAAAAATTTAAATAACCAAACAAAAGAAAAAAGTTGAAATTTGCACAGGCACTAAACGTAGCTTTCGTGAGGGGCGGCGATCCAACGGGTGGTTGGATCAAGATACAATCCCTTCTGGATTGTATTTAGACTTTTTTTCCTCTCGTCCCGACACTCCAGCTGCCGACCCATCGCATTTCCTATCTCCTGCACGATCGTGTTAGTTTGGGCAAACAATTGTTATTAGTGTAATCCGATGGGGGAAGAATGCCCGGGTAACAGAAAAAGAAGAAACATTGCTTTTCGCAAATTTATTTGTAGGATCTAAGAGTAGGGAAGTTGATAGGCATAGTTAGGATCCACAGCTTCCATAAACTCTCTCAGTGGAGTTCCCAGTCATTACTGGAAGTGGGAGCGAACTCCGACACTGAGGAGTTTAGCGTGAGTGTGTAAAATTGGTTGAATGAGAGGCCTAGCTGGACACGGGTGCACACACTAGCAAAGCTTGCTAGTTGTGTAGCGAGAAATCCCGTCGTTGGGTCCACTAGCGCTGAATGAATGTGCGAGAGAGTGGGCGGGTGAATATGTGTGTGTGTGGTATGTGTGGGAGCTGTGGAAGTAAAAAGATCTGGAGGTCACTTTTTTGACGACCAGCAAGTAGAGAGGGTCACCCAAAGGAAAAAAAAGAACCAAGAAAAAAAAAAACCAAGAAAAAAAAAAACGAAGAAAAAAAGACCAGTGAGTTTAGCCAGTGCGGTGGGAAATTGCGAAGAGCAATTTTCCTTTTTTTTTTTTTTTTTGTAAAGTAAAAAGTAAAAATCGAAATCGCGCGTTGTGCAAAAAAAAAAAAAAAAAAAAAAAAAAAAAAGACGAAACGAGCAGCAGGATAGAGGAAAAAGGCAGACGAGGCATTGGACTGTCGGGACTGGAGAAAATACCGCTAGGACCTTAAAAGCTAAGTATAGTGTAGTGCAGTGTAGTGGAAAAAAAAAAAAAAAAAATCCGTTCTTTGGTGCGGAAAATCGAGACTCCGGTAGGCCGCGCGTGCGAGAATTCCCGATAACAGACGGGACACGCGACCCGTTATTTAACGCTTTTCTTTTCTTTTTTGGCTCCGGGACTGTGGAAATAGCGGGTCACTCTACCGACGAGTGTACCGCTAGCTACCCAAAATTTTTAATAAATCGTCGCGCCCCAACGGGGTTTTATAACGTAAAAAAATTAAACATAGCAATGTACTAGCGTGGTCATATGGTCACAGTGTAAAGGCTACTGAACTTTAACTATATATAGAAAATATTTGTTAGGTTGAAAATGCTTACATTTGCAACGTGAAAGGGAACGCATTGAGAATAGACTAGGAACAACTAACGCTTTCATTTGTTTATTTTGGCGCGCAAATTGACAACTTTTCTCAGTATAAATTTTAACTGCAACGAAATGGCGGGCAGAAAGAAGTAAGTATTACCTAATTTTATGTTTTTGCGTAATGCCACACCGATCAAAATTTATTCAGGAAATTTTAAATACAAGTTTATTCATCTAAATCTATATTGTCCCCTTCAAAGTAATCCCCATCGACTGAAACACACTTATGCCAGCGCTTGATCCAATCCTCGAAACATTTTTTATATTCGGTTTTCGGTATGAGTATGTCCATCAGTGGTTCCTGCGATTTTTCCATTACTTCCTCTCGGCTGCTGAAACGCGTTCCCCGTAGTGTTTTTTTAACTCGATTGAGCAAAAAGAAGTCACAGGGAGCCAAATCAGGTGAATTCGTTGGTTATTGGATGGTATTTGTTGCATTTCAAAAAATTACGAATAATGATGGCACTGTGCGATGGTGCGTTATCCTGGTTCAAAATCCACGAGTTTTCTGCCCACAATTCTGGTCTCTTTCGGCTAATTGCTTCACGCCCAAATAATACTCTTTGCTTACTGTCTGGCCTTCTGGCAAAAATTCATGATGCACTACACCGTTGTAATCCATGGAAACCGTGAGCATTGCCTTCTTTTTTGACTGAAAACGACATGGTTTTTTTGGTCTCGGCTCATTTGGTGAACGCCATTCATTTGCCTGATGTCTGGATTGCGTGTCGTACTCATAAATCCACGTCTCGTCCCCAGTACTGATCCTTTTGATGAATGTGGGATCGGATTCAACCTCGCAAATCATCTCTTTTGCATGAAATTGAGGTCTATTGGCACCAACTTTGCTGCTACACGACGGAAACCCAAATCATTAACCAAAATGTCTTGAACGGATCCACAGGCAATGTTCAAGTCCTCCGCTATTTCTCTGATGATTAATTTACGGTTAATGATCAACATTTCTTTTACTTCATCAATGTTTTCGTCGGTTTCGATGTCAATGGTCTGTCAATGCGTTCATCATCTTCGATTGACTCACGACCACTTTTGAACCGCTCGTGCCACTGGTAAACGACCGTTTTCTTTAGAAAATCGTTGCCGAAACACTTTTCCAACATTTCCAACGTTCGCTCACCATTAAATCCGTGTTTTACGCAAAATTTCATACGAGTACAAGTTCGTTGTTGCAAATTTAAATCCATTTCTAAAATTGTAAAAAATCGCCAAGACACACAGGATAGATGTACTCTTGGCCTCATAACTTTTGCAAATGTCAAGCTATGATGCTAAGATTTAGAGGGAATGTCAACAACAGATTTACCAACTTAACAAAAAAAAACAGAACTCAAATCGAAACAATTGGAGCGCCACCACGGTGGTGTGGTCGGGAACATTTTGATCAAGGTGGTATGTCGATATTTTTGTCAAAAACATGTTTGTGAATATTCGATTTATGTTTATAATACCGTAGGTCAATAGAATCTAAGAAACCGTCGCAGATATACCACTGTTTTTTTAACTGTTACCATATAGTTACACTAGGACAATATGTAGTACATTTATTCGAAATTATGTGTTTTTTTTCCAGCTTGAGTGTAGCCGAGATCTTGGAAAATGAGGATGGGGAATTCGCAGCAGACATTTATATTGAGCCTCCAGATGTAGCTCAGTGCACTGATGAGGATTCTGCAGATGAAGATGACGGTGGAATAGTTGAGAATTTGCATAAACGCAACTTCAGGCTCCAGCGACTTTGGCCCGGTCTATGATTGCAAATCAAGAGTCATCCGACGAGTCGTCTGATGATAAAGACGTGCCTACTGAACCACCTAGGAAGAAGCGTTAGGTTACTTACGAATGGAAGATAGATGATTTATCCAATTCTGAGAGTACCGACTTCATACCTTCATTGAGGTACGAATACAAAGATCTAACATGCAATTATTTTTTTGAATCATCTTTTGACGAATTATTGTTAATTTTTTTTATTCAAAAAAGTACTGAATGTGCCTTGTTCGTAAATCCAGACCCTAAGATTACAGTTGCTGAAATGAAATATTTTTTGTCATTCTTCTAGTAACTGGATACAATAATTTTCCGAGTAAAAAGTCGTATTGGGCCTCGGGCAGTGACATGCGAAACCATCTTATTTACAATACTATGAGGAGAGACAGATTCATACAAATTATGCGATTTATACATACATGCGGTTGACAATAACAATTTGGATGAAAAAGATGAAATAGCTAAACTGAGACCACTGATGAATATTTTGAAGCGCAAATTTTTAGAACTTGTGCCTATAGAACCACACTTGAACTATGAAGAGAGTATGATCGAATATTGTGGTAGGCATGGTTGTAAGCAGTGTATAAGGAACAAACCGATTCGTTTCGGATACAAAGCCTGGTGCCTTAGTTGTAGCTGCGGTTATTTGGCTAATTTCGAGATATACCAAGCGTCTATTGCAGGAAGCTATCTTGACGATCAATGGGACTTTGGGAAAGCGACAGCACCAGAATTACCAGATGATATAAAAAATAGAAAAACTGCAGTTCTACTTCGACAATTTATTTACCGGGATTCCGCTTCTGGTACATTTGAAGAATGTGGGTTATGGTGTAACTGGCACACTTCGACCAAATCGAGTGCCTAAAGAATGCCCTATCACTAAAGTCGAAACAATGAAACAACGAGACAGAGGTTCATACGAATATGCTACTCAAGGAGATTTAGTAGTAGCCCGCTGGCTGGATAACTCAGTGGTAACGGTACAGAGTACCGGGTCAACCCTACTGGTTTTGCAGAGCGATACTCAAGGGTAAAAAAAAAGGTAATCAAAATTCTACGGCCACACTTGATCGGCGCTTACAACCAGCACATGGGTGGAACTGATATTATGGATGCCCACATCAATACTTACCGTGTTGGGATCCGTGGGAAAAAGTGGTGGTGGCCTATATTTACATGGCTGGTTGATGTCACCATCAATAAAGCATGGATCCTAATGCGCAAAAGCGGCAAACGAATTTCGCAATTAGATTTCCGCCGAAAGATAGCTCAAACCTATTTACAAAAATATGGAGTTCCACCACTGTCTGGAGGTCGCCCATCGGCCGAAAAATCTGGACGTAAAGTATTGGCAGGCGTGCGATTTCATCTGGTGAATCACTTCCCCAAGTCACAAGAGAAACGGCGTCGATGTGCAGGATTTATATGTAAGACTGTTGGACGTGTGATTTGCGGAAAATGTGATGTTGGTTTTTGCCTCAATTGTTTTGAAAAATATCATACAAATGATGTGAAAATTATTGCTTAAAATAAAAATTAAATTTTATGTACTTACCCAACATTGTTTTTTTATTCATAAATAATAATAAAATATCGTAACAAAGGGAAGTTAGCTATAATTTATTAAAAATATCACAAATAACTTAATTGAGGATTTTTTGTACTACTTATTTTAAGAACTAGTGTCACCATATGGTCATAGTAAATATCTTCAAATACAAGGGTTGTACAGATATTTTTCCTTTATATATACATATATCATTTGTGGTCTAGTAAAATAGTTTATAACAAACAATTTGAAAATTTCGTTAAAAAAAAACTCAGTCCCTAATGGGTTAATATGAAGTGGAGGAAAAATCATTTTTTCATGATTGGTGAAGAATGTTAGCTTTTGCTTCCTACTCTAGTAAATAGGTTTTTTTCCGACTGTCCCATAGGCAAAAAACAGGGGTATTTTTAATATCCTTCTTATTGACCCAATAAAAAATTTACGACCACTGATATTGAACAAACGAAATTTTCTCTAAAACAGGTTTGATATTTTGATATTCCTCCTTAAGTTTCGTTGAATGGCCTATCGGAGTCGTAGCAAATTTGTTTCCATTATGCAGCAACACACATTGTTTGAGCTATCTATGAAGAGTAGCCAATCTTCAGGCCGATATACTCAAAAGCTCAGGAATACGATATCATTGTTAAATCTTTTTTTCATTTTATATGCATTTTTATTATATTCAATTCATTCACTCTTGCATGTAACACTTAATCTATGTCCCTCGACATTTCTTCTTCTCAGTAAAATGTGGAAGAATATCTCGTTCTATAGTCCTGTACCACGTAACGTAGTACGACGCTACATATTACGTGAAAAGCAGTGCGTTTACACGAAAGCGTTTACACAAGTAGTTTATCCTGATATTATTTTTGAAGGATGTTTTAAAGTCCAGCAAAAGTTATTATCACCTAGAATCAGATCATAGATACATCCAATTCGGCCTGAGTGGTGCTCCTCCCAACCAACCAGCATTCCGGAATTATCAGAAAACTGATTAGTCAAAATACAGTTGATTACTGTCAGAAACACTATTCTCCGAGCTCTCAAGTCCGACGCGTGACACCAACGAGCTTGACATGTAAGTCAAGGAATTCACCCTAGCTCCCAATCAGGCTATTATTCAACCTAGAGGCAAGAAAAACCCGCACTGGTCGGCATCAGCACTGGAACCGCTTAGAAACGTTTGCAGAAAACTTTTCAATCTAGCAAAAGGCACAAGAAAAGTGGCTGACTGGGACTCATATAAAAAATCACTCAAAATATATAAAAAGGAACTGAGGAAGGCAAAGCGAAAATCCTAGAGATCATTCTGTGACATAATTACAGAATCCCAGAGGCATTGCGGCTAAGAAAAATCCTCTCTACAAATCCTATGATGCCTAGCAGTTTGAAAAAAAAAATCGATGGCTCTTGGACAACTTCAAGTGATGAATCACTCAACCTGCTACTGGACACCCACTTTTCAGCTACCTCCCAATTCGCGGCAGGTAGCACCACAAAAAGGCCTACTGCAACCGGGACCAAAATTGATGGTCTGATCACAAGAGGCAAACTGCTCTGGGCGCTGCATATCTTCAAACCAGACAAGTCTGCTGGTGCGGACGGTATAATACCTGCCGAGCTACAAATGTCCTCAGATATTATTCTGAATGCGCTAGACTATATAATGAGGAGTTGTGTAGAACTCATCCACATCCACTGTCGTGGAGAGAACTCAATGTACGTAGTTTCCATTCCATTCCCAAAGCCGGAAAATGTTCTCATGTTGTCTCAAAGGACCTCAGATCTATAAGTCTATCATCTTTCCTTCTGAAAACTCTATAACGACTGATTGATATCAATATACGAGCAAAAATTGATTCAAGACTTTTGTCAACAAGCATGCCAACTGTAAAGGAAAGTCGGTGGAAATGGCTCTGCATTCACTGACTAGACACATCGAATGATCCCTACAATATACATAGAGAGTACACAAGGGTGCCTTTAACAAAGCCAATGCATCCGCAATCATGACTGCGGTGTCAACTCTGCAGATAGACGACTCACTTCAACTTCAAACTAGGTGGGGCTTCTTCTATAGGATGTGTCAGCAGAGGTACGCCGCGCCGATAGGAAACTAAACTGGAACCCTAACGCTCAAGAAAGAGTCAATAAAGCTACAGTAGCAAAAAAGCCGTTGGGAACAAATGGGGCCTTCAACCTCGCATAACCCACTGGCTATACATCTCGGTCATAAGACCGATACTCACCTACGGGGTAGTTGTCTGGTGGATGGCCTTAAACAATGCAGTCAACTGCAGCAAACTAAGCAGAGTCCAAAGAACAGCATGTCTATGCATAAGCGGAGCCCAGCGTTCTACTCCCTCCACGGCATTGGGTATTCTGTTTCAGTGGACACCCCTCGATATCATCAGCAGGCAAGTAGCTACGAATGCAGCTATTCGCCTTAAACCGACTACACAGTGGACAAATAATTTATTTGGCCACGCTAATATTCTTAACATATTAGAAATCCTCACAGAGAACATCGATTACACTATACCCGAACTCTGGTTTGACAAAGACTTTCATTTAATCTTCCCCTCTAGATCCCTCTGGGAGGAAGATGCTTTCATGGAGGACAAGTCAATCCATCTCTACATAGATGGATCTAAAACCAATAGCGGAGTTGGTGGCGGTATTTTCTCAGATAAGCTAAATCTAAGCCTCTCTTTCCGCCTTCCAAATCACTGTAGCGTGTTCCAGGAGGAAATTTCAGCGATTAAAGAAGCTGAAGAAAAACGTGATATCTGCAAAGGATATCCGCATCTTTTCGGATTGTCAGGCCGCTAGACTCGGTCTCATTAAATTCTAAAGCCGTCCTTGAATGCCGATCATCTCTTATAGAGATGGCAGAGCAGTTCAACCTTCACCTTTGTTGGGTGCCGGGCCACAGAGACATTCCATGTAGAGCCGATGAACTTGACGAAATTGTAACCACTCTACCTATTCTACCGGAAAAGGGTAGCATAGGTATACCTATCTAAGTGCAAATCAATATTAAAACAGAATGCTAATAAAAGAACAGACCTTAGATGGACTGTTGGACCAACATGTCTAGCTACCAAACAGATCTGGCCAAAGCTGAATCTGTATCGCTCTAAATGTCTGATCCTTCTAAATAAGAAACATCTCAGCGCCATCATAGGTGTCATCACTGTGCACTACCCCATAGGCAAGAATTCAAGAAGGCTTTGAGCCTTTGCAAACGATTTCTGTAGAAGCTACATGGACGAGGAGGAAGAGGAGGCAATCCTTCACCTAATCTGTACATGTCCAGCTCTCTGCCAGAGAAGAAAACCTCACTTAGGAGTTTTCCTTTACATAAGCCATTATGGAAAGAATATAGACGTTAACAGCCTCCTACGTTTCATCATAAGGTCAAATTGGTTCCATGAGTAGGAGGATCACAGATCAACATGGCATCACAATGGGCAAGTGGGTTGGTCTTTCCAACAGCCACTTTTACCTACCAACCTACCTACCTAGAGTCAATTCAAACAAAATCCATATGAAACGTAGATTAGCACCATGTCGTCTACGTTTTCTCTCTGGCATCCATTCGAAGATGTCCAGGTCGGACGGTTGATTTTCATTACCCACACATACTAACTTACTTAGTTAGGTAGCGCTACAGTTCGGGGTGAACCTAATCTCAACTAAGAGGCGTCTCCAGTTAGCCCAGTCTTTAATTAACTGCCCCAAGTTACGCACTCCAAGTCGGTCGAGATCCCCTTCTACTTATGTATGGTACCTAGGGTGAAGTCTCCTTCAATGGCGTTGTCCGTCCAGGTTAGATTCGAAGATTCTTCGGCTCAGTGCATTGGTGTCCATTCGCACTACATGTCCTTGCCATCTCAGGCAACTGATGTGCAGTTTTCGGACTAGGTCAATGTCGCTGTATAGCTCGTATAGTTCGACGTTGAATATTCTCCTCAAAAACCCATGAACGCAAACGAGACCGAACATTTTGCGAGAGATTTTTCTCTCGAAAGGACTTAGGACATCGTCACACGCTTTCGATAGAATTAATTTTCAGCGCCATAAAGTAGAACTGCGGATTGGAATTTACTACGCAATTGCCTTCTTAGCCCAAACAAACATCGATTGGCAGGAGTGATTCTTCGTTTTATTTCTGCTGAGGTGTTGTTGCAGAATTTATAGCAGAGCCAAGGTTGACAAAGTACTTTACTACTCCGAAATTATAGCTGTCGATTGTGACGGTCTCTCCAATTCGTCGATGCCTACAGCATGTATTCGTACTTGGTTTTGCCTTCACTTACAGCTAAAGTCGTTTTGGAACCTTTCGTTTTAATACTAGCGATCGCAACGGTGACAGCTCCCTGAGTTCTCCCAATTATCTCCATATCATCTGCGTACGCTGGTAGTTGCAAAGATTTTTGAGAGATTGTGCCTCCAGTGTTCGCTTATGAATTTCGCTCGATTCTTTCAAGTATGATGTTAAAAAAGTCACATGAAAAGCCGTCACCTTGTCTAAAACCTTTTCGGACGTCAAAGGTCTCAATGAAGTCTTTACCCACTTTGACGGAGTAGCGAGCGTTTTCAATCCTCATCCTACACAAACGAACGAGCTTGGCAGTGATGCCAAAACTAGACACACCTCTACATATCTCGTCTCTATGTATAAATGCTATCATATGCGGCTCTAAGCTCTATGAGAAGACGGTGGGTATCGATTTCGACTTCTTGAGTGTCTTCGAGGATCGATGTGAGGATCTGAAAGCGCACTAATAGGGTGGAATCAGGTAGTTGACGAACGATTCCAGACGTTCACATAATACAAGATCTTGTATCCGATGTTTTGAAGACTTATACCTCTATAGGTGGCGCGGAGGTATTTTTGTGGATTGGGCAAACAATACTGAGTTCCATTCATCAGGCATACAATCTTCTGACCAGATCTGAGATATGAGTTGGTGTATGCTCTCCACAAAGTCATTTCCAGCAGCTTTATTGGTTTTCATCTTTCAGATATTCCTATCCTTACTTCGTTCAGGTCAGGTGGACGGATGTTTTGACTATCATCGTTTAAGTTAAATGGTCTATTCTGCCTGGGCTTCTTCGCCGTTATACAGCCTGCAGAAAATGTTTTACCATATTTTCAGCACAGACTGTGACTCTACAGCAAGGTTTCCTTCTTCATCTCTACCAGCTTCTGTACGGGTCTTCTTGCTTTGACATATTCTTTTTAGATTACAGCTCATCAATATTTTGATCGTTTCTCATGCTCTGTTTTTTTTCTTCTGGAGAAGCCGATGTTCTTCCGGGTTTTTCTGCTCGTTGAGCTCACGGCTCTCGTCTATCGTTGTGGCGCCGTGTTGTACGCTTCTTATGTAGTGCATGTGCTTGGTGGTGGAATGTTGGCATAGTTACTACTGGTGTTCGGTGCTTGATGCTGGCAGTATAGGAGTTCTTGAGAGATTCGCGCGGTGAAGATTCTGGCATTATATCTTCTTACAATAGTTCTCCATTGTTGTGAGAAATCCGCATTCGCACCTCATCTGCAACAAGGTGGTGGTCGGAACGTATGGACGTCCAGAATACTGGCGGCATGCCGTACGTTTATCGCAAGGTGATCAATTTGATTTGGCGTTTCATAACCCGGAGACTGCCATGTCCTCTTGTATATATTGAGATGAGGAAACCGCGTGCTTGTCCAATAAAGATATTTCTTTCCGCTGCCAAGTCAATAAACCTAAGTCCGTTGCCAGATGTGGTATCGTGTAGGCTATGTTTACCAACTGTCCTACTAAAGATGTCCTCCATTCCTACGCTGGCGTCATATTTCGGACATTGCTCATATGTTTTTTTCGTATTCTATGGTAGTGAATTTAGTTTTGCTGCGAATTGACACGCTCACGTGTAGAAAACTCAATACCTATTGGCTTAGTCTGGTGCGTAGAGCAAATCCGTATCCGAAAAAGCGCTTTTCCCTATACTGTAGTATAACATATGTCACAGTGTTTCATCCACTTTTATACCGGTCCATTCTTCCACTTTCTGGATGGAAGTGATACGAGTATCTTCGTGATAGCATTGACGGGCCTCTGCTAATTGTTCACCTGCATGTGGCCTGGTAAAAGTCCGAACATTTCACGTGCAGATCCGATGTTAGCTGTCCTTTAAGCGTTTGCTTCTGTGGTCAACAGTTTCGTTTTTACCCGAGCATATTAGTTGATTCTCACGTCTTTGGAATCCCTTCCGTATATTTTTGTGGGCCTATGATGGCGTAGGCCAGGATTATGCTACTGGCCGAGCATGCCCTTTTAATTTTATCCAAGGGCTCACTCATGCAGTTACCTGCATACACTGTAATGAAAGCTACCTTACAAGATCAGCGCGCATTCTCTGAAGTCATATTTCATGAGTGGAATAGCTTATCACGGCTGGTAAACTAAAGAATGGCTGTATGCTTTTATAGTTCTCTCTCAAATAAATGCTATCATATGCGGACTTAAAATCGATGAAACTACCATGGTTGCATGTCGAGTGTGTCGAGCAAAGAGTTTATTGTTTCGGCCTATATTCAGGGTCACACACACTTATTCACTTCATGGAAGAGGGTTTCAGATATACATAGATTCAGATTACAAAATCTTGTAAGCAGTTTAAAAGACACTGATTTATCTATACTAAGCGGAATTTAGAGTATCCTCCTTCTTGAAAATCAGATACATACACGGTGTCCCAGTTTAGCAGTATAGTCCTTTATGGGCATATTCCCGAAGTGCCGCCCAACAAGAAATTGTATAACAGGGGGAATCTATTCTCACTCCATTTCAAGTTACAGCCCATCAATGGGTGACATCTAATTTGGAGGTGTAACCACTTTAAACGCTATAATTTCAAAACTAGTACAGGTGCAAAAATAGTTTTTGACATTTTGGAAAGATAATTTAGTAGTGAATGTAAGTCTTAAATGCTTTAGGTACATCTGTGTAGCGACAAAAAAGTTGTGACTCGTTATACTCAAAATTATGGAAATTTGCTCTTCTAGTTTTTTACTTAAAATGCATTTTTCTTAAAATTTTTACTTAATAAATTTTCTGAAATTATATGAAATTTTTATCCTTGCGAAATTTCCTAAAAATTATGTTTTGAAACATTTTTACGTACAATCAACAGATTTTGTAGTAAAAGCTATTTTTCGTCAAACAAAAATAGCCAAAAAGAAGTGTACTTATTGAATTACTCATTAAATCGTTTAGATATTTTTTGTGGTCCTGAGAAGGACCTTTTTGGAACAGTTTATGGAAAGTTTATAGCAATTGTTCGAAATGCCTTGCTTCCATCATCAAAGCTCATAATTGGTGAATCTTATTTGGCATTAGAACTAATTCTATTTAGAGAATATTTCCACTGAAATGTCCATTTTGGGTTGGATTCACCCTATGTACCTTAGTTCCATTTGGAAATAGCAGATCAATTTAAAGATGTCAACTTTCTTCTGAACTATACATAAGTCCCAATCTGTAACTCTATCACACAAATTAAAATAGTCATAACTAGAAATAGCTACCATGCTCGTACCTTAGCACTCTGAGTGTGAATTTGAATTCATAACATTTAATATTTTCAATAAACAGTTGTAAGAAAGTACCAAAGAAAAGGCAACTTAATCCTTCGAAAATTCACAATTCACAAGACAACAGGGTAATTGTATCCTTAGTCAGACGAATTTTTCCTTCGTATCTTCTCCCGCTATCCGAACTCAAGGACAGAGCCAAGGGGATACACAATATCTACTAGTCCACCTGCATTCTTAAACTTTCATCCTCACGAACAAAGGAATAATCGAAAAAATGATTTTTTTTTCTATTTTTTTGAAAACTATAAGAATACGAACACCATAGTACCGTTACATTTATCCTTATGCTTAAAAGGGTATTATCTTTGGTTATAAAATGTAAGTCGTGTCAGCTATAACAGTAGCAGTAGCAGTAGCAATAGGAATGGCAGTGGTAGTGGAAGTGGCAGAGGTAGTAGAAGTATCATAGCGCTAACAATTGTAGCAGTAGCAAAAGATAACTATTTTAGCAGTCTTTGTAAATTCTCCAAGTCTTGGAAATTTATACACCTTTTTCTCTTTATCTGTTTTGGGCGGGAAAGTGCATCCTTTGCTAAGCCATTGCTGGCCACAACTTTTATGTTAGCCCAAAGTTGCTTTTGTGTTGAACTTTTTTTTCCATAGCACGCATATTTGCATTTAAAGTTGTGGCCTTTGCCACCCTGTGCTCGTATTTGATGAAAGAAAAAGAAAAAGTTTCACAATTTTCTTGTTTTTATTAGAAAACGGTATGGGTCGTGGTATTTTGTCTTTGTGTTCCTGTCGTGTGCAAGAAATGAAATTTTAAGCAAGCACCTGAGAAGATGATTTGGATGTAATTAGACAAAGGTGACTGGCCCCCCCCACTCTGCAATGTTGAGTCCACTCTAAAGATAGAAATATGCCATGTCTGTCGATATACTTAAATTTAGTTCTTATTTTTCTAGCCCTGCCATTCTCTCCCGGGTCTATCTTTCCGCTCGGCGGGGGAAAATACTCTTCTTCTGTCGTCAACATGGGCACCTACTGGTAATGGCTTTTCATCTCCGACGATCAGTTTCAGCTCAGGATTTACACGCAAGTTCCAATCGAGTGATGTGATCCATTAGGCAAAGGAAGGGAGATAACCCTAAATCTCACTTGCAAAGCCAAGGTGTCGAGGCACCCGTGCTGACCGAACCTGACCGGGGGACCAACATACATAAAAAAAATCATGAACCAAACAAACAGTGAATAAACAGACAGCTTAAATAGTACAGAGGTAGCTCCATCAAGCATAGCAACCTAAGCGGAAAAGAGGTAAAGAAATCGTTCCCAAGATGAAATCACACATGTTCCAAATGATGCAATGATGGCGCAGCCTCAGCATCCAGTCACTCCGTCGTCCCAAAACTCAAACACTATAGCAAACCCTCGTCTTCGCAAACGTTGCGAAAGACCAGCTTCAGTGATCATTGATGGACGAACCCTCATCTGCTGACAAACCAGTGCTGGCTAAGTGGGCCGGTGCCGAAGAAGGGCTCACATAGTAAACGGTGAACCATATCCTGAACCACCAGACTGGACCTACGCCCATCTGCGACTCTGATGAGGTCGTTCGGGGCTACTGTGTATTCAAGTGCCTGGATTTCCTTATCTCGTGCATCGCTAAGATCAGTGATGACCCGGAGGAACATCTTCAATATCTGCCGCAAACCCGAATTCTGGAAGTCTTACAAGGACTGCCTTAAAATATACAAAAAGGCAATAAGCATGTATCAGGCATGGGCAGAGTACTGTCACTACATTAAAACTCCCAGGGATTCAGCTAGACTAAACAAAATCCTCTCCAAAAAACACCTTAGTTCATCAAACGACTTGATGGAACATGGAAAGCTTCTACTCAGAAGTCACTGGAACTCCTAATGAACGCCCATTTCCCGGGATGCAAAGATAGAGGCTCCCTTTGTCTCAACCACATCTCCTCAACCATGAGATGAGTTCGAGTCATTTTCATCCCTAAAATCGGCAAAAGGGGGCATGACCCGGCCAAAGATTTAAAACCCATTAGTCTTACATCCTTCATACTCAAAACGCTAGAACGTATACTCTATCAAAGTCCCAACATGCTTACCATACCCAACTTCTCAGCGGAACTGAACATATCCAAATCGTATCCCCTTCCAGACACTTCGAGTGTCTTCCAGGCAGAGGTTTGCTAGCTAAGAAGCTAGCGATTAGAGAGTCCTACAAGATACTAAGCCTCAGCTCCATATATAACATAGAAATCTTTATTGACAGCCATCAAAGCGTTCCCTCGCTGAATCAACAGAACTCTCACCGGCATATCAAGAATCACAGCAATTAGAATGAGCCACTGCCCTATTGGCTCATACCCTGCCAAGTTAGGCATTCCTTTTAACCCGCACTGCCGTAGCTGTAAGTACTCACACGAAAAGGAAACGATATTCCTCTTTCTCTGTGACTACTCGGCATCAGCTACAATAGCATCAGACATCGCGCAATTGGCAAACCCTTTTTCAAGGGATTGGCAGAGATTTCTGGCATAAAATTCTGCAACATCATTAGTTTTCTGAACTCCACAGGATGAATCTAAAAACTATGCTCTTAGCAACACCCTTCAGCATCCAGGTCACTTGAGTTGCAGTAGCAAAACCTCGCATCCGCGCTGCTTATATTTCTGGTAGGACCTTACCAGACCACCACTTCAACCTACCTACCTACCATCAGTAATTCCACTCACTTAAAGGTAGCCTGCGATTTATTCTGGCTTATTACCCATCGACGCCTTATGATCTTCATTTCTCCTTTGAAATACTTTTTCACTGTGCTGACAGGTCCTATTTTTGGCATTGAGATTGGCGTGCTTTTTTGTTTTACAAGAATATTTGTGCAGTTATTCTTACTATGGATGCATACTCTATTTATCCATGCAGGGTTCCCAATTTCACATAGAACTTACTTAATCACTGAATATTGCTAGACGATTTTTATAAAAAAGGGACGACCATAGGATTCTGGAACGCGAAGACGCTCTACGACTCGGGAAGAAAAGGTCTTTAGAACATATTTCAATGCTAGTGTTTCTTAACATGGCCTCATTACTCAATGGAACATCGAGGCGATTAGCGAAATAACGATTAGCAAATTTTGCTCCACGTATTTGTTTAATATTTCTTTCCTTTTCCGCTCAACCCAGATTTGTGTCCATTCCATAGTGTCTCGTTTTGTAGACGCTCTATTTTTTTCTGTATCTTGTGACCAACATTATCAGTAACATTTAAAATTTCAATTATGTCTTGCGGAATTGATAATTTTTTAATCGATGCTGGCTGGGGTAGTTTTCAGGGGCATCTGTAACAAAGCCTTTCATGTCATTTGTGTCGGATTGAATGAAAGAAATACGGTGTTTATCAAAGAATATCTCACTCTTGCATGTGCTTTTGGCAATAAAATTTAATTCCAATGACTCCTACGAAGTCGCACTCGCCAAAAAGATTACGCACAAAATCCCGATCATTGAAAACAATGTCAAAACTGTTGAAGAGTTACGTAACTAGGTCCAGAATTCAGCCGACCTTATATAATACAAAATACCAAAGCAAATAGTAGGTCTAATCCAGTTAGACTGGGTGAGATCCAGGAATGATAAACTCCCTTACTGGGTAAAGTGTTGAGTGATATCAGATCTATCTGATCTGCGTAGGTTATTTCCAATCCACAAACCTGCCAGTTGATAAGCTCCCTCTTCCGAAGTGTATGATACCATGATCGTAGTTATCTTCAATAAAG
Source organism: Volucella zonaria (assembly GCA_963966105.1). Taxonomy (NCBI): domain Eukaryota; kingdom Metazoa; phylum Arthropoda; class Insecta; order Diptera; family Syrphidae; genus Volucella; species Volucella zonaria. Next base: position 50,642,174 of record OZ014530.1, read on the forward strand.
TGAGCGATGTCGGTGATGAACTAACTGTGGCTCGATCCCTCATACGTGATATTGAACACCACATTCCAACAATAAATAGAAAAACGGATGACACACCAATCCACCTGACGCTTTACCCGAATGTTCAATATAATACAGAACCCATGACGGTCTTCTGCGAGCGGTCCTACCTACTGATTCCTACGTAGCTTCTTTCAACTTAACAACGGAGAATACATCTATGTCAGCTCCTCCAGTTGCCGCCCCACGGGAGGCCATCAATCACTTTAATTTAACATGGATTCCTTCCGAGCGTCAACGTAGGCTAGACAAGTTTGCTTTAAAGAACCAACAGGTCACAGCGATTATTATCAAAGGCGCCACACCAAACGCTGATGTTGATTGGATTTCGAAATTCTTCGAAAAGAGATATAACATCACCATCAGCCACTGGAATTTGCTTCCAATATCTCACCACAGTAGCAAGCTGCTTCAAACTCAATCTTATAGCTAAATATTAACGGTTAGAATATGGTATATCTCAGCAGAAAGACGTCCCTACCCTTGTTACCATTTTCAGGACACTTTATATAAAGTATGACGATTTTCAATACGCTCAAAAAGTTGCAGGCGAGCAGGCCCTATCTTGCTATTAATGCAATTGGTATGGGTAAATTCGTGCGGTTTTTTTTTCAAAATTTGAACGTTTATTTAAGAAAAACTTGTACAATAGTATTATTCAAAGTATTGCCCATCTGAAGCTATGACTTTTTCCCATCTTTCTGGCTTTCTGGCAATTTGTGGATCCCATCCCAAAAGAACTGCGCCGGCTTGGCAGCCAAGAATGAATCAAGCCAATTTTTGATATTCTGCTCTGATGTGAACCGTATTTCAGTGAGGGCGTTCTGCATCGACCGGAACAAATGGTAGTCAGAAGGGGCAAGGTCTGGGCTATAAGGCGGGTGGGGTAAGACTTGCCATCCACTGTTTTCCAAATAGTTCTTAACAGGAATAGCAACGTGGGGCCGAGCGTTGTCATGATGGAAAATTATTGCCTCGTGTCTGGTCGCATATTCCGGGCGTTTTTCGGCCACTGCTCTCTTCAAACGGATTAATTGTGTTCGTTAGCGTTGTCCATTGATAGTTTCACAGAGCATTACCTTCGCGCCATGGATATTCGGCTTTGCCGTTGATTTGGCTGGTTGGCTGGTTGGCCGGGTTTCACATATGATTTTTTGCACTTGGGGTTGTCGTAATGGATCCATTTTTCATCACCAGTAACAATCCGATGCAAAAATGACTTCCTTTTGTGGCGTTCCAGCAGCATTTCGGACATGCAAAACCGCCTTTCGACGTCTCTCGGCTTGAGTCCATGTGGAACCCATTTTCCTTGCTTTTGAATATATCCAGCTGATTTTAAACGTTTTGAAATGGCTGAAATTACCACTTTTAAATTGTGCAAACCACTTTTGGCACGTTCGCTCAGCCAGCCCATGTTCACCATAAACTTCCACCAAAATACGATGACTTTCGGCAGCAGTTTTCTTCATATTAAAGTAATGAAGAAGAACTCCCCACAAAAACACTTTTTCAGGCACAAAGTTCGATATATCTGAGTGAAAAAAAATTATTGTTGTTTACTCTTCAAATGAATGACATATACTGAAATGACGTACAATGACAGTAGCTTTCCAACGCATGTTCCAATGGAATAATATAAGTTACGCCATCTCTTAGCACGAATTAAGTTATAGACCCAATAATTTGATTGACTTATCGGATTCTCGGGATGATATCATTATTTTCGGCTGCAATGGCCTCTATCTAAAAACCTATATTTTTTCATCGCTTCTAATCACATCTCTACAAAAGGATGCCTCTTCTCAAATCGGACAGCAGACTCTGGTCTATGTTAAGTCAGTGGCGTTTCCAACTATATGGAAAGGCAATTAGATCCTATCTTCGCAACTGATCCCATCAACTCCTCAGTATCATGTTGACCTTCTCAATTACTAATAACTTTCATCCTCCACTTCTTCTTTCATTTTTCCACAACTCTTCGCTCCAATCGCCTCCCCCCCGCAATTCACTCTTCTTACAATTTTCACAAAGCTAATTTTAGTAAAATCAGTACCTTTCTAAGCAGGGCTTCTTTCGAGTTTACCAATCTATCTATGGTCGCTGCCCTCTCCATTTTTTACAGAAAAATATTAAAATCCATTTCCCTTCATGTGCCATATTCCCACCAAAAATCGTAGGTTCCGCTCTCTACGAAGCAAAAGACACAAGTTATGAATGGTATTCCTTTGTACCTACTCTTCCTCCAACTATTCAAACTATCTGGGCACATATCCTCATTTCATCGAACTCTACAACTCGCTCTATCAACGCTATCAACCGGTAGGTCCCGGTTATCGTTCCTCACAAATCTTCTAGTGATCCTCCAACAATCCTCAACTTTTGTACTACATTTTTTATTCAATCATTTGCCAACAACTCCTTTGTACCAGATCCTCTTACTTCAATGACTTACCGTTGGTCGCTTTCACACTCAAGTATCCCAGAAAAGTTTCATAAACTTAATTTCTACCTGGCGCAGATGGTTTCCCCCTTTCCTACCTAAGCCGTCAATCCCTTATACAGGGAGAATGTCCCCAGATTTGGTAGAGCTCTTTTATAATCCCGATACACGAATAGGTATCAAAGAATGAAGTCACCAGTTATCTTCCCATTCTGGTAGCCTTTCAGTTCCTTTCCTGGCCTCCTCTGGGATACCGCAAGGCAGCCATTTTAGCCCCCTTCTCTTCATTCTTACTATTAAAGAACTTAATCATTAAACACTCCTCTCTCTCTCATTACGCTGACGAAAATTTTAAAACTATGTCTTCTCCCCATGACTACGCCTCAAAAACTGCTTAGAACTTATTATCGCCAAATGCCAATATATAGCCTAATCCGTCTCCTCCCGGGCTTCATTTTCTGTATGGTCAACCCATTCACCTGGTTCAATATTTTCAAGACCTTGGCGTATCATTCCACAAGGAGCTTAATTTCCGTTCGGATATCGATAATCACTTGGCTTTACTAAACGGTGACCCAATGAATTTTCCAATCCGAACGTAACCAGATCTCTCTATGTTTCTCTTCGCGAATCGAGGGTATTCAACTTCTATTCCTTCGATTTGCTCTGGAACGACCATTTACTTAGTCTCACCTCCCTATCAGGACCTTAGAAAAGCGTAGGAATATTGCTGACATTCTTCGCATCCCTTTACAAGTCTGTTCCCTTCAACACCAACTCAAGTACTCGTATGATAATTTACCTTGTCCTCGTCTCTTCTTTCAACCGGTCCGCCGGACCTCTTATGGTTCCCAGGAATTAATCTGCCGTATGCTCCGAAAGGTCAACTCAAACCTCTCCGTTTTTTACTTCAAAGTGAGAACGCCTCGTCTCAAACAAGATCCTTGATTCCTAGTTATTGATTCTTTTTTTTAATTTGTAAGTCCTAGAATTAAGCTTGTATTAAGCCAAATAAAAGGGGGCTTCAGCCCTCATGTTGTCTAATGGTGTGTCATTATCAAAGCAAATATTGGAGCTGAGGTAAACAAAATACGAGCACCTAAGTGCCTCCAAGTTATAGCCATTTACTCTGAAGTTTTGCCCGAACAGTACATTCCGTGTGCAGATTTAAATACTGTTGTCTTTTCCTCGAGGCTATTGATCGCGTCGCAACAGTACGATTTTTATATGGCCCTATGGTTCTCAGAATGAGCCTCTTTTTGGGATCTATCGGGCAAAAGTGATCGGATATTCTGGAGCAAGTAACCAGCTTGTTAGTTGTTTACGGAATTATATGCTAGCCTATCTCCATTTCGGTCCTTGTGAAGTCATATATTGTACTACTTACTGATCTCAACTTCAAATACATTGAAGTAGCTTACATAGCAAGTCTGCATTCCTGACTGTTGACGCCATTGTTGATTCATTCACGCAAATCCATGCGCCGCCGTACAGCATCCTTCTATCATTTTGGACAAGCCATAAAAGTGTTGTTATTTTCGCCTGCACTCACGGTTGCTTCCACGAGGAAGTAAAATGGGCAAAATTGATCTGTATCCATAGTTATACCACTGAATCCCGTATCTTATCATTATTTTCTTTTTTGGCACTTTTACACGTTCTACAGATTTTGGGCTGATTCTGCTTAGGTTACCTGTGAAGTGAGCCTCCAGTTGATGTTTGCTTTCGACGCTGTCTAGGTGCCATTTGGCTTTCTGGGTGACTCGAATCTGAATGATTTCTCCCTTGTGAGAAGTTTCACCTGCCTTCGAGTGATTCGATCTTTTAGCAAAGGTCTTCATCCTCGAACAGAAGAAACTTAATATTTCATTTCGACCTACACAGGTCTATTACGTTGGGTTAGAGTGGTTCACTTTGAAGTGAACTTAGACCAGTTATAAGCCCATTGTGCAGCAGGCGAAGAGCGTGTGAAGGCGATGTCCTAACCTATCATAAAACCAAAGAAATTTTTAACAATTTTGCCCAGATCGGCGGTCTTTATAGGAAGTGGTAAATGCCTAGGTTTTACATTTTGAAGCATGCTAAGGCAGGTCAGCTGGACCGCAAATTATTCTTCATCTTTATCTCCGCAGCTCCAGCAGAAATTGTTGTAAGGAATACTGAATCGTTGTGCATATCACTTATTGACACAGTATCCGGTTTGTGAGTTTGGAGTTGATGTTGGTTAGCTGTCCTCGAGATGTCTCACAGTGATCTCGATCAATCAGCAATGGGTGACTTAGTGAGCGCTTGAAAGTGTTCCATTAGTTTGACGTTGTTAAGCCGCCTAATATTTTTTCTTTGGTATCCGAGTCTGTTCATCAACGACGCAGTTCAGTTCCCTGAGGGTCGAGAAATTCAACCGAATGCGATTGGTAAATGCGTTTCAGTCTCTAACCACTCTCGAATTTATTTGGTGTTCGAAGTAACAAATCTGACAACTGCTTGACTGTGTATGTATTCTGCAGTACCCGACGCAGGTATTGGATAAATAGCTAAGACTTCTTCCTGAAAACTATGGAGCGGGAGAATGTGGATAGAATGAAGGCGTTGTGCATAGAAAGGTCTTTTGAAAAGACCCTGGGTCGGCTTTGGCTGTCTTAGAGCCCTCAATCAATATAGATATCGTTCCTTTTTTACTTACTCACTTACTCGTAGGTGGCGCTGCAATACAGGATGAACCTGGGAATGAACTAATAAGCCTCTCCAGTTATTCGGTTGAGGTCCCCTTCGACTTGTGTACGCCACCTAAGTTGAGGTCTCTCTCTACTACGTTGCTCCTCTGGATTAGATTCAAAGACTCTGCGGTCCGGAGCAGTGGTATCCATTCGCTCTACATGTCCTTGCTATCTCAGGCGTTTGTCGTTAAGCTTCTCCTCCAAAGCTTTTCGGCGCAAACCGGACCGAATATTTTTCGAAGGATTTTTCTCTCGAAACGACTGAGGATATCGTCATCCGTTTTCGATAGAGTCCATTATTAAGAGCCATAAAGTGGGACTGGGGATAGGGCTCCACTACTTAATTGCCTTCTTAGCCCAAACAAACATCGATTGGCAGGAGTGAGTTTTCGTTTTATTTCTGCTGAGGTATTGTTGGCAGAATTTATAGCATAGCCAAGGTTGCCAAAGTCATTTACTACTCCGAAATTATAGCTGTCGATTGTGATGTTCTATCCAATTCGTCTATGTTGCTTACAGCATATACTCCTACTTGGTTTTACCTTCTGTTTCAATACTAGCGAACGCACCGGTGACAGCCAGCTCTATTCTCCCAATTATGTCGATATCATCTTGGTGAATTGGTTACCGACTTTGACAGACTGCGAGGGTTCTCAATCGTCAGTCTGCACAAACGGATGACTTTGGCAGGAATGCTAAAACTAGACATGGCTCTAGATATCTTGTCTTGTATAAATGCTAATATATGCGGTGACCGAAAGTATCGATTTAGATTTCTTGAGTTTTTTTCCAGGATCCGCAGGACTGTGAAGATTTAGTAGATTCTTAGCTTTCCTGGTCTGAAAGCGCGCTGATAGGGGCTAGTCAGGTTGCTGACGAAGGATTTCAGACGCAAAATAGCAAATAAGATCTTGTATGCGATGTTGAGGAGACTTATAGCTCTATAGGTGGCGCAGTTGATTGGTCTTCGTTTTTGTGGATTGGGCAAATGATACTGAGATTCCATTCATCAGGCATACACTCTTCTGACCAGACCTGAGATATGAGTTCATGTATGCTCTCCACACAGTCATTTCCAGCCACTTTGAATACCTCGGCCGGTAAGCCGCCAGGTCCAGTTAATTTGTTGGGTTGGGTTTTAGCTTAGATATTGCTATCCTTACTTCGTTCTGGTCAGATGGATGGAAGTTTTGGCTAACATCGTCTAAGTTGAATGGTCTATTCTGCCTGACGGCGAAGTGCTGCGCTTCTTCACCGTTGTACAGTCTGCAGAAATCGTTTTTTCATATTCTCAGCGCTGACTGTTCTGCTGCAAGGTTTCCTTCTTCATCTCTACAGGTTTCTGTACTGGTCTTCTTGCTTTGACACATTCTCTTTACCCGTTGATAAAACTTCCGTAAGTTATTCCTGTACTACAACCTCTCAATATCTTCGATCGCACGCTTCACGTACTCTTTTTTCTTCTTCTGGAGAAGCCGATGTTCTTCCTGTCTCTTCACGAGCGGCTATCGTTGTTCGTTGTAACGCCACTTTATACCTATGCATCTCCGCTCCTTTCCAGCATCAGTCAATTCTAGGCAACGTTGAAATCAGTCTCAGTTAATTGATGGTCGGCTGATTGAGGTTAAGCCACAATGCAGGGCGAGTAAATTAGCTTGGATTAAGATCCTTCCACTCCTGAGTGTCTCTCAGGCTGAGGGCAGATCTAATTGCAATCTGAATACCGAACGTATGGACTGGAACTAAATGGAGTTCAGTTTGTAGAGCCGCCGTTGGTGAGTGCATCACGCCAGTGATTTTTATGCAGCTATCTCGTTGCGTTTTTTCTATTTCACAGATTGATTTTACTCGAAGTTCATCTTTGTAGTACAGGTCCCCAAATGACTATAGCATAACTGAGAATTTGTCATGGTCCATGGTATAGACCCAGTGCATACTTGGTATCTTGATGTTCTTCAGATGGAGAACAGCTTCGTTTTGGCCGGATTTACGCTATGTACTTGTCGAAGAGAAATATATGCCTAAGGCGTACTGGAACATGTTAAAAATGTTGGTCCGACACATACTATAAAAAGTGACCCCGTATGCGGAATCTACAACATCACATCCCCCGTCCTCTTGTTTGGTAAGCAGTCCATTGATGGCTATACCATATACCATGGTGGTGAAAAAAGTACACTCCCTTAGGGTGTTCGCCTATGGAATTTTACCGTGAGACGTGGAGTGCATTTGATTCACCGACCAGTACGATTTCGTCCTAATTACGGTCGACATCATCAACCTATATCTTGAACTGTCTAGATGATGCTGGTTCTTAGTCTTCATATGGCACGTACTCTGTGCTGTACTGATGAAGGAAAGGTTGATTGAGTTCTGATCTGGCAATAATACAAACTGTGTGCATTCTTTCGTTTTTGACAGGTTAGTCACCCATCCCTAGTTTATGTGTAGCCTAGATGCCAAGGCTGGATTTAATAACCCTGAGTTCCTTAGTAAATGCGCTCTTCGGCAATATGGATCGCGTCGGGTTGTTGTCAGCAAATGGAGCTAGATCATACAGCGGTGGTAGCGAAATTCTCTTCCCTGTGCTAGTCTGATAGAGACGAGCAGGCACTGATGGCGTTGCTAAGGCTGTGGTTGAGCCGATGCTTTTCAACTTTACAAGTCTTATTAGTATTATCGGTATTAGTGAGGTTTTTCGAATTTTTTGGTTCTGGCCCAGCGTAAAAGAACTTTGTAATTGAATGTAAATTTCACTCGAGTAGCTAACAAATTATGAGTCGATATCCCAGCTGATTAGTTTATAAATTCGCCCGATTACTTGACTCACCATATGCTATGCTCTATTTATACCGGGTCCTTCAGATTGATCCTTGCCACTGTCCAGATGACACGCTGATCCCGTCCGGAGATGAGAAGTAGTTACATAGGGTGTTTTTATTGCAGTGTGAAACTTTTCAATACGGATTAAATATCAGACCAGCTGCTACATTAAGTTGCCAAGCTTCATTTATATTCAGTATAGTTTGCCATTTCACCGTAAGGAGATTGCTGCCAGAACAATAATTTTAAATCGTTGAAAATTATTTCCAAAATCGAGTCTCTGTTCGAAAAACTCATAGACTACTTCTTGAAATTTACGGTAGACACCATCGGCGATCTTAACTTGCACTTAATTCATTCTCATAGATATTCACACACCATGAAGCGGGTTCGGGAGTAAATACCGCGGTTGTGAAAGCTTGTGTTCAAGAGGACACCAATTTATTGATTCGCCTTCGTATGCAGATCTTTGTCTTTGCTTTGTCCTTTTGTTCCTTGGCTGTAATTTTTTTTATGAATGAAAAAATTGATTCTGCTTTTGGAGTATGTTTATTTGATGTCTTAAATTTTTTTCCATTAAGTCGAGAAAATGATGTCGGCTAAGTGGACGCCGCCAGAATTGATGGCGGGCCCGATTTGTAGCATTTTCCGTCACTCTTGCCAGATCTTCCGGCGAGAGGTCTTTGAACGCTTGAAGAGTTTAAGACTTGTTGACATAGACTCGTAACTTCAAAAACCCCATAAAAAGAAGTCTTACACGGTTAAATCAGGCGATCTTGCCGGCAAGTACAAATCGCCAAAACAAGAGATTAGGCGACCCGGAAATGCAGTCCTCAGAATTTCGGTTGTGGCTCTTGCAGTATGGGCCGTTGCTCCATCCTATTGGAACCACATGTTCTCCAATCCCATTTCATTCAATTGAGGTAGGATAAAGTCGTTTAGCATGGCTTCGTAGCGCTCACCATCCAGAGTAGTCGTTTGGTTCACGGCGTTTTCGAAAACAATAAGGCCCGATGACGCCTCCAGTGTAAACAACACATCATGCTGTAACTTTGAGCGGGTGCTATGGCCCTTCGTGGGTTATACGCAGATTTTCGGTGCCCAGAAGCAATAATTTTGCTTATTTACATATCCACAGAGATGGAATGAGCCTTGTCGTTTATAATAATTTTCAATGAAAAGTTGTCTCACTCGTGGTCGAGATTCAGGATGGCTTCAGCGTAGGTTACATGAGCTTGGCGGTCAACAGCTAATAGCTGATGCACTGTCTGCACTTTGTAAGGGAACATCTTATAGTCTTTCACGAAAATTCTCTATAAAGGCAGCAGATTGATGCCCAATTGCGTTTCACCTCGTCTGGTCGATACTCCGGGGTCCTCCGCGACATCTTCAACTACAGCTGCAATATTCTCAGCAGAACGGCTGCTCCGGGGCCGGCTAGACCTGGTAGTGTTTTTCCAGTTGGTGTCAGATAACCGGGAAATCTGCGCCGTAAATCACACTGCACCAATACGAACGACGAATTATTCTGCGTTCTTCCGGAGTATAGGGATTCATGTCTTATTGATGTGTATTTTGTATCTGTTTGCTTTACAAATGTCAAAGTAAAATTGGCATTTGCCGCCATTTGTAAAAATTATAGCATCTTCCGATAGGGTGAGGACTTTTGCGCCAACTAGTATATAAATCCGGCCGCAGTAATAAGGATTCTTAGTCCCACCTCTCAATATAATCCAGTCTAATCTAAGGTGTACAATTGAAGGCGTTTAGCGCAAGATGGCGACTAATACTTAAAAAGAGTTGTTGGTTGTGGCAAAGGTCTTCTTCCGCAGATTGTAGCCATGAGTTTCTTGTAAAAGTGCGAGAAGAGTTCAGCAAAATCATCTGATTCCCCTAAATCACCCATTCCCTGGTTAAAATTTTGTTTGTTGACAACTTGGCACCCCTTAACATAATCGTGCTTGGAATTCGCGCACCACAAATACCTTAAGGTTTGACAATTTGTCCTTTAAAGTATTCCTAATGCATGAATGCTTATGGCCCACTTAAACTTACAGTTATTTTTCTTTTAAAGGACTACTTAAGCTCTTTCATATACACCCCGTTACACTACAAGGACTTTGGCACAAATATTTTTATTTTTTACTTTTTTATGGTTTTTTTTTTTTTGTTTTTTTGTTGTTGTTGAATTTCTCACTCATGATTTTTTATGCAAGGTTACATCTCACAAAAAACCGCTTTTACTACATTGCTTCACGGTCGAGCACTGTAGAGGTAAGGAAGTGCAGAGGCACAGTACAGAAATACAGTAGAGCACGAAAACACTTTAACTCAGCATCAAAGGACGTCATTTCTGCCTACTTTTCTAAGAGGGCCTTTAACAAAAACGAACGAACGAACATGAAAAAAATAAAGGAAAGCTGCAGAAAGTGTCAATTGTACTTTGGTAGAGCTCCAGTGCTAATATCTACTTTGGGATAGACTTTGAAACGTTGAAAATTATCATAGTCATTTCCCAGATAGAACTTTCAAGGATAACACACCGTGAGAAGAAAAACATGAAGCATCATTTCACATCGGTTAATTACCATCCGCAATTGTCTAGAAGAAACCCTGTAGTGTCTCATACCAAACTAGGGGAGGTTGCAGAAGCAGCATCCACCCAACATCCATCCCCCATGATAGGCAACCCTATCTTGTTGGCATACGTTCTAGGTGTTTGTACTGGGTACTCCGTATATTCGTTGTCGTACATCCCTATCGCATGGATTGTACCCAAGTATCCCAAACATTAGTACTCGTCGTCATTGTCGGCGCTTTCCATAAGCGCTGCGTCGCGTCAAGTCGTTTGTCGTACATACAGTCGGGGCGTCTAAAAAGAAAAAAAAAACGAATACATACCACAACGACTACGATGGCAAGGATGATGATTTATTCAGTGTTGAAAAGAAGCGAAAACCATAAACCGCACTCCATCTACTGTGTGTGGAATTTTAATTATGAAATTGCATAAAATTAACTTTGACAGTCCTAAAAACAGTATTCCGTTCGCGGCAAGGATACGTCGCTCGTCGTTGTCGTTGTCGTTTACGTTCTCGTACACTAAAAGATGGCGGGTGAGTATCTTTTCGAAAAGACACCCTCAATCCAACATTGCGAGTGGGAATAGGCTTTGAAGATACTCCTCTAGATCTATGCCGAGATGACGATGATGTGTTATTGTTTAGTTGTTTCTGTTTCTTGGTGTTGTTGGTATTGCAGCAATTTTAACGATTCATTAAATCCTATTGCCAAAAGGACGACAAAACGAGTTCAAGGTTCAATCAGGATGCAGTATGTTTGTCTCTGCATTGTACTAGCCAGGCTTTAACTACATAATCACAGCAGCTGCAGTCGACATTCCAATTCGACTGCTACTGTTGTTATGGTACGCGAGCAAGTGTTGTATGTCTTTAAGATGCAATGGAGTAGGTATGGCTATGAAGGAAAATTACGAAAAGGAGAATAGGCTGACAGTCGAAGGACAACCGAAAGTGGTTTGTTTTTGTTTTTTTTTTAAAAAGAGAATCTGCACCGTGATAGGGTTTTATTTTTGGGATGAAGGGAGGCCTAATTTTTATAGTGTGGAGGTGCAAGCTTTATCTCCGTACTTGACCGCACTATGGAGAAACCCTACGAAGGCTTTTCCCGCGCTGGTGATATTTCTACCGAGGTCTAGTTAAAAGTTATGTGCCATCGTTAAGACTGGTTTCAACTGCCTATAAAGAGTTCCATCGTCCTCTCTATAACAAAGAGTTGTTATGACAAGGTGCGCATATGAAAGTGTTTCAAGGCCTTTAGAAATTTAAATGAGTTAACAATGTTCTCCAGATTGAGGAAACTATGAAGAAAACCAGCAGCATACCTGCACCTAGATAATCTCTGGAAGTTTCTTAGTTCAAATTTCGTAAGTCCACCAGGTTAATTTCTTAAAGTCCTCATTCTACTCTAGAAGATGGCAGGACAGTGCCACACCAAATGGTGAATACTCTTAATCTACTTCTCGTCCTTTCCATTTCTGCTAAAATTGTTGTGGTACACATCAGGGCATTTAGCATAAGCGGGGATGCTACAGTGACCGGAGATGGAACCAAAATTGACTCGCGTCTCATCGACGAACAGGATAGCGTGATCTCTCCTTTCTATATATCGACCAAAGGCTTCTAGCTTTTTTTAATTTAAACTCGACTTTTGGCCTCATCCTCGTTTTCTCAATCGACCGTGCTTATTGGATCGTTGTTCCCCGTTAAGTAATTACACATACTTGGCGTAACCGTGTGTCATAGTATCTACCATGAGATCACCGTTTAGGCACTCAATAGCTCATTCAGGATATTCTAGGAGGTTTCTACAATAATTAATATAAGCTTACAACGAGCCCGAAAATTGGCAGTTCCTTTGGTTTGAAAGGCCTAGCATCCATCTTTTATTCTGAAGGAGTGATTAACTCCTAAGCTTCCGCAGTGAATGACAGTTTCCCTACAAGCGTCCTTTTTAGAGCTATCCATGAAGAAGGTTAATTCCTAGGTGTTGAAGGATTTAATGCCATACCCTCATCTCCATGTAGCCATATTCTCCGTCCTAGTTGGGCGTGGAGCCAAAAAATTAATATCACAGGATCATCTACACTCTCTTCACGTATATCAGCCCAGGAGCCATCGCTTCTCCTGGATAGTAGATGGCACCAATTGCCTTTTGACCAGAATTTTGCTTAAATGAGACCCAGGAGAGTTTATCTTGGTGAAAATCCATACGATTCCCGTATAGAACCGGTTAGCACAATATATCGACTACCTCGTCGATTCACTTGCTTTGGTCCTGGAGTTAATATGTGATGTAATCGTCGTAAGATAGGGATGCAGGTGACATCGTGCAGCAGCAGTAGTAGAGGTCGTGGTGGAAATATGAATGGAGTCGAATTCCATACATACAATGCTTTATACATAAATATTAAACAGGGGTGTGATGGATATGCCATCACATAGACACCAAGCATCAAAACGGGCCCATCGCAATTCCTTTGGAACCAGTTGGATTGGTCTTCAAATGGCAAAAGCCTTAACAATTGCTCCTGTGAACCATGCAATTTTCTTGCAAAAGCCAAGAAGGCCTTCAAAATTCATACCGTCTATTTCCTCTCAGTTTTCGAAAAAGTATTTCCCTAAAAAACTCACACAATATATGTGTTATGTCCTTAACAGCTTGCAGATCACCGCAGAATCTGCAGATATCCGTATCTTTTCATTTGAGTCCTTTTGCTCGTTGCCGTAGGAAGCGGTGTTCAATCAGGATTCCTATTACTGTCCCAAGCTTATCCCAGTTTAATTTTATTAACTTCCTAGATCTTTTGCCGTCAAAAAGCGGCCAAAGAGCCTTGGATACCCTGTGTCTCTCAAGACTTGACCACCTTAGGTTGGCAGTCTTTGTGATTTTTTCCTCGATAATGCCCCTCTCTATGCAAAGGGGTGGTTTGGTGTTGGCAACCTCACTATTGTCGAGTAACCCTCCTTTTCTTGCAAGCTCGTCCGCTTGTACATTTCCTTTAATACCGCAGTATCCTGGCACCCGGCAGAGTCTTACCTGTTTCTAACTGCATCAGAGTCCATGTTGCCTTGAGTGTGGCCTGGCTACCGATGTAGATAGTGATATCCCTTTCGGATGCTGATCTCATCTGCATTATCTCAGACACCCTGAGGACAGCCAGAGCCTCGATTGGAAGACACTGCTAGCGTCCGGTAGTCTTATAGACACTCTTAGTTGTGGGTCTTCTCAGAAGATACCAGTACAGCCAGTACACCATAGCAGGTTTTAAGCCCCAAATTTTGTCTACTGTTCTTTTGCAGATAAAAAGAGCATTATATGTTCTTTCCGCTACATTAAGATTCCAATTCAGTTTTTTGTCCAGAATCACACCCAGATATTTTGCGCTGTCCGAAAGGGACAGTTCCACTCCTTTGAGTTTTAGGAGTTTGAATTTCGGTATCTTGTACTTAGTACCATTGTACTAAGCTTTTCGAGGATGTCATTGATAACCAGCACCCACAGGAGTGGAGATATGACTCTCTCCTGAGGAGTTCCCCTGGTTACGGATATTCTAACTGAGTTTTGGCCAATGGAACAGTTTATTTTCCTGCTTGCAAGCATGTTTGTAATGGCCTGTTCAATGTTAGTGTCTACTAGAGCATTTTTAATGACGGTGCACTCCACGTTCAATATCGAGGAAAGCCACCATCGCAAACTCTACAAAGTATAGACTCTTCTCTAGTTTCCCCACCACCTCGTGCAGGGCGGTTTCTACAGATTTTCCTTTCATGTATGCACGCTGTGACTCAGTCAAAAAGCCATTACTGCTTCTATTCCTAATATGAATCTCAAATAATCGTTCCACCTTAGCTTCCCTCCAAGCTATTGGTATGTACCCTATTTTTAGACTGCGTCTAAGAATTTCCATAATTTTTTCGATTACTACCTCCTTTGCTTTCTGTAGCATGATCGGTAGAATACCATCCGGACCGGGAGATTTCTGCTATTAATATTTCTTATTATTTCCTCTTCAGAGAGACAGAGATCAATGTTCTCAGTGTGCTATAGAATTCCAGGGTGGTCTGATACTGTGGATCCCGGAAAGTGGGTTTCCGCCAGAGTTGCCAGAACCTCTTGGCTACTTACAGCCCAGGTTCCGTCACTTTTCCTAGTAACGCTCGCTTCCTTTGAAAGCATTTTGCGTAACCTCACAACCTCGTCGGTTACCGCGATAGATTCGCAGTACTTCTGCCATGAAGCCCTTTTTGGTTTTCTAACTACTTGAATTGTTTCTTACATTCGTGGTACTCATTCCATGTACTGTTCCTTCTGAAAAGCTTCGCCCTATTACCGAGTTTCCTGACCTCTTTCCTTTTTAAACCTATCTCTCTATTCCACCATTTTCGTTGAGCCCTCTTAGGTGTTCTGTTAGCATGGCAAGCTTTCTCGAATGCCTTATTAATATTTTCTACCATCCTATATAAATTAACAATATTACCGCAGGTGATTGATTGGGTATCCAGGTGAATATTTATCACTTCTGCGTGCCAGACCCTATCAGTCTTCCTAGGATTTTATTGAAAACTACATACCCTGAAAGTTCACCTTGAAGTGCATCCATCGGCGATCCGACATTGACGCTTCGTCGACTACTCTCCACTCCCTTATTTCTAACCCTTCTGTATTTGTAGCAAGTGTGATATCTATTACGTGCTGCCTATTTTTCACCACAAAAGTGGGTGAATTCCCTCTGTTACAAATATTGAGGTTGCAAGATGAAATCAAATCGTATAAACGTTCACTTCTTGGGTTGATACGAGTATCATTGCTTCCCCATTGTGTATGATGGACGTTTGCATCACATCCCAGTACTCCAATTGTTCTGCCCTACCAAGTACTTTAACTTCTCCTAGATTACCGCCGTCAGATCTCCTGAGCTGTAATTATTCGAAGGAAATGCCTCTATTTGGTTTTTGATAAGGATGTAGGTCCTGATCTTACCTTCTGTAATTTTTCAGCCTATTACCCTGGATCTTGTTGTCCTTATTGATCCAGGGCTCTTTTATGAGTAGGGCTGTGACGTTCTGTCTGGTGATGTACTCCACCAGACACCGTACTGAGGTGCAGGTTTATCACCAGCACATCCATCATCTCGTGGGAGTTCCTCCTCGCCTTTAGATCCCGATTCTACACATGGAGTAGTCCCAGGAGCTTCTCAGGGTACGTGCAGGGACACGGAACCTATACTCTTGCTGTCAGAGTGTACTTCGCCAACTCTGCCACCGTCAAGCATCTTAGCTTGATGCTTTCCATGCATCGCATACTTCCAGAATGAAGCATCTGAGGAAGTCTTATTGAAGTTTCTCGTTTCCTGTGAGGAATAATTCCTTCCACAGAACGTCTTGGAACTTCTCCTCGACGTTTTTCCACTGGTTGATTGTTAGACGACCGCAGGGCTCCAGCTCGTTAATGCGGATGAAATACCAGCCTTCACCCTTTTTGCATCGTTCGGCTCCACGACGTCGTTGGATCTGCTTCCCTTGCTGCTGAAATTTGCGCTCTCTCCAGAGACTTTAGCCCTATCTTTTAATTTTGTCGCATAAGAGGTAGACGGCGCCTGATTGGCTTCCCCTCCTGCCTTTGCAGCTGCATCTCCCTTGCTTGTCGAATCTTGGGTAAGCGATTTGTTTTCCCACCACCGCAGCCTTGCCCTTATACCCTTATTTACTTGCCACTTGGAGGGAGCTCCGCCAGCGGATATTCCAGCTGCCTTGGCTACCCCTTCGACCGAGGTCCTGGCCTGTGTATCACCGGTGTGAGTACCAGCCTGCTCACCATTGAAGTCGCTCTGGTTAGTGAATGTTCTTTCGAACACCCCACTATCGCTAGCCAGTAGCTCCACTTCTTCGATGGATAAAGTCGAAATTTCTAATTCACTCACCTTTAACTTTTCCTGGATCTGTTTTGTGTTTTGTTTTTCCATTTTTAAAATTTATTCTGGTTCCCACGGATATGGTCGGAAATAAAAGGTCAGCCTAGGCAGCGCCGCCATATCTGGGTAAGGCCAAGTATAACAGGCCTGCGCCAAGGCGCCTGAGAGAGCTCGTTCGCGGTAGGTTTGACCCCCAACTTTGCATGCTTCGGCACGGTTTGCTATATGCTCCCACCATCACTGGAATCAGGTTTGGCAGTTCTTACCCATTGCTAAACGGAAACAAGTTTTCTTAGACATAAAGTCAAACGTAAAACCTTTTTTTTTCCTTGTAATAGACTCTAGCTCGCCTTGGCTATAACCTCACATCCTGAATCTAATTTTTTGATTGAGGTTTTTGAGAGTATCTTTCAGTCTTTTAGTTAATCAAAAATACAGAGCCTGTAGGGGTCATATTATGCGCCAAAGAAAAAAACAAAGAAAATTAACAAGCAGCCATTACAAACTTCCAACCTAAAATGTCTTTCGATACCGAGGTATCGTTTTGTCCATTGTTCGTTTAATTGTCTCGTCCATTAGTTTTAGATACCAGTCAATCTCCTCGTTTGACAGATTTCTATTGGACGGTGGGTAGAGCGAATTCGAGGAGAGTGCTCTAGTCAGTGTTCTGGTGAAGTGTGTCCAGCGCACCCTACTATAATTGTAGGAATGCCTTTGAACAAACTCATTCAATTCCGCAATTTCGTTGGGAACCGCAATTTCGATACTGAGACCACAACGGTCACTGTCATACACGACAGTGCGTAGACAGTTTATAGTATGTTGGTTCGTGCCTGTCAGTTGTATCCATGTGCCGAACAACAAAAGATCCAAATAGGAGTCTCTAGTTCTGAAATAAATGAGGTGGATTGATTAGCTCTAGGCGCATTGTCAGATACCATGTACAACCGCTTTTCACTACGGAGGGGAGGTACGCGATACATGTTTCCAGCACATGGAACCTACGTACTACACGGCTGTATACTCTTTTAAATCGCAATCCTTTTCTAAAAAAGATCGCAACATCGTTCGATCATTATCAGTGAATTTACAATATATTCAACGCAAGGACCTTTAGAGTTCACTCCTCCATGTTCGTACCCACTTCGACTAGAAGCGGGTTAAACCTAGATCAGATCTACGCGCGTAGCCTCTTCCTTGACTTGGCTGACTTTGTACGTGAGCCATTGGGGCCTGAGAACCGACCTTCGCTTTTTGTTGCAGTGGATCGCATGCCTATCTATACTTAAACTTTTAATAAAAAAGTTATTTTCTATGGCCAACTTACATAATTTGACAGTGTCCTCTAAATCCATTTTAAAAGTGTTGATTGGTGAGATCCTTTTCTTTGTAGACTTTTTTTGTTGCTGCTGTTGTAGCTCCTGTTTTCTCTGTTGTTGTTCTTGTAGCTGTTTCTGATGTTGTTGCTGTTTTCTTGCTGCTTTTGTGGTTGCTGCTGTTATTGCAGTTTCTGCCGCCGTGCTGTTTGTTGTTGCTGTAACTTTGGATTTTCTTTGCTGAGCTGTTGTAGTACTGTTTTTTATTTGCGAGTGAGAGATTGCTGTTGTTTTTCCTTTTGGAAGTGCTCTTTCTGTTCTCTTTCTCTCCTTGCTAATTGCTTCACTTTGATGATAAGCACTCTTTGTTGCAGTTCCCTGTGATAAGCTGGTTGAGATTCACAGCATACTGTTTAGTTTAATCAATGCTACTGCTTTTCAAAACGTTACACGGATGATATCCACTTGGTTTACAATAAACAGACGCTGTTGCTTCATTTGATGGCTTCAAGTCGTTAGCCACCGTGATCACACATATATCCAGTGACGTTACAAAAGGGTATAAACCAGTTGCTTGCACCTCTGAAGAGTATCTTCACTGCTAGCCAGGCACTGGAATACATACCGAAACCCTGGCGAACAGTGGAAGTAGCCATTAAACCAGAAATCGGTAAAGTCGACTTCTTGTTCCCCTCCCATCAACCTTCATGTTGAAGAATATACAACATGGACAAACAATACGGCGTGAAACAATCACTAGTTTTATGTATAAAAGCAATGCTGGTAAATTGGACACTGATTTCGGATGCTGACTGCGGCCAATATGTGACCACAGGGGTAAACATGGGTCGCCCGAAAGGCAGTATCTTTTCTCAACTCCTGTGGTACATGTTGGCCAACTCACTGCTTGTCTTTCTCAATAGTTCTGACATCTATCCTCAGATATTTGCAGATGATGTCATTGTAGTGTCTGTTGGATCATGCCTAGCGACTGTCTGCAGGCAACCCTATACGTTTTTTTTTTCTTTTTTGGGCGGAGGGCGAAGCTACATGTACGCACAGAACGTACCTGGATTTTTATCGTAAACCTCCTGCCGTAAGACTTAATGTTTACGAGGTGCCCATACACCCATAGGGGGCAAGGATACGCCTTGCCATCGCTCTCCGTCAATCCTTTGATACCAATTCGGAACTGTGTTGGAGGCACAGTTCCACCCTTGGTATGAGTCGAAGCCGACCTAAAACCTCTTGCTGCTCTTAGGGTCGCAGCACCCAGTACTTTTTTGCAACTCTACAATGAGTTAGACCCGTTCCCGCGATTTGGGTTTAAACCACAGCCACCATGACGCTCCCACAAGCGGGCCTACCTTTAACAAGTCAGGCCCGGATCGAAATCCGGGGGGCTCCTGACTCCCATGATACCGTGATTTAAGTCCTGGTATGGACTACCGGTGGTCAAGCCGCCAACAAGACCTATGACCGGCAACTTGTAACTGGTCAAATCGTAGCAACCATTCAGAGGCTGTAATCTGAAGATGTTTACGATAAGACCAGTTATAGAATAATCTACCCCCGCTTTTTATTAGACAACGTCATTAATGGGCGAAGCCTTGATAATTGGGCGGGGGCCCGACATGTCCGCACACCGTGAAGGGGCCAGTGTAAGATTCCTACTCACTAAACCCTACCTCCGCGAAGTAACATCGACCTTGTCTTCGACCCCCGGAACCACTGTAAAAGTATAACTTCATGGGGCAGGGGAGTAGCCTTTGTCTAGAAATCATGGGCCTGTTAGTCAAGTTCTCGTATTTCCTCATGTTGTTGGAGGCCGACGGTCTCCTGGGTGTCTGTTCTACGTGTGAGTGGACGAGTGGATTTGTGTGTCAGTGTGGGCAAGGATGTTTGTGCAGGGAAAAGCCAGAATATGTGTGTGGTTGTTTGTCTGTATATGTACGTCGGGAGAAGGGAAAGGCGAGTTGTGGGTCTATGTATTTAGCGACTTTTATGCGTGTATGTGTTTGTGTCTATTTTCACCATTCTCCCTGTGAACCTTCTTTATTTCACGGGCCCGGTTAGCAGTTTATTCTCAATATTATTTTCACCTTATTTTGCCTTTTTTGGCGCTCAAGTCTACTCAGTTCAATTAGGATGGGCGTCACTAACTAGCCAACTTCACTACATTTTTCTCCTGAGAGGGTTATTTCACTAATAATTATGCTTGCATGTAAAAAGTTGCTACCTGGTCCTCTGAAGCGAGGGCAGTGGAAAATTGCGTGTTCTGCATCCTCCTCCTGGTTCAGACAGGATACTCAGATTAGGGAGGAATTATTCATTTTTTTTAACACACCATGAGGAATTAGAAGCTGTGTGATGTAGAAGTTTAGTTCTCCAGCTCTTCTTTCCATCCAAGGTTCTATGATGGGGATAAGTTGGTATGTCCATAACCTTTGGTGGTATTGTCACATCGGTTCTGCCACTTTTGAACTGAAATATTCCTTTCCTATGATCTATTTGGTGAACAGGAACGTATTATTATATGTACCTATCTCATTTCTTCGACCATTATATCAATGTACATCATACCAGCTAAAACGCAGTCCGCTTACTCTGAGACGACATTATTCTTCTAGATTCTTTTATTGCCAATGTGTCCGCCCATAACGAAGATGCGAACAGTACAACTGAGCTAATCTGCGACAGCATCTGGCTCCATCGATGTTCGGCATTAATCTCGTCAGCGAGAAGTAGCTGATCGATGCGTTTTTCCCAATGTAGTCCAGGTGAGCCTCGAAGCTAACTCTACTTATTATCAATCATAACACCTATGTAGGTACTTTAATCCCGGTAATGCATGTATTCATCGACCTTGCGACTGGTGATAAGAACTGCTTCCGTTTCCTGTTCTTCAACAAATAGGCTTGCTGTAAAAAGCCAAGTTTTGACTCGAGAGATCGCTTCGTTTGTTGTCGGTTCTAGAATACTTCATGGATATGCTTAGCCACGATTACGATGGCGATATCGTCTGCGCAGTCTATTATCTTCACGTTTGGGGACTTTGGGATACTGAGGACACAGCCATACATAATATTCCACAGTAAGGGGCCAACGACGGATACTTCTGGCCTACTGTAGCGTTATAGTATTTGGTACCCTCGTCGGTGTCATAGCAAAGCTTTCTGTTTAGCTAGATACTATACATATATTTTAGCAATATCATTCATTATAAACGTCTAGTTTGCCGAACTGAAATCATTTCTGATGTCTAGTATGGCCACTGCACAGTACTACGAGTACTTTGTTTCGAATCCCTATCGGCGGCGTCCCTCGATGGCTGTGCTTACTATTTCAGTCACTTTTTTGATTATGTTGAGTATGGAGCGGGAATTTTGGAAACCAAACTGGTATTCTGACAGTACACTGCTCTATCCTACTATCGTGATCAGTCTGTTGTAAATGACCGTTTCTACAAATTTTCCTATGTTATCCAGAAGGGAAATGGGGGGACACGACGAGAGATATTCCGGAAGTGTGGTATTCCATCCTGAATTTTTCCTGTCGCCAACAACTTTCTGCATGCCAGCAGTAGTTCATCTTCTGTAGCAGGTGGGATCTATTCATCTGCAATTTGTAGGACTTCGCGGAAACGGTTCGGTAGTTATTCGGAAAATAGTGTCTTAATCATATTTTCCAGGATCGTCGGGCATATTAGTTGAAGTGCATGTTATTCTTTGAAATGTTGTCACGACGATCCTGTAGGCGGTTCCCCAAGAGTTTATATCGGCTTCGCTTTTCGAAGCTCCTGTTTTTGCTCTCCTTAATGGCCCTTTTTAAGGATCTCCTCGCTGGCTTAAAGATAATCAGATTCTGATTAAAATACAGGCATCCCCTTGTGCGTTGAGCTTTTCGTCTCAGACAAATAGTTCTTAGGGATTGTATTTAGCTGTTCCACCAGTAGCAGGGTGAGCCAAATGCGCTGAGCTTTCTTCTTGACATAGAAGCATCACATCCAGAAATTAATAGATCCGCGGTCCCGGGACTCAGTTGGTAAGAACTAATGACCTCCTCAAACGTATCTCTATCCAAGCTTGTGTCTCTCCACTTTGGACAAATCATTTTGGAGCTTTTTCGGCGTTTCTCTTTTAGGAGCTCGACTACACACTTTGTTCGCTGAACCGCCATTTTTTGTTACAAAGGTTCTGTCTATGGTATATTTCGGAAAGTATCTTTTACACCCTTGTTAACCAGAGCTACATATCTTCAGTGTTGCGAATGTCTCAAGTGGAGCTCATCCTTCTGCCTCAACCTGTGGCCTACCGCGTTGAAATCTCCGCTATTACTCAGCAACTTGTTATGTTAGCGACGGCTTCCCTCAATTCCCTGATTCTCTGAAAGACTTTGTTTCTACATGTCCATATTGCTGATTTTGTTGTCTTATTGCTTACCAGATACATTCGTTTAGAGCTCTATATGGCTCACTGATCAGGACTACACCAATTTGCTTCTTTGCTCATTTGGGTTTACAGGTCTTCTGCTGCTTCACAGTGGTTAAGGTTGATCTTAGCAATCTTCTTCGTTTGAAACTAGTCAGAGACTTCTTCAATACTGGGACATGATCGAGAGTTACTGGAAAGAGGGTAGCTTGCCTTTCTCTTCTACCCATCTAGTGCGTAAAGGCAACACCAACCAATTCTCCAAAGAAGCTATATCTTGGATAACGAACTTCTTTAGAATAAACATATAACGTCCAAAGCATCTACGGCTGTGTTTACCTTCTGACAGTGCAAAGGAGCTATTGGCAAGACGTGTGGTCTGTCACCGAGGAGGGTCCTCAAGATCCATACGACTATGATAAGGGCTATTATATCCTACGCAGGTTACGTTAGGACTGCTAAGGTCCTCTGTTCGGGCTTCCATTGACTGTTGGTTTTCATATGAGTATAACTGGAGATGGCATGCCTCTCCAGGTTGCTAGCAGATCAAACGAATATTTCCCGACATCTCTAAGGGGTTAGAGACTTTACTGCTGTCCCTCAGTAGGAAAGCCTGCAGACCGCGGAGCACTACCACTGTGAATGTGAGACCTACGCTCGCATCTGATTGGAGGTACTCGGCGATAATTTAAATGCTAGTACTCTACGCACTTTATCACTGAAGCGGTTACTGTTATTTCTTTGAAAGCCTAAGGAATTTCTATTAAGGGATGGACTAGTTCTTTGACTGGGTGCTCCGCTAAGCTCTTGCTAAGCGTACTTATTGGTTGGAAATCTTTACCGCTAATACGTAATAGTGCTAACCTCATTCTCTAGTCATAGAGAAAATGAATTCATTACTCCGAAGAAAAGATATTTATAGCTTCTGTACGAAAACCTCCTATAATGTGATATTAAAATTTAAAATAAATATGCACACAAAACGCACGCATAAACCCACTTTCTTCCCACTTCGACTGTGATGTAATACAAAAAGGAATTCTGAAAAACCTCTACAGACTACATACAATATGCCTTAGGACACATGAAGGAAACTCTTGTCGCCTCTCTGTACAACCCGCATAACGGTATTATCATATATTACTGCGTAAAGTGTTTCAATTCCAACCAACAATGTAGCCACCTAAAATTTCATCTGGGATACCCATCTCTTAAGCCTTCTTCTACCTTTAAACTCTCCCTTCTACATAGCACCGCCATCCGCACTACATACTACAAAATACCGAAGGACGTTTGGTATAAATTAAGCTCTCTGGCAGTCTACTCGTATGCTGGTAAACTGGTAAACTGGTAAACCAAAAACCCGGGGACAACAAGGAATGTATGGTATACGAGCACTGGGTAATTTCCCTTTTGCGCAAATAAGGTCAAACGTATCTTAATAAAATAGTTTAACCTCTGACCTGTGTGTCTCTTGTTAAACAATTTATTTGCCCAGAATTTCGAATTTCCAGAATTCAAGTGTAGTTATCCCTAGATAGTATCTACAAAATCCAACCAACCGGCTGGCTTGCTGGCTTGCTGGCTTGCTGGCTTGCTGACTGCCGTGGCACACTGCAGAAACAAAAACATTCTCGGATTCGTCTTCATATTCCGAGTCATAGTCATAGTCGGTAAAGCTTTTTAGAAGGTCTCATATGCCCCCCGGCGAAAATAGAGATCCTTCCGCAGGGATCATTCCATAAATTCTGAATACGTAAATTCTAAATTTACTTCACTCACCCTTATGGGGTACGCGCTGTACGTATATGTATTTGTCTCTCAAGTAGCAACCCAACACAGGCCGTCATCAAAATAGGCATCCACAATATTGACACTGTCGCTGTCACTGTCGCTGTCGTACTCACCTTTGCTATGTTCGTATTCACAGTCGTTGGTTTTACCGTTATGACAGTCATATGCCCTAAAAAACTTCACATCGTAAACATAAAGTTTAAGTGGAATTTTTATTGCGCAATTTCCGGTGGAATAATTAAATTTTTATGCGACTAATTTTGCCACTTTTATTGGATTGTGGACGTTAAAACACCCGGGGTTGGTGAGGAGGGGTTCAATGGGGTAACCCTTACCCCATTAGCCATATCGCTAGTGTAAGAACTTTCTCCCAAAAAAAAAGGGGTAAACGAAGATAGATTCTCGAGGTTCAGCATCAGTAGCGCTTTGAAATTATTCCGACCCTCACATACACCTCATTTACCCTCTAGATATCCGCTCACATGATATATTGATTAGCCCAGTAAGAGCGTTGAAGGGTATGAGAAGGTGACCCTCCATATGTTCCCCATCTTCTGACTGTCTGACTGACGGATTCTTCACCCCTTTGACATTGGTGTGTGCGAATCCGAATATGTGTTAACATGGCAGCAAACTTTCTGGGCCAACTTTCAACAACTCAAAACGAGGGAAAAAGGTCCTAACTGGGTTAAGGGTATTGACTTGCTGTCAACGTCCGTTTATGGGGTGAGTACCCCCTAAAACCCTCTTCGGCATATGGAATGCCTTTAGTGTTATTTTACTGACAAGAAGACGGGTAATATACAAGTACCCCAAGTCAAGTGTGGGTATAAGTACTCGTATGTGTGTGAAATGGAGAAGAACTTGTGCAATTTTAATTAAAAATTAATTTCAATTACTTTAATGTGTATGCATGCGATAATCGAGTATCCAGCTAACGCAGGGGGTGGTTTTCACTCTCATATAAAAGTGATAGTAACCTGCAATCAAACTCTAGTAAGAGGAAGAGTATTTGTTCAACGCAAAAACAAAATGAGCTCTTTGTTTTGTACAATAATTTACAGTTCAATGGTTAGTGATAATTGAACTTTCGGTGAACTGGCGGTAATTTAGGTGGTAATTGTGGTTTCTTTTAATTTTGTGAAAGGACTTTCCGGTTATGAGTTAATAAAGACACAATGTCAGAAAGATTAATAGCGTTGTTATGCATATTGTATTGCATATGCCATAGTTCAATGAATAAGTCTGCCACCGAAATCCAAATGAGTTGAAAATCCCGAAGTCAAATGGTTTTTGAGATAAAATGTAAAGGACTCTTATGTACGTACACCACAATAACACCTTATGAAACCACATATTCACAAAGCGCGCACTCAATCGTGTGTCACTTTTCCAATGAGCTCAATAATTTCATCCTCGATCGCACTTTCTGAGAACAGTCCTTTTGAGCTTATATGGGGGCATTGTGGGCCGTTATCTTGAAAAAACAAATCAAAAATAGATCGACAAGCAGTAATCATCAAGATTGTTCACCGTCAGGCCCGATTCTGCCAATGGTTTTTGGTTGAAATTAATATATATACATGCGATATGTACGTGATAAAATAAAAATTCATGCAATAAATTGATACGAAATATAAAGTTTATTTATTGTACAATAGTATACTTAGTGTTCTCTTGGTGTGGTGCCTCTTGTGGTTTAGATCCAAGTGAACGAGAGAAAACAAATTTGATAAAACGAAGCATAATCGAAAATTAATCAAAAGTGTTATACTAGAGAGAGGCTCATATGAGAATGTACATTGATTTTAATACACACCAGTGATTGATATTAATACAAACTATGAATATGATAACAAAGCAAATAGTGAAAATATGTATAACAGTTTAGCGATTAGAATAGATTGAATTGCGAATTCGTTGTTTACAAAAATTTGAATCTTAATTACAATGCAAAATATAAAGCGATAGATTTGAATTAAAATACGAGTTGATACTATACATAGTTGAGTACGTTATTTAGTTTAGATGAGTTTTAAACAGTTTTAGTGTGGTTGTTTGTAAAACTGGCTCTCCAAGTTTACAATGTTTGCCCAAGCAGTGCCTAATAACGCGAAGGTAGACCGTGCGGCCTTGAAAACATCAGAAGTAACACTTCCTTAACTTTTGCAAACGTCAGCAGCCTTCAAATTTGAAGCACACCGCACATTGGTAATCACAATGTTTGCTACAAGATCAGTAAGAACATTGATTAGGATTGATCATACAGCGGTCTACCGGTAACTTAGTAATTTTTAAGTATTCATTCCAAATACGTATTACAAACATGGAGCAGACAGCTCATGTATAATAGTAACCACTCGAACCTACCAAAGATCCTTTTTTTGCCTTTCTGCAATTCCGCTGTCTTTCATAGAAAGAAGAATAAACGGTTCAGTGCCTACAACTCTATCACATCAGTAGAGTATCTGCAGGCTAATTCGAACATAGAGCGGACACTTACAAAGAAATTAAGTGCTTATCAAAAGCATAATGCCTCCTTACGACGGTAGTAAAAAGTCTATCCGACTAAGGGACATTAGGAAAGTCGCTGACTTCTTAGAGGGGTTTATTCTACCAGTTTCCTGGAGTCAAGTCAATCCATCTGCCGTTATAGTCACACGAGACAAAATTGTCAACTGAAGCGCTAATTGAGAACGCAGGCAGGCATTTACCAACACCCATAGAGAACGATTGGCTTTTTCATAGTGCACATCAAAGTGAAAAGACAATTAAGTGGTGATATATTGTAAATAAAGGATTGGCAAGTAGCAGTGTGGCTCAGTGGAGCATTGGTTGGACCGGGACGGGTTTGACAAGTCTGGCACGCTGCTATAATGTCTGTTACGTTGAATGAGGTTAATCTGAATATCCTTGCGATAAACATTAACTTACTAATCAGGATCAAGAGAAGGCCAACCTACAAAATCTGTTATTAAGTGAATGCCCAGATGTGCTTTTGGGAAGCGAAACTTAATCAGAATTACAAAATTGGCTACAGTGGATACAATATATATAGAAGAGACCGTCCACATTCCTCACAAGGGGGTGGGGTTGGTATCTTATTACGCAAAGGCATGTGCCATAGGGTCATACATATATAGCGGGGATTTAATGAGGAAGCCTGCATCGTATGCATTCCTCTTCATAGCCGAAGGTGTCGCTTTATGCACCTGAAAAACCATTCAATTTGTAATTGAGCTCGAAATACTTTTTCATTGCCTTCAGCTTCAATCGGAGGAAAATTATTATTTTTTGGCCGGAGATCTCAACGCTAGACAATCCGCCAAACACCAGGATCAACCAATTATACTACTGGTGGCGTCAACATATGATTGAGTATAGACTTGAACTGTACGCAACGAATATCCCATCCTTCCCGTCAGCCGGTTCTTTCCTGGACTTGGCATTAATAGACGGTAGACTAGAACTGACTAACACGGATCGAAACACAAGGAACTGTTTACGAGCGTTCGAGTACGATAGAGATCCCTACGGACTTGCCGCCACAATACGGATCATTAACGAGTAAACGAAGCTGGAGCAGTACGATCAAATGTACTCATACGACTAACGGTGGTCGTGCTTCTCCAGAATCTTAAAGCTTAATTTACGTTTGAGTGAAATTGATCGCCCTGCTAACAGAAACTTGACAAACGAAGAAATCCATCGGATTGAACACTCCGACAAAAGCCAGGTCGAAAAGAACAGAACCCCAAAAATCAACGCATTGCACGCAACTAAAAGTAGGCTGCTCTCGAGGCTTAAGCAGCTGTACAGACATTTTATGGACAGAAACGATTCGGAAATAAGAACACTAAAGTCACTGATTAAAACTCTAAAACAATTAATTGAAGTAAATTACAGTAAGCCTGTACTGGTGCAGTAAGATTCGTGCTATAAAATCCAGTAATCCGAAGATGTTCCCTCAGATAAAGAAATTATTCAGGCTGAAAGTTCACAATGACATTCAATGTGTTCGAATTCCACAAACGACAGAAAACAGACAGACACTGCTGACCGTTGTCATCAGTCCAGAGAGTGCCGACTCAGGCGACGGTCTTTTCGTGGTCGAAAACCCACAGGAGAAAGTGGATTTGCTGGGGGCTTTTTTCAAGGCCGTATATACGGCGCACAATCCGGTTCACTGC
Source organism: Volucella zonaria (assembly GCA_963966105.1). NCBI lineage: Eukaryota > Metazoa > Arthropoda > Insecta > Diptera > Syrphidae > Volucella > Volucella zonaria. The sequence continues at coordinate 50,670,438 of OZ014530.1, forward strand.
AATCACGAACGAACTTCAAAATTGGCCATCCGAGAATCCCGGTCTCACCGTTTTCAATGAAGAAAATGCGGTAAACAACAGTGGTTCACCCAATCCCGAAAAGGGACAAAGTTAGAACTAACACTGCTAATCTTCGATCAATTAGTTCGCTTCCGAATATTAGCAAGGTATTCGAGAAGGCGGTTAATAGAGCGCTGTTAAGGTGGGTTGAGGAAAATAATATAATTCCGGAAAATCAGTTTGGTTTTAGGGCGAGACATGACACTATTCATGCTGTGTCAAAGCTTGTCTCCGATATAGAATGGAATAAATGAAAGAACCAGTGTACGGGTGCCTGCCTCGTTGACTTTGAGAAGGCCTTCGACACCGTATGGTTAGAGGGGCTTTTCGATAAGCTGACCAGAATGGGCATTACGAAACCCCTGCTATATGATTTAGTAGCGTAGAGATCAGATCCAAAAATCGAAGTCATTAATACCCTTTTGCAACGTGACTTCGATCATATTAAGGCGTATTGCGATGATTGGAAATTGAAAATCAATTTTCAAAGGTCGGAAACAATCTTGTTTAGAACTCCATTGAAATGGAGATGGGGATACCAGATATAACTGGCGAAATTTGGCCATCATTGGACAGCACGGACTGCCATTATCGGTGAGAAGCGTAGTGAGATACCTTGGCATCTGGCTCTATAAGTATTTGTATTTCGACAAACATTGTCTTGCTGGGGCCAAGAAGTTTTCAGCCCTGACAAGAAGGCTATTTCACAGCAGTCAACTTGTCTCCAGTCATCGCGTATGGTTGTCCCGGGTGGTTCAATGTAGCGCCGTATCAGATGGAAAGGATCCGGGTGTTTGAAGAGCAGTCTTAGGACCTGTCTCGGCTTGTACAGAACACCAGAATCAGAGTACAAAAAATATTATCCCAGCAAAGTGCTTTACGATGGGGCTAATCTGAACAGGATTGACAGTTTCCTGATAAAGGTGATTCGAAGACACCTTGCAAGGGTAATGACCAGCGATAATAGTCTGATCCTTGGGGCTAATTACCCCAATGATATTTACCACGAGAGCTCACTTCTATCGGCCATTGTCCCGCCAGAAACTTTTTTGCATATTGATGCTTAGGGGATAGTACTAAGGAGGGTTAGCATGAGACCACGCCACTGAGAAGTGACCGGTGGTTTATGGCACTGGTTAAATATCGATGGTGAGGGTCCACGTTGTTGACGAATGACAGGAGGCTGAAATCGCAAATGGGGTGGTGACCACCCGTTGGGAGAGCTCACCACCCCAATTGCAGTTAAGTTGAGTAGCTTAGACAGGTTAAGTAGAATAGGGACACAGTTTTAAGTTTAAAAAATTCAAAAGATATAGCATCAAAGTTTTTTTTAAATAAATTTTATAGTTTTATAATTTACATATACGAGTAAGTTTAATCGCAAGATAGTTTTTAAGGCTGAAAGGCAAAAATTTAATGAAATTGTTAAGTTTAGAGCGTTCGGTAAGAGCCAGTAAGCTAGAGTAAGTAACTGTTGTTGTCAAATTAGATTTAATCATTTTTGTCTAGAATGTAAATAATAAAGAAATAAAAAATAAAAATTAATTTAAAAGTTAAAGATAAAGTTGAGAACGCAAGCAGTTCCAACGTACGTTGGAAACTCTCCTTCGAGCATAGATAAGAACGAGAGAAATAAAAAATTAAACAGCAACTTCGAGCGTTGTGTCACTTGTATGGCATGTAGCGTCACGATGTTGGAACTACAGCTCGGATATATCGATGTTGTCGAACTCTGACAACAGAAATTCGGTTACATCTGTATACACCTGCGACCATTGACGGTAAAGGTGCCTCCTTCCTCATTTCGAAAGGAACCAGGTCCGAAGATGCCGCCATGCCATAAACCGCACCAAACAGTTAATCTTTGTGGATGCATTGGTGCTTGGCCGAACACTAGTGAATTGTGTTCGCTCCAATAATGGCAGTTCTGCTTATTGGCATAGCCGCTGAGCCAAAAATGGGCCTCGTCCGAGAAGATGATTTTTTGGCCAAAATCCGGATCTCCGGCCAACATTTCCAGCGCCCAATTATCGAGTGAACTCATGGCGTTGTCTATGGTCGGCCAGCCTCAATTCTTGCATCGGCAAGATGTAGGTCCAAATCCAACCGCAAAATAAGCCGGGTTGACTCTCTAGCTATGCCCAATTCAGATGATCGGCCTCGAATTGACATTTATGGGTCTTCTTCGATACTCGCCGCTACGGCGGCTATGTTTTTTCCACACGTTCGGCAAGCGTAAAACGATGCATGGTGAAATGGCAAACCTTACTGAATTTTTGACAGCTGGGTGTCATTGGTAACTTTGACAGTTGCTGAAACATAACAATTGGAAAAACTATCATTGCTGTCTGGTCACCCTATAGGTAGTTCATTGCTATACCTCCGCTTGGAATACAAACGAAAGTTTTTCTAATGAGAAATGAAATCTAACGTTGCCATCCTCCAAAAAGAGATCCACGGAGACCCGGCTGCATTACTTTATGTCGTAAATTCTTGCCTAAACCATTCCTGGGCATAGGAAAATATTATTATTATTATTATTTCAAGGGAACGATACAAATTAATTTGTAGGGTCCGAGATTTAACGCCGGGGTACTATGCCCATGTGGCGCGTTTTTGTCAACAGCACAACAGGAAAATATAATTTCGAAATTCCGCAGTAAAAGGAGATCTGGTATCATTACATCGGACAGCATCGAATGAAACACGGTCCATAAGACCAAAGTGAAAAGGCTATGGACGGCCAAGGCCATCAAAACTTTAGTGCCCGTGGTGCCGCTTCCTATTAAACGAAATATTGCTTACAGTATGCCAATGATATGAATATCAGAGTGAAAAGTGCAGGGGAAACCCCACATGTAGCCGAGATAGACCACCTTTAAGTAACTTTCTTCCAAAAATTCATTTCAAGCCATTCTTTGGTAATCATAGTCAATGGCCCGCTTTCTATGACATGTATTTGAGTACAGTCCAATCTTGCGGACTGAAGAGACAATCAAGATATTTTATCTCTAACTCACAAGTAACGCTTTTTGCGTTGTTGCCTTCGTGGAAAGGCGTTAAACTTACTTAATCATATTCCAGTCTCTGATTCTACATACGATTTAGCTTGGTTCTTATAGGCACCATGTTGGAGACTTTTCTGCAATTGCCGTCTACGTCATCTCTCAACGCAAAACCCCTTCGTAAGATATCAGATTCTGCGGACGAGGTTCCAAGAGGGCTTGATTCATATAACTCGCTTGGTAGGGACCCTCGGATGATCTATACAGTGCTGTCCAAGATAGATCCTGAAACGTCAAAATGGGTCAATTCATAGCATAGTTTTGGACTATCCCACTATTGGGGAATTCCTTGTATCGCTGTGAAGAATTTCTTTCAATGACTGTAAATGCCAAATGCCTTGATTTTGTCCAATCAAGGAGACTCTATTTTAATTGCTTGCGGAGTGGACATGCAGAACTTGTAGCTCGCGTCACCAAGGGTATGGTGCATCTCGGTATGACTAAATCAAAAACTTATAGTTCTCAATCGGAAATACCCTCGTCATCTTGTTCATTTTCGAATTCCTCAAATCACCCATCGTCGTCATAATCGATGTAACTCATCACAAATCACTCAGTCATGCTTATCATCTTCAAACTATGTTGCCTACCGCTATGTTGAAAGTAAAAGACAGTTTCGGGAGCCATCAACAAGTTCGCATTTTATTGGAATAGACTGTGGATCGCAGGTATCGTTCGTTACCGAATTTTGTGTTCAGAGACTTGGTCTTAAACGAACAAATTCGCGAATACCCATCAGTGGAATCGGTTCCACGCCTTCAGGAACGTCCAAGGGCTTAGTATCGATGGTAATAGCATCTCAGTTTGATACGCACAGTATATTTGTAAATACCAACATTTTAGCTAACGTCGCTTCACCATTGCAAACTCTTTTCATTGATGCCAGTGACTGGAAACATACATATAGTCAATTTAGACTTAGCTGATCTGCTCTTCAATAAATCCAATCAAATCGACATTTTACTTGGAGTGGCGGATAAGGTCAGGGACATATTACAGAAGGGAATCATCAAAAGCACTCGCTTTTATCCAATCGCACAGAAAACCATTTTTGAATGGGTTCTCGCTGGAATATTGCCCTCAGATATGGAATAAACTATTCGGTGCCATCACACTCCCACATCGATAACAATTTACAAGCATTTTGTAAGGAAGTCGATTCGAAATCGATTTCTTGAAAAGTAGATATACTAATGGAGGAACATTTTCTTCAAGCGCACAATCGCTATAAACAGGGAAAATACATATTGAACCTTCCATTTAAAGTCACCCCTCAATTCAATAATACCCTTGGTAGAGCATACTCGTGGCTAAAACCAATGGATAAAAAGTTTGCAAGTAATAAAAATCTTTCTCAATCTTATTCGCGATTTATGCAGGACTAGACTACACTTAGGACTCTAAAATTCCCACAGACGAAATTTCAAAACCTACGGCGTTGAAGTCGGATAGTGTTATAACAAAATTTCGCATCGTGTCGATGGTCCCTTTGAGGATTCTGGTGGCAATTCGCTGAATGAATCGCTTATAATCGGTCCTTCCATTGAGCGTAATCTCTTTTCTGTTTGCCTCAGATTTCGTAGACACCAAGTGTTTTCACCGCTCACGTAGTTAGAATGTTTGGTCAAATTTGGGTGGCGAAAACAACACTGGCTACCAAAATATTGTCTAGAAAAAATCACCCACAGATCCCTTGGAACACTTCCGTTTGTGCAATATGACATATGGGGCTTCGCGTGCCCCATATGTATCAGTTCGCGTGCTAGAACTAGAAATTCTTCTTAGTAACTTTTACGTTGACTTAGTTGTGTCAGCCGAAGATTCAATCCCTAAAGCCATGTTTAAAAAGAAGTGTTTAGTCGAGCTCTTATCTAAAGCCGGTCTACAGCTAAGCAAGTGGCAATGAAAGTGTACCGAACTCTCACAAAATGAAAAATAATCCTTTAGTGATGTGCCAATGATGTGAAAATGAATCCGATTTGTGAGTCAAGGTTCCTGGCTTATACTGGAATTCACAACTAAACATATTTTTATGCCGCTTCCGCATCCGCGTATGCCGCTGTAATCTATTCATCGGATTAAGCTTTGTGGTGCGCTATTCCTTTCACGCCTACTTGTCGTTATTCAACAAATTTTAAATATAACCGATATCCAACAGAACAGCTGAACTTGTCAATATCATACCTTGCGATCAATGGTATCCTGTCAAGTCGGATCAGAATCTCGCAGATTGTGCTTTGCACGGCATAAAACCGTCGAACATTATCTCACACCCCACTTGGTGGAGTCGTCCACATTGTTTGAAACAAAGTATAAAAGCAGGGAAAGAAAAATCAATTTAAGCAAACCTTCCTCGTTTCTCATCCTGACCACGCCATATTTTAAAATGTTAGAGCTCTGCCTAATGAAATTTACATGAAGATGGTAACAGAATTTGTATTTTGGTGAACCCCAGCGCCTAGAGCACCGGGACCTGCAACTGACATGCTGGCTATCTTGCTCTGTATTCAGGGGCAGATGATTCAGCTTCAACGTCAAATCATATATACTCGCTGCTGCCGGCCCTAACGCACATTCAGTCGTAATGGGTACATACATGGCGGAGCAAACCCTGAAGGTCCTTGCAGTGAATGTCAATTCACTGATTAGGTTCGAACGACGAGCCGCACTATTTAAGTTGCTTAAAGACCAAGCCCCTGATGTGCTTTTGGTTAGCGAAACTAAGCTTACCAAAAGACACAAAATGAGACACAGAAGATATAAAATATTACGAAGAAACCGACCCAATTCTATTCAAGGAGGTGGTGTTGCGATCTTTGTAAGAAAGGGACTGCGTTTCAAAAGAGTATACAGTCGTGTAGTACGTAGGTTTCAGGTGCTGGAAGCATGCATCATGTACATCCCTCTCCGTAGTGGAAAGCGGTTATACATGGTGTCTGTTTATGCATCTAAGGCTACTCAATCCACTTTATTCATCTCAGAGCTCGAGACACTTTTTCGATTCCTGAGGCTGGAATTAGAAGACAATTATTTTATTATCGGCGGAGATTTCAACGCCAAACATAGAGATTGGGGAAATAATACACCAAATACTAGAAGGAATCTACTATTCAATTGGTGGAGTCAGCACAGTATAATGCATCGACTCGACCTTAAAGCGACGGATAGTCCGTCGTTTCCCAGACATATGTCCTATTTGGATCTCCTGCTGTTCGACTCACGAATACAACTGACGTGCACTCACCAACAAACTACAAACTGTCTACGCACTTTCGTGTATGACAGTGACCATTGCGGTCTCAGCACCGAAATAACTGTTCCCAACGAAATTGCAGAATTGAATGAGTTTGTGCAAAGGTATTCCTACAATTATAGTAGGGTGCGCTGGACACACTTCACCAGAACACTGACTAGAGCACTCTCCTCGAATTCGCTCTGCCCCCCGTCCAATAGAAATCTGTCAAACGAGGAGATTGACAGGTATCTAAAACTAATGGACGAGACAATCAAACGAACAATGGACAAAACGATACCTCGGTATCAACACACTGACAATGAAGACTTATTCCGCGACAGAACACAATAACTCCTAGATCATGACACTGAAGTCGTCGATGAAAAACCTCCAAACATTAATAAAGGAAAATTACAGAAACTCGGTAAGTTTGTATTGGGGCAATAAAATTCGGGCGGTAAACACCAGCAACCCGAATATGTTCCCGCAAATAAATAAAATATTTCGGAGAAATAATCAGAACGACCTTTCGTGTCTTAAAATCGCCCGAACGACGGAGAACGAGCACATACTCATAGCAGCAATCATCGATCCAAATGAGGCCGTTGATGATGACAACTTCTTTGTGATCGAGGATCCACAGGAGAAGGTAGAGGCTACAGGAGCGACTTTCCAGGAAGCGTATAAGGCGAATGACATCATTGGCCCGAACCACGACCTGGAGAGTCGAGTTCTTGTGCACAATTTCTGCCTTCGAAATGAAATTGTGAATTGGCGATTCGAGAGCTCGGGTTTCACCCAGTTCAGTGACAAGAATATGGCAAATAATGTATAGAAGCGGTGGACATTTAACCACCCTATTTAATAATGCGATGAATAATGCACATTATCCAGCGCGCTGGAAAACTGCAGTGATACATCCCATTCCCAAAAAGGCTAAAGCTACTTCCAATCTAGCGAATCTCCGCTCGATCAGTCTTCTTCCAAACATCAGTCAGGTTTTCGAGAAGGTGATCAATAAAGTCATGACTAAGTGGGTTGAGGACAAACATATAGTTCCGGATAATCAATTCGGTTTTAAGGCGGGGCATGATATCATTCATGGTGCGTCTAAACTGGTTTCTGATGTCCAATGGAACAAAGGCAAGAAACAGTGCACTGGTGCCTGCCTGATAGACTTAGAAAGGGCCTTCGATACCGTATGGTTAGAGGGACTCTTCTTCAAGTTAGACAGGTTGGGTATTAGTAAATCACTGCTGTATATTCTTTTTGATATGCTCTCCACTATACAGTTCATCGTGAAGAATGGCGATGTGACTTCTGCTGGAATATTTAACATTAAAAACGGTATGCCACAAGGTACGGTAAATTCGCCGATCCTATTCAATATTTACACAAGTGATCTGATAGGTTCTCTTCACCATGCCATAGCGTACGCAGACGACTTATTCGCGTACAAATCGGGCCCAAAAATTGAGGTCATTAATATACTTTTGCAACGTGACTTCGACAAAATTAAGCGATATTGCGATGACTGGCAGCTGAAAATCAGCTATCAGAAATCGGAAACCATACTGTTTAGGACGCCTTTATCTGGAGCCTTTAGGGATACCAGAAAGAATTGGCGAAAGTTCTCTATCGTCGGACAACATGGACAGCCACTTGCTTGTCGAAATGTAGTCAGATACCTTGGGATCTGGCTAGATCAATATCTGTATTTTAACAAACATATAGATGTTGCTCTGGCCAGAGCCAGAGGTGCTTTTGCCCTTACAAGGAGACTGTTTTATAACAGCCAACTCGATGCAAGGGTGAAGGTTTTTTTTTATAATTTGCGCGCGCTCAAGGGATTCAAGTACCCTTAAAATGTTTGCACAGAGCGCGGGCGAAGGCAAGTCAGGGAGGATAGAAAGAGAGGTACCGGTGAACGTTGGTTTTAAATGTTTGAAGGTTATAATGACTAGGAAATAAGGAGCTAATCAGGGTATTCCATAAGCGAGTTGTACGGCTTAAGATCGAATCACGATCTTTTAGAGTACTCGTAGGTCCGAAAGTGGGCTTGAGGGTATACTGATGAGCATTCATAGCGAGACGGGTGTTACGGTTAAAGGTTTGAAGGGGCGGAATACTACTGGCGATTTCAATGGAGCACTGGTGGTGAAAATAGCGATAAAACAGAGTGAGACACGAGACCTTACGTCGGTGTTCGAGGGTGTCCATTGTTTGAGTGATATTAGTATCAGCTTACTGTCATCTTAACGGACGGAAAATCTTCAATAGAACTTGCTTTGAGTATGAAAATGATCTCTAGAATATTTTTCATTTGAATATTCGGCGTTGGCTCGCATTTAACAAAACTAGGCACTGACGTAGCGGGTGCTAGTTCTGTAAGCACTTTATCATCGTGTCAACGATATACACAACCATTTCCATTAGTCCCTATATAACCGATCGTATAATAACTCTTTTTGGTTTTTCTAAATAGCTGTTTCGCCGTCTATGTAGGACTTTTTTTTAAGCAAACAACGTCGTCGTGGGCAGCCGTGACTTCAGAAAACTTTTTGTTTCCAGAAAATTGTGACTCCTTAGGCAGTCTCCGTGTCATGCAATGCAAACATTAAGTACTTATTCACCTTCACCGTCGCTTGCCTTGACAAAGCAGTTAGTACAGAAAATCTGTCTCTGAATTTACTTAATTTTTATGAAGGCAACTTCGTACAGAAGGATACGTCAAACCTGACACTCGAGTTGTAAGTTTTGCAGAAAAGCGACTTGCAGTACGGACCACCTTTGACCCGTTTACATCTTTTTTTAAAATCAATCGTAGTACGAGTAATGTTCTTGACATTTACAAAAGTCCTTCTAGACTGTGAGGCAAATCATAAGACAGTAGATATAAATCCGTCCAAAATGTCATCTTCTTTTTGGGGCACACAACAAGATAAAAAAAAAAGAAGGATAATTCGTCTTGATTTCAACCATCAGACATTTCCCCAGCGGGAATTACACATCAATTGCGATTCTATCAGAGTGTCAGTGCAACAGTCACTTATGTCCTCCCTCATTCTTAACTAGCACTTAATGTGTGGTGTTAGTTCGTCACATGCCTTTTTCCATTCAACGCCATCAACATCACCATCAACTACCCCATGACGTGGTTCGAGTATCTGCTTGTCGCCTCACAAACCCACTCTAGATCCTTGGGCCACACAATTCATGGCAGCAAAACAAATTAACCAGTGCTTTGTTGGAATAGTTGTAGTCGTTGTTCCCATGTCATTTCGGGTATACCTAGAACCTACCACCGGCTCCTGCCCCTTTAACGGTTCAGTTCTGTTACCACTCGTACAGCCACCAGGAAACGTAACATACCATCAATTATTGTTTTGTTAACACCTTTGCGATTATTTATTACACGTTTCATACAGACTGGAATACCAGCCACCAGCCAAGAACTAACCTCCACCCATCAGCCATCAACCACCCTCTACCAACCACCCGTGTGTCACAGTGGAGCTTATTGAATATTTGTAGTTCGCCACCGAGCTCGTCATTGCTTACACCGTCTCCGCCCCAAATTGTACGTAAACTATTCCGGATAAGACTCCTTTCAGCGGTTTTAATGAGACTGAAATACGGATACATGGCGCTACGAAGAACTTCGAATCCGGATACTACCTATGTATACTACTTCACTACAAAAACAACATTCGGGGATGAGCGCACAAACTGAAAACAATTTATTTTCAGTTTCTTTTGTTGTGTTCCTTGTGTGTGTTTCTTGCTTCTTCTTTTTTTTTTTTTGTTTTTTTTTTTAGTGTTGGGGGTGTGGGAGGACTAGCATGCCATGTATGCCTGAGAGAGGTCCTTTTTGATTTAAAAGTGGGTTTGGTTTGTCACACAATTAATTTTAACCCTTGAAGGCTATGAATGGGATTTCTTAGTGTAAATTCCTCGTGTTTTGTGTTCCAACCCTCCTTTGGCCATTCTCTTGGGTGCGTCTTTCTCTTCCTTTTTTGTTAAATGGCTTTCATAGGGCAGAGGGGGTGGACTAACTAAAACACCTACTTATCAGGTCAGGTGAGACTTTTGCTTGTGTCCTTTTTACCGTTGTCTATGGTGTCACTGTTCTTTGGATGAAAATGTGAAAATGGTCTGTTAAATACGCTAATGGAGAGGCGTGGTGGGGATTTTCGGATCACTTTATTGTACATAAAAAAGCTGAAAATAAATGGTAACCGCCTAAGGAAGTAAATCTGGGTAAAGGACGATGTAACCCTTTGTCGGAAATAATTACTAAACTTTTTGTTTCTTCAGTTTGGTTGTTTGGAGCAGAAATTAATTTGAATTTATGTAAACTTGGATTTGCATGAGTTTAAGTGAAAATGGTTGTCGAATGCGCGTGAAGTAGACATGATGAATACAAAGATTTTCGACATTTGGCCTTGACGCTCAGGTGATTACAGCAGAAACTTTGGAGGAATGTTGCAAAAAACCCGTACTATCAATAGATTGCTGTCAGTTACTCGTAAGTTATTCTGATGTGAAAGATTCTGAAACTCTCGTTGAGCTGCCACTAAGACCATCCTGTCTGATGTATCTTTACAATTGGATTGATTCCACAAGATGCAATATAGCGCCCGACGGTGTTTAGGAGTCAGAATCATAACTAAGCAAAAATGGACCGTGATACCGTAAATGGATATCGGCACTAGGCCGGAACTTTCCTGTTTATTAATTTTTATCACATATATATCGCCTAAACGTAGACAGATTTACGTTATTAGTTAAGCAAGGAGGAAATGGAATATGATTTTCTGAAACCTATCGCTAGCAGGTCAACTTACCTACTTATTACCATGAGATCACTGGTCATCTTATTTCAATCAACTTCTCAGTCTTTTGTAGCTTCGGTGATATAGTGCCTATAACACCAGCAGCCGAGTACTAGTACCTACAGTTATCACTCTAACAGCCAGCGTCGCAGGATGTTGTGTCACTTATACCTAACACATTTATGTGCTCATATCAAAGTCCTCAAATGCAGATGCAAATACTTCTCCCCACCCACAGATTCTTCACAATATAGTTAATTGCATTTAGGCTTGCATATCTCTTCATTTGAAAGACGAGATTTCTCCAAACAATGAGTGAAATCCAACATGCTCGTCCTCCAATAAGACACTCGTACCGGATTCTAGGTCGGTTTTCGAGCTATCCCTGAGAGCCCAACTACATTCCTTTCCTGACTCAAATTCTAAACGAAATCATTTCTGGCACATGGAAAGCCGATTTCATATTTTTGCAGCAGCAGGGGTTTTGGTTTCATTGCATCAGCGGGCATGTTCACAAGACCAGAGTGGAAAAACAGAGACAAAGACCAGTTCTTTTTAAACGAAAGATATCTATGCGAATGCAGCCCATGATGTGAATATCAAGGGGAGGAAAATCCATTAGTGTGTCTACAGCAGAGCAGGGCATGTTAAAAAAGAGCCGGGGGCAGACCGGCCCACGGTGACATATTTTCTTGAAGGCTTGTTTTATTATACAACCATCGCATGCGATATAATTGAAAAGCTACAAAGCCTCAGAGATTTTCGACGTGACATGTTCAGTCAAGAGAGTTTATTTTCCAGGATGACACCCAAATACTAAGCATCATTCAAGAAACGAATGGTGATGCGTTTAAACACTAAATGTGTCAGACGAGCTAGCTTCTTCATAGTCCACCAATCGTCAATGACTAGTAGAGCTATCTTCGCTTTAAAGTGTTTCTGGGTTTTCTTGGAAGCGGATTCTTCTTTGCTGGACAGGGCAGCGCCATCACCTATTTTCGTCCGGTTAAATCCCGACATTATGCGGGTAAATATCCATCGACAGGAGTGCCAGAAGTTTCTTCCACTTTGGTCTGATGCGGTACCAGTTCCGAGAGCTTGATCGGTTTCTGAGGGTATAATTTCCGCCGATTTTTACAACTCGCGACTTCAAAAGCACCACCATTCTGGTTTTCCAGCGCAAACCGTTGAAAACAGCGCTCTGACCAACCTCTTCGATACTATCTTCATCGTTCGCCGTTGGTACTCGAGAATTCTGGTTGGAAAGATTTTTCTGGGCGTAGACAATTTTTTGGAGAAATTACTTTCATACGAGGGTTTTGGTCTAACGTAAGCGGCGTGGACAGCTTTCTCATGCCTAAATCTTGATTTAGTATGTAACAAACACGTTCTTTGGACATTTTCATAGCCTCTACTATCTCTCTCACTTTAATTCGGCGGTCGTCTAACACCATTTGGTGAACTTTAGCAATGTTATCGTCAGTGGTTGCAGTTTTTGGACGTCCTGAACGTTCATCATCTCCCAAGCTCTTACGGCTACGTTTAAATTCAGCTGCCCAAAATTTCAATGTGGTAAATGATGGCGCAGAGTCCCCATACACAGAGTCCAACTCATTTTTGATTTGCGTAGGTGTATTGCCTTTCAAAAACAAGAATTGAATAACAGCTCGATGCGCAATTTTTTCCATTTTCACAAAAAACACTCACATCGACTCACTCAAACGACTGTCAACTAAAAACGAGTGCCGCTATCTTTACGTTGCGGTTGGAAACTTTTCAGACAACCCTCGTACACTCTTCCCCTTGAAATAATATCATTAACCGTCTAAGCAAGATGCCAATTTAGTCGATCTCACCACTGAATTGAAACTTTTCCGTGCAGCTGTACCATCTGGAGCATCCACTGGTGTGCATGAGGCTTTGGAACTCCGGGATGAGGAGAAGAACAACTACTATGGCTAGAGTGTCAAGAAGGCTGTGGATAACATCAACAAGTCGTTGGCGCCAGAAGTCTTGAAGGTTGACTTGGAAGTTACCCAACAGGAGGAGATCGATAACTTCATGATTAAGCCCGATGGTAACGAGAATAAGTCAAATTCCGGAGCTAATGCTATCTTAGGTATTTCATTGGCTGTTGCTAAGGCTGGCGCTGCTAAGAAGGGAGTATCGTTGTACAAGCACTTGGCCGATTTGGCTGGCAACAAGGACATCATTCTGCCAGTTCCAGCTTTCAATGTCATCAACGGTGGCAATGACTGTAGGCAACAAATTGGCCATGCAGGAATTTATGATTTTGCCAACTGGTGATAGCTCCTTCACTGAGGCCATGAAAATCGGCTCTGAAGTGTACCATCACTTGAAGAAGGTCATCATCAAGGATACGTTCGGTTTGTATGCCACCGCTGTCGATGATGAAAGTGGTTTTGCTCCCAATAACAAACAAGGAAGCTTTGATTTTGATTCAGGATGCCATCGCCAAGGGTGGATACACCGGCAAAGTCGAAATCGGCATGGATGTTGCTCCTTCTGAATTCCACAAGGACGGTTTATATGATTTGGACTTCAAGAACCCCAACAGCGACAAGTCATTGTGGTTGACCCCCGACAAATTGACCAACTTGTATCAAGAATTCATCAAGGAATTCCCCATCACCAGCGTTGTAGATCCCATCGATCAGAATCATTGGGATGCCTGGACCAACATGACCGCCAACACATCAATTCAAATTGTTGGCGATGATTTGACTGTCACCAATCCCAAGCGTATTGCCACCGCTGTCGAGAAGAAGGCCTGCAATTGTCTGCTGTTGAAGGTCAACCACATCGGTACAGTTATCGAATTGATCAAGGCACATTTGCTTGCCAAGAGCAACGGTTGGGGCACCATGGTCCGGCGAAACTGAGGACACATTCATTGCTGACTTGGTCGTCGGTCTTAGCACCGGACAAATTAAGACTGGAGCTTTATGACGTTCAGAACGTTTGGCCAAATACAATCAAATTCTTCGTATCGAAGAGGAGCTCGGCGCTGCTGCTAAATACGCCGGCAAGTCTTTCTGTAAGCCACAGTAAGGGAATAACAACACACTAATCCCCTGTTATCACCACCCACCACAACGTATTTTTCTCTCTCGTTTAAGTTTTATTTTTAATAATTAATGCGATTACATGTTTAAACAAAAACAATCTATTCGAATATATATGTATTGTAATTCCATCTATTGGTGTGCGCACCACAAATAAAAAGGATAAGCAGCAGGTGACATTTGCTTTCGAATTAAAGCATCGCTTATTGTTGTTGCTATTAGACTTAAGCCTTTGAATCCGCAAATATAAATATAAACCAACCTACCGAACAGGTTTTTGAAAGAACTGCAGAAGCCATGGAAGTCTAGAGATAAACTCCTGGGTCAGCTCCAAAATTTCGGAGTGTTTCTTTGGCCAAAGGAAATTTTTGAAATACCACGGATGGGTTAACGCGGCTGTTAATACCATCTGTAATTAATGATTAATGATTCGGAAAGTGAAGGGGCGAATTGAGCGAAATCCGCGTCGAAGTGGAAGAAAAATGGCTCGTGAGCTCAACATATCGTTGGAATGGATGCAACACATACTGAGAAATGAACTTGGGCTCAAGCCATTGAAGTTCCAAAACGCATACGATCTTACACCGCAACAGAAAAAAGTTAGAGTCGAAAGAGCGAAGGAGTTGCTACGCTTGCACGAAAGTGGTGAGTTGCTGAATTTGGTTTTTTCCGATGAATCGCCATTTGTTATCGAGCAATATGTCAACAAATAAAATAACCGAGTTTACTTGCCAGAGAGGTCCTTCGAAAATTTACATCTTCGGACGGGCACCAGAAAGCAGGCAGCACCGATGGTGGTAGTTTGGGCCGCAAGAACCGCCTCTGCTCGTATTTTTGGGCCGTGGCGTCAAAATTAATGCGATCGTATACCGTGAAACTGTTTTAGAGGCAGTATTGAAGCCTTGGGCAAACAATAATTTGGGTCAGAGACCGTGGACATTTCAACACGACTCAGCACCGTCTCACAAAGCGCGCGTCAACCAAGATTGGTTAAAAAACAATGTTCCACACTTCATTTATTCGACACAATGGATTACAAATTCCCCGGATACAAATCCGTTGGATTTCTCTGTCTGAGGTATTTTGAAGGCGAAGGTTGGCAGTAAAAAATACCAAAGTTTGGACCAACTCAAACAAGCACTTCGCCGGGAATGGGCCAAAATACCGCAGAGCCACTTGCGTGCAGCGTGCGATGCTTTCTTCGGCCGTCTCAAGGCCATTATTCGCGCCAAAGGTGGACATATTGAAAACTACTGATACAATTTGAAAATTGATGTATTTTCCAACATTTTTTGCTTTGGCACAATAAAATTTATCAAAAAATAAAAGAATGATAGCATTTTAAAAAGTTTGACTTCGAGTCATTCACCCTGTACATATAATATAATATGTAATCAAGATGAAGAATAAAGTTAGTCCTAAGCGGAATCTTGACACAGTTATTACTGGCGTAAGATATATCACATTCCTGCCACAACAAGACAGCCACGGAAAGAAATATTTCAAATGATTACTTTGATATCTTTAATCTATTGTTGCTAACAGCGGATTAGAAAGAACGAAAGATACGCATAGTCTGGCTAGTTTTTTGAAGGTATTCGAAATTGTCGCACTGTTCCGGTTTTTTGTATATTTTCGCTGGGACATTCAAGATAGGCATGCCCTGACACATTTATCGATGTACTGAACAATCTCTTTGATGAATTCGACTCGGGTTTTACATAACATTGGCATTTATACGTACTACCTTGATCAAAAAGTTCCTGGAATGTATTCAGAAAATTCAAAATACAAGTTTATTCATCTAAATCTATATTGTCCCCTTCAAAGTAATCCCCATTGACTACAACACACTTATGCCAGTGCTTGATCCAATCCTCGAAACATTTTTTATATTCGGTTTTCGGTATGTAAATCAGTGCTTCCTGCGATTTTTCCATTACTTCGTCTCGGCTGTTGAAACGCGTTCCCCGTAGTAGTTTTTTAGCTCGATTGAACAGAAAGAAGTCACAGGGAGCCAAATCAGGTGAATACGGTGGCTGTTGGATGGTATTTGTTGCATTTTTCGTCAAAAAGTTACGAATAATGACGGCACTGTGCAAAATCCACGAGATTTCTGCCCACAATTCTGGTCTCTTTCGGCGAATTGCTTCACGTAAACGTCTCACATCTCTTTGTTTACTGTCTGGCCTTCTGGCAAAAATTCATGATGCACTACACCGTTGTAATCCATGAAAACCGTGAGCATTGCCTTCTTTTTTGACTGAAAACGACGTGGTTTTTTTGGTCTCGGCTCATTTGGTGAACGCCATTCATTTGCCTGATGTCCGGATTGCGTGTCGTACTCATAAACCCACGTCTCGTCTCCAGTAATGATCATTTTGGTGAATGTGGGATCGGATTCAGCCTCAGAAATCATCTCTTTTGCGACGTCAACACAGTCTCTTTTTTGCATGAAATTGGGGTCTTTTCGCTCCAACTTTGCTGCTACACGACGGAAACCCAAATCATTAACCAAAATGTCTTGGATGGATCCACAGGCAATGTTCAAGTCCTCCGATATCTCTCTGATGGTTAATTTGCGGTTATTGACCAACATTTCCTTTACTTCATCAATGTTGTCGTCGGTTTTCGATATCAATGGTCTGCCACTGCGTCCATCATCTTCGATTGACTCACGACCACTTTTGAACCGCTCGTGCCACTGGTAACCGACCGTTTTCTTTGGAGAATCGTTGCCGAAACACTTTTCCAACATTTCCAACGTTTGCGCATCATTAAATCCGTTTTTTGCGCAAAATTTAATACAAGTTCGTTGTTGCAAATTTAAATCCATTTCTAAAATTGTAAAAAATCGCAAACACACACTGAAATAGATGTACTCTTGGCTACGTAACTTTTGCAAATGTCAAGCTATGATGCTAAGATTTATAAGGAATGTCAACAACAGATTTACCAACTTAACAAAAAAAAAACAGAACTCAAATCGGAACAATGGGAGCGCCACACGGTGGTGTCCCCCGGGAACTTTTTGATCAAGGTTGTATTCAGGGTGTCCCAGTTTAGGTTTTCATCCTGATAGCTGAAAATTTCTGAAGTTATGGCAAACAAAAAATTGTATTGCAAGGGGGGGTCTATTTTCATCCCTCGCCAATTATAGGCCGTTAGAGTGAGGAACCTCTGATTTTGAGGTAAAACTTCTTAAAAGGCCGTAGCTTTCTAACGGATTCAGTTTAAGAAACCGTTGTGCACACTTTTGAAAGAGAATCTCAGTATGCCTAAAGTACTAAAATTTCGTCGAGATCGATGAACGCCAACCAAAATTATGGCATTTTAAAACTAAAATTTTGAAAAATCGTTTGACTAATTTCATCGGAAAAATGTGTTTATCTCGATATTTTCAACTTTGGGGTTAACTTTTTTTATCAAAACTTTTGTCTTCTCTTCATTATCTACGATTTTTATACAAATCTTTTCCACCTATTTATTATTTACCTTATTCAGGTAAATGGGTCACAAAATAAATTTAGTATCCCTTTAAATAGTTTTTGTGGTCCTAAAAACGACCGTTACGCTTTAAGATTTCAAAACGCTTTTATAGTAAATTTTCGAAATGTTGCCCGTGCCTTTGGATGCACGTTCTAGCGCGTTTGATGATTTCAGACTGCAAATTAATGTTTGGTAAAATGCCTCTTAGCTCCTCTGCCACTGTAACACATGGGCTGAAAAGTCAGTGCTGTTTCTACTTGCATTAAATCCATACCATTTTCTGTTCAAAAGATAGGTGTATAAATTTGACAGCTGTCGGACGATTAGTTCTCGAGATATACCGTTGTGAGTGAAGCAACTTTTGTTATTGTGAAAAAAATGGATTCAAAGCAATTTCGTGTGTTTATGGATTTATCATTGCTTTTTGATGGGAAAAAATGCAGCTGTGCAAAGAAATGGCTTGATAAGTGTTGCCCGGACTCTGCACCAGGCGAACGAACCATTCGCAAGTGGATTGAAAAATTTAAAAGTGGTCATACAAGCACCGAAGATGATGCACGCAGTGGACGTCCAAAAGAGGTTGTTTCAGATGAAAACATCAAAAAAGTCCACAAAATGATTACGAATGACCGTTAAGTGAAGTTGATCGAGATAGCTGAGGCTCTGAAGATATCAAAAGATCGCGTTGGATATATCATACACGAATATTTGGGCATGCGAAAGCTGTGTTCAAAGTGGGTGCCGCGTTTGCTCACAGTCGACCAAAAACAACAACGTGTTGATGATTCAGAGGAGTGTTTAAGGCTGTTCATCCACAATAAAGCCGAATTTTTGAGTCGGTATGTGACAATGGATGAAACTTGGCTCCATCACTTCACACCAGAGTCAAGTTGGCAGTCAGCTGAGTGGCGAGCAGGCGACGAACCTCGTCCTCGGCTGGCAAGGTTATGGCATTCGTATTTTAGGATGCACATGGAATAATTTCCATCGACTATCTCCGAAAAGGGGCAGACTATCAACAGCGACTATTAAATTGCGTTGTTGGAGCGTTTGAAGGACGAAATCGCAGAAAAACGGCCGCATTTGAAGAAAAAGAAAGTGCTGTTTCATCAAGACAATGCACCGTGTCACAAGTCGATGAAACGATTGCTTCCCCACTCACCGTATTCTCCAGATTTGGCCCCCAGCGACTATTTCCTGTTCGCAGACCTCAAAAGAATGTTCGCCGGAAAGAGATTTAAGACCGAATTGCCGAAACAGAGGCCTATTTTGAGGCTAAACCGGAATCGTACTACAAAACTGATATCGAAAGATTGAAAAATCGTTTCAATCAGTGTATCGCCCTCGAAGGCAACTATATTGATAAATAAAGTTGAATTTTGCAAAAATTTTGTGTTTTACTATAAAACGGCGCGGACTTTTCAGCCAATGTGTTATTTATTCTCTCTTGGAACTCTTCCCGACTTGAAATCGCAGTCAGATAAACCCTTTCTTTTATGGCTCTTCAGAAAAAAAATCCATTGGGATTAGGTCAGGAGATCTAGGTGGCCAAGGAAAAGGACCAAATCGGTCAATCCACCGTCCATTAAATTTTTGATTTAAAAACGAAGTTACTTTATTGCTACAATGGCAAGGAGCTCCATCGTGTTGGAAAACCATTCTTTGCCTCTGAGGAAGAGGAACATTTTCCAGGAGTTCCGGCATCTGGTCTCTCAAAAATTCTAAACAGAATGTTGAATTTTGGACATGTGGAACTATGAATGGCCCGATTAAAGTAACATACTACCCAACATGCTGGCCCAGACATTCACGCTAAACCTTCTGTAAAATGGTATACAGTTAAGAAAAACATCTGCATTTCAACTGAACCTTTACCTTTGAGAAGATGTTGTTCGTGTTAAGTGAGGATTAGACACTGCCCAATAGTGGGAATTTCCGTTGGTTGGTAATGCCCATTCTCGTAAACTGGGCTTCGTCAGTCCATAATATTTTTTGAATAAACTGCTCATTTTCATCTTGTTGATGCAGTAGCCATTGGCCTAATTCAATCCTTTTTTAGAAGTCCCCTGGCAAAAGTTGCTGTACGGGCGTAGAATCAAAGGGGTAAACGCGGTTGGCTTGAAGAAGTCTATCAATTGTAGTTCTTGGAGTTTGCAACTATGCTGCAAGCCTTCTGGTGCTAATGCCTGTATTCTTACAGCATTTAAAATTCTTTCTTCCTCTTCTGCTGCTGTTAAGTTAGACAATGTTTCTCTTCTTAACCCATATGTTGAGCCGACGGTTGAAAGGCAGTGAAAAGTATTGATAAAAGTTGGCCTTGAAGGGATCCTCCGTCTAGCATATCGCCGTTGGCACTCTAATCTAGCTGACCCTGTATTCCCATTACAGAAACCGTAAGCGAAAATTATATCGGCGTATTCGCGAATCGAAAGCATTTGCTAAACACCTTACTCGTTCACTCTAAATCAGTAAATAAAGTAACATCGGCACATTACAAAAGTTGTCACCGAATTAAACAAACAATTATTCCAAAAAAAAAGTGGAAAATTTACCATTGGCTTAGTTCTCCAAGTTTGTTTTACTTGTTAACTGACAGCTTTTAGTAATTTTTTTTTTATTAGAACACACTATTTATTTTGTGACCCATTTGCCTGAATAAAATAGCGGTTAGCAATAACTTTCCTTGTTCGTAGGTGGAAAATTCATACATAAAAATCGTAGATAATGAAGAGAAGACAAAAGTTTTAATAAAAAAAGGTTACCCTAAAGTTGAACATTTCGAGATAAACGCATTTTTCCGATGAAATTGGTCAAACGATTTTTCAAAATGTTAGCTTTAAAATGCCATAACTTTGATTGGCGTTCATCGATCTCGACAAAGTTTTAGTACTTTATGCATACTGAAATTTTGTTTCAAAAATGTGCACAACGGTTTCTTAAACTGAATCTGTTAGAAAGCTACGGCCTTTTAAGAAGTTTTACCTCAAAATCAGAGGTTCCTCACTCTATCGGCCTATAATAGGCGGGGGATGAAAATAGACCCCCCCTTGCAAAACAATTTTTTGTTTGCCATAACTTCAGGACGAAAACCTAAACTGGGACAACCTGTATATTGTTTAGTAGGTTACTGTACAGAGCTGATAGCGTTTGAGAGGTTAGTTTAAATCAGCTCTCCACCAGATTAAATGGTACCGAACACCTTCTGAATGTCGGCCTTTATTACAAATTTCGGCAATCTGAAACGCAACAAGATAGTGAATAGCTCATCTTGTATGGTTGGCCCTGGACGCATGATGTCATTTAGAGATATATTGGACGATGTTTTGGAGGATGCATCGGAAATCACTCGTAGCCACGTGATTCTCCCATCCGGCTTAAGCACGCTATGGTGAAATAGTGTGCTGTTTCAACAGTGGAGTGAAAAGTAACCTCCTTGACTGCCGGAATGCGCTGCTACTGCAAAAAAGATTATTTTGCCTTGAAGTCCGTTCATATTTAGGCAGACGTGCCGGATTTCAGTGCGATACTGTTTTGTTTTGTTTTTTTTTGACAGCTGATTGTTGTTGACGTGTTTGGCATCATGTTGATTATGGACAAAAACGATTTTCGTTCTCTCATAAAACATTATTTTTTTGAGAGGCAAAGCGGCGAAGGAAACAAAAGAAAAGTTGGATAAATATTATTGTGCTAATGCTCCGTCAGATTATACCGTCAAATATTGGTTTCGAGAGTTTCGTGGTGGCCGCAGCTCCACTACCGATCAAGTCCGCAGCGGCAGGCCCTCCGATGCGGTTACAGAGGACAATGTCAAAAAAAAAATACATGAAATGGGGTTGGCTGACCTGAAAGTGAAAGTGCGCGAGCTAGCAGATACCACAAAGATTAGTACTGAGCGCACACACCATATTTTGGCAATATTCTGCATATGAGAAAGTTATCCTGCCGCTGGGTGCCATGCTTGCTCACTCCTGACCAAAAATACAAACACGAGAGCACTTCGAAAGAGTGTTTGGACTTGCTGATGCGGAATCGGGCGGACTTTTGGCGTCGATTGGGAACTGGATTTGGATCCCTCGGACTATTATCTCTTCACAAACCTCAAAAGATGGTTCATCAATAAAAAATTCAGCTCACGCGAGGAAATCGTCGACGCCACGGAGGAGTATTTTGCAGACCTTCCGAAAAATTACTTTTCGGATCAAAAAGTTGGAAAATCGCTGGAATAAGTGTATCAAACTAAAAGAAGGACTATATTGAATAAAATTTAAAAAAAACATTTAAAAAAAAATTTTTTTTCATTCCCAAGGAGGTTGCTTTTCACTCCATCTAGTATAGTCAATTTCTTTCATAGGGCACAGTTTGCACTCTAAAGCATAGAATCTGCTTTGTCGTCGACAAATGATAGACTTACAATATCAATCTTCCTGTATTATCTTTTTTAATTGTTTAGTTGAAGAGCTGATCGCATTTTTGTTCCGCTGGAGTGTGTTTTGAACAGGAAGTAAGCAGCTCCTCGGTTTCCCAGAATTTTCCGATCGTCCGCTTGAGGGACTCGTCGGCTTGAAGAGAATCGTCGCTGGTGTTTACATCACAAGTTGCAGTTGATGAACTATCGGTGACTATCCATCCAAGCAAGGTGCTTTGTAGCAAAGGTAGTTCTTTTCCTAGCTTGCCCAATGCAAAGAAGTTGCAGATCAATTAGATTTGGTACGTTGAATTGTGGATTCGCTAATTTTATGTTACTTGGCAACTTCCAAGTGGATACGTCGAACGGTTGGGTTGGTTGTGGAGACACTATCTGTGGTTGTACCATGGCTTCTATTCTTGTGGAGAAGGTTGTTATATTAGATACTAGATTAATGTTTGCTTTGCGATGGGTGTCTCTGCACGATTGGTCAGTTCCTTGCACCACCATTGGGTTAAATGTGATATCTCCAGCTGCATAATTATTTCTGTATTTATGTTGATCTGTCAGCCGGAGTCCAGAACGGCAATTTTTACTAGAACTGTACTTAGAAAAGCGTAACCCTCTTTCTTATTGTCGCTGACTGCCGCTAGGGCTGTCCTGAATAATAGTGCTACTCTGATTGCTTGTTGTACAATATTCGGCGAGGAGGTCTGATTGCAGAGAGTTGTGCTTGATGATGTAGGTTTCGCTCGGCCGGTGTTTTCCCATCATGGTAGTGTACTAATGTGTTGTATTTTTTTAGTACATTTCGTGCATTCTCTGAGTGAACAGTTAGCAGCGAAGCATTCACCTTTAAGGCACTTGATCCAAAGTTTGTGTCGTTTTAAATGATTCATACGAGTACGATCTGATGGTGAGAGCCGTAAAAATTAATTGCAAGAAAAAGCTAATGAGCTCCCTTGCATAATGAGCAGCTTGATGTATCTATGTCGATAGAAATTGGAGCTCTCTGTAAGGTTCTCCTCCTCGTATTGTCTTCTACTCTCGTGTTGCTAGAGCACAGAGCTTGTAGTGATTATAATCGAATCTCTAAGGATTTGTAGGAACCTTTCCATTGATTGTAGTTCCCTTAGTTTGGATAACAATTGCTCATATAATGTATGGGTAATTTTATCGAGTTTTTTCAGAATAATGTGGAGTAGCAATGGATCCCCAGTTGTCGATTACAATTCCTAAGCTCTATGTACCATGCAGACACTACTGAAGAGCCACGTAAAGACTTGATTATAGCAGCAGAGATCGCTTCTGATGTATGAGATGATTGAGAAAGCAGTCGACCATCAGAGACTTATGTTGTTTCAGTAATTTATGGTCAAGCCTAGTTGTCGTCTGACAGAGCCACATGTCTAATGAGCCATTAGCTAATGTTTCTGCAAAACCAAAAAGTGATTGGTGCGCCTCATCCAGTTGAATGTATCATATTGACCGATACCATATCCGATTACCTGGATGTCGCCTGTAGATTCCCAAATTGAATTGTGGATGCCTTCAATTTGGGCCAAATATCTATTGGGTCTATAACTTAATTCGAGCAGTTTGCAAAGAGATGGCATCACTTGTATTATTCCATTGGAACATGCATTGGAAAGCTACTGTCATTGTACGTCATTTCAGTATATGTCATTCATTTGAAGCGTAAACAACAATAATTTTTTTTCACTCAAATATGTCGAACTTTGTGCCTGAAAAAGTGTTTTTGCGGGGAGTTCTTCTTCATTACTTTAATATGAAGAAAACTGCTGCCGAAAGTCATCGTATTTTGGTGGAAGTTTATGGTGAACATGCGCTAGCTGAGCGAACGTGCCAAAAGTGGTTTGCACGATTTAAAAGTGGTGATGGCGATGAACGTCCTGGGCAGCCAAAAAAGTTTGAAGATGAAGAACTGGAAGCATTACTCTATGAAGATTGTTGCCAAACATAAGAAGAGCTCGCAGAATCTTTGGGTGTCACTCAAGCAGCCATTTCAAAACGTTTAAAAGCAGCTGGATATATTCAAAAGCAATGAAATTGGGTTCCACATGAACTCAAGCCGAGAGACGTCGAAAGGTGGTTTTGCATGTCCGAAATGCTGCTGGAACGCCACAAAAGGAAGTCATTTTTGCATTGGATTATTACTGGAGGTAAAAAATGGATCCATTACGACAACCCCAAGCGCAAAAGATCATATGTGAAACCCGGCCAACCAGCCAAATCAACGGCAAAGCCGAATATCCATGGCGGGAAGGTAATGCTCTGTATTTGCTGGGATCAGATGGGTGTGCTGTATTATGAGCTGCTAAAACCGGGTGAAACCATCAATGGACAACGCTACCGAACACAATTAATCCATTTGAATAGAGCAGTGGCCGAAAAACACCCGGAATATGCGACCAGACACGAGGCAATAATTTTCCATCATGACAACGCTCGGCTCCACGTTGCTATTCCGGTTAAGAACTATTTGGAAAACAGTGGATGGGAAGTCTTACCCCACCCGCCTTATAGCCCAGACCTTGCCCCTTCTGACTATCATTTGTTCCAGTCGATGCAGAACGCCCTCACTGAAATATGGTTCACATCAGAGCAGAATATCAAAAATTGGCTTGATTCATTCTTGGCTGCCATGTTGGCGCAGTTCTTTTGGGATGGGATCCACAAATTGCCAGAAAGCCAGAAAGATGGGAAAAAGTCATAGCTTCAGATGGGCAATACTTTGAATAATACTATTGTACATGTTTTTCTTAAATCAACGTTCAAATTTTGAACAAAAAAAACCGTTATATACTTAATACATACGGTTTGTTCTAGAAGATTGTAAAACTGCTTCAACTGTCCACCTTATCATGCATTTTGTAAAATTCTTCGTAGCTATGATACGAGTATTATTGATTATTCTCTTCTCATTTATCTCAAATAGTCGTTAGCTTGATCTAAGTGTGTAACTGGCGGCTATTGCTGTCGTTCTACCTCAGCTACCTCTTCGATTTGAATCTTTGTTGGTCTTCATTCTTACCCCTGGCAGCCCTTTCTTTTGGTTGCTTGAGTCTCTCTGTGGTTGGAGAACTCTTCGCTGTCCTGTACGTACACCTGCTTCACCGCGTCGTAGTATTTTTTACATAATATGGGTGCGCAAATTGGTCTGCAAAACTATCCCTGATCTCAGTACCAGTGGACTCGAAATGGTCGAAAAGCTCCTCCAGCTTCAGTGTGAATGCAATGTGCTTGGCTCGGGTTACACTGTGTTTGAAAGAAAAACGTGCTGATAGCTGAAATCGTATTGAGCTAGAGACAAATTAGAGTGTGGCAAACAATTGAGTGTATTATATGGAATACTAGTATACAGTATGACAAGCAAAAGAAAAATGATTCATGTCTATTTAGTAACAATGGTTTCTTAACCCTTATCCTGTACTGTAAAAAAAAACTCACATGGTATTTGTGGGTCAAATTTGCCCAATGTACTTTTCATTTAGTAATCACGATTTTTGCATGTAATTTTTTGTTCAGAATGATTTTTACAAATAAATTTTGAACGTTTTAAGCATTTTGTTGAATATTTCGTGCTGTTGAAGCGACTTGGGCACCAGTAGCAGCGAGATCTCTTTAATATTGACACTGTAGCTTATTCTGGATTTTTTTGTGTTTGGGCAATTTTGACCATGTGTACAGGATAAGGGTTAAAACTAAACATATATGCCAAAAATGCACTCCAGCGTCTATACCTGATGCGATTTTATGTGATGAACAAAAAACTGAGTGATCTTAAGCTAAAACTGCAGTCGCTGCTCCACTCGAATAAAGAAACTTCGTTACATATGATCCGGAGCCTGAAGATAAGATTATCACAGCATTTCATAAGTTCAGTAGCTCTAGTCTAGGCAGATAAAAACCTGTATCCGACGAGGTGATAAAACATAGGCGTTCTTGGTGGACTCTTTGGAACTGCCATCGAAATTTCTTGCTCTACTCTGGAATCCTGATGTCAGTATCCTACCACTAGAAGCAGCTTTCCACTTTGCTAAGCTCAGTTTTAAGTAGGAATAAAATAATTGAAGCACCCAGTTCCTGTGGAAAAGGACCACGGATATATAGCCTCCTACCAATATAATTGGAGCGTTGTTACCCACATCGATCAATAATTCAACGAATTTTAACAAATATTTCAAAAAGGAAAAATTCATTTACCTTCTCGTCCTGGCACTGATGTAATTTTAAAACTGAACCGAATACAAGATCCACAGTAGTGCTGTCCTGATTAAAATAAAATTTTAACGTAATCGCATTTTAAACTGCTTGACTTTGTCCACACTACCACAGGGCATGGTGGTTACTCGTGGATATACATACATACATACACTTGCTGAGCAAATGCTACGCTGTGTTGTTAATTCGCTTGCAACGATGTTTAAAAACCCATTACACCAATTTATTGCCACTACAAGTGTAGTTCTACTGTCAGTTTTCGTTTTCATATCCCCGTAAATTTATTTACTTTTTTTTATTTTTTTTTTTTTTCTAGCCAATTCACACACTATGACCAGCATGTTGCAGCCTCCATCGTCCTCCTGCTCGATCCACTGTACATGGACATTCTGCTCACTTCGTAAACTTTCAAGGAAATTTCCATAAACCCATATACCAACACCAAGACCAACACCGGCATCGGAACCAGTTCCAGCACCAGAAGCATTCGGGGTAATTAAAAGGCAATAAAATATTAAACTGGCATTCAATTTGTCGCTATCAATATTCATACGCACTTTGACGATGCGTATTCTGAACGAATATGTATATTTGGGTCCATATATCCATACCGACTACCGCCTTCCAATCCATAACTCCTCATTCAGCCAATTTTATTTGTGTGCATTACTTTTACTGCCAATCATTGCCAGCTTCACTGGTTTCCTTTTTTCGCACCAGTTTTCATGTAGCAAACGGGCGTCCGCAGGACTTCGAAATCGAATCGAATTGGAGAAGCAGAACGATTGTCCCATCATATCATTGATAGGGGTTACTCGAAGTGACAGAAGCGAAGAAGTGACGCTTTAAGGGTGCCACAAAATGCCGATGACATTTTGTCAAATGGGATTAATAACGGCAACAACGTAAAAACGTAAAATCTCACATAAAATCGGGATATTTCTCGGGATTTTTGTTTTTTTATTAACCATTGCAATGTACATATATATAATATGTATGCACTTATGTAGGTGTATCCGTATTTGGATCCCGTCCAGATGATACTCGAGTCAGTCTCCGTGGAAAAGTCATCGTTGCATCGTAACATCAAAATCCCACATGTGTCATCTCGATGACGAGTTTTATTTATCCGCTGAAACAAGCACATCCAATCAACAACCAAACTAATGCTCCAAGCCAATATAAACAAGTAGACACCAAAGTACTCACACTCGCACAGGATGAGCGAAAAAGCATCCTTGATAGCGGAAGTGCTCTGGAGATATCTGTCAGAGGGGTTGCAGTCAAATGGCAATCCCTCCCAGCTGCAACCTCTCTGATACACGTATTTGTAAGTGGGTCAATGCATAAGAGTCCATTTGTGACGGGATACGAAAAGGTATAACGGTATTAAGGACTACAAAATAAAACGAAAAAAAAAAAAGAAAGGATAACACGATGACGGTGTTGTAACCCGGTTCCATTGCAAGTTAATAGTTTTATTAAATTGTTTCATTTTGACTTTGGATGGATACGAGTATGAGCTCAGCAGAACCATCTCGATAATGAATGATGAACAATGGATGACGTTTAACGAGAATTGACAGTTTGTTACTTTTAATTCGTTTAACGGAAATATACTATATGTACGTACGTATGTAGAATATGTGGGGTGGGGTATAAACGGCCTTAAATCGTTAATGGACTTTGCAATGTTTTGTGATGCATTCAAAGGCACATATAAAGTGTTGTGTTAAAACAGCTTTAAGCATTTGGCCTTGATATATTTTACAGTAAAGCGTTTGCTATTTCCTTTTTACTTCCGATAGCGGTATATCAGTAAATAGACGGCGCGCCGCCACAATATCAAGCAGACGTTGATCGAAATTGATGCAGAGACAGACCTCGCCAATTAGTTTACCCTGCAAGGTGGCTTCATGCCTTCAAGATAAAGCAGTGTTTGGTATAAAGTTCGTCACATCCAGATTCTCATGGCCAGAATTGGGGGGTCTCCATCCCTGGAGATCAGCTAGGGAATATTTATTAAAATTTTCAGTCTGCTGCCATTCAGTGGAGGGTAGCCAAATATTTTTAGAGCTTCCTGTCCTTCTCTTTTGGTGGCGACAATGTGCTCAATTCAATATGAGTTTATTAGCTAACTTCTTAAAAGTAAAGTACAGTGAGCAGGTAGGTAGGTAAAAGTAGCTGTTGGAAAGACCAACCCACTTAGGCCCATTGGCACTAAGATGTGTCCTATTTAGAAGGATCAAACTCTTAGAGCTCTGGCCAGATTTGTTCTTTTATTAGCGTCCAGCTTTAATATTGACTTACACGTAGCGATAGGTATGCCTATTCTACACTTTTCCTGTAGAATAGGTAGAGTGGTTCTAATTTTGGCGAATTCGTCAGTCCTACAATTTCCTGGAATGTCTCTGTGGCCCGGCACCCAGCAAAGGTAAAGAGGTTGAACTGCTCTTCCATCTCCGTAAGAGATGATAGGCATTCAAGGGCGGTTTTAGAATTTAATGAGACTGAGTCCAGGGACTTGATAGCGGTCTGACTATCCGAAAATATGCGGATATCTTTTGCAGATATTACGTTTTTCTTTAGCCAGAACATAGCTCCTTTAATCGCCAAATTTCCGCCTGGAACACGCTACGATGATTTAGAAGACGGAAGGAGAGGTTTAGATTTAGCTTATCTGAGAAAACACCGCCACAAACCCCGCTATCGGTTTTAGATCTATCCGTGTAAAACTAGATTGACTTGTCCTAAATGAAAGCATCTTCCTTCCAGAAGGGTCTAGAGGGGAAGCTTACATGGAAGTCTTTGTCAAACCAAAGTTTAGGTATGGTGTGATCGATGTTGTCTGTGCGGATACCGAATATATTAAGAATATTAGCGTGGCCAAATTAATTATACATATGTGTAGTCGCTATAATGCGAATAGCTGCAGTCACAGCTACTTGCCTGCTGACAGTATCGACGGGAGACAAGTGAAGCAGAATATCTAATGCCGAGTTGTATAGCCAGTGCGTTATGCGAAGTTGCGGGCCCATTTCCTCCCAATGGCTTTTTTGCAAGAGAATAAAGCTTGTAGCTTCCTTGACTCTTCCTTGAATGTAAGGTTTCCAGTTTAGTTTCCTGTCAAAAATGAGACCGAGATATCTTGCTGTATAGGAGAAGACTACACTGGTACCGTTTATTGAGGGAGGGGCTATGATTGGAATTTTATATTTCCTGGAAAAGAGGATAAGATCAGTTTAATGGCGGTTCAATGCGAACCTACAGCGATCCGCCCAACAGGTTAATCTGTTAATATTTAGCTGAAGTAGTTGTTAAATACTACAGGGTGACTTTCTCGAACTATAACTTTTTAAAATGCTATAATTTTTTTATTTCTTGATAAATTGTATTGTGCCAAAGCAAAAAATGCTGGAAAATATATCAATTTTCAAATTGTATCAGTAGTTTTCAATATGTCCACCTTTTTCGAGAATAATGGCCTTGAGACGGCCAAGGAAAGCATCGCACGCTACACGCAAGTGGCTCTGTGGTATTTTGGCCCATTCCCGGCGAAGTGCTTGTTTGGGGTGGTCCAAACTCCTTCCCAGACAGAGAAATCCAACGGATTTGCATCCGAAGAGTTTGCAAACCATTATGTCGAAGAAATGAAGTGTGGAACATTGCTTTTTAACCAATCTTGGTTGACGCGCGCTTTGTGAGACGGTGCCGAGTCTTGTTGAAATGTCCACGGTCTCCGACCGAAAGGCTACAATACTGCCTTTAAGACAGTTTCACAGTATACAATCGCATTAATTTTAACGCCACGGTCCAAAAATATGAGCCGAGAGCGACCATCGGCGGTTCTGGCGGCCCAAACTACCACCATCGGTGCTGCCTGCTTTCTGGTGGCCTGGCCGTCCGAAGGTGTAAATTTTCGAAGGACCTCTCTGGCAAGTAAACTCGGTCATTTTGTTTGTTGACATATTGCTCGATAACAAATGGCGACTCATCGGAAAAAACCAAATTCGGCAACTCACCACTTACGTGCAAGCGTAGCAACTCCTTCGCTCTTTCGACTCTAACTTTTTTCTTTTGCTGTGTAAGATCGTGTGCTTTTCGGAACTTCAATGGCTTGAGACTAAGCTCATTTTTCGGTATATGTTGCATTCGTTCCAACGATATGTTGAGCTCACGAGCAATTTTTCTTCCCCTTCGACGCGGATTTCGCTCAATTCGCGCCTTCACTTTCCGAATCATTTCTGCCGATGTTGCTGTTTTTTTATGACCACCTCCATGGCGTTTTGTAACGCTGCCAGTATCACGGTAACGAGCTATAGTTCGAGACACAAATGATTTATTCACGTTGAGGTGCTGGAGAGCTCTAACGATAGCTATTTGTGGTTTTCCAGCCAAATATAAAGCAACCACACTATCAAGTTTGAATTCCATCGCGGATAAAAATTTTTCAACACAACTGATACGCAAATCGTTCAAAAAGGCTTGTAAATAATAAAATTATCTATCATGTGTCAAAATTTGAGCTCACTGTCATGAACAGTTGGGAAGTTATAGCAGTCTGAAATTGATTGCAGTTCGAGTCATCCAGGGTGTATATCAGCAGTTCATTAACCACTGAGTTCCAGAGAAGGGGAGAACTGACACCGCCTTGCGGAGTACCTATGCTGATTATCCTGCTATTTACTGGGTGTATATCTTAATTCGTGCGGTTTTTTTTTCAAAATTTGAACGTTTATTTAAGAAAAACTTGTACAATAGTATTATTCAAAGTATTGCCCATCTGAAGCTATGACTTTTTCCCATCTTTCTGGCAATTTGTGGATCCCATCCCAAAAGAACTGCGCCGA
Source organism: Volucella zonaria (assembly GCA_963966105.1). Taxonomy (NCBI): domain Eukaryota; kingdom Metazoa; phylum Arthropoda; class Insecta; order Diptera; family Syrphidae; genus Volucella; species Volucella zonaria. The sequence goes on from OZ014530.1 coordinate 50,701,708, forward strand.
CATGGCAGCCAAGAATGAATCAAGCCAAGTTTTGATATTCTGCTCTGATGTGAACCGTATTTCAGTGAGGACGTTCTGCATCGACCGGAATAAATGGTAGTCAGAAGGGGCAAGGTCTGGGCTATAAGGCGGGTGGGGTAAGACTTCCCATCCACTGTTTTCCAAATAGTTCTTAACCGGAATAGCAACGTGGGGCGAGCGTTGTCATGATGAAAATTATTGCCTCGTGTCTGGTCGCATATTCCGGGCGTTTTTCGGCCACTGCTCTCTTCAAACGGATTAATTGTGTTCGGTAGCGTTGTCCATTGATGGTCTCACCCGGTTTTAGCAGCTCATAATACAGCACACCCATCTGATCCCACCAAATACAGAGCATTACCTTCGCGCCATGGATATTCGGCTTTGCCGTTGATTTGGCTGGTTGGCCGGGTTTCACATATGATTTTTTGCGCTTGGGGTTATCGTAATGGATCCATTTTTTATCACCAGTAATAATCCAATGCAAAAATGAGTTCCTTTTGTGGCGTTCCAGCAGCATTTCGGACATGCAAAACCGCCTTTCGACGTCTCTCGGCTTGAGTTCATGTGGAACCCAATTTCATTGCTTTTGAATATATCCAGCTGCTTTTAAACGATCTGAAATGGCTGCTTAAGTTACACCCAAAGATTCTGCGAGCTCTTCTTGTGCTTGGCAACAATCTTCATAGAGTAATGCTTCCAGTTCTTCATCTTCAAACTTTTTTGGCTGCCCAGGACGTTCATCGTCTTCCAAGCCAAAATCACCACTTTTAAATCGTGCAAACCACTTTTGGCACGTTCGCTCAGCTAGCGCATGTTCACCATAAACTTCCACCAAAATACGATGACTTTCGGCAGCAGTTTTTATTAAAGTAATGAAGAAGAACTCCTCGCAAAAACACTTTTTCAGGCACAAAGTTCGACATATTTGAGTGAAAAAAAATTATTGTTGTTTATGCTTCAAATGAATGACATATACTGAAATGACGTACAATGACAGTAGCTTTCCAACGCATGTTCCAATGGAATAATACAAGTCGCGCCATCTCTTAGCAAACCGCACGAATTAAGTTATAGACCCTGCAGAATTGACAGCGCGATCATGATTGAGGATATACATATTGACATTATTAAGGGCACCCTCTATGTCCAGGAAAGCGACCATTGTTTACTCTCTATGTATGTTGTAGGGATCATTCGCTGTGGCTAGTCATTGAATACAGAGCCATTTCCACCGTTTATCCTTTACAGTAGGATGTTAAGCCGTTGACAAAAGTCCTGGATAAATTTTAGCTATTATATGGATACTCGTATCAATCAGTTGTTCTAGAGTTTTTAGAAGGAAAGATGATAGAGTTATGGGTCTGAGGTCCTTTGGGACAACATGAGATTATTTTCCGGCTTTTGGAATGAAAACTACTCGTTCATTGAGTTCTCTCCATTACATTGGATGTGAATCAGTTTTACACAGTTCCTTCTGAGTAAGGGAGTGTAGTAAGTAAGATCCTGCAGAACTTCATTAAGCTATACCGGTTTTCCCAAGTACTTATCATAAAATGTATGGGTTTTTCTCCAAACTTGTTGATGATTTTTTTTTTCTTGTTATTGTTACGTTCATAAGAAAAAAAATAGAAAAAACGTTACGTTTATTACACATTTTCTGGAGAAAAGTGAACTCAAAGTTAAAAATTAGCATGGGCAAGAAAAATGGAACAGGCTTAGAAATTAGAGAAATTATATATCTGAAGACTCAAACAAGGTATCAACTCCATTTAAAAGCAGTTGCAAATACTAGTATTAGTTCTAAAAACAAGGTCCTAAACAAAGTTTCTACCATTAGTAGTAACAAAACAATTTCCGTTAGCATGGGTCAGGGTCAACATTGAAGATAGACCCTTAATGTGTAATGATTTTTTTCTTAGAATATACCCAAAAATGTAGCGGTGTGTACATAATCTACAACATGTCCTTTCACAAAATGTTGATGTCTGATCGCTCGTCAGCGTCTTTTCGACCGTGTTTTCTGGGCTGATTACGCTGATGCTGCTCTCCAGCTCCCGTTGTTGAGCTGCAAACGATAAAATTGTGGTTTGCATCGTTTACTGTAGGCCCCCGTACTGGCAGGCTGTTTGCTTTACCAATCTTGTGAAGAAATGCGATAAAATATCCGTGCCCGTGACGTTGTAGTCTACTTCGCCGTGTTTCTTTCCATTCTAATTAGACACGGCCTGGATCAGCCTCGGCCTCGGTTATTTATGTAGCTAGGCTAAATTCGTATTCATGACGCATTCTCCGCGTCTTTTGCCGTAATCACAGCGGCGATATCATCTACGTACCCTACAAGAAAGGCATCTTCAGGCATCACCGTGCGAAGTATGTATGCCATCGTATTGGATATTATAGAGGTCAGGTCCCAAGATCGACCTCTGTGCTGCTCCAGAGGTGATTGCCTTCTTCGAGGGCCTTCCGTGATATCATAAATCAGCTCCCTGTCTTTGAGGTAGTTTTTCAGCATCCGCAAAACGTAAACTGGAATGTTAAAAGTATGTTCAAGCGCATTCAGTATATCCCTCCACCTGGTTGAATTGAAGGCATTTCGCACATCCAGAAATGCCAACAGTATGACCTTATTTGAATAGTGGTTGCCGTGGTGGGCAACCTTTAAATCCTCTCCGATATCTCGGATCGTAGAATGGCGCTTTCTGAAGCCATACTTTCTCGTGGACAGGTCACCTGATTTTTGTACTGCATCTGTGAACCGTGGTTTCAGCATCTTTTCTACGAGTTTTCTTGCAGTGGTCAGCATGCAAAATGGTTCGTATGCAGATGGTCCGTGGGCTTTTCGGTTTTGTATGGTTCTCACCGCTGGACTCAACTCTTCTTTGCTGAAAGCTGAAATTTCCTGTCGTTGGGCCAGAGTCGTCTACTATGCTCTCCATCTTTTCTTCACTTAGGTCAGAGGTGGTCGCCCGAGCTAGTAGTTTTTGCATAACGACCTTATAGCCTAGTTCCCAGAGGTCACTATTGACATCTCGACAAAGATCCAGCCACTTGTGTTTTTTGTTCGCATTAACGGGCTTCTTGAGCTCGGATCTTTTGATTCTGAATTCCAACAAAATGTCTTCCATAGGCTCAGCGTGTCTTTTCCTTGCCCGGGTGAATGTGCGTCTCAGCTGCACGCACATTCTCATAATTCTGTTGGAGCTACTTACTCAGGCCATTGAAACATCACATGCAAGCTGTTTGAGTTGCATCATGGCTTAAGCTTTTTTACAGACTTATAAGTGACATCTAAGTCAGATGCATGAAGAGGATTCATCCTTGCAACCGTGTAAGGACTTGGGCTAATGCTTTTTTGAACATTGGAATTAGCGGCCTGTGGTCCCTTTAAGCCCCTGTTTTCTGACCATAAATGAACTGGTGATATTTGTTGGATATAGTTGTTTAGAATTCCTTCTCTAGTTGCCCATAATTTTTTTGACAGCGGGTAAAAGTTTTTGAGACAAAAGCTACAGCAAGCACCCGCCGTAAATTACGACGCATTCGGGGATTTCAATGGGTTTCGACGGATAGAAATAAGCGAAAAAATAAGAGGCTCTGTGAAGAAAGACTTGAGCTGAATAAATAGAGCTTCATTCCATTGGAACATGACATTTGTCTCAACTTATCAGTTTCATTGGATAAAATAGGTATAAATGTACCGAAATAAGAGAACGTTGCTAAACATCTATCAGCATATTTCATAGAACTTGGAGAAGGTATTTGCATTGATGTTCATCCGCTCTACATGACACAGTCATCTCAGTCATTGAATCTTCACTCTTCTGGTTAAGGCAATGGACAGTTCGTCGTTGCACCTACTCCTCCACTCACCGTCTATGCAGAAAGACTAGGCAAAAGCTATTCTTCGTTTGATCTCAGCGCTGGTGATGCTGTCTCAATTGACAGCGGAACCTAGGTAGACAAAGTCCTGAACTACCGCAAAGATATTTCGGTCGTTGGTGACGTTCTGCCCGAGACGTCGGCGTTGGATGTCCTTTTTGGGTGACAGCATATACTTAGTCTTGCCCTCGTCGTTCGTTAAACCCATCTTTGGCGCTTTCGCCTCAATACTCTCGAAATCGCCTCTGACATCACGCTGCATTCTTTCGATTATGTCAATATCATTGGATGGTCTTTTGAAATATTGTGCCTCTTACATTGGCGCGTGAGTTTTGCACTGTTCTTTCAAGAATGGAAATCGCATGACAACGATTTATCTAAAAGTATTGTCTAAACCCTTTTTTGACACCAAAGGTCTCGGTGATCGTCATCCTGCACAAACGGCCGAGTTTGGCAGGGATGCCAAAACTAGACATTACTCTGCATAGCTCGTCTCTATAGAAGCTATCATACGCGGCCTTAAAATCGATGAATAGGTGGTGGGTATCGATTTTGAGCTCATGGTTTTTTTCCAAGATCTCCCGTAATGTGAATATTTGGTCGATGGTGGATTTTCATGGCCTAAAGCCACACTGATATGGATTAACAAAGTCACTGACGAACGGCTTCAGACGTTCACGCAATACGATCTTGTTGGCAATGTTAAGAAGACTGTAGCTGGCGCAGTTCACAGGGCCTCCTAGGGATCGGACAAATACTCCTAAGTTTTCATTCATCGGGCATACTTTTCGACCATATTTTACACATGAGTTATTGTATGCCCCACACCAAGTCATCGCCTGCCGCTTTGAACAGGTCGTCAGTTAGGCCGTCTGCTCCAGCAGCTTTGTTGGACTTAAGTTTAGACATGGCTACTTTTCTTGATCCCAGTCGGGTGGACGGAATTGTTGATATACATCATCCAGGTTGAAAGGTTCATTCTGCCTGACAGCGGTATTTGGTTCGTCATCGCCGATATACAGCCTACAGACATTCTATTTTCAAATCCTCAGTATCGATTCCGATTCTACTCGTCTCTACGGTTCGGGGTTTGTGTCCGTTGTAAATGTTTTTTACCTCTTGGCAAAACTTCCGAATTTCATTCCAGGAGTAGCATCTTTCACTTTTCTCGATAGCGAGCTTCGCACGCTCCTTCTTTTTCCTCCGAAGAAGCCGATGTTCGTCTCACCTCCTCTGTTCGTTGGGCTCGTGAGCAGTTCTAGTCCTTCTATACAGCGCCGCTTTGTATGCATCTTGCTTAGCTACATGTGCTTGCTGGCACTCTTCGTCAAACCAGTGGGGTCATTGTGGTGGCCGAGTGAAACCCAGCACTCTGACGGCTTTTGTTCAGTGTTGATACTGGTCTTCAATTCTTGGTGCTGGCGACATGGAACTTCTTAGGAGATTAAGGGAGATCGATCAGAAAAGGTTTTTGCGATCTCTTGCGATTGTATCTGTCCGACGTCGAACTTCCTCACAGTATTAGCTTGCGTTTGCGATGTTCGGGATATCCTTAACCATACCTTGGCTACAACAAAGTAATGGTCCGAATCGATGTTGGCCGCTCGGAACGTCCGGATATCCATAATACTGGAGGAATGCCTTGTGTCGATCGCAATATGGTCAATCTGGTTGACGATTGATTGAGCAGAAGTTCTCCAAGTCACTTTGTGAATAACGAGATGTGGGAACCGCGTGCTTGCTACGATAATGTTTAACCCGCGTCGAAATCGATTAGCCTGAATTCGTTATCAGAGGTGGTGTCGTGCAGGCTATACCTTCCATCAGTACTACCAAAGATGCATCTCTTCCTAGCTTTGCATTAAAATCACCGAAGACAATTTTAATGTCATAGCTCTTAGGTGATTTGCTCTTAGGTCTTAGAAACCATCTTTGGTATCGTCGTCTTTCTCCTCTGCGGGGGTGCGCGTGCATATGAAGCTAATATCTGCAAATTTAGCCTTAATACGGATTGTTACGAGGCGCTTGTTGACATGCCGGAAATTCAAGTCTGCCCCTAACAATGTATCCGCGTCGAAAAAAGCGCTAGTTTGCCATCGATAAGAGCCGCCGCAGTAGATGCAGCAGTTCTTCATCCTCTTTTTGTCTGGACCATTCCAATGCATTTCTTGTATGGCGGTAATATCTGTTTTGCAGCAGTTCAAGGCCGTCGCTGGTTATTCGACTACACGTGGCCTATTAAGGGACCTAACAATCCCCATGCAGATCCGAAGTACGTTGTCCTTATTGCGTTTGCAGGGTTTGTCAACAGTAGATCAGTCCGTATCCGGGGTTTGTTGTTGCTTCGTAACTGTGAATTTTTTTCCATGTCCGGCAGTTACCGCGGTGGCACAACCCTCAACCTGGAGCGTCAGTTCCATCATAATACCCCTAGTATGAGGGATCGGTTAGACCGAAGCCAGTAACCCTAACCCAATAAAGGCTCTTCCGCCACCATCTCTTTTTCCAAGCTCCAAATATGTCGGAGTAGCCCGGATAAAGATTCATTTCTTTTGTTCCGTGATTTTATTGCACCTTTGATTCCAACTGGGCTATTCATCCACTGTCCAGTTTATAGTACTGGTATTTTTATCTGTTGGTCAGCACTCGCGCTTATAAGTTTGGCAATTCGAGTCGGGATGGACATCGACCAGTACCCAATAGTTACTACTTAGAGGTTGAAACACTGGGTATCGCCTGGCTGACACCTCTCAGTGCCTACCCTATTTCCACAACACTCAACACCACCCTAACTGGAGCAGTATATTGCATGAGTCACAGGTTCATTTCGTAGAGTAAAGCCATATTAGTAACTAAGTAATTATTCTACTAACGATTGTCCTGCCATATATCTCCATATGACATACTTCGAAATTTTTTAACAAATCAATTAATTACAGTCAACCATGCCCATGGGATAGATTAACTGCTCACTCATTGTCCCACATAGATACAAAATCAACACAAAACCTCAACCACGTTGACTACAATTATGAACTCGGACACCAAAATAGCTGTTTACACGAAAAGATGAATGCACAAACCTCAATTTGGCTGTCTAATTATGATTGATTACATTCATGAGCATTTGTTTATGATACAGGAAATGCCCTCCACAAACTTTCAAGGACAAATCGCAGTTCCACTATCCAACCAGAACAATCAGTGTTAGTCGCTGCTCCTATTAAAAGGCTGACATTGTAAACATTTAACAATCTCAATTCACACATACATGCTCCGATGGCTATACCGCGAGACCACATTGATCATTTAATTAGACCGCATTTTCATTCCATGTCTGCGATTTGATGGACATTTTTAATGTCCATCTCTGGACAGGACATGAAAGATGACCACATAGACAGGTAAACGCAAAGCCAAGACCAAAAGAAGTCTCAAATTAATGTACAAATAGCTGGTGACCACAATCTGAAGATATGTACGAGAACCACAATAAATTGTATTCTGACATAAAAATCATCCACCTCCACGGATAACACTGGGTGTATCTGTGGTGCTGCATTCCTCGGGTCCATGTCCGCCACAGAAGGGGTATTTTGTGGCCATCGGTAGACAGAATTGTGTAATGGTGGTCTCCTGCAGATGATCCTTATGTGAAATGGTTATTATTATCCTGAGGGGGATAAGCACTCACATGAAAGATATCTTTCGCTTAATCCCAACCCCCTTCAAAAAAAAAAAATATAAAAAATCCATCCGTACTCTGTATGCAAGGTTCTGCACGAATGGCTGCGGATAAATATTATCGTCACCGCTTCAATCACGAACATGACATTTTGTTGTTAAGCACACTTCACGGGCTTTTGACACAATTGCACTAGACTATGCACAGCCAGATGACAAATGTCCTTTTACGAATGCAAACAGAAAATCAAAACGACTGAACGAGGATAATTGTGCTAAAAAGTATTTGCAAATGGCACGCGATCCTTGCATTAATTTGTAGATATGTGAGCGCGACTAAGCCGTTGAGGGAGTTCCACTCGTACTTTGTGGGTTAAGGGTGCAAAAGCCATGACTATGCTGCCACTGGAACTGTAACTGCAATTGCAGTCACTTGGGACGGATTTAAATTGAGCGTACCTTTTTAACAAGACTCATGCGGCAGTCATTTGGCGGCGAGTTTAATTTCTACCTCAAAGGTGTGCTCTTTATTAAATTGGAGTTCATTGAGACTGAACAGAAAACGTTTTTGGACAAGCGAATGGAGGGAGAACTTACCTGTTCCTTTGTATTGTACATAATATGGGGACAATGCTATTTCAGATGCATCCGATACTTGGTCGGATAGAGGAATTGTTCATTCCATTTGATTCTAATGCATTCAATCACCGTAGGTTGAAGGATAATCAACTCGCAAAAAAGCAGTCGGTTAGATACAAATACAATGTTCTTAAATAGCTCAGTTAGATTTTCGTCATCTGAGCATAAAAATGTAAAAAATTAGCTTCTTTAACTCATCAGTCCGAAATAAATGAAAATGTTGTTATTTTGGAACTTGTAACTCTTTTCGAGATTTAGTTGAGCACTTCTGCATCGAAGTTTTTGTGGTATTTTCCAGAGATTTGGAGAGTTTGGTATTTGGTTCATAGGTACCTGGTTCATAGATTAAAAGCCTTCATTCGGTTTTGACTTGAACGTTATACTAAATTTAGATGCCACTGACCGGCATCAACTAGCACAACAGCACTGCTCATACCCACGAATGTTGAGCAAAAAAATATAGCAATACTACTCCCTGTCTGTAGTAGTGATTGAGTCCCAAAAGGTGGACGTACGGCTCATGAATCGCGCGATTGAATCAAAAGTGGTATCGATAGACAGCTCTGTTACTCAGATGCCCCTGAGCCCAAACAAACAGTAATTGTCCAGAGCAATTCTACATTTAATTTCCGCGCTGATGTCCTTGCTGCTTGTAACTGGGTAGACAAGGTAGAAGAAACTTTTGACTACTTTGAAAATATATTGGCAGTTACAATGGAAACGTTCTGGCCAAACTGTTCAATGATGTACGCCCTTTTCTCTTGACAGCTTGTACTCTGTTTTGTCCTCGTTTACCATCAGACCCATTTTGGCTGCTTTCGCTTCTTCAATGCTCATAAAAGTTTCATCGACGATTCGCCGTGTTCCTCCAATCACATCAATGTGTGGACTTCAAAAAGTCGTGCCTCTTTTGTTGGAGCAGTGCCTTTTGCATGATTCTTTCTAGAATGATGTTAAAAAAGTCGCATAACAGCGCGGCGGCTTATCTAAAACCTTTACTGACATGTAGGGTTTCGGTTAATTTATTTCCGATCTCGATGGAGCAGGGAGAACTCTCCATAGATATCCTGCTTAACCTGTCATATGCGTCTTTGAAGTCGATAAGAGGTAGTGAGCGTCGATTTGAAATCTCCAAGGAGCTGCCCTAATGTGAACATTCAATCGATAGTTGACTTTCCTGGCCTGCAACCGCTGTGTTTTGGATCAAACCCGTTGTTCATGAATGCTTTTAAATGCTCATATATGCGTCAGGCCTTATTCCTCTATAGTGGGCGCACTCAAAAGGGTATTTTTATTGTGGATCGGATATACGATGTTGAGGCTCTATGCTTCGGATATGCTTTCATTTCATAACTTACAGCATACCTTCCGCTGACCATATCTTACAGATGAGCTGGTACATATTCCCATGCAGGTCACTTCCAGATGGTTTAAAAGGCTTAGTAAGCAATCCGTCTTGGCCAGCAGCTTTATTAGATTTTTGATTCGATATTGCTATCTCAGCTTCGTCTAGAATGGAGGGAATTTTCTGTCGTCTTCGTTTGGGGTGACTGTCTGCAGAAGTACTCTTTCAATATTCTCAGTACCGTGCTTTTCCTTTTTTTTCCAAAAACCATGTGCTCGTCACTTCTATCCTGCTCATACCGCTCAGGAGCATCTCTCGTCCTTCAAGCATACGCTCCTGGTTTGGCTGCATGTAGCTTCCCACTTTCGTCGAGAAATCAGATGTCTTTTGGTGGCGCTTTGAAACCAATCAGGGCAGAAGCACATTCACTGAGGGCTCGTTGAAAACATTCCCATTGGTATTCTATAGTGTGTATCTGAGGGCTAGAATTTTGAGAAAGCTTGACGGAAACGCATCAGCTAAGATTCCAGTGGTTTCTTGTGATTGCTATCTTTCGACGATGAATTTTAGTGGTCTTGCTTATGCGGATATCATACCGCATTCGTGCTTTGGTGAAACAAGGTAATAATCTGACGACGTTGGCTTCTCGAAAGCATGAAGAGTGTCTGGCATTGATCGCGGTACGATCAATCTGGTTCATAGTTGATTGACCAAGAGATAGCTAGGCCCCTTCATGGATGTTGAAATGTGGGAACATCATGCCGGTTACTAAAATGTCACGACCGGACGTTACAAATTCAATGAACCATGCTTATTATGTATAGCGTATTTCCTGATGAGAGATTCAAAGAAGGCTTGCTTTCCCATGAACTATTTCATCGTATTTGGAGCTAAGATCAATAAAAAGTTTCCGGACTTTGGACAAGGCCTATCTGCTTGCTGCGCGCTTTGTGGCTATCACAACGCTCCCAGATTGTGCTTTGTTTCGGCCTACACTTGAGCGCGTCGAATCTTCAATGAAACAAATCCACTTTCGCACTCGTGTAGTAGCAAGAGTTCTTAAAGATCTTAACATTCATAAACTCGCAGATCCAGATGGTACGAGTATAACTTCCCTCCTTCTAAAGAGGTGTTCTTCCTTGCTGGCAAAACCACTGCGTACGCTTTTTCATCAATCCTACTCTTCAGGACTCTTTCCGAGAAAACACCATTAATCCAGCCCATCCCTAAAAAAGGCGAATCTTCCTCTCTCTCCTCCTACAGACACATTGCACTTGCGTCCCTTCTTTCCAAGGACATGGAAACGCTGATAAACCGTCAGCTCATGAAATATCTCGAAAAACGAGAACTTCTTAATGACCAGCAATATGGTTTTCATAGCAACAGGTCCACTGGTGATTTGATGGCATGTCTCACTGAAAAGTGGAACGAAAGCATACATCAATCTGGCGAAAATGCGTGCTCTTGGGATCGATGACTCTCTTCTTCAATGGATTAGAAATTACCTTTCGGAACGTTCAATTCAAGTTGTCTTGGACGGTTTCAAGTCTGATATTCACAAAATAAAAGCTGGTGTGCTACAGGGATCCGTTTTGTCTCCGACACTCCATTCAATTTTTATTAATGATTTCTTGTCTCCTTCTTCTATTATTATTATTAGCCCGGGTCTACCCCGGACAACTTTTTTTAGCTTATTAACAAGCAAAAACTTAAACCTAGACTTAAAACTAACAAAGATATTCTTAACCTAATATGGGGCGAGGAGAAATGGTGGACGAGGTAGATGTTAAGGGAGTGGCATATTGAGCAGTGCTTTTTTCATTTCGTGTTTGCTGCTATTTATGTCAAAGACTTCGGCGTAGTTGTTCGTTATACGCAACATTCTAGATATTGGTTCAAAGTGACCGTAGTTGGTACGGTGAGTTCGGATCAGGAAGAGTGGGACAGATCTTAGATTACGGGGATTGGGAGTGAATGCAATATTTTGCGTTATTCTCGAGCACTCGATGTTTCCAGTCAGTAACTGGTGGATAAAAAGTACATCAGCGACTTTACGACGTTTTTTCAGGGTATGCATGCTAATTAGTTTTAGCCTATTTTCATAGGGGGGTAATCCATGTGGATCGGTCCAGGGCAGACCACGAAGTGCGAAACGGATAGACCTGCGTTGGACTGCTTCTATTCTTTGAATGTGGGTTAGTTTATAGGGTTACCAAACTTGGCTGCAATATTCGAGAAGAGGCCTTACAAAAGTAATGTACAGGGGCTTTGTAACGTAAGGGTTGGAAAATTCTTTTGACCAGCGTTTGATAAAACCAAGTGCAGAGTTAGCTTTATTTATAATGCTGCCAATATGTGAGTCGAAATTCAACTCTCTGTCACAAATAGGAAGGAATAGGCTCATCGCAGATGAAGTAGTTTCTTGGAGGGGAAAGTAGACGTTTGCGGGTATAGGTTATCGCTATATACCGAAAACTTATTTAAGTCAGGTATTGCAGGCAGTGGGAGTCAGAAGGCAATGAAATGACTTTGGAAATTCTCATTTCATCAGCGAAAATAGAAAGATTCCAATTCGTTAAAATGAGATTTATGTCGTTAATCGTTAGGATAAAGATGATTGATCCAAGGTGACTACCCTGAGGGACACCAGATGTTGCTTTAATGGGGTCGGATATTGAAGATCTAAAGATGACCCTGTATTCTCGGTCTTCTAAATAGGATTTGGTCCATGCCACAAAATGAGGGGAAAAGCCAAGTTTTTTTAGTTTAAAAATGATAAGTTGGTGAGAAATTTGATCGAATGCCTTGCTAAAATCAGTGGAAATTGAATTGACTTCATCACCGTCTTCTAAAGCATGAAGCGTCCTAGAGACGAACTCTGTTAGGTTAGTGGTCGTTGATTTACCTTCCATGAAACCGCGCTGATTTGTACAGATAGTTGGCCTACAGTACGGAAGCAGTTGTTGATAGACTATGCTTTCAAAAAGTTTGGGTATGCAAGAGAGTTTTGCTATGGGCCTATAATTATCGACTTCGGCCTTACTTCCTTTTTTATGAATAGGGATGATGTAAGATTCCTTCCATAGGAAAGGGAAAGTACCTGTTGAGACAGACAAGTTAAATAGGGCAGCAAGGGGAGGACCGAGATGGTTAATACACTCTTTTATTACAACAGCCGGAAGGCCATCAGGGCCGGACGAAAAATCATCTTTAAGTTTGGTAATGTTATCAGACACCAAAGATGTTGTTATATTTAGCGAAACGGATGATGTCTCAGGATAGTTTCTCATATAGCTAAAGTAACTAGGATCGGGTTCAGCTGTTTTCTTAGAAAAGGATTTATTAAAATGACAGGCAAAGAAATTTGCAATGGTTTTCGGGTCGGCAGAAGATTCACTGAGAAATTTGAGAGTAGATGGGTAGCCGTCTGACTTTCTTTTGATATTAACAAACTGGTAGAAGCGTTTAGGGTCTGAGACTAAGTTAAATTGCATGCGGTAGAGGTACTCAAGGTAAAGAGACTCACAAAGTTCAGAAAAACGATTATATACCAATCGATAATTACTGTAGTCGGAATCAGATCGAGTCCTTAAGAATTTATGCCACAACTTGTTTCTGTAATTACGGAGAGAGCGCAACTCCTTGTTGTACCAGGGAGGAGCTGACATGCAGTCCTTTCGGAAGGTATATGGAACCGATTGGGCAAAGCAGGAGAAAATTAACGAATAGAACGTTGATAAGGCAAGATCAATATTAGTCGTCTCAGCAATAAAGTCAAAGTTAATGTTGCTGATGAGGTTTTTAAGTTTGTTAAAGTCGGTTCTTCGGAAGTTAAATGAAAATGCATTTTCCGAATTGAATATATAATTGACAAGGGGAGATGAAGGCGGTCTAGGGTAAAAAGAAGATGATCACTCCTATAAACGACACAGTTATCTGAATCGGATGTGAAGACAAGGTCGAGTTGTCTATTCATTGTGTTAGGTATTCCACTAATCTGATATAGACTTGAGTTGGTTAGGCAGTCCACCATCAAAATTTCTATTTGTGCGGACGAATTAAGAGAGACGAAATGAGACGAATCGTCGGAAGACCCCCATTTAAGTTGAGGGTGGTTGAAATCCCCTACTAGAATAATACAGTCTTCAGGTTGTGCATTATCAGTCAAAAAATCCACTGCGTGAACTACAGGTCGATAAGACTCAATTGGTTGGGATGGGTGAATGTAACAACAAAGTACGTAAAGACAGCGTTTGGGGAGCGTAATGTTGACACATACTAACTCAAAGTTGTCAGTATGGGGAATATCAACAAGAGTTGCGTGGAAAAAGTTCCGGATTGCTAGTAAAACACCTCGGCCATAGGGATTATCAGCTCTTTCAAATCCATCTTTTCGAAAAACGTTGAAATTTGGAGGAAACAGCTCAAGGTTATTAATGTCCGGAATTAGATTTGTTTCAGTAAGAGCAATTAGGTCATAGGGTAACTTTTGAGAATTGAGATATACGACGGAGATTTTAGAGCGCAAGCCTCTTACATTTTGGTAGTAAATGGACAGGCATTGTGGACTGGAGGATACAGAATTTAGTTTGCTAGGAACTGTAATAGTTTTTAAAATTTGAACGAGTTCTTTGCAAGTGGGAGAGACGTTTAGAACTGACATGCAAAGACAGCGTGGAAAGATCATTATGAACTTCATCGGAAGAGATGTCGAAACTCTCATGGGAGCGAACGAAAATTTGCATCAATTCAGCTGGCTTAATAGGAAGACCTTCTCGTTGAATCGAAACCATAATGTTGGTTTTGGTTATGCCATCAATGCAAACGGAGTTGGGTTTGTCGTGCAAGTAGGCAAGGTAGAGCCGAACATTTTCATAAATGCGGCGGTCTCTCAAACGAGATACAACGTAACGACTGTCATCATTCATATCACAAAATTTTTTTGTGAGTTTGACAGTTGGTGGAAGGAGTGGGTCAAGGTATTTCGGGCAAGAATCGAGGGCAGGCGAACGAGCGGATGAAGAAGGGACATGTTGTTCAAGCACCCCGGAACTAGAATCTTGACTAGTGAGGGTGGTTGGATCAGGGGGATTGGTAGATGAAGATGAGGAAGGGGTGGTTGGGTTTAGTATATGTGAGCTGATAAAATTAGGATATTTGACTGATGGGGCAACGTTAGTTGGAACTTGGGTAGAAGGCGCAGGAGCGAGGTTAAATGAAACTCTGTTTCGAGGCGGCTTTAAAGATTTGGTGAGGGGAGCGAGAGGATTTGGTGTAGCGACTCTGGTGTTCTTTTTGGTTGTAGCAAAGGGGGGTAGGAGCGAGGTGAATCTTGGAAAGATTTGGGTCTTAAATGACCAGTTTGAGTTGGGATGTTGATGGGATAGGGCAGAAAGGTGGGTGCTATCTTTTCTTTTATTAGCAAACTTATTATATATCATATCCTTCCGTTGGGTGATGACCATCTCTTCCGAGATTGGTATGCTGTCCGAAGATTTGAACATCCAATCGTATTTAGTGGGTATATGTATTTCAAAACACATGCCGTTTTTGCTCTTCACTTTGCCAACTTGTTTACACTTGATGTCTTGTATACCAAATTTCTTCCTAAAAAGGTCTTTGATGCAGGACGGGCTTGCGTGACGTGGGGCACCTTGAAGAAAGAAAGTAGACAGCTCCGGTTTTTTGGTGGCTTCAAGATTCATTTTATTTAATTTTTGAATTTTGTTGGTCCATTCGGGGAGAGTCCAGGATGTCCCAAAAGCCCTAATTATTGGCAATGGTCGAAGTTGCATTTATCGATTTGTTACACGGGCTTACTGCAGATGGAGGTGCATCCGGCTTACTAGAGATGTGCTTTAATTCCTCCAATATCTGCATTGTGGATGCAACTTCCTCACTTAGAAAATTGAGGTCATGTTGAATGGATCCGATGTTTTCGGCTTGTTCAGCATGCTTGAGATGTAGAAGAGTGGATTGGTCAGTCAACGTTGACATAATTTTTCCCAACTGAACTGAAGTTGACTGAATCGCTGGTAACGCGTTTGAGCAGTGAGACTTATCAGAATCTGCTAATTTACTTATCTTAGACTGCAGGGATTGAACAGCTGATTTTGTGGTGGTTATGCTGTTATCGATCGAACAGTGTAGGTTATCATGGCTCTCGGAAATTAGTTTGGTTACATTTTTGCTACTGAATTGAACTTCGCATTTCAACTCTGCAATCGAGTCTGCAAGCCCAATTAGTTGCTGGTTATTACATTTTATAGCCAGCATTATATGTGCCAGGGAGATGGTCCGGCACTCTACACAGAAGAAGCAGAAGATGCGCTTATACTCTTCCAGATGAGTTTTAGCGTTTCTGCTTAAACCAATGCATATGGGATGGAATTTCTTTCTACATATCCCATTGCATGTAATCATTTCCACTGTGTTTGTAGGTACAGCGCAGTCAGCAAATCCACAGGAAGACATGGTTAAATTAGATCAGAGTATTAATTATTTTTATATTTTTATATATATGTATTTTTTTTTTTTTTTTTAAGGCACAAAGTCACTGTATTTTGATGACACTGGGAATTTATGGTGTAAGCGATTGGGAAGAATGGGGTCACACACGAAAAAAAACCAAAAAAAAAAGGAAAAAGGTCAAACAGAAAAACAAATATTCACAAATTATCGCGGAGCGAAATTAAAACACATCCGAACTCGTCGGTGGGTAGGAGAAGCGGCAGGGAACGGCAGCGTAAGTTAAGCTCATTAGATTCCGATATTAACAGCATAACTAATTGGGGAACCACTAACAGAGTGGAATTTAATACTTCCAAAACACAATGCTGTCTGCTGTCGTTAAAGCGAAATTTAAACACTCAGCCATTATCTATGAATGGCACTTGCATCGTCGAACTCGATCAACTTTCCATTCTCGGTATGTGTGTCAATGACAACTAATGTTGGAATGACTACACCGAACCGTCAAAAAAGCTGCGAAATGTCTAGGTTTCCTCAAGCTATGTAAAAAATACTTCACCCCCTCTGATCGGGCCTCAATAACATATATAAGGCATTTATCCGGCCGAAATTGGAATACAATGCCCACCTCTGGTCTGCACCTGCTAGATAGGATTCAAAACCGTGCGATAAATCTCATAGGTAATACTAATATCACTAAAACAATGGACATCCTCGAACACCGACGTAATGTCTCGTATGTCACTCTGTTTTATCGCTATTTCCACTACCAGTGCTCCATAGAAATTGCCATTAGCATTCCTGCCTTTCCAACAGCAATACCCGTCTCGCTATGAACGCTCATCAGTATACCCTCATGCGCACTTTCGGACGTACTCTAAAATATCGTGATTTTCTTATGGAACGCCCTGCCTAGTTCTGTATTTCCTAGTCATTATAACCTTCAAACATTTAAAACCAACGTTCACCGATACCTCTCTTTCCGTCCTCCCCGATTTTCCTTCGTTCGCGCTGTGTGCAAACATTTTAAGGGTACCTAAATCCCTTGAGCGCACGCAAATTATAAAAATAATATCTGAGAGTAATACTAGACGCAAAACTCAATGGGCCTGCCGTCGCATGTATGGCAGCACATGGGGGATTTCAAGATCAAAGATGACTCACTGGATCTATACAACGATGGTCAGACCCATCGTAAAATACGAGTATGCTTCTTTAGTATGGTGGATTACTCAGCACAGCAAGTCTAGTAGAAATTAAAGAGTTAAGTCTTAACAAACACCCTGACCTAAGAACTCTACTCTCCGAAATACCAGAACTTGATATGATCTGGTAACAGACCGCCTTCAAAAAACATTGTAAAGGCTTCTCCACGGAGATTTCCAGCAAAGAAGCATGGCTTAGCAGTAACTCACCAAACAGCCATAATGGCATAAAGGAGTATACGGATGATTCTAAAATGGAATCGGGAGTGGGGGCTGGAATACACGGACCAAATCTAAATATAACCATAGCTATGGGCAAAAGTCCCAGTGTGTTCCAGGCAGAACATCACGCCATTCAAGTATGTGCCAACCATATTTACAACTGTGGTATCAAAGGCGCACGCAAATGTTCATAAATACAGAGGCAGTCAAGTAGCTATAAATGACATTAGCTCGCACACCATTGACTCCAAATCAGTCATGTACTGCTTCAAAACCCTTCAAAAACTAAGCTCCAGGAACAAAACCAAACTGTGATGGGTTCCTGGTTATGAGTGCATTGATGGGAATGAAAAGGTTGACGAACTGGCCAGAAACGGCTCAGAAACTCCTTTTAATGGACTTGAAGCCTTGGACTGTACTCCTAAATCAGCAGTCAATTTAGATATTATTAGCCGGGAACAGTCGAGATGCATCTCATATTGGGAGAATAGCTCAGGTCTAAGGCAAGCCAAACGAGCCATCCTGCCCTTCAACAAAAATTCCAATAGATGTCTAAATCAAAGTTTGCACGATATAAAAAACTTAGTAGGTTACCTCACAGGACACAGCGGCTTAAGATATCACCTCAACAAGATGAACCTATTCGACTCACCGGAGTGCCGACTAAATGACCTGCCCTCAACGGAATTAGACGAAAGATTTTCTTCAGGGAACAATTCGGCTCCAACCAACTATTGAATTCCTCTGCTAGTAGTGTTATCGACTTCACTCGGAAGGTAGGAAACTAGCCGAACTATAGTTCTGACTAAATGGTACAAAAGGTCTTTTAGGTCGAAGTGTGGTACTTCGCCATTTATTCGCTTACGTGTAGAAAACCCAAGACTTCTTACCTTACTGTGCCGATTTCTCAATTTTTTTTTTATTTTTCTACATAGTCTCCATGTAACTCTACACACTTCTCCCAGCGATGCTCCCATCTCTCTAACCCGTCCAAATAGTACTTGGCGTTTTTCTCTGCAAAATAATTGTTCACGAAGGTGATTGCCTCCTCATTTGACGAAAATCTCCATCCTCCGAGCGCAGTTTTTAGATGTGGAAATAAGGCGGATGGTCAAGAAATTCAAACCGTAATTCATGGATTTTCGCCATGGCAACCGCTGAGGTGTGAGACGGCGCGTTGTCTTGGTGAAACAGGATTTTCTTTTTCTGCAAATGTGGCCGTTTTTCCGCAATTTCTGCCTTCAGCTTGGCAAGTAATGATGCATAGTATGCTCATGTTTTTCCTTTTTGAAGATAGTCGATTAAGATAACTCCTTTATATCCCAAAAAACAGTCGGCATTGCTTTGTTTTTTTTGGAGCCGGCTCGCCGTTTGCAGTCCACTGTTTTGACTGAAGTTTTGTTTCGGGCGTATAATGGTGTATCCAAGTTTCATCTACAGTAATTAATCGGCGCCAAAACTCGGATTTATTGCACCTAAACTGCGCCAACAGAGCGTTGGAAATGTTCATTCGAACACGTTTTTGGTCTAACGCAAGCAAACGTAGCACCCTACGCGCGGACAGCTTTCCAATGCTTAAATCTTGATTTTAAATTGTAACAAACACGTTCTTTGGACATTTTCATAACCTTTACTATCTCTTTCACTTTAATTCGGCGGTCGTCTAACACCATTTTGTGAACTTTAGCAATGTTATCGTCAGTGGTTGCAGTTTTTGGACGTCCTGAACGTTCATCATCTCCCAAGCTCTTACGGCCACGTTTAAATTCAGCTGCCCAAAATTTCACTGTGGTAAATGATGGTGCAGAGTCCAATTCATTTTCGATTTTCGTAGGCGTATTGCCTTTCAAAAACAAGAATTGAATGACAGCTCGATACTCAATTTTTACCATTTTCACAAAATACACTCACATCGACTCACTCAAACGACTGTCAACTAAAAACTGCGCGTCCAAAATGACTGAAACTTCGGTAAGTAACTGTCAAAAGATACACAACTAGCATTCACTAGCTTTTATTGACGAGTGCCGCTATCTTTACGTTGCGGAAACTTTTCAGACAACCCTCGTATTTTGCAGGTTTTTTATGCTCCTTTTGACCGGCCCATTCCTGAATGGCGGTGATACCTGCTATATAGATCACCGCCAGTTGTTCGGCTGCGGTCTGTTCAGAGTTCGAACAATAACGTAACCCGAATGAAGAACATACCAAAGTGTTAGTTTCTGTCTTTCATCCAATATATGTTGAAAGCTGCGAAAGCATCTGGCACGGCTTAACAAAAAAGATACGGTGCAACTAGGTCATATTTCCGGGGGATTATTTATAAAAGACCAGACTTTTGCCCAGTCACCGGACATAAGACCCATTCAAGTATAGATTATCGTCGGCTTCAAAAGTACCAGCATTCTCGCAATGGCTATTCATAAATTTGCATTGGCTTCGCAGGCTAATTACATGCGGCTTAATATCAATCAATTCCACTACCAACCAACCGGCGTTTCCCATAAGATCACCAGCATATGGAAAATGCATTTAAGTATTAAAATTACATTAATTCCATTGGATAAATATTGAAAATCCGATAGCTTCGCATATGCAAATAATAATGGTCAAAAAAAAGAACGTTAAAAATAAAATCGCAAAAAACGAAAGAGCTTCACCATGTGACAGGAGTTAATCATAAATCACACGTCAGACTGGCACGTCAATTTCAGCATCCTCACCTGTGCAGATGGCGCTTTCAAGTAAACCTAGGGAGTTGTATCCGCATGAGAGTACAGCTGCAATAGCTGGCAACCCACTAAGGGTCAGTGCATTAATCCTTGTATACAAATTAATTGGAAAATGAAAACAGCGGCTTCACCGCAGTTGATAATCAGCAAATCCAATCAATTGAGCGGCAGCCGAGTTATTTATCATAGTGATCCCATCATTCCAATCTCAACCCATCACCAATTTAAGTGGGGGATCACCCCAACCACGATATATCCAAACAAATGTTGGGAGCCGCAAATCCTTGCATTCTCACGATGACATTTCCGGTGATAAGTGAATCCTTTTGGGCTGTTGTTTGCATGGCGCACATGGAAAATGGAAAATCCTTTGACAATTAATCATTTCATCTTTTTATCCTTAGTAGAGCGCCCCCGACTTAACTCACATACTCACACATTGAATTGTTATTGAATTTTACTCTGCCAGCATTCCCCAAAGGATCCCCATTTCAAGCCCCCATCGAGTTTGTTGGATGAAATTGTTTTATCAGTTGACAAGTTGCGTAGAAGATGAACGAACGGAAAAAAAACAAAGCACAAAGCAGACAGAACAGTGGAATGGAGAAATAGCATAGGGAAACAGAGCAGGGCAGGACAAAAACTTCTAATCCCTGCACTTAAGGATGAAAGACAATTTGCAAAAATAAGATTAGGAACCTAATATTCTCTCCCCGTCGTCGCCGTCGTCGCCGTCGTCGCCGTCGTCGTGGTTGTCCTGGATCAGGCCTTTGAAAGAAAGTTCGCCTCTCTTGGCTTAGTGTCACACTTACACATAATGGGCCACAGGGACATGCTAGGACTCAGAATTCCTACAACCGACTACGAATGAATTAACGAATGAGCTGAGCATTTTGGAGAACACATTTGTGCAGCTACATACCATATGTGTGATACGTTCACAAACACGACTACAAGTCCACTGCCACATATGTATGTATGTATGTATGTATGTATGATACAAACGCAATGTATTGGTTAATTAATCCATGAGGAGCTATTTCATGGATTCACGATTCCAGAACTCCGGATTTTCGAACTGTATTCCAATATGCAGTCAGTTGCTCCCAATAGATACTCGTCGTAGTAGGTCGTAGTCTTTGTTTGTAGGGGTAAGAGAGCCTGCGTAAACTCCGTCCACCCGGGTGTCGTATCCTGGTAGTATCCGTGTGTGCTCCTTTGGCGAAAGTAGATTAAACTTCAACTAATGGGAAGAAACTTTTAATATAAATTATAGCATCGGAGTGCCGTGGGAGAATTGATTCGACTCCACTCGACTCGACTCGATTCGGTTTGACTGGAGCATATTCTACCGCATCAGCCGCTCTACGACTGTAGTATGTGCAGAACAACCCAGAAGGATGATGTGGTTCCAATGGTTCGAATAAACACACTATTGGAATGGAGAGTGGCAGAACATTTTTCCTACTTACTCAGGGGACCGACGACAATCCGACATTTATACTCGATCTACGAGGAGCTCTCATTCGAAGTTCGGAAGTTACATTTAATGCTATTAATAAGTGGGCAAGGGACCATCCATGAACGATCCATTCCTACTTTACTCTTCCCCTATCTCGACTCTGTATAGAGATGGTGAAGTCAAGGATTCCCCCGACTTGTAATTACCGAGTGAACTTGCATGCCAATCAGCATCAATGTCGGATAGGAAAGCAACACAACCATGGGATCGAAGACGAGAGAACGAGGACGAGCCCTGGGTTTGAGTATATGATGAAGGGTAAATTGTTGCATGAGATTTTGTTGGCATTGAGAGGGATTACCAGTCAAGAATGCATTACGATGATGTATGCGTAAGTATCTTTGTCAAAATGAAATGGAAACCAAATCGCACGCGATAGGGAAATGTCTTGAGGGAATTTGGGGTTTTAGAAGATGGAAAAATTCGAGAGACCGATAGATGGATGCATTTTCTGACTGAGCGGTTTGATGTTAGTGTAGTGCAAATGTAACAAAACACTGAGAAAACGCAGAATTACAAAGAGTTTTAACGCATATGTACGAAACGGTTGTATTTTTTTTTCTCAATTCTTTGTGACGGACTTGTATTATAATACTTCTCATATGGTCCTGTGAAGCTAAGTATTATACTTTTCTCAGTTTTCGTAGAACGACAAGTTATCGGTTCAGTTATAAGGGCGTCGATACCTTCACCTGCCACATTAGCGTGCGAACATAAGCCGGATGTTCACAGAGAAAGTGCTACGCAATATTGTTATCAGTATCATAGCAAGCGTCGCAGAAGGTGGTTTGACTAACGCCTAACATTTCGTGGTACTCTCCAAAGGTTTGTGCTTACACCATTTGTCAGATCTCATTTCCTATGATTCCATTTTGACATGGAAGAAACCACTCGATGAAATCAGCATTTGGACTTGCAGGCCCTAGCAAGCGAATTCATCGCCCCGTCCACTTATATGTTCTTCAAAATAATGCGATCAGCACTGGATTTGCCTGTGGAAGAAGTAAACCTAACGAGGAACAAAGTCCAAAGTTTTCGTCCTGCACTAAGGCACATTCTGAATCAGTTTTGGAGCCATGCTTGAAGATCTGGTTACATTATTTTTCTGGCTCAGATTCTGGCCGAAGCGGTGTTATTAAGTCACTCGGCATCTCTATAATTCGAGGATCGAGGTCATCGAACCTGCAGTCTGAGTTTCAATGTAAAATCCCCTTTGGAGTCCAGTAGCCTATGATTTACATATCAAGGAGTTGCAAATTGAGAGTATGCCATGTATGCTGGGAAAAGCATCCATATAGTCAAGCAAATCCGCTCTTTGGAGTTCGATGAAAGCTGCGATGATGTGAAAATTTATTTCACTAAACAACTAACAAGGGCTCCGAAAATTTGGTTTTTTCCGATGAGTCGCCATTTGCTATCGAGCAATATGTCAACAAACAAAATGACCGAGTTTACTTGCCAGAGAGGTCCTTCGAAAATTTACACCTTCGGACGGCCACCAGAAAGCAGGCAGCACCGATGGTGATGATTTGGGCCGCCATAATCGCCGATGGTCGCTCTCCGCTCGTATTTTTAGACCGTGGCGTCAAAATTAATGCGATCGGAGACAGTGGACATTTCAACAAGACTTTGTCTGTCTCTACACCTGGTGGTAGATTAGCATCACCTACATATAAATTTATGTAATAATTTATATATACATAAACGACCTATAAAGATGATAATTTTCTGTTCCTTTTAAAATCTGTATTTTTATACATATATATTTTTCCTCTTAAGCGGACACTGTCTTATATGAGCAAAAAACTCTGGTCCCGTGGCTGTCCACTTAAGAGAGATTTGACTGTGTTGTAAGATCGGTTATATAGGGGCTAATCGAAATGGTTGTGTATATCGTTGACACGATGATAAAGTGCTTACAGAACTAGCACCCGCTACGTCAGCGTCTAGTTTTGTTAAATGCGAGCCAACGCCGAATATTCAAATGAAAAATATTCTAGAGATCATCTTCATACTCAAAGCAAGTTCTATTGAAGTTTTTCCGCCCGTTAAGATGACAGTAAGCTGATACTAATATCACTCAAACAATGGACAACCTCGAACACCGACGTAAGGTCTCGTGTCTCACTCTGTTTTATCGCTATTTCCACCACCAGTGCTCCATAGAAATCGCCAGTAGTATTCCGCCCCTTCAAACCTTTAACCGTAACACCCGTCTCGCTATGAATGCTCATCAGTATACCCTCAAGCCCACTTTCGGACCTACGAGTACTCTAAAATATCGTGATTCGTTCTTAAGCCGTACAACTCGCTTATGGAGAGCATATCAAAAAGAATATACAGTGATTTACTAATACCCAACCTGTCTAACTTGAAGAAGAGTCCCTCTAACCATACGGTATCGAAGGCCCTTTCTAAGTCTATCAAGCAGGCACCAGTGTACTGTTTCTTGCCTTTGTTCCATTGGACATCAGAAACCAGTTTAAACGCAGCATGAATGATATCTTGCCCCGCCTTGAAACCGAATTGATTATACGGAACTATATGTTTGTCCTCAACCCAGTCAGGACTCTATTGATCATCTCCTCGAAAACCTTACTGATGTTTGGAAGAAGACTGATCGAGCGGAGATTCGCCGGATTGGAAGTATCTTTTCCCATTTTGGGGATGGGATGTAGCACCGCAGATTTTCAGTGCTCTGGATAATGAGCATAATTCATTGCATTATTTAACAGGATGGTGTAAATGTCCACCGCTTCTAGTGGAAGATGTCGAAGCACAATGTTCGGTACTTCTTCGGTTCCCACTAATTTCTTACTTCTAAGTGATTCGAAGATCATTTGGAGCTCTTCCTTGGAAATGAAATGGGGTAGTACCCGATCGTTGGTGATGACATTATTTGCCATATTCTCGTCACTGAACTGGGTGAAACCCGAGCTCTCGAATCGCCAATTCACAATTTCATTTCGAAGGCAGAAATTGTGCACAAGGACTCGACTTTCCAGGTCGTGGTTCGCCTTGTACACTTCCTGGAAAGTCGCTCCTATAGCGACTTCTCCTTCGGATCCTCGATCACAAAAAAGCTGTTATCATCAACGGCCTCATTTGGATCGATGCCTGCTGCTATGAGTATGTGCTCGTACTCCGTCGTTCGGGTGATTTTAAGATACGAAAGGTCGGTTTGATCATTTCTCCGAAATATTTTATTTATTTGCGGGAACATATTCGGGTTTCTGGTGTTTACTGCCCGAATTTTGTTGTTCCAATACAAACTTATAGAATTTCTCTAATTTTCATTTATTAATATCTGGAGGTTTTTAATCGACGACTTCAATGT
This sequence comes from Volucella zonaria, assembly GCA_963966105.1. Lineage (NCBI taxonomy): Eukaryota > Metazoa > Arthropoda > Insecta > Diptera > Syrphidae > Volucella > Volucella zonaria. The sequence goes on from OZ014530.1 coordinate 50,726,765, forward strand.
CATGATCTCCGAATTATTGCGTTGCGTCGCGGAATAAGTCTTCGTTGTCAGTGTGTTGATACCGAGGTATCGTTTTGTCCATTGTTCGTTTGATTGTCTCCAACGCCTTCGACCTTTTCGTGAAGAAAAAAACCTTAGATTTGAGAGAATTGACTGAAACCCTTAGCAACGTATAGAATTTCCTGCGCATTAGAGGAAACCGTCGCTGTTCATTCTCCAACGGAGAGTACAGCTGCATCACCTGTAAATATGTGAGCTTTAAAACCATTGAGAGGGTTAATAAGAGATCCGACAAAAATGTAATCCTTGCTTAGTTGAGCGATCACATTTTGACCGCAGTCAGCATCTGAAACCAAAGCTCCGTCACTCGTAGTATTATTCAACCAAGCCTTGTTGTCTGGGCTATTTCCACATGACATTAAAAATTATATTGCCGCAGGATCTTTCAATGTTGATGAAAATGTCTAAATCGTAATCCTTCTTCCATGCCATTTGACTTCTGCCCATTCGATTTTGAAGAGCAGTTTGACATCGACGTTGGTAGGCGTTAGGCGTGTGAAATTTGAATACAACCAGAAACTGAGGCAAAAGATACTACAATGTCCAAAGGTAGTAAAAGCTTTAGCTCGTTTGTCAAAAATATTAAAAATTCTTCCTCATCATCCAACACCACGCTCGGATATCTTGAAAAACGAAAACTTCTCAATAACCGACAGAACAGCTTTTGTAGCAACAGATCCACTGGTGATTTGATGTCATGTCTCACCGAAAAGTGGAACCACAGTCTACACCAATCTGGTGTGAACCAGGATAGGTTCACTTGATATTTCAAAGACAAACGAGTTTGGCATCAGGGTCTGCTGCATTTAGGATCAACAAATCTCTTCGTCAATGGATTAGAAATCACCTTTCGGAACGTTCAGTTCAAGTCGTTTTGGATGGTTTCACGTTTGATACCCATAAAATTAATGCTGGTGTGCCCCAAGGCTCCGTTCTGAGTACAAACCTATTTTTAATTTTCACCAATGACCTCTTGTCTGTGACTTCAAATCAAATACATTCCTCTGCATTGTCTTCTCTCTTGGCCTGTAGAATGGGAACGGCAGCGTATGCTTGTCTCATTGAATTCTGATATAAACGGCATCACTAAATGAGGAACCACGAAACAAAGTGGAATTTAGTACTTCCAAAACACGGGCGGGCGACCTGCATCGTGCCTGATCGGGAAACTATTGATTGCTCAGGACTTGGTCTAGGCCAGTAGCGCAACAATCACGATGAAGTGCTTATTTTACCTCCTCGTAGTGGTCCCTGGGCAACTATTTGCGTATCCCTTTATACGTGAATAGGCTAAAATTACAAGTGCGAAAGGCCTAGCTTTCTAGGATAGGTTACGGAGGTTAGCATTCTTCGAAACCAACACTACGCCTCGGATAAGGAATGATAACACGTTGACAGAATTTTGCTACTGTACCCGGACAAAGATTGGTTTCTGGAATGTGAAGACGCTTCTCGACAGCAGAAGTGAAGGTCCTCAAAATACCAGATTCCTCCAATTAGAGAAGAAATTCATCCGGTATAAGATGGACATCTTAGGGATTGGTGAAGTTAGATGGTTGGGCTCGGAGCCCTTTAAGTCTCCACGTCGTAATACTATACTACTCCACTCCGGAAGAGCACATGAAAGCTATCCGGAATTGCTGCTTTCCAAAACAGCTCTTTAGATAACAGGATCCTGAAAGCCAGGTTCCGCACGAGAGTACGTCGCGTCACCATCGCACAGTGTTACACCCCAACGGAGCTCTCTTCTGCCGAGGAGAAGGAGACCTTTTATAAACGGCTCAGTGCTGCTTATGATAGTACACCACGCGGAGACATCGTAATGGTAATGGGAGACTTGAATGCTAAGGTTGGCAATGACAATGATGGACTCAGGCATGTTATGGGAAAGCATGGCGTTAGCGACCGCAATGACAATGGCGAGCTTTTCGTCAATTTTTGCGACGCCAACCGCTTTGTAATACTAGTGGCCATGGTTGAGCACAAGACGTACCACAAAGTCAGTTGGGTGTCGACGGACAGTCAAGCAACTTCCAACCAAATTGCTTTAGAGGCAGTCTCCAGAACGTCCGTAACAGAAGGGATACAAACATGGGAATGGCCCAGGACCACCATATGATGGTTGTTACCGTAAGACAACTTACAGCTGCAGTTTGGAGATCGTAAGAAAACATCTGAATGCCTAAGTTTAGTACCATTAGAATAAAAGGATCCCGCTGTACGCCAACACTTTTCACAAGTATTGAGAGCAATCAGTAGCACGGAACCCGCCTCCATCGAAAGACATTGGTACGCCCCAAAAAAAAATGTCTTCATATCCATATGTCTTCATAGCTGAAAGTATGTTATAGTCGGTTGGTCGCAAGGAAGAAACAGTGCTTGGCTTTCGAAAGAAACATGGGCTAGGATCGAAGAAAGAAAACATACACACACAAGAAGCTCGCATCGCAGCTACCCCAGCAGCAGGCAGAAACGAGCTAGAGTCTGCGTATCGCATGAAGAAGAGAGAAGTTCATCGTGACGTGCGACGTGATAAGCGTAACTATATCAACGCTACAGAAGCAGAAGAGGCCGCTGGTAGTTATGACAGTAGGACCATGTATAGAATTATCAAAGAGCTCACAGGTTTCCAAAGCTCTAAACAACACCTGGTAAAAGACACAGACGGATCTCTGCTAGTTGCGGATGAGGGTTAGCTCAAAAGGAGGAAGGGTAACCTTTCTGCGGTTTTAAACCGCTTTTTCGCCAGTGAAATGAACCCAATGCCCAATCACCCGTCCGTAGCAACAAATTCCCGGATACGCACTGTATCCTCCAGTGGAGAACAAATCTTTACCGCAATCAAAGCACTGAAAAACAACAAAGCGGTTGGACTTAACGGTATTCCCGCAGAGCTCTTACGACTAGCGCCAATAACATCGATTGAGCTCCTGTACCCACTCATTGAGAGAGCTTAGGAAACAGAAAGTTTTCCTGAAGTGTGGAAAAAAGGAATGGATGTCAACCTCCCAAAGAAAGGAGGTTTACGCAGTGCGAAAATTGGAGAGGAATTTGCGTGCTGCCAGCAGTAGCGAAGGTAATAGCAAAAATCGTCCTGGAGCGAATAAGAGACCGCCTTGAAGACACACTAAAAGCAGGATTCCGCATTGGATCCTCCTGTGTGGACCACATCAACACCTTGCGGATCATCATACAACAGGGCGTTGAATATCGATCACCACTTCACCTGCTGTTCATTGACTTAGAATAGGCGTTCGACAGTGTTAATAGAGAATTTAACTGGCTTGCTTTGCGCTGGAGGGGCATCCTAGATAAATTGATTGCTATTATCAAGGCTGCATGGTTCCAAATGTTACGTTCTGCATAAAGGCAGGTTGTCAGACGAGTTTGAAATCCAAAATGGGGTTAGGCAGGTCTGTGTGCTGTCACCAATACTGTTCCTGTTGGTGATAAGTGATGTACTGCATGAAGCTTTGTCGACTGGAAATGGAGGAATTCATTGGACTCTGTAATCACGACTCAAACATCTGGACGAACGACGTATGCATACTCTCTTATGGGATCATGGATCTCCATCAAATGACAACCAGGGTGGAGAGAGAAACTGAAATCGCTTGGCTACAGATCAATACAGCAAAAACAAACAGAATTAGCGTTCGAACTTCCTCATATAACCAAATAGAGATTTCTGGACAACCAGTAGAGATGGTAGAGAATATTCAATATTGTCTCTACTGGTAGCGGGACCGAATTTGATATAATCAGCCGAATTGGAAAAGCAAAGGCTGCGTTCGGAATGCTGTTCAAAATATGGAGAAACAACTCTATTAGCCTAAATTCCGCTCCTATGTTGAATCCGTGTTTTTTTATGGGTACAGCACTTGGATAGTCACACCCGCTGTCACAAGAAAGCTGCAATCGTTAGTGAATAGATGTCTGCGAAACATCTTGAAAATTTTCTGGCCCAACCGTATCTCTAATGATGAACTTCATGTGAGAGCAAGTCAGGAACCCTTTGACTCTATCAGACGAAGATGTAAGTGGCAGTGGATTGGGCATACGCTTCTAATTGCGCAGACTGCAGAGAGGCAGACGAGTGGGCCGACCTAGAAGTACTTGGCGAAGAGGAATCAGCACAACTTGGGAAGAGTTGGAAAGAGCTGAGATACATCTCCAGAAACTGTACACGATGGCGCGTAGGAGTAGTGGAGGCCCTATGTTGCGCAAGGGGAACCTCACGGACATAATGGGTCCGAGGACCTAAGTAAGTAAGTAAGTAAAAACACAATGTAGTCTGCTGTCAATAAAGCGAAATTTAAACACCCAGCCATTATCCATGAATGGCACTTGCATCATCGAATCCGAATAACTTTCCTTTCGGGGTATGCGTGTCAATAACAAATACGTTGAAACGACCACATATTTGAAATCAACTAAAATGCTGCGAAATGTCTAGGGTTCCTCAAACGCTGTAAGAAATATTTCACCCCCTCTGATCTGGCCACAATATATAAGGCACCCATCGGCCAAAAATTGGAGTATAATGCCCACATTTGTCTGACATGGAAATTTCCGATGGAACTTTATAGGTTGTGTTCTCGTAAGCTACGAGCTTCCAACTAGGTCCTGCCGAAACTTCACAACATCATTGCTGCTATAACACTTTCAATTTCGCTGTTCGAACATTTCTGGCGCTCTCTTTGTTTCTGAAAGACGTGGGGTCCTTTCTTCTTTACTCGTAAGGCCCTTTATGCAAAGCCGATTTCGCTGTAAGTGTACATTAGATCTCGAGATACACTTCGTTTTCCTTTATTGGTTTTATTGCGGTAACGTGGAAGGAAGGCATAATTGTCCAAAGATTCTAAGGTTCTGAACAGATCCCATTTGAAACGGCAAACTAATCGCCAAAGACGTTCGAACTTGATCATTAACATCAAGTTAAAAGTGTGGAGATGATGGGTGTAGAAATAGTATCGACAGTAAGAGGTGTCAGCCTGGCAATATCCAGCGTTGCAACTGTTTCCACACATCAATTGAGCTTATTTTACCTCAAAGTGGTAACCATCGCGTACTGGTCGATGTCCATCCGGACTTGACTTGACAAACTTACAAGTGCGTGTGCTGAGCAGCAGATAAAAATAGCCACACTATACACGGGACAGCGGATGAATTCTCCAGATGGAATCGACGGTGAAGTAAAATCCCGGAACAAAACAATTGAAACCTTTTCCGGGTTACTTTAACGTATTTGGCCTTGGTCAGGGTCTTGGAAAATAGATGACGGCGGATGCGTATTAATGAAGCAGTTCATTTAAAGAGTCTCATAAGGGATCTTTAATTTCGGGATTTGGAAAACATCATTGTATGTATTGGTAATCGCGATGCAAAACTTCCAACTTAAAAGCAAGTTGTCCACTAGCGTACTAAACACATCGAAATTCGCTATCATTTTGCCAGAGGTATTCTATCGAAAGGAGAAATCAATTTCGTCCCGAACAATTTTAATTCATCGTTCCGTTGAAATGACACATTCCATCCAAATAGACCACCTTCAATTTTGCTCGATCCCCACGCTGGATCCGGTAGATAACGTCATTAATGCGGGTTATCACCTTGTATAGGCCTTCCCAATCCTGTTGCAATTTTGGTTACGCAGAGGATTATGCAGCCACGCAAGATCTCCTTTGTTAAAGCCGGAGATTTCGATTTGATGTCGTACCAAGTCTTCATGTGGTTGCTCGCTAGTTTCATCTTTTCTCGGGTGTTTTCATTCAATTTACGAATCCTGCTGCGAAGGTCATCTACACAGTCGTTTACCTCCTTCGATCCCAGTCCCTCTGGAAGTTGCCGACGATCTTAGACAGATGCTCATTCATCAGATTGAGGATGTAGTGGCGTTGTCCTTGTCTTTCTTATTCCCAGATACTGGCACACTTCCTGGAAGACTTTTGATTCAAATTTTCGCCCTTGATCAGAATTTAGCTAGGTTGGAACCCCAAAATCTACTCACCCTGTTGCTGATTATCTCTTCTGCTTCGGTCTTAGCATCTTGCTTTTCTGGCTCCATCAAATAGACTGCAAACGCATCCGGCCACTTACTGAAGTAATTCATGACCACGGGGGTGTATCGGTTGCCATTAAATGTTTCGGAAAATGGGCCAGTGATGCCGATGGCTACTCGTTCGAATGATGCTCCGACAGTGTATTTTTACATTCGTCCTTGCGGGCCCTTGGTAGCCGCTCACCTTATGCACTTTTGCACCAATTCTTGACATCTCGTTTTACGCTTAGCCAATAGAAATATTCCCTTACCTTCTCCAACGTCTTGTTTATTCCCAAATGACCTCCTGAGATTCTGTCATGTATTTCATAGAGCACTTGGCTGACTCTCGACCTTGGCACAATTAGCTGCATACGAGATGTTGTTCCACATGCACTTTCCCATTTTGTCTTCAGCAAACTATCTTGCACACAAAGCGAGTTCCACTGTGCCCAATATGTCTTCAGAGTTTGTATCCGGCCCGAGATCTCCTGCCAGCTTGGTCTTTCCCCGTTTTCTTTCCATGCCAATATTGGTTCGGTGTCATTATCTGCCTGTTGGGAGGAACGCACTTCGTCTATTCTCTAACGCTCTACTGGCTCAGTCCTGATCATTTGGATAGTAGCCTGGTCCTTTGCTTCCTTACGATTGCATTTGACTCCACACGGTCGACGAGAGAGAACATCAGCGTTTGAGTTTTCCCTTGCAATGTTGCACTTTAAAGTTCCAGCCCTGCAACTGCTCGATCCATCTCGCAACTTGGTATTTAGGGTTCCTAACCATTTCAGAACTGCGTGGTCTGTCCGAAGAATGAACTTTTGTCCATAGAAGTGCTTATGGGAATGCTTCGTAGCCAGAATTAAAGCCAGCAGCTCGCGACGAATTACGCAGTAGTGTCTTTCAGGTCTGAAGGGTACCTTGCTGTAATATGCAACTACTTTCTCTAGACCAACATGAACTTGAGAGATCGCTGCTCCGACCCCAACATTGCTAGCGTCTGCGTCCGCCATGAACATTTTTCCGGGTGTGGGGTAAACCAACATTGGGGCATTGCACAGTTGCCACATGAGTTCTTGGAATGCTTTTTTACTTTCCCCGGACCAAAGTCCTTTACGAATCTACTGTAATACGTGGCAAGTCCCAATAAGCTTCTCAGTTGGTGTTTAACTTTGGGCTCTGGCCAAATTTTCACCGCTTCGATTTTGTTAGGATCCATCCTTACTCCTTCCGCGGAGATAATGTGACCCAGATATTTTACTTCCGGACAGAACAAGGCACACTTTTCTGCGTTCAACTTCAAATGAGACCTTCGCAGCCTCTCAAACAATTCTTTTAGGTTTTCCCGATGCTCCTTGAACCATCTTACCTATGACGATAACGTCATTTAGATACACTAGGCACCCTTTTGGCGACATCGTTCAGACATCGGTAGTCTACTCAAAACCTCGTGCTGCCATCTTTCTTCTTCACGAGGACCACTGAGATGCCCACGGACTCTGCGATTATTCAATCAGCCCTCAATTTTCACATTCGACACCATTTCGGCAACTTCTATTTGCTTTGCCAATGGAAGACGCCTTGCCGGTTGTCGGACTGTTCGGGTATCTGCGGCGTCAATGTGGTGTTAAACCAGTCGCGTACGTCCATAGTCTCCGTCTTATGTAGCAAATATATCAGCGCACTCACCGATTAGCTTGTCTGCAGGCTACGCTGCTCTTGATCCCAATTACAAAGTCTGAGGATTTTGTTCTTGACTTTCATACTCTGGACACTTGCGACCGGTTTTGTGCGACTAGTTCCCGTTGTGGTTGTTATACCCTCAATGGTTGCAGATTTTCCCACCTTTACACTGAGTTCGGATTTAGAATGCTTACAAAAACCATGTTGTTATTTGGTTCCACTAAGGTCTTTCCCACCATGAAGTCTCTCCTATTTTCCGGCTCCATCAACTAGAATTGGTAGCCACCAGGACCACCCTCCACTTTTCCCCAAACAATCTGGTTTGATTTCGGCAGATAACGATAATTAAGACGGAAATTTTAGCGTTTCCGTATACCATTGGTATCTCCATGCTTCCATATTTCAGGGTTTGTGCCCCAAATCCACTACTCGTCCAAGTTCTTCCATGAAATCCGTACCAAAACGTGAGAAGACTATTCCGGGCAGGTGGATTTTTATGCGGATTTCACCATATACTGTTTACTGTTTCTACCGCTGCTGTTCTCAAGCTGTAACTGCTGGTGTTATGCAACCAGCAGATCCCCACTGATGCTTGAGGCCGTGGCACCGGTGTCTGTTCTTGTCATCCATTTGTCTTTTCCACTGACTACTTCTATTAGAAGGCTGGAAAATTCGATAAAAAAGTGTTCAAGGTGAGTACATAAGGTTTCAAAATTGTTTCGGTATATTCCAAAATGTTCCTTACAAAATTCTTAATCGTTTTAAGTAACGTCCTTCTCCCAAAATGTGCTTTACGAATCTGAAAAAATTCTCATACCAGATAGCAATGACAGATTTTCGAATTTTTATGTTTCAGTAGTTGTCAAAATTACCAATGACATCCAGCTGTGAAAACATTCAGAAAGGTTTGCCATTTCATCATGCATCGTTTTACGCGTGTCGAAAGTGCGGAAAAAACATAGCCGCCGTAGCGGCGAGTATCAAAGAAGACCTTGAAATCTCGATTCGACGCCGATTAGCTGAATTAGGCATCACCAGAGAGTCAACCTGGCTTATTTTGCGATTGGATTTGGGCCTACATCCGTATAAGATTGTGCTGACGCAAGAATTGAAGCCAGACGATCATACGCAACGCCGCGAGTTCGGTAATTGGGCGCTAGAAATGTTGGCCAGAGATCCGGATCTTGGCCCAAAAATCATCTCGGACGAGGCCTATTTTTGTCTCAGCGGCTATATCAACAAGCAAAATTGCAGTTATTGGAGCGAACACAACCCACAAGTGTACGGCCAACCATCAATGCATCCACAAAAATTGACTGTTTGGTGCGGTTTATGGTATGGCGGCAGCATCGGACCTTATTCTTTCGAAATGAAGAAGACACCGTTACCGTCAATTGTCTTAGGTATAGAGCGATGTTAATCGACTTTCTGTGGTCCGAGCTCGACAAGATCGATATATCCGAGCTGTGGTTCAAACAAGACGGCGATACATGCCATACAAGTGACGCAACGCTCGAAGTTGAGGAGAAATTTGTCGATTGGGTCATTTTACGGCGAGCATTCATCAACTGGCCGCCGCGATCATGCGATTTGCCATCACTCGATTATTTTCTCTCGGTCTTCGTCAAGTCTTTGTCTACGCCAACCACTTTGGACGAGCTCGAGGCCAACATTCGACACGCTATTGCCAAAATAACGCCACACGTATTGGACCGAGTCATCAAAAATTGGACCAGCAGCTTGAAGCACTGCCAGCGAACCCGAGGCAGCCATTTGAATGATGTGCTATTCCACACATAATGGCATGAACGTAGCTTCAAAATAAAGCCAGAACCAATTTTATATCTCACACCGTTGTTGCTTTATTTAATTTTTTTTCCTAAACAATTTTTTGTTATTGTTAATTCGAAATGACAGAGACATTAACATTGGTTTTTGATGAATGTGACAGTCAGAGGGGCATACGTCAAGTTAATTTTTTTCCTTCGGTTGAAACACGTCTCCTCGTTTAAAATTTGGTGGTAACACACTGAGTTGCTTTTCAAAAGTAGGAATCATCAAAGTTGAAGGAGCTTCTCGTTGAGGTTGAGTTTCCCTGCATTCAATTCGAATTTAAGATTTCAATTGACGTTTCAACCCTATTTTTACATTTATCTCTGTCGATGAATATTTTACTCCGCAATATAGGGCTCTTAGCCTCCAGACAATGCTTTGTTAAGCAGCTCACAAAAGGCCGTTATTCTTACCGCATTTGCTGTGTCCATTCTTTCACTTTGCTACCAATGACCCAACAAACGAGTTTTACAAGATGCAAAATGCACTCATCTAACCAAGATCGCTTACCTGAAAATAGAATACCTCGAACCGTACTAGCATGTGTCGTCATTTCCGCTAGTTTGGTGTGACTCACCCGATCCTGACGAACTTTCATCCGCCATCTTAACAAAAGTAAAACAACACTTTCATTAAAAAATAAAATTCATTAGAACTGTTAGTCTACAAAGTTTAGGAAAGCAAAATGATCATCCACATCAAATGTGAAAGTAGACCGCCTAAATCTTTTTCTCTATTACACTGCCGCTGTCGCTTTCACTCTCAGTGTCACCCTCTGAAGATGATTCACTACCACCGGCACCACTGCTCTCATCCTCTGAAGCACTGGAAATCGTCAAGTGTATGTCCTCAATCAATTCCTTCAGAAGCTCCGTTTCGATTTCTCCCAAATTCAGTCTCAGCCGCTTTTTGTTCGTGTCCAGGAGGACATTCTTCAAATTTCTCGACAATGTGTGCAGATGGTCACTGTCCAACACCTTCACCACATATCGAATGTAGTCCCTCAAGAAGTATTTATTCAACGATTTCCTATTGGGGTCCCCTTGGCAGAAGCAGTTGTAGGTGACTACCAGTTGCTTGACGATCCATGCCTTACTCTTAAGCAAGGCATCCACAGCGTCCTCAACACACAGCCGTCCTAAATCATAGTTTCTGTAGAGAGGATAAATTAAGCAGCGTCGAAGGAAGCTTTCAACCACAGAGGTCAGATTTTCAAAGGTCTCGAAGTAACTGCAGGTTGGGGAGAGAATTGTGCGTGTCCATGCACTCTCACAGGTAAGGTCGTTTGATGTGCACCTGCAAAGAGACAATATTAATGAAAGTTTGCTGGAATTGAACTGATTCTCACCGAATGTCATAGCAAATGGCCAAAAGAATGCTCACAAGACCGCAATCAATGCCAATGCGATCGGTGTCGGGTTTTAGTGTGAACTCCTTGGCTGTGATGTTGTGCAGAACGCATTCTTCGTCCTTGGTCAATTGGAAGTCTGGAAGGATACATATTTCAATATGTATTCAAAAGATCTGAGGAGTTTTAAACCTTCAAACGACATGGTGAAGTTGAGGGGATTCTCATGACCATCAGGAATCTGCAACTCAACAAAATTCAATTTATATTGATCCGCACTAAAGTCCTTCGTTTCGTCTCTCTCCCGTTGGATTGTTCTGCTTATTGGACTGAGATAGCCTGGATTTGTTATGCGACAAATGTGGGAAAGTTCCAGTTCGCTAAACCTCGGTTTTCCTCTGTGTTTCCCTGCAAATCCATAGGCAAAGTCTGACTCTATATTTGATAGCGCTCCGTCTATGGTTAGAATGCAGGAATCTGTTATGCGGAACAAAGTTTTAAAATCTCTCGTAGTGTTCTCGGTGTTTCGCACTCCTTTGTTGTCGATTTCACCTTTCTCAATGCATTCCGGTTTCCGTTCGTCCGGATAACACGGCAGTTGGCAGGTGTAATGCGACTGTTCGGTGTTGAAGGCAATTGGAATATTTTTCATGTCCTTAATGTCAAATTGACGGGGGCACTTCAACCTGAAAGCATTCTTGGTTATCCAGGAAGGAGCAGAGATTCATAAACTGACCTTTTGATATCCATATCGGCGATGAAAACAAAGTTGTGGTCGTCAACGAACACATCGCAATTCTTTGTATTTTGTACGTTTTTGGGGATGGGAATCGTCAAATTGCACGCATTGCCGTCGAACTCAAACATTATTGCAGTCGCTGTCATATTATTTTTATTTGTTTTAGTTGGAATTACGAACAAAAACCCACGATAAATGCGGGTGCTAGTGAAAATGTAAACAAAAAATATTTTACGTTTCACGTGCAACTTTGCCTTGAAAACGCAAAAATTCGTGACAGCTGGTGAAGTGACATTTGGTAGAGTGAACGACGTAGTTCTCTTAGATTTGAGCTACTTGAAAATGTTAGATACGATTTCCAAATATTGGCGTATCGTTTAAGAATACAGAGCCTGAATAAAATTCTTTTTTCCAATGAAAGCGCCTTCAACACTGCGCTCGAATTAAGCAATGTTAAAGGACCGGACATCGACGGTACATTGCTCAAACATCAGATCAGCCGCAGGATCAGCTCGGTCTCATCTTATAGGTATCTCAACCACATTGCAATTAACCGACAATTTACAAGTTGTTGTTTCGGTTTCCAAATCACTCCCTATTCATGCTACTTCTTTCATTCGTTACTGTCTTTATATGCAGTGCCGTTCCGTCGGTGAGATATTCTACAAGTGCGTGGGTTATTTACCGGGGTTTCATCGTATTGGTCGCCTAAGCCCCAACATGTCAGTTGTTGCTTTTTTGACAGATTCTGAAGACATTGACGAGCGATTGGGAAATATGTGCCCGGCGAAGGTTCTGGTGGTTTGCTGCAACTGCAACCGTTCAACGTTACATCTAATCGCAGTTAAAACCCTGACAGGGCCCAAAGAACACTCGATGCCTCGTCGCCACTAAATTGGCTTAGATCGAAATGTAGCATTGCTTGTTAGAACCGATCTGGATCGAGCACAGCACCCCCTAAAGGGCCTGTCTCAAACCTTGAACTGCATCATTGCTTGCATATACAACTATGAACATGTTGGGACCCAACAAAATGAACACGAATATACAAACGAAACCCATCAAAACCTATTTCAGAGGAGTTCGAGCGTGCAGAGGTCACTCGGCGGACAAACACAGACTCTGCAGAAGAATACGGAGGAAACCGCGCTAGCATCAGAAGCGCGCCGCACCGACGCACTAACAGCCTGAAAGTGCAGATTAAAACATTGATGGAAATGTTGAAGGATGGCAACAGACGTTCCATCCACTAACCGATGAGAGAAACAATCGAAAAAATAAAGGCGCTCTAGGAACTGTCTATCCAAGAAGGTCATTCGGATAAACAATTGCTCACAGACGTCACCATTGCTAAAATTTTGCAATCGACGCGGAAGAAGACAGGAATCTAACGGACACAAGAAGCAGCTCTAGCAGACAGGAACAGGGGACCTCGAAGCAATGCCAGACAGACGGTAAGGGCGACAAAAACGAACCTGGAGAAGCTGACAAAACCCATAGCGACAAGCATGTTGTAGGTGAAAATAACAATGCGGCATGATCGAACGTGATTCATAGCAGGAAAAAAGCCAAAAAGCAAAAAGGACCCAACAAGAAGAGTACCCGATCAGGTGCAATTGCGGTGACGAAGAAAGGAGAACTCTAATATGCCGAAATACTACGGAAAGTCAAGGCCGGTCTTAAACTTGTTCCCCTCTGTGCATCCGTAACTAGGATCAGATGGACACAAAAAGGCGACCGGCTGTTCCAGGTGAATGGGTCGGGAGGGTTTCGGTGAAACCCTTAGTAACGAATTAGACATTCGGGCATCAACCCATCGTATTACTCTGGAGATAAAGAACTTTGACGAAGCCACAACAAGAGGTTATCCGTGAGCCGCTAAAAGAGCACTACCATCACAACGATATTTATTTATTTTTTTATAATTAGCGCGCGCTCAAGGGGTTATTTTACGAATAAATTGTTTGCACACAGCTCGGGCGAATAACATTTAGCTAGGAAGAAAAGAGAGGTACCAATGCACATTGGTCTTAAATGTTTGCAACTTATAACGACTAGGAAATAGAGAACTTGGCAACGCATACTACAAGCGAGTTGTACGGCTAAGGAACCAATCACAATATTTTAGAGTACGTCTGTAAGTGGGCTTGAGGGTGTACAGAAGAGCATTCATAGCGAGACGGGTGTTACGGCTAAAAGTTTGAAGGGCCGGAATGCCACTGGCGATTGCTATAGAGCACTGGTGATGCAAATAGCGATATGCGCGATGGTGACATAATTAGCTTAAGAAATACTAACGGACAGGCCCAAACTGCTACAATAAGCTTGCCTGCGAGCAACGCTAATGTAATACTAAAATCAGGCAGAATCAAAATCATGCGAGGAAACTGTCGTATCCGCTAACGATTGACCCCTACTAAGTGCTTTAAGTGCTTTGAATTCGGCCACATAGCACGTGCGAGATAAACCGCTGAAAGCAATGCTTGAAATTTGGAGAAGAGAGCCACATGGCCAAAAACTGCAGCAAGAAACTACTTTGCTTCTTCTGCAAAAGGGACAATCCAGAGAATGCCGGACATGTCTTAAACTATGAAATTTGCTTAGACTAAAGTTAACCATTGTAAAGCGGCACAAGACCTGTTAGCCAAAATGGCCAAAGCAAATTGATGTGGTCCTGGCCACCCAACTATTCTAAAGGGATGTAGATATCTGGGTAAGCGATAAGACAGCTAAATCAGCAATATGGACATGTGGAAACAATCTTCGGAAAGCTTTCCCAGCACCAAGATCCAGCATCCATATTTACAGCTACTGCGCTCTGCCAAGCATGTCCTGGGAACAATATCAAAAGTGTAACTGTAGTATATAGGGGGAGGTTTCAATGCGTGGGATACAGAATAGGACAGTAAGACGACGGATGCCAGAGGACGAGCTCTACTCAAGACATTCGTAACACTGGATATACGAGGGTTGCCTGAAAAGTTTCCGACCGAACAATGATACAAGACATTTTTTCTCAAATTTTTTTTCTATTTTTCTACATTGTCTCCTTGTAACTCTACACACTTCTCCCAGCGGTGCTCCCATCTCTCTAACCCGTCCAAATAGTGCTTGCCGTTTTTCTCTGCAAAATAAGTGTTCACGAAGGTAATTGCCTCCTCATTTGACGAAAATCTCTGTCCTCCGAGCGCAATTTTTAAGATGTGGGAATAAGGCGGATGATCAAGCAGTTCAAACCGTAATTCATGAATTTTGGCCATGGCAACCGCTGAGGTGTGAGACGGCGCATTATTTTAGTGAAACAGGATTTTCTTTTTCTGCAAATGTGGCTGTTTTTCCCCAATTTCTGCCTTCAGCTTGGCAAGTAATGATGCGTAGTATGCTCCTGTATTGGTTTTTCCTTTTTGAAGATAATCGGTTAAGATAACTCCTTTACTGTCCCAAAAAACAGTCGCCATCACTTTCCCAGCCGAAAAAACAGTTTTTGCTTTTTTTGGAGCCGGCTCGCCCTTTGCAGTCCACTGTTTTGACTGAATTTTTGTTTCGGGCGTATAATGGTGTATCCAAGTTTCATCTACAGTAATTAATCGGCGCCAAAACTCGGATTTATTGCGCCTAAACTGCGCCAACAGAGCGTTGGAAATGTTCATTCGAACACGTTTTTGGTCTGACGTAAGCGAACGCGGCACCCAACTCGCGGACAGCTTTCTCATGCCTAAATCTTGATTTAATATGTAACAAACACGTTCGTTGGACATTTTACTTTACGAGGGGCGTTCAATATATTCTCGGTATCGATATGAAGGAAAATGCGAATTCAATTTAAATTGTTTTTATTTTTCAATATGATCTCCCCTAACATCAATGCATTTGTTACATCTTGAGATAAGCTTTTTTAAACCCTCAAAATAATAAATTTCCTCTTTCTCTGCAAAATACTGACTTGAGTTCTTCATCATCCGAAAATCTTTTTCCACGAAGACATTTTTTCAAATCCGGAAACAGGAAATAATCACTAGGGGCAAGGTCTGGACTATAGGGTGGGTGTTGGATTTCTTCGAAACCACAATCTCGCGCAGCAGCCTTGGAAACTCGCGCCGTGTAAACAGGAGCGTTGTCATGAAGAAGCAACACACCCGCTGCGAGTTTACCCCGTCTTTTCTTTTTAATTTCCTCCTGCAAATTATGCAAAGTGGAAGCGTAGGATGTGGCGTTGATGGTTTCACCTTTTTTTTTGTACTCCCTTTGAGTCCCAAAAAACTGTGGCCATGAGCTTCCCGGCAGACGGAGTAACTTTGAACTTCTTCGGGGGGTCTGTTCCTTTTTTATGCCACTGCATGGACTCCTGTTTGCTTTCAGGGTCATAGTGGTGGACCCATGTTTCGTCCCCAGTAACAATTCGATCCATAACACCGTCCGCGTTCTCACTACACATCTCCAAAAGCTCTCTACAGCATGCGATTCTCACTTTTTTCTGAAGCGCTGTGAGCATTCGTGGCACCCACCTTGCACTGACCTTTGAAAGGTTAAGATGGTCATGAAGAATGGTGTGAATGGTACCAATTGAAAGCTTGGTGATCTCTGCCATCATTTTCACCTTTATTCGGGCATCCTCAAGAACAAGTTTTTCGACTTCTTTGATGCTTTCTCCCGTACAAGCAGTAGCCGGGGCGCCGGAGCGGGGGTCGTCCTCAATGCTCTCTCTGCCTCTCTTGAACTCACTTGACCACTTTTGCACAGTTGATAATGAAGGTGCGGAACCCTGGTAAACAGCCACCATCTCTTCATGAATAGTTTTTTGACTTTTTCCTTGCTTAGTGAGAAATTTAATTACAGCGCGATGCTCAATTTTCACCATCATCGCCTCAGTTGCCATTATGATTCTGTTTAGCTAGAGATAAAACGCGAATTAATAATCACATTTATATGAAATTTTACATGAATGCACTAAAATAATAGTATTACTTGATAAATAAGTCAATTTATATATGCAACCACAGCTTCACCCCGATACCGAGAATATCTTGAACGCCCCTCGTAATTCGGCGGTCGTCTAACACCATTTGGTGAACTTTAGCAATGTTATCGTCAGTGGTTGCAGTTTTTGGACGTCCCGAACGTTCATCATCTCCCAAGCTCTTACGGCTACGTTTAAATTCAGCTGCCCAAAATTTCACTGTTGTAAATTATGGTGCAGAGTCCCCATAGAGTCCAACTCATTTTTGATTTGCGTAGACGTATTGCCTTTCAAAAACAAGAATTGAATAACAGCTCGATACTCAATTTTTTCCATTTTCGCGAAAAACACTCACATCGACTCACTCAAACGACTGTCAACTAAAAACTGCGCGTCCAAAATGACTGAAACTTCGGTAAGTAGCTGTCAAAAGATACACAACTAGCATTCACTAGTTTTTATTGACGAGTGCCGCTATCTTTACGTTGCGATCGGAAACTTTTCAGACAACCCTCGTAGTTCCAGTTAAGGCGGACACTTCGTCTATCATATACGAGTACATCACTTTTATCAGCAGATTTTTATCACGTAAAACAAAATTGTGGGCCAGGAAAACTATACACAAAGTGACCACCAGGCTGTGATTTTCGAGCTCCTAAAAGAGAAACCCCGAAACCGCCCGAAAATGACTGATCCAAAGTAGAGAGACACAATCTTGGATAGAGAAAAATGTTTGCGGAGGTCATTAGTACTTATCAACTGAAACCGGTGACCACCAAGAACCTATCGCTCGAACTGTCGGGCCTATTAATTTCTGCATGTGATTCTTCTATGGCAGGAACGTAGGCTTTGTTCCAATCAACTCACTTTGCTATTGGTGGAATGACGAAATAAAATCCCTAAGAACTATTTGAGGGCGATACGAAAGGCCTAACGCTCTGGGAGAAACCTGGATTTTAAACAAGATCTGGTTATCTTTAAGCAAGCGAGGAGGTCCTTAAAAAGGGCCCTGAAGGACAGAAAAAACAAGGGCTTCAAAAAGCGAAGCCGATATAAACTCTTGCGAAACCTCCTACAGGATCCTCATGATAAATTTCAAAGAATAACATACGCCTCTATTAACAGGCCCGACAATCCTGCAAAATATTATTAAGACATTATTTTCCGAACAACTACCGAACCGCTAAGTCTCGAGGTGGCAAGATCCCACCTGCTAGAGAAGATGAACTACTGTTGGCATGCAAAAAGTTTTTGGCGACAGGAAAACTCCAAGTCCGGATGGAATACAAAACAGTGCCCTTAAAGCAGCAATTACATCGAGACCGGGCATCTTTTCTGAAGTAAATTACAATTGTCTTAAAGAGGAGATATTCCGAGATCACTATAAACTACAGCGTTTAATGCTTCTCCCCAAAGGAAATAAACTTCCAAGAGATCCTTCGTCCTATCGCCCCATTTCTCTTCTGGATGCCATAGGAAAATTGTAGAAAACGTCATTTACAACAGACTGATCACGATATTAGGATAGAGCAGTGCACTGTCAGAATACCAGTTTGGATTCCAAAATTCCGGCTCCACACTAGACACAATCAAAACGATGACTGGAATAGCAAGCGCAGCCATCGAGGGACGCCGCCGATAGGGATTCGGAACAAAGTACTCGTAGTACTGTGCAGTGGTCACACTAGACATCAGAAATCATTTCAATTCGGCAAACTGGACGTTTATAATGAATGCACTTGCTAGAATTGACGTACCAAACTACATCCTCAGGATTATACGTAGCTACTTTAGGAACAGAAAGCTAAGCTATAACAACGACGAGGGCACCAAACACTACCACGTTACAGCAGGTGTGCTATAAGGATCCGTCCTAGCTCACTTGCTGTTGAATATCATGTATGACGCTGTTCTCAGGCTTCCAAAGCCCCCAAAAGTGATGATAATAGGCTTTGAGGAAGATACCGCCAATCATATCCACTAAGTAGAATCGGCAACAAACGAAGAGATCTCCCGTGTCAAAAGTTGGCTATAGACAACAAGCCTGCATTTAGCAGAACAGTTCTTATCACCAGTCGCAAGGTCGCTGAATACATGCATGTACGTGTAGGAGATCAAGTAATAAAATGAAGACCGGCATTAAAGTACCTACATAGGTGTTATGATTGATAATAGACTTTTCTTTAAGGCCCACCTAGACTACGTTGGGAAAAAACTAGCGATCACCTAACCTCGCTGTCGAGATTAATGCCACACATCGGAGGTCCCAGATGCAGTGGCAGATTAGCTCAGTTATACTGTACGAGTTCCCAGCTTGGGCAGGTGCACGCGCAATAAAATTCATAAGGAGGAAAGGGATATCTCAGTGCAGAACCGACGGGATAATGCCACCAAAGGAAGGTGGACGTGCCAACGTATCCCCAACATAGAACCTTAGGTGAAAAAAAAAGAGCTGGACAACTAAACCATTACTTCACACAATTTCTTACCGGCCATGCATTCAGAACGTATCTGCAGAAATTTGGACATGACTCTCCCCTATCTATCAATCTTGGATAAACCAGGAGGAGGTCGCAGATCACTCAATTTTCCACTGTCCACGCTTCAGAAGACCAGGTAGTAACTTTTCACATGAACGCGTTATTATTAGCGAAATGACCCCCTTCGAAGAAAAATAGAATTGAACTGAGAAGATTCGAACGTTAAAGAAGGCAAAATGGCGAAGAAAATAATATTGACTGAGACAGCAGACGTAGACAATGAGAATAGATCGCTAACCAACCCCGCGAAATGAGGACTGGCTCGCGGGGAGAGTGGTGACAATCAAGAACCCTGCGACCAAGTGAGCACACGTAAATATTGACACAACTACGCATATATTGTACTCAGACCCACAACCATCTCCCGCAGTATGTCCACAGGCATATACCCACACACCTCATTCCAACTTTTTCCCACACATACTCGTAACTACGTGCTTACCCACCCTGACACACAGATCCTCTCGAAGATTCGTAGCACACCCACGTAGAACAGACCTATACGAGACTCGGCGGCCTAATAAGCCAACAACATGACGTAGTACGAGTACTCGACTAGCAATTGACTAACAAGCCCATGATTTCTAGAGACGATGTTTCTTTGCGGAGGTAAGGTTTAGTGAGTAGGAGTCTTCCACTGGCAACTTCTTTAGCTTCCCCCTCTGACCAATAAAAAAAAATGTCTCCTCACAATATCTCTTCTCCGTTGTTGTAGTATCTAACGTAGACGTATCTTGACTGCAGCTATGCAGTCCAAGTCTATAACTTCTTACGTTAAGCGCCTTTTGCGCTCAAATAGGCTCTTGTTGTAGAAGTAATCGTAGTATATGTATGCCACAGTATTGCTTCCTCTTAATGTACGGCTCATCCCACCATGGATTCCTGGATAGCAGTGATATTTGCTTTATAGCAGCGTAGGGTCTCTACTAGTTCTTCGGCCGCACGTATGTTCAAAGTCCGAACCTTCTATTTGCAGATCCGTCCGTACATTGTTCAACGTTGTACATCTTGAAGAGCCAAATCCTTTCTGGGGGCCCTCGGATAAAAGGCGCCGATATTTCGGAGCCAGTAATCCCCTCCGGAGATATGAGATCTGCCGTTGATCCATTAAGGGTTCATCTGTGAGCATTATGTTTCAGCGCAAAGACTAGTCCTGAACAAGGATTATTGACTCAGTCTCAAATGTGTTGACGCCTCGAGGCGCGTTCAACCGGCGTACGTCTTACTTCTGAAGTGCAGCCATTTCTGCAAGGAAATAATAGTTTTGCTATTCTTTCCTGGCAAATACTCGTGAAAATAATTTGGCAAGTCAAGCCAAATTTATAAATCGCGTGGTTCACGCCCCTCAGTACCTAATTTAATCATTCATCACCTGGCCTGGAAGTGCCTGCATAAGATTTTTCACCATGTAGTCGCCTTTTACGACAAATATACAGGGTTTTCCAATAGGGACTTCCGCACTTTGACAGTTGATAGCGGCCATATTGTTGAAGCTACATCTGTTAAATTGGCTGTCATTTAATCAGTCTGTTTTGTCAACGACGAACATAGCGTTCATGGACGAACATAGCGTTCTACCGAGAGGACTATTCGCAGTGTGGTGGATAAATTTGAGTCCACTGGTTTAGTAAACGATAAACCAACACCCGTACGCCGACGAAACGCAAGATCTGCCGAAAACATCGCCGCTGTCTGTGAGAGTGTTCAGGAGAATCCGAGGCAGTCGATTTCGCGTCGCTCACAAGAACTCGGAGTTTCGCAGACCACAACCTGGCGAATTTTGCGTCGTGACATAGGCCTGCACCCGTACAAAATTCAACTGGCCCAGGAGTGAAGGTAAACGCCCATAGACAACGACGTGTGTTCGCTGAATGGACTCAGGAGCAGTTGGAAATTGACCCTAATTTTCATCAGAAAATCATCTTCAGCGATGAGGCCCATTTCTGGATGAATAGGTACGTCAACAAACAAAATTGCCGAATTTGGGACGATACCAATCCACATGAGATCCAAGAGCGTTCAATGTATCCCGAAAAAATCACTGTTTGGTGTGGATTTTGGGCTGGCGTCGTCATCGGTCTATATTTCTTTGAGAACGACGTTGGCCAGACTATCACTGTCGATGATTACCAACTTCTTTTGGCCTGAATTGGATGATATGTACACCAACGACAAATGGTTTCAACAGGATGGCGCTACGTGCCACATAGTTCCCGTCACATTGTAAATTCTCCACGACCGATTCGAGGGCATGGTTATCTCACGTGTAGGTGATGTGTACTGGCCACCGAGATCGTGCGATTTGACCCCGTTAGACTTTTTCGTGTGGGGTTTTCTGAAGTCGCAGGTCTATGCGAATAAGCCAAAAACCACAGCGGCTCTCAAAGCCAACATAACTCATGCCATCGGTCAAATTCAGCCTGATTTATGCGCCAGAGTCATGGAAAATTGGACATTTCGGCTACGACCCACACAGAGAAGCCTCGGCGGACATTTGAACGATGTTAAATCGCATACATAATGGCATCGATAGGTCTTTCAAACGAATAAAAATTTTCCATGATACGAGTATCTCACACAAACTTTGTTTTATTTAAATTTAAAGATAGGAAGCGCTTAATGAAAGACCCTTTACATAGAAAGGGACTGCGACAATATTTCATAAGCCGTTGCCGCATGGCACATTTAGACAATGAATGACTGATGGTTACCAGCTCCTTCATCTGAGAAAACAATGCTTTCACAGAACAGATAGGACCAAAACTCTTATGAAACTTTTAAGAAATCCAGAGTGTTCCAAGAAAGTTATATATGGACTTGCTGAAGAGCACATTGTCGGAAGCCTGACTATGAACCGAATTCCAGGAACAGTTAGACAAAAAATAAGCTAACAACTTCAATGATACTCTGTCCTTTCCTTTTCAACTTTATGGCACCAATAAAAGCTGTCAATTGTCCAAGACGATAAATTATTTCGTCATGGAGTCAAAATTTCTTTCCCCAAAGTTCCGTCTTAAGCCAAGAAACCGAATCCCAAAACCAGACAAAGTCCATTAAAGACTATTTCCCATAAAAACACTTTCTGGCTTAGCATCAATCCCTAACAAACAAAAAAAAAAACGCACTTGGAATATTCAATTAAATTTCTTGTCGCACGTGTGTAACAATAAGCCACAAACAATCAGAAAGGTTTTTACTTTCATCTTCCCTAGATGGACACACACTAAGACGCATTTGAATGTTGAATAGAAAATCTGCTTTCCTTTTGTGTCGATGACGACCAAGGAAGAGAAAAAACCCACAAAACTCCTGAACTTCCCCAGGACCACAGTCCTCACATTGCAAAGCCAACTTTCACTGATATTCTTCATGGGCGATGAACCGAACAATGTCCTGTTGCTTGAAATGTCCTCATTGAATAGCAATTTAATCAAATTGAATTGCATTGTCTTCAAAGGAGGAACACACTAGTAGCAATGCCTACAAGCAAAGCTAACTAAACCATCTACCATGTCTCACATCCTTGGCACAACAATGCCAAAGTGACTAAAGCCAAATGAAAGGATTCTAACTATCCCAACTCACTTTGCCTAGTAGAAAACTTGTATCTATCTCTCTCTCGGATACGTAAGGCTAAAGCTAAAAAACAAACAAAAAACCCCGAAAACAAAATAAAAAGATCCCAACGAAAGCAACTTCAATAAGTCCTTCTTGGGTGACACAAACAAAACAACAAGACTAGAGGACAAGAGGAGTGTGCTCATTGCAATTCGGGACAATTGAATAAAGGCTACCAAAATCTACACCCGACTGCTGTTGATGTTGCTGTTGTTGGTGCAATTCTCTTCTCAATCGATTAATGGAAACAAACAGCCAAAAGGATTTTCATCGAAGTCCTTTTCTGATACTTTCTATTTACCACACCATTGTCCTTGCATACGAACGAACGACGTGTGGTCAGACACTTGCTCCTCATTGAGAACAGTTCATCCTCCGATAGGGTATCAACAGACAAAGGCTTGAGTTGGGGGAAAAACTGAAAAAAAAAAGAAGTTGTTTACAGGATTTTTGAACTTTGTATTTTATAAGTGAACAGGGATTTTCTCAATTAAAAAGGATAACGTGGTGGGGCAAAATAAAAAACACCCAAAACAGTGGCCTTGGGGTGATGAATGTAAATACGAGAGTTAAGATAAGTCCTTTGGATAGGCATCGCTTTTTCGATGTATGGAGCAGTTATAGGCCTGTTCCATTTAAACACGTTTAGGAAATCCTTATACTTTGATGAATTTGCGTTTATTTAGATCCTTGAGAAATGAATTGATGCTTCAATCTCGGGCACTTCCAATAAGTTGATCTTACCCAGCTTTCTTTTGAAGAGAAATCATATGACCAAAAGAGGGGACAACTTTGCCAAAGTCGGAAGGCGTCACGGACTTAGACCAATTAACTTTGCTGCGAGGCTCAGCAGACGGTCACGTCACAAATGAATATGGCGCCCACCTGACAATCCGACTGTCAACAAAATTGATGATGTTGCGATCAACACAAAGAATTCCTGCAGTGATATATGCGTCCGAAATTAAGTGACGTTCGTGAAATCGACTGGGGCAGAATCTATAGGCTCACCTCAGCCAATGATCAACTGTCGTTTTTGAACAGCAATATCGGGCAGTTATTCGAAGTTCACCTTCCATTACGTAGGAAGGTAATTTCTCATACAGTTCCCTTATGGATAAATCGGGATATCACCGAGCTGATTGTCAAGAGAAACTTACCGTACACTAGATGGAAGCGGTGTAGAATTCCTGAGCTGCATGCAATCTACTCCACCCTTCAGAATAAAGTTGTGTATAAAATTAGATTGGCTAAACGAAATTACTACGCAAACCACCTCAACCCTACGGGTTCTGTGAAAAATGTCTGGAAGACCTTAAGAAATTTAGGTATCGGTAAACAAAACCGCAAGATCCCCGACAACATTGATTGTAATCTTTTGAATGCAAAATTTCTGGATCTAAACAAAACCAGTTTAAATGTACCTGCTGATTTGTTTCCTGACCACCCGAAGAAGCTGATAGAACCTTCAGCCCTACTTTGCTTGATGATACTGATGTTGTTGCAGCATTACTGTCAATTAAATCAAATGCCATAGGTTTGGACAATTATTTTGCCTTACCTCAAACATCTATACAACTCTATCTTAACAACCTCCGAGTTCCCAGTTGATTGGAAAAAAGCCAAAAATTATTCCAATTCCGAAGCGTGTCAGCGGTTCAGTAGATTTTAGGCCAATTTCTATCCTACCCTTCTTGTCAAAGGTTTTTGAGAAAGGGATCCCAAAACAGATACAAAGGTTTCTCGATGTCAATAATCTCCTTAATGGTGCTCAGTCTGGGTTCAGAGCTAATCGGAGCTGTAAGACGGTACTACT
This sequence comes from Volucella zonaria, assembly GCA_963966105.1. Lineage (NCBI taxonomy): Eukaryota > Metazoa > Arthropoda > Insecta > Diptera > Syrphidae > Volucella > Volucella zonaria. The sequence goes on from OZ014530.1 coordinate 50,751,396, forward strand.
TAATATTGTTGATGAGATACGCATAGCAATGGATAGGAAAGAAGTAAGTTTGCTTACACTTCTCGACTTCTCCAAGGCTTTTGACTCAGTCGATCCTCTGTTCTAAACTAAAAAGCTTGTTTCGCTTCTCTTCAACCGCAACCAAACTTTTTCAATCATACCTTACAGGGACACATCAATGTGTGGTTGTTGGAGATACGACGTCAGGTCTTCTCCCAGTGGGCAGTGGTGTACCACAGATGTCTCTTGTGTTTTACGTAGGCACCTGCCGTGAGGGCTTAAGCCTACGGTGCGTCTTCGCACAAGATATCAAAACAATGCGTTGATAAGCGCCCTTCGGGTAGTACAAGTACTACCACCAGTACCAGATTCGAAGTCGTGTGGAAGGCACGAACTTCCCCTTTGGTGAAGGGTCTAGGCCTATCTAATACCTCCGCTATTCTGTGGGTCATGGCACCCGGTTGCAATGCAACTCCACATCGAGCAAACCAGATGGTTCCATAGCAATCCCATGGTTGAGCACAGGCCGTAGCACACTACAACATATGCTAAGCTCCAAGCTCCATTCGGTCTACTCTCCCCTCGATTTTGGGTAAAAACCTACAGCCACCACGATACTCCCACAAGGGCGCCAACTCTTAGGTCAGACCGGAACCATAGTTCCGGGGGCTCCTGACATCCCGTGGTAGCAGAATATAGCTTCCGGTAGAGCTTCGCAACCTTGATGTTACTTCCAGTTGGGCAACTCACTGCCCAGGACTGGCGGCCTTTCAACAATTTGAACAAATGAATTTAAAATCCTATGATCTACCCGCTAGCTGCCTACTGCGTTTTCTACAGGCTGCCCATAGGCTGCAAGTTCCTTATGCCAGCGTAATTGGGACACTCACATAGGACATGAAGCCAGTCCTCAAAAGTGGCTCCACATGAGCAGCTCGCAACCCCGCTAAGCCCCTCTTATGCAAGAATGCATTGAGAGAGCCATGCCCGGTCAACAAAAAGCCCAGGCTGGGGTTAAAATTCCGTTCATTAAAAATTCTCAAGGTTAGCACATCCCTTATCAAGCCGTAAGTAACCCTGTCATTTTCGCTAGCATCCCATCTAGATTGCCATCTAGATAGAACACATGCGTGTAGCAAGGTTTTACGCTGCTTCAGGGATAGACCATCCACTTCTTCCGGGGAAACCCAATCGCACCCATTTAGACGGAGACCTTTTCTGATGGGGGGCTACGGTACAGCAAGCGACTGTTGCTTCTCCGGCGCCAATGCCGAGAACAACGGAAGCTGCACCTAACATGCTGGCCATCTTGCTCGCAATCCAAGGGCAGATGGCTCAGCTGCAAAAGCAGGTGCAAGAACAGGCCAAGCGGGTGGACCAGATCTACGCGCTGCTGCCGGGCCTAACGCAACACATGTCGTAATGGGTGCGCACATGGTGGAGCAATCTTTGAAGGTCCTTGCGGTAAATGTTAATTCACTGATTAGGATCGAGCGAAGAGCCGCGATGTTTAAATTGCTACAAGACCAAACTCCTGATGTGCTTTTCGCTAGCGAAACCAAGCTAACCGATAAGCACAAACTGGAGTACAATAATTATATTGTTAGAAGAAGAAACCGGCCCCGATCCAAATGTGGAGGCGGGGTCGCGATTTTCATTAAACAAGGTATAAAATTTCACAGAGTGTACAAGGGAGTGTTGCGTAGGTTCCGGGTGTTAGAGGCAGTCGTCATTTACATCCCGCTCCGCAGTGGAAAGCGGCTGTACTTGGCTTCTGTTTATGCACCTGAGACTTCACAATCCACTTTATTCATTACAGAGCTCGATACGCTTTTTCGACTCCTGAGGCTGGAATCGGGGGAGAATTATTTCATAATCGGCGGAGATTTCAACGCTAAACACAGAGATTGGGGAAATAATTTGCCAAATACTAGAGGGAACCTACTACTCGATTGGTGGGGTCAGCACGATGTCATGTACAGACTCGGTCTAAAAGCGACGGATAACCCGTCGTTTCCCAGAGGCGGGTCTTATTTGGATCTACTGCTGTATGACGAACGTATACGACTGACAGGTACGAATTTACAAACGCTTAACTGTCTGCGCACATTCGTGTATGACAGTGACCATTGCGGTTTTAGCACCGAAATTACAGTTCCCAACGAGATTGCGGAATTGGAGGAGTTTGTCCAAAGATATTCTTACAACTACAGTAAGACTCGATGGATACGCTTCTCCACAACATTGACAAGTGCGCTCTCCTCGAATACGCTCCACCCACCGTCCAATATGAATTTGTCAAACGAGGAGATCGACAATTACCTAAAACAAATGGACGAGACAATTAAACAAACTATGGACGCTACAATACCGCGGTGTCGACGTACGACTAACGAAGACCTGTTCCGCAATCCTACTATTAACGCACTGCACCGACAGAAAAGTAGACTTCTGACAAGACTCAAAAACTTCTACAGACAGTTAACTGACAGACAAGACCCGGAGATTAGGACACTGAAGGCGTCGATTAAAAATATTCAAACGTTAATAAAAGAGAATTACAGAATTTCTGTAAGTTCGTATTGGAACAACAGGGTTCGGGCTGTAAACACCAGCAACCCGAATATGTTCCCTCAAATAAACAAACTATTTCGGAGAAAAAATCAAAGCGACCTTCAGTGTCTTAAAATAGCCCGGACAACACACAACGAACGGTTACTGACAATAGCAGGTATTGATTCAAATGAGGCCGCTGATGATGACGACTTCTTTGTGATCGAGGATCCACAGGAGAAGGTTGAAGCCATAGGGGCGACTTTCCAGGAAATATACAAGGCCACTGATACCATTAGACCTAATTATGACCTGGACAATCGCGTCTTGGTGCACGACTTCTTCATTCGAAATGAAGTAGAGAACTGGCGATCCGAGGGCTCTGGTTTCACCCGGTTCAGCGAAGAAAATATGGCAAATAATGTCATCACCAGAGAGGGTGACCTACCCCCGTTCATTTCGAAGGTAGAGCTCCATGAGATCTTCGACACAATCAGGGCTAAGAAATCAGTGGGGACCGATGGTATTCCAAACATCGTGCTTCGACATCTTCCTCTAGAAGCGGTGGACATTTACACGACCCTGTTTAATAATGCAATGAATAATGCACATTATCCAGTGCATTGGAAAACGGCGGTGGTTCAACTTATCCCCAAAAAGGGAAAGGATATATCCAATCCGGCGAATCTCCGGTCGATAAGTCTCCTTCCGAATATCAGTAAGGTGTTTGAAAAAGTAATCAATAGAGCTCTGTCTAGGTGGGTTGAGGACAAACATATAGTTCCGAATAATCAATTCGGTTTTAAGGCGGGACATGATATCTCACATGCCGCGTCTAAACTGGTGTCCGATATCCAATGGAATAAAGGCAAAAACCAATGCACTGGTGCCTGCCTTGTTGACTTGGAGAAGGCCTTCGACACCGTATGGTTAGAGGGTCTTTTCTATAAGCTGACTAGGCTGGGGATCAGTAAACCACTCTTGTACATTCTTTATAATATGCTAACCAACAGACAGTTCATCGTGAAAAATGGCGATGTGACTTCTGTTGGAATATTTCAAATTAAAAATGGTCTGCAGCAGGGCGCGGTCAATTCGCCGATCCTATTCAACATTTATACAAGCGATTTGATAGGTTCACTTCCCCATACTATTGCGTACGCAGACGATTTGATAGCGTACAGAACAGGTCCAAAAATCGAGGTCATTAATACTCTCTTGCAGCGTGACTTCGATAAGATAAGACGATTTTGCGATGACTGGAAGTTGAAAATCAACTTTCAGAAGTCGGAAACCATTCTCTTTAGGACGCCGTTGTCTGGAGCCTCTAGGGATACTAGAAAAAATTGGCGAAAGTTCTCGATCATTGGACAACGCGGGCAGCCTCTTGCCTGTCGAAATGTAGTCAGATACCTTGGGATCTGGCTAGATCAGTTTCTGTATTTTGATAAAAATGTAGATGCTGCTCTGGCCAGAGCCAAAGGCGCTTTTGCCCTTACAAAGAGACTGTTTTATAGCAGCCAACTCGATGCGAGGGTAAAGGTAATCTGCTACATGGCCCTTATCAGGCCCATGCTGGTATTTGGTTGTCCCGTGTGGTTCAATGTGCGAGCAAGCTTAATGGAAAAGATTCGGGTTTTTGAGAGGGCTTGCCTTAAGGCTTGCCTTCGCTTGTACAGAACACCAGAGTCGGAGTACAAAAAATTCTATCGTAATGAGGTCCTTTACAACAGGGCGAACCTAATACGAGTGGACAACTTCGTAATTAAGCTGACTCGAAGGCACATTGCAAGAGCAATGGCCTCGACAAATAACCTGATATCTGGGGCTTACTACCCCAACTACCTTTACCACGAGAGTGTGCGCTCTGACGGGTTCGTTCCACCGGAAGCATTCCTCTACCTAGATCAGATAGGGTTGATCCAGGATAGATCAGCGGTCCCGTTAATCTTCCATGTCGCTCGGAAAGCTGGGGACAGGCGACTCAACTACGGCAGAGACGTCGCACACGGCAGTGTGGATCGTCTCAGGTTCAGTAGGGCGGTGGGGAATCGCGATAAGAGGGATGTCGTTCGGCAGCACCAGCATTTCTGGTGGTTGAATGATGGAGAAGATGTTTCGTCGTCGTTTCCGTCAATTACGGACCAGCCTCACTAATGAGGCAGAGCTGACCAATCTATTTGCTCTGTGAATAGCGATGGCCAGCTTACATAGGTTTAGGTTAGCATTTGGTATATACTAATATATGTATATAATTGTGTATAATATCTATGTGTGTGTATTGTGTATGTAGGTTAGGTAGACTAAGGTTTATTTTAAGTTAGATATTAGTTTTATAAAAAATTAAGTCCATATGCTAAGTTTTTGTTAACAATTTTTTCTTAGCCTTAAGTATAGAAAATAATTATTCCTAAGTAAAATGTAAATATAGTCGAAAGACATAGATATAAGAATTTAGAGTAGCTTAGAGTGCCTGTGTGGGGCCAATAAGTTAATATAAGATTGTTAAGTAATTTTAAGCTAGCATTTAAGCATTTTTTGTTAGTATGTAAGGGTTAATGATTAAGATAATAAAATGCATATAAAACTAAAACTAAACTAGACCTTTTCTGATCTTGAAAGCAATACCACGACGTATCACTTCCAGATCCTGCGGTGGCACTCCAAGCAACACCTGCATTGCCTCTGTGGAGACAGTGTGGCAAACCGGTAAACATCCAAGCAGGGCGACTCTTTGGCAAGTCAAGATCCGCCTTCGACCATCAACAGTCATAACCCTGTCGTACCATACCGATGCTCCATATGTTGCACAGGCAACAAAAAGGCCATCGTATATGATACGAACAGAACGCCTGTTGAGTCCCCAGTCAGATCGCAAAAGGCGCCTTACTTGGCCTACAGCACTCAGCATGCGTTGTCTGGTTCGAACCAGGTGAGGCATGAAGTTCATACGCAGTGGTGTACCACAGGGATCAAATTTAGGTCCTCTTTTACTCGTACTTTACATTAACGATCTCCCCCAGGCGGTCAGACACTTCACCGTCATCATGTTCGCCGATGATGTACAGGTCTTTATTAGTAGCCCACTAACTGAACTTTCCCAGGCATCAGAAGCAATGAACAACGATTTGTATTGTATACAGCAGTGGGAACAGAGTAATAATCTGAGTCTGAATCTGGCTAATCGATTGCCATAAACCGTACCAAATTAGATAGGTCGTTGCTCCAGCACATCAAACTAGGTGACTCTGTGATCACCTACGTTGAAAAAGTAAGGAATTTTGGAATCATCTTTAATGACACGCTTACCTGGTCCGACCACATAAGCACTACCATTGGTAAAGTTTACGCTGCCATCCGCCTCAAAACACTTCGTCCCTATCAGAACCAAAACTTTACTGTCTAGAGCTCTTCTTTTACCTACTCTGCAGTATTGCTACGAAGTTTATTGTAACACTGGCTCTAACTCGTTTAGAAATTTAAACGTTATATTTCACAACATTACCAGATACATTTAGAATCTTCGACGTTATGACCACGTATCACAACACTCAATAAAAATCTTCGGCTGTTGCGTTGCTAACTTTTTGAAATTCAAAGCTTTGTGTTGCATTCACCAAGTCATGCGAACTGGCCAACCAGACTATCTCTATAGAAAATTGGACTTTCCAGTTTCGCAGCGATCGCATGTGATTATCCAATCAAGGTGCTCCTGCTCGGCATCCGAACGCACTTTCTTTGTTTATACCACATGTCAGTGGAATTCTCTACCAACCGAAATAAGAAGTATCGCAAATCCCCGCACTTTTAGAAACCCCCTCCTGAAATTCCTTTCATCATCCTAGTCACCCTCTGAACATTAGCTTTAAATACCGCCTTGATCAAAAATTTTTCGGAATTTATTCAGAAAATTAAAAATACAAGTTTATTCATCTAAATCTATATTTTCCCCTTCAGAGTAATCCCCATCGACTGCAACACACTTATGCCACCGCTTGATCCAATCCTCGAAACATTTTTTATATTCGGTTTTCGGTATGTCCATCAGTGCTTCCTGCGATTTTTCCATTACTTCCTCTTGGCTGCTGAAACGCGTTCCCGGTAGTGGTTTTTTAGCTCGATTGAACAGAAAGAAGTCAGAGGGAGCCAAATCAGGTGAATTCGGTGGCTGTTGGATGGTATTTGTTGCATTTTTCGTCAAAAAATTACGAACAATGATGGCACTGTGCAACGGTGCGTTATCACGGTGCAAAATCCACGAGTTTTCTGGCCACAATTCTGGTTTCTTTCGGTGAATTGCTTCACGCAAACGTCTCAGTTTCGGCTAATTTGGTGAACGCCATTCACTTGCCTGATGTCTGGATTGCGTGTCGTATTCATAAACCCACGTCCCGCCTCCAGTAATGATCCTTTTGATGAATGTGGGATCGGATTCAGCCTCGCAAATCATCCCTTTTGCGACGTCAACATGGTCTCTTTTTTGCATAAAATTGAGGTCTTTTGGCACCAACTTTGCTGCTACACGACGGAAACCATAGGCAATGTTCAAGTCCTCCGCTATCTCTCTGATAGTTAATTTGCGGTTATTGACCAACATTTCTTTTACTTCATCAATGTTTTCATCGGTTTTCGATGTCGATGGTCTGCTACTGCGTTCATCATCTTCGATTGACTCACGATCTCTTTTGAACTGCTCGTGCCACTGGGAAACGACCGTTTTCTTTAGAGAATCGTTGCCGAAACACTTTTCCAACATTTTCAACGTTCGCGCACCATTCAATCCGTTTTTTACGCAAAATTTAATACAAGTTCGTTGTTGCAAATTTAAATCCATTTCAAAAATTGTAAAAAATCGCCAACACACACAGAGTTAGATGTACTCTTGGCTACGTAACTTTTGCAAATATCAAGCTATGACTCTAAGATTTAGAGGGAATTTCAACAACAGATTTACCAACTTAACAAAAAAAAAAAAACAGAACTCAAATCGGAACAATGGGAGCGCCACACTGTGGGTGTGGCCGGGAACTTGTTGATCAAGATGGTACTTTGCATCTAAGAGGCTTTTCAATTCTTTTAGGAAAATGGTGACTTTCAGTCAAAGCAACGCTTGCACATTCCATATGTCGTTTTGATGTCGAAGGTTGTAGAATTGTATATCTTCTAAGATAATATCGAGCGATATCTCTTTGAAACGATAACAAGTCATCTTCGGAATCTGCTGCGACTTTATAAAGTTTCCAAGCGATCACCAATGTTGAACTTAGCATGGAGGTAAAAAGCTCGAATTTTGATTTTATAGGCATTGTCACACTGATCGTGTAAGTCAACGCCAGCCATACCGTTATTATAATCCGCAATAAAAATCGGCAGCTGAATGAAAACTTTTCTTCTTTCTACTGATGACCAACGTTTGACATAATGCATAGGCTGGATGGTATCAAAGTTTGTGCCCATGGTGACAACACTATTGTCAATGCCCTCGTCTCTCCTTTTTGAATTCTTTTTCCAGCTTCAATGGGCATTTCTTTGTTCGGTTTTCTCTTACTGTTCCAGTTGCTCTAAAGCCCTTCTCTCTCAACATTCGCAAAAGCTCATGAGAAGTAAAATAGCTGTCAAAATAAATTATGTGGTCAGATGGACGTTGAACTTTCTCTAGAAGCTCAAGCACAACTCGAGATCCCAGCGGCATTTGTAACAAATCAGCGTTCAAATTTTTTGCACCACAATATGTATCAAAGTTGAAAAGGTAGCCACAACTACGAGTACTTGTCAGCATCCAGTTGTTGAAACCAAAACGAACAGGCTTTCCTCTTATAAACTGTTTTGAAGAATGGTGGCCAAAATACTTTATCATGGCTTCATCAATGGATAATTTTTCGTGCATGAAGTCGCATTGTTGATATTTTTGGCACAAAAGATTCATAAGAGATCTGAGCTTCGCCATTTTGTCTTGAGCATCTAGTTGATTGTTATTTGCGAAATGAATATATCTCATAATAACTATTTCGTGGTATGTTGTTTGCTACCAATGCGGTTCTTGTATCCTCATCCAATTTCCAATACGTGGACTCCCTGGGCATTGAATGGTAACCACTATAGAACATAATTCCTATGAAAATTTCCAACTCTTCTTTTTGGAAATTGAGGCTATGATGGTTATGTTGAGAAACATAAAGTCTAGTTTGATTCAAGATCAATTCTTTTACCTCATTAGCAAATAGCATTTCAAATATTTCAACTGGAGACTTGTCTAAATCACATTTCTTATTCATTTTGTTTATTTTGAAGTTATCAGAACAGTTCATCGTCATATTAGCATCTCTTTTGGACCAGTGTGGTTGGGCTTGAGATTGCTCAGTTTTTGAGGCTCTGATGACTGATAAAGGAACTTCATCCTCGCTATCGAAATCCTCATCCCTAATGAAAATTTCAACGTTACCTGGAACAACATTGGGTATGTGGTCGTTATCTAAATTATCCTCCTCGTCTGTATTGTAATCTGCATCTGGTGGTATAAATGCAATGTCAAACGCAGCGTTATGATAATCTTCTTCGATTGCATTGGTTGCATCTGAAAGATTATCGAATCTCCTTCCATAAAATAATGATGACGAGATTGCTTTGAAATCCATTCTAAAATAAAAAATGTCAGATTTTGTACCATTGCACCCAAATGGGTACATCTTACTTTACACGTACTTACCTAGCGCCAAGATATATGAACACTTTATTTTTTACTTTTATATGATTTTATTTAACTTTTTCCAAAGAAATAAATAGAAAATTGATAAAACAAATTATTTTTGCATTGCAAAATAGAGGCCAACTTTTGAAAAATCGAGAAAAACGAAATCGCATCTGAGACAGAGTAGTATCGCCTTATATTTTTTATAGTAAACTGCAAGCCTACTTATTGAAAACATTTAAACAAACAAAAAAAATCAAATTTCATCGAAACAAATGGGTTAAGCGATCGGTGGCACCATCGATAAGAAGTGCCATAATTGCAGCACTCGTATCTTCGGGAGAACATTTTACCAATATTGCAGTACTGCCAAGTTTGGAATGTTTCGATTCTCAAAAAGAGTCATTCCGAAATTACAAATTGCATTTCGAAAATTATGTCAAAATAAACAAACATCAAACCGCAGAAACGGTGTTGTGCCAAATTACGAGTATTACTTAATTCCATCGGCGCTAAAGGTTTCAAGATGATACGAGGATTTAATATCCCTGTTAGATATATATCCGTCACCAGAAATATTAGGATGTATAGTACAGCAGTCAATTGCAGATTTCGTTGCTAGCTGAGAGCAGATAATGGAGATTGTGAGTTTAAGTCCCCGTGTGAATGAAAAACATCAAGAGCTGAAATTTTTCTTCAAACTCAATTTATTCAGCTCAATATATTCATGGGTAAGCCACGTGTGGTTGTAAATTGTTCATTTGTGTGTGTGGCCTATGAATAGTTCCTGATGGTCCATCAGCGATCGCCTCCGCCACTTGGATTTTGGTCGCAACACGGAGCATAATGGAGAGGTACGAGGATCTTAGATTTGGATCTCATATTTGTAATCATTTATTAATTATTTACAATTAGACCGAAGTTCTTTCTTAGTGTGATTTTTTATTTTTTATTTTTCCACTCCTCCTTTTTCGACTCGAAACAAATATTGAAACGCTTCAGTGATTACGTGATGGATGACAATTAAGTGCGGAGGGCTATTATGACACAACAAACAAACCGACATCATTGCTATGTTTGATTTATCGATAGTTAAAGGAAAAAAGAGGATAGGTAGTAGAATTAAGGATCAAGATATAGTTGATAATAAAAATGGAATAAAGGCGTTGTTAATCGAAACCGACATCAACAATAGAAGTGACTCACTTGTTGATTACATTATAAGTACTAATCGCATTGTTTGCAACAAAAAATCGATAGGAAGTGTTAGACATCACTCTGGTCTCCGACAACAGCATTCAATTACTTGCGAACTGGACGGTGTCGTCTGAACATTTTCAGACCACAGATATATCCAATTCAGCCTGAGTGATACTCCTCCCAGCCAACGAGCACTACTCAATTATCGGAAAACTGATTGACCAAAATACAGAGGAATACTGTCCTCTGAACTCTTAAGTCCCCAGCGTAACACCAGCGAGCTAGACATGAAAGTCAAGGATTTTATCCTGGATTTCAGGCAATGGCTGCTTCATGCCCTCTTATTCAACCTAGAGGCTGGAAAAAGCCGCACAACATTTGCAGCAAACTTTTAAACCTAGCACAAAGAACAAGGCAAGTGACTGATTGGGACTCAGAAAAAGAATCCCTCAAAATATATAAAAAAAAACTGAGGACGGCAAAACGACAATTCTGGAGATCATTCTGTGACAAAATTACAAAAACCTCTAAGGCATCGCAGCTAAGAAAAATCCTCTATACTAATCCTATGATGCCTAGTTGTTTGAAAAAAATCGATGGCTCTTGGACAACCTCAAGTGATGAATCACTCAACCTGCTACTGGACACTCATTTTCCAGGTAGGTCCCTATTCGCGGCCAGTAGCAACCCAAACGATACTACTGCAACCGTGACCAAAATTCATGGCCTGATTACAAGAAACAAACTGCTTTGGGCGCTGCATAGCTTCAAACTATACCAGTCTGCTGGTCCGGATGGTATAATATCAATGAAATTTTCATTCCAAAAGCCTGAAAATGCTCTTATTTTGTCCCAAAGGATCAAAACTCTATATACGAACTAACTTTGATCCACGACATCATGCCTACTGTAAAGGAAAGTCAGTGGAAATGGCTCTGAATTCACTGACTTGCCAGGTCGAATGATTCCTACAATATACAGAGCACACAATGGTCGCTTTTCTGGACATAGAGGGTGCCTACTCAATGCATCCCCAATCACGACTGCGCTGGCAACTCTGTAGTTAGACGACTCACTTGGGTAGTTGATCAGTCTTGTGTTAAATAGCAGGATAACCAACTGCAAAGAGGGTGGGACCACTATTAAATGATGCCCCAGCAGAGGCGGTGAAACCCTTCTCTGGAACTTTGTGATTAATGAACTCCTGATATACCTGGAAGTAGGTGGAAGCAGGGTGATTGCCTATGCGGATGACATTGCTGTAGCCATCTCAGGTAAGAATCTTAATACCATCAAAGAATTCCTGCAGCGAAATCTTAACAGTTTAACCCGCTGGGCGGATCGCTGTGGATTGAGAGTATACCTCCATAAAACTGATTTTGTAGTCTTTTCCAGGAAATATGAAATTCCAATCATAGACCGAGCCTCAATAAACGGTACCAGTTCAGTCTTCTCCGATACGGCAAAATAACTGGGTTTCATTTTTGACAGGAACTAAACTGGGAACCTAACATTCCAGAAAGAGTCAAGTCATTGGGAACAAATGGGGCCTTCAACCTCGCATAATCAACTGGCTATACATCTCGGTCATAAGATTGGTACTCACCTATGGGGTTGTAGCCTGGTGGATGGCCTTACACAATTCAGCAAACTAAGCAGAGTCCATAGAATAAGATGCCCATGTATAAGCGGAGCCCTAGATTCTATTCCCTCTCCGGCACTTGATATTCTCATTCACCTGACACCCCTTGATACCTTTAGCGGGCAAGTAGCTGCAACCGCAGATATTCCCCTTAAAGTGACTACGCAGTGAACAAATAATTTATTAGGCCACTCTAATATTCTTAATATATTAGAAATCCTCACAAAGAACATCGATTACACTATACTCGAACTTTGGTTTGAAAAAGACTTGTAAGATTCCCCTCTAGATCCTTTTGGGAGGAAGATGCTTTGATGGAAGACAAGTCAATCCATTTTTACACAGATGGATCTAAAACTGATAGCGGGGTTGGTGGAGGTGTTTTCTCAGATAACCTAAATCTAAGCCTCTCCTTTCATCCTTCGAAATCACTGTAGCATTTTCCAGGCAGAGATTAAAGAAGCTCTGTCCTGCCTGAAGAAAAACGTTATATCTGCAAAGGATATCAGCAACTTTTCGGATAGTCAGACCCCTATCAAGTCCCTAGAATCAGTCTCATTCTAAAACCGCCTTTGAATGCTGAACATCTCTTACGGTGATGGCAGAGTAGTTCAACCTTCACGCTTGTTGGGTGCCGGGCCACTCACAGAGACATTCCACAGAATTGTAGGACTGACGAACTCGCCAAAATTGGAAACACTCTACTTATTCTACCGGAAAAGGAAAGCATTGGTATAACTATCTACGTGCAACTCAATATTAAAGCTGAATCCTAATAAAAGAATAGACCTTAGCTGGACTGTTGACATGTCTAGCAACCATTCAAATCTGGATCTCAATCTCCCTAAGAGTTTGATCCTTCTGAATAGGAAACATCTAAAGGCCATCATAGGTGTAATTACTGGACACTGCCTTATAGGCAAGCATGCAAGAAGGCCTGGCGTCTTTACAAATGAATCCTGCAGAAGCTGCGTGGACGAGGAGGAGGAAGAGACAATCCTCCTCCACCTACTCTGTACATGTCCAGTTCTCTCTCAAAGAAGGAAACTTCACTTAGCAGCTTTCTTCTACAATGATTTAAGCGATCTAAAGAATATATGTATACGCTAACAGTCTACACTTCATCATAAGCTCAAATTGGTTCTATGAATAGGAGGATTACAGATCCATGTGGCATCAGAAAGGACCAATAGGCCTAAGTGGGTTGGGCTCTCCAACAGCCACTTTCACCTAACCTAACCTAATCGAAACTCCCCGTACTAGTTTTAATTAATATCTTAACAATTATATTCAAGTTGAAACCTACAAGGGAAGTTAGATACAACACTTACACATGCAACAGAACCGCTTGCCCATAAAGCAGCGCTGCATAAAAGGACGAGAGTGGCTCGATATTAAGAGGGAAAAACATCAGCTTCTCTGAAGGAAAAAGAAAGAGCATGGGAAGTGCACTATCTAGTTAATGGAGAAGTACTAATCCGGGAACAATGTTCGAAAGTTGTAAGAAAAAGTTAAAAAAACACGTCAAGGCAAAACGACCCAATCAGAACTGAACAAGGAAATTTTGTAGTAGAGTCCCAGTCAGCGCAGATTATATAAAGAAACCATTTCCGCAGACTGTTAAACAGCGAAAATGTAGCCGTGTAAGCGAAGATTTCCGTCCACCTGTCCGAGATACCTGCTTAGATATTTAAGGCAAAGAAAAATGACTTCTGGCACTGCGCTTCCAAATTTTTTTTTGGCAGAATTTAAGCCGCACTCGACTAGAAGGAGTACGTGCTGGAGGTTATCATCGACCTTAAAGTGCATTCGACAAATCAACATCTGAATAGACTGACGAAGCTTTCGCAAAGACATGAAGCTTGCCACCAAGGAGGATCGTCCTTTGGGTCTACTGGGCTATGAATCGCGTCGGTTTGCTACTGGAACAAACTTTCACGCAGATAATTCTCAGCTGCTTTTAGCGACTGCCTGACTCCACTGCATGAGGGCTTTCCCTTGCACATATGACTCTGCTTTTGACGCGCTGATGAATCTCCTTCCATTGGTTTTTATATCAAGTGGTGCGCGCTCAAATTCTGGTCTTTGGTACAAAGCGCACTAGACTTTTTATGGCCTTGCACGCCAATTACCTTTCGATTTGGCCTTATGGACATGCCGTCTGATGCAATAACACCAGAATAGGAATAGCTTCCGACCAGAATCTGAGCCAGGAAAGTAATATGGTTTGGTCCTTCATGATTGGCTCTAAAACTGACCTCAGATGCGACACTGGTGTCTTTTTGGAGGACGAGAACATTCGATTTCACTTTGTTTAGGAGAACTTAGGGAGATACACGCACTACCGATTGCAACGAACTATATTGTGCTGAATCGGTGGAGGGGGAAGACCATTTGCATCTTCAGTGATCCTAAACCCTCTCACGACGCGCAACTGTATCAATGTCATCCGAGTGCACAAGCAATTGTGGGCACTTAATACAGATCATTTCTGTTTTGTTGAACAGAGAGTTATGCACGATTCTTTCTAGAGCGATTTTAAAAGAGTCGAATTTCACAGCGTCGCCTTCTTTTAAACTTTTCTGGACATTCAGAGGCTCTATTCCTCTATATTTGGCGCAGTCAGGGGGTCTCCTTTCTTGTGATCATATCTTACAGTTGAGCTGATGTACGTTCCCAACCAGGTCATCTACAGCTGCTTTAACCCTCAAATGCCTTATTTTTTGATTTGATAAAAAAAAAAATCTGTGTGCACTAAAATTCATGTGATAAACACGAATCTGAAATTAGTTTTTGAATCCATAAAAGTGTTCACCTTTTACAGGTAAAAATAAGCAGACTGCCTCGAGGCGGGCTTAGGTTTTGTCAAGAAAAAAAATAAGACAGGTGTAACAATGGGCTATTGAAAATATTTTATTGAATGCTAAAAAATAAAGTAAGTGAAAAATATTACACTAACGTTGATGGAAAGCCATAAAGCAGGACTTTGTGGTGGAATTACAAAGGTTTAATTTGCATTTTGTGCAATAAGCTTGGGTGTCCGATTTACAACCCGGTTGCTTACAAGTTTTTTCGCCACTGTGGTCCTGAAATATGGTATGCACCAATGACCAACATTGTCATATCGAACTTCTGGAGTCGGAAAGTAAGATTTTTTTTTTGCTTGAAAGGTGGTGGTATTGGTGATGATACTGGTCGACCTCTGGGTATCTTGGTTTCGGTAGAAATCATACACGAAGATTCAGCTACTTCTGACCGAAAATTTGGCAATTCTATGTTTACTCCCTTGTACGATCCATGGTAAACAATGTAAGCATTTACCATCGCCACGTCTAACAGATGGAAAAAAATTCGATTTGTCCATTTCCGTGTTTTCATACGGATATGGGATCGACCTAGAAGACTATCCATGTTTTGTTTCGTCTTTCTATCCCGTCGTCATGAATTGGAAGGTGCTGAGCTAGGTATGCTTGATGTGAAAGGTTTGACACCGCAATAAGTTGATAGAAGTCGAACGCTCTTGTTATCCATCCACAAAACGCCGCTAATGTCTATGACGTTTACGTTAGCAACGTATTTTTCAGAGTAGCCTCGATCAACTTTTCGCTTCGTCAGATCTCACTGTTTCCAAACTATAAATTTCTTGACTTCTTAGGTATGTAAGCAGACCTATTGACGTGTAAAAATTGTCAAAATAGATAATGTGGTTTGCGTTATCTGGGATTTTCCTTGACAAACGCACGAGGACATTTGAAGATGCTCCAAGATCTGATGCATTTTCCGGCACAACATTGTCTTCTGCACCTGAGTAAATCTTGCAATCATACGAAAATCCCATATTATCACATAAAACGAAAAGCTTAGTCCCCCATTTATGTGGTTTGGCTGGCATATGGTATATTGACCTGTAGGGTTACCTCCCACTTTTGTAGCACACATTTGTTCGTCAACACAAAGACGCTGCAACATCGGAATAGACCCAAAATGTTCATTGAAATGATTTATCAGTGACCTTATTCGGTGCAACTTATCGTATCCAGGCTGGCCCTTATCACCATGGTCATGATCCTGATGAACTGTCGAATCTCTTGTTTGTTAGTTACAAACCGAGTTTCAATTTTCTGCTGGCAAGCATATAAATTCATTTGATCAACAAGATGTTCAATTCAATTTCAATTTATTTAATATAATTCGGGATTGTACAAATAAGACTTACAAAATGTCTTTTATAGCACATATTTTAGGGTAACATTATATAATTCAGATAATATAAACATTACTCAACAATTTAAACCTTTGACACTCAGGTGCATGAAAATAAACTTCAGTGTCAAACAACTTTTGAGATGTCAGACTGTAATACATTATTTTTGTTTTGGAACTGATCATCAGTCTGTGTGCAGCAAACCATGTCCTAAACATTTCCAAATCTGCATTGATATAAGCAATTAAATTTAGAGGGCTTACAGAATCATATGTTAAAACAACATCATCTGCAAAGGCAGTGATAAGGCCTTTGGATAAGGAATAGAATTGGTCCCAATACAGAGCCCTGAGGTACCCCTAGATTCATAAACCTAGTATTACTTCTGATCCCTTCAATCTATACTCTTTGAGATCTATTTTCAGGATAAGATTTGAACCATTCAAGAAGAAAACCGGCATTTTGTAATTTCCGCAACAAAATGTAATGGTTAACCATATCAAATGCTTTAGAAATGTCGACGAACAGACTTGCTGTAGACTTTTTATTGTCTAAACTATCGAAAATTTGTGAGCAAAAATTTAGCAGTGCATCCTCCGTACTTTTACCTATTTGAAACCCATATTGAAGTGAAATGAAAAAGCTTGTTTATTAAGAAAGTTAACAATCCTATTTTTCATAATTTTTTCAAAAACTTTGCTTACTGAAGGAAGAAGCGAAATAGGTTTGTAGTTGCTTACATCATTTGTGGCACCTTTTTTATACAGTGGAACTACATCCGCAGATTTAAGAGCTATGGGAAAAACTCCGGATAAAACGCTTTTATTAAAAATATGGGCTAGGACATCCACAACAAAACAAGCAACATTCTTCAACATCCGATTTGAAATGCCATGTGTGGCACAGGAATTTGAGTTTCTTAGAGAGCCTATAGTTTTCAACAACTCTAAGCCTATAATGGGCTCAAAGAAAAAAGTACATCTCTGAGCAGTTTCGTAAGGATGGATAATGTTGGAAAAATAATTATTGAAAATGTCAGCAACTTCAAGCCTATCGGTGACTGTGCGATCATTATACAGAATCGTGGTATGACTTTTAGAGGAAGCGGGCTTATTGAGAATGCTATTAACGAGTTTCCATTCACCTCTTATATATTTCTCTATTTAAGCTAAAATGATTTTTATAAAACTTATTACGGCAAATTGGAACTTTATTTTTTACTTCAAAACATATCCTTTTGTAGCTCCTTTTTAGATTTGTATTGCTAGGGTGTTTATAGCATTTCTGTCGCAGTTTGTTTTTTTTTATTAATTAATTGTACAAGCTCAGTAGTTATCCAAGGTTTGAGCCTTTTAGACGAGCTTTTTATATTTTTCGTAAAACTAAAATATTTTAGATGATTTGTAAGGCATTTTATAAAAATATCATATGATTTAGATGGATCTGGCTCAATAAAAACATATTCCCATGACTCAAAGCTGAAAATAGACTTTAATTTAGAAAAATCAATTCTGGTTACCTCATTGAGAGAACTAGGCTTATGGTTATTCCTTTTAATAATCGGACTTACTAGTAAACCTGTCATTAAGTGATCTGTAATTGCAAAATCGAAGACACATTTTTCACATGCGTCAAGTGAAATATTGGAAAAACGTCCGTAAATGTGGTCTAAACAGCTACCCGATGGCAATCTTGTCGGTTCATTTATAACAGACTCCAACCCATGAGAAGCCAGTAGGGCCAAATATTCTGCTACTGTGTCAGTTTTTTCAAGAATATTAAAATTGAAATTACCCAGTATTATCAAATTTATTGACTTTTCATTATCTAATAAATTTTAGAATTCTTCCACAAATATTGAAAAATCATATTTGTGAAGCCGGTAGACGCACAAAACGACAAAAATTACTTTGTTTACGGTGAAACTCAATTATAGGATATCAGCACTTAAGAAATCAACGAGGTACATTGGTACACAATCATCAAATTCTTCTTTAACGAAACAGCCTACTCCGCCTGCCACATAATTCTCATTCGTTTTTGTAAAAAATTCATAACCCGGTAAACTATAATCTTTTTTCTCGAATTCATAAATCCAAATCTCCGAGACAAATACAAAATCCGGCAAAGATGCAAAAGAGTCTATATGAGATAGCAGCCTAATGAAATTTTCTCTTAGACTTCTGATGTTTTGGTGTAAGAAAAAAGTTTGTTTGTACAATATAAATTGGATAAAAAAGCTTGTTCACAATTATTGGGTCTACAAGTAAGTTTCCAGCGTTTGTCAGAGATGGCGCCACCAGTGGATCCCGGGCAGAAATGTCAGACCCCATGTGTTTTATTTGTAGGTTTTGTATCTGTCAACAACTTTGCAGCTTTGAACAGTTCTATCGGTGTCGTACATTTTATCGAGCAAAATCATGGCAAGTTTCCAGCCAAATAAATGTCATTTGCGGGAAGCGCTGCTTTTATTCTTTAATATTAAGAAAAGTGCAGCTGAGGCCTATCGTTTGCTTTCGGAAACTTATGGTGCGGAATGTATTGGTGAATCGACGTGCCGCGAGTGGTTCAAATGGTTCAAAAGTGGTGATTTTGGAATTGAAGACAAAGATCGCCCCGGAAAGCCGAAAAGTTTTGAAGATTAGGAGTTGGACGCTTTATTGGATGAGGATCCGTGTCAGATTCAAGAAGAACTTGCTGCATCATTGGGCGTCACGCAACAAGCCGTTTCCCTGCGCCTAAAAGCACTGGAATTCATTCAAAAGGTTGGAAACTGGGTGCCGTACGAATTGAAGCCAAGAGACGTCGAACGGCGATATTGCATGTCCGAAATGTTACTGCAGCGGTATAAAAATAAATCATTTTTGCATCGTATTGTCACTGGTGATAAGAAATTGATTTATTATGATAATCCTAAACGCAGAAAATCGTATACAAAGCCCGGCGAGCCCGCCCAATCGACGCCGAAACGAAATATTCACGTGAATAAGGTCATGCTCTGCATATGGTGGGATCAAAAGGGTGTCGTATACTACTAAATGACTGAGTCCGTCATTTTTCATCACGACAACGCTCGGCCACATGTTGCGGTTTCGGTGAAAAACTATTTGGAAAATAGTGGATGGGAAATTCTGCCTCACCCGCCTTACAGTCCAGACTTGGCACCATCTGACTACCACTTGTTTCGTTCGATGCAGAACGCTTTTACGGGAATATGCTTCAGCTCAGTAGAGGAAATCAAAATTGGCTCGATACATTCTTGGGCTCGAAAGAAGAGAATTTTTTTTGGTCCGGAATTCATAAATTGCCAGAAAGATGGGGGAAAGTTGTAGCTTCCGATGGACGATACTTTGAATAAAGCATTGTAACTATGTTTTCATAATAAAACTTCAAATTTTGGAAAAAAACGCTGGAAACTTACTTGTAGACCCAATAGTATCAATAAGGTTGGAGGAAGTTATATCATCGAGACAATTTAAATCTGAATTCATTATTGGTAATTAATTAAGTTTCTTTATCAACAGATAAGTTTGAAATCATCAAATGATTTTAATTCGATGATATTACTACCTTCAACTTTTTTCATGAGCACCTTGTTCTTGCTAAACCAAACATATTATAGTTCTTCTGTACAGTGCATCTCTGAAGATACTCTGTGCAATATTCTTTGCGTTGTCGTCGCTTACGTAAGATAAGCCACAGATTTCAATGCAGTTACGGAGTGAATCTTGCTGTTGCCAATTTAGTTTTGCTTCAAGTCTATTTATTTTTGCTTTCAATATATTATTCTCTTCACGAAGTTTAATAAGCGTTTTCAGGAATTCTTTGTTTACGTCTTCCAAATTGGATAACTTCATATATACCATTTGAAGTGTAAAGTCACCAGGTGGTTCAATTAGCTTTGGTTCTTCGTTGATCTTTTTCTTGGTCTTACTTGCCGTGATTGTAATTTTATTCGGTTCGGGGTGCTTGTAAACCGGAGACGAAGAGGTTAAGTTCAAAGATCTATGGCTGAGTACTGCACAACTATCACAACGAAAAGGTTTTCCACTAATCTTCATGTATTCGATGTCCTGTTCGAAGATATTAACGCACGCCAGATGGAACAAGTCTTTGCAGTCATCACAAGACACTTTCAAGAGACAGTTTCTTTCTACTTTATGTTTGACTTGCGAACGTAAAGAAGCTTTCAATTGAGATATGCACCCCACGACACTCAGAAGAGAACGGTGTTGTGTCTGATTTCTGTATGATATTTTTGTCTGATCAGGAAATGTTGGTGCCAACAATCTGCTAAACATTTTCGATCCTATCGGGCAAGATGACATGATACCCGATCGTCCAAGATGACACGGTATGTCATCTTACCCAAAAGGTAGTATTTTATTTTAATTTATATATCTTTTCATTTCAGTATGCCAAATAATTATAAGAGAACGTCAAACAGGCATTCTTGGTCGAAAGAGGATATGGCTAACGCTATTCAAGGCGTCAGAGAAAATAAATGTGGTTGGCTACTGGCATCTAAGAGGTATGGAGTACCTCAAGCAACAATTCGTCATTTTAAGCAAATTCCGCAAAACCTAGGCCGCTTCAAACCAACTTTTGACCAAGAAGTAGAAAAGAATATGGTACAACACATATTAAAGTTCGAGAAACTGGTTGGGATTGATTGCATGGTTTTAGAGTCCGGAACCCCAGATTGGTATTAAGATCACCTGAACCAACGTCAGCCGCAAGAGCTATGGCTTTCAATAAACCTCAAGTCATAAGTTCAAGTTCTTCGCGATGTTAGAAGAAATACTGACTGATATACCACCGCATCGTATTTATAATATGGATGAATCTGGGCTGAGTACTGTTCAGAAGCCTCCAAAAATATTTGCGCTCAAAGGAAAGAAACAGGTTGGGGCCTTAACTAGCGCCGAAAGGGGCCAACACGTAACAGTTGTGGTATACGCCACTGCAACTGGAAATCTTGTTCCCACCGCCCTAATTTTCCCAAGAAAAAATCACAAGCGTGAGTATTTTGACGGTATACTAGCTGGATCCTCGGAGTTGTGCAATGAAAGCGGTTATATGGTGGGCGAACTATTTTGCAAGTGGATGAAACATTTTGTTCAGTTCACTGGTTGCAACCCTGAAAACAAGGTGCTTTTAATTCTCGATGGACATGGAAGCCACAAAAATTTGAACGCATTAGATTTTGCCAAACAAATGGTGTGATAATGTTGTGCTTGCCTCCTTACTTTACTCACCGTATTCAGCCTCTGGATGTTTCATTCTTCGGGCCCCTTGACATTATAATCGGAAGTTAACAACGTGGCTTAAAAATCACTCTCTCAGAACATTTGGTCTTTATCAAATCAGTGCTTTGTTTGGAAAAGCGTATGGAAGTGCTGCGTCTGTCGGGAAGGTAACAAGCGGTTTTGAAAAAACTGGAATTTATCCCTTTAATTCGAACATATTCCGTGAATATATGTTTTTGCCTAGTGATGTGACGGAGAACGAGCTAACCGCTGCAGCTGATACTACCAACCCAATCATTGTAAGTCCGGAACACAATGTTCGAGCTGATGCATATGAAGCAATGGTTCCTCTAAATCAACCAATTTTAGAGAACCAAAGTCCTTCAGTATCAACGGGTCTAGTACAATCAACTGACATTCCGGGTCATTCGCCATCGTCAGCTAATCCCTTCGTTTCCTTAATAAAGTGCAACCCTGAGCAAATGCTCAAAACAATTTCTCCATTGTCGAAATCAGCTGGAACAGGGAAAGTAAGAAGCACTAAAAGGAAAGTAACAGGCTCTCAGGTTCTCACAGAAAGTCCTTTTCTTAATGAGATTCGACCGCAAGTCCAAGCAAAAAATGAAAAGGAGCACCGTAAAAGCGTAAGAGCTCGCAAACAAACTAAACGTCTCATATTACTGGATAACGAAGATGATGTTCAACAAGATTTTTCGGACGATGATGGTGATGTGGGGTGCATCTACTGCAATCAGCTCTACAGTAGATCACGTCCTGGGGAGCACTGGCTCGCCTGCCAGGCGTGCGCAAAGTGGTGCCACGCATTATGTGCCGGTGTTGAGCATAAAGTTAAGCAGTTCATATGTGAACTCTGCAAGAATGATTTTTAAGAGGTATGTCATCTTATAACTAACTATGTCATCTTGAACCCTCTTTTCAGCTTAATTAGAAAATTATTTAAAAATACTATTTATTGTTTTACTGAATTCTTTTAAATTATGCTTTGTTTACCAATAAATGAATTAACTGAATTCACTTTGTTTTCATCCCTATGATTTTTAGATATTATTGTTTATCACATTCAAGAAAAAGTATGTCATCTTGAGCACAATTCCCCTACTATTTTCTTACTAATACTCTAACACTATTATTATATTTGCAATTCAAGTTCAGTTCAGTTCAAACACTACCTGAATGCTAGTCTTCGTTACCCGGCCCAGAGACATATAACATAGCCCATGCTTTACTTGCTAGCTTTCTCCTAAATTTTTTTCAAATTAAAGTTTAATCTTTTTGGGTCGTCGTATTGTCCCGGCAAGTAGCTACATAACATATATGTATACTGCGCTGGCCAAATGCAAGCTAATTTAACCAAGAGCCCTAATTAAATACTTTTACGTGATGGTTTTGTTTGAAGACCATCTCTGTCATCGTCACTTGAGAATAACAATGCATGCTCCTGGTATCCACTCATTAGGATGCCACCACCGTGAACATAACTCTTGATACAAAGCGATGAATAGTCCCAGTCGACTGGCACTACATACGTAAACAATAGCTCCCCGTTCTATCGTAATCAATGAATCGTGATTGGATTTGACATAAATTAACCATTTCCGGTAAATAACCACTCGCGAGACATAATTACGCAAATTACACAAGTACACAAACACTAAACACTAAATGACAACACCAAGAGGCAATTCGCCTGCAAGCGGCATCTCCTTGTCCAGTTCAATCCAGTTATGTTCCGTAGAGTCCGAGTAGAACCAACAAATCCACCAAAATTGCCACTTGAATTATCAATAAGAATCATTGTCAACAGAATATATTCAGGAGAAGCTGCTGTCGTAACTGTCGGATTAGTAATTAAAGTCCTTCGGACCCCCCCCGGACGACATCAACTACGACAGTAGCTAACCCTACAAATACGAATACCACCACCGATAAATGACAACAACGACGACAACTACTATATTGTACGACGATGACGGAAGGATGTTCCCGCCAGAATTGTACGTTTTACGTATGCACATTTGCACGCAATATTGCAGGCCGCTAATTCCCGCGCTAATACATGACAACGGCTATATGTAGTCGTATCCTTTGAACCAACACACGCTAGTGTTACATATGGCCGGGCGACTATACCAGTATTTATATGCAGTAAAAATGTGCGAGGTGTGTTTGTCAATACACACTCGCCGCACACACACATTCTCACGCAAACGCACGCCATAAATTGCATAATGATTGCGGTCAATAGCGTCAGTTTGAATAATTCATTGTAAATTTGACCAAATTGGTTGTGCAGCGCAAATGCGATTATGTTCTATTTGACCATCATGTTCTAGCGCTTGAACGATTATTACGAGTAGTTTAGGCCTCGTTGCCGGAAGGCTGCAAGTATACTCGTCGTACCTAACCTACTGCATAAGTTTTTGTTTAGCAGAGTCCTGGGGGAGTGGGGGTTGCTTAATTTGCTTAGATGAAAAGTTTATGTCACGTTGTTAAAAGGTTGACATTGCCGAATGCCAGAGGGTTGATTGGTAGGGCCAATTGTGGTTGAGCTTTTGCTAATTCTGTTACGTTGAATAAAAATTGTGGCTTACAGTTTTAATTCACTCGTAGCTTGATGCTATTCTCATAATTTTATCTGTACAAAAGTCGATTGAAAATTCCATTGAAACGCTGGCCGTTAAACATTTGATGGGTAAGGAAGGGTTTGCTGCACTGTGATCTTATATTTCTTTCTGTGCAAGCCTAGCCTATGAAGAGAAGAGGAACTTTGGTAATGATGGTGTGTTAAAGTTTCCAATTCCGATAGTTGGACCCATAAGCCTTGAAGAAGCCTAATAGAAGAAGCATCTTTCAACTGTCGAGCAACTTGCAGCTTTGTCTCTAAGCTTAAGCTCAAGCTTAATCGTCATTTAGAAATTTCTTCAGAGATTGCGATTTGAAATGGATATACGCCGAATATTTTACACCACAAAAAAGGATTAACGGTGAGTTGATCTAACCGCAGCGAACGTCATTGTAAAGTGGACTGCCCGAAGGTGCAGAAAACGGATATGGACTGATTATTTGTTGATGACCTATGTCTATTATATGGCGATAACGTCCGGATTTTGGAACTGAAAGTCCTCTTCGACTCAGAGAGAAGAGGCGGTTCATGTTGTAAAAGATTTACATTTTACAGTTCAGTGAAATAACATATTAGGATTCTGGTGATAACTGAACTCTGAATGGCAAACCAGATAAGCGTGCTCATGTCCAGCGATGCTTCAACTGATGCAGTCAGAAAGATAAATATACACATAGTTAGTACATAATTTTTATTACGAACCGGATAGGAAAAACAGGTAGAGAACCAAACAGCAGCAAAAAGCAAATGCACCAACGAATGCTAGTAATTAGCAAGAGACGTGAAGGAGTAGCAAAAGACTCAATAAGGCCCTTGGCCATCGGCAGAAAGAAGTCAAAAGCAGTTACAATATTAACCTCGACAAAAACTAAGAATAAATAAGCAATCGAAGCAGGAGCAACAGCATATACTGGATAACCAACAACAACAGAAGCAACAACAGTAAAAACGACAGAGGAAACAACAGCAGCATCAGGGATACCAGGAACAATCACTGTAATAGCCCTGACCTCTCCCAATATCTCCACACTCTAGGACCGTGACTGTCTTCACTCATCTGAGAGAATGACAGCTGGTATGATCGGAAACTTGACCCCATAGTCCTGGAAGTCCTTCTGCGACAAAATCACGGAAACATCCGAGGCATCACGGCTAAGAAAAATCGTCTCCACAAATCCTATGATGCCTAGTTGTTTGAAAAAAACCGATGGCTCTTGGACTACCTCAAGTGATGAATCACTCAACCTGCTACTGGACACCCACTTTCCAGGTAGCTCTCAATTCACGGTCAGTAGCAACCCAAACAGGTCTACTGTAACCGGATCCAAAATTCAGGGTCTGATCACAAGAGTCAAACTGCTCTGGGCGCTGCATAGCTTCAAACCATACAAGTCTGCTGGTCCGGACGGTATAATCCCCGCCGAGCTACAGAGATCCTCAGATATTATTCTGCCTGCGCTAGGAAATATTAAGCGGAGCTGTGTAGAACTTATCCACATTCCACTGTCATGGAGAGAAGTCAATGTAGTGTTCATCCCCAAAGCCGGAAAATGTTCTCATGTCGTCCCAAAGGACCTCAGACCTATAAGTTTATCATCTTTCCTTCTGAAAACTCTAGAACGACTGATTGATATCCATATACGAGCTAAAATTGACTTTAGACTTCTGTCAACGGCTCAACATGCCTACTGTAAAGGAAAGTCAGTGGAAACGGCTCTGCATTCACTGACTAGCCACATCGAACGATCCCTAGAGTACACAATGATTGCTTTCCTGGATATAGAGGGTGCCTTCAACAACGTCAACACATCCGCAATCACGACTGCGCTGTCAACTCTGCACGTAGACGACTCACTTGGGGAACCGATCAGTCTTATGCTAAAAAGCAGGATAATCAACTCCAAACTGGGTGAGACTTCTGCCAAAAGATGTGTCAGCAGAGGTACGCCGCAAGGTGGTGTCCTCTCTCCCCTTCTCTGGAACTTAGTAGGAAATGAACTGCTGATATACCTGGAAGCGGGAGGTAGCAGGGTGATTGCCTATGCAGATGACGTTGCTATTGCCGTCTCAGGTAAGCATCTTAATACAATTAAAGAACTCCTCCAACTAAATCTCAATAGATTAACCCGTTGGGCAGATCGCTGTGGATTGGGAATAAACCCCCATAAAACTGATCCTGTCCTCTTCTCCAGGAAATATAAAATTCCAACTATAGATCCTCCTTTAATAAACGGTACGATTGCAGCTATACGCCTTAAAGCGACTAAACAGTGGACTAATAATCCATTTGGTCACGCCAATATTCTTAATACATTAGGAATCCCCACAGAGAACATCGATTACACCATACCTGAACTTTGGTTTGACAAAAACTTCCATGTAAGCTTCCCCTCTAGATCCTTCTGGGAGGAAGATGCTTTCATGGAGGACAAGTCGATCCATTTCTATACAGATGGATCAAAAACCAATAGCGGGGTTGGTGGCGGTGTTTTCTCAGAAACGCTAAATCTAAGCCTCTCTTTCCGCCTTCCAAATCACTGCAGCGTGTTCCAGGCGGAAATTTTGGCGATTAAAGAAGCTCTGTCCTGGCTGAAGAAAAACGTAATATCTGCAATAGATATCCGCATCTTTTCGGATAGTCAGGCCGCTATCAAATCCCTGGACTCAGTCTCACTGAATTCTAAAACCGCCCTTGACTGCCGATCATCTCTTATGGAGATGGCACAGCAGTTCAACCTTCACCTCTGTTGGGTGCCGGGCCACAGAGACGTTCCAGGGAATTGTAGAGCCGATGAACTCGCCAAAATTGGAACCACTTTACCTATTCTACCGGAAAGGGGTAGCATAGGTATCCCAATCGCTGGGTGCAAACTAATATTAAAGCTGGATGCCAATAAAAGAACAGACCTTAGGTGGACTGTTGGACCAACATGTCTAGCGACCAAACAAATCTGGCCAAAACTGGATCTGTATCGCTCTAAGTGTCTGATCCTTCTAAATAAGGAACATCTCAGCGCTACTCGTATCATAGGTGTCATCACTGGACACTGCCTTATAGGCAAGCACGCAAGAAGGCTTGGCACCTTTACAAATAATTTCTGCAGAAGCTGCATGGACGAGGAGGAGGAGGAGACAACCCTTCACCTACTCTGTACATGTCTAGCTCTCTCTCAGAGAAGAGAACTTCACTTAGGAGCCTTCTTCTACAACGACCTAAACGATCTGAAACATACAGACGTAAACACTCTCCTTCGCTTCGTCAGAAGCTCAAACTGGTTCCATCAGTAAGAGGATTATAGATCCACGTGGCATCACAATGGGCCATTAGGCCTAAGTGGGTTGATTTTTTTTTTATCCAACAGCTACTCTTACCTACCAACCTACCCTAGGACCGTGACTGTCTTCACTCATCTGAGACAATGACAGCTGGTATGATCGGAAACTTGACCCCATAGTTGTTCTTTCTTTTTTTTTGGCGATCTGGAGTCACGCGGTAACGAGGCGAAAAAACAAGAATTTGTAATTTTTTCTCCCAAATTTAATAATCAGTAAAACTTCATTCAATTTTATGAAATTGTTTGTTAATTTGAAAAATTGTGCAAATAAGACCAAAAGTTGCCTAAGTGTGGCAACATTTTACTAATTCTTGTTAACACAACGAGGGCAAATATTTAGCGTATTCTTCTACTGGAGCGCGTACAAGTATATGATACGGAACAGTACAACTGCAAGGCCTGTCCAGCACCAGACTCGGAATGTTAGATGGTACAGTGCGATGAATGTGAATCTTGGTAGCATTTCACTTGCGCTGGTGTTAATATGTCTGTTGATGGAAAAGTTTGGTTATGTAGCACATGTCTTGCTGAGTCGACAAGTATTGCAGTTGCCAAGCCCTCTAGCAGCGCTTAGCTCGCATCTGGTTGCGCGGACAAGTGTCTCCAGCAACTGTGAACATCCCAGTGACACTGTCCCACCGATCATCCGATCAACACCATAAGTCCAACGTCACAAGGTCATCGAAGTCGTCTGAGTCATCAACTCGAGCTCCAGAAGTTCAATGAGGAAAGAAGCATGCAAGAGAATACATCGACAACAAATACACAATCCTAAATCAGCTGACCTATGGATCACTCGAGGGAGAAGAAGAGGACGTATCAGAACCAGCTTAAATTAGAGGTAAGGTGAAAAATTGGCTAATTACTAAAGGTTCCACTCAGCAGGAAGAAGTTCCCTCTGAAATGGGGAAACATAATTCCACTCGCCTCAAGATTTGCCAAACTTGGCTTAGAACTGCCATCAATCAAGGGCGCGCCAACACACATGTAGGTTTATCTATCTCAGGCAATGTGCTACAACACATCTCTTCGATGAACTACACCGTACAAAAGCCGCAGTGCGCCAACATATATGATGGTCCACCTACCTCAAACTTACAGAGTAAAGTACTCGTAGTACAACATGCTTTCTCAGCGAACTCCGACGCACAAAAACAGCAGTCAGGTTGTAATACTCAGCCGCATAACTTGAGCACTTTGCCAAATGTTCAACGGCAAGCAGGTTCTAAACCAAAGTTGTCAAAACGACTGTTTCCCACTCAAATGGTACTCAGCGACTGTACAGCCCTACCAAATTGCGTCAGCATAAATAATGTTAGAGTAATTCAGCCTACCATTCCTGAACGGCAGCAAAATTCCCAAGCACCCACAAGACTATACCCGCGAGACAATACCCCACACTGTTCTAACCAACCACCTATGCATGATGATCAACACAGCGTTACTCTAGAAGGATCCAATGATCTTACAAAAGGTCACATTGCTGCTCGCCAATTAATTTCAAGTGATCTTCAAAGTTTCGATGGGTACCCCGAATTTTGCTTCTTATTCATATCAGCACAGCTCTGCGGCTTGTCAGATGAGGAAAACCTCATATGCTACAAAAAGCTTTAGACGCTGTTACAATAGATTTCTACTAATTTAACCACATTGCGTGACTAGAGTCATTTCCACGCTTAAGATGTCTTTTGGAAGACCAGAGTTGATTATACACACACTTTTAACGCAATGCCTGCTCCAAAGGCTGAAAAGCTGGATGGTATAGTCAACTTCGCCGTTTCCGTTCAAAATCTCAGCGCCACAATGGAGGCTTCAGAGCTGGTAAATCATTTGAACAATCCAACTTTATTGAAAAAACTTGCGGATAAACTACCGCCTACCATACGTCTCAACTGCGCAATGTACAAACAAACACAAGCGGTCTGTACTCTATCAGAACTCAGCGGTTTGCTTCTTTGCGTTGCTGAAGCAGCAAATGGGATACTTATTCCAAACGCTTCCAACTCAGGGGAATGAAATGCGAAAGAGAAGGGTTTTGTCCATGTATAGTACAAGCGGACGATAACAGCTATGCCTCATTATCACAAGTCAAAACAGCTGTTGTTTTTGCCCAGAGTTTGTTTAGGCTTGCCGCGCAACAAGGGAAAATCAGCTGTGTCGTCGATGCCTACGGAAACACGGAAACTTTAGATGCAAATCAGTGGACGTATGTGGAAAAAACAATTGCACATATAAACATCATAGATTGCTCCGCAGTGGCGAGAAGGGTAAGCCGAAATCAGAACCACAAAACTGCAACAGCCATTGGCATGATGAGATGAAGAAGACGAACGAGACATTTCAACCGCCGCAGTATGATTCCAACACTCATTGTCACAGCTCCGATTCCATTCTTTTTCGCATAGTCCCTGTGATTTTGTATGGGAACAACAGCCAAGTGCAAACATTCGCTGACCCTACTCGATGAGGAAATAGCCAAGCAGCTAAATATGAAAGATACAGATCATTCTTTCTGCATCAGATGGATCGGGGACACTCGACGATATGAAAACGATTCCAAAATCATGAGCCTGCGAATTTCCGCCACTGGGGACAATGCTGTGAAGTTCAACCTTATAGACGTTCCCACCGTCAAGAGACTACAGCTACCTGCATAATCTTTGGATCATGAGAATTTGAAGATGAAATATAAATGTCCTCGAGGCCTTCCGATTGCGCTCTACAAAAACGCTAAGCCTCGTTTGCTCACTGGCTTAAACAATGTCAAGCTAGGGTTTCCCTTAGTGTATAAGGAAGGATCATCCGATCAGCCGCTCGCTGTCAAGACTAGGCTGGGGTGGGTAATTCATGGTAATTATTCTGATTTATCATCCACAGGTCCATGCTCCCAAACGAGCTTCCATCTTTGCGGATGTGAGCAAGAAAGCACCGGTATGAATCTGCAGATGCTCGTTAAGGATTTCATCAGTGGGGCAAGCTTTGGAGTGTCAAGTCCAAGGAGCCTATTAATGCCAACGGAATAGAAGCATGCCCTTGAGATGCTGAACACTTACACCCGCAGAGTAGACGGCCGCTACGAAACAGCCCTACTTTGGAGGTACAGCAAAATTCAAATGCCAGATGGCAATGAAACGTTTTCTGTGCCTTCGTTGATGTTTGAACAGAGATCCGCAGTTGGCTGCCATTATGAATGAAAAAATCGAGGACTATGTTAACAAAGGTTATGCTTGGAAGCTATCGTCAAAAGAGGTAACGAATCAAATTCGCTGCTGGTACCTGCATATTTTCCCTATGCGAAGCCCAAACAAACCAGAAAAACTACGAGTGGTCTGGGATGGAGCTGCCAAAGTGAAACAGGTCCGATCAACTTAACTCCTAGACGTCTGTTCCTCGAAAATTCAGGGGGAAGTCTATATGCATCTACGCATATATCAGGTGCGAATCAGGGAAGCTGACCGACATTTCCAACGTTTCCTCTGGGCAATAGTGACGTTAGGGGTCTAGACCTTGTTGCGCGCAATATGTCAAAAATAAGAACGCCGAAAACTACGCAGTGGATTTTCCTCAGGGGGTTCGATTAATTTTCAACAATCATTACGTCGATGATCTGATGGATAGCCTTAACACGGAAGGGGAAGCGATTAGGCTGGCAAAGGACATCCGATTCATTCATCTACAAGAAAGTTTCCGCATCCGCAACAGGATCTCCAATTCACATAGAGTGTTGAAAGGATTACAAACCGATTCAACGTGTCAGAAAAATTTAAATGTGGACCTTGAAATTGGCACGGAGAAGGTTCTGGGTATGTGGTAGTGCACCGCCTCGGACTGCTTCATTTAAAAGCTTCTATTCCAAAATATAAAGCACTCCTTCTCGGAAGACGCTGCTCAGCCAAACGTGAGGTATTAAGAATTTTGATGACTATCTTTGAGCTGCTGGGACTATTAGCAAACTTCCTAATGTACGTAAAACTACTTCTGCAACAAATATGGAGATCTGACATCGGCTGGGATGACGAAATTCGGGACGCAGAGTTTGAAAGATGGCTTAAGTGGATTCGCCTTTTACCAGAGGTAGAAACACTAAAACTTCATAGAAGATACATTACCCAGCATTGTAATGGTTGATAGCCGTCAAACAGATAGACGTTTGTGACATCGTCCTCATCGTAGACCCAAACAACCCGAGGTTTGCCTCTGGGCAACAGGAAGAGTCATCGGCACCAAGAGCTCTAAAGACGGACAGGTAAGAAGTGCTAGTGTGCAGACAGCGAGCCTGATATACGACAGGCCAATCGTAAAGTTGACGATCTTGGAAGTCAAAGGGCCGGAACGGGGAGAAGTGTAACAGCCCTGACTTCTCCCATTCTCGCCACATAGGACTGTGACTGTCTTCGCTCATCTGAGAGAATGACAGCTGGTATAACCGGAAACTTGAGCCGATAGTTGTTCTTTCTTTTTTTTTTGCGATCTGGTGTCACGCGGTAACGAGGTGAAAAAACAAGAATTTGTAATTTTTTCTCCCAAATTTAATAATCAGTAAAACTTAATTCAATTTGATGAAATGGTACGAGTATGTTAGGTTGGAAAAATTGTACAGATAAGACCAAAAATTGCCTAAGTGTGGCAACAACCACAGCAGCACAAAACCACTAAGTAAAGGGTTTACACGGTTAGTGCACAAAGGAGCAAGTGGAAACTACCGTTTTTCAAGATCCAATCTTGATGCATTTGGTGCTGGAAGAACCATAAGTCCGCGAAACACTGTCTGGCTAGGCATGGAGCGTCTGCCAAAAAACAGATTTCGCATGTAAGAACAAAAGACACACCACAAACTATCAGAGTTTTCTTAAGATCCAGTGGAGGTTGAATAATCACTTGATCTCCTTCAGTAAGAAGGCGTTGCTCCCAAAATTACCTACGTCCAGATGAGGACATGTAAGGGAAGCAGTTGGGTTGTTATCTTGCTCTATATCTACAGGGACAGGCTATCCTTGACGATCAGATCTACAAGCTGCTGCCGTCAATAACGCACCTTTAATCGTAATGGGTACGAACATGCCGAAACGAATCCTTTGGTTGAGTGTAAATAAATTCACTGGATAGGTTCGAACGAAGAGCCACAGTGTTTAAAGTACATAAGCAATAAGCCCTTGATAAGGCACCACAGATTTAAAACACAAAGAATAAACTGATCCTACAAGAAGGAAGTTTTGCGATCTTCATAAGAAAAGATTTAAGAGAATGTACAGCGATGTAAGGTGTAGCTGCCAGTGCTAGAGGCACGCGTTCTGTATATTTCTCTCTGTAGCGGAAAGCTATGTTAACGCTTAAGCCACATACTTCACCTTGTTTATGTTTATATCAGATCTAGAGATAATTTTTCGATTCATAAGACTGAAATCGGAGCAGGTGTGGTCAGCATAGTGCTATATGCCGTTTCTATGAGAGGGCACCACTTGAATTAAATCCATACCATTTTCAGTTAGTACCAACCTTCAAAAGATACGTGTATAAATTTGACAGCTGTCGGACGATTAGTTCTCGAGATATACCGTTGTGAGTGAAGCAACTTTTGTTATTGTGAAAAAAATGGATTCAAAGCAATTTCGTGTGTTGATTTATCATTGCTTTTTGATGGGAAAAAATGCAGCTGTGCAAAGAAATGGCTTGATAAGTGTTGCTCGGACTCTGCACCAGGCGAACGAACCATTCGCAAGTGGATTGAAAAATTTAAAAGTGGTCATACAAGTACCGAAGATGATGCACGCAGTGGACGTCCAAAAGAGGCTGTTTCAGATGAAAACATTAAAAAAGTCCACAAAACGATTACGAATGACCGTAAAGTGAAGTTGATCGAGATAGCTGAGGCTCTGAAGATATCAAAAGAGCGTGTTGGATATATCATACACGAATATTTGGACATGCGAAAGCTGTGTTCAAAGTGGGTGCCGCGTTTGCTCACAGTCGACCAAAAACAGAAACGTGTTGATGATCCAGAGGAGTGTTTAAAGCTGTTCAACCGCAATAAAGCCGAATTTTTGCATCGGTATGTGACAATGTATGAAACTTGCCTCCATCACTTCACACCAGTCGGCATTCAGCTGAGTGGCGAGCAGGCGACGAACCTCGTCCTCGGCTGGCAAGGTTATGGCATCCGTATTTTGGGATGCACATGGAATTATTTTCATCGACTATCTCCAAAAGGGGCAGACTATCAACAGCGACTATTACATTGCGTTGTTGGAGCCTTTGAAGGACGAAATCGCAGAAAAACGGCCGCATTTGAAGAAAAAGAAAGTGCTGTTTCATCAAGACAATGCACCGTGTCACAAGTCGATGAAAACGATGGCAAAATTGAATGAACTCGGCTACGAATTGCTTCCCCACCCACCGTATTCACCAGATTTGGCCCCCAGCGACTATTTCCTGTTCGCAGACCTCAAAAGAATGCTCGCCGGAAAGAGATTTAGGACCGATGAAGAAGTAATCGCCGAAACAGAGGCCTATTTTGAGGCTAAACCGAAATCGTACTACAAAACTGGTATCGAAAGATTGAAAAATCGTTTCAATCAGTGTATCGCACTCGAAGGCAACTACTCGTATATTGATAAATAAAGTTGAATTTTGCAAAAATTTTGTGTCTTACTATAAACTTTTCAGCCCATGTTAATGTAACGAATATTCCGTCGCATCTCGATCTCCCCCGGTTCGACATACTGATACAACTGAGAGACGCGAACCACGAACTGCGTACGTATATTATATAAACTGGGTTGTTAGATCTTTCGACCCCGATGACTCCTGTGGCGTTTGCTACATCTCCGTCGGTAGATTGGTCTGCAACGATCAAGAGTAGATGAGCTTTGCGTATTACGATTAAACTCCATCAGAATAAACAACTGGTTGGTCAGAGCGCTGTTTTTGCATTAATTTACAGTCTGGGAAACTGAGGAGGTCGAACGGGCAGCAGAAGAGATACACTCTGAAGGATTTCTGTCTAAGGCGCAGTTGAAAAAGAAAAGAAAACAAAGGCACGAATGGTAGAAACAAAAGTGATACAGATTGGGGGACAGGATAACAACTTCCCTATGTAGATGAATAAAGCTGGTATTACAACCAGCAAACGTCTTAGTTCTGGTAGGCGAAAATCGGTTCATGCAATCATCCACTCTGAGAAATTGTAATCCAATTCAGAATGGGATGCGAGGTCTCGACCTTGTTGAAGGAAAGGAATCTGCGGAAAACCATCTAGACACGTCTTAGGAATAAGATCAGCAAGTCGGTTAATGTTCACCAGAACAAAAGAAAAGCTGGAAGAAGCTGTTCAGGACCTGTATCGGAAAAGATTACTACACGTTCGCGAAGACCTTAAACTGATATGAAGCAGAGCATGGAGAGAATGGTCGAGCTCCATGTGTTCAGAATTGTTTTGCAAGTGCGTCCTCTATCCAAAATGCAACATGCCTACCAACACAAAACTTCGCTTCAAAATCTAGTGGGCAGAATAGAAGGCACACTCGAGATTGAGAGTTATTTCGACAAAGCTCCTTTTGACGAGACTTTTAACTCGGCCAGACAGCACGTCGTTGCTCTAAAATGGAGGTAGCTCTAAACGTGATCGGCGATTGGTTCTATTTACGAAAAGGAGGAAACTGACTGCTTTAACTGGTCTAGTAAATGAAGGCATCACCATCCATTTTTCACCGAATCTAAGTGCTTGGAAACAATAATATCTTTAGCGCATCAAAAACCTTCCACTTTTTGGCCAGGTAGGGGAGTTTTCAGCAATACATGGACCTTGTTACCGAGGACGGTCCTTTTGACTTACACGGCTATAATAAAAACAATTATATTTGTACAGTATGCGTCGGTTGTCTGGTGGAACAAGGTTTCACGAAAATAGGTCACTTTTGCTTTTACCTGTCTCTGTTTCGGCTGTATTTGGGCTTTGCCTAGGCTATCCCTGCTTCAGATCCATTGATGAATCTCCCCCACTTCTGATATTCATATCATAGGCTGCACTACCAAAGACATCTTCATTCAAATTGAAATGGTTTTGGTACAACGCGCGCTGGAGTTTTGATGACCGAATTTCTTTTGAATCTGGTCTTGCGCACATGCCGTCGGATGCAACACCAGGTCGCCTGTTGCGTTGCTACCAAAGAGCTAAATTGACTTTACCTGTGCCTACTTATGGTTTCATTCAAAAACTGGAAAGCCTGGAAAGCAATGCACTCGGGTTGTCACGGATGATTCCAAGCCGATTTAAGATGCGGCACGAGATCTTTCTGGACGACGATATTAGACTTCACTCCTCGTAAGAAAAGTTGCGTTTGTCTTCCTAATTGACATTAACACAATCCTGATGGCAAGGATATGTCTGCAGCTACAGAAAAGCTGCAGACATAAAGCCTCGCTTAACCCTCTGACAACTTTCAAACTATTGTAGTTCGAGTGCGCAAGGCTTCTTTGACCGCAATCCTAAGGCTAAATTCACTGAATCTTCATTGCGTTCCAGGTCGCAACGAAATTAATAGGAAAGGCTCAGCGGAGAGTTTTTCAGGTCCCTAAACTACGTTAAGACTGCCAGCATTCCGGGTTAGGGCTTCCATTGGCAGTTGGGTTTCATATGAGCATAACTGCAGAAAACATGATTTTTCAGAATGCCCGCAGAGCAATCGAGTGTTTCCTGAATCTTTAAGAGGTCAGCGACTTTCCTCTTGTCCCTCAGTGGGCTATTGTCTGCTTACTGGCTTCATAATGAGACTTTACGATTTTGCTAAGCACTTTAGTTTGGTAGGAATATGACACAATATCCTGCGCTGGTTCCTGTAAAAGTGATATCGACTTACTTACTGGGCCTGGGCCTCAACCAATAAGCTTCTCCAATTGGCGCAGTCTTTGGCTAACTTCCTCCAGTTGAGCACTCCAAGTTGGTTGAGGTCCCTTTCCACTTGCGTGCGCAATCTAAGGCGAGGCCTTCCTCTACTGCGTTGTCCCTCCGGATTAGAGTCGACGATTCTGCGGGCTGTAGCGTTGGTTCATTCGGTCTACATGTCCCAGCCATCTTAAACGGCGGATGCCCAGTTTTTTGACCAAGTCGATGTCGCTGTACAACTCGTAGAGTTAATCGTTGAATCGTCTCCTCCAGAACTCGTCAACACATACCACCACACCAAATATCTTACGAAGGATTTTTTTCTCAAAACGACCAAGGATATCTTCCTCCGCTATGGAAAGGGTCCATGCCTCGGAACAGTAGAGCAGAACTGGGGCTACTAGGGTCTTATATGGAGTTTCCTTGGTTGTTCCGGAGAGGGCCTTACTACATGGTTGCCTGCTCGGCCCAAAGAAACAGCGATAGGCAAGTGTTATTCTTCGTTTGATTTCTGAAGAGAATTAGTTTTCAGATGTGATAGCAGAGCCGAGTTAGACAAAGTCCCTTACTATCTCAAAGTTATAGCTGTCGACTGTAATATTCTTTCTGATTCGTCGATGTTGGGTCTCCCTTCTTGTTGACAGCAAACACTTTGTTTTGCTCTCGTTTACTCGCAAACGCACCAGTGACAACTCGATGTGTCCTATCAGTAATATCAACATCGTCGGCGTATGCAAGCAATTGAGCGGACTTCTGAAAGATTGTACCTCGTGTGTTGGCTTGTGAGATTTGCGCAATTCTTTCGAGTATGATGCTGATGAAGTAACATCACAGCGCGTCGCCTTGCCTAAATCCTTGTTTGACATCAAAGGTCTCAGCTACGTCGTTACCGACCTTGATGCAGCAGCGAACTTTCTCCATCGTCATCCTGTACAAGCGGTTGAGTTTGGCAGGGATGCCAAAACTAGACATGGCTCTGTATAGCTCGTCTCTGTAGATGCTGTCATATGCGGCTTTAAAATCGATAAAAAGGTGGTGAGCATCGATCCGAAGATCTTGGGTTTTCTCCAGGATCTGCCGTGGTGTGAATATTTGGTCAATTGTGGACCTACCAATAAAATCGTTGACAAATGGTTTCAGGCGCTCACACAATACGGCATACTAGACCTTATATGCGATGTTTAGGAGACTGATACATCTATAGTTGGAGCAGTTTAGAGGGTCTCCTTTCTTATGAACCGGGCAAACAGTGCTGAGGTTCCATTCATCATAAGGCATACATTCATCCGACAAAATCTTGGAAATAAGTTGGTGTATGCTTTCGACCAGGTCATTTGCTACTGCCTTAAATAGTTCGGCGGGTAGGCCCGCCAGCCTTGTTCGACTTCGTTTTAGATATTGCTATCCTAACTTCATTTTGGTGGGAAGGACGAAACTCTTGACTTGCATCGTCAATACTGAATGGTTTGCTTTGCCTGACAGCGGAGTTTGTGTCGTCTTCGCCGTTTAGCAGTCAGCAGAGATGGTCTTTCCATATACACAGCAGCGACTGTGACTCTACTACAGGATCACCTTGTACATCTCTACAGGTTTCTGTTCGGGTCCTATTACCCTGAGACGTTCCTTTTACCTTTTGGTAAAACTTCCGAACATTATTCCTGGGGTAGCACCTCTCTATTTCCTCGATCGCGCTCTTCTCATGCTTTTTCTTTTTTCTCCGGGGAAGCCGATATTGTTCGCTACTCTTTTGCTCGTAGAGCTCACGAGCCGCTCTCAGCACTTTGTGTAGCGCCTCTTTTTAGGTTGTTTTGAAACACAGCACTTCAGTTGCGGCATTTCTGATGGCTTTACGCGATCGGCAAAGGTTCTAGAGGCTTGTTGCGATTGCAACCGCCCAACGTTATATCAGCTCATAGTATTTCCCCGTTGTTGTAGCGTCTGAGATATCCGTAGACGTACCTTGGCTGCAATTAGCTAGTGGTCCGAGTCTATGTTGGCCGCTCGGAATGTTCGGACATCTGAAATACTTGAGGAGTGCCTTACGTCGATCGCATCATGACCAATCTGGTTGAGAGTTCGCTTATCTGGTGTCTGCCATATTCCCTTGTATAGTGAGGAAACCACGTGCTTGCTATAGTAACGTTACGTCCCGCAGCGAAATCGATTAGGCTAAGTCCGTGGTGTCGTGTAGGCTATGTCTTCCGATTGTGCTACCAAAGATGTCCTCCTTTCCAAGTCGCCTAGGACGATTTTAATGTCATACATCGGACATTGCTGGTAGGTTTTGTCGAGGAGCTCGTAGAAACTTTCTTTGGTGACATTGTCCTTTTCCCCTGTTGGGGTGTAAGCGCATATAAGGCTAATAGTAGCGATTTTACCTTTGATTATTATAAGGTGTTCACTCACGTGTCGAAATCTCAAGACTTCCTGCCTAAGTCTGTCGCTTACAACAAATCCGCATCCAAATGGACGCTGCTTACGTTCCCTATAGCAATCACCGTAGTAAACATCACATTTTCTCATCTTTCTTTTGCCCGGCCCATTCCACCGCACTTCCTGGATGGCGGTGATATCTGCTTTATAGCAATCTAGGGCTCCATCTAATTGTTCGGCTGTACGCGGCCACGTGCAGATCCGAAATTCGTTGTCCTTTGTTCGACCGTCAACAATGAATCCGTCCATATCCGATGCTATTAATCGCTTCGTAACAATTATGTTTTTACGTGGCCTCTTGACCCCAACTTTGCGGGTCAGGCCCTTTTTGGGACCCCTAGATCCCAGGAACCTGCTCCGGGGATGCCGTTGCCCTTATTATGGGATCATTCCGCCACGAGCTCTTTTCCAGCGCCCTGGCTTAGTGTTGGACATCCCTATAGCCCTGGTATTCAACCACATTGAAGCAACTCGTATAGAGATAGCACTAGTTCGACCCAACTGGACTGTGGACGCCGATTCCATCCTTAAAATTCGTACGCTGCTACCCGGAAACAGTAGAAAATGCATTAGTGAGATGGCACTCCTCCCACCCTCTCTCGTAGGCTGCTACCAACGACCTTCCGCAGGGGTTGGTTACCCCATCTCCAGTCGAGGTACTAAGCACCCAGCAGTCACTACGTGGAGGTGAGTAGTAGGAGTTGGTGCTGTGAGGGTGGAGTAAGAACGCTTGTGTTCTTTTATAATCGCATTCACCACCCTTTCGACCACCAAAAGTGATGTCGACACCGGCGGAAGCATTGTCTCTGTGAATGTATGGCCTACACTCGAATGAAGATATAAGCACTCGGCTTTAATGCTGTGATTCCTGGTATTCTAAGAACTTTCTCATCATGTGTTTACTCATCCTTCTACGGAAGCTTATAAATTTCAGTAAAATGAACACACAAAGAGTAAGATGGACTTTTATTGAGTGATTTGGTTTGACCCGACAGAAAAAGAAACCCCTAAAAGGTATTTCTTTGTTAAATACAAAAAAAAAAAAACGAACAGAACTTATCCTACATTCAAAGAATTTATGAAAAGCTCCTGTTGAGGAAAGTACTGATTGGGTGGGTTTAAGTGGTGAAATACTCACGTCCGAAAAGTACCGGCAAACCCCTTTTCCTCGAAACCAACCCCGAAAGACGATATTGATGCGAAAGCAAATGAGAATATTCTTGAACACGTTTCGCTTCGTTTGAAACCCAAGTACCGGAGGCTCTGGCAATAGTTCCCGGCGCTAACCATCCTCCGTCTTTTCAGGTACCGTAATCGATTCGATTCTAACTCGCAATTAAGTAAATTGGACGAAATTTCGCCGGTTGTTTAGGCTGCTTAAAGCGCTATTACGTGGTAATTAAAAAATATTTAAGGTGTTAGCGGCAGTGCCGCCAGAGGCAAAGGATTGAGATACGAATCGGATATGGATAGAAATGGGGATGGGGTTAAGGTGCTTGCATTACCTACCATAGTGGAAGGAGGCTTGTTTTTTCCTTTTGGTGTCCTGTATTTTAAGAAATCCAATCTCTTTCCAGAGGGTAGTTGGGGGTGTTATTGCGAAGGACGGCCTCAATTAAGTCCTGCGCTGCAAGTAGTAATATTAACTTTGAGCAATTAAATTTAATTAACAGATTTGCGAGGACAAACGTCGGAGAATGTCAACCACGGGAATACCTTTGATGGGCATTTGTCTTTGCCTTGTAGAGGCGGTGCTGGAGTTGGGAGTGTTTTAAAGTCACGTCACTCTCTAAGCATAGATTTAATTTGAAATGACAATTGGAATGCAAGGAGAAGAGTTAATGGTTTGATTAAGGTAGGAGATCCTTTTAATTTGTGATTAAATGGATGTCCTTTGTACCTAGAAAAATATTGTACAAATCACTTAACTGTGCGCCTTTGCTTCAAATTGTGGCTCGATACTTAGGGAAAATTCCTAAAATTAAGGTTAAAAATGAATATAATTTGTCATTGGTCACTAGCTAGATATCTGACCCTTTTTAGTTGCAGTGTTGAGACAAATTAATTGATGGCTTTGAGGTCTATCAAAAGAAGAAAACATCTGTTGAGACTGAAATAGCTTGGGTTTCAAATGATCAGTTAGTGAGTTGTCTTCAGTTCCGCATAGCAAAAGTGCTACTTATTTCATTTATCTATCTTAGATTAGATTGTTGTGAGAGGTGGTATAATGAATCTCAGATCACTGCGGCCACAGATGGGCCTATTGTGACTTCCTCCATTTAGAGCTCATCTATGATGCCGCAATTTGTGAGAAAAGCGGCTAAGTCCTTAGGTGAGCTTTTTTTTATAATTTGTGCGCGCTCCAGAGATTTAAGTATCCTTACAATGCGTGCACATAGCCTGGGTGAAGGAAAATCAGGGAGGATAGAAAGAGAGGTACCGGTGAACGTTGGTTTTAAATGTTTGAAGGTGATAATGACTAGGAAATAAAGAGCTAGGCAGGGCATTCCATAAGCGAATTGTACGGCTTAGGAACGAATAACAATATTTTAGAGTACGTCCGAAAGTAGGCTTGAGGGTATACTGATGCGCATTCATAGCGAGACGGGTATTGCAGATGGAAAGGGCTGAATGCTATGGCGCACTGGTGGTGGAAATAGCGATAAAACCGAGTGAGACACGAGATATTACGTCGGTGTTCAAGGGTGTCCATTGTTTGAGTGGTATAAGTATAAATTCTGTGTTTTACCGCACGATTTTGAATCCTATCTAACAAGTGCAGAGAGGTTTTGGACGCACCCGACCAGATGTGGGCATTGTACTCCAATTTCAGTCGGATAAATGCCTTATATATGTTATTGAGGCCGGATCAGAGGGGGTGAAGTGTTTTTTACATCGCTTGAGGAAACCTAGACATTTCGTCGCTTTTTTGACGATTCGGTGTCGTCATTTCAACGTTGACACACATACCGAGAATGGAAAGTTTATCGGTCTCGACGTTGCAAGTGCCATTCATGGATTAGGGCTGGTTGTTTAAATTTCGCTTTAACGACAGCAGACAACATTGTAATTTGGAAGCATGAAGTTCCAATCTGTTGATAGTTCCCCATTTCCCCAGCAAAGGAATATATTCGGCTAGAAGTAGCAGACAAGAGATCATTAATGAAAATTAGAAAGAATGTCACAGGCAGAACGGAGCCCTGAGGCGCACCAGCATTTATTTTGTGAATATCAGACCTGAAACTATCCAAGACAATTGAACTTTCCAAACGGTAATTTCTAATCCTTTGGAAAAGAAAGTCATTGATCCCAAAGGCACGCATTTTCGACAAAAGAGGCAGATGCCAAACTCTGTAAAATGCCTTAGAAATATGAACTGCAACGATCTTGCTTTCACGAGATTGATGCATGCTTTGGTTCCATTTTTTGGTGAGACATGCCATTAGATAACCTGTGGACCTGTTTCTACGAAAACCGCACTGTCGCTCATTGAGAAGTTTTCGTGTTTCGAGATACGAGTATTTCATGACCTGACGTACTCGTAAGTACAATGGATCTGTAAGAGGATAGAGAAGAAGATTAGCCTTTTTTAGGGGCAGGCTGGGCAAATGCAGTTTTCCATCTGCTCGGAAAGAGTCCTAAAGAGTAGGATTGATGAAAAGCTTACGCAGTGGTTTTGCCAGCGCAGAAGAACACCCCATCAGAAGAAGGGGAGATATACAATCTGGACCAGCGGATTTATGTATATTAAGATCTTTAAGTACTCTTGCTATTACATGAGTGCGAAAGTGGATTCGTCCCATTGAAGATTTGATGCACTCAAGTATTGACGGAGACAGAGCACAATCCGGGAGTGTTGATCTGACCGCAAAGTATACAGCAAGCAGATTGGCCTTGTCCAAAGAGCTAGCAGCTGGAAAGTCATTATAAATGAACATTGGGATTGAAGACGAGGCAGCATTTCCAATGTTTTTGCCCAGCAGTCAACAATTTTTACTACCTTTGGGACATTGTAGTATTTTATGCCTCAGTTTTTGGTCGTATTGAAATTGCACATGCTTAAGAAAAACGTTGCAGTCATTCCTGGCCCGTAGGTTCGATCTTGTAGGATAGGAAAAACATTTCTCTAACCCTATCATCCACTTTACGGCTCAAGTCGTACCATGCCAAGTCTTTTAGCTTGATACTCATCCTCCGATGAGGGATAAAGGTTCTCATCCCAAAAAGAATAGTGTCTGTGAACAAATCCACGTCGTTATCGAGGAAACATATCCCCGTAAAAAAACAGTCTAAAGGCGTCAAATCGCACGATCTGGTCGACCAACTCATCGGTCCAAAAGGAGAGATAAATTGCTCACCGAACTCATTTCTAAATTGGTTCATCGATTAGCGTGCTGTGTGACATGATAGTTCAAAATCATTGAACGATAATTTAATTGAATTTTGGTGGGGGCGAAAGCCCCCATTTATTCGGCTTAATACAAGCTATAACTTAAAATTTAACTTAAACTAAAACTTAAAACTAAGGTTGGTTAGAGTGGTGAAGGAGAACGGATTTGAGGTAGGAAGCGATGCGGTGGAAGTCAAAGACGCTAGGGTTTGAATTAATTTTTTGTACTCGTAGCATACGGGAGATTGGTTCGTTCGCGCCATAGGTGGTGTGGCGGGTTGGGAGATAGAAGACACGAGGGGTACGTAGATTACGAGGGTTAGTGTTGAGGGAAATAGTATAGTGAAGGGACGTGCATTCAACCTGACCTGAAAGGAGTCGATGAATGAAGAGAAAGTCGGCTGCATCTCTGCGTTCCTCAAGGGTATTTAGGTTA
Organism: Volucella zonaria; assembly: GCA_963966105.1. Lineage (NCBI taxonomy): Eukaryota > Metazoa > Arthropoda > Insecta > Diptera > Syrphidae > Volucella > Volucella zonaria. Next base: position 50,795,051 of record OZ014530.1, read on the forward strand.
ATAAGGTTGAGACGGTTTTGATAGGGGGGCAGAGTAAAAGGATCATCCCAGGGCAAACCTCGCAGAGCAAATCGAAGAAAACGGCTCTGGATGCTTTCGATTCTCGAGATATTAACGCGATGATATGGGGACCATACTTGACTGGCGTACTCTAGGAGGGGACGAACAAAGGTAATATAGAGGGACCTGGTCACGTATGGGTTGGTGAATTCTTTGGACCATCGTTTTACAAAACCTAGTGCAGAGTTGGCTTTAAGGATTATCCCATCCATATGCAAACGGAAGTTGAGCTCCCTATCACACAAAATGCCGAGGTCGCGAAGAGATTCAACGGAGGAGATAGGTTGGTTGTGGAGAAGGTAGAGTCGGGGAGGAGATTTGAGCCGCTTATGTGAAAAGGTGATGGATTGGCATTTGGTGATATTAAGTTCCAAACAATTTTTGAGGCACCAGATCGAAAAACTATCAAGGTCTTGTTGAAGAAGGAAGGAGTCATGGGGAGAGTAAATGGTTTTGAAAAATTTGGTATCGTCGGCGTAAAGGGAGACGGACGAGTATTTGTTGATCCTATCGAGATCATTTATGGTTAATATAAAGAGAAGGGGACCGAGATGGCTACCTTGAGGAACTCCAGAGGTGGCCAAAAATGGAGCGGAGTGGGCTGACCTAAAACGAACACGGTAAAAACGGCAGACAATTTGAAGAGTATTAATCGATGAGGGATTTTATCGAAGGCTTTGCTAAAATCGGTTGCAACTACATCGACTTCGTTGCCGTTCTCTAGGGCAGAGATGGTAAAGGATACGAATTCAACGAGATTTGTGGTGGTTCACCTACCCTTTAGGAAGCCATGTTGTCTAGGGGAAATAAGTGATTTGCATTGGAAACTTAGAGCTTCATACAAAATACTTTCGAGGAGTTTGGGTATATGGGAGAGTTTAGCGATTGGACGATAGTTTGTTATTTCGTTCTTTGATCCCTTTTTGTGGATCGGGGTTATAAAGGAGGTTAAACCTGAGGAAATTCTCCTTGTGAAAGGGATAGACGAAAGAGATCAGAAAGGGCAAGGGAAAGAGACGAAGAACAGTTTTTTAAGAAATATGGCAGGGAGGCCATCTGGACCGGGTGTAAATTCGTCATTGAGTTGGTGTAATTTATATTCGATATAGGAGGGTCCAAGATGTGAGAGAGAAGTGGGCCGTTGGAGAAGTTCAGTAGGTAACGAAAATAGGATGGATCTGGTACAAAGGAGTCGTTGGTGAAGGATTGTTTAAAGAAGCTGGCAAATAGATTGGCAATGGTGAGTGGATCGGTTGATGAATTGTTGTTGAAAGAGAGGGAAGGAGGGTAACCATCGGACTTTCTTTTGTAGTTAACAAATTGGTAAAAGGATTTAGGGTCATTTATAGAGTTGACTTGCGCATTGTTAAGGTAACGCTGGTAAAGGGAATCGTAAAGTTGGGTGAAATGAAGATAAGCACCAAGATAGTTGGAATAGTCGGACAAGGATTTGGTACGCAGGAAAACAGCCCATAACTTGTTTCTCTTGTTTCGTAAGGAACGAAGCTTGCGATTATACCAGGGAGGACTAGTAGATGATGTTTTAAGGCGGGAAAACCGAACGTAAAGGCTGAAAGAATTAAATATTTCCTTATAAAAAATGGATAAGGCATCATTTACGCTTAGGTTGTGAAAGTTAAAGGGGGATCTGCTAAGATAGTCACTGATTTTGTGAAAGTTTGCTTTATGAAAGTCGTAGGATGAAAATAGAAGGGGGTGGTAGTTGTCGATTGTTGAGAGAGATAGGGAACAAAGTGAGGGTTAATTGAATCTGTTGTGAAAATAAGGTCCAATTGCCTGCCCATATAGTTGGATACACCACTGACTTGGCATAGACTTGAGTCTGTTAAGCGATCTAAGAAGAAACATTCCTTAGCTGAGTTGGCATTTGAAGCGATGAAGAACGATTGATCGTCTGATGGAATCCACTGTAGCTGAGGAAGATTAAAGTCGCCGAAAACAAAGATATCGTCAGTAGAGTCAGACAGGTCAATTAAATAGTCGATCGCATCGACAACAAGTTGGTAAAATTCGGTAGGTTGAGCTGGCAGGATGTAGCAACATAAAACGTAAAGGGACTTGAAGAGGAGTGATATTTTTATAGCGACAAAGTAGACTTTAGAGAATGAAGAGATGGTAATGGGAGAAGAGTTAAGGCTGTTGTGGATCGCCAGTAGGACTCCTCGAGGGGGGAATGATCAAGTGGGCGAGTAGGATCGTCGTCGCGAAAAACATTAAAAGTAGGGGGGAACAATTCCTGGTTCTTTATGTCGGGAATCAAATTGGTTTCGGTCAAGGCGTAAATATCAAAGGGAAGAGAATGCGATTGACGTTTGACAGCATTGGTTTTAGAGCGAAGACCTCTTACATTCTGGTAGTAAAATGTAAGAGGGATGTTGTGGGGTGGAGATGTATGGCGGGATGGTTTAAGTGCTAACGAGGAAGGCACGTTATGGACGAAACAATTTATCGTGGTCAGCTCGGCTTCTCTGTAGGTGTGAGACTCGTTTAGAGTGAACGTAGTGGCCGAATGCAGCAAGGTCGTCTGCTACTTTCTGAGGGGACATGCTAAAAATCTCGTGGCACCTGACATAAAGGTCCCTGAGACTGATAGGATCGGTAGGGAGGCCTTCCTGCTGGTTGGATACCATGACGCTGGTTTTGGTCTTCCCTTCGTAGCAGACCGAGTCCGATTTGTCATGTAGATAGGCGAGAAAGAGACGAATGTTTTCATATATCTTTCTCTCTCTAAGCCTAGAGAGTGCATAGCGACTTTCTGTAGTTCCATTGGTTTGCTGGGTTAGTTTAACTGTGGTGGGAAAAAGAGGATCAAGAATAAGGGCAGTGGAGGAGGGAGATGGAGATTCGTGGTTGGATATGGAGTTGGGCGACGGATGAGATGTTGGATTTAGGGTATGGGGGTTAATAAAATTAGGGTACTTAGCACCAGTTTGTAGGTCGAAGTTAGGAAATGAGTTGTTAGCTGGGATCGGTGGCGTAGAGGATTTAGAAGGGATAATATGGGATAGCGGGCACCATTGACGGTAACGTTGTTCTCACGATCATCTTTGAAACAATACGGGCCAATGATTCCGCCGGATCATTAACCGCATCAAACAGTGCATTTTGGCAGCTTTTGTATTGCTCGAGGCTGCTCATCGTGTATTGGCAGCTCTTGTATTGCTTGAGGCTGCTCATCGAAATGAGCTTCTTCGCTGAAGATAATTTTTCGATAAAAAGCGGATCTTCCTCAGATTTTCTAAGACACACTCACCGAGAATTCGATGTTGTGGCAGGTCGTTCGGCTTCAGTTTTTGCACGAGCTGTATTTTGTAAGGTTTTAGACCAAGATCCATGCGTAAAGTCGTCCACATTGTAGAGTAACACAATCCTAATTGCTGCGACGATTGCACAAATCACGGTCTTCATTAATACTGGCGGGTAGAGCAGCAATATTTTCCTCTGTACGCACTCTATGCAGTGGCTTGATGTCCAATAACGTGAAATTGGTGCGAAATTTGGTCACTATTGGTCACTATGGCTTGAACGGCTTGCACAGTAGGACGATTATGACGACCGCAAAATGGTCGAAATGCGCGAAAAACACTTTTCACAGAGCACGAATTTGGATAATAAATTTCAATAATTTTTAAGCGTTGTTCGGGTGCAAGTCTTTCTATGATGAAATGGCAATCCTAACTAAGCATGTTTGGCCTTGACACATGTCATGGGTTACGCATGAGCTGTCAAAAATAGAATATTTTTAAGCCAAACAGCAAAACGATCACCCTTTACTTATAAGTCTAGGGTGATGGCGGTACGAGTCTCAATGTCTGGTATTCTTGTGGGCTCATTTACAAGCTGGGTTAAGTTATTTTCCGTTGCGAAGATCTCAACACACTGTCTTTCGGGTGTTTTCTGTCCAGAATGTCGAAGCCGCTCATAATGACGATTTCAGTATGGAGATACAGAGACACAATTCTTTGTATGGAGTCAGACAGCGGACAGTGAGGTAAAATTGCTGTCCGGTTTAGGGCTTCTGTAAATAAAGCAGGAGTGGATAATTTGCTTACGGAGGTGGAATTTTAACCACTTGAAATTGCATTTCGGATTGGAACAGGGACTACATTGTGGTGGAGTTTGTCGAGACCGCGGTGAGGAAAGAATGATGGCACTAGTTCGTAGCCAGGTAGCTTCAGATCAGAGTGATCAGAGAGGAGTGGGCGGGAATCTACCTGTGTTTCTCTGAGTGCCAAAATAGCTGGTCTATATTTACAGACGTGGACGTACGTAGAAAAGTGATTACTTTTTAGCCCGCATATATTGGCAACATCCGCTCTAAATTGCCGGGTCATTATTAAGAAAGACAAACATAAAAATCGCAAACACCGACGTTACTAAGCACAGCTATGAAGTAAAAATTCAGAGTTGATTTACCGACTGAAATTATTTTAGGTGTTATGCCCTTACAGCAATAGGAACCAGCACACCAACAAAATTCAAACAGACAGCCCGCTATCCGTCGGTTGTTACATACACTCAGTCACTGCATGCGCTGTATGACAAAGTGCCTGCTCACATTGGCCCTGGCATGTAGATTGTCTGAAAGAGTGGGAACGCTTTTTATTGAAGTGGGAAGAAGAAGGATTATTTGCATCGAAAATCCATTTCTAAAGTGGGTTTTCGGGTGAAGCACATCGAAAATATCTTTTCATTTCTGACATATTTTTTCATTTTAGTTTTGATCGTTGATGAGCAAGGAAGTGAAAAAAGGACAAAAAAAGGGATGTTTCAGGCCAACTGCTCAAACTTAAAAATTAAGAATGCACCGATTCAAGTGTTCCGCTTGTCAACAAGTTTTTCAACAACTTGAAAATATGAACACGACGTTCATGGTGAGGACTTTCATCCCATCGCCAATGTGAACAGGCATAATGTAATACAACAACGACAGTGATCGGAACAGGAAGGTTGGGATACCAGCTGGCAGCTATGTCTGCCGCTTCGAGGTAGAATTTACCTAAGTGACGTTGACGTGTTTTGATTAAACCTTTGCAGTCACATAGTTTGTGTTCTGCTGTTTCGACGTCCCCATTGCACAATCTGCATGTATTGTCTTGTGCTATGCCCATGGTCAACAAGTGTTTTTCACACGGCAGTGCCCTGTGAGAAAACCTGTGATCAGTCCAATCTACTTAATTGTAGTAGTTGTTTCGATTTTCTGTGCCAATTGCTTAGCATAAAGTTTTTGGCTTGTCTATTTCCTTCGTTTTCTCTCCAAAACTGAGACTTCTTTTCCTCTAGCCAGGTTTTAATATTTCCTTTTATGGTGTTTATTGACAGCCCGCAGAATGGTCTTGGCATTATGACTTGATCCTTGCGGATCCTTTCTGGCTAGTTCGTCTGCTTTTTTATTGCCTTCATATCCACAAGTTCTGGCACCCAAATCAGATGGACGTTATGATGGCCAGTAGTTGTAGGATTTGAAGGTTTTGATTTTATTTCAAAGGCTTTAATTGCAAGTACGGTTGCTCTGCTGTCGGAGAGAATGTTAAAGTTGCGCCGAAAGTTATATAGAGTTAGACATTTGTCTATTTAGCGTGTTCCAAGTAGTTCGTTTTTCCTGAATTCATGAAGGATTGCAGTATGAATTAGTTTGAAATTTGATTCATCTTCTGTGATGAGTATGTAGGCATTTACCATTGCTTGTTTCATGAGCTCTAGATGAAGTGGTCGGATGTTTAGGATAACTTCAATAGGTACAAATTATGAAAGTTCTATGAGACGGCGACTGCTGCCCGTGTTATTCTAATGCACAGAGTACTAGACACACAAAGCCAATTGTTTTTTCCATACATAGCCGTTTGATCGAAGAACGTCAGATATGAAAGTTTGTACGAGAAAGTCCAAATTGCCATAATTTTCCTAAGCTTCTTTGATACGAACCACTGTCCATTATCACTTCTCACAACCATGTTCTAAATCATTACTTCCTTTGAAGTTGCTTCTTTTGTTCTGCGTTGATCCACAAAAGTAGCACGATTTCACGAAATTTTTAAAACCTTCGGTCATTCATTCCAAAACCAAATAGTCTCTATCACGAATAGTTCACCACTGGATACGAGAAATTCTGACGTAAATTTTTAAAGGGCCAATCTGCACTTTTCTTAAAAAACGTTGGGAATTATATGCATTTTAGAAAAATTTTCGGTTTTTTAACTACATGTCTCAGTATTTCGTAAAAAGATGAGTAAGATCTTCAGTGAATCCACCATATCAACGCAGAATACCTGTAGCCTGACGCAAACGTAGACACTAACAGAGACAGTGCTCCGTGGTGTCGTCATCACTCTCACAGCAAGAGCAGTGTTCTGTCATGACGCCAGTAAGGAACCTGTAGTTTATCCTACCGAGCAACAGTAAGAAAGTCAAAGACCTCTTAAAGACGTCGAGAAGAATTCGCTCGGTCTGCCAGAAACGTGGACAGTTATGCAATCTGTAGTTATGCTCTTATGAAATTTAACTGTCGATGGAAAGCAAGCCCAACCGAGGACTCAAGAAGTCCTAGCGCAAATGATGATTTCATTTCCTGTGATCTCATTGTGACCTAGAACCCAAGCAGCCAGGCTCATTGAATTCAGCCTTCCGAATGCGGTCAGTGACGTCTTGCATTCTCAAACTATGTAGCTTGGAAGTGGTGAGAGGGCCTAGCAAGGTTTTGAGCGCAGCTTGTTTGCCATTCAGATGCTTCTCTGCTTGTAGACCGATTCTTCGCAATATAGTATATTCCCATTGGGATTGCGTATAGTCATATCTCCGCTTGGCAGACAGTCGCAAGTTTTTCCAAGGAGCTGCTATATCCAAAGCGAAGTTGATTAGGAATGAAAGTGTCATGGATTGGAGAAAACCCAGAAGCCTTTTTCAAGACGCCCTTACAACCGTTAAAACTCACTGTTTGGTGTGCTTTATAGGCTGGTGGAATCATCGGTCCATCTTTCTTTAAGGACGATGCCGGCCAGAATGTTACCGTCAATGGAGAGCGCTATAGAAACATGATTTCTGACTTCTTCGTTCCTCAGTTAAATGGCATTGATGTGACAGAGCTTTGGTTTCAACAAGATGGCGCAACATGCCGTACGGCGCACGGAGCGACCAATTTATTGCGGAAAACATTTGCTGAGCGTATAATTTCGAGTAATGGACCTGTGAACTGGCCTCCACGATCCTGTGATCTCACACCTTTAGATTACTTTCTTTGGGGGTATGTGTAGTCATTAGTCTATGCCGATAAATAAGAGGCGTTGGACGATTTAAAAGTCAACATTCGCGTGCTATTATACGGCCCCAGTCGCTCGCTAAAGTCGTCGAAAATCGGACTTCACGATTGCGCTTCATTCGAGCTAATTGTGGCGCGCATATGCCCGATATCATATTTAAGCACTAATGTCATAAACTAATCTATTAAATAAGCCTAATATCGTAGACATTAACATTAGTTTCAAGTATTTTATTTCATATTAAATTTGTATGCCTCGAAAAAAACACACTTTATAAATGTCAAGGGTAGGGAGATTCAACAGCCCATCTAGAGCAGAGCCAGGCGTGTTAGAGAAAGCTCTATTCACCCGAAAGGCACTGTTCTTTGAAATCTGGTAAAGGCAGCAGCGATGTACTTTCGTGAAAGCTTATTCTACCAGACAACCGACGCATAGGATTTAACTGGCCTTCTCTTTGCCCTGTTGATAAAAAAGACCCACCTCGGTGACAAGGTCTACGGCTTGCCAAAAACACCTTTACCCTTCTAGAAGGTCGACTGCGTCAAAGAAGTTTGTTGTCCAAGATGATACCCAAATATTTAGCGTCGTTGGAGAAACCGGTGGTGGTGCCTTTAAGTACTAGACCAGTCAGCACCCTCTTTCTCGTAAAAAGAACAACCACAGTTTTTAAAGGATTGACTGAAACTACTTCTAGTGCACCTATCTACGATCACGACTAGGGCTTCCTGCACTTGTATAGCTACATCATCTACATGTGCCTAATCAAAGACATCGGAACTATTGAGAGCCTTTCGAAAGCACCCTCAGTGTCGACGAAAATGTCCAGCGAGTACTCTTTCAAAATTTTTGTACTCTTGCAAAGTATTCCGCGTTGGCAGACATATTGCAACTTAGACAAAGGACGTATTCGCAAAGCAGCTTAGCGGCACATAGAGCTCGATCATTCTCTCCATGATCTACACCATAAAGGAGGGCAGACTGATAGGTCTGAAGCTTTTGGCTATCATGTAGTCATCTTTTCCGGTTTTTGGTATAAACTCTACTCTCACTGTTCGACCGTCTTTTGGTATGTGTACCAGTGCCAGTGAAGATTCTCTTCGGAGTTATGAGCAGCTGGTCCCTACCTTTTTGTAACATAGTTGGATATATGCAACCGGTGCCAGGCGACATGGTGCCATCAAAGGAAGCAGTAGCGTGTTCATTAGCCTCATGCGTCATCACAACCGATAACAGGTACCATCTACCATGTTTCTTAGCTCATTTACAGCTCCGTAAAAAGGAGTTTGTTGCTAGCAGGTTCAGATGAGTTTACCTAGGAAGTGAATCTCAGGCATTAGACAGAGTATTTTTGCTTTTAAGATTTCCAGTCTGGCTTATTTACCTCTATTAAGGACTTTGACTAGCCAACATTCATTAGCCAAGAGCTGGGTCATCAAACAAAACCTCTCTTTAACCTTTACAGTTCTCGCATTCCTCAACTTCGCATTCCAACGTCTGAAGATCACTGGCATCGATGGTTCCTCGGCGATTAACCTCCGCTTTATAGAATAATGATAGTGGCTAGAGAACTCTACAATAAAGGAAGGGGGGAAATAAGGCGGCTTCCATGGAGGAAGGGTCATAAAAAGCACACTATCGAGGAAAAGGGAAGTTGGAACTCCAGGAGCAATGTTCGGAAATTTTGGCAAAATATAAAAGAGCGCTGCTCACCAATTAGACTCCCACAAGCTGTGTAGATATGAGCAATCCGAAGGGGGATAATGATATCCGTGGTAGTTTTGAACTCAATATTCTTCGAGTGAATTTTAGTCTCATTTTTTGAACATTGTTGGGCCTCAGAGAAGCAGATATATCAGCGAGCACTAAATGCTATACAGCGATATCAACCTTGTGCGCACTAATCGCCTGTAACGACTAGGTTTTTGGAACTAATAAATACCATCCCGAGGGAACAACGCAGTAGACTAAGACCTCGTCTTTGGTGGCATTAGGAAGGTGAAAGATGACCTCAATCGTCATGGAATAGTTAGGAGAGGTTATCTCCTACAAGTTCGTCCCGAAGAGAATCAAGTTCTCATTGTTGTGCTTTAGTGGAAAAATCATCAAAACTTCCGTCTTTGCTGCGTGCCAGTTGGTTAAAAGCATGAAGTTCAACTTAACTCGTCTATCTTGCTTGCTATCGGCTTAGCTGACTCAAATTAGGTAAATAATACAAGGTGGTGCAAAAATTGTCCCCCGATGTTCTTTGGCTGTAATTATTTTTATGAATGAACAACTTTACTTCCGCTTTCAGTTTATATGATATCTTAAATTTTTTTTCCATTAAGTTGAGAAAATAATATCGACGAAGTGTCCGCCGCCAGAATTGATAAGCATTCGGGCCCGATTGTGGCATTTTCCATCATTCTTGCCAAAACTTCCGGCGATAGGTCCTCGCATTCTTGACGGATATTCTCTTTGAGGGCTTCAAGAGTCTGAGGCTTGCTTACATAGACCCGTGAATTCATAAAACCTCACAAAAAGAAGTTTGAAATGGTTAAATCAGGCGATCTTGCCGGCCAATGCAAAACGTCAAAACGATAGATTAGGCCACCCGGAAATGCAGCCCTCAGAATTTCAGTTGTGGTTCGTGGAGTATGCTCCATTGCTCCACCTTGTTGGAACTTCTTACAGTCTTTCACCAACATTTTCTGTAAAGACCGCCGATTAATGACCAATTGCGTGTCACGTCGTGGTCTGCTCGATACTCCGGGTGTCTCTGCGACATCTTCGCGACGGCTGCGATATTCTCAACAGAACGGCTGCCCTGGAGCCGTCCAGACCTGGCAGCATTTCGACTTGTCCAATTCTCTTTTAGGCGAGCGGCTAAACGGCGTAGCGCTTGCTCAGTTTGTGTCTGGCGACCAAGAAATCTGCGCCGAAATTTACGCTGCACCGACGAAGTATTCCCCAAAAATACTCGTAACAATTATTCTGCGTTCTACAGGAGTATAGCGATTCATGTCTTTTTGACGTGTATTATGTATCGGTTTACTTCACAAATGTCAAAGTAGAATTGACATTTGTCCCCATTTGCGAAAATTATAGCATCTTCCCATAGGGTGATGAATTTTGCACCACCTGGTATATATCCATTGTGCCTGACCATATGGCCATCATAAAGTGTTCTGCTTGCTTCCTTAGCTATTTCATTTACGACCCTGCTGGTACATACCACTCATACCCTTATAGCCAATTTTTCTCAATTGATAGACTTGTTTGTATTGCGTATTTCTAAGTAACTTGGTGGCCTTGCGAAATTTCCATTATGACTTTGACATGACAGTTATTTTATTATCCAACTATCTTTATTGTGATGATCATTGCAAGAGTACTGCGTGCTTGGATATTAAGCCGAATAAAGTATTACAGTAGAACACACTTGTTAATAGCATTTTCAATGGAAATCCAGTTAGATGACCATGCTTCCTTTAACTGCCAAGCCCGAGTATTCCCGGGTTTGAAGTTTAGCCTTTAATTCCAAGCCCGTGCAATTTCCGTGTTGATTCGGGGCAGAATCCTTTGCGTTGGCATTGATAGCTAAGTTCCATATTGTAGCCTGGCATTTGAAATAAGACAGTATGAAAATTGGTTTTAAGAAAACTATTTTTAATTATCAAAAAATAAATGCTTTCAACAAGTGTTATAAATATAGTTAGTATTCATATTCATATTATTATCAAACAAATTGTAACAATTATGGGTTATGGTATTTACGAAAAAATGGTTCAATACATAATGGAGGCTTTTCTGGACAAAGTGGGCAGCAAAATCTAGATTCCTTGCGCTTTTTTTCCTTAGAACATACTCGACAGATTCTTGTTGGCTTTGCCTTTTTACCTGTTGATGGAATGGATTCCAGATAATGCTGCACAAAATGTATAGAAGAAATCGGTTGACATTGTGAATGTCTTGAGGTAGTATCTGTTATATAAGTCTGGTACTTTTCACCAAGCAAGTGAGCAATCACATGTTCTTCAAAATTATGCAAGCTTGTATTACTTTTTACACCTGGAAAACATGTATTCCAAGTTTGATTATTATTATTATTATTATTATCAAGGGAACGATACAAATGTATTTGTAGGGTCCGGGATTTAACGCCGGGGTACTATGCCCATGTGGCGCGTTTTGTCACCCACCTACGTACTTACCGCGCCCAACACTGCTTAATTTCGGTGATTTAGCGGGAACCGATGCAATTTTTCAATTTATATGCATTTTTATTTGATATCTTAATTTACTCTTAGATGCTAGACAAAAAAACGCTTAAAAATTAGCTTAAATAACTTACAAATAATCTTATACTAACTTACTGGCCCCATGCGGGCACTCTAAGTTAAACCTAACACTTAAACTATGTCTTTCGACGGATCTTACAGTCTATATTTATTTTTACATTCATTGAACTAAAACTAAGAAAATAAATTTTATATAAAAACTTAGTAAATGGACATTTTATATTTTTTATAAAACTTAAACCTAAAAGCCTACATACTACCTAAAAATAAATCTTAATCTACTTAACCTACTTACATCTAATATGTACATATTTTTTTTTTTCTATTTTTTTTTTATTTATTTATTTTTTTTGGTTTTTTATACTTTTTTCTTACAATCTAACTTAAACCTACCTAAAACTATGTAAGCCGGCCATGGCTAAAAACACAAAAATTAGGCTGGCCCACTCTGCTTCACATGAAGCTACCTATCACTGGAGGAGTTCGACGACGAAGCATCCTCGCCTTCATCAAGCCACCAAAATTACTGGTGCTGCTGAGCAACATCCCTCCTGTCACGACTCCCTACCGCCGTACTGAACCGGAGACGCTCCGCACTGCCATGTGCGATGTCTCTGTCATAGTTGAGTCGCCTGTCCGCAGCTGTTCGAGCGACGTGGAAGATTAGCGGCACCGCCAATCTGTCCTGGATCAGACCTTTACTATCTAGATAGAGGAACGCTTCTGGAGGAATAAAGTCGTCAAGGCGAGCTCTCTCGTGATACATATAATTGGGGTAGTAAGCCCCTGAGATCAAGTTGTTCGATGAGGTCATTGCTCTCGCAATGTGCCTTCGAGTCAACTTAATGATGAAATTGTCCACTCTTATCAGGTTCGCCGTATTGTACAAGACCTCATTAGGATAGAATTTTATGTACTCAGACTCTCAGCGAAGACAAGTCCTAAGACAATCCCTCTCAAACACCCGAATTTTTTCCAATAAACTTGCTCTCACGTTGAACCACACGGAACAACCAAATACAAGCATAGGCCGGATAAGGGCCATATAGCAGATCACCTTCACCCTCGCATCGAGTTGGCTATTGTAAAACAGTCTCTTTGTAAGGGCAAAAGCACCTTTGGCTCTGGCCAGAGCAACATCTATATGTTTGTTAAAATACAGATATTGATCTAGCCAGATCCTAAGGTATCTGACTACATTTCGACAAGCAAGTGGCTGTCCATGTTGTCCGCCGATCGAGAACTTTCGCCAATTCTTTCTGGTATCCCTTGAAGCCCCAGACAAAGGCGTGCTAAACAGAATGGTTTCCGACTTCTGAAAGTTGATTTTCAACTTCCAGTCGTCGCAATATCGTTTAATTTTGTCGAAGTCACTTTGCAAAAGTATATTAATGACCTCAATCGTTGGACCTGATCTGTACGCGATTAAGTCGTCTGCATACGCTATGGCATGGTGAAGTGAACCTATCAGATCACTTGTGTAAATGTTGAATAGGATCGGCGAATTTACCGCACCTTGTTGCAGACCGTTTTTAATGTTAAATGTTCCAGCAGAAGTCACATCGCCATTCTTCACGATGAACTGTCTACTGGAGAGCATATCAAAAAGAATATACAGCAGTGGTTTACTAATGCCCAACCTGTCTAACTTGAAGAAGAGTCCCTCTAACCATACGGTATCGAAGGCCTTCTCCAAGTCAATCAGGCAGGCACCAGTGCACTGTTTCCTGCCTTTGTTCCATTGGATATCAGAAATCAGTTTCGACACAGCATGAATGATATCATGCCCCGCCTTGAAACCGAATTGATTATCCGGAACGATATGTTTGTCCTCAACCCACTTAGTCAGGACTCTATTGATTACCCTCTCGAAAACCTTACTGATGTTTGGAAAAAGACTGATCGAGCGGAGATTCGCCGGATTGGAAGTATCTTTATCCCTTTTAGGTATGGGATGTACCACCGCAGTTTTCCAATGCGCTGGATAATGTGCATTATTCATCGCATTATTAAACAGGGTGGTATAAATGTTCACCGCTTCTAAAGGGAGATGTCGAAGCACGATGTTCGGTATTTCATCGGTTCCCACTGATTTCTTACTTCTAAGCGATTCGAAGATTGTTTGGAGCTCCTCCTTCGAAATGAAAGGGGGTAGTACCCTATCGTTGGCGATGACGTTATTTGACCTATTCTCGTCACTAAACTGGGTGAAACCCGAGTTCTTGAATCGCCAATTCTCTATTTCATTTCGAAGGTAGAAATTGTGTACAAGGACTCGATTCTCCAGGTCGTGGTTTGGGCCAATGATAACATTCGCCTTGTACACTTCCTGGAAAGTCGCTCCTATAGCCTCTACTTTCTCCTGTGGATCCTCGATCACAAAGAAGTTGTCATCATCAACGGCCTCACTTGGATCAATGCCAGCTGCTACAAGTATTTGTTCGTTGTTCGTCGTTCGGGAGATTCTAAGACATGGAAGGTAGTTCTGATTATTTCTCCGAAATATTTTATTCATTTGCGGGAACATATTCGGGTTGCTGGTGTTTACAACCCGAATTTTATTGTTCCAGTACAAACTTACAGAATTTCTGTAATTTTCCTTTATTAATGTCTGGAGGTTTTTAATCTACGACTCAATATCATGATCTCCGGGTTATGTCTGTCAGTAAACTGTCTGTACAAGGTTTTTAGTCTTGACAGCAGTCTACTTTTTTGTCGGTGCAGTGCGTCAATGGTTGCGTTGCGGAATAAGTCTTCGTCGTCAGTGTGTTGATACCGAGGTATCGTTTTGTCCATTGTTCGTTTGATTGTATTGTCCATTAGTCTAAGATACCTGTCAATCTCCTCGTTTGACAGATTTCTGTTGGACTGTGGGTAGAGCGAATTCGAGGAGAGTGCTCTCGTCAGTGTTCTGGTGAAGTGTGTCCAACGCACCCTACTATAATTGTAGAAATGCCTTTGAACAAACTCATCCAATTCCGCAATCTCGTTGGGGACAGTTATTTCGGTGCTGAGACCGCAATGGTCACTGTCATACGCGAAAGTTCGTAGACAGTTTGTAGTTTGTTGGTTAGTGCATGTCAGTTGTATTCGTGAGTCGAACAGCAGAAGATCCAAATAGGACCCGTGTCTGGGAAACGACGGACTATCCGTCGCCTTAAGCCCGAGTCGATACATTATGCTGTGTTGACCCCACCAATTGAATAGTAGGTTCCCTCTAGTATTTGGTGTATTATTTCCCCAATCACTATGTTTGGCAGCGGGAACTGATGCTTTCAGTGTGGCGAGGCCGTTGACCATTTCAAGGTTTTTGTACCAAAATTTGGTTTTGCGTGTGGCACTATAATATGAGGGTAGTTGGTCGGAATTTTCCACTCCTCCCATTCCCATATTGGAATCACGTATAATGTTAGGCTTCATTACCAGTTTCCCATTGCGTGTGGTGACTCTAACAATTTCTGGATATGCATGTTTGATATTGTTAAAACGTCGGGCTTATCTTTCCATTTGCAGACTGCGACTTTATCAGAACGTCTCCAAATCATTTCTCCTTTTTTGAACTGTTGGATTGCCTTTACGATTAGAACGTAAAGTACCGCAGATATACGTACGACGCTTAGTCAATTCACTCAGCAATTGAACCGAATTATAAAAGTTATCAGTATACAACCTATAGCCTTTATCAAGATAGTCTTTCATTAAATCAAAAACTATATTCATAGTACAATTGTAGTTTGAGATTTCTGTTGGTTGCTCGGAATTTTTGCCAGTATAGACACTTATTTTCATAATGATACCATTAGACTGACATAGCTTATATATTTTAATACCATATTTGTGTTTTTTGTTCTTTACATATTGCCTAAATATAAGGCGACCTTTCCAGGACATAAGAGATTCGTCAACACACAAGTCGATTGAGGGAACGTAAATTTGTTTCATTATGTCTTTGAAGTGATTTATTACATAATTTACTTTAGCGAGTCGGCTATTGTTTGTTTGTTCGTTGTCGGAAAAGTGTAAGAAACGGCAAATTATTTGGAAGCGATTGCGACTCATAAGGCTTCGGTACATCGGCAAATCAAACATTTTGTTTTTACTCCAATATAAATCTTTAGATGGGAGGGAACAAATACCAGGCCGATAAAAACTTTCATCTCAATTATATTTGTATCACTCCAATCTTTTAGCCGTGAAGATCGCCTCAAATTGGGGGACAAATTGGCGTATTTATTTGTTTCTACCACCAAAACTTTCATGAACTCTTCATTGAAAAACAAATCAACGAATTGTGCGGGACTTAGATTACTATCATACTTCAAACCTGGCTGTGCTGTGAAAGGAAAATCTGGAGGATCGGCTGGAATGTCAACCCATTCGCTATCCATACAGTGCATTTCGCCCTCATGAAGCTCTTGTTTCCAAATGTTGTTTCTCATTGTAAGAGTCGTCTGAAGAACCAGAAACATATAAATCTTCCTCTTCAGTGGATGAAAAATCATCGGAATTTTCACTGTCCGATTCACTGTTTATAATTTTAGAAATTTCTTTATCTAATAGACGTTTAGACATTGTGCAGTAAACCAAAATTTTAAAAACAAACGCGCTCGAATATGCTGTAAGCTACTAAACAACTTGACACACGAACTGTATACCGTTACGCTTTCTGCCTACATTGGGCATTTTTGCTGTCTCCTCTATATGATATCATAAAGAGGAAAAGAGAGAAATAGATACATTTATATCAATAACATTCGTTCATATAATTGTAGATCCTCTACGTTTAACCTGTCACTTTTGTGTGACGTCATAAAGAGCAGAAGAGAGTGAAGTAGGCTCATATATAGTTCATCCAATTACAGACCGACTATTCTCGGGCATGGCACTGAGGGCTGATTTTTCTGTCTCAATGCCAGACACGAGAATTCTCGGGGTAGATTTTTTGTATGGTGGCATTTTAAAAACAAGTACAATTTGGACCATGGCAGCTAAAGGGTTAAAAAATGTTCTCCCATTGACATAAGGAATCGAGACCAGGCGTCGAAAGAATGGAGAATAAGAACCCAAATTATCCATTCCAGTCAATTATCCACATTCAATTCGGGGATATATTTTTTTTCAGTTCCCCACGAGTCAGCATCAACTGCTAAACAAAGTTTAAGCTCTCACCATACGCTAAAAGCACCAACCATTCACTTCAACAACTCTCTGTTAGCAGGTTACACCCAAATACAAACTCCCCTCCTGAACATTTGCATCTACAAATTCCACTAAAGTCTGTAATTACAGGGCAAATATTTAAGCAGGTCTATTGCAGCTTAGAGTGTGGCACCCACATCTATCCCGAATTACATCGCGCACTTCCACTCTTGCGTCACGATGCAGTGTTTCCGCTAATTGCCCTCACAATGATATTTTTACTCCCACCCATACTCCCACTGAACTTTCCTTGCATTCAGAAATTTTAAAAATCCCGAAAGGAGAAAATAATAATAAAATAAAAAATCGAAAAGGAAAAAATCCCGCTTACACACTTAAAACAAAATTAAGCACTTAGCAGCAATGCCGTCAAATTATTTTCAAATAGACAGACACAGAAGGTACGCGCGGTACCTGCCGTCGTAATCATTGTGTCGTGCCAGCTTATGGAGGTAATTAACAATCCTTGCTAACAGGAGTCTGCATTAAGCCCAAATATGTACTTTGCTTCTAAACCCCTCTACCGATGAATACTCGTCCTCATTCGCACAAAGTACGAAACGTCTATACACGGTGTGATGGCAAAAAGTTGCAAAAATTCGTTCAACTCAAATGTGTGGCTATGATTCCTTTTTTTTTTATTTTTTTCAAAGCGTTTTACAACCCTTATTTGCAACCCCTAACCCCGTCCTTCTGTTTGATTTGTAATTACATTGCACTCGTATTTCAACAAGGGAATTCACCTTACCATTGAGAGTATTTCAAGCGCACTTTAGATATTGCGAAAGTCAGTTGGGCCCAGACCCAACTTTAATCCCCAAACCCAATCCAACTTTTTTACCCAATGCAGCTCTATCCGTGTGTACGAGTATACGAGTATCATGGCCCATTCATGATGCATGATCAAAGGCTGCCTTAATATTCTGGGCAATTACCTGCTAAAAGGCGGTAAGCTTTTGTCATTCTTTTGATTTTCTTTCCACAGGGAAAAACTTGTGTGAGGATGGGTGGTACGGCGTTATTGTTTACGTCTAAGGTGAAATCCTGGCAAGGTGAGTGACAGTGAATTTAATCGAATGGATTTGAGACTATTCCTATAATGACACCAGTTGAAGTAATAAGTTCACAGAGTATGAGTTCGTGTATGGGGGGTTAGTATGATTTGATTCAACACTTTATTTCTTCAAGTCGAAAGGGGTTCAAACTATTACAGATTTTCAAGAAATATTATGACTGCAACATTATATTATTTAATTTCATTTAATTTCTTTATTTTTCATTTACATTTCCATAATAAAGTTTACTTACTCGTACCGCCATCACCCTCGATTTGTTTTTAACTTCTCACTCTTATAAGTAAAGGGTGATCGTTTTGCTGTTTGATTTCTCAATGTTCTATTTTTGACAGCTCATGCGTGATCCGTGACATATGTCAAGGCTCAGTTAGGATTGTCATTTCATCATGGAAATGGCCCTGTGCTCTGTGAAAAATGTTTTTCGCGCATTTCGATCATTTTGCGGTCGTCATAATCGACCTACTAAGCAAGCAATTCAAGTCATAGTGACCAAATTTTGCACCAATTTAACACTATTGGACATCAAGCCATTGTATAGAGTGCGTACAGAGCAAAATATTGCTGCTGTGTCCGCCAGTGTTAATGAAATTCGTGATTTGTCCACTCGTCGCCGCTCGCAGTTATTGGGATTGTGTTACTCGACTACGTGGAAGATTTTACGCAGGGATCTTGGTCTAAAACCTTACAAAATACAGTTCGTGCAAAAACTGAAACCGAACGACCTGCCACAGCGTCGAATTCTCGGTGAGTGTGTCTTAGAAAATCTGGAGGAAGATCCGATTTTCATCAAAAAATTGGCTTCAACGACGAAGCTCATTTCTGGTTGGATGGGTATATTAATACACAAAACTGCCATATTTGGTTCGATGAGCAGCCTCAAGCAATACAAGAGCTGCCAATACACCCAGAAAAATGCACTGTTTGATGAGGTTAATGGTCCGGCGGAATCATTGGCCCGTATTGTTTCAAAGATGATCGTGAGACCAACGATACCGTCAATGGCGCCCGCTTTCGTTCAATGATTTTAAACTGGTTTTTCACCCAAAATGCCTGGTTGGCATGTGGTTCCAGCAAGATGGCACTAAATGTCATACATCATGCTAATCGATGAACAAATTTAGAACCTTTATCCCTCATCGGAAGATGACTTGGCATGGTACAACTTGAGCTGTAAAGAGGATGATAGGGTTAGAGAAATGTTTTTCCTGTCCTTCAAAATCGAACCTACAATGGGAAACCGAAAAAAGTTCAAATGAGCCAGGAATGACTGCAACGTCTTTCTCAAGCGTGTGCAATTTCAATACGACCAAAAACAGACATAAAATACTACAATATCCCAAAGGTAGTAAAAATTGCCGGTCAAAAACATCAGAAATGCTGCCTCGGCTTCAATCCCAACGCTCATTTGTAATGACATTCCAGCTGTTAGCTCTTTGCATAAGGCCAATCTGCTTTGCTACCAAATCAACACTTCCAGATTGTGCTTTGTCTCCCTTACATTTGAGTGTGTCGAATCTCCAATGGGACGAATACACTTTCGCCCTCATGTAGTAGCAAGTGTACTTAAAGATTTTAATATGCACAAATCCGCTGGTCCAGATGGATGTTCTTCTGCGCTGGCAACACCACTGCGTAAGCTTTTTCATCATTCCTACTCTTTAGGATTCTTTCCGAGCAGATGGAAAACAGTATTTCTCCAGCCCGTCCCTAAAAAGACGAATCTTTTACTCTGTTCTCTTGCAGACCCATTGCACTCACGTTTCTTCTTTCCAAGGTCATGGAAACGATGATAAACCGTGAACTCATGAAATATCTTGAAACACGAAAACTTCTCAATGACCTACAGTGCGATTTTCGTAGAAACAGGTCCACAGGTTATCAGATGGCACGTTCCACCAAAAAGTGGAACCAAAGCGTGCATTAATCTCTGATATTCACAAAGTAGATGCTGGTGTGCCCCAGAGCTCCGACACTCTTTTAAATTTTCGTTAATGATCTCTTGTCTACTACTTTTAACCGAATATATTCCTTCGCTGACGGCAGTACTCTCTACTTTTCATATTCGTTCCTTGACTCACGACCGTACTTTTCGGCTGTAGAACGGGAACGGCAGTGTATGTTTAGCTCATTAAATTCTGATATTAATAGCATAACCAAATGGGGAACTATCAACAGATTGGAATTTCATGCTTCCAAATTACAATGCTGTCTGCTGTCGTTAAAGCGAAATTTAAACACCCAACCATTGTCAATGCATCGTCGACACCGAAAAACTTGCTACTCTCGGTACATGCGTCAATGGCAACTTACGTTTGAATGACCACATATTCGGTGTAGTCAAAAATGCTGTAAAATATCTAGGTTTTCTCAAGCAATGTAAGAACTATACTGCCTCCGATCAGGCCTCAATAAATAAGGTATTTATCCGCCCGAAATCTGAGTACATTGCCCACATCTGATCGTGAGCGCCCAAAACAACTTTGCACCTGCTAGATGGCATTCAAACCCGTGCAATACAACTCATAGGTGATATTTATATCACTCAGATAATGGAGACCGACGTAATGTCTCGTGTCCCACTCTGTTTTATCGCTATTTCCACCACCAGTGCTCCATATAAATCGCCAGTAGCATTCCGCCCCTTCAAACTTTTAACCGTAACACCTGTCTCACTATGAGCCCTCACCATTATATCATCAAGCACATTTTCGGACATACCCTAGAATATGTATATTGATTTGTTTCTAACCCGTACAACTCGCTTATGGAATGCCCTGCCTAGTCATAGCTCTTTATTTCCTAGTCATTATAACCTTCAAACATTTACAACCAACGTTCGTCGGCACCTCTCTTTCTTTCCTCCCTAATTTTCCTTCGCCCGCGCTGTGTAAAGCAAATTAAAAAAAAAAAAAAACACAAGGACCAAAAGTCACTCGAAGAAATTTCCATGCTTTTACACCATAAAACACGACTCGGATGATGAAGGTCTTACATACAGCCTCTTTAGGCTTTCTAGACAAAGCCTTATTACTCATTTACCTTCTTAGGCCGAAGAAATAGCGATTGACAAGAGTAACCCTTCATTCGATTCCCGATGAGATATCGTTGTAGGCGAGGCATGCAAAGTTCCTGACTGCCTCAAAGTTATAGCTTCACAGTGTTATGTTCTGTCCATCTCGCCAATGTTATGTGCCCCTTCTTATTGACAGCAAATACTTCGTTTTGCAAATAAGACTTTTGGAAAATTTTGTCCCTGATATTGACTTGCGAGTTTTGTACAATTTTCTC
The DNA here is from genome assembly GCA_963966105.1 of Volucella zonaria. Lineage (NCBI taxonomy): Eukaryota > Metazoa > Arthropoda > Insecta > Diptera > Syrphidae > Volucella > Volucella zonaria. Next base: position 50,816,231 of record OZ014530.1, read on the forward strand.
AAATATCGGGACCTGCTGACAAGTGCTGACAGTCCTATAACTTGGGCCAGCAGCGAAAAAATCAAGTTCGTAGCGGAGTGCTTGCCTTACATCCCAGTGGTGGTTCCTGGTAACTGCATGAGTAAACCTTTACTCGTGCAGGCTAAAATGACAAAGGCATGCATAATAATGCCCTACCCTGTCTTAGGGCTCACAACCCTATACGGAAAGGATAAAAAGATATGACGAGCCTCTGAAAAAATGGACTCACTGTTGACGACCCTAGCAAACGTTTAAAGAACAACGACCTTCGGATCTGCAGGTGGAATATTCCGATTCTTAACAAGCCACGAGCAACCGAGCAGAGGTAATGGACTTCTATCAAGCAGATATCATCCTCATCTAGGAAGTTCGATAGGATGGCGCGGACATATGCGACAGACTAAGGAAGAAGTATTGAGCTTTCGACACGTGAGCTAACATCTTATAACAATCCACATCAAGGCTAAATTCGGTAAAATAAGCCTACTATGCGCCCATGCGCCTACGGAAGACAAGAACGCCGCCACAAAAGAATGTTTCTACGAACTCATCGGTAAGACATATGTGCAATGCCCGAAGTATGACGATAGAATCATACTAGGCGATTTTAACGCCAGGATAGGAAAGGAGGTTTTCTTTATTAGGACAGTTGGTAAGCGTAGCCTATATGATACCATGTCTGGCAACGGACTTAGTGACTTTGCGGCGGGATGAAATATCGCTAAAGCAAACACACGATTTCTACATCTCAATATACACATGGGAACATGTCTGTCTCTGGAAACGCTAAATGTAACGCCAAAAATTGATCACATAAGGCATGCCTGCAGTATTCTGAACTCTGAACGTGAGAAGATATAACGTAGAAACGTTGCAATCGCAAGAGGCAGCCAGAATCTTCGCTGAACGCGCCTACCGAAATCTCTCAATAATTCCTATGCTGCCACCACCAGGTATCGAAGACCAGTGGCAACGCTGGCAACGTACCATCAGGGATGTTGGAACTTATGTGTTGGGTTTCACTCGACTACCACGAAGAAATCCCTGCTTTGATGAAGAATGCCTGCAAGCTCATGCATGTAAACAAGAAGCTTACAAAGCGGCGCTGAATCGAAGGGCGAAAGCCGCTTGTGAGCTCTAAGTTCAGAAAGAGACGGGAAGAAAATTGGCTTCTCCAGAGGAAGAGAGGCGCGTGATCGAAAATATTGAGAGCTTATACTCCAGGAATATTGTACGTAAGTTTTACCTCCAGGTAAAAAAAACGTGTCAAGGCAAGAAGACCCGTACAGAAGTCTGTAGGTAGAAAAGACGCCATCAGGTAGAATAGACCATACAATTTAGACGATGATAGCCAATACTTCCGTCCACCTGACTAAGATAAAGTAACGACAGCTATATCTAAATTGAAACCCAATAAAGCAGCTGAACCTGACGGCTTACCGGCCGAGGTATCCAAAGCTGCTGGAAATCACTTTGTTGTTCTGATCAGAAGAGTGTATGCCAGATGATTTGAATTTCAGTATCATTTGCTCGGTCCACAAAAATAGAAACCCTCTCAATTGCGCCAACTCTAGAGTCTATAAGTATCCTTAACATCGCATACAAGATTTTAATTTCCGCATTATGTGAACGTCTGAAACCCTTCGTCAATAACCTTATTGGCCCATATCAGTCCCGTTTTCCAAGAAGTACAAATCGATTCCCACTGTCTTTTCATCGATTTTAAGGCCCCATATGACAGCTTTTATAGAGACGAGTTATATGGAGCCATGTCTAGTTTTCACCTCCCTACCAAACTGGTCCGCCGGTGTAGGATGACGATTGAGAACGTCCGCTACTCCGTCAAAGTCGGTAACGACTTCATCGAGACCTTAGATGTCGAAAAATGTTTTAGACAAAGTGACACGCTGTCATGCGACTTCTTTACCATCATACTTGAAAGAGGCACAATCTTTGTCTGTGCAACTACTAGCGTACGCCGATGATATCGGCAAAATTGGGTGAACACAGCGGGCTGTCACCGATGTGTTCCCTTGTATTGAAACGGAAGGTGAGAATCAAGTATATGCTGTCAACAAAAAGGCACACATAACATCGATGAATTGGGCAGAATGTCACAATTGTCAGCTGTAATTTCGAGGTAGTAAAGGACATTGTCTACCTTGACTTTGCTATTAGTTGTACCAACAGCACCTTTGGTATAAGAAGGCAATTGAGTAGTTAGGCCCTATTGCATTGACGAGCTTTGGATAAGAAGATTCAACGACGAACTATAGGAGCTGTACAGCGACATTGACTTAGTTAGAAAACTGCGCATCAGCCTCCTAAGATGGCTAAGACATAAAGTGCGGAGGTACAACGTAGTAGACGAAGACCTCATCTTAGGTTGCGCGCGTAAGTAGAGGCAGTTAGCTAAAGACCGGACTAATTGGAGAGGCTTGTTAGTTAAGGCTCAAGTACACCCCATGTAAGTACTTAAGTATGTATGATATTGAAAAAGTTACATACCAGCACATCAAATGGGGTAAATACTGTTTTGACATCAAAGTCCTCGGAGAAAATGTTTCCGAACTGTAAGAAGCAAAGAGTCTTCTCCATAGTCATTTTGCATAATCGGAGAAGTTTGGTAGAGTGGTTTCCCTGTTAAACTCGGCTAGACATGGCTCTATTTATCTTGACTATTTAAATGCTCTCATATGCCTCCTACAACATAGAGGTGGGGCATATCGATTTGGACGTCGTGGCTTCATTCAATGATCTAGCGTAGTGTGGATCGTAGACTTACCGGTCCTAAATTTGGATTAATAGGGGCCAATCAAATTGACAGTAGATAAGATCTTCTGTGGGATGTTAAGTAGACTGATTCTCCTATAATTGGTGCAGTTAAGAAGGCCTCTTTTTTTGTAGATCGGTCAAACGATGCTAAGGTTCTATCCTTCAGCCATACTTTCTGCTGACCAAATCTTATGTATGAATCAGTCCATACTATCTACCAAGTCATCTCCCGCTGCCTTAAATACTCGTACCAAAGCTCGGCAAGTAGGTCGTGCGGTCCAGCAGGCTTTTTGTATTTAAGTTTGGATATTACTATTCTCACTTAGTTTTGGTCGGTTGGATGGATGTTTTTGATTTTCATTGTCCAGGGTTGTTCAATAGCCTGCAGAAGTGGTATTTCCATATCATCTGTACCGACTGTGACTTTACAACTACGAGTATATTTTCCAAAACTTTCTTTTTAACTTTTGGGTAAACTTCCGAGCAATGTTCCTGGAGGAGCACTTTTTTATTTGCTCGGCTCCACGCTACTCATGCTTCTTCTTTTGCCTCCGGAGAAACATAAGTTCTTCCGTCATCTTTTGCTCGTAGAGCTTACAGGTCGCACACAATTTTTTTGCAGTGCTGCTTCGTAGGCGTATTGGTTCTCTACGTGGGCTTGCCTGCATTCCTTATCAAACACTAAGTTTCGTAGGGGTAATCGGGTGAAACTAAGTATGTTAGTTGCGGCGTTTCTGGTGTCTTCTTGGTATCGATGCCAAGCACTTCATGTTGGTTGCGTATGACGAGTCGAGAGGTTGAGGGATACTCCATCGCCAAAGACTCTGTTGCGATTGTAGACGTTCAACGTTAAATCTCCATGTCATTGTCATGTTCCGCCCCGCAGCAAAACCGATTACCTCTAGTCTGTTTTCAGACGTTGTTTCGGACTGCGCTGCCACAAATGTCCTTTCTTCCTATTTTGGTGTTGAAATCACCTTAGGCCTTTCAAAGTCATACTTCCTGTCCTGCTCATAAATTTTGCCGAGGAGCTCGTAGAAACATTCTTTGGTAGCGTCTTCTTTTTTAGCGCATATCCGATTGACTTTGCCGAGCAGAGCCTTGATGCGTATTTTTATAAGGGATTCGCTTACGTGCCGGAAGCTCAAGATTTCATGCGTACGTTTTATAACAAATTCACACTCAAATAGACGCTGTTTGTTTTCTCTGTAGCAATCGCCGCAGTATATTTTGTTCAGCTCATTTTGCCGCATTTCCGTAATGGGGGTGATGTTTGATTTATAGCAGTTGAGGGCCTACGCTAGTTGTTCGACTGCACGCGGTCTGTTCAGGGTTCGAACATTCCATGGACAAATTCGAACATTGTTGTCCGTTTTTATTTTCTTTTTGCAGGGTCGTCAATAGCAGATGTGTCTTTATCCGAGGCTTTTGGATGTTTCGAAACAGCGAGAGTTTTACGTGGCCGGATAGTTAACGCTACGCACAACCCCAGCCTGGTAGGCCAGGACCTTTTGTGACCCCTTGGGTGAAGTGTTTTTATTTCCACTTGCTCAACTCTTGGTTCGACGAGACCAGCTAATATAAGCACAATTGGTGTGTAGCCATAATTGAGAAAATGTGCATCGAAACGTTGACGTGGTGTTTTTAACCAGTCAGAACATACTCGTAACAAAAAATAGCATCATAAGCTAAGATTTAGTCCAGATTTTTTTCTTGTTTTCTCGTTTCCATGGGCTGTAGATCGACATGGGCCTGGTCAGAAAAATGTGTATCAGGTGGGCGGGGACTATAAGGGAACTTCAACGACCTTATTTAATGAGTGTCAGTTGGCCAAAGGTCGCGCTTACTATGTATTGAGGTCAATTGGCTGAGGCCTAGGTCTTTCTTCACCACTAGTACCATCTAAGTATTTCTATGGAAATACATGTGCATTGGTTGATATTTATTTTCTTTTAAATTAATATAAGTCTGCCCCTTAAAAGGAACTCATAGCCTAATCAATTTTGTCATCTCCAATGTATTAGCTACTTTGGTTTTATAAGCGCACAACATGAACTTGATTTAGGCTTCACTTAACAGAAACTCTTTTGACATATGTCAATCGAAGCCACTTACGAAAAAAAAAAAGAAAAAAACTTCTAAGTCTAGCGCTTTCAACATTGCTGCTTTGAACTTGATGTGTCTAAAATGAATTTCAGAAAATCACTCAGACATACTGACATCGAATTCGAATATGTCTCCAACGAAAATGAAAGGAAAAAAGTCATTCGTCTAATCCAGCGCAAAACTCTATTAAAAGAAAATTACTAGGAGTAAAAGTAAATATTTCCATCAAACCGTCTAGACACCTGAGAAGTCTTTGTACCTATCCCGTCGATTAACATCCTTCTCCATTGGACAGAAAGTAGCAACAAAATAGCACCTTCAAAACGAAAAAGTACGAGCAACAGAACAACGAAAAGAAAAAGAAAATGAATGTCGGTGGTAATTACACTTCGATTGATAGGCAATCGACACAAAAGAATCTTAAACAAACACAAACACAACAGAGATACAAGAGACCAACGCAAGAGACAAATAGATTAGGCACGACATTTCATCACTATAATGTTTCCAAAGTGCTGGCAACACTCCTCCGCTTCATATGAAAACCAGTGTTGAGTGGGAAGCAATATATCAGGCTTAGGGCACATGTTTTACAACAACGTACGTAACATCGAACAGAAATTATACCCTTTCACTGAGCTCTTCTGTAAGCCACTTCAAGAACTCATCGATGTGAACTCTACAGCTCCAGGAGAGCTCCAAAGTCGACAATAGAGCACTGTCATGGATCAATAGTAATAGGAATAACGTACGACCAAGAGGCAAATGAACTAAAAAGGAAAGCAAAATCGAAAACAAAGTTAAGGAAGGAGGCAAATAATAAGAAAAAAAAAAAATAATAATGAGATTGTGCAAGGGGAACTGGCGCATCCACTTCGTCTTCAGAATGAAATAGAGCATGGGAAATTGAGGACCTTTTTCCTCCATTTAATTGCAGCCACCCGGGATTCACATTTATTGGTATCTGGAAATCGAAGTGAGAATCCTTCTTTTCACTTACCCTTTATTACAACTCTGTTTGGTCGTACAAGTATTGAAGTGAGCTAGGACAGATTCGAGGGGTTTAAGATTTATGGGTAAAGTCTAACAGAACGTGTCAAAAATGTAGATCTATCTTGGAATTAGATTTCTAGATTTTTAAGATCAGCCATGCACGTCCTTAGTAAGAGAAAATGATCAAAGTATTGGACGTCCGATATTCGAGCTGATACTCCGTCTGCACATCCTCCTATCATTAACCTTTCACAGATGACAAATATCTAGCCATCATGCTGTGTGAGATTATTAGGATAATTGTGTGAGGCGTGTGGAGCGGCAATCTGATGAAACTGCTTAAACTATCACTTAATTGGGCTTATTTTACTTCATAATTGTCACCGGGTGCCAGTCTAGTCCAATCGTCCTTGAATTCCATATACGCGAGTACTGAGCACGATAAATAGGAGCATCGACGGATTTAAAATCACATCAAGCCTCTTTACCTAGTTCGATCGTTAGCTAGCCGTCTCCAATTGGGTAGGTCGAATTCGTTGACATGCACCTGAGTCGAGGTCTTTCACTACTGCGGAGACTATCAAAGTAAGGGTGCTGGTAATCATCCGCTCTGCATGCTCCAGCCATAATTTTTTTAGACTCTTTGGGCTACGTTGTCTAACTTTTCGTCCTCTCACTGTCTTTGTAAACCGCACGAAAATTACCCAAAGTATCTTTGGGTTAAGAGGGACATTTAGAAAGAAAACGATTTCACATCAAACTTTCGTTTGGATACACTGTCTTGATCAAAAAGTTCCCGGAATGTATTCAGAAAATTGGAAATACAAGTTTATTCATCTAAATCTATATTTTCCCCTTCAGAGTAATCCCCATCGACTGCAACACACTTATGCCACCGCTTGATCCAATCCTCGTAACATTTTTTATATTCGGTTTTCGGTATGTCCATCAGTGCTTCCTGCAATTTTTCCAGTACGAGTACTTCCTCTCTGCTGCTGAAACGCGTTCCCCGTAGTGGTTTTTTAACTCGATTGAAGAGAAAGAAGGGAGCCAAATCAGGTGAATTCAGTGGCTGTTGGATGGTATTTGTTGTATTTTTCGTCAAAAAATTACGAATAATGATGGCACTGTGCGACGGTGCGTTATCACGATGCAAAATCCACGAGTTTTCTGCCCGCAATTCTGGTCTCTTTCGTCGAATTGCTTCACGCAAACGTCTTATAATGCCCAAATAATACTCTTTGTTTACTGTCTGGCCTTCTGGTAAAAACATGATGATCTACACCTTTGTAATCCATGAAAACCGTGAGCTTTGCCTTCTTTTTTGACGAAAACGACGTGGGTTTTTTGGTCTCGGCGTCAACACGGTCTTTTGTTGCATGAAATTGAAGTCTTTTGGCATCAACTTTGCTGCTACGCGACGGAAACCCAAATCATTAACCAAAATGTCTTGGACGGATCCATAGGCAATGTCCAAGTCCTCCGCTATCTCTCTGATGGTTAATTTGCGGTTATTGACCAACATTTCTTTTACTTCATCAATTTTTTCGTCGGTTTTAGATGTCGATGGTCTTCGTCATCTTCGATTGACTCACGACCGCTTTTGAACCGCTCGTGCCACTGGTAAATGACCGTTTTCTTTAGAGAATCGTTGCCGAAACACTTTTCCAACATTTCCAACCTTCGCGTACCATTAAATCCGTCTTTTACGCAAAATTTAATACTCGTACAAGTTCGTTGTTGCAAATTTAAATCCATTTCTAAAATTGTAAAAAATCGCCAATACACACAGAGATAGATGTACTTTTGGCTACGTAACTTTTGCAAATGTCAAGCTATGATGCTAAGATTTAGAAGAAATGTCAGCAACAGATTTGCCAACTTAACAAAAAAAAACGGAACTCAAATCGCAACAATGGGAGCTCCACACGGTGGTGTCCCCCGGGAACTTTTTGATCAAGGTGGTATGCTGTGCATGCTACTTACCAAATCAGCTCCTTCTACTTGGCGTCTGGGCCGTTAGGACCAGGTCGGGTGAGCTTGAAGTTTTTGGATAGCATTGCTCAGATTGTTTTGCTGAAGCACCAGCTCTACTCTGGACTACGGCGCCATCTAAATTTCAATGATAAATTCGTCAAGTCCACAATCGACAAAATATCACCTTTTAATGTGTAAAACGATTCTTAGACCTTTCGCTAATAATGGGTTCCCGCCTAGTTGTGCAGCCTACGTCTTATCAATGGCCGAGTCTGATAATAAACGCGGGAAGAGCAGAGCTGGTTGTATGCAAAAGAACATCACTGTTGCAGCTGATGAAAGATGTACATAGCATTTCACTAGCGATATATTTGAACGCATTTCAGCTGCCAATCGATATATGAGCTTTGTAGCTGTCTTACTGGTAGCTCGACATTCTATACCATGGGAACCAGGAGCCTTGGAACTTCAATTCCTGCCTGGTTTAAAGAGGTAGGCCCCCTTGCGGGAGCGTCATAGTGGCTGTGGTTTAAACCTAAAGTCGCAGGGAAAGTTTTCCGACTGTTGCTGGAAAACCCTAAAAATGTAGGAAATACTACAGGCTACCATGATCCAAGATTGGCAGAGGTTTCAGGTGGGCATCCCCCTTGAGCAAAATGGTAAATCTAGCTTACACAATGAGTTCGAATTTTTTCTTTTTTTTTTAAAGATTTTAACACAAAGTGCCTGAGCACGTGTTAAGTTTTTAGGAAAATGGAACACAGAGAGAGAAAGAAACATTTTCGGGCTTAGTGGTTATTACGCTCCATGGGTGGCATCCAACATTTAATGGGGCAACTAAATTATTAGTATAAATTGACTTGATGTTGTATTTAGGCAACCATTCATCTTACGAGATTGTAGTGGCCTGAAAAAAGGTCTTTCGAGCACGGCTGGTATTGAATCCCGAGCTGATTGGAAAGGCAATGCCCTACCACTTCAGCCACGGCCACGGATCACAATAGCAGTTCATGTGCATGAAATTAGTAAACGACTACAATAAGCACATGGGTTATGTTGACAAAAGCGATATGGATAAATCATGTTACAGAATTGACAGAAAATCCAAGAAATTGTGGCATCATACATATATTCCAGTATTTTGTTGCTATTACGATTGTTAACTCTTTTGTCGCTTACATTGCAAGTATCCAGAAAGATTGCAATGGATTATCGCTAAAACTGTTTCGTCTTGCTGTCGCCAATGGGCTGACTGACGTCGAGTCTAAAAAGCCTAAAACTGCCGAGAAAAGCTCAATGGGGGCAATAACCCGATTTTAAATTCAAGTTCCTCTAGAGAGACGTGTTGCTTAGGCTTCACATATGCCAACTTATGGCAATAAAGCACGTTGCTCTTATTGTAGCACGAAAACCAAACCTCGTCACACTAGGCAGCACTCCACTTCCTGCAATGTTAACTTCTGCCCTCAGTATAAAAGAAATTGTTTCACTCCATTTCACAGCAATTCCTAATTTTGCTTTTTTCTTTCGCCGCAAGTCATACAGATTACGTACATGCATCATTTGGTCGTGAAAGACCATTACTTTCGTGTAGCGAACCGTTTTTCAGGCGAGTGCGATATGTTTGTGATTGACATTTTGGATGACCCCGGGGTCGTCGGCGAAAAATGAGAATTTTTTGGTGGGATAAAAGAGTGGCTGTCTCAGCCTCCGCGTGGCAGGCACTTTTGACACTCGCGTCGTGGGGTTGCTTAAGTCGAAGAGACTCTACTGTCTACAGTTGCCTGCAGAGTGGCGAACTAAGAACTGCCAAACCTGATTCCAGTGATTCCGAAGCATGCAAGGTTGGGGGTCAAACCAACCGCATTCGAGCTCTCCCAGGCGCCTTGGGCATGTTTTATTTAGCCTTACCCGGGTATGGCGGCGCTGCCTGGGCTGACCTTTTATTTTCGGCCTTACTGGGGAACTAGATTACATTTTTTAAATTGGAAAAACCAAACACAAAAAAAATGCAAAACACAAGAGAGACCATCCCCGTCCAGGAAGAGCTGGAGGTGAGTGAAGGTGAAATCTCGACTTCATTCATCTTCCTCCTGGTAGGGAAAATTGAAAAAGTGGAGCTACTGGCTAGCGATCGTGAGGCGTTCGAAAAAACACTCACTAACGAGAACGACTTCACCGGTGAGCAGGCTGGTACTCACACCGGTGATACACAGTGCAGGACCTCTGTCAAAGAGGTGGCCAAGGCAGCTGGAATATCCACTGCCGAAGCTACCTCCAAGAGGCCAAGAAATTAGGGCAATGCTGCGGTGGTGGAAAAAGTGGAAACAGTTGGCTCAGCCGCTGTGCCTGCCAGCTCCATTACCGCTGCTAAGAGTGCGAAAAACGCACACCAAAGGCTAAGAATTTTCCTACGTTGCGCCAGGCGTAAAATACCAAAATATGAGGGCTGTGATCCTAGCAAGTTAAGCGAATGGGAAAAAGCCGCCTTTGAGAGAGCGACAACAACAGGCGGCAAGCAACCCGATCAGGCGCCCTCTACTACCTATCTGGCAAAATTAAAAGAGGGGGCTAGAGTCTCTGGAAAGAAGAAACGTTTCAATGGCAAGAGAAGCAGATCCGACGACGTCGTGAAGCCGAATGATGCAAAACAGGTGAAGGCTTCATCCGCATTGCATCGTAAGCAAAGCGACCCGAAAGACCAGCTTCTCGTTGCCGTGATTAACGAGCTGGAGCCATGCGGTCGTCTAACAATCGACCAGTAGAAAAAAGTCGAGGAGAAGTTCCAAGATGTCCTGTGGAAGGGATTATCCACCACATTAAACGGGGAACTTCAATTCGATGGCGCTGGTTGCGAGGGCGGACTCAAGGCTGCAGCTAGTGGGAATAAGACTTCCTCAGACGCTTTATTCTGGATGTATGCGATGCATGGGAAAGCATCAAGCAAAAATGCACGACGGTGGCTGTTTATAAATAACCATGTTGAATTATAACTGTACAGCTGCGCGTTATCTTAAATTACGAAATACCAAAAAATAGAATCCACTTCAAATAGAAGATAAGTAATTCGAGATAACGCACATGGACACACAGGTCCAAAGCGATAACACTTTGTTCCCACAGTTGGTTAGTAAGTTATATATATATATTTTATTTTTATTGTATAAAAGACTATGAATAAGAATAAAAACGGTAGATACTCTTTTGAAGCGAAGAAGAGTGTTTCGTGGGGGTCGAAATATGCACCATAAAATGAAAAATTTCAACACAAAAATGGGTGTAACTTTGTAAGGAGTCAGTTGGCCATGGAGGCATCCATGATGCAGGAGTAGATGGCAGTGGCACGTTCGCGGTTGCTCAGCTCTAGCTCGTCGCATCTCAACTCAACTTACCTTTTGTTTCGTGCCGAAAATAAAAAAAAAGGAAAACAAGGATAGCCTGGAGAAAGCAACTTTACTATACGTTGACTAAACGGACGGACTTAAAGGACAGGAGGAGAGAAAGATGATAGAAAAAAAGATGAAAAGAAACAGCAAGATCACTTCTGTGTGCCATCACCACTGTGCAAGACCGGGACTTGCACTAAACCTACACTAACCTAAATCCTAACTACCGAACTTATAGATCGACTTATAACTAAACCTAAAGCTAACTTAACCCTACGTACCCTACACCGAATAATATGTCCCAGGGTCACACAGCGATGACAGCTCGTCACGACCTGAAATAAGCCGGGTGTTGTTGGCTGAGGATGGCCAAACCACCCTTACCGCACTTGGATGCGACCAATTGCTACCATTCTGGCCAAAACTGTGAATGGTAGCCCCTAAACGAAGTTCCTCCCAGTCGCCACCTGTAAGAAAAATATTAGAGAAAAGTCAGTCACGTCATTTCCGTTATGTCGTCATCGTTTGTACGTCACGTCCGGTCGACGTCGGCCCCATCGAAGGACGGTCGGACCGACCATCCACACACCACTTGCGCTAGTCTTACTCCATCATTTTAAAAAGAAATAAATTCTATTTCAACTCATCATACAATTCATTCTATTTATTTATCAAAAGGAAATTCGCAAAAAAAAGGAACTTAATATCTAGGAACTTAATATCTTAATATCTTACTGTACAATAATTTGGCGTTTTGTTCGTGTTTTTTTTTTGAATTTTATTCTATTTAACCTACTATACGAGTATGTTACGGTTATTTTAATTCAAGCCAAAAAAAATTATATCTAGACTTATCGGATTTAGCGGATTCCTCGTAGTTCTGGCGCCAGCACTTGAAGGATCGCTTGATTATACTCGTATGAATAAAAAAAAAGAGACGGCGCGTTGTCTTGGTGAAACAGGATTTTCTTTTTCTGCAAATGTGGCCGTTTTTCCGCAAATTTCTGCCTTGAGCTTGGCAAGAAATGATGCGTAGTATGCTTCTGTAATGGTTTTTCCTTTTCGAAGATAATCGATGAAGATAACTCCTTTACTATCCCAAAAAAAACAGTCGCCATCACTTTTCCAGCCGAAAAAAACAGTTTTTGCTTTTTTTTGAGCCGGCTCGCCCTTTGCAGTCCACTGTTTTGACTGAATTTTTGTTTCTGGCGTATAATGGTGTATCCAAGTTTCATCTACAGTAATTAATCGGCGCCAAAACTCGGATTTATTGCGCCTAAACTGCGCCAACAGAGTGTTGGAAAGGTTCATTCGAACACTTTTTTGGTCTAACGTAAGCAAACGCGGCACCTAAGGCGCGGACAGCTTTCTCATGCCAAAATCTTGATTTAATATATAACAAACACGTTCTTTGGACATTTTCATTGTTTTTTTTTTTTTAGAAAGATGAGCTCAGTGGTTGTTTTGCTCAATGGGTGGCATCCAACTTTTAATGGGGACACTAAATTATTAGTGTAAATTGGACTTGATTGTTGTATGTAGGCAACCATTCATCTCACAAGATTTTAGTTGCCTGAAAAAGAGTCTCTCGGTCACGGCTGGTATTGAACCCCGAACCGTCCGATTGGGACGCCAATACACTACCACTTGAGCCACGGCCACCCACAACTCTACTATCTCTCTCGCAACTCTACTATCTCTCTCACTTTAATTCGGCGGTCGTCTAACACCATTTGGTGAACTTTAGCAATGTTATCGTCAGTAGTTACAGTTTTTGGACGTCCCGAACGTTCATCATCTCCCAAGCTCTTACGGCCACGTTTAAATTCAGCTGTCCAAAATTTCACTGTGGTAAATGATGGTGCAGAGTCCCCATAAACAGAGTCCAACTCATTTTTGATTTGCGTAAGCGTATTGCCTTTCAAAAGCAAGAATTTAAGAACGGCTCGATACTCAATGTTTTCCATTTTCACAAAAAAAAACAGTCACATCGACTCACTCCAACGACTGTCAACTAAAAACTGCGTGTCCAAAATGACTGGAACTTCGGTAAGTAACTGTCAAAAGATGCTTAACTAGCATTCACTAGCTTTTATTGATGAATGCCGCTATCTTTTCATAAACTTTTCAGTCAACCCTCGTATTTATCACGAGAGAGTTCGCTTTGACGGCTTTATTTCTCCAGAAACGTTCCTCTACCTAGATAGTAAAGGTCTGATCCAGGACAGATTACCGGTACCGCTAATCTTCCACGTTCCCCGAACAGCTGCGGACAGGCGACTCAACAACGACAGAGACGTCGCACACAGCAGTGCAGAGTGTCTCCGGTTCAGTAGGGCGGGGTAGGGAGTAGCGACATGAGGGATGTTGCTCAGCAGCATCAACAAATTTGGTGGCTTTTTGAAGGAGAGCATTCGTCATCGCCGAACTCCTATAGTGAGAGGTAGGTTCATACGAAGCAAAGTGGGCCAGCCTAAGGTTTTTGTTTTGGCCATGGCCGGCTTACAAAGTTTTAGGTAGGTTTAAGTCAGATTTTAAGAAGAAAAATATACAAAAAAAAAAAAGGAAATATATATATATGTACATACATGTATATGGTATATTAAGAATAATGTATTGAACGTTTATTTAAGAAAAACATGTAAAATAGTATTATTCAAAGTATTGCCCATCTGAAGCTATGACTTTTTCCCATCTTTCTGGCAATTTGTGGATCCCATCCCAAAAGAACTGCGCCGGCTTGGCAGCCAAGAATGAATCAAGCCAATTTTTGATATTCTGCTCTGATGTGAACCGTATTTCAGTGAGGGCGTTCTGCATCGACCGGAACAAATGGTAGTCAGAAGGGACAAGGTCTGGGCTATAAGGCGGGTGGGGTAAGACTTCCCATCCACTGTTTTTCAAATAGTTCTTAACCGGAATAACAACGTTTGGCCGAGCGTTGTCATGATGGAAAATTATTGCCTCGTGTCTGGTCGCATATTCCGGGCGTTTTTCGGCCCCTGGTCTCTTCAAACGGATTAATTGTGTTCGGTAGCGTTGTCCATTGATGGTTTCACCCGGTTGTAGCAGCTCATAATACAACACACCCATCTGATCCCACCAAATACAGAGCATTACCTTCGCGCCATGGATATTCGGCTTTGCCGTTGATTTGGCTGGTTGGCCGGGTTTCACATATGATTTTTTGCGCTTGGGGTTGTCGTAATGGATCCATTTTTCATCACTAGTAACAATCCGATGCAAAAATGACTTCCTTTTGTGGCGTTCCAGCAGCATTTCGGACATGCAAAACCACCTTTCGACGTCTCTCGGCTTGAGTTCATGTGGAACCCAATTTCCTTGCTTTTGAATAGATTCTGTGAGCTCTTCTTGTGTTTGGCAACAATCTTCATAGAGTAATGCTTCCAGTTTTTTTCATATTAAAGTAATGAAGAAGAACTTCTCGCAAAAACACTTTTTCAGGCACAAAGTTCTACATATTTGAGTGAAAAAAAATGACAAATGAATGACATATACTGAAATGACGTACAATGACAGTAGCTTTCCAATGTATGTTCCAATGGAATAATAACAACGGAATAATACAAATTACGCTATCTCTTAGCAAACAGCACGAATTAAGTTATAGGCCCAATATACATGTATGTACGTACGTATTAGATCTAAGTAGGTTAAGTATGTTAGATCAAGATTTATTCGTTGGTACTTTGTAGGCTTTTAGTTTTAAGTTTTATGAAAAATTACTAAAATGTCCATATACTAAGTTTTTACTAAAAATTTATTTTCTTAGTTTTAGTTTCAATAAATGTAAAAATAAATATGGGCTGTAAGATACGTCGAAGTGTTAGGTTTTATCTATAGTGCCCGCACGGGGCCAAAAAGTTAGTATAAGATTATTTGTAAGTTATTTAAGCCAATTTGTAAGCATTTTTTTCTTTCTGGCATGTAAGAGTAAATTAATTAATCAAATAAAAATGCGTATAAACTGAAACTAACTACTGACAGGCTCTTAATTTAGGAGTTACAGCCATTATAGCGTTGAAATCTGAGTACAACTGCAGATGGCATTATCCCCGGGTTTCCGGCAGACCAAACGAAGACTTCCCGCGTCGTGATGGGACACTACACTTTTGCAAAACACTTATAGGAATATGTGCCGGGCACAAGTGATTCAATTTCCTGTGTCATTTGCTGTGAAAGTGATTACGACATCGCGGAGCACTTGCTCTGTGAATGTCCGCCTTACTTTTTCACTGAAACGCTTATCCGGTTTTCTACGAAAGACTGTAGGAGATACTGCTGTTTGACATACCGATCTTTCTTTGTATATACCACACGTCTATGAAATTCGCTGCCAATCGTTAAAAGAAGAACTCAAAACTACAGAACATGCAAAACTTTCCTTCTCAGACATATGGCTTTATCTTAACTGCTTTTGCTGGAGAAAGAAAAAGAGAAAATAACAATAAAAATAAATATCGTAGATAAATTAATGCACGTAAATTATTTTGAACTTTAAACCAATGTCAATAACATTGTTTTCTCGTTTACATTAATTCTAATTTCTTAGGCCTTGCACTGCTTCTATAGGCCGTCCAGTTAAGAACGATAGCAAAAAAAGTTTAAATAAAACAACAACATTAATTCTAGCTTTATTTTGAAGCTGCGTTCATACCATTATGTGGGAATAGCACATCATTAAAATAGACGCCTCGGCTTCGCTGGCAGTTCTTCAAGCGGTCGGTCCAATTTTTGCGGCGTTATTCCGACAATAGTGTGTCGAATGTTTGCCTCGAGCTCGTCCAAAATGGTACGTTTATTAGCATAGGCGAAGGAGTTGACATAACAGAGAAAATTATAGAGTCACGTCAGGGCGCATTATCGCGGCGGCCAATTAATGAACGTTCCCCGTGAGATGACTCAGTTGCCAAATTTCTCCTTCACATCTTCGATCGTTGCGTCGCTTGTATGGCAAGTAACGCCGTCTTGTTGGAACCACAGGTCGGATATATCGATGTTGTCGAGCTGTGATCACAGAAAGTCGGTTAACATCGCTCTATACCTGAGACCATTGTCTGTAACGGTGTCTCCTTCCGAAAGATATGAGGGCCGATGATCCCGCCATGCCATAAATCGCACCAAGCAGTCAATCCTTGTGGACGCATTGATGCATGGCCGAAAACTTGTGGATTGTTTTCTCCATGTCGCATCAATCTCTATCTGGTTGTTGGCTTAAAATCCATAAGAGTGTACTGACGTCAAAATTTTTTCACTGTGCAGCAAACTGCCTGCACACTTATGCCATGATGATGGCCAACCACACGACGAAATTCACGTTGCGTATTTACAACTGAGCCAGAATTCCGATAATTTTTTTGATAATTTCCACACGTTCGGCAAGCGTAAAACGATGCATGAGGAAATGGCAAACCTTACTGAATATTTTGACAGCTGGATGTCCTTGGTAACTTTGACCGGTCACCCGTTATAATATGTCAATCTTTTTGTGCAACTCTTATTATATGAAATAAATAAATGAATTAACATCCTCTGTACTAATTATACCTTTTCCAGACACCTGTGCTAAGTAAAATCTTTCGCCAAAATTGGTGCAGGCACGCATTCCATTAAGGGTTTTTTTTTTTTATTCGAATTGCAGCTATAAAGGGATTGAAAATTAACCTGGTTTCGTACTCGTACTTGAACTGGTTAAATGGAAAAACTCATTCAGCCATTTCTAATGAAACAGCATATTGTCTGGCACAAAGGGTTCGTGCAAGTACTACACCTGCTCCTACTCCTACTCATGCTCATGTTTTAAGTTGAAGCATAGTAAACCTGTAAGTAATTGAAATCCCATTGGAACAAGTAACATACAGCGCAGTATTAGACACACTTAGAATAGCATTATCCATCTCGACGATCACCACTCAACTTTATTGCGTTGCTGGCACAATCCTTCCATACTCTAGCATGCACGTCACTGGTATACACATTGTAAGTACGTTTCCACATCCCCAAACAGCAGCTAGGACTACCACATTGTGCATAAATATGATCGGATTATGACTACGGAGTATACGAGTAGCCACTAACACACGCATCCAGAGTTCTGGAATTAAATTGCTCCATCAGATAGTACACCTATGCATATGCATAGCTTCATCGGATCAACGCTTAAGTAAACTCACTTTATTGTACGAAACCGTCTGGATAGGTGGACTAAAGTTAGAGTTGGAGTTGAACCCATTCGCCCAACTATCCAAATGGCCATGTCGAATGCAAAATGGACTATGAAAGACGGAAGCGGTGGATGGAGAAATAAAATAATTTCATGTCAATTACAGGTTGATTGCCTGTTACGATTTCCACCCTAATCAAGCATGATAATACCCGACAACCCTTGTGCTCGCGCGCTAGATCCTACATAGATACAACAACAGCCCCCCTGGGAGCTGTAAGGGAGGTTTGCAATTGGATGAATGCAGCACCATGTATCCAATATCCCGTATCCAGTACCCAGTATCCAGAGCTGCATTATAAACTTTTATTGAGCATGCCAGTGCTTATGGATATCCGTATAACTTAGTTTGGTCGGTATTAGCCGCTTGTTGAAGCTTGGTGTTGGGAATATAGAGCTGGTGCTATTTTAGATTGGTATTACCAACGATGGATACTTTGCAAATTATTGGTAGGGGGACGGTGTGAGGTACAAGTACATAGTCGAGCAAGTAGTTTGCGTATTGGATTTCATATTATGAGAGTCAAATTGAATTTTGATTACAGAATTGGAAATATGAATAGTATTGGTTCTAATTGAAAGAAGATTAGATATAAAGAGGATTCTGGATTCACAATTAACTGTGGAAAGGCTTTAAATTGAATTACTGATGGCAGCTATATAAGGTCTTTTGGACAAAAGCATGCATAGAATTGGGTTTGGGTAGTAGTTGAGGAGCTCTGAACAAATGAGCTTATTTCATCTGAAAAGAGCAGCGAGGATGGATAATAGTCCACTTCGGATATACTATATTGAATCGCTGGTAATGTAATTCGAGATCGATTTATCTAGCGTCATCACAACTATCAGGTGAAGCTGGAGTGGTATTTTCAAATCAGTTTTTAGGCGTAGCAAAGCCACCACTCAGTGGCAGAAGATTTTTAATAACTAATAAGAGAGGATGAAGTTTCTGGTACTACTTACTGATGATAGCTCCAGTTTGAATGGATCGAATTGGATGTCGTAGAAAAAAAGCATTTGTTATATTTTTAGATGATGCAGTTTTGGAAAGACCAGCCGATCAATGTTTTTAGCTAGCCCAATACTTAATATCTCATCAGAAGCCTTCAGTTTCTCAGGTTGGGTTGGTTGGGTTTCACTTACAACTGAGGACGCTGCCATATATGTGGTTTTTACGGCATTATCGCTCTATGGACAGTAGCACTGATATTAATGCGGTTCAAATGTAACCGATCAATAGAGAGGGATCATTCATTAAACATTCCATTCGTAGTATCCAGGGATGCTGTCATCTACCTAAAGTAGGACTGGAATAAGAGTCTTATAGAAATTCACTGTGGTCACTTCTATGTCTTTTTAAGTACAATTACAGGGTGAATGACTCGAACTCCAACCAACTTCAGACTGCTATAATTTCCAAACCGTTCATGACAGTTAGCTCAAATTTTGACACATGACAGATGATTTTATTATTTACAAGCCTTTTAAACGATTTGCGTCTCAGTTGTGTTGAAACATTTTTATCCGCGATGGAATTCAAACGTGATGGTGTGATTGCTTTATATTTGGCTGGAAAACCACAAGTAGCTATCGTTAGAGCCCTCCATCACTTCAACGTGAATAAATCATTTGTGTCTCGAACCATAACTCGTTACCGCGATACTGGCAGCGTTGCAAAACGCCATGGAGGTGGTCATAAAAAAACAGCAACATCGGCAGAAATGCTTCGGAAAGTGAAGGCTCGAATTGAGCGAAATCCGCGTCGAAGTGGAAGAAAAATGGCTCGTGAACTCAACATATCGTTGGAACGGATGCAACACATACTGAAAAATGAGCTTGGACTCAAGCCGTTGAAGTTCCAAAAAGCACACGATCTTACACAGCAACAGAAAAAAGTTAGAGTCGAAAGAGCGAAGGAGTTGCAACGCTTGCACGAAAGTGGTGAGTTGCCGAATTTGGTTTTTTGCGATGAGTCGCCATTTGTTATCGAGCAATATGTCATCAAACAAAATGACCGAGTTTACTTGCCAGAGAGGTCCTTCGAAAATTTATACCTTCGGACGGCCAGGCCACCAGAAAGCAGGCAGCACCGATCGTGATGGTTTGGGCCGCCATAACCGCCGATGGTCGCTCTCCGCTCGTATTTTTGGACCATAACTTCAAAACTAATGCGATCGTATACCGTAAAACTATCCTAGAGGCAGTATAGAAGCCTTGGGCGAACAATCATTTCGGTCGGAGACCGTGGGCATTTCAACAAGACTCGGCACCGTCTCACAAAGCGCGCGTCAACCAAGATTGGTTAAAAACAATGTTCCACACTTCATTTCTTCGACACAATGGATTGCAAATTCTCCGGATGCAAATCCGTTGGATTTCTCTGTCTGGGGATTTTGAAGGCGAAGGTTGGCACTGAGAAATACCAAAGTTTGGACCACCTCAAACAGGCACTTCGCCGGGAATGGGCCAAAATACCACAGAGCCATTTGCCTGCATCGTGCGATGCTTTCTTCGGCCGTCTCAAGGCCATTATTTGCGCCAAAGGTGGACATATTGAAAACTACTGATACAATTTGCAAATTGATGTATTTTTCAGAATTTTTTGCTTTGGCACAATAAAATTTATCAAAAAATAAAAAAATCATAGCATTTTAAAAAGTTGGAGTTAGAGTCATTCACTCTGTATATCTTAAATCCTCTGGCAACTCTGCCAGTACCACCGAATAACGACTAAGATGACAGCTAAGGCTGCCTCGGCAGTCTTGAGTCACAGATTTAACAAGGATAACCTAGACTTCGCCTTTATCCAAGAACCATATGTCCTTACAGACCAGGTAAAGAGATTAACCGGTGAGTTATTGTATTATATGATCCCGCTAACCCTGGGAAACCCAGAGCATGTATTGTGTTTTAGCTAATATCAATACAAAACTCTTTCCAACTCCAGACCACATCAACAAGGATCTGGTAGCTACTAAAGCTGAGCTGCATACCAATGCAGGTAAGATAGAAGCTGTCATATGCTCAGCTTACCTGCCAGGTAACTCCAGTGACTTGGTCTTCTTGCCACTGAAGGGACTGGTGGACTACTGTGGTAAGAACAACCTGCAACTCATTGTAGGCTGCGACGCAAACGCACATCACACGGTCTGGAGCAGCTCAAACATTAACAAAAGGGGTGACTCCCTACTAGAATTTATAAATTCAAACAACATACAAATCCTACATCAGGGAAGTAACCCCACATTTAAAAATAGCATTACGACAGAGGTCCTAGATCTCACCCTATGCACTACCTTTATAAAAAAAATTAGAAAAAACTGGCGGTCTCATCCGAAGCCTCAACGTCGGACCATAGCCGCATCCTATTTGACCTTAAATTAGGTACTACTACATATGACTGACAAATACAGACAACCCAAATTCACAGACTGGGACATATATTGCCAACCACTCATGGATAACCTGTGTAGATGCAACACAAACATCGGAGATATAGACAATATTGAGCTAACTTGTGATAAGCTGCCTTTCATCGAGCTTGCCCAGAAAAATAAAAAACAGACAATCGACTTACGCCCTGGTGGAACAAAAAACTAGCCAAACTTAGAACAGAGAGGAGGAAGCTCTTTAACCGGGCTAAACGTAATAGTGAATGGGAAATATACAGAAAAACACTCACCAGGTACAACCAAGAAATTAGAAGGGCCAAGAGAGAATCGTGGAGAAACTTCTGCCATACAATCGATGGCACCAGAAGTTGTGCCCGCATTCATAAAATACTCTCCAAGCAGCATACTAATCCTATTGGTGGAATGAAAAAACCTGATGGCACATACGCCTAAATCGGGCTACCGACGCTTAAGCTCTTAGACGAAATACGATTTCCAGACTCGACAATAATTCCAGAAGCCCAAGAAAACCCTCCCCAGAGAAGGATAAACAGACCGCTCAGAGAAGACTGGAACAGATCAAATGAAATTTTTCATGAAGGCCAAATAATTTGGGCAATCAACTCTTTTCAACCCTTCAAAGCCTGCTTTACTACAAAAGGGCATCGGGCATGAATAATTTAAGTGGAACACTCATCTTTTCAAGACTATTGACAAGACCAGGACCAGACTATGAACCAGCAAACGTCCAGTCCAGGAAAAATTGGGGACTTAATTCCAAAATGACAATATCATCACGTATATAGCCGCTGTTTGGTGGCATAAAGCAAAGCAGAGGTAAACACAGGCTAAACTCAACAAAATACAGGGACTAGCCTGTGTCTGTGCAACTGGTGCAATAAAAACCGCACCAACAGCTGCGCTGTTTTCATCTAGGACTCATGAAAGAAGCAATGGTAAATGCCTAAATGCTCATCACAGAAGATGAATCAAATTTCAAACTAGTTCATACTGCAATCTTTAATGAATTTAGGAAACTCTACCATGATACGAATTTCGCTGCAACTTTAAGGATACATTTCCTGACCGTCTTAACTGGGAACAGAAAAAACCAAGATTTGCGAAGAATTCACATGTATGGCACACGGACGGATCCAAAACAAAGGATCCGGAGGAGTTGGAGCCGGAGTGTACCGTCATTGCACTAAAACATACGAGGGCGGGTCAATAAGTCCGCCTTTTTGAATTTCTGACCTCTTTACTGAAACAGCAACACTGCTCCTGTCAACAGGCATCTGTCAGTTGACTCCTGTCAAAATTTAAACTTGCTGCGTCAGTTAGTTTGTGTTTGACAGCTATTTTTATCAGACTACTCACTAATTTGAGGAGAAAATGGAAAAAAGTGAATTTCGTGTGCTTATTAAGCATTATTTCTTGCGAAAAAAAACCATTACCGAGACCAAGGCTAAGCTTGATAAATACTATGGGGACTCTGCACCATCGATTTCAATGGTAAAAAAGTGGTTTACTGAATTTCGTTGTGGCCGTACAAGCACTGAAGATGGCGAACGTCCTGGACGCGCAGTTGAGGTCTCTACACCCGAAACAATCGAAAAAATTCACGATATGGTGTTGGCCGACCGAAGATTGAAAGTGCGAGAGATTGTGGAAGCCGTAGGGATCTCGCATGGCTCAGTGGTTTCAATTTTGAATGATCACTTGGGCATGAGAAAGCTTTCCGCAAGATGGGTGCCGCGTTTGCTCACAGTCGACCACAAACGCAATCGTGTAACAACTTCACAGGAAGGTTTGGCGTTGTTTAATCGCAATATGGAGGAGTTTTTGCGCCGTTTTGTAACCGTGGACGAAACATGGATCCATCACAACACACCAGAGAACAAACAACAGTCAAAACAGTGGGTTTCTAAGGGTGAATCGGAGCCAAAGAAGGCCAAGGTGGGTTTATCAGCCAATAAAGTTATGGCGACTGTTTTTTGGGATGCACGCGGGATAATCCACATTGACTACCTTCAAAAAGGAAGAACAATCAATGGGGAATATTATGCCAACTTATTGGACCGATTCAATGACGATTTGAAAAAAAAACGACCTCATTTGGCCAAGAAAAAAGTTCTTTTCCACCAAGACAATGCAAGGGTGCACACATGTGCAGTTGCCATGGCAAAAATCCATGAATTGGGCTATGAATTGCTCCCTCATCCACCCTATTCTCCAGATTTGGCTCCGAGCGACTACTTCTTGTTCCCAAACCTGAAGAAATGGCTTGGTGGAAAAAGATTTGACTCCAATGATGAAGTCATCTCGCAAACAAAGGCCTATTTTGAGGACCTCGACAAATCATTTTTTTTGGAAGGGATAAAAAAATTGGAGAAGCGTTGGACAAAGTGTATAGAGCTCAAGGGAGACTACGTTGAAAAATAAAATTATTTTTTTATCAAAAAATCTGTGTTTTGACCCGCCCTCGTACCTACATGCCAGTAGGATACAAGCAGCTCCGTATTTTAGGCTGAAATCCTGAATCTTAACAGGCATATAACAAACAAAAACATTTACTTATATTCTCTCCGACAGCAGAGCAGCCCTACTTGAAATTAACACCTTTGAAATAAAATCAAATCTTTGCTGAGACTACCTTCAAATTCTCCAACTACTGGCCACCACGAACAAAGTTCATCTGATTTGGGTGCCAGGATATAATGGATATGAAGACAAACTAGCCAGAAAAGGATCCGCATCTCAATTCACGATGCCAAGACCATTTTGTGGGCTGTCAATAAACACCATAAAAGGAAGTATTAAAACCTGGCTAGAGAAAAAGGAGCTTCATTTCTGGAGAGAAACCGAAGGAAACAGGCAAGTCAAAAACTTTATGCCAAGCAGTTGCTGCAAAAAAACGAAACAACTACTACACCTAAGTAGAAGTCACTGAAGTCGACTGATCACAGGTATTTTCACAGGGCACTGCCGTAAACATGGAGATGGAGGTTATGTATGAAACACAAAATCCGATAAATGGCCGCCTAGTGACTGATGGTACACGTTGGTCCTTTTGAAGGAATTTTCGATGACATTTTGGCATAGTTCCATTCAATAACGCGTTGGATCTCGTTTTTCAGGTCAGAAATTGTTCTTGGATTATTGGAATATACCTTCCTTTCAATTTCCATTGCCTCGGCGCAATATAACTCTCCCTTCAAATATCGTCTGCAACAATTCCATAGCTTCGATCGCTGTATGGCAGGTTGTGTCGTCCTGTTTAAGCAACATGTCTTCGAAATCGATTTCAACAATTTGAGGACAGAAAAAGTTATTTATTGTCTCACCGTAACAAACGCTGTGCCCCCGTCCAATTATCAAGGCTTCGCCCATCTATGACGTTGTTTAATAACAAGCGGCGCAAAGTACTGGTCTTATCGTCACTATTTTCAGATTACGCCACAGAAGGTTGCTACGATTTGACCACTTACAAACGGCCGATGATAGATCTTGTTGGCGGCTGGACCATCGGTAGCCCCTAGGACGACTTAAATCACGGTATCATGGGAGTCAAGACCCCTCCGGATCTCGGTACGGGCCTAGCTTCTTGAGGTAGGCCGCCTTGTGGGAGCGTCATGATAGCTGTTTAAACCCAATTCGCCGGAAGGGTCTTCGACCCAATATATGTAGAGTCGCAATAAGTACTGCGTTCTGTAAGCTTAAGATCAGCAAGAGGTTTTAGATCGGCCCCGACTCTTACCCAGGCTGGAACTTGTGCCTCCGCATTATTCCGAATTGGTGTTCATACAAGCGATGGAAAAATGTATCCTTGCTCCCACGGATGTATGGGCATCCCGTAAAATTAAGTCTTAACTGACAGGTGTTCACATTAAACACATGAGACTTTCTGTAATGAACGCCGTTGACGGTGACCGAATTGCCAGCCGCATTCTCGAAGTAGAACGGTCCGATCACTTCGCTAGCCCAAAGTATGCACCAAACAATGGCCCTTGGTGAATTTATGGGACATTGATGGATCACTCTTGGATTCTCAGCTCCCAAATTATGACAATTCTGTTTGTTGACATAGCCAGTTCGAAATGGCTTAAAATTTTTGTCAACTGAATCTTGTAACCATGCAAATCCAAATCATTAGCCAAAATTCGGTATAAACTGCTTCGTGAAAGTCTCAATTACTGAGAACGATGGCGAATCGAGGTGAAAGGATTCTGATCAACACTCTCACTAACTGCTACCGAGCTGCACGAATACGGCCAGGTCTCTTCTGGGTTTGAACTAACTAAATCGCCAGAAATTTCTCGATTAATTGGACCCCTGATCCACTATATTTTCGAACCGTCGGTAGTGGATTTTCACAATTTCTAGACGTTGTGCATCTGTGTATGTCATCTATGTAGACCACGGGCTTTAATTTCACTCAGCAAATAATCTGTTATCACTGCGCGATAACGGCCGCCATTCACAATTACGTACCGGCCGGCTTCAGTTTTGAAGAAAAATGGACTGATGATTCCATGATTCCACACAACACCGTTGTTTTGTCTTCATGTAATGGCAGCTCTTGAACCTCTTCGAGTTGCTCCGCACCCCAAATATGACTATTTTGATGCAGCTTATTGACGTAGCCCTTAAGTCAGAAATGAGCCTCATCGTTGAACAAAACTTTGGTCAAAAACTGTGGATCTTCTTGAAGATTGCATGAGCTCTACGACTGAAACAGTGACGATTCGGAAAGTCGGCCGGCTTTACTTCTTGCACGAATTGAATTTTGTATGTTCTTAAACCTCACGTAAAATACGCCAAGTTGTTGCATACGACAAGCCAAGCTGTAGAGAATGTCGCGGAATAATTCCGCTACCGGCGCTATATTTTCTTCACTACGTGCTAGATGTGGTCTATCTGGTGGCATATTATCCAATAATGAAACTTGGGCTTAAAACATTTCGATGGTATAGCGAATTGTGCGCTTGATAGGCCGATTATGTGACCCATAAGTTGCTCTAAGCGCACGAAACACATTTATCGTAGAACGCTGACTTTCGTAATACAGCTGCATAATTTGTAAACTCTGAGCCGGATGGCAACAAAAATACTATATCAGTGTGACACGACGCATGTGTGATGTGTCTTGAAATCCCCACTGGAACCTCTGAAATAACCACAACCTTTATAAGTGGAGAAGATGGTCCCTGTTCGGTAAACCTCCGAATCAAAATTGAGTTTACTCTTCTTCTTCGTAAATAGAAAGCGCGAAATTAAAGCGCCAAAATTCTGTGCCATAAGAAACTAGATTTTGGTCCATGTGGATTGTAATAGCGTTGGTATAGTTGATGGTTGTGTTTTGCAACATTTCGGGATGATACAATGGAGGCTATACACATTATATGTACACACATGTTCGTATGTATGTATATCGGATGTTTCTGGTGGCGGCCGAGTAAATGATGTAATGCTTCTGTTGGAATACTGAGCATGTAACTCGGGCGTCCTGCCGGCATCCCACATCTCCTTCACCTGGTTTGGTGCTGATTTTTGCACGCAATCACTGCAATTGCTGTATAACACTGTCATACAGCAAAAGCAATGACCGAGTGTATTTAACAACTGGTGGATAGCGGGTTGTGAGTGTGAATTTTGCCGGTGCACTGTTTCCGATTGTTGTAAGGGCGTAACACCTAAAACAATTTGATTCGGTAAACCAACAACCAACACACCTCTGCCCACACAGCTCACATCACTCTAATCTGAAGCTACTTGGCTACGAACTAGTGCCATTATTCTTCTCTCACCGTGGTCTCGCCATTTACGTGAGTAGTGATGTAGCTCACCAAACTCCACCGCAATGTAGTCCCTGTTCCAATCCGGAATTCAATTTCATGTGGTTAAAAT
This sequence comes from Volucella zonaria, assembly GCA_963966105.1. Classification (NCBI taxonomy): domain Eukaryota; kingdom Metazoa; phylum Arthropoda; class Insecta; order Diptera; family Syrphidae; genus Volucella; species Volucella zonaria. The sequence continues at coordinate 50,843,032 of OZ014530.1, forward strand.
GCCATCTCTGTAAGCAAATTATCCACTATTGCTTTATTTACAGAAGCCCCAAACTAGACGGCAATTCGGGCCTTCAACGTGTTTCATGTGCTGTCCGATTCCATTCAAAGAATTATATCCCCGTATTCTCTTACTGAAATCGTTAATCGTTATTACGGGCGATTTTAATATTCACAATTCTGGGTGGCTTCGACATTCTGGATAGACAACACCCGAAGAATGGTGTGAGATCTTCGATGCAGAAGCCATCTTGGCCCAGTTTGTAAATGAGTCAACACGAATACCAGACGTTGATAGTCATACCGCTAACACCCTGGACATGTTTCTAACTTCTCACCCAGATAAGTACACCGTTGATGTGCTCTCCCCTCTAGGCTCGTCGAACCATTGTATCATATCAGCTAAATTCAGGTACACCCACCACACAGTTAGAGAAAAGATTCCTAAAAGAACCATATGGCAATACAGGAAATCCAATTGAAGCGGACTTCACAACTTCTTTAGGAATTTTAGCTGGTCGCTATGTTTCCTCGATAACGACGTGGATGCCGCTGCTGACATGATCACAGAAATTATTCTCTTTGGAATGAGAAACTTTATCCCTCATCGGATGAAGAGTATCAAACCAAAAGAAAAGGCATGGTACGACTCGAGTTGTAAAGAGGCTGTCAGGGTTAGAGAAACGTTTTTTCGGTCCTTCAAGACCAGCCCAACAGAAGAAAACCGAAAAAAGTTTAAACGAGCCAGAAATGACTGCAACGCCTTTCTTAAGCGTGTAAAATTCCAACACGACCAAAAAGTGAGGCAAAAAGTATTACAATGCCCCAAAGGTAGAAGAAATGTTTAGTCGTTCCTCAAAATTATTAGAAATTCTGCCTCATCCTCCATCCCAAAGCTCATTTACAATGACATTCCTACTGTCAGCTCTTTGGACAAGTCCAATCTGCTTGCTGCACACTTTACGACCGGCTCAACACTCTCAGATTGTTCTTTGTCCCCGCAAACACTTGAGTGCGTCGAATCTACATACAATGGGACGAATCCACTTTCGCACTCGTCTAGTAGCAAGATTACTTAAAGATCTCAACATATGTACATAGATCCGCTGGTCCAGATGGCATATCTCCCCTTCTTCTGAAGAGGTGTTCTTCCTCGCTGGCAAAACCACTGCGTAAGCTTTTTCATCAATCCAGCTCTTTTTCGGGCAGATGGAAAACAGCATTTGTCCAGCCCGGTCCTAAAAAAAGCGAATCTTCCTCTTTCTCCTCATCCTACACACCCATTGCACTTACGAGGGGCGTTCAACATATTCTCGATATCGGGGTGAAGCTGTAGTTGTATATATAAATTGACATATTTATCAAGTAATACTATTATTTTAGTGCATTCATGTAAAATTTCATATAAATGTGATTATTAATTCGCGTTTTATCTCTAGTTAAACAGAATCATAATGGCAACTGAGACGATGATGGTGAAAATTGAGCATCGCGCTGTAATTAAATTTCTCACTAAGAAAGGAAAAAGTCAAAAAACTATTCATGAAGAGATGGTGGCTATTTGCCAGGGTTCCGCACCTTCATTATCAACTGTGCAAAAGTGGTCAAGTGAGTTCAAGAAAGGCAGAGAGAGCATTGAAGATGACCCCCGCTCCGGCGCTCCGGCTACTGCTTGTACGGGGGAAAGCATCAAAGAAGTCGAAAAACTTGCTCTTGAGGATGCCCGAATAAAGGTGAAAATGACGGCAGAGATCACCAAGCTTTCAATTGGTACCATTCACACCATTCTTCATGACCACCTTAACCTTTCAAAGGTCAGTGCAAGGTGGGTGCCACGAATGCTCACACCGCCTCAGAAAAAAGTGAGAATCGCATGCTGTAGAGAGCTTTTGGAGATGTGTAGTGAGAACGCGGACGGTGTTATGGATCGAATTGTTACTGGGGACGAAACATGGGTCCACCACTATGACCCTGAAAGCAAACAAGAGTCCATGCAGTGGCATAAAAAAGGAACAGACCCCCCGAAGAAGTTCAAAGTCACTCCGTCTGCCGGGAAGCTCATGGCCACAGTTTTTTGGGACTCAAAGGGAATCTTGCTCATTGAGTACAAAAAAAAAGGTGAAACCATCAACGCCACATCCTACGCTTCCACTTTGCATAATTTGCGGGAGGAAATTAAAAAGAAAAGACGGGGTAAACTCGCAGCGGGTGTGTTGCTTCTTCATGACAACGCTCCTGTTCACACGGCGCGAGTTTCCAAGGCTGCTGCGCGAGATTGTGGTTTCGAAGAAATCCAACACCCACCCTATAGTCCAGACCTTGCCCCTAGTGATTATTTCCTGTTTCCGGATTTGAAAAGATGTCTTCGTGGAAAAAGATTTTCGGATGATGAAGAACTCAAGTCGGTATTTTGCAGAGAAAGAGGAAATTTATTTTTTTGAGGGTTTAAAATAGCTTATCTCAAGATGTAACAAATGCATTGATGTTAGGGGAGATTATATTGAAAAATAAAAACAATTTAAATTAAATTCGCATTTTCCTTCATATCGCCCCTCGTACGTCCCTTCTTTCCAAGGTCTTGGGAACGCTGATAATCCGCCAGCGCATGAAATATTTCGAAAAATGAAAGGTTCTCAACGACCGGCACGGTTTTCGGAGCAGCAGGTCCACTGAAAAGTAGAACCAAAGCGTACATCAATCTGGCGCAAGCAAGATAGTTGCACTTGATATTTCTAAGGCATTTGACAGGGTTTGGTATCGAAAATGCATGCTTTTGGGATCGACGACTCTCTTCTTCAATGGATTGGAAATTATCTTTTGCAACGTTCAATTTAAGTTGTCTTTGAGGGTTTCATGTCTGACATTCATAAAATAAATGCTGGTGTGCTCCAGGGCTCCGTCCTGTCTCCGACACTCTTTTTAATTTTCATTAATGATCTCTTTTCTGCTACTTCTAATCCAATATATTCCTTTGCTGATGATAGTACTCTCTGTTTTTCATATTAGTTCCCGGACTCACGTCCCTGCTGTAGAACAAGAACGGCAGCGTATGTTAAGCTTATTAAATTCCGATATTGACAGCATAATCAGTAGGAATTTAATGCTTCAAAAACACAATTCTGTCTGAAGTTGTTAAAGCGAAATTTAAACACCCAGCCATTATCCATGAATGGCACTTGCATCTACGAAACCGAAAAACTCTCCATTCTCGGTATGTGTGTCAATGACAACCTACGGTGTAATAATCACATATTTGATGTCGCCAAAATTGCTGCGAAATGTCTACCTTTCTTCAAGCTATGTAACAAATATTCCACCAATAAAAAAGGCATTCATCCTCCTAAAATTGGAGTACAGTGTCCGTGTGATAAAACTCATTGGTGATGCTATTATCTTAGTCGACACCCGTCCTAACGTCTCCTATCCCACATTGTTTTATCGCTATTTTCACCACCAGTGCTCCACCGAAATTGCCAGTAGTATTGCGCACCTTCAAACTTTTAACCGTGACACAATTCACGCTATGAATGCTCATCAGTTTACGCTAAAACCCAGTTTGGGACGTACTCTGACCAATCTGAGATGAAAGTTAAACGAAAAGGAACAGCACGGGATGGCATTGTAGACATTTGCTCGGTCGAGACTAGTACTAACGGCAAACGTGCCATCCTTGTGTCATTCAACATTTTACCAAACACTCCTATTAAATCTATCAGACCATTCTTCGTACTCCACCTGCTTGCATACAGCCCCAAATTAAAAGGTTTGTTTACTGATCTGTAAGAGTTCTGCTACCATATATGTATTTACCAATGATTCTCGGGGGCGTTAATTCGATCGACCCAGCCACCTCCACCTCTCGTTACGGAACTTGAATAGACGGAGTAACCTCTCGTCATATTCATAGCCTCGAAATCTGTAAACACATTTTGTACTTCAGTACACACCCACCACTGCTGTCTATAACTTGTAACCGACAAGATTCTTGTGATCAATAAACATTTAAAATATAAACATAATGCAAGGACATATCTATGTTCCCATGCAGCGGAGGTATTCGACACCAGTTTACAGATGGTTTTTTTATTTTCATAGGAATTGTTCAGGCTTTCATAAGTAGATGTTCTACAGACCTTATAGTGCCAGCACCTATAAGCTCCAAATACCTCCAGTCTAATGTAAGGGCAGGCTGGACTCTCACTGCAGGCATTGCAGGATGTTGCGCTATTTATGCCCAATACAATTAGGTGCTTAACAAACGAGTAGTACTCTTTACGACACCAAAAAACAAACGACTTCTTAGAGACATTGGGAGGCTTTCGTTTGATCTGTCGGTATATTGGAGAGTTATGCCATATGTAGTTATGCTCACTGACAATGAATACGGTGATTCCATTGTGACCTGAGGCACAAACAAGACCCAGCGAATTCATCCTTCTGACTGCTTTCAGTGAGTTTTCATTCTCGAACAAGCCTAGTAGGGCTATAAACGGAGCTTGGTTGTCACTGCAAATGGAGACGCTTCGCTTTTCCGATTTTCCACAATATATTTCGTTATCATTAGGCTTGCTCATATTTCCACTTGAAGACAGATGCAAGTTTTCCAATTTTGGAAACATCCGTAAAGACCGGATTACATTCCTATCCTGATCCGAATTCTAGCCGAATTCTGGTGTTTCCTGGTTCTGGTGTCATTGCATCAAACAAATATAGTCAGCGCGCAAAGTCATTAAAACTGCAGTGAAGGTTGGTGATGAAGATGGGTCTAAGAGCACAGCCCATGATATGACTATCAAGATCCATCCCCTTGCATCAATGCACATAAAAAACACCTTCATAGTGCATCATTCGCTGAGTGCAACATATACCCTTGTGTTGGCAGCACAACTCACTATCTTGGGGGCCAGTTCCAAAGAATCACAATAATGCAATACCAGTTATAGCCTGCATCGAGCAGGTCAATGTCCTAACACCTATTCTGGAGATCAAAAAGTTGTAGCGGACTGCTTACATTTAATTTGCTCGATGCGCACTGATGCGCACTTTTTTAAATAAGTCGATCTCATTGTACAGCATATTCAGAAGAAATCACCTAGATAAAATTCCCAATATTTCCCAAGATATTCCCCGAAGCATGTTGCTGACCCCGGAATATCAGGTCTCCTTCACCCAAGAGGTTTGGCTTCCAGGCGGGATGCTTTGTGTGGGCCTAACTACCCCACCACGTAAATCTCTAATGCTATGAAGCAACCTTCAATGTTGGAGACTTTCCGTGTTAAACGCTAAACATATCATCACATGGAATCAACGCATCTGTGATTTCAGATATTACAAGGACTTCCCACCGCTATGTGGCGCGCGATCGAAAACCCAGAGTTTTACAATATCTGCTCCAGGTAAAAGCCAACATTGGTTACGAGAGTAGATCTGGAATCTATCGACTTAAGCCACTCTATCTTGTTGAAGAGTCGGAATCCGCTAAAACCAAATGGACATGCCTTCACCAGGAGCTCGACAAGTCCGTCAATGCTCCGTCTTACCTCAGGACGCAACAAAAAATAGAGGAAAATGTTCAAATAGAGCCTTCACCAAATGCCTTGAGCTGATGTGTTTATCCAAGAAAAACCTATGCGCGTTGCCGACTATGGTGAAACGCGGATTTGGAGTGACAGTGTAAGAATACCGGAACATTTTTGAACAAGATTTTTAAAACGAATTTCGAGGAAGACACCTACACTCAAGGAAGAGGTAAAAGGTTCAATGAAGAGGTAACTTTATCGGTACCCGCTTACAATCAGCTCCTATCACTGAAGTAAATAAATCAGTCCGACCTCCTTCTTGTTAAAGACCATTGAGAGAATTGTTGAGCTACTTCTATCGTAAAAGATCCTGTGAGATTGTGCTTCAAAATCTAGGGAGTGGAATTGAAGGCACACTTGGAAAGCTGTAGACGATTGGCATTTTCATCAACATTGATTGTGTCTTGCGTACTTCGACGGCTCCTCAGTTATCTGGATAAGACCAGTGCTGGTGGTCAACGCCGTAACGTCTAGGTTCAGTCGTATGCAGATGATGTAGTTGTACTGTCTGTTGGATCCTGCCGAGCGACTGTCTGTGTTAAAGCACACACAACGCTCGTGTCCGACGATTTATGCAATAGAAAATGGCTTGTCGCTAATCTCCTTAAAGCTAAGGTTCTGCTCTTAACGAAAAGGAGGAAGCTGACTGGTATGACTCATTTAGTATTTACAGGCGTCAGTATCTGTCATCTTGGATGAAAAAAACTTCTTTGGATGTCAAGCCGAAAGCGCTGTTCGCTTTCTGGCACTATAGAGTAGTTTTCGACAAGATATTTGGCTTGTCCACGGCGAGTCTTTTGGATTTTCACCTATGTAAAGGATGACCAGAAAAAATCACGATGGGAAAAGGAATTTAAATAACAGAACAACGGTGTGGGATATAAAATTTACCTTAGCTTCATTTGGAAGCTACATTCATGCAATTATGTATGGAATAGCACGTAATTCAAATGGACGCATAGGCTTCGCTGGGACTGCTTCAAGCGGTCGGTCCAATTTTTGATGACTCGGTCCAATATGTACAGCGCTATTCCAACTATATCGTGTCGAATGTTTGCCTCGAGCTCGTCCCAAGTGGTTGGCTTGATAGTGTAGACTAAGGACTTGACGTAGACCCAAAGAAAATAATCGAGTGGTGTCAAAGCACATGATCGCGGCGGCCAAGTGATGAACGCTTGCCATGAGATGACCCAGTCGCCAAATTTCACTTTCTCAGCTTCGAGCGCTGCATCGCTTGTATGGCATATAGCGCCGTCTTGTTTGAACCACAGCTCGGATATATCGATGTTGTCGAGCTCCAACCACAGAAAGTCGGCATCGCTTTTTACCTGAGACCATTGACGGTAACGGTGTCTAATGCCTCATTTCGAAAGAAATAAGGTCCGATGATGCCGCCATGCAATAAAACTCAACAAGCAGTCAATCTTTGTGGATGCATTAATGTTTTCAAACACCTGTGGATTCTTTTCGTTCAAATAACTGCAATTTTGCTGTTAACATAGCCGCTGAGCCAAAAATGGTCCTCGTCCGAGAAGATGTTTTTTGGCCAAAATCCGAATCTCCGGCCAACATTTCCAGCGCCCAATTAGCGAACTCACAGCGTTGTCTATGGTCGTCCGGCTTCAATTCTTGCGTCTGCACAATCTTATATGGATGTAGGCCCAAATCCAACTGCAAAAAAGCCGGGTTGACTCTCTGACTATGCCCAATTCAGCTGATCGGTGGCACCGGATCGGCATTTCTGGGTCCTTTCCGATACTGGCCACTACGGCGGCAACGGTTTCTTAATTTCGCAACAATCTCTGTCCGGTTGGTGGCTCAAGATTCAAAAGAGTGTCGGCCTCACAACGAATTTCACGTTGCGTATTTACAACTGAGCCAGAATTTCGATAATTTTTTTTTTTATAATTTTCGCACTTCCGGTAAGCGTAAAGCGATGCATGATTACCAAATGGAGTGAAAAGTGACCTCCTTGGGAATTAAAAAAAAAAAAAATTTAAATGTTTTTTCTATTATTCAATATAGTCCTCTTTTATTTTGATACACTTATTCCAGCGATTTTCCAACTTCTTGATCCCGTCCGAAAAGTAATATTCCAGAAGGTCTGCAGAATACTCCTCCGTGGCGTCGATGATTTCCTCGCGTGAGCTGAATTTTTTATTGATGAGCCATCTTTTGAGGTTTGGGAAGAGATAATAGTCCGTGGGATCCAAATCCAGTTACCAATTGAAGCCAAAAGTCTGCCCGATTCCGAATCAGCACTCTTTCGAAGTGCTCTCGTTCGTTCGTGTTTTTGGTCAGGAGTGAGCATGCGCGGCATCCAGCGACAGGATAACTTTTTCATATGCAGAATATTGCCCAAAATATGGCCTGTGCGCTCAGTACTAATCTTTGTGGTATCTGCTAGCTGGCGCACCTTCACTTTCCGGTCAGCCAACACTATCTCATGTATTTTTTTGACATTGTCCTCTGTAACCGCATCGGAGGGCCTGCCCCTGCGGATTTGATCGGTAGTGGAGTTGGGGCCACCACGAAACTCTCGAAACCAATATTTGACGGTGTAATCTGACGGAGCATTAGCCCTATAATATTTATCCAACTTTTCTTTTGTTTCCTTCGCCGTTTTGCCTCTCAAAAAATAATGTTTTATGAGAGAACGAAAATCGTTTTTGTCCATACTCAACATGATGCCAAACACGTCAACAACAATCATCTGTCAAAACAAAACTAAAGACAGTGTCGCACTGTAATTTGGCACGTCTGCCTAAATATGAACGGACTTCAAGGCACCATAACCTTTTTTGCAATAGCAGCGCATTTTGGCGGTCAAGGAGGTCACTTTTCACTCCATCTAGTAAATGACTGAATATTTTGACAGCTGGATGTAATTGGTAACTTTGACAGCTGCTGAAACATAACAATTGGGAAAACTACCATTGCTATCTGGTCACCCAATACTATAAATATGCTGACAAACTTCTTAGATTGTGCCGAATGAAAAATCTGCATGCGCTGTCATGTGACTTTTTTTGACCTGAGAAACCAATTGAGCCCTGTATTCCAGTGTTGCTCTCTTGCGCAGAGATATGGACGTTAGCGAAGGCAGATGACGTTTAGCTTGGTCATTTTGCATGCAACAGTGATTATTAATCCAATTTATATTGACGAATTTTGAGGAGTAGATCTCGTCAGAAATGTGCGCATCTGTTGGCATAAATGAATGGAAGTCGGCGAATTAAAATTAGCTTTTGTTTCCAAACGTGTCCATGTTTTCTGAACTAGGTACAACGCACTTGAGGAGGACCTGACCTTAAGTGACCCATAGAAGTGAAAGGAAAACTCAGTAGGTAGTCAGTTGGTACTATACAACATATCTGGTCTAAGCTTAATCTAATACGCACAAAGTGTCTAATATCTGTAAAACGGTTACATGTCAGCATCGCAATAGACTTGGCCACCCCTTTTGTAGTTAGTGCTGGAGATATAAAAGGGAGCAAGTAGCCACTCTTCATTTGATGTGCAATTGACAGAGTCTGAGCTACTGCTTTCAAGATATTCAAGAACGTTCTGACGACGCAATATCGAATACTAACAGATTCCTAAGGAAATCGGGATGGGTGACCTTATATAAGAAAGACAAGAACCCCTCGTAAAATAAGACTAACCCTACTGAAGGTTAGAAGCAGAAATCTACTGCTGGGATAAATTCAAAGATTCTTCAAGACCAACTGTGAATTTGTCCCCCATGTGGCCCTGCCATTTAGATTGTTGTAAGGGGAGCCTTTGTACCAGGTTTATATCACTGAAACGGGGGTATAGTTCTTTTTCACAATTTGCTTATGCCGACAGGATCGAATACTGTATCGAGGACCTTTCGCCTAAGGCATCCAAGAGGGCCCTTATGTGATCTGGAGAGATTTGATGCCTCTGCGTCGTATAAATGGACAGGGTTTATGTACAGCATGATTTGATTGATTTTTTTCTGACGTCAAAAGATCATATAGCAGCGCAAGCTTCCCATCGATATCCTGAAGAACGGATAAGGTTTGGTGGGAATACCAAAAGGAATATGAGGCTCTGTAAAAATCGTCTTTATAGAGGATATTATAAGAACGTTTATAATCGAATACGAATTCGTGGATAACAACTTGATTTGCTTGGATCTTCTCCAAAATCCGTCGGTTGGTGAACATTTGGACGATGTTGGATTTACCAGACCACACTGCTATATTTGTTGGCGTGCACATAAGATGAAAAATTCTTATCAGATATGCGCATCTGTTTTAATACGTGATCCTCCTAGTTTATTGCATAACCTCTCCGAACGTCTTTCTCAGATAGACAACCAACAGATATGGCCAAACATCGCACAAATGTAATCACATTAATAGTCTAAGAATAAAAACATGTTGGCCTCAATCCCTAAGTACTTCACAGAAACAGTGAAGAACTCCATCAAACCTTTAATCCACTAATCCGACTACTCCTTATGTTAACATCGAAACGCTTCCAAAAACGCTATCACTCACCATCGTAGCTATTATCGGAAGCTTCAACTTTCAACTTGTTCAAGATACCGTTTCACAGTTGCATCATGCTAATTACCATTATAATCCCAGAATCTAAAACGAGGTTCTAAAACTCTGCCAGCTAATTCTAATGTTGTCGGTACTACTTGTATAATGCGAAACACAAAACACAGCACATAGCACATAGAACAATGGCACACATATGAAAATGTATCCATATATAAACTCATGCACTGAAACAACAAACTGATTTGCACAAAATTTCACTCTAAAGATACAGAAATTTGCAATTCAATGATGCTGGATACTGAATGCTGGATGCGGCCGGCTTTCGCTCCGTGAAATAGCATTCAGAGAACAATGCGCCAAATTTTCCGTGGAACAGTTTGCTTATCAAAACCTCGTATCCTCCCGCTATGAATGGATTGGTAGTGGGTATCCTATCAACGGTTCCTAGATGCTAGCTTGCATACTCTACCTTGCCTCCCATTTTTCGCACGTCCCCTTTGGTAAACTTTTTAACTAAACGAACGAAAGCGCGGAGATCCTTGGAACAACAAAGTGATGAATACCGTGTTCCATTTGCACACACTGACGATGGTAATGATGATGCTAATGATGATGATGCTGATGCTGATGCTGATGAGCCTGGTCACAGAAAACACAACATTGTCCAGGAGTTCCGTTCACAAACACTCAATGATGTCGAGGAACCATCTGAAACCGTCCCAAAACTACCCAAAAAACCACCCAGAACATAAAGCATGAACGCGTCGTGTGAATCTGTGGAACTGAAACTGAAGCTGGAACTGCACAAAAACAGGCCTTTCCACTCACTTGACCGTGCGTGTATGTCATGTTCCGCTCTAACGAAGATTGCAGACATTATGACTGATACTATTTATCATAGTGGCAGGATGTTAGCTAAATAGATGGATGCGCTTATTGCGTCATTTAACCAAGGAGCTGAGAGATGCGGGTGCCAAGCGGGTACCAGGCACAAATCCTCCTACAGCCGACAGCCCATGAACCGAACATGGCTTGTCCATTGTATTATCTGGAACTAAAAGGAAGCAATGACATCGCGTTCGCACTATAAAGTCCATTCAGACGACGACACGACGTTGTGCGAGCACACACATAGTACTCGTAGTTATGTTAGAAGAGAATGCGGTGTGAAATTTTTCGGTGACCAGGGCATCCTGACGGTGTTGAGGTGAACTTTATGACTTTGTCGTCGTACTATGGTATCCATGGTGTTGGCGGTTAGTGGTGTAGATGATGGTGGAAACCTCATGCCGCGGCACGTCACACTTAGTTAGTGTTTCTGCAATAGAATACCGCATAACATGCTTTCACATTAAAATAGAGTCCAACCAAGCATAAAGTGGATACCAGGGCTTGGTCTGAAGTATTTATGATTACCAAAACAGTTCTGGGACGAGTTCGAGAATTAGATTAGTCTTATGGCACCAAAGCAACTGTGGTATGCCACCATGCGAGATGAAGTATTTCATTTGTGTGTGATTTGTACAGAAACTAACAAAGGTCAAGTGTAGATAATAAGTTTTAGTCATGTGTCCACTTGACCATCTTTATTGTAAACATAGAGAAGCACGATTACCTAATGTATTCAACTAGATATAAATATCTTGGAAGCTTTGAATTATTATCAAAACAGGAGGCTGACTACAACCAGATAAGTTCAATATTCAATAAGTCATTCTTTTTTCATCTGAGTACTGATGGTAAATTATGCAGAGAATGTAACAGATACCTTCAACTGCACAGTCGAGTACCACGTGCATGTATTTAATCGAAAAGTTAATGCTACGCAATTAACCTTCCTGTTAATCTGGACGCATCCTAGATACGCGAAATATTTCGCTCTAAAATTAGCAGTTGTGAACCAGCTTTGCCATATTGGCAGCCTGTCAAAATAATAATTACCTAGCGATACAGTCCGGGGTGGACCTGGGCCTCAACCAACAAGCGTCTTCAGCCGGCTCGATCTTTGGCCAGTTGCCTCCCGCTTCGGACGCTAAGTTGATTGAGGTCCAGTTTTGGGTGCGTGCGCGACCTTCCTCTACTGTGCTGTCCGAAAACTTTTTGGACCGAAGCATTGGTGTCCATCCGCTCTACATGACCCAGCCACCCCATTCTTCTAACTATGTCGATTCCTTTACAGTTCGCCGGTGTATTCCCTCCTCCACTCACCGTCTATGCAGACGGGACCGAAAATTACCCGAAGAATTCCTCTCAAGGCAACCAAGAGCACGCTCATCCATTCTTGATGAAGTCCATGCCTCTGCCATTGAGCAGAACTGGGATTATTAAAGTCTTATATAGGGTTACTTTTGTTTCTCGAGAGAAGGCTTTCTCAGTCCAAAGAAGTAGCGATTGCCCAGAGTTATTCTTCATGTGATCTCAGCCCTGATCTCATTGTCTGAATGGAGCGCGGAGTCTAGGTAGACAAAGATCTTAACTACTCGTACTTCAAAGTTATATATGTATATCTGTCGAGGGCGACATTCTGTCCGAGACGTCGGTATTGGTGGGTGTCCTTTATTGTTGACAGCATATACTTGATCGTGACTCATCGGTACTCATGAAATCGCCTCTGACAGCAGGCAGATTATGTCGATATCATCGGCGTATGCGAGTAATTGGACGGACTTTTGAAACATTGTGCCTCTTGTCAAGAAAGATGTTAAAGAAATCGCATCACAGTGCATCGCTTCGTCTAAATCCTTTTTTAATATCAAAGGTATCGGTGTTCTTTGCTGACCTTGATGGAGCAGCGTGGATTCTCCATCGTCGTCCTAGACATTTCTCTGCTTAACTCGTCTCTATAGAAGCTGTCATACACGGTCATAAATTGATGAACGATTGAAGCTCATGGATTTTTTCCAAGATCTGTCGTAGTGTGAATATTAGGTCGATGGTGGATTTTCCTGTCTTGTAGCCGCACTGATATGAACCAATTAGGTTGTTAACGAACGGCTTCAGGTCTTTACGGGAGGTAGGATCTGATAGGCGATGTTAAGAAGATTGATGACTCTGTAGTTTGCGCAGTTCAGAGGGTCTCCTTTCTGGAGAATCAGCAAACAATGCTGAGGTTCCATTCAACGGGCATACTTTCGTCCGACCATATTGTACAGATGAATTGGTGTACGCACCTTATCAACTCAGCAGTCACCCAAGCGGCTTTTTTGGACCTAAACTCAGATATGGCAATCTTTACTTGATCCAGATCAGGTGGATGTTGAGCCTTACAGCGGTATTTGATTCATCAACGCCTCATTCCTAGAGTAGTATCTCTCAATTTCCTCGACCGCGCTGTTCTCATGTTCTCTATTCTTACTCCTGAGAATCGGTGGTATTTTTTCTCCTTCTAGCTCGTGAGCATCTCTAGTCCCTATGTGCAGCGCAATTTTGTTTGCATCTTGATTAGCTGTATGTGCTTGCCGGCACTCATCGTTAAACCAGAGGTTTCGGTATGGTGGAAGAGTGAAATCCAGTACATCAGAAGCGGCATCTCTAATGGCGTTTTGGCAGTGTTGCCACTGGTCTTCGATACTTGATGTCGAGAGCATGGGACCAGTTAAGAGATTAACGAAAACTCGATTGGAAAATAATTCGGCGACCTCTTACGATTCTATCCGTCCGATGTCAAACTTCCACTCAGAATTAGCTTGACTTTTCGATGTTCGGGATATCCGCAAGCGTATCTTGGCTGAAACAAGATAATGGTCCGAGGCGATTTTGGCCCCTAGGAACGTTGGGGCATCCATGATAAGCTTTGGGTCGATCGCAATGCGGTCAATCTGGTTGCCGGTTGATTGAACAGGAGTTCTCCACAGATGCGGAAACTGCGTGCTAGCTACGACAAAGTTTCGCCCTGACACAAAGTCGATTAGCCTGAATTCGTTATCTACTATGAAGATGCCTTCTCATCCTGGTTGAGCTTTAAAATCGCCGAGGACACGGCTCGTAAGTCTTGTTCAAGAGCTCGTAGAAGCTATCTTTGGTGTCGTCATCTTTCTCCTCTGTGGGACGTGCGCCCATGTAAGGCTAGTGTTGGCAAATTCAGCCTTGATACGGATTGTTACGAGGTGCTCGTTAACATGTCGGAAACTCAAGACTTCTAACAACAACTCAAGTCTGTTTCTAACAATAAATTCGTACACGAATATACACTGCTTTTGCCATCGATAACAATCGCCGTAGTATATGTACTAGATGGACTGAAAAGTGACCTCCTTGACCGCCAGAATGCGCTGCTACTGCAAAAAAGGTTATGGTGCCTTGAAGTCCGCTCATATTTAGGCAGACATGCCAAATTTCAGTGCGATACTGTCTTTAGTTTTGTTTTGACAGCTGATTGTTGTTGACGTGTTTGGCATCATGTTGAGTTTGCACAAAAACGATTTTCGTTCTCTCATAAAACATTATTTTTTTGAGAGGCAAAGCGGCGAAGGAAACAAAAGAAAAGTTGGATAAATATTGTGGGGCTAATGCTCCGTCAGATTACACCGTCAAATATTGGTTTCGAGAGTTTCGTGGTGGCCGCAACTACACTACCGATCAAGTCCGCAGCGGCGGGCCCTCCGATGCGGTTACAGAGGACAATGTCAAAAATTTTGGTTGGGGGCGAAAGCCCCGATTTATTCGGCTTAATACAAGCTATAACTTAAAATTAAACTTAAACTAAAACTTAAAACTAAGGTTGGTTATTGTGGTGAAGGAGAACGGATTTGAAGTAGGAAGCGGTGCGGTGGAAGTCAAAGACGCTAGGGTTTGAATTAATTTTTTGTAGCATACGGCAGATTGGTTCGTTCGCGCCATAGGTGGTGTGGTGGGTTGGGAGATAGAAGAGACGAGGGGTACGTAGATTACGAGGGTTAGTGTTGAGGAAAATAGAATAGTGAAGGGACGTGCATTCAACCTGACCTGAAAGAAGTCGATGAATGAAGAAAAAGTCGGCTGCATCTCTGCGTTCCTCAAGGGTGTTTAGGTTAATAAGGTTGAGACGGTTTTGATAGGGGGGCAGAGTAAAAGAATCACCCCAGGGCAAACCTCGAAGAGCGAATCGAAGAAAACGGCGCTGGATGCTTTCGATTCTCGAGATATGAACGCGATGATATGGGGACCATACTTGACTGGCGTACTCTAGGAGGGGACGAACAAAGGTAATATAGAGGGACCTGGTCACGTATGGGTTGGTGAATTCTTTGGACCATCGTTTTACAAAACCTAGTGCAGAATTGGCTTTAAGGATTATCCCATCCATATGCAAACGGAAGTTGAGCTCCCTATCACACAAAATGCCGAGGTCGCGAAGAGATTCAACGGAGGAGATAGGTTGGTTGTGGAGAAGGTAGAGTCGGGGAGGAGATTTGAGCCGCTTATGTGAAAAGGTGATGGATTGGCATTTGGTGATATCAAGTTCCAAACAATTTTTGATTCACCAGATCGAAAAACTATCAAGGTCTTGTTGAAGAAGGAAGGAGTCATGGGGAGAGTAAATGGTTTTGAAAAATTCGGTATCGTCGGCGTAAAGGGAGACGGACGAGTATTTGTTGATCCTATCGAGATCATTTATGGTTAATATAAAGAGAAGGGGACCGAGATGGCTACCTTGAGGAACTCCAGAGGTGGCCAAAAATGGAGCGGAGTGGGCTGACCTAAAACGAACATTGTAAAAACGGTTTTCGAGGTAAGAGGATATCCATTTTAACAGTATGTGTTCAAAGCCGAGGGCAGACAATTTGAAGAGTATTAATCGATGAGAGATTTTATCGAAGGCTTTGCTAAAATCGGTTGCAACTACATTGACTTCGTTGCCGTTCTCTAGGGCAGAGATGGCAAAGGATACGAATTCAACAAGATTTGTGGTGGTTGACCTACCCTTTAGGAAGCCATGTTGTCTAGCGGAAATAAGTGATTTGCATTGGAAGCTTAGAGCTTCATACAAAATACTTTCGAGGAGTTTGGGTATATGGGAGAGTTTAGCGATTGGACGATAGTTTGTTATTTCGTTCTTTGATCCCTTTTTGTGGATCGGGGTTATAAAGGAGGTTTTCCAAACCTGAGGAAATTCTCTTTGTGAAAGGGATAGACGAAAAAGATCAGAAAGGGCAAGGGAAAGAGACGAAGAACAGTTTTTTAAGAAATATGGCAGGGAGGCCATCTGGACCGGGTGTAAATTCGTCATTGAGTTGGTGTAATTTATATTCGATATAAGAGGGATCCAAGATGTGAGAGAGAAGTGGGCTATTGGAGAAGCTCAGTAGGTAACGAAAATAGGATGGATCTGGTACAAAGGAGTCGTTAGTGAAGGATTGTTTAAAAAAGGCGGAAAATAGGTTGGCAATGGTGAGTGGATCGGTTGATCAATTGTTGTTGAAAGAGAGGGAAGGAGGGTAACCACCGGACTTTCTTATGTAGTTAACAAATTGGTAAAAGGACTTAGGGTCATTTTTAAGGTTGACTTGCGCATTGCTAAGGTAACGCTGGTAAAGGGAATCGTAAAGTTCGGTGGAATGAAGATAAGCACCAAGATAGTTGGAATAGTCGGACAAGGATCTGGTACGCAGGAAAACAGCCCATAACTTGTTTCTCTTGTTTCGTAAGGAACGAAGCTTGCGATTATACCAGGGAGGACTAGTAGATGATGTTTAAAGGCGGGAAAACGGAACGTAAAGGCTGAAAGAATTAAATATTTCTTTATAAAAAATGGATAAGGCATCATTTACGCTTATGAAAGTCGTAGGATGAGAGAGTTGTGGAAGGAGTGGATTGGAAAGAAGAGTTATGAAAAAATGAAAGTAGAAGGGGGGGTGGTAAAAATACATGAAATGGTGTTGGCTGACCAGAAAGTGAAGGTGCGCGAACTAGCAGATACCACAAGGATTAGTACTGAGTACACACGCGATATTTTGGGCAATATTCTGCATATGAAAAAGTTATCCTGCCGCTGGGTGCCACGCATGCTCACTCCTGACCAAAAACACGAACGCGAGAGCACTTCGAAAGAGTGTTTGGACTTGCTGCTGCGGAATCGGGCGGACTTTTGGCGTCAATTGGTAACTGGATTTGGATCCCACGGACAATTATCTCTCAAAAGATGGCTCATCAATAAAAAATTCAGCTCACGCGAAGAAATCATCGACGCCACGGAGGAGTATTTTGCAGACCTTCCGGAAAATTACTTCACATTTAAAAAAAAAAATTGTTTAATTCCCAAGGAGGTCACTTTTCACTCCATCTAGTATGTTGCAGTTTTTCATCCTCTTTTTGTTCGGCCCATCCCATCCCATTTCTTAGACGGCGGTAATATTGTTCGTCTTCACGTGGTCTATTAAGTTACCTACAATTGCAGATGCAGATCCGAAGTTCGCTGTCCTTGTTTCATTTACAGGGATTGTTTACAGTAGATCCGTCCGTAGCCGAGGCTTGTTGTTTCCTCGTAAATGTGTTTTTTTCTTCATGACCGGGCAGTTACAACAGCGACACAACCCAAAACTTGGAGGGCCAGTTTCATTATATGTACGAGATATATATATACATATATATATATAGGACGTAGACGGTCGAACAGATCAAAGCCAGTAACCCGTTCGAGAATGTGAGCGCCTCCGCTGGTCGATTAATGGCTCATCCGCCACCACTTTTCCACGACCCTGACTTGGTCTCATAAATCCTTACCGGGCTATGTTCCAAATATGTCGGAGTAGCCCGCATAAGATGTCGATGATAACATAATAAACATCAGAAAATCTTTACAATACTTGGCATTAAAATATCTCTTCAATGCTTCCAAGTACTTAGGTTTTCTCAAGCGATGTAAGAAATATTTCACCACTTGCCCACATCTGGTCTGATGCTCCTAACACCTCTCTGGACTTTCTAGATAAGATTCAAAACCGTCCTATCAAACACATAGGTGATGCTAATATTACACATTCAATTGAAATCCTCTCACACCGACGAAAAGTCCCCACCTTATCTTATTCTATTCGCATATTTTTACGTCCAGTGCTCCATCGAAATTGCTTGTGGTATTCCGTCCTTCCAAATCTTCAAACGTAACACTCGTCTTGCTATGGACGGTTATCAATTTACCCTCAACCCCACTTTCAGACGTAGTCTGAAATATAGTGATTCTTTCCTAAGTCGTGCAACTTGCTTATGGAATGCCCTGCGGAACTCTTCAGATGCTAGTACAAGGTGGCGCAAAAGTTATCATCCCATGTCCTTTGGCCGTAATTTTTTTTATGAATGAAAGGCTTTAATTCTGCTTTTGGATTATGTTTATTTGATCGCTTAAATTTTTTTCCATTAAGTCGAGAAGAAGATATTGGACAAGTTGCCGCCGTCAGAACTTATGACTATTCGGACCCGATTTGTGGCATTTTCCATCACTCTTGCCAGAATTTCTGGCGATTGGTCCTCTTTCCGGATATTCTCGTTGAGAGCTTTAAGAGTCAGAGACTTGTTGACATAGACTCGTGACTTCAAACAAACCCACAAAAAGAAGTCGGGAACGGTTAAATCAAGCGATCTTGCCAGCCAGTGCAAATCGTCAAAACGAGAGATTACGCGACCCGGAAATGCTGCCCTCAGAATTTCGGTTGTAGCTCGTGCAGTATGCGCCCTTGTCCCATTCTGTTTTCCGGCTTCAATTCATCCAATTGAGGAAAGAGAAAGTCGTTAAGCATGGCTTTGTAGGGCTCGCTGACCATAGTAGTCGTTTGGCCTTCGGCGTTTTCGAAAAAATTAGGCCGGGCGCTGTAGGCGTCAACAGTACAGCATGCAATAACCTTGAGTGGGTGTAATGGCTCTTAGTGGATTATACGCAGATTTTAGGTGCCACAGAAGCGATGAATTTACTTATTCCCGTATCCACAGAGATGGAAATGGGCCTCGTCGCTCATGATGGTTTTAGATGAAAAGTTGTCTCCCTAGTGGTTGAGATTAACCCTACAATTAGCGACAAGGTCCCTAGGGACCTACATGTATTATAGAGAAGGAATTATAGAAAATAAGTGAGAAGGGTTAACAAAGATACGAGGAAAAAGGTTGCAATCGTCGTTTATAGACCTTCGCGGAGTTTAGATGTGTTTCGACTTATAAGTGAGAAGTGATTCGCTGAACTAAAAAATTGAACAATTTGGATTTAGGCTCCAATCAGCACGGCGTTAGTGAGTTCGCTTGAGAGTGCAACGGTTGTAGGTTCGACTCCAAGCAGACGTTTTATTTTATTTTTTTTATTTTTTATAAATAAAAATAAGTGGAGTTACTGGTTTTGGATTACCATTACGTGATGGATTGTGGTGAGCGGTCCGCTATGCCTATAGCGGGATCTGCTGAAATGTCAGGTGAGGCTTCGAGTGGTTCGAGCCAAACTCCAAAGATAAAGAGAAGGAGGAAACTACCAACGGCCACTGTAAAGCTGCTTGGCGGAGTGAGGGAAGGAAACAACTTCGCTTTATTGGCCACAAGCGAATCTGATGATAAAGAGGAATAAATGGAGGCCATAAGTAGCAGCATCAAAATGCTACAACAAAGAGTGCTGGCCATAAAAGAAAAACAAATGGTAAGAAGGAAGAGGGAAGATCAAGAGCAATCCCAACAACAGCAGCTTGCTCAAAAGCAGAAACAACAACAACACCAAGTAAATAAAGTAGCACAAGTGGTACAACAACAAAATGTTAAGAAACACCAGCAACAACAAGTGCAGCCACAACAACGGCAACAGCTAAAACAGCAGCAGCAGCAGCAACAACAACAACAGCAGCAGCAACAACAACAACAACAGCAACCTATAAATTAGAGGTAAATGCTACCAAGGACCTATGTAGGCTGTCCTGTAATACAGTGGAGGGCCACGCGAAAGTGAAAGAGCTCCTAAAGGAAACGACGACGGAGCACTACTCTTTCACACCGAAGTGTGAAAAGCGGCAATCGATGCTGCTGAAGGGGTTGGAACCGTCTTCTGATCCTGAGGAAATCCTGGCACTGCTCAAAGAGAAGGAGTGCGAAGGACTCAAGTTCGTGGGGGTAAAGTCATTTACCACAGCTAGAGCCAGGAGGAAGAAACGGAGTCTGCTGTTCTTCCTGGTGCAGCTCAGTGCCGAAAGCCGTCTGGATAGTCTAAGGAGTATCAATGTCCTAGACTACCAGGTGGTTCACTGGGAAAAATTAAAAAGGAGCGAAGGCGTTATACAATGCGTTCGCTGCCATAGGTTCGGGCACGCCGCGTCGAACTGCGAAATGAAGCCTCGATGCGTGAAGTGCGCAAAGAACCACAGTTCCGAGGAGTGTGCTCGGGGTAGGGACGGAGCATCCGACAGGATGCAGCTCTCGTGCATATTATGTGGGAACGTGGGACACACCGCAAACTATCGGGGCTGTCCTAAGTTCGCTGAAATTAAAAAAGCAAAACTGGCTCGGCAGCAGAAGGTGGAGGTCAAACGTTCACCTGCTGGGTTTCAAACACCAGCCGTCACGTCCCAAATTTCCTACGCCCAAATGGCGGCAGGTAGGGGGCTACGGTACAGCAAGCGACTGTTGCTTCTCCGGCGCAAATGCCGAGAACAACGGAAGCTGCACCTAACATGCTGGCCATCTTACTCGCAATCCAAGGGCAGATGGCTCAGCTGCAAAACCAGGTGCAAGAACAGGCCAAGCGGGTAGACCAGATCTACGCGCTGCTGCCGGGCTTCACGCAACACATGTTGTAATGTGAAATTACAGTTCAGAACGAAATTGCGGAATTGGAGGAGTTTGTCCAAAGATATTCCTACAACTACAGTAAGACTCGATGGGCACGCTTCTCCGCAACATTGACAAGAGCACTCGACTCGAACACGCTCCACCCACCGTCCAATAGGAATTTGTCGAACGAGGAGATCGACAAGTACCTAAAACAAATGGACGAGACAATTAAACAAACTATGGACGCTACAATACCGCGGTATCGACGTACGACTAACGAAGACCTGTTCCGCAATCCTACCATTAACGCACTGCACCGACAGAAAAGTAGACTTCTGACAAGACTCAAAACTTGTACAGATAGTTAACTGACAGACAAAACCCGGAGATTAGGACACTGAAGTCGTCGATTAAAAATCTACAAACGTTAATAAAAGAGAATTACAGAATTTCTGTAAGTTTGTATTGGAACAACAGGGTTCGGGCTGTAAACACCAGCAACCCGAATATGTTCCCGCAAATAAATAAACTATTTCGGAGGAAAAATCAAAACGACCTTCAGTGTCTTAAAATAGCGCCGACAACAGACAACGAACGGTTACTGACAATAGCAGGTATTGATCCAAATGAGGCCGCTGATGATGACGACTTCTTTGTGATCGAGGATCCACAGAAGGTTGAGGCCATAGGGGCGACTTTCCAAGAAATATACAAGGCCACTGATACCATTGGCCCTAATTATGACCTGGACAATCGCGTCTTGGTTCACGATCTCTACATTCGAAATGAAGTAGAGAACTGGCGATCCGAGGGCTCTGGTTTCACTCGGTTCAGCGGAGAAAAATGACAAATAATGTCATTACCAGAGAGGGTGACCTACCCCTGTTCATTTCGAAGGAAGAGCTCCATGAGATCTTCGACACAATCAGGGCTAAGAAATCAGTGGGGACCGATCGTATTCCGAACATCGTGCTTTGACATCTTCCTCTAGAAGCGGTGGACATTTACACCACCTTGTTTAACAATGCAATGAATAATGCACATTATCCAGCGCATTGGAAAACGGCGGTGGTGCAACCTATCCCCAAAAAGGGAAAGGATATATCCAATCCGTCGAATCTCCGGTCGATAAGTCTCCGAGTATCAGTTAGGTGTTTGAAAAAGTAAGCAATAGAGCTCTGTCTACGTGGGTTGAGGACAAACATATAGTTCCGGATAATCAATTCGGTTTTAAGGCGGGACATGATATCTCACATGCCGCGTCTAAACTGGTGTCCGATATCCAATGGAATAAAGGCAAAAACCAATGTACCGGTGCCTGCTTTGTTGACTTGGAAAAGGCCTTCGACACCGTATGGTTAGAGGGTCTTTTCTATAGGATGACTAGGCTGGGGATCAGTAAACCACTCTTGTACATTCTTTATAATATGCTAACCAACAGACAGTTCATCGTGAAAAATGGTGATGTGACTTCTGTTGGAATATTTCAAATTAAAAATGGTCTTCAGCAAGGTGCGGTCAATTCGCCGATCCTATTCAACATTTATACAAGCGACTTGACAGGTTCACTTCCCCATACTATTGCGTACGCAGACGATTTGATAGCGTACAGAACAGGTCCAAAAATCGAGGTCATTAATACTCTCTTGCAGCGTGACTTCGATAAGACAAGACGATTTTGCGATGACTGGAAGTTGAAAATCAACTTTCAGAAGTCGGAAACCATTCTCTTTAGGACGCCGTTGTCTGGAGCCTCTAGGGATACCAGAAAAAATTGGCGAAAGTTCTCGATCATTGGACAACATGGACAGCCTCTTCCCTGTCGAAATGTAGTCAGATACCTTGGGAACAGGCCTAGAGTGCCTGTGTGGGGCCAGTAAGTTAATATAAGATTGTTAAGTGATTTTAAGCTAGCATTTAAGCATTTTTTGTTAGTATGTAAGGGAAAATGATTTAGAAAATAAAAATGCATTTAGAACTAAAAGGAATATGACACAAAGCGAATGTTCTTTTATCAAAAAATGAAGCTCATCGTGGTTGTTAATATAACCTTTCATATTCCAGTGGAGAGGTTTGACAATATTAAGCCTTGGAGAAAGAGTTGAGTGGGTAAAGTTTTGTTGTGAACTGTGTATGTGACTACGCTGATGAGATGTTGATGCATTCAAGCAGCATAGATAGCTTGGGTCTTGTGAATTATTATTTTGGGTTTGATTACTTTGGTAATTATATGTTGTCATCGTCTGGTATAGGTAAGAGATTAATTGGTTGGGTTTCCATAGCGATGTCGGTAGTGGATGATAGTGTTTTGGATTGGAAATGCACTCTGGTTTGGTTTCAGTAAATCAGAGGAGGGCTTGCAACGAGTATTTTTTGTTGTAGGCTGTAATATGTTGAGTGTATGTGAATTTCGATTATTATAATTATTTTGATTTGAGTAATTTATTTTATTGGGTGCGTGTGTGGTTGCTGATGTTTGATAGGATATGTTTGTAGCAAGCGTGACAGGAGGAAGTGTCATGTTTGGCTGTTCGTGGGGAAGGGGGGTTGTGTTAAGCTGATGTTTTGAGTGAGTAGTATTATATTTTTAATAATTTCAGCCATGGTGGGCTTATTTCCGAGTTTTTTATTTGGAGGGGGTAATTTGATGTAGCATGGGATTATCAATGTATATCTTCCAGGCTTCCCGAGTAGTACAACGACGATCTAGCTTAATTTCAATGATGGATTTATGTCTCAAAAAAGTTGGGCAAGTTGGGTCGCAGGATGTGTGGGTATCCTCTTTGCAATTGATTCAGTAAATACGGGAACACTGCTCATGTGGTGGAGATAAGCAGCAATCTTTGCAGGTTGGTGAATTGATGCAGCGGTTTTTGGTGTGACCCGATTTTTGCCCAGACACGCACCTCATAGGATTTGGAATATATTCATGTACCTTTCAATTTACCCAACCTATTTTGATTTCAATCGGACGACGAATGAGGTCGAATGCAGCGATTGCGGCACCTGTCGGCACTAGATCATTATAAACTTTCCCTTCTGGGTATGTGTGTCAGTGACAACTTACGTTGGAATGACCATATATTCGATGTCGTCAAAAATGCTGCGAAATGTCTAGGTTTCCTCAAGCTACACTTGCACCATATCAAAATGATTGAAAAATTGTTAATAACTACGTTAATAATTTTTATAATGAAATGAAATTTTTGTTGAGTACTCCGCAGTAGTTTATAAGTATTTCTATCTAATATTCATCTGTTTATTGAGTGTATGAAAAAAGATATTAACAAAGAAAGAAAAACCAGTTAATTTTCTTATTTTTTTTTAAATATTTTAATACAGTCATTGGTTAACAAAATCAAACGATACATTTTTTATGCATGTGAATATAAGATGTTTAGATATACCACTTTTACCAAAAAATTATCAATACCGAGTTGCTCCTCCTTTGGCGGTTATAAACGCTTTTATTCTAGAAGGCATCGAGTTTACTAGAAGTTCAGTAATATCCCTTGAAATTTCAGTATTCCATACATGTTCCTAAACTTCATTTAGCTTTTTTTTACTCCCTGGTTTATGTTCAGCCGCCTTACGTTTCATTACATTCCACAAGTGTTCGATTGGGTTTAAATCGGGCGAATTAGCTGGCCAGTCTAGTCTGGTAATTCCGAGGTCATCAAACGTTGTCTTGAGCTGAAAATTATTGAAAGACTCTAGTTACTTGTCTGTTTATTATTTATAAAGTAGACATCTAGAAGTTGATTTATAACACTTTACTTACGGATTTGGCGCGGTGGCAAGGTGGAGAATCATCTTGAAAAATGCACTTGTTAGTATCCGAATGATGCTGTTACATTGCTGGTACAAAAAACTCCCTTACTACTTCTCCATACTTTTGAGCGTTCATAGTTCCATTAACAAAGTGCAAAGGGCCCAAAACGTAAAAAGAAAAACATCCCCAAACCATCTGGCTTTGAGGAAACTTCACTGCTTTGACTATGCACTCGTCCTTGAACCTTTCACCTGCTGACCGTCGTACGTATGGCAAATTGTCGGCACACAACATATTAAATTTACTTTCATCGGATTATATCACATATCGCCAATCATCCTCCGTCCAATCTTCGTACTTTTTTGCCCACGTCAAGCTAGCTTTTTTCTTTTTTCATTTTTGTGGTTAGGAGAGGTTTTTTCGCTGGTCGTCATCCATATAAACCTATCTCCCGTAGCCGTCGGCGTATGGTTTCGGCGCTTAGATCAACTTGATGAAATTCACTCAGCTCTGCTCTTATACAGACAGCACTTTTAAAGCGATCTTTCATGCTAATTCGTTGTAATACATTGTCCGTCTTCTGGGTTGTTTTACGTTTTCGTCCCGAGCCTTTTTTCCTTTCCAGTGGATCCAAATTTTCTTTTTTCTTCATCAGTCGTACGATAGTTGAATGACAACATCCTATTTTAGCCGCAATCTCACGATAGCCAAGCCCTTCTTCGACTAAAGCCAATATTTGAACTTTTTCGTCCCGAGTCAGTTGATGATATTAACTAGACATTTCACTTTTTTTTACTTGTCACCGTCACAACTCAATTCAAACTGATTTTGTTTGCACTGGATACGAGGCCGAACTCCGCTATGGGGAATACCTTTCATTAGTATGAGAAGAACCCTTACGATCTGATGTAATTAGGCATTTTTTGAGAACTCATTTGGTGGTGCGGTTTTTATGACCGCAAGTGTATGTAAGAAATATTTTACCCCCTCTGATCCAGCCACAATATATATTGGAGTACAATGCCCACATCTGGTCAGGTGCTCCTAAAACATCCCTGCACCTGCTAAACTCATAGGTGACGCTATGTAATATCAGTTAATCCATTGACACCCTCGAATGTCACCTGTCTCACTTTGTTTTATCGCTATTTCCAGCACCAGTGCTCCATAGAAATCGCCAGTAGCATTCCGTCCCTTAAAACTTTTAACCGTAACACCCGTCTCACTATGAATGCTCATCAGTATACCCTCAAGCCCATTTTCGGACGTACTCTAAAATATCGTGATTCGTTCCTACTTCGTTCAACTCGCTTACGTAATGCCCTGCCAATCTCTGTGTTTCCTGCTGGTTATAACTTGCAAACATTTAAAAACAATATACATCGGTACCTGTCCTTTCTTCCTCCCTAAATTTCCTTCGCCCGCACTGTGTACAAACATTTTAAGGGTACAAAAACACCAGATAACCTCATGCGGTCTAAAGTATTTGGCGTGTAATTTTAATCTCACGCCAAACTGCGTTCGCATAATTGCAACTAAATCATGCAGGTTGTATTTTCTGGCCGCCTTCTTTTTCCTGTCAAACGTTCGTCGGTTTTCTTGCTGAACTTTTAGTATCTCCTCCTTCGCTGTCTTTCGTAGGTCGTCTCGGGTTCCATCAAACTGTATCAGCATGATTCAACGGATGGGATGAGTTAAGCACTTGTTGGACTTAATGCTTATACCATTTTTTTGGGTCATCCATCTATACTCTCGTTAGCATTTCGATGACGGTCCGATTCATCCTTACAACCTGCCCATTCTCTCGCGGAACTCCGGTTGTTTTCAGAACGTACTGTATCTGGTTCGTTTCGCAAAATTCCTTGAAAGCATTGGCTGTGAATGCCGTTCCTCGGTCTGATCCTATACGATCTGGTAGCCCGAATATATCACTTTGCAGCTCCAGTTTTATGATTGCATCTTCACTCTTCGTCGACTTTACTTGGTAAACGCGTGGACTACCGCGAACAGATAATTGTACTGTTTATTCGTGGATGGAAGTGGGGTCTACATGGTATGTGTGTGGCGAGATATCACTTTTCTCAATTGGGTAAAAAAGTCCCTGCATTTTCCCGCTCTTTTTTGTTGTCAGAATACACAGTGCGCTCGCTTCGGCATAGAGTAATCTTGTTTAAAAATCGCTTCCACCCGGGCTGCGCTGGTATGTCTTCTCGCGTGGAGGCCCCGTATTATTTCTTTCTGCATTGCTTTTGGTACAACCAGCAAATGTGCTCCCTCTTCGAACTTCTGTCAAATACCATGCCTGTGTTCGTGGTCTTCGTAGTTCCCCATCACTGAAAGAGTTGGGGTCGCTAGCTTACAAAACTCAATCCTCAACACGGTAGGGTTTCGACTTAGTGCGTCCACATGATGTATTGCGGTTCCTGAGCCTTGTAATACTTCGCAACCAAATTCCTGTAATGGAATTGCCCATCGCGCGACTCGCGGGCAAAAATCTCGTTTTTGCGTGGTTGCCTGGAACGCCTTGCAATCTGTTGTTACCTTGAATTTCAGCCCGAGTAGACAAACCCTTAGTTTCTGCAAACATTTTACGACTGCCAGGACCTCGTGTTCATAGCTGGGGTACTTGTTCTCAGCTTACGTCGCTTTAAAAACAGGGTGGAAACTTCCTTCGTGTTTCTACACCAAGACACCTCCATACCCCGCAAAACTGGCATCTCTATGAAGTTCCGTTTCCAGCTTCGGATTGAACAGCTTCAGCACTGGTTCGCGGCTTATACGCTTATACAAGGCGGCGCAAAATTAATCACTCTATCGGATGAATCGGAAGATGGAATAATTTTTGCAAATAGCGTCGTACGTCAGTCATATTTGACATTTGTGAACCAGACAGTTGCAGTGTACGAACACAGAAGCAATGGAGCGCTATACTCCGCAAGAGTGTGGAATAATTGTTTCGATGTTTTTGACCAATAATCGGTCGGTGGTGTTAGCGCAGCGTTAATTTCGAGGTCGATTTCCTAATCGTATCGCGCCAACTGAGCAAACATTCCGGCGCTTAGCTACTCGACTCGAGTGGAACCACAGCAGACTATGCAGGGTGTGGCCGCCACCGAGAATATAGCGGCTATGGCTGCCGTGGTCGCTGAGAACGAAAAAACATCAACCAGACAACGGGCCGCTCAATTGGGCATCACCAGACGGACCCTACAGCGAATTTTAGTAAAAGACTTACACATGGTCCCATACAAAGTACACGGTACATCAGTTAATGCCTCGTGACCGTCAGTCGCATGTGAATTATTGTGAAGCCATCCTCAATCTCAACAACGAAGAGTCCGATTTTGCGTCGAAAATCATCATGAGCGACGAGGCGCATTTCCACTTAAGCGGTTACGTCAATATGAAAAATCTTCGTTTCTGGGGCACAGAAAATCCGCGTGTGATGCACGAAGAGCCATTACATCCACTCAAAGCCACTGTGTGGTGCGGCGTTCACGCGGGAGGAGTGATTGGGCCGTATTTTTTTGAGGGCGCCATCGGCAATACTGTCACTGTTACTGGCGAACGCTACATGTGGTTTCAACAAGACGGTGCAATCGCACACACAGCACGAGCCACGATGGATATTGTGAAGGAAGCGTTTCCTGGTCGCGTAATCTCCCGTTTTGGCGATTTGGCATTGCCAGCAAGATCGCCCGATTTAACCATCCCAGACTTGTGCTTTTGGGACTACTTAAAGTCGCGGGTTTATACCAAAAAGCCACAGACAATCGCAGGCAGCCCTTAAGGAGAATATTCGACAGGAATGAGAACAGTTATCACCGGAATTCTTGCGGAAAGTTATGGAAAATGCGATAAAACGGGCACAAATGTGTATCAACACTGGCGGCAGCGACTTGGCGGATATCAACTTTTCCATTTAGCAGCAACAATTGCGAAGGTCGAAGTAAAGATTTCCACCACTTAAAGATTAATTTTGACCCACCTTCTACTTATACGATCCACACACGATCACAAACCATCACGAGAGCTTATTAATCTCAGGAGAAGAGATGTCTCTAAACAAGGATTGATCATTCCTCAAAATGATTACTGCAGAAGCTGCAACGACGAATAGAAAGAGGGATCTGTGGCGCACTTGACCTGCGTTACCATGCACCGGAAACTAGTCCCTGAGCAATAGCCGTTCCCGAGATCTACAATAAATGATCTGTTCGCTTTAAAAATCACTGAGCCCACCAAACGTAGGTTCCTCGTTGACTCAAAAAGCTCATCAATATGTTGCCTCTAACTAGATCTGCGGCCATAGGAACCTACCCAGTGCTGAGAAAAATGTGAAAAGTCAAATTGAACTCTGTCAGGTGAATCCCAGATTCCTTCGCTACGCCATAGTCTATCAGTTCGTTTGCAAAGAGCTGAAGTTCATCTAGGTTTTATAGGATTTAAATGAAGGCACTCTTTGGAGAGCAGCAAAGAAAGAATTTCCTAGCTACTTTGAGAACCGTCCATCAGGATTGATAGTAGTTCTTTCTAAACTATGTATCTGCGAGTTTGCTATTGTAAATTCCGTGAAGCAGCATTAAATAGTTATTTATATCAACAATTTCCAGAAAACTAGCAGCTACCAGCTACCAGCTAAACATTTTTCTTTAAGAGAAAAAACAAACAAAAAGAAAAGGAAGAGTGGAAGAAATATTTATCTCCTGTACTCGAGTTGTAGGAAAATCCTTCTGATTGCTTGACCTTAATTCAAAGTTTCCTTCCTCGTTTAAGAGCGGATAACTGAATTCCTGAGTAAACTTTTGGTTTCCGATTTAAATTCAATTTTGCATCCTTCTTTATAGCTGGGCCGGTCCCTCTCCCATTCTCATCGTCTGACATATACTCGTCTCCATAGATTGAAAGACAACGCGCGGACCCAGAGAACCAAGAGAATCAAGAGAAGAAAGTTGAAAGATTGAAAAGTAGGAAAAATGTCACGAAGAAATACGAGTACTCGGAAGTTGTCGGGTAAAGTTTTCCATCAATGAAAAGCAAAGAAATGTGCCATCTTCAAGTATGTATAGAATGCAAAGGAAAAAGAAACAGAAATTAGCAATGATTTGCGATGAAAGAATCTCAACAAAAAAAAAAAAAAAAAAACATACCAAAGAGGGAACAAAAATCTAGAGAATCTGATAAAATAAACGAATTTAACTTTTTTCGAGACACGAGTATCTTTCGTTTTCTTTATATTTTACTTACCCCCACTGGATTTTTTTTCGGAAGTTTTGCACTGCATTTCCATTCGAAGATACGACGATACGGATGCTGATCAGACATAAGAGCAAGAAATCACAAAACAAAAAAAAACAACAAACTTGAAGTTGGAAGCATAAATTGATTTTGGAAAAAATAACTTTTCAAAAAGTGTGCACAAGGGTAGTTTGAAAAGTTATTCTGATCCTGGGGTGACTAAATAAAAAGACGGATGTTAGTGCTCAAAATCATACTATGTACGAGTATTTTTTCAACTTTTCAACGATTTTCTTTTGAAATGATTTCCTAGAGGTGAATCGAGAGTTTTCTCTTATGTTGCCGTGAGTTCTGTTGAATTGTTAAACCCACTCACAACTGCCAAACTATTTAAGGTAGAAAAACGCCGATAACACGGGCTCCGCTGGTGCCGAGATTATTATTCAAGAACATCTCGTGAATATTGTGTTTACTTAACTCTAGCTGACGCTACGCTACGGCCTGGGATGGATCTGAGCCTCAACCCAATAGCTGTCTCGAACTAGCTCAGCCCTGTGCTAATCGCATCTAGTTGCGAACACCGATTTGGCTGAGGTTTCTTACCCCGTTATCGCAAGGTCTTTGTTGACCGCGTTCTTCTTCTCCTTTTTCATTAAGCGTTGAGATATGTAATGCGTTGTGCTGCGAACTATAAAAAGCCCATGTAGAGCCTTAGAAAATCTACCAGTCATAGCATAAAAACTCAAAGAGAAGAACAGGGAGAAACGGAACTGTCAAAAAAAAGTACGACATTCTTTTTCTTTTCTTTGCCGCCGACTGATTTTCCCTAAAAATTTTCTTCAACTACGCGATACTGCCTCGCATTCACACACTATGTGTGTTATGTCATCAACAGCTTGCAGATCATCGCAGAATCTGCAGACATCCGTATCTGGCAATTTAAGTTCCTTTGCGTGTTGCCGCCGGAGACAGTGTCCTGTCAAGATTCCTATTTCTGTCCAATGCTTATCCCTGTTTAATTTTATTAACTTCCTAGATCTTTTGCCGTCAAATAGCGGCCAAAGAGCCTTGGATACCCTGTGTCTTTCAGAAATTGGCCACCTTAGTTTGGCAGTCTTTGTAATTTGGTATTGCCCCTCACTATGCAAATGGGTAGTTTGATGTTAGCAACCCGACTGTTGTCGAGTAGCCCTCCGGTTCTTGCCAGCTCATCCGCTTGTCTTACCCAGTTCTGACTGCATAATGATTTCAGCACTACGCGACAGCCCCTGACTACATCAGAATTGATGTTGATACCGATCTCATCTGCATTAGCGCAAGAAAATGCTTGCGTCCGGTAGTCTTATAGGCCCTGTTACATTTGGGTCTTCTGAGAAGATACCAGAACTCATGCCTTCCTCTGTTTTCGAGCCATCTGTGAAAATTGCAATTTCATTTGACCTGATTATTAAATTTTTTTGCCAGTCCTCCCCCTCCGGATATATTCATGAGTTAGAATTGGATTGCATGGAGTAGCTTCGCTAGGACCGTACCGTGTCCGAAACTGAAGTGACTCTTGAAGTGACTCAAATTAGTGAGTCGTATCGCACTGTTGCCAGCAAGTTTTTTTATCTGTAAATCAAGTTGTGTTAGGTGCAGAAAGGTGTCCAATACTGCTGTGTGGGTGGTACGGAGATCGTTTGTAATGGCTATTGAACCATTTCCACCAAACTAGTGCGCCATATGTAAGTATGGCTCTTACCACCACCGTATATAGCCAGTGAACCATAGCAGGCTTTAAGCCCCAAAATTTCCTACCGATCTTTTGCAGATAAAAAGAGCATTATATGCCTTTTGATTCTTTCCGCTACGATAAGATTCCAATTCAGTTTATGATCCAGAATTACACCCAGATACTTCACGCTGTTCGAAAGGGACAATTCAACTTCGCTTGTCTTGGGAGTTTCTATTGCGGTATCTTGTACTTTCTGGTAAAAAGAACCAGTTCCGTTTTGAAAGGGTTGGCAATGAGACCACAGCTTTTTGCCCAAGTGCTGATCGACTTCAGGGCAACCTCCATGATGTCGCTTAAAATATTTAAGTATTCGCCCTGCACTATTATGACAACGTTATCTGCGTATGCCGATGCCGAAGCATTGTACTAAGCTTTTTGAGGATGTCATTGATAACCAGCAGCCACAGGAGTGGCGATACCTCCTTGAGGAATTCCCCTCGTTACGAACATTCCAACCGGGTTTTGCCCAATGGAGCAGTTTATTTTCCTACTTGCAAGCATATTGCAAACCCAATTTGTAATACCCTGTTCAGGAAGGCCGCCATCGCAAACTCACCGAAATGTAGACTCCTTTCTAATTTCAGCACTACCTCGTGCAGGGCGGTTTCTACAGATTTTCGTTTCATAAATGAATGCTGTGACTCAAAAAAAAGCCATTACTGCATCTGTTCCTAATATGAATCCCCAGTAATCGCTCTAGGGTTTTAAGCATACTAGATAGAGTGAAAAGTGACCTCCTTGGGAATTAAAATTTTTTTTTTTAAATGTTTTTTTTATATTATTATAATTTAGTCCCCTTTTAGTTTGATACACTTATTCCAGCGATTTTCCAATTTCTTGATCCCGTCCGAAAAGTAATATTCCAGAAGGTCTGCAGAATACTCCTCCGTGGCGTCGATGATTTCCTCGCGTGAGCTGGAAATCTCTGTAACCGCATCGGAGGGCCTGCCGCTGCGGACTTGATCGGTAGTTGCGGGGTTGCGGCCACTGCGAATCTCTCGAAACCAATATTTGACGGTGTAATCTCACGGAGCATTAGCACCATAATATTTATCCAACTTTTCTTTTGTTTCCTTCGCCGTTTTGCCTCTCAAAAAATAATGTTTTATGAGAGAACGAAAATCGTTTTTGTCCATACTCAACATGATGCCAAACACGTCAACAAAAATCAGCTGTTAAAGCAAAACTAAAGACAGTATCGCACTGAAATTTGGCATGTCTGCCTAAATATGAACGGACTTCAAGGCGCCATAACCTCGTTTGCAGTAGCAGCGCATTCTGGCGGTCAAGGAGGTCACTTTTCACTCCTAAATGATGACAGACTTATTGATTTGAAATTTGATGTTATGTACCTTTTGTTGCCAGCTTTAGCTATAGAAGCCACCATAACGCCCCTCCAAGCTGGTGGTATGCACCCTGTTTTTAGACTGTGTCTAAGAATCACCATAATTTTTTTCGATTGCTACCTCCGGGGCTTTCTGTAGCATGATCGGTAGAATTCCATCCGGACCGGGAGATTTGTACGGCTTAAAGGACCGGATTGCCCACCGTAATTTTTTCCTATTAATAAGAACACCTATTTCCTCTTCAGAAAGAGAGAGAGATTAATGTTCCCAGTGTGCCGTAGCACCCCAGAGTCATCTGATAATGCGGATCCAGGAAAATGGGTTTCCACCAATGTTACCAGAACCTCTTGGATACTTTCAGACCAGGTTCCAAATTCCTTGCGGAACCTTTGAAAGCTTTTACGTAACCCTGTTACCGCGATAGATTCACGGTACTTTTTCCATCAAGCCCTTTTTGGCTTTCTAACGAGGTACTTGAATTGTCGCTTCGTCCTATTGTAGAGTTTCCTAATCTCTTTCCCTATTCCATAATTTTGGTTGAGGTGCTCTGTCAAGCTTTCTCGAATGCCATTGTTAGCGCCTTACTAATATTTTTTACCGTCCTATCTAAGTTAACAATAATATCCCAGATGATTGATTGAGTATCCAGGTATATATTTACCACTTCTGTATACTTGACCCAATTGGTCTACCTAAGATTTCTTTGAAAACTACATTCCCTGTTCTGAAAGTTCACCGTGATGCGTATTTATCGGTGATCCGACATCGACGCTTCGTCGACTACTCTGTATGCCCTTATTTCTAACCCTTCTATATTTGTAGCAAGGATGGTATCTAGCACCCCCTGTCTATTCTTCACCACAAAGGTGGGTGAGTTCCCTCTATTGAGGTTGGAAAATATAATGAAATCATACAAATACTCACCTCTTGTATTAATATCACCGCTCCCCCATTGTGTATGATGAGCGTTTGCGTCACAGCCCAGTGCCAGCATCTAATTTTTCTGCCTTGCCAAGTCTTTAGCTTCTCCGAGAGTATAGTGGAAGTAAGCCGAGGTCAGACAAAGTGGTTTGACACACTCCCTTTCGCATGTTGCCGCTGTTAGGTCACCTGAGCTGTAATTATTCAAAAGAAATGCCTCTATTTGGTTTTTGATTAGGTTGCAAGTCCTGATTTTACCTTCTGTAGAACAAAACGTATAATTCTTCAGCCTGCGTCCCTGGATCTTGTTGTCTTTATTGATCCAAGACCGTGTGAGTACGGCTGTGGCGTCCTGTCTGATGATGTACTCCACTAGACAGGCCGTCACTACTATAGTGCAGGTTTATCAGCATCACATCCATCATCCTCCTCGTCTTTGCTCTTGGTCGATGGCTTGACCATCAACCTTTCCATTCTGTGCCTTACAATACCCTTCGATTTTTCAAGGTATGGTGGGCATTCCAGGTCCCGCCATGGAGAGTCCTCCATGTATCGGCTTTTAATCCTCGATTCTGCACCCATACCCATACCGTCGGTAGAATGCGCTTTCCCAACTCTGCCACCGTCGTGCAGTTTAGTTTGATGCCCTCGCAAGCATCGCACACCTCCAAAACGAAGCGTCTGAGGAAGCCCAAAGGAGGCTACAACCTTGTCCACAACCAGCGCCATTGCATTGAAGCTCCCGGTTTCCTGGGGTGGATAGTTCCTTTCATAGGGCGTCTTGGAACTTCTGCTCGATGTTTTTCCACTGGAAGATAGTCAGTTGACTGCAAGGTTCCAGCTCGTTTATAACAGCAACAAGAAGCTCGTCTGTCGGGTCGCTTTGTTTACGACGCATTGCGGCCTTCACCTTTTTCGCATCTTTCTACTCCACGACGTCGTTGGAACTACCTCTCTTGCTGCTAAAACTACCCATCCTTCCAAAGACACTAGCTCCCAGCTGGTCAAGGTGGCTTCCACTCGCTCAAAGGCGGCTTTTTCCCACTTGCTTAGGTTGCAATTGCAACCGTTACATTTTGCTACTTTACGCCTAGCGTTACGTAGCAAAACGCTTGTCCTTTGGTGTGAGTTCTTCGCACTCTTAGCAGCGGTGATGGAGGCGGCAAGCACAGAGGTTGAGCCAAAAGTTCCACTTCTTCCAATTCCTCTACCAGGAGTGACATGGATGAAGTCGAGATTTCGCCTTCACTCACCTTTAACACTTCTTGGACAGACATTGCTTGCTACGGTAATGTTTGTTTTTGTTTTTGATTTTCCATTTGAATTACGAATAAATTTGATTCCCATGAGTAAGGCCGGAAGGTCAACCCAGGCAGTGCCGCCATGCCTGGGTAAGGCTAAGTATAACTGGCCCGCGCCAAGGTGTCTGAGAAAGCTCAGTTCGCCATTGGTTTGACCCCCAACCTAGCATTCTTCGGCACGGTTTACTATAAGCTCACACACCACCACTGAAATTAGGTTTGGCAGTTGTTAGTTCGCCACTTCTCAGCCGACCGTTGAGTCGGTTGAGTCTCTGCGACTTAAGGCTCCGCACCGGCGTCATTGGAGATGACCCGCAGAGCTGATGCTAGCGTAGGCTAGACATTTCAAGAGGTAGTATTCCGCGGTCTTGTCATAATTTTCACAGCAACTGTCGCAAGATCTTGTATCACTTACGCCCAGCATCCTTAATAAGATAGCTAACCTTTCAGCCCAAAAACACTTTTCTCATTTTTTGGTCAGAAATACGACCCCGAATATCTAGATGCCGAGATTTAATAATCCCAACAGAAGCTATGGCCCTATAAAAGTAGATTTTCTACTTTTCAGTATTCTCCTAGTACAGGATTGTGCGCTCAAAGACACATCTACACAGCCTCCGTTTCCTTGAGTTATTCCGGTGTCTAGAAGGCCGCTCGTGTCAGCTTCAGGGGTCTTCTAAGTATTAGTTCAAAGGCAAGGGTGATTTTCGGCACAGAGTTGTTTGGCCATTGGAGAGTTTGGTGTGAGGGGTACTTCATCCCAAGAGTCCGAATTTTGATATCAAATCCTTCTGCTTACATGCAAATAGTCCCTCAGATAATCTTCCCAATTCGAAATGACAAACACATGATAGCGGCACCCATATAGGTAAGTCGGCCTCGTCTCCTTTGGCGTTTTGGGGTCTTCTTGTAGATGGATTCTCCTTCTATAAAAAAATTCTGTCCACCCGAACTGCAACACTGGTTTCCTCTGGTATCATGAGTCAGAAAATCAACAAACAGAATAAACTATCTTTCTCTTGGTCCTGTTTGAGATGAAGAAGAAGGATGCAGTTTCAGTTTCGAGAGCATAAGTGATTTCAGGGGTCGACCGGGACAAGCCGTCAAAATAGTAGTCTGGCCAACAACTCCACCCACTTCCAGCCCAATCTACGTGTCATAGGAAAAACCGCAGGTGTGATCGGAGTTGAAAGGTCCAGCAACTTCTTATCATCTAAGCCATTTTAGTTTGGCGCCTACCTAGCAGGTAGAATCGCTACCTCCTTCAACTATGAAAGTGCTGTCTAGCCTAAGAGTTCTCTGCCTAGTTGTTGGCCACTATTTCTAATAAAACTAGGTCCACAACGTCTCCCTGTGTTAAATATAAAATACTCATACATCAGGAAAGGAATACCTATGTAGCTCCTTAAAAACTCTTTCTCCACTATTGTCATTCCTCGTCGCATCACTCTATTCGAAAATGGCAAAAGCAAAAAAAAAAAAAAATCCTCTTGTGTACAACATACACAACATACACATGTCTAAAGGAACGAAATTAATGGTGAATTCCTTTTGTCGGTGAAATTTTACATTACAGCTCAATTAGAAATTCATTTCATGTAGCCCCGGTAAAGTCGATCACTTTAAAATGCCTAATCCGGCGCGAAGTCTTTCAATGTTTGCTGCCTCAGCTCACTCAAAAGGTGCCATCCACGCATAAGCAAAACTCGTACTCTGGTCCGTGTATCCCCATTTCTTATATCCTGGTTTTGTTGTTATCCAAAAATTGAGATTCATTTATCATACATTACCCGATATTCCACTTACTTTGTCGGAGATTATCCTTTCATATTTTAATATCCGCTCGAGCGTGCGAAGACGTCGGATGACTCGGTGATGTGCCAAACAAAATAGTGGTCCTGGTATCTGTATCTGGAATCTGGCATTCTGTATGCTGATGAAGCCAAACGTAGGCGCTACCTCCGATGCTGAGCTGGAATGTCTCCGCTGTCAGGAGGCAGCTTTTTTAATGCTCGTGAAGAGGACATTTTCGTATTGTCATGACGTGCTCGTTAGAGGTGAATTCTGCATAAAAATACATACACACTTTTGTATAAGTGGTAAATGTGAAAGGTAGTGGGTGGGGTGTAAAGGAGATTTGGTACTTTTATATGGTTTCATATGAGCCTGGCGGTGGCAATCACTTTAACGAACGACGACGTGCTGTGCAAATGGATTCGGTGTTTTTCCTTTTTTTTCTGAATTTTCACCCGACCCTACCCCCTCTAGGTTTTCCTTTGAGGGGGGTATGTCATACACAAAACAGGAGATTGGAAAATTTATTTAAAAAAAAAAAAAGAGAAAAATAAAAAGGAATTTCACTTGTTGTATCACCAGAGGGTGCCTTGCCGCAATGTTTTTCTGTACTCGTATCCTAAAGCCGAAATGCATTTTAAATTTGAGATAAACTTATGCAAGAACTAGGTCAAAGCAGAATACAAAATGGATGGGATATCTTGAAAATATGTCCTTGATCTTTAATATCATAGTACACCATGTTAAATTTGGGGAAGAGTTCTAAAAGGCTAATGCAGTCTGAAAACATCGAATATCCCAGCAAATACTGGGAGGGTTAATGTTGATGGAAGGATCTGAGATCACTGCGTTGAATAATAGCTAATTGGAAGGAAGTACACCAAAACCTGAGTTTTAGAAAGTGTCTTGGGGATTCATTTTTGTCTACTATTCGTGTAAATTCAACTATTCGCATAAATTCTGCTGTGTATGCACAAAAAATAATAGAATGTGAAATGTTATGTGTTACGCACACAGTAGCGCACATGTTCGAAAAATACTGCCCTTCAACACAAACAGGACCAAAGATTACAGGCAAAATATTTGCTCTTGAATCTTTGTAAAGGTGCAAGCCTCAGCGCCGTAAAGGATTAGCGGGATGATCAAGGTTTTGTAAAGGATTACCTTGGTTTTACGAGACAGGGCTCTACTACTCAATTGCCTCTGGAGCCCTAAGAAGCAGCGTTTGGCAAGAGTGATTCTGCTTCTGATTAAAGCGCTGGTGATTATTACAATGATACATACCTAGATCTACGCGATCGCGGAACTCGCTTCTGCAGAAGGGCCTCCCAAAGTCGGCAAGTCGAGGTTGAGCGGTAACTCCCACCAAATACACTACTAGTCCTCCAGGTTGGGGTTTGCGCTTTAAAAATATTTGTTCAGAAAAAGCCAAAAAACCTCAGATATAGATGGATATACAGGGTGAATGACTCGAACTCCAACTTTTTAAAATGCTATAATTTTTTTATTTTTTGATAAATTTTATTGTGCCGAAGCAAAAAATGTTGGAAAATACATCAATTTTCAAATTGTATCAGTAGTTTTCAATGTGTCCACCTTTGGCGCGAATAATGGCCTTGAGGCGGACGAAGAAAGCATCGCACGCTGCAAGCTAGTGGCTCTGCGCTATTTTGGCCCATTCCCGGCAAAGTGCTTGTTTGAGGTGGTCCAAACTTTGGTATTTTTTAGTGCCAACCTTCGCCTTCAAAATACCCCAGACAGAGAAATCCAACGGATTTGCATCCGGAGAATTTGCAATCCATTGTGTCGAAGAAATGAAGTGTGGAACATTGTTTTTTAACCAATCTTGGTTGACGCGCTCTTTGTGAGACGGTGCCGAGTCTTGTTGAAATGTCCACGGTCTCCGACCGAAATGATTGTTTGCCCAAGGCTTTAATATTGCCTCTAAAACAGTTTTACGGTATACGATCGCATTAGTTTTGAAGCTACGGTCCAAAAATACGAGCGAAGAGCGACCATCGGCGGTTATAGGGGGCCAAAACCATCACCATCGGTGCTGCCTGCTTTCTGGTGGCCGTCCGAAGGTGTAAATTTTCGAAGGAACTCTCCGAGTTTACTTGCCAACTCGGTCATTTTGTTTGTTGACATATTGCTCGATAACAAATGGCGACTCATCGGAAAAAACCAAATTCGGCAACTCATCACTTTCGTGCAAGCGTAGCAACTCCTTCGCTCTTTCGACTCTAACTTTTTTCTGTTGCGGTGTAAGATCGTGTGCTTGTTGGAACTTCAATGGATTGAGACCATTATATGTTGCATCCGTTTCAACGATATGTTGAGCTCAACAGCCATTTTTCTTACACTTCGACGCGGATTTCGCTCAATTCGAGCATTTACTTTCCGAACCACTTCTGCCGATGTTGCTGTTTTTTTATGACCACCTCCATGGCATTTTGCAACGCTGCCAGTATCACTGTAACGAGCTATGGTTCGAGACACAAATGATTTATTCACGTTGAAGTGCTGGAGGGCTCTAACGATAGCTACTTGTGGTTTTCCAGCCAAATATAAAGCAATCACACTATCACGTTTGAATTCCATCGCGGATAAAAATTGTTCAACACAACTGAGACGCAAATCGTTTAAAAGGCTTGTAAATAATAAAATGATCTGTCATGTGTCAAAATTTGAGCTCACTGTCATGAACGGTTTGGAAATTATAGCAGTCTGAATTCGGTTGCAGTTCGAGTCATTCAGGGTGTATTGTTGGCGATCGTTTAGTTTCGTTAAATATGTCGTTTGTCTTGCTTCTCTCTTCGATACTTCATCTTCCACGTTCATCAGACATTGGCTGGTGAGATTGAAGAGAATAGCAGTGCCTCAAATCAATGCAGTGTCTCTCAATCGTTTGATGTTCAATATCATTTCTTTGCATGACAATGACTCGTATGATTGTGATTGCGATTCGGATTGCTCAGTTTCGGCATCACTATCACTGTCATTATTCCCTTGAGCAATCGCATCAATATTTTCACATTCGGTGGTCACATGATCGTCGATAGAAACCAATTCATGTGCCGTCATATCGGCATTCGCTTGGCTTAACAAAGGATCCAATTCTTGAAAATTTGGGGCGACCTCTTCTGTACCAACTTCGTATCAATCCGAAAATGTGGATCCAGCTCGTCTAAATGCATCGACAACACAGTTCGATGAAACAGTATTAACGGCATTAACAGCATTAGCCAGCCACTGAATCGTATGCAAAACATTGATCGGTTTACATAGTTGCGTCACATTGTCAAAGGAATCCATCTCTTTTGCGGTAGTGCAATTTCATCGTGGCAATGCAGCCTTGGTCTAGCAAAATCAATTTAATGTTCTAGAGTTCAATTTTCGGATGAGAAGTTGCGTTGTCCATAAACAAGAAAATTTTTCTCTATTGATTTTTCATTCGATCATTTTGTTTTCGCAGCCAAATCTCCATTATTTTTCCAGTCATCCATGCCTTCATGTTTGCATTATATTCAACAGGCAACATATTCGGATCGATGTTTTTGAAGCACCGTGGTTTGGCTGATTTTCCAATAACACGCGGTTTTGCAAATTGACCATACGTAAATGCGCACAATAAAACACTTAAACGCTCTTTTGACATTTTACCACCGGAACATTTTTCTCCCTTGTTAAAAAAAGATTTGTTCGGGGTAGCACGGAAAAAAAGAGCAGTTTCAACGCAATTCGCATTGTCACTTTTGTTGTAGCTAGCGATGGGTTCCATCGATGCCATTCGACAACTGTTCCCTTGTCAACGTCTTGCAACTCCCCGCACACTGTACTGAACACCAAACCGTTTCTGAATTTAAACGATTCCAACCAGCCGTTGAAGGCCTTTAATGTTGTGTCGCCTAATTCTACGGCGAAATTTCGTGCTTTTTCCTGTAGCACTAGACCTGAAATCAGTAAATTCTTCGCTCTGGCTGCACGGAACCAATTCTCAACCGATTCGTTTACATCGTCATGTGGTGTTTTTCGTGTTTTGCTTTCTTACGTTCAGATTGTTGGATAAAATCCATTCG
The DNA here is from genome assembly GCA_963966105.1 of Volucella zonaria. Lineage (NCBI taxonomy): Eukaryota > Metazoa > Arthropoda > Insecta > Diptera > Syrphidae > Volucella > Volucella zonaria. Next base: position 50,884,086 of record OZ014530.1, read on the forward strand.
TCAGTCAATGATGTTTTGTTGCGTAGAATTTTATAAATTGTCGATTTTCCTGCGTTGAAATGAGACATCAGTTGTTACGTTGTTGCGAACGTCTTCGATTTATCCAAAACATCAATCTTCTCCTTGAAATTTAATTGGCTTCGCGATTCTTTTTTATTCGACGACATTGTGAACACGGGATAATTGGATTGAATTTTACACGAAATGGTCTTTAACCCTTCAGTGCACACCTACAAAAAAATCAGACTATTGTACACGTGGGGCCTGAAAGGCCCATAAACACTGATGACTCCAAATTTGATTGCTGGATCAAAAAAAAAAATGCGGAGATGTTACCTCGTTGAGGGCTTAGCAAAGAAGAAGGTTTATTACTCCATATTAGGCGGAGGTGACGAAGCCACCTCTTACAAAAATATATTGAAATACATAATCGATAACATAGAAAAATATTAGAGATGTTACATTCAGATTTTCGCTTGAACATTGCCGGCCGCCTTGCACCAACCGGTGCAAAATCTAACCTTAGATACATGTAAAATGATGAATAAAGCTCTATCTATACATGTCAATGATATCAATATATTTAAAAAAAAAAAAAGAAACTAATTAATACAGTTAAATTCAAGTCTGAGTATTTATGAAATTTAAGATTTTACAAAATACTTCAAAATATCTGGGAAAAAGTTTCGTGAAATGGTTCTCGATCAGTTCGTTGTATTTTATTATTGACTTTCAAGTATAAAGACGAGTTGGATACGCATTAAAATTAATCCTCATACAATACGCATAATTTTATGATGAGACGTATTACAACGCCCTGAGCAGTTTTAATATCTGCCACACGAATTCTACCGTCAGGCCCCGAATGGACCTTCACTACGCGTCCTAACCGCCATTCGTTCGGAGGAAGCCTTTCATCCCGAAGAACAACTACTTAAACCACCAATGACGACATCTTTCTTCGGGTTTTTCCACTTGTATCTTTTATGCAATTCGTTGAGATACTCCTGTTTCCACCTTTGACAAAATTGTTGATGTAAAAGTTGAACCTTTTGCCAACGTTTAATACTATTTAGAGATCTCTCCTCATTAATCTCACCTTAGGGATAGAAAGAAGAGGGCCTCCTCGAAGAAAATGTCCTGGCGTTAAAGGGAGTATGTCATCAATACTATCGGATATCGGATATTGAAAATTCTTCCAATGTGAGGCTGTGACTAACGGCAACCTTACGGAAATGAATCTTGAAACTTTTAACGGCAACTTCCCATAAGCCTCCCGGTGGTATGAATTTCCATTGCAGATCTCGATCCCTGTAATTCTCTGACGCCTTGGAAGAAAACGTTTTAAGAAACTGATTAAACTCTTTGGTTAAGATTTGACTGGCTCCTACTAAGTTGGTCCCATTATCTGAATAAAGCATCTTGGGCATTCCGCGTCTGGAAACAAATCTATGCAAAGCGGCAAGAAAAGATTCAGATGTTAAGTAGCTAGTTGATTCAAGATATATCGCCTTCACTGCGAAGCAAACAAAAACACAGACGTAACCCTTTGTGATCTTACAGCAACGAGCCAAGTTGGTCCATTCCACCATAATGAGTTTTCACTCAGAGTTAAGGGTGACAAACCTCTCGTTGCTAAATCAGCGGGATTATCTGCCGACCGAACATGATACCACCTTACATTAGGAAGGTTGATTTGAATTTGTGAAACTCTATTAGCGATAAAAGTTCTCCACATATGAGGTGGCTTAGAGAGCTATGCAAGTACAATTGAACTATCCGTCCATGGGATGAACTCATACGATTGCACATGTAATCGGGGCAAAATACTTTTAGCCAGTTTCGATAAAAGAACGGCACCACACATCTCTAATCTAGGTAAAGCGACGATCTTAACAGGTGCCACTTTACTTTTTGCACACAGAAGATAACTTCTCCAACTACGTTCCGTTTCTTGGATACGCAAATAGAGAACGGCCGCATATGCTTTCTCGGATGCGTCGGAAAATCCGTGAATTTGGATGCAGCTCTGAGGACTGTAGCTCTGAAACCATCTAGGGACATAATTTTTTTGAATTTCAGGTAAGGCAGTGACGAATGTTGTCCATTGTTGACTTGTATTTGTCAAAAGTGGCGAATCCCAAGACGTGCCATCCTTCCAGATTTGCTGAAGAATGATTTTTACAGTAATGATGATGGGGGCTAACCACCCTGCTGGATCAAACAATCGCGATACTACTGATAGAACGCCACGTTTGGTTGACTGCTCTTTCCTACGTTCGATATTTGAAAAGAAATAGAAATGATCGAGCTTAGCATTCCATTTTATTCCTAAAGTTTTTGTGATGCTTGTGCTTTCAAATTTTAGAAAATCTCCATCGACAAGATAGGACTGAGGGAGATCATTGAGTAGATCTTCGTGGTTTGCCGTGAACTTACGTAGTGGAAATCCGGCAGATTCTAAGACAAGTGAGAATTCGTTTCGAGCCTGTAACGCCGAGTCCAGATCATGAGAACCTGAGAGAACGTCATCCACGTAAAAATCGGTTTTAAGTATGGCAGATGCAATCGGAAAATCCTGATGTACATCATTTGCTAGTTGTTTTAAAGTGCGAATAGCTACGAGTAAATAAGGTGCACAGTTGAGTAGACGATGTTCTGAATAAAATACGTTGATAAGGTGTGTGCTCTGAATGAACGCCAATCTGGCGATACATTTTCTCTATGTCTGCACAAAAAACATATCGATAAAAACGCCATCTTAAAATTAATGTCATAAGGTCAGATTGTAAAACTGGACCTGGATGCAATATATCGTTTAAACTTAAACCGTTGGTAGTAGGACTTGACGCATTAAACACAATTCGAACATTTGTGGTAACACTTTCAGGTTTCACGACAGCATGATGGGGTAGGTAACAAGAGCTATGATTAATGGGTTGGGATTTCTTATTAGAAACAATTTACATATGGCCGAGTTCCATGTATTCTGCAAGCACCCTATCGTATTCAACTTTAAATATTGGATTTTTCAAAAAAAGATTTCTCGTTTCGAACAACTTGTCTTAACGCAATATCTCTTGACAGTCCAAGTTCTTGTAGGGGTTCTTTGAACGGAAGTCTGACTATATATCGACCATTAGCATCACGGACCGTCGTTTCGCTATACAGTTTTTCACAAAACTCATCTTCTGTTGAAAAGGGTTTTACCTCGGGGACCTCCTCAATTTCCCAGAACTTGGTGAGTTGATCGTCGAGAGATGTTTCACTAAAGAATGACAAAGTGATCGAGTATGTTTGAAAAATATTTTGTGTCAATGGACCGCACAAAACCCATTCTAGGACGGTATTTTGTGCCAATAATGACCCCATAATATGACGCTTAACCCCATCAAGAAGAATGGAGGGATATAAGTCAGCTCCGATAATGAAATCGATTGGCGAGCTTTGGAAAAATAAAGGATCAGCTAACTGAAGATCTAATTGACATGGAAAATCTGTAGTATTTATTGAATAGGATGGTAAGCTACCCGTAAGATTCTTCAAAACAATTGCGTTAGCATGTAAAGTAAAGGTATCCCTATTCCTAGGTCTCAATGTGAGTGCACATATTTTGGATGATCTTGAGGTGATAACTGAATTAAGACCTGCAATATTTGCTTGCATCGATTTGACTGGCAAACGCAATCTCTGTTGTATTTGCTCAGAAATAAAACTCGCTTCTGATCCTGAATCAAGGAGAGTGCGCACGGTATAGTTATTTCCGAGATGGTGAATGTCAATTAGAGCAGTTGCAAGTAGAAATTGTTTACCATTTCTTCCGAAATATGATTGTACTGGTGTATTTGATTGTTTAGTGAACTGTATCTTGGAATTTGGATTAGGAATATTGAAGTGTGTATATTGAGTTTCTAAAGCGTCATTCGTTTGTAACTGAGAGCTGGGGAAATTATGTAATAAAGTGTGGTGCCTCTGTCCACAAACTTTACAGGTGAATGTACTACGATATTCGTTTAGAAGGTATTTCGGAGACAGACAATTCTTACAAAGCTTTAATGATTCTATCGTTAAATTTCTATCGGTAATTGAAAGTTTTAAAAATTTATAACATGCCCGAATGGGGTGAGGAAGCTTGCACAGAGGGCAATTAATATCGTTTCTCTTAACATGAAAAGAGCATGTTTGTAGCTTTGGTTTTTGATCCTTTGCACTGAAATCTTTAATATCTGAAACTGATTCAAGAACTTGATAAAGGTTCGTTAAGAAAGAATCCATTTCAGACCACTCTGGAAGTTCATGAGGTTTTTTAATAGATAGTTCCCAAAGAGCCAAAGTCCTTTCCGGAAGGCGGCTAGAGCAAAGAAACACTAGGATTGGGTTCCAATATTTGGTTTCTAATTTATACGCTTTCAAAATAGAGAGGCAATCATTTATATTTCCTTGAAGTTTCTTTATGCCTTTGGCAGACTCAATCCCTACAGCAGTTAAATTGAGCAAGATCTTTAATTGATTAAAATTCGCTTGTTCTCATATTGGTCGGTCAAAGCCTTCCACGCGAGATCGAAATTGTCAGCTGTGAGCTCGAATTTTGAAACAAGATTATTTGCTTCTCCTCGGGTCTTAGACCGAAGATGAAACAACTTCTGCACGTCACTTAATTTTGGATGCTTAATGTATATAGCAGTAAACATGTCCCTAAAGGAGGGCCACGAAATATAGTCGCCACAGAAAATCTCGGTATCACAAGGAGGAACTTTTAAAAATGAAGTAAATTCTGAATTAGTCACAGGAACTTTCTCACAGCTCTCGTTCTCTTGTCTACCTTTCTCAATTGTTTCATCGTTTTTAATTAACTCAAGTTTTCTAATTGAATCAATAATTTCGCTTAGACATGTAATATAAACACCTGAGGATGAACGATACTTTCCTGTAATAGCTTCTACTTCTTCGGAAGTACCACTTTCTTCCACCGTACGGCATGATCGATAAGATTTTTGCACCTCAGACCATATCATTTTTAACTCACACTTCACCATTTCTAAAGAAACAATCGTTTGATCAACTAGAGGAACACCTTTGAAATTCTTTTGGATTTCGACCAATTGGTCAGTCCCTGCAATGAACTGATCTAATTCCATCATTTTAATGAATAAGCTCACTCTTCTTTTGGAAATACTTCCTCAAACGAACACGTGAATATGAAGAAATATACACTTTTCTTTATTCGAAACCGATAGCCGTGCAGACGATTACTTTAAAATGCGTTCCACCAAAAAATAAGCACCAACTTAATACAACTTCTCAGTTTTTTTTTTTTATGAAATAGTACTGATCAAAAAGCAATTCACTTACCTTTTTTTGAAGCAAATAAAAGATTTGTCTCGCTGGTTTTTTTCTTTTTCGTCGAAAATCCACAGGGTAATAAGCGGTGATATTCCGTTTTCGTAGGCGTAGAGGGTGGTGATCGATGGCGTAAAGTCCCAAGATGACTGATGCTGATCGTAAGTCGACTGCGGTGAAATATTCTTCCGGAGTGGAGTTTGGGCGTAGAGTATCTCTTTGTTTTTTGTTTTTGCGTGAATTTGGAGGCAGACTCCCGCTGAGAACTCCAATTGTTTTTGCGATTTTTTTTTTCACAACCCCTGAGGGATTAAGGCAATTATGAGATGATGATGGATATCAATAATTTTGATTTGATTACGCGGATAGTGTCCGCTTTGATTATTCTCCTTTGAGAGCGTTTCTACTTTTGTTTTATGTAACGGATAGTCTCCGAATATTTTTTTTTTTGAATGAATGATTTCACTAAATGAATTGAATATTTTCATTTATTGATGAATGATTGAAATTAAGTATTTTAGATTATTTTATTTGAATAAGTGGCTATTTTGGCACAATGATTAATATTTCGTTTGTTAGAAGATATTAAATTTTATTTTAACCAATGATTTGGCTCGACTGGACCAGAAAATAATGACTCCAAGTTTGATTGCTGGATCAAAAAAAATGCGGAGATGTTACCTCGTTGAGGGCTTAGCAAAGAAGAAGGTTTATTACTCCATATTAGGCGGATGGAGATTCGTCCGTCTGTGACGAAGCGACCTCTTACAAAAATATATTGAAATACATAATCGATAGCATAGAAAAATATTAGAGATGTAACATTAAGATTTTCGCTTGAACAAACACAATTCTATGAAAAGGAAATTTTATTTATTTAAATATTTATTCGAAAACAATAAACTTATAAAAACAAAGAATAAAACATAAATAATAATATTAATTGGAGCAAGTTGGGCAATAATAGTACGCATTTTGAAGGCAAATGAATTTGCTGCATTTGTGGCAGGAGTATCGACCCTTCCTTCTTTTTTTGCAGAATGCACAATCTCTCTTGTACCTGCATTACTGGAAACCGCCAACAATCCAGCAAATTTTCTTGCGTTTGCACGAGTTTCAGGTGGCAAATAATTTTTGGAAGCACGATTCTTCAAATGGTCTTTTAGAAATTGCATCCCTTTTCAAAAATAATCTTCTTTTTGCCGCTGCATTTATTCCAGCAACATTTGGAATTCCGTAGAAAACTACTCGTATCATGGGCAACCGTCTAGTATTCCTTGCAACACATACGAGGAGCGTTCAAACTATTCTCGGTATCGGGGTGAAGCTGTGGTTGTATATATAAATTGACTTATTTATCAAGTAATACTATTATTTTAGTGCATTCATGTAAAATTTCATATAAATGTGATTATTAATTCGCGTTTTATCTCTAGTTAAACAGAATCATAATGGCAACTGAGACGGTGAAAATTGAAGGAAAGGAAAAAGTCAAAAAACTATTCATGAAGAGATGGTGGCTGTTTACCAGGGTTCCGCACCTTCATTATCAACTGTGCAAAAGTGGTCAAGTGAGTTCCAGAGAGGCAGAGAGAGCATTGAAGACGACCCCCGCTCCGTCGCCCCGGCTACTGCTTGTACGGGAGAAAGCATCAAAGAAGTCGAAAAACTTGTTCTTGAGGATGGCCGAATAAAGGTGAAAATGATGGCAGAGATCACCAAGCTTTCAATTGGTACCATTCACACCATTCTTCATGACCATCTTAACCTTTCAAAGGTCAGTTCAAGGTGGGTGCCACGAATGCTCACAGCGCCTCAGAAAAAAGTGAGAATCGCATGCTGTAGAGAGCTTTTGGAGATGTGTAGTGAGAACGCGGACGGTGTTATGGATCGAATTGTTACTGGGGATGAAACATGGGTCCACCACTATGACCCTGAAAGCAAACAAGAGTCCATGCAGTGGCATAAAAAAGGAACAGACCCCCCGAAGAAGTTCAAAGTCACTCCGTCTGCCGGGAAGCTCATGGCCACAGTTTTTTGGGACTCAAAGGGAATCTTGCTCATTGAGTACAAAAAAAAAGGTGAAACCATCAACGCCACATCCTACGCTTCCACTTTGCATAATTTGCGGGAGGAAATTAAAAAGAAAAGACGGGGTAAACTCGCAGCGGGTGTGTTGCTTCTTCATGACAACGCTCCTGTTCACACGGCGCGAGTTTCCAAGGCTGCTGCGCGATATTGTGGTTTCGAAGAAATCCAACACCCACCCTATAGTCCAGACCTTGCCCCTAGTGATTATTTCCTATTTCCGGATTTGAAAAAATGTCTTCGTGGAAAAAGATTTTCCGATGATGAAGAACTCAGGTCGGCAATAAATGGGTATTTTGGAAATTTATTTTTTTGAGGGTTTAAAAAAGCTTATCTTAAGATGTAACAAATGCATTGATGTTAGGGGAGATTATATTGAAAAATAAAAACAATTTAAATTGAATTCGCATTTTCCTTCATATCGATACCGAGAATATATTGAACGCCCCTCGTGGTTGATCTACTATGTCCACACCACCCTTTGAAGCATTGTAAAATGTTATCACTTCGGGTTTTCTTTGTTCACCTGTAGCTTCATCCAATTTGCCATCATGATGCATTGTGGACGCAAGGAGGACACATTTATTCTTCTTCGGGATAGAAGACAATATGGTAATGTCCTCTTGAAAACCGACTATATGTAGTAGAATAACAAAGTGGTAACACTGCTAAAGATATATTGTAATTGTAAGTATAAGAGAGTCTGATGGTAGGTAGGGTTTAGTGCTAAGCAAACCATCGTGAGATACGGACGATAGAAAATAAAGCTAAATACGGAAAGTATTGAAAATAAAGAATTTTTTTTTTTTACCAGTGCGTACATAAATATATTAGAACAAAGTTGTCTATTTTTTGGATTTGTGAAAATCACTGGAAGCACTCGTTTATTCTTTCTCATTGTACCAACTAAGTAAGTAATTTGCCATCATCTTTTTCATGAATTCATATCCAGTGAACCAGTTATCCATAGTCAGATTTCTTACCGTGTTGTAGATAGGAACACACATTCTCTCTACAATATCATCTGTCTTATTGCTTAGTTTCTATGGCCCATCAGGCTGAGAACCAGGGTAAATCTTCATACTGGTGGTGTAGAAGGTCCTAGCGTCAACTAAAGCAAACACTTTCAAGCCGTATTTTGCCGGTTTGTTAGCAATATACATGCGGAAACTGCAACGTCCTCTGAAAGCCAAAAGCATCTCATCAGGGGTTGTATACTCACTTACGTTATACGATGATTTGGAGTTTTGGACGAATTTTTCATTTCTCCTATAAGACAATTCTTATAGGAGAAATTTTATTGAGTTCACGCCTTTCCTGCCTTATATTGATGTTGTCAAATCTTATACATTTTAGTAAAAAGCGGAATCTATTTTGTCCCATTGTAGAGGGGAAAATAGCCAATGTATTGCCGTCAGTTGTCCAGAGTTCAGAAACACTCATTCTATTTCCGTGTTATACAGCAAACAAATAAGAGCTTTTAGTTCCACCAAGCTGGTCTCCTTTCGCCTGTAATTCGGTTCTTAAGTTTGTGTCAGATTCTGTATAAAAATGTTCGTGTCTGTTACTATTGAGTTCAATATATTTTCTATCGGTGATTGAACTCCTCTCGCATTTTGTTTTACCCCAGGTAAATGAATAACAATGATATGCCTTCTTGTCCGAACGTTTGGTGCCCTGCAATCTTTTCTCCATCTTGTGTCATCTTTTCCAAAAAAATAATTCAGTACGTTCTTCGAAAACCGCTCCATCCCCTTGCATTTCGTCATCATTTTCAACTATTTCTTGCTCAGAATCGGAATCGTGCTCACTTACATCCACAAAGTCTGGGTCAGCAAAAGAGTCATCATCATCAAAATCGTCGTCAGAATAAATTCAAAAGATCCCTTTCGAAGTCACCCATTTTCCTCTTGATTTACGAAAAAACTCTTATTTCAAATGCAAGTTTGCAAATCAAATTTCATGAAATGAAACGTACCGATCAAGAAAACAACCTTCTTTCCTAAAATCCGTAAAATACTAAATAGAACACCGAAAATAATCCGAAACTAAAATAAAGATATGCAGTTATGTATCTGAGAATGAAAAAATAATTGTAACGTAGATGTACTCGTATATGTTACCTTGGGCTTATTAGGCCCGAAGCTCTATTTAGCGAAAATTTACTGAACTTATTACAGTTATTTTTATGTTCGAGGATACGACGATGTAAGAAGGTAGATGAAAGGTTATTTTATTTCCAAGGATAGTTTCAATTTTATACGTATTTTAATTTACACTTGGGCCTGTCAGACCCCACGTATGCACTGCAGGGTAAAACGCAGAAAATCATATTCCTACTTTGGGAAAACTGTCAAACTGACAAGTCTTGTCTGTCAAATCGCTGTTCGTAGTCGTTTTGTTCTTTGCACTTCTTGCCTTGTCTGTGAGAATTTTTAACAAACAGACCTATGGGTTGTGTAAAGATCCCATTTGTTGAACGATGAAACGAATGTGCTCTTATAAATTCGATTTCACATTAAAAAATTGAAATTGATCTCGGCTCTAATTCGCAGGGTTTCTACTGGTCTTTTATTCACTTCATATTTCAACTGAAAGAAGGAGAACGGGACGGAAAAACGTCTTTCTTATTCACGTTTGACAGGTTCCTCCTAAATACATTGTCTCTAAAACTGAGGTTTTGGTGCACTTGGATTGTACTCTTGTTGAAGACATTTTATATTTCAATAAATATATAACTAAATAAATATTATTCTAAATTATTGTAATAGAGAAAAACGATATTCTCTCCAAGCTAAACTGAGGCTGTGGTGCAGTTGTGAGTGCTTCTCCTACCAGAAAATGTCCAGGAGTTAGACAATTGAGGTCATTAATGTCATCCGATTGTGGGCACCGGGGTCTCGAATTTAAGCACGCTTCGATTTGATCCAGAAGCGTGGCGAGCTCCTCGAACGTTAATGTTTGACTCCTGGCTACTCGCTTTAAGTGGAATTTAACGGATTTCACTCCCGCTGCTCATAAACCACCAAAATGTGGGGAAGCTGGGGGAATGAAATTCCACTTTGTCCCATCTTTGGCTAGAACCTCGGCTATGTTCTTCCAGTCTAACTTGGCTTCTCGCAGTTCCTTTTGCCACTCTCTATCTCCTCCGACGAAATTTGTGCCGCAATCGCTGAACAGTTGAGAATAGATGTCTCTCCGTGCAACAAATCTGCGAAAGGCCGCTAGGAATGACTGACTTGTCATGTCGCCTAGTAGTTCTATATGCACTGCCTTTGTTGACATGCATATAAAAATCGCAAAGTATCCTTTGAGTACCTTAGCACTGCGTCCTCTCCATGTCTTAATATTTATTGTTCCGGCGTAATCTACTCCCGCTGATTCGAACGGCCTTGAGATTTTTGTTCGTGCCGCTGGTAGATTAGCCATGAGTGGAGGAATGTACTTTTTTACTGCATTTTTTAGGCCAAATATCCAGAAGCGTTGACGAACGTATCCTATAACTTTTTGGTTTCCTCCGTGTAGTACCTTTTCGTGAGCATCTTTGATTATTAGATCTGATAATCGGTGAGTGTTCTGTAGCAGTATTTTGTGTTTCTTATCGAAGGGAATTAATGCATTTCCAAGTCTACCACCAACGCGTAGAATTCCTTCGTCATCCTTAAACGGGTTGAGAGTATCATACCCTCTTACCTTGTGCTGTTCCTTTGTTTTGAACATTTGTGTTTGGACTACCAACACGATCCGCCGCAATGCCTCCTCGAGTTCCATAGGTGAAAGAACTTCCTTGTGTTGCTTCCTCTTTCGAACACGCAAGCAGTATGCGACGAACTCGACATGCCTTCGACAGTGTTGAATATCTTTCCAACAGTTCATCTATGAAACTTCTCCTTTCTTCTGTAGCGTGATGCACTGTGGCTGAGCTAGCTTCCTGCTGAGTCTCTAATACTTGTGGTTGCTCCGGAAAGATTGGTTTCCATTGTGTCCTTAAAAACTCCGGTCCTTCCCACCACAATTTGTTACAGACGATTGTTGATGGAAGTACTCCACGAGACGCTAAGTCTGCTGGATTAAATTCCGAAGGAACATGTCGTTGGTAAGCTTTTGAATTTTGGACACTCGATTGCAAATGAATGTCTTCCATCTTGCAGGTGGTGCTCTTATCCAGCACGGTGTGATGACCGAATCCGTCCAGGCCCACGTGTTAATTGCTTCCATCTTTAGAGCAAGCGTGGTCGCGTGTAGTAGTTTCGCCAGTAGAACTCCTCCACACAGCTCTAAACGAGACGTCGCTGAATCCATGGAGTTCCATCATCTTGTTGGACTTCTCAGTATGGATCCATCGTGGGATTTTCGCCTTCGACAGTGCTGACAGATCGTTGTACAACATCGACCACTCCTGCTTTATATCAGATGGGATTGGCTTGTCCCAGTCTAGACCTCGTCCCCACAATTGTTGCATGATGATTTTGGTTTTTACTATGCATGGCGATAACCATCCCATAGGATCATATAATCTGGCAATGGATGACAGCAGCGACCTTTTCGTGATGCCTTCTGCCTCGTCATTTTTAGTTACTTCCAGTGTAAAGCAATCTGAAGATGGTAACCATAACTCTTCTCATCGGACGGATCTACTCTACATCTCTTTGGCTCGGCGGGACACAAGTGAGGACTTCCTTATTGTTACTGACGTATTTGCGGAGATTGAACCCAGCTGATGACAAAAGATCTCTTACCCCTTGAAGTTTACGTTGGCATTCTTTAACAGTATCTCCACCGCTAATAACGTCGTCCACGTACGTCTCCTCTCTAATGATAGATGTAGCCATAGGATACTTTTCTGTTTCATCGTTCGCGAGTTGTAGGAGCACCCTGATTGCCAAATAAGGGGCTGACGCTGTACCAAAAGTGACCGTTTCAAGACGGTAGATCTTAAGTTGCTCACTAGGATGTTCTCGCCATAGTATGAGCTGATAATACGAATCTGGTTTGTCGACGCGGATCTGGCGGTACATTTTCTCGACGTCATCAGTAAACGTGTATTTGTACTTTCGCCATCTCAAAATGACATCTATAGCGTTGGTTTGTACCTTTGGGCCTGTCATCAACTCGTCATTCAAAGAAGAGCCAAAAATAGGTTTGAAAGTTGCGTCAAACACAATTCTCAACCTTGTGGTGGTACTGGATTCTTTAATGACCGAGTGATGGGATATAAAAAAATGAAAGGGTGTGTTGAGCACTCCATCCGAAGGATCGACTGGAGTCATATGCCCGAACTCTGCATATTCTGACATGCATTTCACATACTCTTTATGTTGCTGAGGATTAGCCTGAAGACGCTTCTCTAACTGTACAAACCGCTTGATTGCACCAGAATGTGTTGGACCCATACAGGTTGGTGTGTGCAAGGCAGTTGTTGACTTGTGATGTCGTTGGACATTTATTGGACCAGTCGGTTGAACCGTGTTGTATAGTTGTGGTGTATATTTTGTGTTGTGTTGTGGTGATGAAGCAAGCTGTGTCAGATTCGAGGTTTGTGGGCTTGTATGAAGCAAAGTGTTCTGCCGTGGCTTACAATAATAGCAACACTTCTGGTTTGGACAGTTTCGTTTGAAATGACTGTATGCCAAACAATTCTCACAAACTCGTATATTATACACAGTTTGTTTTCTCTGTGTCACATCCATTTTCAAAAACTGTTTGCAATCTCTTAAGGAATGCTGTCCCTTCTTACAAACCTTGCAAACGGTTTGCCTGTTTGAGGGCTCCCCTATGTTCGACCGCCTCTAAAGCCCTAAATCGACATTGCAAAAACTCAACAATTGCTGAAATGGAAGGTAGCTCTTTACTACTGCCAATTTTTCTGGATAATTTTTGCAGAACAACGAAAATTAATATTGTATTCCAATGAGAAACAGGTAAGCCTAAATTTTCTGACGCATGTATAATCTCTTGTGAAGTGTCTATCCACATAGACACATATTTATATTACGGCTTACTTTAGATACGGCTTGCTGTAGACGTTCGAGCTGTTGACCTGATGGGGTTCAATCAATATGCCAGTATGTCTGAGAAATCATGACAAGAAGCTATCCGTGGAAGACAGTAATGCGTACCGTGAGCAATAAAATCCGGGATTTAACGATGATTCATACGTCGCTTTAGGCATTTGTAGTGAAGATAACAGTGTCCTCAGAAAATCCTAGTGTCTAGCCTTATCAATCGTGACTAGGACCAAGGAGATCGACGTTCGGTTTTTTCCCCTGAAATCCGAGGAATAAAAACAAACGGAGTGCTGTCGAACATCGGTTGAAGGCACTGGAGGCCTGGAAAGCTGATATAACCGCTAAACAAAAAATACAAAGGGAAGAAGGGAGGGATAATAGGACGTCGACATCTACTACGGGGATCGATAATTATGAAATTCTGCGCCTATTTAGGTGGTGATTTGTCATTTGCTTGTTGGTAAAGTCAATGTGGTTAAGCCTTTTGAGTGACGTCTCGTGACAACCCGTATTAAGGCCCGTCAACACTAAACTTAAACACGCGCAGGCCAGAAAACCTAAAAACAGTGCTTATTTGATGACAATGCCAGAGGAAAGGCTTATTGGGTGGGGTTCAGGTCCACCCCGGACTATAGCGCCGCCTAAGTAAGGATATGCACAGTATACACTCTAACACAAACAGAAAGAGATACAGGTTGATTGATTTGATAAGTGAAGCAAGTAGGCATTTCCCGCATCCTAGAATAGACAAGGACATACGGCATTTTCCGGACCGAAATACAACAATTCAGATTGATCATACTACAGTAGATGGAAACAGGTATTCAGTATTCCAAATGTCAGCAGAGCCTGAAGTGTCTATATTGACTTAGGGCACTTCCTTATCCATACCGGAAAAATAATTAAGGGTGACCAGATAAGAACGATAGGAAAAAAAATTTAAATAAAACAACAATGGTGTGAGACATAAAATTGGTTCTGACTTTATTTTGAAGCAACGTTCATGCCATTATGTGTGGAATACCACATCATTTAAACGGCCGCCTTAGCTTCGCTCTAAGTGCTTCAAGCGGTCGGTGCAATTTTTGATGACTCGGTCCAATATGTGCGGCGTTATTCCGGCAATAGCGTGTTGAATATTGGCCTCGAGCTCACCCAAAGTGGTTAGCTTGTTAGCGTAGATTAAGGATTTGATGTAGCCCTAGAGAAAATAATCTAGTGGTATCAAAGCGCATGATCGCAGCGTCCAATTGAGCCTCATTGAAGGTGTTCCTTTAGCGAATTCTGTAAGTTAACGCATTTCTTTCCGAAAGTGTTTTATTTTTTTTATGACGTCGCTTTTCCCTCGCTGGTATTGCTTGCCAACGGTTTCAAATCACGTTGGCAAGCTTTGTTGGTTTAACATTGAAAGCATATTATTAATTCCCGGGGTTATTCTGAATTTTGGTAAACCCTCTATTCGGCTAGGGCATGTATTTTCCAATTCTTCTTGCGTCGATCTGAAAAGACTTTGAAGCAAAACATTTTCATTTTCATTTTCAGCTTTTGCATTTGTACAGGGTTTTCCAATAGGGACTTCCGAATTTTGTCAGTTGATAGCGGCCATATTGTTGAAGCTACATCTGTCAAATTGGCTGTCATTAATTCAGTCTCTTTTTCCAAATCACCACGGATGGACATAGCGTTCAACAACACGTGCAAATGATAAAATTGTTTTATCAAAATGGGTGTTCTGTTGGGGCAACGTTCCGCGCGCTTCGCCCATTTTACGGTCGCCATAATCGTCCTACCGAGAGGACTATTCGCAGCGTGGTGGATAAATTTGAGTCCACTGGCACAATAAATGATTAACCACCACCCGTACGTCGACGAAACGCAAGATCTGCCGAAAACATCGGCGCTGTCTGTGAGAGTATGCAAGAGAATCTAAGGCAGTCGATTTCGTATCGATCGCAAAAACTTGGCCCTTTTCAGACCACAACTTGGCGACTTTTGCGTCGTGACTTGGTCCTGCACCCGTACAAAATTCAACTGACCCAGAAGCTGAAGGTAAGCGACCATAGACAACGACGTGTGTTTGCTGAATGGGCTCTGGAGCAGTTGGAAACTGACCTTAATTTTCATCGAAAAACCATCTTCAGCGATGAGGTCCATTTCTGGATGAATGGATACGTCAAAAAACAAAATTGCCAAATTAGGGACGATACCAATCCGCATGAGATCCAAGAGCGTCCAATGCATCCGGAAAAAGTCACTGTTTGGTGTGGAGGTGGGGTCATCGGCCCATAATTCTTTGAGAACGACGTTGGCCAGGCCATCACCGCCAACGGCGAACGCTATAGACAGATGATTACCAACTTCTTTTGGTCTGAATTGGATGATATGGACACCAAAGGCATGTGGTTTCAACAGGATGGCGCTACATGCCATACAGCTCACGCCAAATTAGAAATTCTGCACGAGTGATTCGAGAGCATGGTCATCTCACGTGGAGGTGATGTGAACTGACCACCGAGATCGCGCCATTTTACCCCGTTAGACTTTTTCTTGTGCGGTTTTCTGAAGTCGCAAGTCGGCGCGAATAAGCCACAAACCATAGCGGCCCTCAAAGCCAACATAACCCATGCCATAGGTCAAATCCAGCCTGACCTACATATGGTATACGCCAGAGTCATGGAAAGTTGGACATTTCGAATGCGCGCCACCCAGAGAAGCCGCGGTGGACATATGAACGATCTTTGAACGAATAAAAAATTTCGATGATATCTCACACACTTTGTTTTACTTAAATTTAAAAATAGGAAGCGCTTAATGGAAGACCCTTTACTTGTTACACCCAGTCTTTCCATTCTGCGGTTTTCGTTGTTATCTGTTGAAGTTGAAGGAAGACGTTCATTATCATTGTGGGAAGAGGCAATCTGTGCTGTTGTTTGTGGCCTATTTTCTTGCATTATTTCAGTCGCCATCATCGTTGACTTCTGTAGCACTAAGTACTTAGATTGTTTTTTATTATTGCCCTTCTGCGGTCAGCAATCTTCTGTTCGGAAAGCTGATTGAGTTCTGGAAACGAACGTAGGGATAAGTCTCTGAAAAATGCTCTGTTGACATGCAATTGGGTCTCTAATTTTGTTTCCAAGAAATAACAGCGAATGACTTCTTTCTTCATTTGAGTTGTCCATTGAAATCGTTGTCTTGGTAATCCACCCGATGAGCGGGTTATCGGTCTCAAAACATTAAGGACATGCGTTGGTGACGTGGTTGGATTATAATTGACGGTTGCTTCTTCGGGTTCCTCGACCAGTGCCCAGTCTAGTAACTGGTCACCAACAGTTGCTATGCTGTCAGTGTTGGCTGTTATCTACATACTTTTGTATTATTTTGTATATCCATGTTTGGTATGGGTTGTTGGTTTTCAGTTTTCCTTCAGGTAAGTGAAAGGCCGCCCCTACAAAGAGGACAGACGCCCACCTACATGCTTTCTGGCTGCCAGCATAGGATATAAGATTTTATGTTGTCGTTTGGTCCGCTGGCGGTACTTTCATTCCCACCTACTCTACAGATCTATCGAGCATTCCTCCTCTAGCGATGCAACACCATCCGAGGGTTATTATTATTATTATGGCTCCGAATCTGATTTCGCGGGACTTCGGAAATAGAATCATCGACTTCGGGTTTCAATTTCTGCTCCTCCATTTCGAGCTTTACCTTAATTCTATAGTCTCGCAATCGATGTTTGTTTGCTTCCCGTTTCGCATCTGATAGTGGTTTAGCGAACTTACTCCCACATGAAACTGAGAAACAATAGCCCCTGAACGATATCTAATGAAAAAAAAAGACGGTAACCCAAAAGTAACTTACAGAATTTTGTGCTAACCCCCGGCGCAAAGACACATCCACGCCAAAAATATACAAGGAGTACCATCGACTACTTCTGTCCGAGTCTACCGCTCTGGCGGAAAAAATGTGGTTAGTTCTCACTTCATATTGCCACCGAGGCGGCGCATGTCAATAATCAATACAGTGCACAGTGGTTCAGGTCCCAAAGAAGGGCGGTCATAGAGTTTTTTGGGCAGATTTACAATGAAATCATATCATTTTGGCCTGGAAAATAGTTGTTATGATTACTAGAGGGTTGGAACAAGACAAAAAGTTTTTTTTTGCATAAAATATTCATCAGATATAAAAAACATAATCTCACAAAAAAAATTGGATTATAATAACAATAAAATTAGTTTTGTTTATGTAGTATTTTACATGAAACAAGTGCTATTTACATAGTACTAAAAATGTCAAGTAATATAATACATATAATGAAGTTACAATAAAGCTCAAAAACTTAATAAATCCAACACTTCTTTTACTAACGCAGACTTCTTTTTATACTGCAACTTTCTTAAACAAGAAATAAGTGGATCTGAATTAAGAAGGAGCCTGTGCAAGAGATCCATGTTAGTAACATCTCGGGAATGTTTCCAAGTGTTATCGCGTCTGAATAGTTTGACCAATTTATTACAAGACTCAGCGGCCTCCTCAGATAATGCACCAATATATAATAAAGAACTATCTATCACTTCTGCTCCGTGAATCAATACTTTATGTATTGATGAAGATAAGTTATACCAAGGGTATTCCTCCACAAGCATCTTGGCAGTATCAAAAGCATAACTCTTAAATTTTTCTGAATTTATTTTATAACCAGAAAAAAGGCTCTGCAGAAGGTGACTACATCTGTCAATAAGATCTTTTCTAATACCTGTTATTTCAGATGAAATATCAGAGTTATGGAAAAATGTACGTGCTATGTTTCCATCATTGGATGTGCCAATTCCTCCACTTCGAGGTTTGTCTACAATTAAACCTAATGTTTCCCTAAACTGCCCTTGAACTAGCTCTTTTCTCTGAGCAAGACTGGCTTTATCTTCTGCAGAACGCGTTTGCCACTTTTCAATACTAATTCGATAAGAAACGTGAATAAAATACTAGAAAAATCTAATGTATGAATGCAGAAGAGATAAGCCAGACTCAAATTTACCAGTATCAGGGACGTCTTTTAAGCATATATTTAAATCGTTCATCTCTTTTGGTGTTGCACCACAAATGTAACACTTACTCGTAGATAAGTCGCTAAGTGCAGAAAAAACTTTACCATCTACCATCGTCAATTGTAAGGAATGGGTGATTTTAATTTCGTGGCCATTAATAAGCACTAAAGTAGGGACTAACTGGTTAATTTGGCTCTTGACATAAACTTCTACTTGCAAGGTGACTTCCTTTGTTTCCTTTGTAAATTGAAAACGAATTGGTCTGCACCACCTAGTAGAGGACGGGCGTGGGTTTTTCCAAATGATTGATTCATCACAGGTATTTGGTTTATAAACAAGTTGAAGAGGTACATAAGATGTGGCAAATAAACTCGATAGTTGAATCTGAAAATGTCTGCTTATATTCACTATGGTCTGTACTGCCATCAAAATCCCATTTACCAATTAAAACTAAGTCATCCTTAGGTTCGTGACGACTTTTAAACACAGCTTTTTGAGATTCAACAATGCGACTTGATGTACGGTCTAACAATGATTGCAAATTGATTTCAGCAGAAGATTCCGTCATATCAGTTGGATAGCAAGATTTTTTGGCTTCCAGCACTTTATGATAGGACGGAAAAACATTTGGTATTTTAGAATGAATCACTTCTTTTAATAATAGATATTGGCTTTTAGTAAGCTTAGCTTCATGAATAAATGAAACAACAAACAAATAAAGTAGTTACAGCGGAATCGTCCATCTGTCATAAAACTGCTAATCTGAGACGTTTGGACCTCTTGCTGCAGTCTCCAAACTCCTTCTGTATCGCGTTCCACTTGTAGATTGAAGAGATTCCTTTTGCGCATCGTTGTAGTTTCCACATACTTCTCCATCAGTCCTAAAATCATCACTTACATTAAAAACTTTCTTTCCTATCGTAAGTTGAGAGCCAAAGTTAATAATGAGTATTCAAGCGTTTTGCCCCTAGATAACGGAATCCCACAGGGATCCCCCCTATCTGTAATATTGTTCGTAATAGCATTCAATACTGTTAGTAACATAGTTGACAGCGAAAAAATTATAGACCACGGAATTTATGCGGACGATCTCATCATCATTGCAAAAATCACCAACATCCATCTAATACAGGAAGCGTTGATTAGAATTTTTAACAAACTAATTGATTGGGCTGAAACATCGGGCGCGAAAATATCAACCCAAAAAAGCCAACAATTGCATGTTTGCCGTAAAACAAGCTGTAAAAACTTTTCTTTAGACCTTGGTACATTAACACCAAAATGCGTTAACACAATCAAAATGTTAGGCCTTTATATAGACAAAACCTATAGATGGTCCTCCCACATCGAGCAATTGAAAAAAGGACTTATAATGCGTCTTAACATCGTAAAGTACTTTTGTAGCAAAAGGAGCAAATTGCACACCAATTCAATTCTTAATGTGATACGTTCAATAATTCTATCTAAAATCGACTACGGTCTTCCAATTTTCGGATACTGTGCAAAGAGTGAATTAAACAAGATAAAAACTCCTCTAAACGCCTCAATTAGAATCGCTCTTGGTGCTTTACGAACTACGCCCATACCTAATCTACTTGCCGAAGCTGGAGTCTTGCCACTAGAGGAACGTAGAGACCTTCTTATTGCTAAACTCATTCCAAAACTGTTCATGTCACATGGTTCACCCATACAAAAAGACTTTCTTGCAACGATAAAACGTAAGACAAAACCTAAGTTGGAACATACCTTCTACAAAGTTACTCAAATTACAAAGGAACTTAACATTCCGTCCAAAATTTTAAAAACAAAGCAAGGACGAATAGTTGCATCGATACCGAACTCTCATCCTTCAAAAAAACAAAACTTCACCCCAGCCATTTCAGGCAAATGTTTAACGAAAAGTACGACCACCTCTCCAAGCTTAATTTTAATTTTCTATATGCTGACGGTTCAGAAATTAATAACAGTATAGCCTACGCGTTAGTCGACCAAAGTTTCAATACCGTACAAGCGCGATGCATGAGTACCATCTTTTCAGCCGAAGCAGCTGCAATTACAGGTGCAATCGAATACGCTGTACAAAGAAGAGGAAAATTCTGCATTTTTTCTGATAGCCTTTCCGTTCTTAACGCCGTACAAAATCTTAGGAGCAGACTTTTACCCATTGTTAAGATACGTAGCAAACTTTGCCAATATTACTCGAAAATTAAACCTGTCTGGGTACCAGGACATATCAACAATTTGTATACCCCATCTATAAAAATATTCATATTTAGGCTGATGGCTTAGTTGTTAATGCCTTTTTTTATGTAATATATTTTTTGTAATTTTACATTGCAATAAATAAGTAAATAAATAAATAAATACTTTAAGTATGTAAACTTCGGTCTCATTTAACCAGCTCTCGTATTTGGCAACTAGCTTAGCTTTTGATCTCCTAAATTGCTTCCAATATGCGGCAAACCGTTTACAGAGATTCAAAAGGAGATTTCTCAAGCAATCAGTCTGGATATTTTCAGCATCCGCTAAAGAATTCGTAAGCGATCCAAACACTTCCCGAAACCTTTCTGCTTCATTTTCTTTATTTTTTGAAGCTATCTATGTATTTAAAACAACATAACATCATATTTGCAACATCACTATTACGGCTCTATGACCTACGGCTGAACCACTGTGCAGTGGGGCCAACACAATAAAAATTTGAGCTGAATACTTCCACTATTCGTTAACATAAGGCGTATGTGGCTAGCAGGCTCAAAGTAGTTGTGAAGGCCAACTGAATCCCAACACATAAGTTAACTCCTTTATAAAACTACATAAGACGTCTAATTTTTTAAATTACAAAAACTTGTATCTCAGGGGAAGGAAGAAGATCAGAACACACAGGAAGAAGAAGGCAAATACTCAAATTCTGTGTGATTACCAGATCCCCGATCTAGTCCAACAATCTCAGAATCAACGCAATCGACCACATTCCATATTAAGAATCCAAATCCTTTCCGAAATCGATTTCCTTACAATTGCAATTTTATTATTAAGTATTTCCATAAATGTACTTTGCTTCTGATGTGAGCTTAACAGTGTCCAATTGTCTCTAACTGAAGATACATTTCACAATTTACTGCCATTGTCAAGCTTCTCAACAATCCATGACAATTTTCTATTCCTCATTAAAGTATCTTCAAAATGTTCCGAATCCCAACAAAGGTCACATATCTGTATATGGTACATCCACTCGTTGGACCTTAAATTTAGCATCGGCCAGCTGGTCATATACACAACACACACACTCTCAATGTGTGCTTCAACATAATCACTATAAATTTTATCCCAAGATTACGTCCAGAACAGAAAAATTATATATACGTACGAGTATATCTGCTTCATCTCAGCGGATCTGCGTAATAGATGTGTGCACCACATCTCTGACTGATCGAATGAATACAAAGCTCAAGCCGAACAGCTCACATAGAATGGGGGGATAACTGGCATTTGGCTTTAGCTGGGTCACAACTCGTCGCTTATCCATTGCCTCTCGAAAATCCAATTTATCGCCGTCTGAGGACACACTGGAACACCATTCGATAGACCAAAAGTCGTATGGTTCCCCTAGCCGATTGCCCCCATACCAATGGCAATCTTCAACAAAACTACTCGCCCACTATGGTACTCGTATATCCTCGGCAAGTCTAAAAACATGAGAAAAAAAATTTAAGGGAAATTCCAAGTTAGGAGTAAAAGCTTTGTTGCCCTCCATGCAAACCCATTCCAATCAATAACAAGGACAAGGACAATAGATGTTCACAAAGGCAAAACGAATAAAAAGGAGCAGAAACAACAGCGATTAAGGGCTATACTTTTATATAAAGTGTTTGTATGGATTGTATATAGTCACCAGTCACCAGTTACCAGTTACCAGTTACCAGTTACCAGTTACAAGTCACCCCATCGCGTTGCCTTCCGATTCCTGGTGGGAACTGGGAAATAATAAAAGGAAAAAAGGACACAACACGCCTTAACCCGGGTGTTAAAGTTTGTCTATTCATGCATCCGGAGAGAATGCCCCAATAGCTGGGGGATTTTAACTCTTCTTCATAGCTCTCTAACTCCGGCCAAACTCCTAGATACTCTTACTGTGTCCGATGTAATTCCTGAACACTATCGCATTCATCGCTGTACGTCACGATTGATTTGACACTGGCTAACGCTTGTAGTTTTGTTATTAAAATTCCAACAGCATATTGTGTATTATCCTTCAAAAAAAAAAAAAAACACAGACGAGCAAACGAACAAGAAAAAAAAATCCGAAAATAGAAAATGAGCACAACATAAATACGGCTACGACTACGGATCGGATACTGAGTGAGGAAAAAAAAAATCGACAAAATCCTAACATGGAAGCTGAGGGGGGTTCTCGCAGTGGTGTGGTTAATTCTGGTGAGATGGGTAAATTCCATTTGCTCAACCCCAACTGCGAATACCTAACAGGGATATGGGAGTCCATATTCATACACATTCGAAGGTCCTTTTTGTTGTTCGTGGGACGAAAATATTACTCAAGCCTCGAAATAGGAGCTTAGAGGGCTAGGAGCAGTAGCAGATTTTTTTTTGCGATTACCGCTGCGATTGGTGTGCGGAACGAATCCCAATTATTATGCTTGTATGTGGAATTTGTTTTGTCTTTTTTTTTTTTTTTTTTTTTTTATTTATGCTCACTCCCATGTATCCTTGTGGAGCATCAATAACCGGGACGGATTTTGTGATCGGCAATTAAAATAAATCCATCAAGGCTGGATGAGTTTATAAGCCCGACTTACATGAATTGGCTTTTAGAAGCGCCACAAAGCGACTGTGTGGGCTGAGAAAAGCTATCGCTGGAAGTGTTATTGACTCGTGAAATAAATGTGTACGCGTATATATATGAATGACGTTCGAAGTGGAGTATCCAAACCTAGTGCGTACTGTGATCCTGCTTTTGGTGAATGAAGGTGGTTGGGTATAGCAAACAAGGTTAAGTATTACTTGGTGTGTGCCTACGACTATCCACTAATTGTCCTTAACTGGTGGTCGTTTTATGTGGACTCGGAAATCCGAGTAAATGCCTTATTGAACCCCTAACGTAAGTGTTATACGAGCCAAAAATATTAATATGACATTCCGGCTGCCTTGATAGAATCAGCGGCAACATCAATCATTTATGGATGAATCTAAAGAAAACTCTCCTAAACCTTTGGTGGTATAAACTGGGTGCTGGGAGCGGCAGTGATGACGCCATTGTTACTTTCTTTTTCATCAGTAACTTATGGTTTTCAGAGAGACATCTTGAAAGTTTGCGCTGTTGTCACTGAAGATGTTGGCACATTTCCCACGACGAGGCACAAATCGGGGCAAGGCTGAGATCATTCACCAGTTCGAGGTGAAAAGTCTTTGTCGACATTCACACAAATAATGCCATGTACACCTTGAATATCCTGGCTTTATGGCAGCGAACTCATTTGATTGTGATGGGACTAGCGTAGTCACATCCAGTATTTGAAAAGGCACGACTTAGTTGGATGCAATAAGGCGGCAAAATTTTACCTAGACCTATGGACTCAACTTGCCAAACTTATAAGCGCGAGTGCTGACCAGCAGATAAAAATTGCAGCACTATAAACCGCACGGTGGATAAATACCCCAGATGGAGTCAACGGTGAGCTAAAATCCCTGAACAATACAAATGAGACCTAATCCGGGCTACTCCCACATATTTGGAACTTAGGCGGGTAAGCATTTCCAAAACAAATTCAAAGAAGAACCCTTAAAGGACCAACGCCAGCGCTCACATCCCCGTACGTATTACTAGTTGCGATCTAACCGACTTCTCGTCCTAGGTGTATCTATACTGGATACTGGGCCACTCCTGGTACGGAGTTGTGCCGCCGATGTAATGCCCGGCCATGGAAAAATAAATTCGAGTTACAAAGTAGCAACTAGCCTTGCATACGGACGGATCTACTGTTGACAACCCCTGCAAATGAAACAAGGACAACGAACTTCGGATATGTACACCCTGAATGACTCGAACTGCAACCGACTTCAGACTGCTATAATTTCCAAACCGTTCATGACAGTGAGCTCAAATTTTGACACATGACAGATAATTTTATTATTTACAGGCTTTTTAAACGATTTGCGTCTCAGTTGTGTTGAAAAATTTTATACGCGATGGAATTCAAATATGATAGTGTGATTGCTTTATATTTGGCTGGAAAACCACAAGTAGCTATCGTTAGAGCCCTCCAGCACTTCAACGTGAATAAATCATTTGTGTCTCGAACCATAGCTCGTTACCGTGATACTGGCAGCGTTGCAAAACGCCATGGAGGTGGTCATAAAAAAACAGCAACATCGGCAGAAATGGTTCGGAAAGTGAAGGCTCGAATTGAGCGAAATCCGCGTCGAAGTGGACGAAAAATGGCTCGTGAGCTCAACATATCGTTGTAACGGATGCAACACATACTGAAAAATGAGCTTGGGCTCAAGCCGTTGAAGTTCCAAAAAGCACACGATCTTCCACAGCAACAAAAAAAAGTTAGAGTCGAAAGAGCGAAGGAGTTGCCGAATTTGGTTTTTTTCCGATGAGTCGCCATTTGTTATCGAGCAATATGTCAACAAACAAAATGACCGAGTTTACTTGCCATAGAGGTCCTTCGAAAATTTACACCTTCGGACGGCCACCAGAAAGCAGGCAGCACCGATGGTGATGGTTTGGGCCGCCATAACCGCCGATGGTCGCTCTCCGGTCGTATTTTTGGACCGTGGCGTCCAAATTAATGCGATCGTATACCGTGAAGCTGTCTTAGAGGCAATATTGAAGCCTTGGGCAAACAATTATTTCAGTCGGAGACCGTGGACATTTCAACAACACTCGGCACCGTCTCACAAAGCCCGTGTCAACCAAGATTGGTTAAAAAACAATGTTCCACACTTCATTTCTTCGACACAATGAATTGCAAATTCTCCGGATGCAAATCCGTTGGATTTCTCTGTCTGAGGTATTTTGAAGGCGAAGGTTGGCACTAAAAAATACCAAAGTTTGGACCACCTCAAACAAGCACTTCGCCGGGAATGGGCCAAAATACCGCAGAGCCACTTGCGTGCAACGTGCGATGCTTTCTCCGGCCGTCTCAAGGCCATTATTCGCGCCAAAGGTGGAAATATTGAAACCTACTGATACAATTTGAAAATTGATGTATTTTCCAACAATTTTTGAAACTCCATGAACTCAACTACAAGGAGAAATTCAGACTTGAGGAAGGACACCGGCTAAATGCCGTAATTGTTTCACCAAGTGCCGAGTGCCAAAGTGCGGTATCGGCTGGTTGCCTGAAACTAATATGGCGGTAAACTTCGTGCACAATTGAACTAACAGCGCGCTCTCTGTAGACCTGGGAGCTCAAATGTGTGAGAGGAACTGCAGTGTCGCTCTGGTCCAGGAGCCCTGATTTTCCCTGATACCAGGTGTAATGCTGCAGTAATTGTAAGGGATGTGAACTTTGCATGCATGGTCCAGTATGCAAGTGAATGTAGCGTATGTATTGGAGTAGAAGGCGTTTTTGGCCAGATACACTTTGTCAGCGTCTAATGCAAATTCGGCGAGGAAATCGAACCATGCGATTTCTACTTTGTGGCCTAGCAAGATGTCCAGGAACTCGCCTGGGTATCGAAGCCGGCCACGGGGTTAGACACTTAGTGAATGGGCCCTCTCGACCCTCTCAATCGGCCGAATAAGTTGTTTTCTAGCTGGTTGAAGAAGCGACATTTATGTCACATTTGCGAATGAATCTGCACCTTTTCTTTTGATTAGAAAATCTTTGAAGGCAAAAGTGACCATAACTGGTTCCTAGTTGGTGTCGCTTATGAAGGGCTTGTTGGTTGGCATAGGTACGAAAGAAAAAGATGCATTCGGAGTGCTGACTAAGGTGCGTATGGTGTCCATGTGCCCCTCATATCTCGTCAGGTGTATGGAAAGCTGAGCGTTGAGCAGTAGGTCGAGTGCATCGATGAAGGTGTGTGGCGTGTCAAAGAGATTGTCTTTGAAAGGAGCAGGAAGGTCAATCTTTAGAGAGTGAAGTGGTGGACAGGCAGTTTGACTGCTAAGCGACAGGAAATACGAAAACTTAGGAAAGAATGCCAAAAGGCTAGGACTACCAACGATATAAACTTGGTTTAGTGGGATTGTTACTGTTGTGATTGTACTGTTGTGTTAGTATTGTTCGCGTAAAGAGGGTGATTGGAAGAGATTTGGGGATTCAAATTGAGATAACACTTAGATCCAGCTCTACAAAATCTGTAGAGATAAACAAGAAAATACCAGTGGTAGGTCTTATACGTGTGGGTAATGCCACAGATTTAGAGTGGAGGGACTGCATGACTGCTTTACATAATGTACTCTTCCCTAGAGAAGACCGAGCTGAGGCGCATCCTGCTGCAGCACCCTCAGAGCTCTGAACTGAAGAAGAGGAACATGACGTTGACGTGACATGATGTTCCACTTCTCCCTTCGAGAAGGTCTTCTGGGCTAGATAGAATAACTGGCGAAATGGTGAAGGACATTCGCGAATACCTAGGCTGTACATACTCGTACACCAGGTTCATTAAAGGGAACTACTTTCCGTCGCATTGGAGGAGGGCAAAGGTGGTCGTTCTTCTGAAGTCTCCAGATATATTAAGGTCTAATCCTGAACCTTATCGGGGCATCAGCCTGCTTCGGGTACTTGGGAAAGTGCCGGAAAGGGTTATGGTGCAAAGATTTCTAGAGAGTATGACTAAATCAATGTGTTGCACGTAATTTCGGTTCAAGAAAGGCAAGTCCGTTGAGAAAGCTTGGTCTTATGTCAAAGACTGCAACCAAACAAGTAGAGCCAAGTATGTCTTAAGCATCTTTATTGGTTTTAAATTTGCCTTTGACATTTTGATCTGGAAAAGTAAGTCTGAAAGGTTGCACGACGTCGGCTGCCAGGAAATTGAACTTTAGAAAGCTACTTTTCTGGTAGAAAAACTTGTGCAATGAGTGATTGAATGAATGTGTATGTTGTGGATAAGTAAACCAACAGAGCTAACTTGTCAACTGTCATCAGCATCATCTGTCATCAGCCATCAACATGTGGTTTTAAAAAACTCATTGTCACTCTTTGTCCTTCTTTGTCTGAATATATAGTAGACGTCTTAATTATCAGAACGGAGTCGCGAGTTTTATTGATTAAAACACAACTGTGTGAGTGTGAATGTGGAGCGCAGATGACACCCAAGGTGCTATTTGTGGTCCATTCATTTGGAACCTCATGACACAGATACGCGAAGTCTCCAAGTGCCGCACATAGGCCGATGACCTGCTTCTCTTTCCTGAAGATCATTCTAGAGCTGATTTGGAAGAAATGGGTAGTAGAGCACTCCCATGTGGCCGTTTGGGTGTGAATGTATCTAGCGAGAAGACTGTCACAACGTCGCTCAAGGGCAAATTGTCAACAAGCCGACCTCTCACAATCCGCTTACTTGATTATGGTGTCAGCCTCAAATATGTGACTGAAGTCCAGTAACTGGGAATAACAATGGGCGAAAGGCCGAACTTCTTGCCTCATTTTGTAAGATTCAGAGAGCGATTGACGACTCTTATTGGATAAGTAAGGCGCATTATGTGGTCTGACTGGGAACTCAGCAGGTGTGCTGTTTGCGCCATATATGGTGGTATCTTCCTTGGGGCGTCAGTGCGGTGCGACATAGTCGCGACTGTGGTTGACCACCGAAGATCCACTCTTGCCAAACTTCTTACTTGGCTGTTTGCCACATTGTGTCTACGGAGGCACTCCAGGTGTTGATGTGAGTACACTTCTTGACTTGAAAGTGGAATAACCTTCAAAGCTGGGAGTGGTATGCTCCCAGTGGGGTCTTACAGATTTCCTTATGGGAGCATAAGGCCCTGGTTGATGAATTTGAAATATCTAGGTGGCAATCTAGATGGAACGATCGCAATAATGTTAGGGTAAGTTACCGCTTCCTGAAGGATGTCTCGTTCATGCGGGAGCCTGTGCTTAGCTTTAACCTCAGGTTGGCCTTTCTTCTTACTGGACTTTTGTTCCTTTATGCATTTTTGTAAAACAGCCTTAGCCAGGTGGAAGACTGCAGTTGAGGACTGGTTGCATGTTTTGTGTGCTTTCCCGGTGTATGAGGATGTGAGAAATCTCAGGGCTATGGAAGTAGGTTTCAAAGACGATGTTTGCGACGTTGGTGGCGTTTTTGTTAATAATAATAATAAAGAGACTATGCGAACATATGTAGTTTTTGCTACGTGTCGATGTAGGCAGCTTTACCCAGATGTGCAGTGTGCAGACGATAAAAGTGGGCCAGTCCTGGGAAATAAGGTGATCCAGTTGTAGTAACCGCAAGATTGCGTAACTCAACTGGAAGCTATATTCCGGTACCGCGAGAGGTCAGGAGCCACTGGAACTACTGTTCCCGCCTGACCAAGGTGTAGGCCTTGTGAGAGTATCGTGGTGGCTGTAGGGTATACCCAAATTGCGAGAGGGTCAAGTCGACTTTCGCTGCGTATTCGCGGTCGTCTATAACTTATAAACTTAACTTATGGACAATCGTGAAATGAATGCTGCATATTCCCAGACAGCTCGATGTGGGCGCTGCTTTGCAACGTGGTGCCATGACAAATAGAATGGCAAGGATTTTTGATAAATTTCAAGCCTTTACCAAGTGATACAACATTGTGCGACGCTTGATGTGAAAGTGGCGAGGACACCGGCTGACACTATATCTGTGAGTGTCTGACCTGCACTCGCATCAACCTGCAGGTATTCAACTGTGGGCACTTTACCACTGAGGAAATTACTCACGTTTCTCCGAAAGACTGATAAATTTAAGTTTATCTGAGTGCTCTGTTCCGTCAGAAGAAACACTACTGTTGAACTCTTGTTTTAGCATTGAAATCTCACAACATGATCGTGCTCTTTCATCCATCCACATTTCTGTCAAAGCATAGTGCTGAAGATGGTGGTTTTTCGAAAATCAATTTCCTTCCTTGAACAGACAAATACTTTTCATTGTACCTATGATTCTAAGGACAGGGGCGAACAAGTAAGTCACGGTTTAGGTCTTAAACATTTAAACGTTTCTCGATTACGAATGTTTAAAATTATTTTCATTTGACTGATTTCGGCGGCAAAAACTAATACGCTCTCAGCTGTTTCAATTGAAGCAGCCGCTAGACAGGACTTAATATAGAAATGACGATATTCCGCGCAGTTCTCAATGCTTTTCAATCCTTTAAATCGAAGAAACACCTTTGCCATCAGGTTCTCCTTTGACTTTCAAATGTTATAAAGAAGCAACCGAAACCAAAAGCAAAGCCAAAAAGGAGAAAAATTAACTCTAAATGTCTACTATTCATCCACTAGACGAAAGGATTTTTTCTCCTTTGTGTTGCTTTCTTCGCCACCTGGATTCATTTTCCTTCGTCAAACTAAGGGTGACTTGAATCGTATTTTTACATTTTATTGCTGCTCCATCCATTCACGAATATAGTGGAATCGCATGGTCTTGCATCCTGATTCAATGTGCTGCTTCTGCAGCAGCCATCCGCCGGAACTGGTGGTTCTTCAGCCGACTTCAGGCACCAGCAAACACCCCGACACCACCTGACTAAGATGAAGATGAAATTTTTCATTTCATGCACTCGTGAGGGAGCGACGAGCATTTGGGCGTGTAAAATGTAAGCAAGCAAAAAAGGGGACGGAAGCAACCGGATATGTTTTATTCAAATACCCAACTGCCGGTTTGATGTATTGTTATTTTCCCTAGTTTTCTAGGGTCCCGTTCACTTGACTAAACACCATACGAGTATACAGTATACACACAAACTGGGTACAAGGAAAAATACGACAACACAAACAAACATCACCCTCAATGGATGTGGCATCACCATCTGCCACCTTCCACATATGTTTGAATGAATAATATACACAGGCATTTGGACCAGGAGTGTTGGGTGGTTCAAAGTGTCCTGCTGCTGAGAAGAGCTCTGCATATTTCTGCTATTGTGAATGAGAATATGCAATTGCAGCAAAAGGACACCTCTAACCATTGAAAGTGGGCGACCTACGCGGCATTGTACAACTGAAAAAAATCTCCACCATGGATACTTGGTAGGAGAAGAAGGCGAGAAGGTCGCAATGGTGGGTGAGATGAGAAATGTTTTGTATGTGTGACAATGTGTTGGGAATTGGGTGGGAGGGTGATGTGTTCAAGACGATGAAAGGATGTAAGGACTCTTTTCCTCTACCAATTTGCACTTCTGAGATTTCCAAATGGATTTGTAAATGTTGTTATCGAAAAAGGACACTTGGCGAATGAAAATTGTACGTTTCGTATTTGTTGTCGTTGTCGTTGTCATTGTTGTTGTTATTATTGTTGTTGTTGTTGTTGTTCGTCAGTCCTTTGTTTGGTTAAAAGGAATCACTGGATGTTGGTTGTTGCTTGCCTGCTTGCTGGTTTGTTGGTTGCTGGTTGTTGGTTACTGGTTGCCAGTTGTTGGTGAACTGTTGCTATTAACGGCAGCGAATTGAATTCAAATTGTCATGTGCACTTTGAAGTTCAAAGAAATGCAAATGAGTTCGGCTATTGGCATGGATGTTAGATTCTTCCT
Organism: Volucella zonaria; assembly: GCA_963966105.1. Classification (NCBI taxonomy): domain Eukaryota; kingdom Metazoa; phylum Arthropoda; class Insecta; order Diptera; family Syrphidae; genus Volucella; species Volucella zonaria. The sequence continues at coordinate 50,915,258 of OZ014530.1, forward strand.
TCCGATTTGTCTGAGGATGGTATTACATTTTTTTAAAATATTTTTAGAAGATCATTTGTAAGTGTCTGAGTAAAAGTTTACGAAGAACAAGTGATGACCTCTGAGGACAGATTGAAATTCTTTTAAATATCTTTCAATTCGCACGCGAAGAAACCGGTTACTTTAGGGTTGTTGGCCGTCTATGAACTTTAAATATCATAAACGGTGGTGACACTAAAATCCGTCCACTAAGGTGACGTTTCAACGGCTTTAGGTCCTGCGGATAGTTTTTGGTTAAAACTATCCACAACATAATACGAGTTTGTAGGGCAACCTCTCTCTAAAAGCAACCGAAGACTTATTACCTCTTTGGGGCGACCGCCGGGAAATGGTGGTTAGTTCACGGCTAATGAATTCCCCTTGATATTGCAGACTACCTGTGGTCCGTGCACTCGCCAGCCTGTAGTATTGAAGTGTTTCTCTATGACCGCTTGTCCCAACACCGGCAGAAATGCGTGACGAAGAGGAGCTAACTTCTTTCAAAAAACTCTAATTCCAAGGTGGAGCATCAAACGCCGAGAAATACATGAGTGCATAGTCTATAGTGTGCGAACTGCGCATACAGGGCTACCTCCGATATAAATTCCTGGCCTTCATCGCAACAAAACAGGTTCTGCTGTAGCTGACTTTCATATCCCGATTACTCGTGGGAATCAAAATGGATCCAACAAAGATATAACGTTAGAAACAGATGCCTACTCGAAAGCATCAGCTTCTAGGGACACACCTGTGCCCCCTGCAGCAGAGACTGTCGATCGGATATCTATTGCCAACTCTGATGCTGAAATGAGAAGCAAGGAAAGGAATGTGTGCCTTCTGAGCGATTTGACTCAGACACTTTGTGTGAAGATGCAATCAGCATGCTAACGAATGAGCTATGTGTGCCATCCGCTTGCGTGAAAGTAGCCGTAGATTTTGAAGGCAAGTCACAAAAATCTAGCCGCTACATTAGACTGAGACTTTCGGAGAGGTGACGCTTGAAAATAAGCCTTGAAACGAGGTACTTTTAGTGAATGTGCTATAGAGATTGCCACTGCCAACATCGACAACAACAGCATGTAGGCGGAACGGGTCTGATCCGGGGACTCCAATCCCAAGAAATGCTGTAGTATAACAATATTGGGCCCTGTCAGGGTGTAGTTCCGGGGCGACATTAATCTCAACCCCCTTAGTCTTCAGGAAATGGCTCTAATCCAGGAGAGAATTATCGATGTTTCGATTGAGCTTCGGAACGAAGAGGTGAAGCCGTTTTTTAACAACTCTACAATCTCTACAATTAAGACTGGCGGGGACGTGTCTGTTTGCTCCAGTGAAGCAACTACGAACTGATTGAGGAGTATCTTCTCGTAAATCAAAGATAAATGTGGTTTGAACGTGATGAATGCATCATAAGTGGCGTCGTTCCGCAAAGTATGTAGCTAGGGAGTAAATTCTTGCTTCCTTGAATGCACAGAACTTAGATCTAACCACCAAAAACCTGGAGAGTCCAGGAAAGAGTGAAAGAGAAAGATCGCGTACACATGGTCTTTGCTATACATGACAGCGCGATGAAATGGCTCAACGACCTAAAGAGGTCGTACCGTTTCGGTAAGCTGAGGCTGTTTTAAAGAGCTCCGACAAAATTCAGGTACTTTTACCACAATAAACATCGGTAGTCCCTTAAGGAGACTACAAATCAACCGGTAATAGGGCTGCAACTGAAGCAACAGAGCATGTGAGTCCCCCTCAACTACCCAATTAACACAAGAACCAGATGGTTCGAATAAACCCGAAAGTAAAGTTCCTGGACCTCCATCGAGAAGTCAAGCGGCAGCAAACGTAGCTGGTCCTACGAAAGTGAGTCCAAAAGGCCAATCCCTTGACGAGGTTCCCATACGGCGGAAAGGTGATAATAAACCGAGCCGCATACGGAACCTCGCGTATAGCCGCAGACGATGTAGGGAAACCTGCACTGTGCTGAAGGTGCCTTGTACATCTTTAACCAACGATGTGCCAGAGAGAACATCGCCCTAGGACTAGGATTCAAGAACCTTGGGCTATTGAGACTAAGATATTGGGGCTCAATAATAATAAGCCAATAATTATAATTTGCCCGAGTACTACTCTACTGATCAACTCCAAAATTAAATATCTTCTCATTCCAGGATTTAAGATCAGAGATCTAGTGGCAGCGATAATCGAACTATCTCAGGAGAATGGATTGCAAGAGTTCGCGTGTACCAAGGCCTATTTCTCCATAAATGCCATTCCTCCTGTTCTTGTACATGATCTGATCGAGCTGTGACACTGTCATCTCATTCTGGATTACGATGCCAAAGCCCAAAATGAGTTACTTTCAGATTATATTTCTATCAAAAGTCTGTATGTAATAGGGATAGTACTCGTAGACTCACTTTTATCAATTATATAAAAGAGGAAGTACTTGCATATGTGAGATGAGGTATCCCTCTCGGTCCATATGCACATAAGGTTCAATATAGGATGCTATATCAGACAGAGTCAAACTAGATAAATACAGAAACTCTCGAGCTAGAGCACCTTTCAAGGAAATCTCGCTATCAAAGCTGACTCACTGTCATCTCTAAAGTACCTACATTGGGTACGTGAATGAGGCCGCGGACCAACTAAATGAGACCATTATCATCTCATCATTTAAATGTGACTGCAAATTGAACCGCAATATGGTCAAAAGGTGTCTAAAAGGGCGGAACCCACAATTTGAACAATTGCGTTAAATAATGAGAGCAATTTTTAACAAATTAAAACACGCCGGTAGTTAGGACGTACACAAGTCCGCTTTAACCAGCTTCAATAAAGGATTGAGAAGGTCCAAGAAAACTCGCGTTTCCGAAAAGTTCTCCCAAAGGACTCTTCAAATTGCCTAGGTCTGTTACAAACAGAAGATGATACTCTCACAGCTGGTCGAGAGGAATCTCTAAGAATTCTGCCTAAGGTTCATTTCCAAAACTCGATCCTTTTAAACAACACACCGTATGTGAACTCTGCAGCCACAAGCTTTCCCTAAAACAACAAGACTAACAGCCCATCTGAACATATTTACATATTTAAATGAGACCCAAGCTCACTTATATCATATACTCGTAAGGCACCTGGATCAGACGGATTCAATAGTGTCTGGTCCAGATTCTTTCACTCTAACTGCCTTATTGAGGTAAAGATAGTTTTTATCCCTAAACCAGATAAACCCAATTACCTAAATCTCATCGACCATGGAAAGACTAATCGATTTTCACTTCAGAGACCTTCTCAATAGAAATCCACCTCTGCATGCTCACCAATATGTATACAAGAAAGCGAGATTCACGAAAGACGCTTTACTAACTCTGGTAACACCGACAACAGGAGATTACAATATGTGCCTTATTAGATATTGAAGGTGCCTTTGATAATACCGGATATGAATTAATTTCGGAAGCTATATCCCCACTAACCGTTGGGTTAAAGCGATGCTCGTAAACCAGAAAATCTCCACATATTCCGGTGAGACTAAAACCTCTGTCTCAGCCTTCAAAGGTTCTCCACTAGGAGGTGTTCTCTCACAGCTCTTGTGGTCATTGGTCATTGATGACGTACTGGCAAAACTTAGTAATATGGGCTATCAAACAAAAGGATTCGCCGCCGACTTTGTCAGAATATTGAAGTGGAGACACCCTACAGACGTTTGTTATAAGATCCAGACTGCTCTAAAGATAGTAAATAACTAACGTGTTGGAGAAAATCTCTCAGTCAACCCCAGTAAAGCTATACTTGTTTCCTATTTGGGCGTCTTGACAGGCCTCACTTAACAGTTCAGTAATTGTGTCCTCCAATGAAGTAAAATATCCTTACCTCTCAAATAATTACCAAAGCTACCAAATCCATGTGGGCTTGCCGTTGTATGTATGTAACGTTTTATTTGTAATAGAACAGTTCAAAGTAGTGTAATTAATGTAAAAGGCAATAATAAGAATTAAAAGATGATAATAAAAAATACAAAATATATCAAAGTGACTGCCAAAACTAATTCGGCTCTATCGGCGACTGCTACAGCACTGCACGATGGTATGTAACTTCACGTACTGCTGGACTTTTACCAGTGTTGCCAGCTCTGACGTACTTCTCCTTCTCACATTCGGTCATCCTGATCACTGTCGCCTGTCCCAGACCACAACATGTCCCAATTCCATTCGACATATTTCCACAGCTTCATATTGTCTACGCTTGTTGACGTAACATTCGGACCTTCGACTTCCGCAGCTTTTCTAACTTCATATCGGCCATTTCTCTTAACCTTAATCACCTCGTATGGACCTAAAAAAGAGCTTGCCAATTTTTTGCCCGCGACGAATTGAGTGCGCTTCACAGCAACCAGGTCTCCTTCCTTATAAATGTGTTCTCCTTTGCGCTTTTTATCGTAATTGGATTTGTACACTTCTTGTGCTTTTTGTATCTGCATTTTGGCTTGTTGACGAATTTCTTGCCTTGCTTTGTCAAAATCCTCTGCCATCACTTGTTCCAATACAGCTGTGAGTTTGTCGGTAATTTTACTGTTGCCTTTTGTTCCACACATAAATTCAAACGGTGTTTTCTGTGTGGACGAGTGGATATGCGTGTTTATTGCGCGCTGGACTTCTGGGATGAACTTATACCACTTCGTAGTGTTCCCTGCTGACAGTTTGCTAATAACCGACAAAATGACTTTGTTCACCCTCTCGATCTGGCCGTTGTCCCTTGCCACTCCAGTTGTAGTCCAGACATGCTCAATCGCTCGCTGCTTAGCAAATTCTTCAAAAGCTTTGGACGTGAACGCAGTTCCTCTATCGCTCACTATTCTGGAAGGTATACCAAACACATTCGACCACTCTTCAAGCTTTTTTATGACCTCTTCCACTCCTGTAGATTTTGTCGCGTACAGCCACACGAACTTTGAAAATCCGCACACTAGCTGTAATATAAATTTGTACTGCTTCACTGTTGAATCCATCGGGCCTAAATGATCCAGGTGAAGGGTGTGTAGCGGCTGACTGCTTTTATCTATTTGGTAAACATATCCTTCTTGCTTCCCAACTTTTTTGTTATTCATGATGCACCTTATACATGTGGACACAACTTGTGCAACTTTAGGCTCCAGGTGTGGAATGAAAAATTGCTGCTTTACGCTATGCATTGTTTTAGAAACTGCGAAGTGACCATCTGTATGTGCTTCTGTTATTACTCCACGTTCCATTGATTTTGGAACAACAAGAAGATCGAGACCACCTACATGCTTGTATAGAATGTCTCCCTTCAGCTTAAATCCTTGATAAGGGCGGTCTTTAATAATTTCCAAAACGGCATTAACGAAAGAGTCTTTTCTTTGTTCTGTCCTTAACCTCGTAGCAATCTCAGATCCAACCACAAGCACGCTGGGAAACCGGCTTAAGCTGTGGCGTGCATCCATTTAAATGTGTTTTAAAGCCTCTTAACAACAAAGAACTCAGTACGTCACTTTTCCAGCAATATGTTGCTTAGAATATGCAAAAGCGTTGACATGTAAACGCAGTCTCCATTGAGCTTAGATTTTAGTACAGAAAACGGAGTATTTAAGCCAAGACCTGTGTGCTTACGCTCTTTTCTACTTCAGTGCAAGTCTTATCACCACGGATCGAACATAAGATCGTAAGTGTTGGATTGAGAGTGGTTCTCGATTTTTTCTTTAAAACACATTTTTTTTTAGAAGTACGGGTCCGGGTCTTTTTGAGTTTCTGACCTCTTTACTGAAACAGCAACACTGCTCCTGTCAACAGACATCTGTCAGTTGACTCTTGTCAAAATTTAAACTTGCTGCGTCAGTTAGTTTGTGTTTGACAGCTGTTTTTATCAGACTACTCACTAATTTGAGGAGAAAATGGAAAAAAGTGAATTTCGTGTGCTTGTTAAGCATTATTTCTTGCAAAAAAACCATTACCGAGACCAAGGCTAAGCTTGATAAATACTATGGGGACTCTGCACCATCGATTTCAATGGTAAAAAAGTGGTTTACTGAATTTCGTTGTGGCCGTACAAGCACTGAAGATGCCGAACCTCCTGGACGCCCAGTTGAGGTCTCTACACCCGAAACAATCGAAAAAATTCACGATATGATGTTGGCCGACCGAAGATTGAAAGTGCGAGAGATTGTGGAAGCCGTAGGGATCTCGCATGGCTCAGTGGTTTCAATTTTGAATGATCACTTGGGCATGAGAAAGCTTTCCGCAAGATGGGTGCCGCGTTTGCTCACAGTCGACCACAAACGCAATCGTGTAACAACTTCACAGGAAGGTTTGGCGTTGTTTAATCGCAATATGGAGGAGTTTTTGCGCCGTTTTGTAACCGTGGACGAAACATGGATCCATCACAACACACCAGAGAACAAACAACAGTCAAAACAGTGGGTTTCTAAGGGTGAATCGGCGCCAAAGAAGGCCAAGGTGGGTTTGTCAGCCAATAAAGTTATGGCGACTGTTTTTTGGGATGCACGCGGGATAATCCACATTGACTACCTTCAAAAGGGAAGAACTATCAATGGGGAATATTATGCCAACTTATTGGACTGATTCAATGACGATTTGAAAAAAAAAAGACCTCATTTGGCCAAGAAAAAAGTTCTTTTCCACCAAGACAATGCAAGGGTGCACACATGTGCAGTTGCCATGGCAAAAATCCATGAATTGGGCTATGAATTGCTCCCTCATCCACCCTATTCTCCAGATTTGGCTCCGAGCGACTACTTCTTGTTCCCAAACCTGAAGAAATGGCTTGGTGGAAAAAGATTTGACTCCAATGATGAAGTCATCTCGCAAACAAAGGCCTATTTTGAGGACCTCGACAAATCATTTTTTTTGGAAGGGATAAAAAAATTGGAGAAACGTTGGACAAAGTGTATAGAGCTCAAGGGAGACTACGTTGAAAAATAAAATTATTTTTTTATCAAAAAATCAGTGTTTTAATCCAAAAGTCACGGACTTATTGACCCGCCCTCGTATTATCCATACTTCGTATCGATAATACGAGGTGAGAAAGTGCTCAGAAAATAAAAAAATCAAAATCTGTGGAAAAGAAATCAATCAGGTAAAAATGTGAATCCCCTTCATTAACCACAAAATTAATAAGATTTCGTTATTTCTATAGAAAACTGCGGATGGCTATTGGTAAAGCAGTTCATGCGGTACATTTATGTCACATCAGGATACAGTTACCTAGTGGCCGTAAATAACGGAACATATAGACCAAGCTTTACCAAGGCATCCGCAGACTTTTAGTGACCTAGTGGATTTTTTTTATAACACATACAAAAAACAAAGAACGTACCTATCCTAACAGATCACATCGAAAGTATCAGACATACATATATATGGAGTTACTCACATCGGTACTGAGAAATATTCAAGCGGCGTATCACAGAAGAAAAGAACCAAGTCCAGCTGTAAAAACCACTCGAACTAAGTCAATACTTACATATGTACGAGTATGTGCACCTAGTATTTTCTAATGTAAAATTCAGCTGGACCTCCTATATTGTTTTTTTATTACGAATAATTACGAGTACGATTCAATCGATTCATAAAATGTATAATATTTTTGTATCACCTATCTATTCACGTGACCTGTTTAAAATTTAACCTAGATTAACCTAACCAAACTTGTCTTAAGAACGTACTATCATACGAGTACATTCATTATTAAAATTATCTACTTCAACTTATTTTGATTTAACTAAATTTAAACAAGAAATGAAATGTTAGAAAAAACAAAAAAACTTAAGAAAGACCTATAAAATTGTTTAACGTAAAAATTACCTTATTGTATTGGGTCTACAAGTAAGTTTCCAGTGTTTTTTTTTCAAAATTTGAAGTGTTATTATGAAAACATAGTTACAATGCTTTATTCAAAGTATCGTCCATCGGACGCTACAACTTTCTCCCATCTTTCTGGCAATTTATGAATTCCGGACCAAAAAAATTTCTCATCTTTCGAGCCCAAGAACGTATCGAGCCAATTTTTGATTTCCTCTACTGAACTGAAGCGTATTCCCGTAAGAGCGTTCTGCATCGAAAGAAACAAGTGGTAGTCAGATGGTACCAAGTCTGGACTGTAAGGCGGGTGAGGCAGAATTTCCCATCCACTATTGTCCAAATAGTTTTTCACCGAAACCGCAACATGTGGCCAAGCGTTGTCATGATGAAAAATGACGGACTCATGCCTGGTCTCATATTTTGGCCGTTTTTCTTTTAATGCCCGCTTCAAACGAATTAGTTGGGTTCGATATAATGGTCCTTTGATGGTTTCATCACTCGGAAGCAGTTCGTAGTATACGACACCCTTTTGATCCCACCATATGCAGAGCATGACCTTATTCACGTGAATATTTCGTTTCGGCGTCGATTGGGTGGGCTCGCCGGGCTTTGTATACGATTTTCTGCGTTTAGGATTATCATAATAAATCCATTTCTCATCACCAGTGACAATACGATGCAAAAATGATTTATTTTTATACCGCTGCAGTAACATTTCGGACATGCAAAATCGCCGTTCGACGTCTCTTGGCTTCAATTCGTACGGCACCCAGTTTCCAACCTTTTGAATGAATCCCAGTGCTTTTAGGCGCAGGGAATCGGCTTGTTGCGTGATGCAGAATGATGCAGCAAGTTCTTCTTGAATCTGACACGGATCCTCATCCAATAAAGCGTCCAATTCCTCGTCTTCAAAACTTTTCGGCTTTCCGGGCGATCTTTGCCTTCAACTGCAAAATCACCACTTTTGAACCGTTTGAACCACTCGCGGCACGTCGATTCACCAATACATTCCGCACCATAAGTTTCCGAAAGCAAACGATAGGCCTCAGCTGCACTTTTCTTAATACGAGTATTAAAGAATAAAAGCAGCGCTTCCCGCAAATGACGTTTATTTGGCTGGAAACTTGCCATGATTTTGCTCGATAAAATGTACGACACCGATAGAACTGCTCAAATATAACGCTGCAAAGTTGTTGACAGATACAAAACCTACAAATAAAACACATGGGGTCTGACATTTCTGCCCGGGATCCACTGGTGGCGCCATCTCTGACAAGCGCTGGAAACATACTTGTGGACCCAATATTTAATCTGAAGGTCCAAGAATAGGTTTAAATATTGAGTAACTAATTATACAATTAACCAATGAAAGCAGAAAGCAGGGATTTGTGCACAAATTTCGACGCTGCAATTACCATCGAGATCAAAAACCGTGAGTACCAATTTGGTTTACAAAAATTTATTCTTTGACTTTTAAAAAAAAAATGTATATTGTAACTTGTATATCTATATTCCACTTATATCTAGATATAAATTATTACCTACATTCATTTGTACTATATATTCTAACAAACGTACACATACCTATCAAATTAAGCGTATCGTATGTATTTTTACCAAGTTGATCTGAAATCTCATATGAATTACATTATTTGAAATACAATACTTATAGTTTCCGTGTAATCATGCATTAACCTTTCTTTTTTTGTTGATATGCAATATGATTTGTGCTCAAGAAGAATGAGAATCTCTTGGGTTTATCCTGCTAGATCCCAAGGCGAAAATGACAGCTCGTTCTTACAGGCCTAGTCTGTAGTCCAGCTTTCTCCGCATATCAATACACCGACGACATACGAGTAATTAAGACAAGATACCAGTAGTTTACATTACCTCTTTAGCATTTTCACTTCATCCAAGTTTTAAACCATATTTGACAATATCCTTATTACGCACATCCGAAACGTGCGATATCCTTTGGTATGCAAGGAACAAAGTCCTCTTTCTATCTTCCCTTTACCTTTCATAGGTGACAATATTTACACCTCTTGGCATGATTTTTTTTGTAGGCCAGCAAACAAGCAGCAAGTACCCCCCCTCCGACGAGCTAATTGCCGTGCATCCGCAAGCGTGCCAACCACTGCTTTCAAGTGAGAACTCTTTCTTCTTATCTCACCCTGGCGGGTTACTACTATTAACTACGTAGGTAACCCTAGTATACTACTACAAAGCAGTCAACGTGTTTCATACGTTCAGCACTACGATGTTCAACCACGAATGTATAATCCTGAAGGGCTAAAATCCGTTGGGCTACCTCACGTGGGACATCCTTCTTCCGGACAGTTTGTGTAAACGCGGCGCAATCTGTGATTAACTTGAATTGAACTCCGAGCAAGTAATGTCTGTTGTCGGAGATGAAATAGCCGACGAACTGGCTAGAAACGTTTCGGCTGATTCTTTCATCACCCTTGAGCCGTTCTGTAATATTCCGAATTCAGCAACTTACTAAACAAGAAGAAGTTGGGAGAACAAAATATGTATATCCCATTGGGAAAACATCACAGGGCTTCGCCAGGCTAAAAGAGCCATCAAACCCTTTCAAAAAAGTCGAAATAGTTTTCGAGATAATCAAAAGGGATGACATCAGAAGACTGGTCGAATTTCTAACCGAACACTGCCACCTTCGATATCACCTACGCAAAATAGGTCCTATTCAGGAAACTGTATGTCGTCTTTGCAGGGAAGTCGACGAAACTGTGGAACACATTTTATGCGAATGCATGGCTCTAAGTTCCTTAAGGAGACGACACTTCATCAATTCTCAAATTCTAAATTCTCAAAACCTAAACCAGAGAGATTCTCAATTTCATCAATTTTTTAGGTCGCAGTGCCCCCGCAATTGGAGGATCAGATCACTTAAAACAAAAAAAAAACAAATACAAGACTATCGTCTTCGCTATTTCTGCTGTACTTAATACGCGCTTTGGGGGTTCTTCTTAATATCCCTTTGCGTCTCATGGTTCCACGGTTTTTTATTTTTTCGGAGCCGGCCTTTTGAAAAACCAAATATAGTTCTTGCATTTAAACATTTTTCTTCGGAGCTGTTCCACATACATACCTTGCCCGCTCAGCTCTTCCTCTTGTCAATTCTCGCAAATTTAACGCAAAAATCTGGACCCTTTCCTGTTTTAAGTTGTATCAGTTTATTTTCTCGATTGATGGCTGTTTTCATTAGTTTCCTCATGAGACATTTGTCAGAAAATCAAATTATCCACTCAGATCACTTTAAAACCCCTTATTCGTCATTACGCGTTATTCTGCGAAGCGTAGATGGAAGTATGTGCAATCTAGTGCTGCTCTTGTTTATAAATAGCAATAAATCTTCTCCAGTTCATCTTCTCATTCGGAAACCGTTTCCTTCCTTACAGTCCTTGAATCCCTAAATCCATTTCTCCACGTGCCCATTTAAATCGCAACCGATGAAAATAATTTCCCCCTTGATGTTGTATTTTTAACCGTGCAAGCGGTATCTTTAGGTTACCAACGAATTTTGAATCACTGAAAGTTTCAAAATACCCTTGACACACCTAAGGGGCTGGATCAAACTGTCATACGACTCGTGTAGGAGTTCAGCTTTACTGAGAGCCCAGTGCCTCTAAAAATAGCTCAGTCTTCAACGGAGTATCCGGATACCTAGAGACCACCGCATTAGCTAGGCTTATCTGTATACAGCAGATCTCTGTACAGATGGACCTCCCTTTCTTCGCTAGTCGTGAGATAACTAACAGAAAATATCTTTAAAATAATAAAACCCGAGACAGGTACTCCTTTAATACAGTACTCCTGCAATGTCGAGCAAAGGTAAAACTGTGGTAGGCCATGGTGTGCCTTTAAATGAAGTGAGCCAAAATCCAAACCCTCAAGGAGTGACGAGACTGTGGCAAACCATGGTTCTACCACTTCCTTCACCCCTATCAGTAGTAAGTTTGTAGCAAGCCACGGTCTTCCTGCTGCTACAAAAACTGCTCTCTCAAAATAGGAATCAAAGACTCAGCCGCATCAGCAAGCCCCCTCCAAGGTGTTCTACTCCAGTTGCCGAAATCGTGTATGCATTACTAAAACCCTCGGATCTATTCCGGAGGTTGAGAGAACTGCGGACATGAAGAGCAAAATAGAGTGGGCCAACAACGTCCTTAAAGACGGATTACACAGTGCTACCAAAATGCTAAAAGACTCCACAAAGCGTCAGAGATCGTTGTAGGAAACCCTGCCAGTTCCCAAAAGGCTCAAAATTAAAAGCGTCAACACCCCCGCTGGGCATTGCAATGTCACATCTCTGATGTCTGTTAGCGAAGTCCTAAAAGATGTTATAACAATCGCGGTGACCAATAAAAACGACGCTGATGGATCAGTAGCACCTGAAGGTAGATCAGTTGGTCAAGAAAAAGCATCCGGGCAACTTTTTTGGCCATAATGCGGGAAAACCCCGGACCACCACAACCGATGCTGGCCGGTACTAAGACCATCGTCATTGTGCCGACAAAAGGCCTGAGGAAAGGTTTAGCCGGGTTTAAAGCTAAAGGGGATATCCCTAGCAGACCTAGAACTCAGATCGAACCATCCTCCCCAGAAAACAGTCTGGAGATCATCAAGCTCAGTAACCCCACTCTTCTGATTCATGACTTGAAGGTCGCGCAACTGGAGGAACTAAGGGACCCTTATATGTAGATGCGCGTTAAGCGTGATCAATAAACAATCCCTTAACCCTCTAGGGTAAGCCAAATGCATGATTCGGTTCGGTTTGGAGCTAATAAACCTAAGGGTTTACAAACAGGATGAGTTGGATGCTGGCAAGTTACCTCGTCCTCTCTTAACTGAAATTGTAAATTCAACCTCAGATCCTGGAGCATCGATGTTCAAGTGGGGAAAGCAAAAGGAATCTGACAACAAGCGTTCCTTCTATATGTATATCTTGGACCCAATCTACAAAGTTTGACGCCATCATGAACTACAAGAAGGAGGAAATCCCAACCCTTTTAGAGAAAATTGGGTGTAGCCTTAAAGCACGAAGACAAAGACAAGGACGGAAAGCAACTTCTAAAAGTTGTTATGCGTAGTTGGTTGCCAGCCGGTGAAGCCTTACTTCAAATGATAGCAATCCATTTGCCATCAGCAGTAGTATCACAAAAGTCGCGTATGGAAATGTTATATGAGAGTCCACTCGATGAAGAAGCAGCTGTTACAGTAAAGACCCGTGATCCCAATGGAATGCTCATGATGTACATACCGAACATGGTGCCTACTTCTGATAAAGGACGGTTCTACGCTTTTGGCCGTGTGTTCTCTGGTAAAATTGCAACTGCTATGAAAACTCGTATCATGGGACCCAACTATGTACCCGGAAAGGAAGAAGATTTGTACGAAAAATCCATCCAGCGTACAATTTTGATGATGGGCCGTTATGTTGAGGCTATTGAAGATGTTCCATCTAGTAACATTTGCGGTTTAGTTAGCGTATATCACTTCTTGGTGAAAACTGGAAGGATGCCCACAACAGGAAGGTTATGAAGTTCTCCGTGTCGCCTATTGTGCGTATTGCTGTCGAACCTAAAAATCCAGCCGATTTACCAAAACTTGTTGAAGGTCTTAAACATTTACCCAAATCCGATCCTATGATGCAGTGTATTATTGAAGAATCTGGCGAACACATCATTGCTGGAGCTGGTGAATTGCACTTGGAAATGTGCTTAAAGGATTTGGAATGATCTTTGCTTGCATTCTTCTTAAGAAATCTGACCCAGTTGTGTCATATCGTGAAACCGTCATTGAAGAATCAAATCAATTGTGTTTATCTAAGTCGCCCAACAAGCATAATCGTCTTTTAATGAAGGCTTGCCCAATGCCAGATGGACTGCCAGAAGACATTGATAAAGGTGATGTTAGTCCAAAGGATTACTTTAAGGTCTGTGCTGTGCAGAGAAACACGACTACGATGTGACTGAAGTAAGTAAGATTTTGCGTTTCGGCCCCGATGGTACTGGTCTAAACTTGAATGAAATTAAGGATTCCGTTGCTGGTTTCCAATGGGCAACAAAAGGGGTTGTTTTAACTGATGAAAATATACGTGGTGTCCGGTTTAATATTAATGATGTTACCTAGCACGCTGATGCCATCCATCGTGATGGTGGCCAGATCATTCGAACTGCTCGTCGTCTACTATATGCTGCAGCTATCACCGCGTCACCACGGCTTATGGAACCTGTTTACTTATGTGAAATTCAATGTCCAGAAGTAGCGATAGGCGGAATCTATGATTTATTGAACAGACATGTTTTCGAAGAAAGTCAGGTCGTTGGGACACCAATGTTTGTTGTTAAGGCATACTTGCCAGTAAATGAATCATTCGGTTTTACCGCTGACTTGCGCTCAAATACTGGTCGTCGAGCTTTCCCACAATGTGTGTTTGATTATTGGCAGGTACTCCCTGGTAATCCAATGGAGATGTCAAGCAAACCATACCAAATTGTGCAGGATACTCGCAAACGTAAGGGTCTTAAAGGAGGTCTTCCCTATCTTACTCAATATCTAGACAAATTGTAAAGTGGCGGAAGTCAAGTTCGTTCAGCTTCAAGTTTGAAAGTTATATTTTAAAAATCATATATTTTTTTAAATCAGTACCATCCTGAATTGGAAAAGCGACAACTCCAACCTATACGAAGTGACAACTATTTCGACGGTCTCCACCTGTCGGAAATGGAAACCAACGAAAAATTTAAAAGAGATCGTTTACGATCAGGTGATGAAGATGAGCTCTTGGGTATGTATTGAGAATCGGAGGACTCGAACGACACCGTGGTGGAGACTTCTCTGCTAGATTATAGCAATGATGCTACGGTTTCTTCAGATTAACCTCCATTACTCCAAAAGGGCTTCAGCCGCACTCATTCTGTGTCTTTCCAAGAACGCAGAAGACATCATCCTAACCCAGGACACTCTCTATACAAAAGACAAATGTAAGATTGTAACTTGTATATTAATGAAACGTAGCCTTAATGTATTCCTACTTCCAAACCTCAGCGTTCCGACATAACTATCGCCAGACTGGATATAGTCTCTGGTTTTTAACGTAAACCAGCTGTCGTGTAGACTTATGTTTACGGGATGCCCATACTGTCAGACTGGACACTGCCAAAGGCACCTATCGGCTGGCATCGGCATATCTTGGTCAAGACCATGTGGGCCTTCACCCTGGGAAAGGGTGTTGCTGGAGGCTGGCATGCTAAAAACTGAGCTCATCATCGGGTGCGACGTTAACGCACATCACATTGTATGGGGCATTATACGAGTAATTATAATAATTTTTGTTACATTTTGAGTACTAATCTCATTGCTTTCAACATTGGCAATGAGTCCACTTTCATAACTAAAAACCCACAGGAAGTGCTAGACATCGCTCTTTTGTCATCTGATCACAGATATGTACATCCAGCCTCCCAGCCCACCAGCATTCCGGAATTATCAGAAAACTGAGTGGCCAAAATACAAAGGAACTCCTCTGGTGGACATCAGCACTGTGAGCCCTTAGAAACTTTTGCAGAAAACTTTTCAATCTAGCAAAAAGCACAAGAAAAGTGACTGACTGGGGACTCATACAAGGAATCCCTCAAAATATATAAAAAAGAAACGAGAAAGGCAAAGCGGCAATCCTGGAGGTCGTTCTGTGACAAAGTAACAAATATCGCTGAGGCATCGCGGCTAAGAAAAATCCTCTCTACAAATCCTATGATGCCTAGCTGTTTGAAAAAAAACGATTGCTCTTGGACAACGAATTACTCAACCCGATATTGGGCCCCTATTTTAGAGGTAGCTCCCTATTCACGGCCAGTAACAACCCTAGCACAACTACTGCAGCCGATACCGAAATTCACAGTCCGATTACAGGAGGCAAGCTGCTCTGGGTGCTGCATAGCTTCAAATCATATAAATCTGCTGGACCGGACGGTATAATACCTGCCGAGCTACAATGGTTCTCAAATATTATCCTCTCAACGTCAAAGAATATCTTGAGGAGATTACCCCAAGCACTTTTCTATCGATGTGCTAGAGGCATTGTCACCCATTTTCGTCAGTATTGAAGTTTCTGCGCATTAAAGCAGGACGGGTTGCTCCAAAGAAGACTTTACTACTCTTTTGCTTTCACGTCCAAAAAAACAGCTTCTAGTAACAGTGATCCTTCCCATAATTTCGGCACTGGCGTCGTTGTCGGAGTTGATAGCGGATCTGACGTAGAGAAAGTCCCTTACTACCTCAGAGTTATATCTATTTATCGTCACGTTTTGTCCTAGGCGTCAATGTTGTGTGTCCCTCTTTGTTGACAGCATATATTTTGTCTGCCCTTCGTTGAGCACTAAACCCATCTTTGTGGCTTCTGATTCAATAGTCGTAAACGTCCCATTGACAGTTCGCTACGTTCTTGCCATTATGTCAATGTTGCCTGCATATGCAAATACTGGACACACTTTTGAAAGATAGTGCATATGGAGTTGGCATCGCCTTATTTAAGACCTTTTTTTTATGAGACGTTGGTTTGTCATCACCGACTTTAAGGGAGTAGTGTGCATTCCCACCGTCATCCTTCATAGTCATATGAACTTGGCAGGGATGCCAAGACTAGACATGGCTCTGTATAGTTCGTCGCTATAGATGGTGTCCTATGCGGGTTTGAAATTGATGGTCGATGTACTTGGCCTAAATTCATATTAATGGAGACTGATCAGTCCTACGTGCTCACATAAAACGGCGGACAGGATTTTATATGCGATATTGAGGAGACTTATTCGTTTATAGTTGGCGCAGTTTAAGTTATGTCCGTTCTTAAGGATCGGAAAGTCTATGTTGAGGTTCCATTCATCGGAAATACTTTCGTCGACCTAGGTTTTTTTTGGATGAGTTGATGTATATAATAAGCCATCGGGTTAAGCAGCTTTGTTAGACCTAAGTAAGCTGGAGATCGCTATTCTGACTTCATCTTTGTCATATGGACGACAATGTTGTCTGCTTCTTCCACGTTGAATGATTCATTCAGTCTGACAGTGCAATGGTGTTCGTCATCACCGTTAAACAGACTGCAGAAACAATCTTCTTAAATACTCAGCACCAAGTGTGGTGCTATTATGAGGTTTCCTTCTCCATCCTTATAGATTTCAGTTGGGTCTTTAAAGCTTTGGCATGCTTGCTTTATTTGTTGGCAAAACTTCCGAACTTCATTATCTCTTTTCGAGGCCTCGATCGAGCACTTCTCGTGTTTTTCTTCAACGCTGCTCTATACATCAGCTGTTTTTCTATATTTGCGAGGGGTTTCTTTGTTACCACGAGTTGAAACCCTGTGTATGAGAAGCGGCCGCTCTGATGCGCCTGGTCTTTTACTTTCGATACTGACTGGGGGCGTCGGACTCTTCATTCGAAAAAGGTTCTGCAGGTCTACTGTCTATTTATAATTTACGCGCGCTCAAGGGATTATTTTTTTTAGTACTCTGTGTGCAAACGCACACAGCGTGGGCGAAGAAAAATCAGAGAGGATGGAAAGCGAGGTACCGGTGAACTTTGGTTTTAAATGTTTGAAGGTTATAATGACTAGGAAATAAAGAGCTCGGCAGGGCATTCCATAAGCGAGTTGTACGGCTTAGAAATGAATCACGATAATTTAAAGTACGTCTGAAAGTGGGCTTGAGGGTATACTGATGAGCATTCATAGCGAGACGGGTGTTACGGTTAAAAGTTTGAAGGGGCGGAATGCTACTGGCGATTTCTATCTAGCACTGGTGGTGCAAATAACGATAAAACAGAGTGAGACATGAGACATTACGTCGGTGTTCGAGGGTGTCCATTGTTTGAGCGATATTAGTATCACCTATGAGTTTTAGCGCACGGTTTTGGATCCAATCCAGCAGGTGCAGAGATGTTTTGGGCGCACCCGACCAGATGTGGGCATTGTACTCCAATTTCGGGAGGATAAATGCCTTATACTCGTATATTAAGGCCAGATCAGAGGGGATAAAATATTTCTTACATCGCTTGAGGATGATATGTGGTCATTCCAACGTAAGTTGTCATTGACCCACACACCGAGAATGGAAAGTTTATCGGTTTCGACCATGCAAGGTGTGGCTGGGTGTTTAAATTTCGCTTTAACGACAGCAGACAGCAATGTGTTTTGGAAGTATTAAATTCTACTCTGTTAGTGGTTCCCCAATTAGCTATGCTGTTAATATCAGAATTTAGTGAGCATAATATACGCTGCCGCTCCCGTTCTACAGCCGAAGAGCAGGGACGTGAGTCCGGGAACGAATATGAAAATCAGAGAGTAACGTCAAGAAATCGTTGATGAAAATTAAAAAGAGTATCGGAGACAGAACGGAACCCCGGGGCACACCAGCATTTATTTTGTGAATATCAGACTTGAAACCGTCCAAAACAACTTGAATTGAACGTTCCGAAAAGTAATTTCTAATCCATTGAAGAAGAGAGTCGTCGATCCCAAGAGCACGCATTTTCGACAAAAGAGCTTGATGCCAAACTCTGTCAAATGCCTTAGAAATATCAAGTGCAACTATTTTGCTTTCGCCAGATTGATGTATGCCTTGGTTCCACTTTTCGGGGAGACATACCATCAAATCACCAGTGGACCTGTTGCTACGAAAACCATAAGGCCGGTCATGGTTCATTGGAAAGAAGGGACATAAGTGCAATGGGTCTATAGGAGGAGAGGGAAGAAGGTTCGCCTTTTTTAGGGACGGGCTGGACAAATGCTGTTTTCCATCTGCTCGGAGAGTCCTAAGGAGTAGGATTGATGAAAAATCTTACGCAGTGGTTTTGCCAGCGTGGAAGAACACCTCTTCAGAAGAAGGGGAGATATACCATCTGGACCAGCGGATTTATGCATGTTGAGATCTTTAAGTAATCTTGCTACTACACGAGTGCGAAAGTGGATTTGTCCCATTGAAAATTCGACGCACTCAAGTGTAGGCGAGGTCAAAGCACAATCTGGCTGCAAAGTGTGCATCAAGGAAATTGGCCTTGTCCAAAGAGCTGACAGCTGGAATGTCATTATAAATGAGCGTTGGGTTGGAGGATGAGGCAGAATTTCTAATGTTTTTGACGAATGACCAAACATTTTTACTGCCTTTGGGACATTGCAGTATTTTTTGCCTCAGTTTTTGGTCGTATTGGAATTTTACATGCTAGAGGGGAGAGCACATCAACGCAGTACTTAACAGGGTGAGAAGTTAAAAACAAGTCCAGGGTGTTGGCGGTATGACTATCAACGTCTGGTATTCATGTGGCCTCATTTACAAGCTGGCTTAAATTATTTTCCGCAGCGAAGATCTCAACACACCGTCTCTCGGGTGTTGTCTGTCCAGAATGTCGAAGCCAACCAGAATTGTGTATATTGAAATCGCCCGCAATCAAGATTTTAGTATGAGGATACAGAGATACAATTCTGTGAATGAAGTCAGACAGCGCATCAAACCCGTGAAAGGTCGAGTTGCTGTCCAGTTTGGGGCTTCTGTAAATAAAGCAATAGTGGATAATTTGCTTACGGAGATGGGATTTTATCCACATGAAATTGAATTCCGGATTGGAACAGGGACTACATTGTGGTGGAGTTTGGTAAGCTATATCACTACTCACGTAAATGGCGAGACCGCGATGGGGAAAGAATAGTGGCACTAGTTCGTAGCCAGGAAGCTTCAGATCAGAGTGATCTGAGAGGTGTGGGCGGGAATCTACCTATGTTTCACTAATTACCAAAACAGGTGGTCTGTATTTGCAGACGTGGACGTACCCAGAAAAGTGATAAATTTTTAGCCCGCATATACTGGCTACGTCCACCCTGAATTCCCTAGTCATAATTCCAAACAAACACAGTAAACACAAACACCGACCATACTAAGCAAGGCTGTAAAGTGAAAATTCTGACGATAGTTTACGGAATCAAATTGCTGTAGGTGTTATGCCCTTACAACAATATGAAACAGTCCACCAACAAAATGTTCACTCACAACCCGCTATCCATCAATCACCGCCCGTGCCGTATGATAAATACAGTGACGGCAGTGACCGAGTGCAAGCAGCAGTTTGACCAGGGGCAGGAAGGCCCGCACTGCGGATGTGGATTTCTGTAATGGACAAGATAATGGTCCAAGTCGTTTTTAGCTGCTCGGAACGTATGGCATTTACGTCGAAGGCAGTACGATCAATTTGGTTGACAGATTGTTGATCAAAATTCAGCCAGGTCCATACGGAAATCAAAATCTATAAGCCTGTGAGGGTTCCAGGAGGTGACGTTGTGGAGGCTGTATCTTCCAACCGCATTCCTAAGGATGTCCTCCTTGCCTAGCTTGGCAATAAAATCAGTTGGGACGATTTCCATGTCATTGATAGGGCATTGGTCATAGGTTGTCTGTAACATTCTCCATAGTTGATATCACAATTTTTTGGGTTAATCCAATCAACTTCTTGGATGGTGGTTATTTCTACTTTCTAGCAATCGAGGATCTCTTCTAGTTATTTGTGGTCTGTTAAGGGCCAATGAATAGATTCAGAGATCGTTGTCTTTTAAGCATTTGTCAGGGTCGCCAACAGTGAATCAACAGCTAAAGAAATATGAAGAAGGGGATACTCAAACCGGCCTGTTGACTACGTCATGTAGTCCTGTGATTTGCTGATCTTTTTAAGATTCTCAGGTCAATATCCTGTCGTATACTTAACAAAAATTAGCATTATTCCGATTTATATCTTTTAGTATACCAAGACAATGCTTCATTCCGGTGCCTTTCTATTGGTCGGCACAGATTATTCAATAAGGCCGTTAAAGGCAGCTATTCGAGATCCTTGAAAATTCAATGAATGGATGAGGGGATAACACTGTCTGCATTAATTTTGCTTCTCTGTAACAAATTCCAGGTGGCAACAATGCATTCGCCTGCATTTTGAGGGCCAACAATCGCTTTCTTGTCATGAATCTTTCCCATGTTTGTCTTTATCATCCCCATTCAGTTATCGTTTTGTTTTTTTTTTTTGATTTTCCAATCTTTTTTTTTTTTGTATCCTTTTGACTTCGTGCCGTGACTATAATACCGTTGTCGGTTGGTTGTAACTACAACTACAGCGTCCACCATTCCTGGGAGACCACTTTGTCATTGCGAAATAAAGTCATTACTGATAAATAAACATGAACATGTCACAGGGAGCGAAGGATAAAAACTCGTGCAAGATACAAAAATTGAACAAACGAGAGACAGAAATAGGGTATCCCTGGAGTAGAAATATAAATAAATTTTCCACTGCCATTCACCATGGTACTCGTATATGTATGATGGTAAGCAGGGCGGATAGCGGGTGGTAATTCTGTAGCTGCCGGGTATAGAGTATGGAGTAGCACAGCAGCACCGAGTAACTGGCAATGGCTGGTGGTGTAGATTTCCGTGTCCGTAAGGATCCATCTTGGCATCGCCATCTCTCGCCCACAATTCGTTGCGCCATAATGATGGATGGCCGCTTTGCTAGTTGCACTTTGGGATTAAGGAAGGTAAATACCACATGGCTATAGTTCATGGTGGAACCCTTGTAACAATCAACTCTTCAATGTTTGATGTACTGGGTTTGATGCAATCGTTGATGGCGGGTGCATCATGGTGCATTAGAAATGAAACAAATTCTGGGGACCACTGTTCCATGCTATTCGGGAGTAGTACGACGAGTACTCGTGGTATTATATGTAAGACTGGGCGTGACAAATTGCTTATTCTGTGATTGAAAATGGATGTTTATCTTTGACGTTATAGAAAATGAATATGAAAACGAAAAGGAGAAATAGGGAAAACTAAACAAGACCCAGCAAGGGAAAGGGAATTCTGATGTAGACATTAATCATGAGGTAATTTTAATTTGCTAGAGAGCTCGGATTTACTTACTCTGGGGAATTATTTATTGATGAAGTATGAAACTAGATTGATATTGGATTTTTGATGTTTGCTTGGTGTCTATGCAATCCAAGTAGTAGTTTGTGTTTGTTTCTATTTGAAGTTGTAAGTAGAGATATGGAGGATGTATGAAATGTCAGGTAACGGGAGAGGAAGAGAGTAACATAAATATAACTTGCATGTATGACCCTGCCGTGAGACCTGGTTTTCCATAAGTACGAGCAATGACCCAAGCCTGGTGCATTAGAAAGCTCGTGAAGATCGTACTCAGTGGCAGGGCATTCTTGGAAACACGATCGAAATGTATATATAGCCCGCATCCCTCAACAACGAGTAGAAAAAATACCAACAGCCGAATTCGAATATTCCAATATAAATACATCGAAGCACTTGAACATCTCTGGATCAATCTGCTACAAAGGGATAAACATAGAATCGGACCAATACCTCATTGTAGAAAAACAGGCAAACCAACACGGACGGATACAGTCGCAGGATGATATTATTGCCCTTTCCGATCGAGTATATCTAGCTGCTCATATATTACCACTCCGCCTGAGCCAAATATTACCTTGATCAACAGATTCCCGGAATGTATTCAGAAAATAGGAAATACAAGTTTATTCATCTAAATCTATATTGCCCCCTTCAAAGTAATCCCCATCGACTGCAACACACTTATGCCAGCGCTTGATCCAATCCTCGAAACATTTTTTATATTCGGTTTTCGGTATGTCCATCAGTGCTTCCTGCGATTTTTCCATTACAAGTACTTCCTCTCAGCTGCTGAAACGCGTTCCCCGTAGTTGTTTTTTAACTCGATTGAACAGAAAGAAGTCACAGGGAGCCAAATCAGGTGAATTCGGTGCCTGTTGGATGGTATTTGTTGCATTTTTTGTCAAAAAATTACGAATAATGATAGCATTGTGCGACGTACAGTGTGACAATTCGCTCATTTAGCGGGATTAATTTAATAGCGCTTAGATTTAAATGTTTTTTACTTACTTTTATGAGAATTGTTTATAGTATGAAATGTAATAAATTTTGTAAACATATCTATAACAGCTGTGATGAAAAAAAAAACATACAACAGCCAATAATTTGCATTTTATTACTCAGTTGGTATATTTAACAATTGTAGAACTTCGTGTTCAATTAATGTTTTTTTTTTGTTTTTGGAATGCATCGAAGACTTACCAAAAATGGATCTGAGAACACTAGCAACCTATTAAGAAGGTCAGTATTCGTATCCACTCGCAAGGTTTTCCTGGTAAACAGCTCCCTAAATTTTCGATTTTCCTTGTTTCTAGCTTCTTGAGCTTCCTCGGAAGGTTGTCCAATTGGAAGTATACAAGTAGAAATTATTTGTTTCCCATTAAATAATACCTTATGTACACTTACTGGCATACAAAACCAGCCATACTTTCTGATATATAGCTCTCTCATTTCTCTTGCAAATGTTTCGAAAGCATCGCTTCTAAAATTATGTGAAATTTTTTGATAATTTTCTTATCTATCCCTGTTATTTCAGCAGTTTTTTCCTCATCTCTGAAAAATCTTCTGGCCGTGTTTCCGTCATTCGTAATGCCTGACTGTTGAGTTGGCATATCAACCAATAACCCAGTTTCCGCTCTAAATCTATCCTGAATCAACTTTTTTCTTGCTTTAACCTTTTCTTTACTCTCTTGGTCTCTAACCTGCCACACTTTAACATCCAGTCTATAAGCGATATGAAGGATACATTCCTCCATAAATCGGATCCAAGAGTGTAGGGGACTTAGCCCATAGGACATTGCTTGCTTGTTGGTCCACTTGCTTTTCTGAAAGTTTTTTTGAATTGTTCATTTCAGATGGTTTTGCTGCGCAAATATAACAGGTTTGTGACGAAGAAGTTATAGGTGATAAAGCAGTACATATCTTGCCGTCGATCATGGTAAGTAAGAAAATTGGTTTTATTTGGATATGAAAGCTGTCATTATTTATCTCAACTGGCTGTAACATTTTAATTTGTTCTTGTATTGAATCTACTTCCAACTTGATCAATTCTGTGGTTTCTTTTGCAAAGTTCAATTTAATAGGCCGACAGTATCTTGTGGATGATGGAGCTGTATTGAAAATTAAGCTTTATGAACAGAGTTGCTATCTCTTTCTAACAAAACTCTTTCAATGATTAATTGGCTTAGCCAAGCTTTCTTGCTGTCTAATTAGTTGAGTCTTAATTTTGCCTTTGAACTTGCCTAATCTACTTTTTTTACTTGAACAAATAATTAAATCGTATCAAATTGAATTTCGGAAAGAATTGTCTTTTATTTAAGATTCATATTGGTGCCGAAACCCGGGACTTTTTGAATTTCTGACCTCTTTACTGAAACAGCAACACTGCTCCTGTCAACAGGCACCTGTCAGTTGACTCCTGTCAAAATTTAAACTTGCTGCGTCAGTTAGTTTGTGTTTGACAGCTATTTTTATCAGACTACTCACTAATTTGAGGAGAAAATGGAAAAAAGTGAATTTCGTGTGCTTATTAAGCATTATTTCTTGCGAAAAAAAACCATTACCGAGACCAAGGCTAAGCTTGATAAATACTATGGGGACTCTGCACCATCGATTTCAATGGTAAAAAAGTGGTTTACTGAATTTCGTTGTGGCCGTACAAGCACTGAAGATGCCGAACGTCCTGGACGCCCAGTTGAGGTCTCTACACCCGAAACAATCGAAAAAATTCACGATATGGTGTTGGCCGACCGAAGATTGAAAGTGCGAGAGATTGTGGAAGCCGTAGGGATCTCGCATGGCTCAGTGGTTTCAATTTTGAATGATCACTTGGGCATGAGAAAGCTTTCCGCACAGTCGACCACAAACGCAATCGTGTAACAACTTCACAGGAAGGTTTGGCGTTGTTTAATCGCAATATGGAGGAGGTTTTGCGCCGTTTTGTAACCGTGGACGAAACATGGATCCATCACAACACACTAGAGAACAAACAACAGTCAAAACAGTGGGTTTCTAAGGGTGAATCGGCGCCAAAGAAGGCCAAGGTGGGTTTGTCAGCCAATAAAGTTATGGCGACTGTTTTTTGGGATGCACGCGGGATAATCCACATTGACTACCTTCAAAAGGGAAGAACAATCAATGGAGAATATTATGCCAACTTATTGGACCGATTCAATGACGATTTGAAAAAAAAACGACCTCATTTGGCCAAGAAAAAAATTCTTTTCCACCAAGACAATGCAAGGGTGCACACATGTGCAGTTGCCATGGCAAAAATCCATGAATTGGGCTATGAATTGCTCCCTCATCCACCCTATTCTCCAGATTTGGCTCCGAGCGACTACTTCTTGTTCCCAAACTTGAAGAAATGGCTTGGTGGAAAAAGATTTGACTCCAATGATGAAGTCATCTCGCAAACAAAGGCCTATTTTGAGGACCTCGACAAATCATTTTTTTTGGAAGGGATAAAAAAATTGGAGAAGCGTTGGACAAAGTGTATAGAGCTCAAGGGAGACTACGTTGAAAAATAAAATTATTTTTTTATCAAAAAATCTGTGTTTTAATCCAAAAGTCACGGACTTATTGTCATTATTTGTTGTTGCACATGCTTTTAACATAAATTTTTTTTGCAGTCATTCAGTGGGAGGTTTAAGCTTTAAGAGAAACCGTTTTTTGTTTACAATTGTGCGTGTCGATTTTTGAATTAAATCCCGCTAAATGTGCGAATTGTCACACTGTGCGACGGTGCGTTATCATGGTGTAAAATCCACGAGTTTTCTGCCTACAATTCTGGTCTCTTTCGGCGAATTGCTTCACGAAAAAGTCTCATAACGCCCAAATAATACTCTTTGCTTACTCTCTGGCCTTCTGGCAAAAATTCATGATGCACTACACCGTTGTAATCCATGCATTGTCTTCTTTTTTGACTGAAAACGACGTGGTTTTTTTTTGTCTCGGCTCATTTGGTGAACGTCATTCACTTGCCTGATGTCTGGTTTGCGTGTCGTACTTATAAATTCACGTCTCGTCTCCAGTAATGATCATTTTTATGAATGTGGGATCAGATTCAGCCTCGCAAATCATCTCTTTTGCGACGTCAACACGGTCTCTTTTTTGCATGAAATTGAGGTCTTTTGGTACCAACTTTGCTGCTACACGACGGAAACCCAAATCATTAACCAAAATGTCTTGGACGGATCCATAGGCAATGTTCAAGTCCTCCGCTATCTCTCTGATGGTTAATTTGCGGTTATTGACCAACATTTCCTTTACTTCATCAATGTTTTCGTCGGTTTTCTATGTCGATGGTCTGCCACTGCGTTCATCATCTTCGAATGACTCACGACCACTTTTGAACCGCTCGTTCCACTGGTAAATGACCGTTTTCTTTAGAGAATCGTTGCCGAAACACTTTTCCAACATTTCCAACGTTTGCGCACCATTAAATCCGTTTTTTACGCGAAATTGAATACAAGTTCGTTGTTGCAAATTTAAATCCATTTCTAAAATTGCAAAAACACACAAAGATAGATGTACTCTTGGCTACGTAACTTTTGCAAATGTCAAGCTATGACTCTAAGATTTAGAGGGAATGTCAACAACAGATGTAGCAACTTAACAAAAAAACAGAACTCAAATCGCAACAATGGGAGCGCCACACGGTGATGTCTCCCGGGAACTTTTTGATCAAGGCGGTATTACCATTCCGCCTGAGCCAAATATATGTAAACAGGTCATGCGGCATCAATGCAAGCAAGCCATCGAGAATGTTACGACTACCTTGGCGGACATGAAGCTAAGTAAGCAACAGCTTCTCGGGAGCTCTATAGTAAAAATTGAAAACCGGTCCACTTCAATGCTCGGGCAGGGTCAGTTGTATTATCCTGTATGTCTGGTCTGGTAGGAATGGCCCATCCTTTCTGGACCTACTCGTGGGACCAACATACAAAACAATGAACCAAACAAAAACAAATTATGAAGAAACAGTGCAAATATGTAGTACTGTGGTAATTGCATCGAGCATAGCAGCGGTGGTGCCAAATTCAGGCACGTTATCCGAGGACTACTGGCTTCGAGTCGAAAAACCATCGTCGACATCTAGGTACCAGCCGCTGTACCCCAAATCAACAAACGGACAACAATTCTGATACCAGCGACAAGGTTGACAGGGTTAACAGCCAAAGTGACCGCAAGTTATCAAAAAAGGATAAATCCTCTGGTACCTGCTTGAAGAGCTGATACAGCAAGGCCGTCATTCTTCTCAACAAGAGACCCAAGGCAAGACCACACATTCCTCTTAAAGAAGCAAAAACCCAAAACTCACTCCGTCGCTGCAAAACCCAAAAACCGTAGCACTGATGGACGAACTCTCATCTGACGGCAAAGTAATGCTGCCTAGCGTGCCAGCATCGAAGATAGGCTCATCGATTTAACGGTGAACCATATTCTGAACCATCAGACTGGACCTATAACTGGTTATGACTCGAAGGAGGTCGTCATAAGTTACCGGGTAATCATACACGTTTTCCAAGGATTTCATTATTTCGTGCATCCCTAAGATTAGTGATGCCTGGGAAGGCCTTAAACTTAAGCTCATCTCTGCTAAGAAAATATCTAGGAAACGTAGAGTCCACATTTGATTGCGAAAAGACTCTCCAATATCTGAAGCTTCAGAACCCTGGCATTCCTATGGACGATTGCGTGGTCATTAAGGTTGAGGAGCTCTAAAAAAACAGCCGAATATGGCCCACGACAAACCATCGCCGCCAGACGAAGCTCTGTACATGGTGTCGCAAGTTCGGGCCAAGAAGGAGTTCTTTTGGAATGTGATGCCGACACAGGGCATTCATTATGGGGGAGCATTGAAATCAATGAACTAGGTGAGTTTTTATATGGACAGCACTCTAACTTTCGTGTTTCCAAGTTCGGTAACATTTTCCGGGTTGGACATTACACTAACAACCAGTAACTGCTGGAGAATATCCAATATTAAATCTTCCTCAATGTGAGTCTCTCGGTACAAACCGCTGCCCTTGTAGGAATCCCAAACGAACTGACTGGAAGAAATTCAATCATGTCTAGGCCCCAAACTTAGGAGCGTAACCGATCCTAGTATTAAATCGGTGGAAGTATTGGAAGAAAAGGTAAGGGCCCTCGAAAAATCTATGGACTCAGCACTTAGGACCTTCTCTTCCATCAAATTTAGCAAGAAAACTCTCCAGGAATGAAGATCTCTCCGATCTAGGTAAGCCAACATCTTCAATATCTGCAACAAATGCAAATTCTGAAAGCCTTACAAAGACCGCCTTAAGATGTACAAAAAAGCAATAAGTCAGGCTAAGTCACACATTTGGGCAGAGTACTGCCACTCCATTGAAACGCTCAAAGATTCAGCTAGGTTAAGAAGAATCCTGTCCAAGAATCACTCTAATCCGATATTCATCAAGCAACTTGATGGAACATGGACAGATTCCACTGAAGAATCACTGGAACTCCTAATGAACACAAATTTCCCGGGACGCAAAGAAAGCGGCGCTGATGTGCAGGCAGCACAGAAGCGCAGGCTACGCAACCGGCACCCTAGAATGAAATCAACTCATTAATAGCCGAGGAAAAGATTCTTAGAGAAGGTTTTGCCTGGTTTGGCTCCTGGTCATCAACAATATCTTGACAGAGTTCGACAACATTGAAATCACGGTAATGGCATACGCCAACGACGATGTTCCCCTCAATGATTAGTGAGCTTTGACTAAGCTAAGCGCTTGGACCACAAGATGTGGACTTGGCATTTATTCGTGTAAATCTGAACTAATACTTCTCGTATTTACCACCGAGTACAAAATACCGATTTTCAAGCTTTCACGTCTTAACAACCAAACACTTACTCTATCCTCCAATGCAAGGCATCTTGACCTCCTCCTTGACCCCAGGCTCAACTGGATACTAAACATAGAACAAAAAGTAAAGAAAGCATACGCTTGCAGCAAGACTTTTGGCAAAAGGTGGGGACTTCAGCCTAAGATGGTCTTCCGGATGTACACTGCTGTAGTTAGTCCCATTCTTACTTATGTATCACTCGTGTAGTGGCCCGCCTTAAGCAAAGCTTACAACATCACAGAACTTAGCAGAGTCCAACGAACAGCCGGTATTGAGACCTCAGGGGTAGAAAGGCAATGCTACCAAGGTACGATGATGCACAGTCTGCATGACACTACACCCTGATACGGACATAGGCTGATTGATTTTCCAAATATATGTAGCCCGGCCGATGCAAGTGTGCGTTTTCGGTTTTCTAGGATTCATAAGGGCACAAGGGATCAAAACACGACAAAATAAATGGATCGTATAGTGATAGGTAAAAGGCAGGCATTCATTATTCCAGACGTCCACACAGTCTGAAATTCCTTCATTGATTGAGACCACTACATAACGGTAACCAAAATATGAATACGGATATCAAGGGTAGATATTGCCAGCGTCGAGCACATATTGTGAGAATAGCAAGAAACCGGCAGAGTATTGCCGATAATTCCCCATTGCCAGGGAGCCACCAGAAATGCCACATTTGATGTGTTAGGTCCACACACCAGAAAGCGTACCACGCAACACTAGGGTTCCGATAAGAGCTGTTGTTGCAGGTACCAAGAGAGGAAAAAAGCCGAACATAAACTTCTTTGAAAAGAAAAGGCTGAAGCTGGAAAAATGCAATGCTAAAGCTATCGAAAGATGTTATGAATGAGATCCGACAATTTTACCAGAAGGATAAAAGGACATGCCAGAGCGACAAATCCCGAACCAAAGGATGTAAGCACGAGCGCGCAAATATTTCGGCACTGATAATTTAGAAAAACAATGCCAGACTACGTCGGTTGCGAAGGATGTCGCTGATCTATCAAAGTAAAAAGAAGCATCACCAAACTTTTTGAAGTTGAAGAAAGTCTTAGCAATGCGACGCGCTAATTTACCTAATTTACAGCACTCCAAGGAGTAATTCTGCCAATTTTGAGCTAAATCGGAGGTAGGTCTTTCAGAGCGTCGGCCGATCTTTCGTGGAATGACCCTATTACAGTACATGCAGTTGGAAAGTGAACTCTACCATGTCGGTGTGTGTAACTGGAGATACCTAGCTAGGGATCTAACTTTCGTTCAAAGTAAAGTCAAGTAACTTGGAGAAAGGTGAAGAAGGGCAAGATTATCCAAATGCAGGTCAATTAAATTTGTAAACGCTATACTGCTGACCTGGTACCGTAACAACGATAATCCACCTGTGGTCTTTTCTACTCCGGCCGGGACACGTATTCCGGAGCTCTCAACGAATATATTAAAGAAACTAAACTCGTTTAGATGCTGACGGAGAAGTTGCGGTATTTCCTACGGCTCTCTCTCTACGAAACGATCGATAAATAGGGTTGAAACGATGGAGAGCGAGCACTAGAGAGGCTTAGCCTATTTTGATTTTACTTTATCAGAATGGACAGGTGGTTAATTGGAGCGCTGTTTTTGTGGGCTTCAGAAGAGGCATACTCTGAGGGACAACCGACTAAGGGCAATGGTTCACCAGCGACAGAAATTAAAAATATATCGGCAGTAGTTTTACCCACTGGAACCGATCGGTTTTGATCTTGGAACTGAAACTGCATCTTTTTCTTCCGTCTAGAACAGAAAACTCCTTCGAGCCCTTTTGTCAATGAATGAATACTTAGATGAAACCGATACTGCAACTACTACAAAGAGTGCAGTTCCAGTGGAGGTAAATCGGACAGACAAGGTCTTGCTAAAAGGTGATACAATCAGCAAAGATTGCAGATCGGATGGATAGGAAAGGAAAAATCCACGAAGGAAAGTAGAGAATGTTTGCTATTATACGTACAACGAACCAGAAATTCCCTTACCGTGGAAACAAAGATTTTTGAGGTTTTCAGTCAACCGCTTTTCAGAATCAGGGAGTTATTCAGAGAAATGGAGCATGTGTCGCCGATTTTGTATACCCATCACCGTGGACTTCACGAACAAGACTCGGGAATACAGTACATCGGATAGTATCGTTGCAGGAACCGTGGGTGTGAAAAAAATCCATCTGTGGTTTCGAACGGTTAAGAGGCTATTTTGTGCCGAATCCGATCTCATCCTCTAAACATGGGCATCTCTGTAACCAAAATATAGTTGCTGCGGACATAAGCTTCGGAATGAAGGGAAAATGATATATTTGCCCATCAATACTTTTTGATGGAATAGCAACTGCAACTTGAAAGTCAATCTTGACGTCTAACTTGGTGTTCAGCATTACTGGCACTCAGCCAACATATGTTTAAAAGGAAGGCAGCGAGTAATCGCCTTTACGCTATTCAGCAGGTGCGCTTAAGTGATTATCAGCTGAAAAGTATTATCGGAAGCTTAATTGATAAACAATTGACATCAAATTCAGCTCTCGATCTTGTTCTTCTTCAACAAGTTGACGAAAAAAATAGGACGCATATCAAGCAGGATCTCCGATAGTATGTCAATGCCCCACCTAAACTCAGAACGAAACAGAAAGCGAAGGAAGCTGTTAAGAGCTTGAACTGTAGCCCCGCTAACCATTTTGATCTGACCTGTTCTTCCAGGAGAAACTTCAGCAGATCGCCCATTCCATTCTGGAACTCAAACTTCCATCATTACGGAACGGAACCCGAAAACTTTTAAACAATTCCTTTACGACTAATTTGGATGAAAACTTTTTGCAGATCGAAGCAAGAACAAACAAGCTTTGTCGGTATTAGAAGATTGTCTCTTCTAGGGACTTTTTCAAACAGCTCGAAACGCTCGGTGAAACTAGCAACCTACTCCTCAAAAAGGGCAAATCAGAGTGAAAACTCTCAAAAGATGTGATGTCACCTACACTGCCTCGAAAGCTGAAGCTCTCTATATCATATTTGAGACTCGGTTTCTAGATAAACTGATTAGAGCGAGCTCACTATAAACTCATATCAATGAAGCTGCAGGCAAGCAGAGTAACGAAGTCTGTCGTAGCTGATATCTACCATTGGTCACAGGAGGACCTGCTTTGGCGTCTAGCACATATCCAGTTGTACTACAAAATGCTATAGACCATTTACTAGCAACTTTGAAGAGTAACTTGACAACGAGCCTGGCAGTTGCATACATATGTTAAGGTACGATCAGACGGTCATCCAAATTTGTCATCCGGATGACTTCCTGACGTCACTATGACGTAGAATTTGTCCTAAAGTGGTTATCCCGTGTAATCGCCAGTCATCCAGCATGTCATTGAACGTGTCACTCGGATGACATACCAGATGACACGACTTCTATGTCATCCAGATGACTGATTTGATTGTCCGTGTGGTCGCTTGCCATCGCTATTGGGACTGGATGACCAAATTTTTTTTTGACAGTGTGTCATCCGAATGATAAGGTTCCATGGATGACATTACTTGATTTTCCACATTGTCATCTAACATCGGATGGCACGTTTGCATCGTTGAAAAAGTTAAAAGTTAATTTTCATTTTGTTTCTGTGGTATAAAATGAGTGACAACGACGGTGAAGCCGATATTGAAGCGAAAAATAAAACACCCACGGTTTCAAAAAAAAAGGAGCAGACCGTCTGGGACCGTCAAACAGAGTCTGCTTTAATTACAGCTATTCAGGTAAATCCTGTTCTTTGGCATAGTGGGCGGAAGGATTACAAAACTCCGAACTCCAAATATTGAGTGTGTGGACGATGTTGAGGCGCGTCTTAATTGGGAATCACTTCGTAGCCATTTTAAAGCCCATTTGGGCAAATTTCGACCCAGAAAATCAGGCCAAGGGACAGGCGAAGTTGCGAAAGAATCGTGGCCTCTTCTAAGTGGAATTATGTTTTTGGAGTTGTCCGAAGTGACACAATCGTGTCCATCGACGTCCACATTAGAATTGGTAGGTACTCGTACTTCAATAGATCTGCTTTCATTACTATACCATATTTGTTTGTTGTGTTTCAGGTGGATGCGTACGATGATTACTTTTTAACACTTTATAGTATTCCAACTTTTTTACAGATTAAATTCATCGGACATTGAACGCCACATAACCATACAAGCTTTTGTTTTCCCTCCGCGTTTTTCTCTGACACTTTTGCTGTTGTTTTATTTTTATTTTACTGACGTTTTCGTTTTTCGCAAACAAATATTTACAAATTGTCAGTATCATTAGTGCCAGTAGTGTCATCTCGTGTGATCGCCTGTCATCCGGCTATATCATCCAGGCATGGCAACCTGATGACAAAGCAAGCGTGTCATCCATTTTGGGACAAAATGACACTCGTATGACCGAACGGACGACACTGTGTGATCGGATGCAGATGACAACCGAATTACAGACGTTCTCTGACGTCAGCATGTCATCCGGATGATAAGTTTGGATGACCGTCTAATCCTACCTTTAGATACAGAGCCCTTAGCAATCAGTAAGAGGCGTTTATACCGAAAATGGGAATGGATAACTACAAGCTCGCCAAGCTCTCCAAGTCATCGAGTCTATTTTCGTCCATGTTGAAGAGCATTGATAAAATGGCCGAGCTTCGTGTGCGCAAAACTGCCTTACAAATGCTGGCATGCAGGCATGCAGGCGCTAGACGTGGTCCACTATTGGCGTATTAGAAATTTTAAATTCAAAGCTATTTTCTCTACGAGAAGGAGGAAGCCGACTGGCGTCACTTATATAGTGCCTTAAGGTTTCTGGTAGTGCACAGCAGCATTCCCCGGGACATGGGGCTTTTCAACAAATAGTGGTTTTTATATAGGGTCCGCCAAAAAAACACTACTGAATGTTTTCTCAAATTTCTTTTTTTATTTGAAAGTACAATCCTTCCGGTTAATAATGGAAAATAATTTTATTCAAATGGCTGCCTCGGCTGGCCATGCAGTAGCCTACATGATCGGTCAAATTTTTAAGCACATTATCGATTGCGTGCAGCTGTATTTCACCAATGGCTTCACGAATATTGTCCTTTAAAGCGTCAATTGTCTCTGGCTTGTCGGCGTAACACTTATATTTTACGGCACCCCACAAATAATAGTCCAACGGTGTCAAATCGCAGCTCCGGGGTGGCCAAACGACATCAGCTCTGCGGCTGATAATGCGATCTTCAAAAACAGGGCGCAAAACATCGAGTATAGCTTCGGCTGTGTGGCACGTAGCGCCGTCCTGTTGAAACCAAATGTTGCCAATATCCTCCTCTTCAATTTCTGTGAACAAAAATTCGTTCAACATGGCCCGATAACGATCGCCATTGACTGTAACGGCCATTCCTTGCTAATTTTCGAAGAAAAATAGCCCAATTATGCCACTGGACCAAAATCCGCACCAAACAGTGACTCGTTTTGGGTGTATCGGCTTTTCAATGTAGCAAAATGCGACAATTTTGCTTGTTTACATACCCGCCAAGATCAAAATGAGCTTCATCTGAAAAGATGATTTTTTTGGCAAAATCGGCATCTTCTCTAAGTCGATCGCAGGCCCACTTAGCGAAGCGTTGTTCAAGCGTATACACAACCATATTCGTTCAGCGGAAGGATAAAACTAATTATCTGTCAAATCAGACATGAGCTAAGTATTACCATTCACGAAATAAGCACTAGTTGAAAAAAAAAAACGTTAGATGGCGGACCCTATATAAACACTGCTATTATAAGGCCAATTATATCCTTTGCGTCGGTTGTCTATTGAATTAAGGTTTGACCAGACGCCAAATAAGTGTTGTATCGGCTGCAAGGTTAGTTTTCATAGCATCTTAGGCTCTACCCAAGATGCGCTGGTGAATCTATCACTCTCAAAGCCGAGAATCTGCTTATAAAGCGGCTGCCAATTTGTACTTATGCTACAACAGTTCACCACTTCTAAGCTAGATTGAGAATGCTAACTCCGAACATTTTCTGAGGTTTGAATTCATTCAGTCTCATTCTGATCTTGAAAAAATAATATGAAAACAGATAACTTGCATGTAAACAATCCCGCCCTTCGTAATCCTGTAAACAATAACAAATCTTAAGAAAAAATGTTGATAGTTTCTTAGTCCATATCCAGTCCCTTGTAAAGTTACCCTTGTTTATTGTGTCTAGCGAGATTTGGGTGTATGAAAACGAGTTTGACTCGTATAAAATAGATGGTTATATTCCCTTTGGAAACTGCAACGAATCGTGGGATTGTGCACGATCGCTTCAAAATCAGTCTAAAAAGTGCGGATATTATCAAAGTTAATTTTTCTCTTTCAAACTCAAGCTTCACGTTGCTTTGCATTTACCGGCTACATTGCTGTCGTAAGAGGGTTTTTACCAAAGAGGTAAATACTGTGTTAAGTTCTATAAAAACGAAGAATTTAATAGTCATAGGCGATATTAATATAGATCTTCTTGACGAGTCTGATTCCGAGTGTAAAGATAATATGCTACTGATGGCTTCGTTTGGTCTTAAAAGTATGGTGAATATACCTACCCGCATAACATGCTCAACCAGTAGCTGCATTGACCATATATTTCTAAGACGAAATAAAAATATCAATACGGTCTTTAATTGTGAAGTGCACGACTATAAAATAACCGACCATCATTTATGTGAAATTAGTTTCCAAATGGAGTCTTCACCTAGGAAAAATTTTAGCAGGCAAAAAGCCCAAATAGACAATCAAGCATTGAAGGAAAAACTCAGGTATGAATTTTAGGAAACAGTTTTCTTGGAAAGCGACCCTGCTATGGCCTACAATGCTTTTATTTCGATCTTAACCGATCATATCCGTAGCACAACTACTGTCCTAAACATCAGGCAGTGCGACTCGTTTTTGAAGCCTTGGAGGACATCACGCCTACTTAACCAAATAAAGCGAAAAAAAAAATTTGCAAAAAAATTTAGAAAGCACCCACAAAATCTTAGTCTGAAAAGCTATTACAATAATTTGTGCAATAGAACTAAGATTATGATAGAACAAGCACGTACTCGTAATAGCTACTACACGAATCGCTTAACTCAAGCCAGGGGAAACATAAAGAAGGAATGGGAATTAGTAAATAACATCTTAGGTAGAAAAAAGAAGTCTAACGATATCCCTAACATAGAGGTTGATAACTCAACCTTGACCGATCCACGTGCTACAGCAAATAATTTCAATAGCTTCTTTGTGAATATTTCTGCTACTATTAAACCCTCCGAACCACCTTCCAGTTGTAACTGTAATATTTCATCGAACTTAATTGAAGATAGATGGCAGAGTAATAGTTTCTTTTTTTATCAGTTTACCTCCTGTGAAGTTTTCAAGACAATTATGGCTTTGCAGAACAAAAAAAACCTGCCCAAGTGATGGTATTTCTGCCATAACCCTGAAAAAAATCTCTTGGGAAATTGTTGATGTCTTGTGTTATCTTTTTAACCTCAGTGTTAACTGTGGCGTATTTCCGGCGGCTCTAAAAAAGGCAGAGGTTCTGCCACTGTTTAAGAAAGGGAATTGTAAAAATATAGCCAATTGTAGACCGATTTCTCTGCTTCCAACAATATCAAAAATTTTCGAAAAATTAATGAAATCAAGAATGCTGACGTTCTTAAAAAGAAGTAACTTCTTTTCAGAAGCACAGTATGGTTTTAGATCTGGGAGATCCACGGAGGATGCAATCTTAAATGTCTGCTGCTATTTATTCAGTGGAGTTAACAAAAACCATTCTACTATCTCTCTTTTCATTGATATGACGAAAGCATTCGATATGGTGGAATTAAATATAATCTTAAAAAAATTATACAAGGCTGGTTTCAGAGGAATGACATACAATTGATTTAAGTCTTATTTATTGGAAAGAGAGCAAAGAGTATTGGTCAATGGCTTTTACAATACCTCACTTAAGATAAGAAATGGTGTTCCGCAAGGTTCTGTGTTAGGCCCAGTACTGTTCCTTGTATACATAAACTCACTTTTCATCCAGAGCTTTTTCGGAAATCAAAGCGCATTTGCAGATGACATCGCCTTCACATACACTGACGCCTCCCTCCATGAAGGCGCTGCGAAAATTAACAACGACCTTCATTTACTTAGAATTTGGTTCACCTTTCATAAGCTTATTATTAGTGCAAAAACAAATATAATGAATTTTAAGCTATGCCAAAATAACCTAAAAAACTTTGAGTTTGTTTTTCATTCAAGCAATTGCTTGACTCTATATAACTCTATTAACACGGAAAATGTATCTTCTGAAGCCATATTGCTCGCAAAAAATACTTTCAATGCTTTATTACGGGTTATCGAGTCAAAGCTTCAATATGGGATTGTTAGTTGGGGAGGTACATATCTTAGTACCCTAAGTGCACTAGTCGTTGCCCAAAAGCATATAATTAGAATTAT
This sequence comes from Volucella zonaria, assembly GCA_963966105.1. Taxonomy (NCBI): domain Eukaryota; kingdom Metazoa; phylum Arthropoda; class Insecta; order Diptera; family Syrphidae; genus Volucella; species Volucella zonaria. The sequence continues at coordinate 50,952,448 of OZ014530.1, forward strand.
GTGTGGCAAAAATCGTTATGCGGAAAGTTGGCCACTTTTTACAAGTCTTCAGATATTGCCACTTAGGAATCTATACGTTTTCAAGGTACTCAAAGAGTTCTTTAAACGAAGCGGTAATGTTCCTTTTAGGAATTCATCGGCTTACAACTTGCGAGTAAACAACATGGTACTTTTTGACATCCAAAAAGTGTACAAAACACATTTTATGAATTTTTATATAGTTACTTCCCGTAGAATGTTTAACAAACTTCCTATGTCCTCCACTATTTTTTAAAATCACTTAAAGACTGGCTTTTTACTATGGACCCTTTAAGTTTGGAGCTACTGTTGAAAATTATAATATAGATTACAAAAGAAGGAAAAAAGATTCTTTCCTCGTTCTTTTTTTTCTCTCGTTAAAATAATTTATACTTTTTTTCTTTTCGGTTTAATACATCGGGTCTACAAGTAAGTTTCCAGCGTTTGTCAGAGATGGCGCCACCAGTGGATCCTGGGCAGAAATGTCAGACCCCATGTGTTTTATTTGTAGGTTTTGTATCTGTCAACAACTTTGCAGCGTTATATTTGAGCAGTTCTATCGCTGTCGTACATTTTATCGAGCAAAATCATGGCAAGTTTCCAGCCAAATAAACGTCATTTGCGGGAAGCGCTGCTTTTATTCATTAATATGAAGAAAAGTGCGGCGGAGGCCTATCGTTTGCTTTCGGAAACTTGGTGAATCGACGTGCCGCGAGTGGTTCAAACGGTTCAAAGCCCCGGAAAGCCGAAAAGTTTTGAAGACGAGGAATTGGACGCTTTACTGGATGAGGATCCGTGTCAGATTCAAGAAGAACTTGCTACATCATTGGGCGTCACGCAACAAGCCGTTTCCCTGCGCCTAAAAGCACTGGGATTTATTCAAAAGGTTGGAAACTAGGTGCCGTACGAATTGAAGCCAAGAGAGGTCGAACGGCGATTTTGCATGTTCGAAATGTTACTGCAGCGGTATAAAAATAAATCATTTTTGCATCGTATTGTCACTGGTGATGAGAAATGGATTGATTATGATAATCCTAAACGCAGAAAATCGTATACAAAGCCCGGCGAGCTCGCCCAATCGACGCCGAAACGAAATATTCACTTGAATAAGGTCATGCTCTGCATATGGTGGGATCAAAAGGGTGTCGTATACTACGAACTGCTTCCGAGTGGTGAAACCATCAAAGGCCCATTATATCGAACCCAACTAATTCGTTTGAAGCGGGCATTAAAAGAAAAACGGCCAGAATATGAGACCAGGCATGAGTCCGTCATTTTTCATCACGACAACGCTTGGCCACATGTTGCGGTTTCGGTAAAAAACTATTTGGAAAATAGTGGATGGGAAATTCTGCCTCACTCGCCTTACAGTCCAGACTTGACACCATCTGACTACCACTTGTTTCGTTCGATGCAGAACGCTCTTACGGGAATACGCTTCAGCTCAGTAGAGGAAATCAAAAATTCTCTCGATACGTTCTTGGGCTCGAAAGACGAGACATTTTTTTGGTCCAGAATTCATAAATTGCCAGAAAGATGGGGGAAAGTTGTAGCTTCCGATGGACGATACTTTGAATAAAGCATTGTAACTATGTTTTCATAATAAAACTTAAAATTTTGGAAAAAAACGCTGGAAACTTACTTGTAGACCCAATACTATTTTTTAAACTCTTAAACTTGTAAATAAAGAACACCTGATGGTACCCCACGTCAGTTATTCTTGCGATTATCCCAATACTTCCATGGGTCTATCAACACAAACTTAGGTTTTAGAATGATCTTTGATTTGGTCATCATTTCTAACTAGTAAAATATACTTTTATATCCTAAATTAAAGAATTATCTATTGTTAGCTAGTTTTTAAGGTGATAATGAATAAATAAATAAATGAAATGAATGTGTTCCTGGTCACAATGTGTCTTTCTACGAGAGTCTAAGAAATTCCATTAAAAGCGGCATACAATATCTAAAATGGATTATTTCTTTGGCTGAGCTCTCAGCTCCGACAGGCAAAACAAATCATAAAACAAAACCTGATCTAACCTGCTCTAGACTGACGACGTTTCAGATAAAGGTCAGAACTAAGTAGGTGCGCTTAAAATGAAGGGAAAACTCGTTAGCTGCAGATAGTATAAACCCTTCTAGACACCGATGCTTCAAGAAAACTCTATCATCCTTACTGTGACTTCTACTCATAATCCTTTTACACTTTCTCTGAAAAATGCAATCGCCCTTCTTCTTTTTACCCAAATACTCAGCCCCTGGCCTAAAAAACACCTCATTAAAGCCAACTTTATATGTTCGTCTTTTTTCAAAGCTTTTAACCTTGGCCCGTGGCCTGGAAGAAGCACCTTTCATTCCCAATTAAGAACTAAACCAGAAACCAGGCAACATCCAAGACTCAAACCCAAACCTAACCTAACATTTAAGAATTCCATTACAAATCTTCTAATAGGGACAAATCTTCCTAATTAAGATCACAATCCTGGTCTGGTAATAAACTTTGCAAATTGGCACCGGAACGCTTTGAGAGCGCATTCCTGGCTCTAGCTCTAGCATGGTCGCGTATAGGAGTATATGACATGGTGTTCATACACTTGCTTCCAGCTGCCTTGATAGAGGGCGGTGACGGTAATAAATTTGCCGGCTGTCACACATTAACGAAGTCGTAAATTGGAAAAAATCGTCGACATAAAATCTTATGGGATATGTTCCAGGCGTCATACATGGAAACCAGACCACCGCCGGCAAGGATGAGAAAACAATGCAACGATGGGCGATGAGTTACATACGAGTATGGGGATACCTATACTCACACGAATACGGATATGCGATGAGAATATTATTACATCCTCACGGATGGTTTCTTATAGTGGCATTGGGTGGGGAAAAATTGTGTGTTCCCCGGTAAGGGGTTATAACTGCTGGCGCTTTGGCCCCCTCGTTTTTGCGTGTAGGTGTGTAAATGTTACTTAAAATTAATTAGGCATCACTTAAGTACGTTATGTCCTCGCGAAATCACGTTTTCCTATTAAAAGTAATATGACGGGGGTCCTAAAGTGTGATATCTTCTTATCAGCGATAATACTAAGAAAGATTGATGACTTGACTTTATGAAGATTTTTGTGTTCGTTTTTGTTCCATCCTTCATTCTGCTGTATTCGTATACTGTTTTGTATCTTGTCTTCCTTATTTTTTATCCTTCTTATGACAGCAATAAAAAGGGATATTGAAAGTGATGTTTGTTTAATTTGCCAGGGAAAAGGTGGGACAGAGGGGGTTGGAATCATGTTTCATAGTGTGGTGGAAGGATTTTGAATTTCAATGGAATACGAGCGTGATAACTTGTGTTGGATCGGAAAAAAGGGGTCTGGAGATGATAAATGATTGAAATGGGTGATGGTGAAATGCTGATGGTGAGAAGTTCCTAAAATTCGTACTCCCGCATATAGGCCGATAGGATGGCTGTCATTACTATGAGCTCTCGAGTAAATCATTCGGACATGATGTATGGTAGTTGGATGGTATAATATGGTAGTTCTTTAAGAAAGCCTTAGCTCCAGTGGAATATAACCCTTGTTATCTAAATGAACATCTAGAGTCTGGTTGTAGAGCGAGCAATTGAAGGTGTATTTTGTATACAAGTTGAAATAAAAACAAAACGATGGCGCATACAATCTTCCAATGGAAAAGAGTGTCATTTGCACTAGATTTGTAAGCAGGGTTTATTGCAATTGCCAGTACAGTTTATCGAAAAATGGTGCTGAAGTTCAATATGTAAAATCTTTTAGTCGTTCATCAAAAACATTAGAAACTCTACCCCATCTTCCATTCAAATGCTCATTTTTATATAGTGACAATTGTTGCACACTTTGAAGATAGGTCAAGGCTTCCAGATTGTGTCACGACTTCCTTACACTTAAGCTGGTCGAATATTCAATGGGACGAATCCACTTTCACACTCATGTAGTGGGAAGAGAACTTGAAGATCTTAACATACACAATCCGCGGGTCTAGGTGCTCATCTCCCTCATCTCTTATGGAATCAGTCGGTTGATGAATATTATCTCGGTGCCTCTAATGCTGTTTCGGACAACGAAGTCCTCTTCACTGACTGCCTTTCTAGCTCTGATCTATTTCAAATAAATGGTACTCGAAACAACAAGGGTAGACAACTAGACTTGATCTTTACATCGGACACTATAAACTGTAGTCTGCTTACTCCTTCATTACTCTTTCACAAACTCTCTCATACCTTCAATTCGCCCAGCTTTATAACGTCCTCTACCAGCAATACCTTGATAGTGCGCGATCAAGGCTTATAAACGATCCTAAGTCTTTCTACCAATTCGTTAACTACAAAAAAAAATCTGACGGTTTTCCTCCATCCGCATATTATAGCCAACTTTTTTGCTACTTTTTTTAACCAATCTTTTGCCGATAATTCCTTCGTACCGGATCCCTTTTATTTCAAATACCTACTTAACTTCACCATGTTCAAATTGTCCATCCTGAGCTTTGAACCCATTTTGCTTGAATGGATATCTTCTTACCTGGATAACCGTTTTTATAGTGTTCGTTTCAGGTCTGTCCTATTGGCCCCGTTTTTGGCCACTTCAGGTGTTCCTCAAGGTAGTCACCTAGATCCATTTCTCTTCATCCTAACCATTCACGATCTTGAAAGGGTCATTCACCACTCAGCACTTTCTCTTTATGCTGACGATACCAAATTTTTTAAACCCATCTCCTCACAACACGACTCCAGCCTCCTTCAAATAGGTCTAAATAGTTATTCCACCTGGCACATCAAGTCAATGTCACCAAATGTCAATCGGATACCTTCTAACGTAACTGCAACAAGTCTCCTCATCGAATTTACCTTCTTCACGGCCAACCAATGTCCCCTGTTCAGTCCATCCGCGACCTTGGCATATTATGGAGCTTAATGTCCGCTAGCATATTGATTAGATAGTTACTAAAGAAAACTCATCACTCGGCTTCGTTGACAGATGGCCCAAAGAATTCTACAACCCGTTCGTGACCAGAGCACTTTAGATCACTTTTGTTCGCCCCCTTCTCGAATACGATCGCCAAGCGTGATGTTCCTTTCAACGAGTTCATGTATCCCGAATTGAGAGCACCATGCGTGGTTTCCTTCTATTTGCTTTTCGGGGTCTACCTTGGAACGATCCTCTAATCTTACCTCCCTATCGAGACCGTCTCAAACTCATTAACTTGAATACCCTTGAGGAATGAAGGGACGCAGAAGGCATTCTTTTCATTCACCGGCTCCGTCGATTGCACGTCTCTTTACAACTCCATTTTCTTCTACGTTGCCCCGTTTCTTCTATCAACCAATCCACCGCACCACATATGGCTTAAACGAACCAATCTCACATATGCTGCGTAAGGTGAACTCCAATCTTTCCGTTTTCGATTTTAATCGCAGCACTCTCTCCCTCAAATTCGATCTTCTTCACCATCCCTATTTTTAAGCCCTAGTGACAAGTCCTAGACTTTGCTACAACTTAATTTTTACTACTTTTCAAGTCCTAGTTTTTAAGCTTGTGTTAAGCCAAATAAATGGGGGCATTAGCTCCACCAAACTATACGTACTCGTATGCTAGATAAAAACAACATTGTTGATTCTGTCGTGGAGGCGGTCCCTTACCAACGAATGAGAAATCCTTCACCACTTCCTCCTTGGTATAACAAAGAACTACCTACACTTCGCAATAAGTTATGACGCGTGCAGAATAAATCTGGTTCTGGATTTTACTATAGAAATCACTTACACACTCACCACCACTACTTTCAACTTTGTAGAATTCGCTATAACAGATCCTCGTAGCTCTGCCGAATGCAATCCACCCTCATTTCTGGCCCCAAAAAAATCGTTCGTTTTATTACTCGTAATATGAAAAAAAAAATCCAGTAGCTATCCGTCTTATCTCAAATTCTTCAATATGCTATCGTCTGATCCAACAACCACCGCCAATTATGTATTTCTTTAGTGATTCGTTATCCACCCACACTGAAGACCCCCATCCCGAATACTTCAGTTACTTCAGTAACTGCGCTCAGACGCCTTTAACGTCTATTGAAAAACCACCAGCCAAAAACTCAAAGATGTTCTGAAAAAATTTGTCAGTAATCTTATTCAACCCCTCGCAAGAATATTTAGATTTTCGATCTAAGGCCCTGGGTCTTTGTCCTCGCCTCTAGAAGAGTGTTTATGCTTATATAATACCTATTCACAATAAAAGGACACAAACAGGATATTACCAACTACCAACCCTTTGTTAAGTTACCCTGCATTCCCAAGATCTTTGAGAGCATCATTTATGATGGACTGAACACTACATTCTTCCCCCTATGATGACTCAAACTGTTGGTTCTACTTCTTCCGGAAAAGATCGAAAACCCACCGATATTCTCTTTACCCATCATCTTTTAACCAGCATCATCGGCTGTGCCTCACTACTGCATCAGCTTTTTTTAATATCTATCCACGCAAGAACGGCATACTGTTTTAACTAGCCATTGTCTCTGATGCTACGGGAAGCTAGTGTAACTCACCATGGGTTCGATTTCCTCTGCAGCAGAAGAAACAATCATTACCACCTTTCCCGATCCTCATATTACCCTTTAGTTTCGGTTTTAGTTTTAGACCAGTTTGTTTTAAACTGGGATTGACCCAGGCCTGATAAATTATACATCCTTTCCTATGAAAAGGGGCAAGCTTTTCTATCATTCCAACTTTTAAGGGCTTTTTCCAAGTAGATGGAAAACAGCATTTGTCCGGCCCGTCCTTAAGATAGGCGAATCTTCTGCTCCTCCCTCCTACAGAATCATTGTATATACATACGTCCCTTCCCGCCTAGGTCATGGAAATACACTGATAAGCCGGAAACACAGAGTGGCCGGCTGTACCGTTTTCGTAGCAACAGGTCCGCTGGTGGTTTGATCACTTTACAACCAAACATGGAACCAAAGTCTATACCAATCTGGCGAAAGCAAGATAGTTTCACTTGATATTTCAAAGGTATCTTACAGAGTTTGGCATCAGGCTCTCTGGTTGAAAATGCGCACATTTACAATTGGGAATCTCTTCTTCAAAGGATTAGAAACTATATTTTGGAACGTTTAATACACGTTGTTTCGAACCATTCCGAGTTGAAACCTTGCTGGTGTACCCGAGGGTTATGTTCTGTGTCCAAAACTTTTCCAATTTCCATTAATGATCTCTTGTCTGTCACTTCTAATCCAATATATCCCTTCGCTGGTGACAGTACTCCCTGCTTTTCATATTCGTTCCCGGGCTCATGTCCCTGCTATCGGCATGGCGCGAGGTACCTCTCCCTTCAAATTTCGTCTTCAACAATTCCATTGTTTTGATCGCTTGACCTTGACGCTTGACGCTTTTGAACCTGCCACTTATATCGTCCTGTTGAAACCACACGCCTTCGAGATCCATTTCAGCATTTTTGGACCAGAAGAAGTTGTTTATCATCTCACGATAACGAACGCCGTTGTTGACGGTGATATTCTTGCCAGTCAGCCCCAAATGCGTACCAAACAGTGGATCTCAGTGGGTGCATAGGACGTTGATTGATCACTCTTGGATTCTCAGCTCCCCAAATGCGACATTTCTGTTTGTTGACATAGCCATCAAGTTCGAAATCCACCTCATCGGAGAAGATGATTTTCTTCTAGTAATCACCATTCACATGTTATTGTTGTAAAATCCATTGTGTGGATTTTAAACATTATGTCAGCTAAATCTTGTAAAATGCCAATCTTTAGTCGAAATTCGCTGTAAATTGCTTTTTAAAATCTCAATTGCTAAGATTGAGGTGATTGCTTGATTGGCGAATCGAGGTGAAAGGATTCTGGCCAATACTCTCACTAACTGTTGCAATGCTTTCATTAGACCGAGCTGCACGAACACGGACTTGAACTGACCCAATCGTCTTAATTTTCTCGGTTAATCGGACCACTGTACGTCGAGAAGGTGCATTATGGTGACCGAAAAGTCCACGACATATTCGAACCATGTCCGCTGAAATTGCACCATTTCGGTAGTGGATTTTCACAATTTATATGCATTGTGCGTTCTCCATAACTAAATCATAATGTTCGCACATAACAACTGTCAAACAACAATGCTGTAGCAACGACACAAAAAAAAAATGACGCAAAGTAGGCGGTCTTAATAGGACAGCCTTGACAATCGTCATATCTGACCAGATGATCCTAAGACCTATCTGCGCCTGATAAATATGATGCTAATCATAGTCAATAGACACCCTGAACATCGACATAATGTTCCTTGTCTTGCCTTATTCTATTGCTATTTTCGCCAGTGCTGTGATATAATTGTTAGTAGCATTCCGCCCATTAAACTTTCAACTATAACAGCCACCTTGCTATGAATGCTCATCAGATTCCCAATTTTGGAATACTTTCAAATATGTTAAATATTTCCTGTCGTACAACTCGCTTATGTAATGTCTCGCCAACCTCTTCATTTCCTAGTCATTATAGCCTGCTAACATTCAAAACCAACGTACACCAATATCTCTGTTTTTGTCCTCCCTAATTTTCATTCGCTCAGGTTGTGTGTAGAAATCTTAAAGGTACACTAAATCCCTTGAAGGCTCGCCATATATTGTATAAAAAAAAAGGAAAGGTATGTAAGATATTATGTTCGGCGAATTTTGTTTGTTTTTTGACTTCATATTGGCGAACAAGGACATAAGGAGATTAGGCGACCTTTCACGTTCCACAGGTGCTCCAGTTTTCGCTGTCTGGGTCAATGCTTTTCTGAAGATAACATCCCCAGCACGTTATAGTATGGTGATTCTGACCGCGATCTAGTGCAACAGAACATTCGTACATGCTTGGTCACAGTTGAATGATCTTCAGTACATAAATATGATCCACAAGGCATACTTTGGTTTACTCGAAACTCAGGTCATCTACATGTTTTATAGGGATCGAACCACCATGTTAAAATGAAGATGATGAAGGAGATTCCAGCAAACCAAAGGCAGTGCTATTACCATAACGCTCTAGAGGACCCGACTGTCCAGCTTGAGCGATTTAGTGTCGTGTTAGCCGTGAACTCCCGGATTAGTAAATGTAACATCATCGGCAACCATCTCCTGAATTTCGTACTACTCGTATCATCTGACCTGTTTTCAAACAATGTTGGCTCTCAGCCAACCTTTGTAATGAGAGTAACACAGCAAATAATCGACTTAACGTTATCTAAAAGGTATGCTAAGGAGATTTATTCCTGGAAAGTACTCCATGTCCGACCATAGGTACGTCGAATTCAGAATCAGATGCGAGGTCACGATATTGTTGCAGAGAGGGAATCCGCGGAAAACCAACTGAACACGATTTAAGGCAGAGTTGGGCCACCCTAATCTTAGGATAAAACAAAAATTAGAGGAAGCTGTTTAGAAACTGAGCGGACCCTTATCAAGTGTTTTTAACTGGCATGTCCAGCTAGAAACCAATCTTGCAGATTATCCGTTCGTTGGTAGTATGCAGATATGCAGTTATTTCGTAAAGAAACCAGAAAACTTCTAAACAGGTCACTTAAGACTAATTTGGAAGAAAACAGGAGTCTTTACAGATCGAAGCAAAATAATATAGGGAGCTAATTCGGATTTCGGAAAGTGCATCTTATAAAGACTTTTACGAAAAGTGCAAAACTGTCGGTGAAAATGGTAGTCTAGTCAAAGCCCTCAAAACGGGAAAATCAACCAAGCTAAAATCACATTGGGGGCACCTACACTGAGTCGAAAGCCGATACTGTCCGTTTCATACTTGAGGCTGACTTCCTAGGTAAGCTTACAACCAGCTGGTTATCTCATCGGTTGTGATGACGAATGAGACCAATAAATATGCTGTTGCTTCCTTTAACGGCTTCAAGTCACCTGGCAATTGCATACATACCGAAGCCCTGGCGAGCCGTGAGAGTAAGGTTTATACTGAAAATCGGAAAAGAATACTACACGTCCATCAAGAGCTTCAGTCTGACTTCCCTCACGTTGAAGAATATGGAGAGAATAGTCGAGATCCATGTGCGTAAAATTGCTTTGTGAATGTATCCTCTGTCTGATATGCAAAATGTGCACCAACGCGGAAGATCTTGCTAAAGTGAACTTGAACATCTGTGAGACAGAATTGAAGTTCGTCAATGTTGTGCGTCTTTCACGATGCCACAACGTACTTCGTACTTCATTTTTGACATCAAATGCCCCGGTAAAATCGTAACCGACCCTTAGGGAGCAGCGAGCTTTCTCCATGGTCATCCTGCCAACATCGAACATAGCTTCGTGTAATTCTTCCCAATAGACGCTGTAATAAACGGCCTTAAATACGTGATACGTGTACTCGTATCTGCAATAATATAACCTGCTTGTCTATTCTTACAGGTTTCCGTTCCTACTTTGCTGGCCTGGAATGCTATTTTCGCCTCCCAGTAAAATTTATTCGATCTAACCCGGTACTTACTCTTCCTTCTTGCTAGTATAACTCATGAGCCGCTCTGATCTTCCTTTGCAGCGCTGCTCTATTGCTATTCGTTTCTCATCACGCGACAGGAAGCTTGCTTCGTCAAATCGCCGGTTTCACAGTGGTGATCGAGCGAAACCTAGCACATCAGAGGTGTCATCCCTGATGGCTTATTGGAAGCTTTCCCACTGGGTTTCGGGACTAGATGTTGGTGGCGTAGGAAGTTAACCGAGAAAAAGGGAGTCTTAGTAAATGCTCGGAAGGTTTCCTATATCTGCAGTACCCCGACCCCAGACTTCCTCACTGAATATGCTCTTCTTTGTGGCATTAGAAATATCTGTATTCGTACCTTGAGCACAACAACTTAGTGGTCCGGGTCAATGTCAACCTCTCGGGACTCTTAGACACCAGAAATACTAGAGGCGTGCCTTGAGTAATGTAATTAATCTGGTTGATGGTAGATTGATCAAGAAACCCCCATGCCCTCTTCGCAATCCCGAGATTCGGAAGCTATGTGGATGCCAAGATGACATTTCGCCCCAAAGTGAACTCGATAACCCTGCATAAGTCGCAGGTGGTATCATGCAGGCTATAGCCTTGCGTTAAAATCGCAATCTTAAGGCCATTGAGCATATATCCGCGCATGTCAGGCCGTTGCTGGTACTCGTCACGAGGCGGTTGTTCACATGCATGCAACTCATGACTTCTTGCCTATGTCTGCCTCCAATGATAAATCTGCATCTAAGTAGCAGAGACTTGTCTTCCAGGTAGTAATCACCGAAGTATACATATATTGCGATTCATATATTCTTCATCTCTTTTATCCTATCCATCACACTTCTCCGTTAATGGTGAGATCCGTTTTATAGTAGTTTTGGGTCAGCGCGACTTGTTTGGCTGCACCTGCTCTGTTAAGCGACCTGGCATCCTACGTGCAGTTCGGAAAACCGTTCATTTTCTTCTAGTTGCATGAGTCCTCCACAGAGGTGTCATTCGCATCCGAGGCCTTCAATTGTTTCGCAGCCATATTTATACTTTTGTTATACTTTTGGCGTGTTAATGTAATGAGTGACCCACGATCTGGGGGACAAGGCCTTTTGTGTCTCCACTTGCCCTTGGACATAAGGGGCCGTCTACATCAGTGTCAGTAGACCTAGGCAAGGTTATGAGTGTTGCTGTTAACTCAGTCTGGAAATCGTAGCAGCTAGTCCTGAGCATCTTACCGACCAGGGCTTTGAAAGTAGCACTAACAGAGGATCACCAGATCGAGAGGCTAAATTCATGAAGCACAGTCGATACCATCGTGGGAGCTTCTTTAACCAACTTTCAGTTTTGGTTTGCGCTAGTAATCTTAACTTGTACTCATAGAATTTACACTTGAAATTACTAGGAGCCACAATGAGAAGCTATAATAAGCACTTGACGCGAATTTGAATCATTGCTCTGGCCGAACCCATGACTTATGAAGTTATTAAGTTTATCGAAAAACATCAGACGGTGGAACTTTAAAGCAAGAGACCTTCTGGTGCTCGCCCCTAAATTTGAAAACATTGAGATGCTATGGTCGATGCTATTTACCATGAGGTACGAGAAGAATATCAGGAGTGTCTTTGATTAGGTTAGCTCTCGTCTTTTAAATATAGACCTATCAATTCAGGAGCAAAAGCTTCTAGTGCCTCTATAACCCAATCCTCGGTTACTTACTTAGGTGGTGCTACAATTCGGGGTGATCCCGGGCCTCAACTATCATGCCTTTTTAGTTTGCCCGGTCTTTAGCCTCCGGTTGCACGGTTGGGTTGGGACGGTTTGGGCTCCCTTCGACTTGTGCGCGCCGCCTAAGTTGAGGTCTTCCTCTACTGCGATGTCCCGCTGGATTCGATTAGAAGACTCTGCGAACCGGAGCATTGGTATCTATTCACTCTACATGTCCTAGCCATCCCATACGCAGTTTTCTGACTAGGTCGTTGTCGATGCCGCTGTACAGCTCGTACAGTCCCTCGTTGAATCTTCTCCTCCAAAGCCCGTCAATACAATATTTTTCGAAGGATTTTTCTCTCGGAACGACTGAGGATATCTTCATCCACTTTCGAAGGGATCCATGCTTCAGGGCCATAAAGTAGGACACGGATGATCCAGGTCTTATATAAAATTGCCTTCTTAGCCCAAATAAGCAGCGATTGGCAAGAGTGATTCTACGTTTTATTTCTGCCGAGGCGTTGTTGGCAGAATTCATAGCAGATCCAAGGTAGACAAAGTCCTTTACTACCTCGAAATTATAGCTGCCGATTGTGACGTTCTGTCCAATTCGTCTATGTTGCGTATTCCTTCTTGTTGACAACATATATAGGGTCTTCCAATAAGGACTGCTGGGCGTGCTTCACATATTTTACGGTCGCCATAATCGTCCCACCGAGAGGACTATTCGCAGTGCGATTGATAAATAAAAGAATCCGAGGCAGTCGATTTCGCATCGCTCACAAGAACTCGGCCCTTTGCAGACTACAACTTGGCGACTTTTGCATCGTGACTTGGGCCTGCATCCGTACAAAATTCAACTGACCCAGAAGCTGAAGGTAAGCGACCACAGACAACGACGTATGTTTGCTGAATGAGCTCTGGAGCAGTTGGAAACTGACCCTAATCTTCATCGAAAAACCATCTTTAGCAATGAGGCCCATTTCTTGATGAAATCCGACAAAATTGTCGGATTAGGGACGATACAAATCCACATGAGATCCAAGAGCATCCAATGAATCCCGAAGAAGTCACTGTTTGGTGTGGATTTTCGGCTGGCGGCGTCATCGGTCCATATTTCTTTGAGAAAGACGTTGGCCAGGCTATCACCGTCAACGGCGAATGCTATAGGTCGATGATTACCAACGTCTTTTGGCCTGAATTGGATGATATTGACACCAACGACATGTGATTTCAACAGGACGGCGCTACGGGCCACACAGCTGACTCCATATTGGAAATTCTGCACGAGCGTTTCGAGTTCATGGTCATCTCATCTCAAGTGATGTAAACTGGCCACCGAGTTCGTGCGATTTGACCTCGTTAAACTTTTTCTTGTGGGGTTTTCTGGAGTCGCAAGTCTATGTGAATAAGCCACAAACTACAGCGACCTTCAAAGCCAACATAACCCATGCCATCGGTCAAATTCAGCCTGATTAATGCGCCAAGGTCATGGAAAATTGGACATTTCGGATGCACGCCACCCAGGGAAGTAGCGGCGGACGTTTAAACGATGTTATATTCCATACATAATGGCGTCGATAGGCCTTTCAAACGAATAAAAAGAGGAAGCGTTTAATGAAAGATCCTTCACTTGGTTTTGCCCTCATTTACCGCTAAGCCCATTTTGGGCGCTTGCGTTTCAATACTAACGAATGCACTGGTGATAGCCCGCCGTATTCTTCCAATTATGTCGATATCATCGGCGTACGCCAGTAGTTACATAGAGGTTGAAAGATTTTTGCTCCAGTCCTCGCTTGTGAGTTCCGTATACCATAATTCTTTCAAGTCACCTTGCTCAAAACCTTTTTGACATCAATGGTCTCGGTTAAGTCACTATCGACCTTAACGGACCAGCAAGCGTCATTCTGCACAGACGGCGAGTATCAATGTAGACTTCTTTAGGTTTTTCCAGGATTTGCCTGAGCGTGAAGAATTGGTCGATTGTGAACATTTCTGGTCTGAAACCGCACTGATAACTGCCGATCAGTTTGCTGATGAAGGGCTTAAACGTGATACCGAGATTCTATTCATCAGGCATGCACTCTTCTGATCAGATCTGAGGAATGAGTTGCTGTATGCTGTCCATAAAGTCATTTCCAGCAAGTTTGAATACCTCGGCCGGTAAGCCATCTAAGTTGAATGGTCTATTCTGCCTGACGGGGGAACATTTCCTTATTCGCCGTTATACAGTCTGTGAAAAAAGATTTCCCATATTCTCAGCACCGACTGCGACTCCACTACAAAGTTTCCTTCTTCATCTCTACAGACTTCTGTATGGGTCTTCTAGCCTCGACACCTATTGGTATAAGTCTCGTACGTTATTTTTGGAGTATGACCTCTCAATGACATCCAACGCTTGCTTCTCGTGGTGTTTTTTCTTCTTTGCTTCTGCTCGTAGAGCTCACGAGTAGCGCTCATCGTTCGTTGTACGCTTCCAGCTTAGGGGCATATGCTTGCCGACAGTCTCAAACCAGGCATTTCTTGGTGGTGGTCGGATGAAACCGACATCACGCACATTAGTTGCGGCATTGTTGATGGCACGTTGGCAGCGTTGCCACTGATCGTGGGTACTTGATGCTGGTGGCATAGGGATTGTTAAGTGATTTCGGGATACGCGTTCCGCAAAAATTCTGGCGGTCTCTTGCGATTGCTGCTTTTCTAAGCTATATCTTCCTACAGTAATTCTTCTTTGTTGTGGCGCTTAGGAAACCTGCATTCGCACCTTGGCAGCAACAACCCCGGATAGTTCGGACGCCCAAAATACGCACAAGTCCGTTGCCAGACTTGGTGTCGTGTAGTCTATTTCTACCAACTGTCTTACCTAGTACGATTTTAACCTCACACTTCGGACATTGCTCATATGTCTTATCGTGGAGCACGTAAAAACACTCTTTGGTGGCGTCGTCCTTGTCTCCAGTAGGGGTATGGGTGCATATTGGGTTTATTTACCCTTGACGCAGATTGTCGTTTTTAGCTCGGTCACGTGCCGGAAACTCAAGACTTCTTGCCGCATATGGCAAATCCGCAGCCGAGTAAGGGTTTACTTATGCAGGTACCGGGGACTACCACTGGGAAGTAAGGCAAGCACTACGCTACGAAGTTTCGGCGTTGCTGGCCCGATCCAAGTCATAGGTGCCGCACAGGCCCCCGTTACACAATCCACTCTGCATTTAAACTTAGTTCTAGCTCGTAGTATGTGAAACTACTTTGTCCAATTAATATTGCCAATATCTGGCATTAAGTGGACATTCACGTTGTAGTTACTCTTTTCCCCATCCTTACTGAGTCCTTTATCCATTTAAATGTCTTTTTCATGAAAACAACATTGTGGACAAGCCTACAAGTGAACGAAAAAACATAAAACAATCCAAGCCAAGAAATGGTCAAGTCATTAACACCAAATTGCAAGAGCTTGCATTTCAATTGGTATCCCCTACTCCATACGTCCGTAAAAACTTATCGCAGAGGAAACGTCTTGCAGCAGTGAATCGGCTCCAAAAGACTCACCCCTCGGAAGTTAGGCAGAGCCAAATGGGAAGTTTCGAAGCAATATACTCGTAATGTATCTTTATGTCGCAAGCAGATGTTCTTCGGTTGCCAAAAACCAACTCGAAACAAGGTTTCTTTGTTAGCACCCTCTCTCGTTATTTTGTGGGAGTACTCTCGTAGTACAACACCGATAAATTCACGCTTTTTCGGTGTCGGTATCGGTGTTGGTGTCAGTTGTCGGTTTCGGTGTCGGTGCGGTGTCGCGCTGTTGGTGTCGGCGATGTCATTAGGGTTAATCGCTTTTCTTGTTCTTGAAGCCTGGTACCGCCAGCGACTTTGTACTATGGACTAAGGGTAACCCAACAACCGACTACCGAGGACATTATTAAGACATCATTTGCCAGGGCAATGAAGCTTTTTATGCATATTTCTTTATGGCCATTTTAATTGCAGTGTTTTATTGACTGCCATAACAATTCGCAAGGAAGTAATCATCGGTCGTAACAGCATTCGCTTTGGTCTATGGTCTATGGTCTATGGTCTTCGGTTGCAGTTAATATGTCAAGGCAAGGCGGCAGAAGCGATTAGGGATCTGTGCCTTGTGATGACATTTAATTGTGTCTTCTTGTTGTGTCTAATGGCTGTCGAATTGGGGATTAAATAATTTAGGTGCAATCACATGTTAACACATGTCGAAATGACAACAATTTGACGACAATTGTGGTTTTCCGTCGAACGAGATGGTCTTCTTGATGAGCCTATTTGCCATTGGGCATTCACGAACAAATGTTTTTATTTCTCGTTGGGTAAAGTTGGAAGTTTGTAGTGAATTCATTTTGCCAGATAGTGAAATGGTATAATTTAGAAGGCAATGATTTAAGGTGAGGGCATAATAAATCCTCCGACAGGGATATGAGATCAACAGAAGAAAAATATATTTAAGCGTAGATGTCTCACAGTTGTCTTGATGAGTCCACCTATGATTGGCCGTAGGGAAAGCTTGAAAGTGTGTCAATTGTCCGGCGTAGGACACTGATGAATTGACGATGGTAAGCTGCCTACTATTTGTTGCTAGGGATTCGAATCTGGACACAGGAGCCCAACAGAGCGTGATCCTGTTACACTTCGAGAAGTGGAGCACGAACCACTCTCGAATTAATGGTGTTCGCACTTAGGGATCTGATCGCTGCTTAACTGTCTATGTACGTACATTGCAATATCCAACTCGAGTATAGCTAAGCAGTGCAGCGGTCTGATGAACTGCTGATACTTTGGTTTCGGAAACGGTACAGTATGTGTGACTGTTGGAAGCAAGTGTTCTCTCGTGGAAACAAACGTTTAAAGCCAAGGTTGAAGTCAATTCCAATGAATTCAAAGTCGGTGAGGAATGCAGACTGGCATATCCTAGATTTAGTTCTTTCCATTGGCGTCCGTGGTAGGTATGATGGTAATTCAACAGTCTTCTTTGTTTGAGACTTTATATGACATGAATATCGAGGACTTTCAAAATTAGCAGGAATGGTTACAGAATGAGATGCTTCAGGAGCTCTCACATGCTGCATTGGGTACTTTGGGTATTAAACTAAGATTACCTTAGCGCAGGCTAATCTCACTTTCAGGGTGCAAATCAGGGTCCCTCTACCGTCCTAAAAAGCATTGTGTAAGTGGGCCTTGGTTCCTTGAAAATTTCGAAGCTGGAAGCTGTCCATTTGAACTTTTGCACACAGATCATGTCCGGGTTGATTCATAGATAAATAGATTGTCTCAAAGTAGGATTGAGGTGGATTGTGTAATTGCAGCTATGGAAATGAATGCTTACAAGGCGACCCGAGGATTTTTCCACTGAGTAAACCCAAGTATCAACTGGGTGCTTAAGTTAGTTCGAAATTCTTGGTGTTTTAGGCAGAATTTACCATAGTCTCAAGGATTCACTTGTGTTGGTAATCCTTTCGTAGAAGCTACTACGAGGATCAGCGTTGAGCTTCCCTATTTCTCCTTTGTAAACCCTTAAGGATTCCTAATAGATTTCCCAGTAACGTTCTTTCATCATCAACCAGCTTCCTGAAGTTTTTGGGTGATTTGGGCTCATAGTCATCATTGGCGAGCATAGGTACCCTGATGCGAATCATGTCTTTTTGCCATCCTCCTATATAAGCAGAATTACCACGAATATGTGTACTAGGTGTACCTATTTTTCCTGACGGGGAATGTTCTGCCGAGTGGGCGATCTGGAAACCCATAGCTCCTTGATAAGCGTGATATGATCGCCGCTCGCAGCAAATCAGATGCAGATTTTTGACATGGGGAATCACGAAGTTAATCTGCACCTCCATAGTAGGGTGGTAGAGATACCTCAGTCCTGGGTTTATAAGGGGTCTTATCGATGAAGCTTAGTTCCTGGACAACCCTCACCAATACCCCCGGTGGCAATCCCATGACAGCCCGTGTATTGAAGATTTTCAGCACGTTCGTTGAGAGCTTTTAGTAAGCAGTAAGCTACAAGCCGCCATTTGCATTCATCCGATCAGGATAAGACATGTCTATGTAGACTATCTTATACTGTCCCAGAAAATGTTTTTGAAGAGGTTTCAGCAGTCCTTACTTTTTCACTTCATTGATGGATACGCGGCGTCTTAAGACGCAGCCAGCTACGAGCAAGAAATACTCTCCAAAGTTTGGTCATTCGTAGTTTATCGGTGGCCAAGAGGAACAAGTCTCATTATATCGCTTTTATTGCTTCGCCAATTCGGTTTTTACCTATAGGGATCTTGTTGGAATATTGGCAGCTGTTCCGGGTGATGAAGCGCTTATAGTGGGCTTTTTCCCTGTGCTCGTGCGATGGATTGAGCTGAGGTTGAGCATATTCCCTCCAATCCTAGAGATCTTCTCAGTGCTTGTGTTGTCGTTGGCAATGGTTGTTTCCACGAATAGATAGGAAAGTGTGGTTGATCTGAATGGTGCTTCCGATAGAGGAGACAATGCTCACTAGTCTAGAAATGCGGCCAAGACTATTTATAAACTAGGTCCTCAGCACGGTCCGGATGACACATTGATCCCGCGAATGAGAGTAAGTACACAGAGCAGGAAGATTTGGGGAGAAAGTGGATGCACTCGACATCAAAGGAAGAGAATATAAGACTAGTACTTCCGCACTGGACTTGTAGGACTCCCAACCCAAAGCTAGGCAAACTTATGCCGCAATGCTAACTATCTTGCTCTCTATTCAAGGGCAGATGGCTCAACTTCAACGACAAGTACAGGAACAGGCTAAGCAGATGGATCAAATCTACGCGCTGCTGCCGGGTCTAACGCACCTCATGTCGCACCTCTACATTGTGGAGCAAGCCCTGAAGATCCTTGCAGTGAATGCCAATTCACTGATTAGAATCGAGCGAAGAGCCGCGCTGTTTAAGTTGCTGAAAGACTAAGTTCCTGATGTGCTTTTCGCTAGCGAAACTATGCTTACCGATAAGCACAATCGGGAACACAGTAATTATAATAGTAGAAGAAGAAACCGACCCAACTCCACACAAGAAGGTGTTGCGCGATCTTTATTAGAAAAAAAATTTAATTTAGAAGAATGTGCAAGGGTGTTTTGCATGGGTTCCAGGTGCTGGAGGCATGTATCGTGCGCATCCCTCTCCATAGTGGAAAGTGATTGTTCATAGTCTCTAGGCACCTGATGCTTCTCAATCCACACTATTCATCTCAGAGCTCGATAGACTCTTTCGACTCCTTAGACTGGAATCGGAGAAGAATCATTATATAATCGACGGGGATTTTATTGCCAAACATAGAGATTGGGGAAATCATGTACCCAATACTAGAGGGAACCTACAAGTCAATTGCTGGGGTCAGCACAGTGTCATGTATAGTATAGATTCGATTTGAAAGCGACGGATAGTCTGTCGTTTCCCAGATAAGGCTCTTATTTGAACCTATTGCTGCACGACCTACGGATATAAGTGACTGGGAGTAATGTACAAACATTAACCTGTCTGCATAAAATCATGAACGACACTGACCATTGCGGTTTTAGTACCGAAATAACAATTCCTAACGAAATTGCGGAGCTGGAGGAGTTTGTTCCTGTGCATTCTTACAATTGCAGTAAGACTCTCTGGACATGTTTCTCCACAACGCTGGCAAGAGCACTCTCCTCGAATTCCCTCTACCTACCGTCCAAAAGGAATCTGTCTAACGAGGAGCTTTACAGGTACCTAAAGCAAATGGACGAAACAATTCAACAAACGGTCGATATTACAATGCCTCGAAATGAACACACACCCAACGAATACCTATTCCGCAATGCTACAATCGACGCACTGCACCGACACAAAAGTAGACTGCTGTCAAGATTCAAAACCTTTTACAGGCAGTTTAGTGACAGACAGAACGTGGAGGTTAAGACACTGAACTCGTCAATTAAAAACTTCCAAATATTGATAAGAGAGAATTAAAGACCATCTGTAAGTTTGTACTGGAACAACAGAATTCAGACTGCAGCAACCCGAGTATGTTCACGCAAATAAACAAATTATTCCGGAGAAAAAAAATCAAAACGACGTACAGTGTCCTAAATTCCGCGAACGACGGACAACGAAAGAATACTGACTACTGCAGGCATAGATCCAAGTGAAGCCGCAGATGATGATAATTTCTTTGTGACTGAGGATCCTTAGGAGAAGGTTGAGGCCGTAGGACCGACTTTTCAGGAAGCGTATAAAACAAATGGTTCAAATCACGACTTGGAGAATCGAGTCCTTCTGCACGATTCGAGAGCTCGGGTTTCACCCGGTTCAGTGACGAGAATATGGCAAATTATATCATCGCCGATGAAGGGGACCTATCCCCGTTCATTTCAAAGGATGAACTCCATGAGATCTAGACATTTCCATCACCCTATTTAACAATGCAATGAATAATGCACATTATCCAGAGCATTGCAAAACTGCGGTGGTTTATCCCATCCCTAAAAGGGAAGACACATCCAATTCGGCGAATCTCCGGTCCATAAGTCTCCTTCCGAATATCAGTAAGGTGTTCGAAAAGGTAATCAACGCAACAAGGTGCGGTTAATTCGCCGATCTTATTCAACATTTACACATGCGATTTAATAGATTTACTTCCCCATAGCATAGCGTACGCAGACCACTTGATAGCGCACAGAACAGATCCAAAAGTCGAGATCATTAACATGAAAAGCAACGTGACTTCGAACAAATTAGGCGATTTTGCGATGACTCGAAGTTGATTTTCTGAAACCATTCTCTTTATAATGCCGTTGTCTGGTGCCTCTAGGGACACCATAAAGAATTGGCGAAAATTCTCGATCATTAGACAACACGGCCAGCCATTTGTTTGTCGAAATGTAGTCAGATACCCTGGGATGATATTGGTCTGGCCAGGGGCAAAGGTGTTTTTGCCCTTACAAAGAGACTTTTTCATAGCAGCCAACTCGAGACCCATGCTGGTATATAGGGGTCCCGAATGGCTCAACGTGAGAGCAAGCTTAATGGAAAAGATTCGTGTGTTTGGGAGGGCTTAACTTAGGGTCTTCACCTTTACAGAACACCAGAATCGGAGTACATAAAATTCTATCCAAATGAGGTCCTATACAACAGAGCGAATCTAATAAGGGTGGACAACTTCCCTATTAAGTTGACTTGAAGGCATATTGCAAGAGCAATGACCTCGTGCAACAACCTGATATCTTGGGCCTACTACCCCAACTACTTATGCCATGAGAGTGTGCGCTTCATAGGCTTCATCCCTCCTAAAGCATTCCTATATTTTGACATGAAAGGGCTGATCCAGGATAGGTTTGCGGTGTCGCTAATCTTCCACGTACAGTTGGTGAGGGGCGACTCAACTAAAACAGAGACGTCGCACACGGCAGGTTTAGCAGGGCGGTTTCTTTTCTAGATTACTCAAGATAGATTGACATATACTTACGTGGTTGAAGCTACAGTCAGGGGTGAATCTGGGCCTCCAATAAAGTAAATTATTAAATGGCCACCATCCTCCTTTAATATTTCCCCTCTACTATAGAGAGCTCCTTCTCTATGGTATTATCCTTTCGAGTGAGAATCGAAGACTCTTCGGGAGGGAAGATTGGTATCTTTTCGCTCTATATATTTCAGCCATCTTAGGCGACTAATTCACATGATCATATTGACTCGATTTCGATGTACAGTTAGTAGAGTTCAAAATGTAATGCGAGCTCCGACCTAATTTTTGTAAAAATAAGAAGATTTGTTGCCACCAGCGTGAGGAGCACATTAAGCAGTGCAATTTTATGGGTGTAATTAAGTTACATGAGACTCTTTTGTACTTGCCTCACTCCAGAAAAGCCAATTTGGTTATTTGCCAGCTAATTGATCCACAATTGAACCTCGTCACTTAATACGATTTTTTGGTAAGAATGAGTCGCTCAGGAGTTCATTCGCGAAGACCTTAGATCAGCCGGATCCGAGTCGTGTCAAGGCCGAGATATTTTTGTGAAATTTTCCACATAGCGGACAGAGAAAAGCAAACTGTTCCGTTCGGCAATTCCAGATCTTTCGCCATACTTTCAGTCACACCGGCTACAATTTCTTCTGTAAACACATTATTTTGAGATTTATCCACAATACGACAAATAGTGAGCTCATTTGATCGATTATTAAACGTTTCACGATCGATTTTGAAAATTTGTTTGATTGATACAGAATCATTATTCTTCTTTTGTAAACAACTCTCCAAGCCTACTTGATGTCATCATGGTTTCAAATTGTTCTAATGTCTTACTCCAAGACCAGCTACCTCTGGGTGGTATGTCAGATCATGATCTTATTTTCTGTACGTACAACGTCGACTTACGTCGTATCCCAATACCGACATCATTTAATTTTAGAGATTTTTCCACTGTAGATAATGACGCATTACAACTTGATGCAAGCCTTCTCCCATGGCGTAATTGCTATTTTGCCTCTAATGTGAACGCCAAAGTCAATTATTTGCAAACTCTAGTACTCGGTTTATTCAACAGGTATATCCCTTTAAATACGGTTGCAATACGTAACAAAAAATGTCCATGGGCACGTAATCGGTCTACCTATATTACAAGAAGAGCAAAAAAACAGATATTTCTTATCCAAGCTGAGGCCTGAACAAGCCTCGAAAAAGCTGTGGAACAACTTGCGAGCAATTGGTATTGGAAAAAATCGGCAATTGATAGAATACCTAATGTTAATGAACTTAACAATACATTTATTTCTTCTACTATCAACGAACCACCTTTCACCCCTTGTCGCTGATGTTGTTAATATCATACGTAATTTAAAATCGAATGCTACCTATCCGATTTGTAAGGATGATCCTACCCCATATCCTAAGCAGCCTAACGCATATCTTTAACTTTTGCATCACCGCTTTTACCTTTCCTGATACTTGGAAATTGGCTGAAGTTATTCCTGTCCCAAAAAAACCTCACCCCTCTTTGCCAACCGACTTTCGTCCGATAAGTATATTACCATGTCTGTCCAAAGTACTTGATAAGATTCTAGCAAACCAAATCTCGAATTACATATGTCAACACAATTTATGATCCCCAGTTCAGTCGGGCTTTCGAGCGGATCATAGCTGCTCAACAGCTATTGTTAAAATCCTTGATGACATAAGAGTAGAATATGATAAGGACTTTTTGACGGTACTGTGTTTGCTAGACTTTTCCAAAGCTTTTGACAGCGTTGATCACATGGTACTATGCCAAAAACTTAAATTATATTTTGGCGTTCAGTGAAAGATCTGTTCGAATGATTTTTAATTACTTGGACAATCGCCAGCAAAGAGCTATTCACAATAACGATTCTTCCGATGTCCGTGCCTTAACTGCAGGCGTGCCTCAAGGGTCAATACTTGGCCCAATTTTGTTCTGTCTTTTTATTAATGACCTACCTAAAGTATGCTCAAATGATGCAATTCATCTCTATGCTGATGATGCCCAGATATATCTTTCGAGACCTTCAGGAATCGTTGAGGATCTGGTCGTCAGAATAATCGAAGATTTATCTCAAATATACAACTGGTCATTATCTAATGGACTCACTCTTAATCCAACAAAATCGCAGCTCATTCTAATAGCTAAAAATATAATCAACTCGGATGAAATACCGCCAATATTTCTGAACGATAGGCAATTCAATTTTGTGGAGGTTGTTACCAGTCTCGGGTTCAAATTAAATCGCTCACTCTCCGCCGTAGACCATATCAACTTTGTTGTTAGACAAATCTATGTTGGACTTCGCAAACTTTGGCTTTCATCTAGCTTCACCCCATTAGGTACTAAACTCAGGCTAATTAAAACTTTATTCATGCCTATAATTGATTACTCTGTCGTAGTTTATTGCAAGTTTGACTCTCTATCACAACACACGTTGCTTGTTGCCTTCAACGATATGATAAGGTATGTTATGTGTATGGGCTGCGTCGATACAATCATGTATCCCATCATCATAGTTCGGTCCTTGGTTGCTCCTTAAAACAGTTTCTTGAACTAAGATGTTGTGTGTTTATGCACAAGATCATCCAAACAAGATCTCCCGCTTATTTGATGGAAAAGATCCAATTCGCCCAATCACCCAGAACACAAAATATCATTATTCCATCCTTTAATTACTTAAATTCCTCTCGCCTATTTTTCATCCACCTCACCAGACTTTGGAACTCCCTTCCTACAACAACAAAACAAATAATGGGAGCTGCATCTTTTAAAAATGCCGCCTTAAGACATCTCAGGTAATCACAACAACTATACTTCATCCATCTCTCACTCTTAAACATACTCTATTTCTTCCTTTCTGATTTCTCCTTTCCTAATCTTTCTTTCCCTACCTATACTTATTGTTAGTGCATTATTTATTCCCGTATAATATTTTGTTTATTTTTTTCTCATATAATGTTTATATTATCTGAATTATATAATGTTACTCTAAAATATGCGCTATAAAAAACAATTTGTAAGTCTTATTTGTACAATCCCGAATTATATTAAATAAATTGAAATTGAAATACAAATGTAAAAAACCTGCCAAAAATGTCATGACGGTTTTAAAGTTATGCCTATTGCAAGTTAGTCTTCGTCTTCATTTATTAACTATTGGAATATTCAACGCGTACAATTATATCTAATGTTGCATTCCTCCCACGTATCTGTATTGCTTCTGCGCCTCTTGTGGGGTTAACTAAATTTAAGGATCTTAGAACCATTCTTCACGCCGCCATAATTTGGATCACCCAAAATTAATTGCTTTCTTCGGGCTCTTCTTAACGCTTCTTTGCCTTTGGACCGGGTTTTCTGACGACTTTGAGTGAACATGGCTTCGCCAGCTGATCTGTTCAGTTTGATGTTTCTCAACGATCGGTCTCTTAAGGTGGAGGATTCTTCTAATTAGATCCGATTTTGTTGCAATTGCTGACATTCGTAATATTTTCATTTTCGTCGCTGTCATCTTTCCTTTATATTTCTCGTACATCGTCCAATATATTGATGCATATATTAAAGCTGGACGAACAACTGTCGACATGATAAGTTTAAGCAGAGTTTTTTTTTTTTGCTTACACCGGACTTTTCGCGCCACCTAAGCCATACTAGCTCTCTCTGTGACATCGTCATCCCAATTTCCTTGGCGGTTAACGACAGAGTTTAAGTATTTAAATTGTTCGCAATTTGGTACACTGACTACTTCTTACTAGATGTCATCAGTTGGATCTGCCGCTTGGAAAAAACCGCAATCCAGATATTTGGTATTAATAAGACTGATTCGTAATCCGTCATTTCCTTGCGTCTTTATCCAATTATTAAGAGTTGCCACATTGTTTCTGATGATAGCGCTATCATCGGCGAAGAGAAGAGAAGTCGTTTCGGATTATTCAAGAGAAAATTTTACATGACATTAAAAAGTCACGGACTTTGTACACAGCCTTGGTGTACTCCAATTTTAATTTCGGTTATTCCTTCAGTGCACTAACTTCTACTTTGACGTCATCGTCTGTATCATGCGATCTCGAGTACATTTTGGTAGGATTTCTGGGAGCACGTTCGAATATGTTATCCAAGTCGATGAAGATAATATGCAAGTTTCGTGATGCTTCTCCATCTTTATCCGTTAACTTTGAGTTGCATCGACGTGCTTTGAATAAAGCCGCATTACCTGTCATGGAATTTAATAATATTGCGTTGCCGGCTGTCTTGAAGTTTCTCTTATATTCTTATAGTATGCGATAATAGTTTCACCGGTCGGTACTTGTTGCAATTTCATGTGTCGCTCCTTTATACTCTGGAACAATGCGAGTTATTTAATTTCTGACTGCTCCCCACACTTTGTAAGATAAGCTATCGGGTCCGATTGTACGCTTTTTAGCTCTACGCTGACATCGACTTCCGGTTTCATCTTCGTACGTGACCGACGAGGGAATGGAACTGCGCAAAATTCTTCGTGTATTAACGATTAGGTAAAGCACTCATTCCATCTATTACCAATTTACCCGTTCCTCGGTAGCTGATGTTAGCGAAGGAAAACAAAGACGATACCACCAAGGAATGTTTCTATGAACTCCTCGACAAGACATATGAATAAGCAATATCGCTAGTTCGTCAGGATCGGAAAGGAGGACATCTTTGGTAAGACAGTTGATAAGCATAGTCTACACAATACCACCTCTGGCAACAAACTCAGGCTTATTGACTTTGCGGCGGGAGAAATATTACTGTAGCAAGCACACGGTTTCCCCACCTCAATATACACAAGGGGACGTAGCGGTCTCCGGAAAATCAAATTCTAAGTCAAATTGATTATTTTGCGATAGACGTAAGGATGTCCGAGCATTATGGCAGCTATGATTGACAGATCATCACATTGTTGTAGCCAAGGTGAGAGTTCGAATTTCCCAAACGCCACTACAAAGAAGAACCGCCAGAATCTTTCCAGAATGCGTATTCCGAAATCTCTCAACAACTCCTACGCCGTAGCATCAAGTACGGAGGACCAGTGGCAGCGAGCCATCAGAGACTCCGCAACTGAAGTGCTGAAACCCGACCACCAAAAAGAAATTCCTAATTTGATGAAGAGTGCCGGCAAGAACATGCAGCTAAACGAAAAGCTTACAAAACGGCGATGCATTGAAAGACGAGTGCTGCTCGTGAGCTCTACAAGCAGAAATGGCGGGAGAACATCGGCTTCTCCAGAATAAGAAACAAAAATCACGCGACGCGCGCGATCGAAGATATTGAGAGGTTGTACTCCAGGAATAACGTGCGGATGTTTTACCAATAGGTAAACAGAACATGCCGAGGCAAGAAGGCCCTTATAGAAGCCCGTAGAGATGTAGGAGGAAACCTTGTAGTAGAGTCACAGTCAGTGTTATGGATATGGAAAACAATTTTTCTGTAGAATGTAAACGGCGAAGAAACCCATCATGCCGCCGTCGGGCAGAATAGGCCATTCAATTTAGACGACGATAGCAGAACTGCCCTCCACCTGACCAGAACGAAGTAAGGATAGAAATATCTAAGCTGAAAACCAACAAAGCATCTGAACCTGACGGTATACCGTCATTGTGGAGCACCAACTCATTTTTCAGTTCTGATCAAAAAAGTGTATGACTGCTGAATGGAATCTCAGCACCGTATGCACGATTCACAAAAACGGAGACACCCTCTTCCTCAACATCGGATACAAAATTCTACTTATCACCCATATTTTGCGTGTGAAACCCTTCGCCAACAACCTGATTGGTCCCTATGGGTGCTGTTTCAGTCAATCGACCAAATCTTAGCACTCCACCAGATCCTGGAAAAAAACTCAAGTATTCCAAATCGATATCCACCATCTTTTCATCGATTCTAAGGCCGCTTAGGACAGCATAGAGACGAGCTATATGGAGCCATGTCTAGTTCTCACATCACTGACAAACTCGTCCGTCTGTGCAGGGTGATGATTGGGAACGCTCGCTGCTCCATCAAAGTGGGTAACAAGTCGTTAACTGATACTTTTGATGTCAAAAAAGGTTTTAGACAAGGTGACGCGCCGTTAAACGACTTTTTTGACATCAAAATTGGAAAAAATGTGCGGAACTCACAAGTGAAGATTGGAGGCACAGTCTTTCAAAAGCCTGTGCAACTACTAGCGTATGCCGATGATATCGACATAATTGAGAGAACCCATCGTGCGGTCAAAGGTAGTGACCTTGTCAGAAAACGGCGCATCAGTGGCCTGAGGTGTTTCGGATATATGGAGCGAATGCTATTGGTGTCCGCAGTGTCTTCGAATCTAACCGGAGGCACAACGCATGTAGAGGGAGTCTAACCTTAGATGGAGCGCACAAGTTGAAGGGGACCTCAACCGGCTTGGAGTGTGCGACTGGAGGCAGTTAGCTGAAGACCGGGCAAAGAGTTGTTAGTTGGGGCCCAGGTTCACCCCGAACTGTAGCGCAACCTAAATAAGTAAGTATTTCCGTTGTAGTTAGCTCAAACTTGAAACGCCTTACCACCATTTTTGCTCCTTTATATATGTTTTACCGACACCTAGCAGAGCTTTTGCACAACTCTTATACCTAGAGCACTTACCTAGAGAACTTAGTTCTTCTTCTTAGTTTATGGAATTTTGGAGCCATTCTCGCAAATTTGGCGCCCAGACCTAACCTTTTTCTTTGTGTAACATGTGACGGTTTATGTTGGTGTTTCTCTGTTTTTTCACGTAAGATTCAAGTACCGCTCTTGCTTAACAAATAGCGTATTTAGTATTTTAAGACCTTGTGGTTTGATTGAGCTTGGTTCATGTTCTCCTGCAGAGTCTTGACAGTCTTCGTATTCGTAGTTCGGTTTTCCGACGAGCTCACTTGAAATTCGACTCAAAAACTCATCAAAAGCTGAATCCTGACTGTAGGCGCTAATAATATTCCAAGTGTCATGTTCAATTATCAATTTGATGGTCATTAGTCAGTTGTTGGTTTTTGCAACGCTTACGGTCTTATCTAGGAACTCACCTACCGAAATGATGCAACTCCGTTCTTATTTCGCT
The DNA here is from genome assembly GCA_963966105.1 of Volucella zonaria. Classification (NCBI taxonomy): domain Eukaryota; kingdom Metazoa; phylum Arthropoda; class Insecta; order Diptera; family Syrphidae; genus Volucella; species Volucella zonaria. The sequence continues at coordinate 50,981,283 of OZ014530.1, forward strand.
CCGTTTCGTAAAAAGACATTTTGTTCCTTTTCATTTGAAAGTTCATGTACAATAGACAGCCCTGTTTCATCAGTTTTGTTACCATAATACGTTTTCCAGTTCGATTGCCATGCTTCTTCATCGTACTTTCCGACACTCTCTGCATCTCCAGGAGCCTCTTTAAATATGAATCTGTGTCATTCTTAGAATCAGATGCAGCGGGAATCATCAAAGCAATTACTTGGCTGGTAATCAGTGAGTCAGAACTAGGTAATAGCCTATTTAAAATAACGATGTTACGCTTAACCCTTGAAAAGTTTCTCTCAAAATTCCGCCGGAATAAAGCCGGAAATGTTTGTTTCGAGCCTCAGCGGCTTATGCCGAAAGCAAGCCAATAGGCGATAATGCCTTACCAATGATAGTTGTCCCATGCACCAAGAGTTTATGCATTGTAGGTGTCATAGGATACCACGGATACAAACTTATTTAAAGTTTCGCTGAGTCTATGCAATAATCTGCAAACTTCTTCAAATCAAGCTCGTGACCTGATATAATTTCAAGGATAACTTTGAGACGGCAAATCAAATTAAAATCCACTCCTGCTATTTTTGCATCTAATTTAGGATTGGCGACAAACCTTCTGTTCGTGTTACCATCATTCGTGTTTCGGTACATCTGCTGTAAGGCCCGTTTCACGTCCAAATTTTTTTTGAATGACTTTTTTCCTCTTTTCAACAATGGCTTTATCAGTATCAGATCTTAACTGCCACTTTTTTTACTGGGAGTCTATATGAGAGAAGCAAACTGCTCTCAAACAGACGAATTCTGGCGTGAAAAGTGGATAATCCGACTGAAAGTGCGTCAACATCAACGTCTTTTTTGATGGTTAAGTCGTTGAATTCTTTCGATGTTGCTGCAGAAATGTAGCATCTCATTGTGGACGTGGTCTGTGTAAAGGCATTACAGACTTTGGCATCTGCCATTGTGGGCATCATTGTATGTTTTACTGAATACGACTTTTCGTCTATTAGAACTGTTGTAGTGTCGATTGCATTTCGCATATACTCAATTTCCTCTTGGGTTATATCCACTGTCTCTTTAACGAATAAGATCCTAATAGGACGACAATATCGTGGTGATGATGGAGTTGGATTTGTGGCATAAAACTGCTTTGAAAAATGTTACAATCTGTGCCATTATTTTCCATTTTTTCTTGAGTTATGCCTACTGTCATATATCGTAACCCCACTTGCAAATCAGTTCTAAAGAGTTACATTCGTCTGGTTTTAGGTCACATAAATCATCATGCAACTACGTAAGTAATCCTGATGTGGTGTGGCTTAACAAATCTTGAAGATTTATGTGAGCATATGTTTCAGTTCCTTTATATGAATTCTTCGGCGGATAACAGTCACTTTTTGTTTTTTTTTTTTTAAACGCTGTAACTAGGATATAACTCTTTACTAACACTTCTAATTATTCCATATTGTGCCCGAGAGGAGTGTGTTACCTTAGTAACGTACCGACCTAGGAGAGTGAGCCCACCCTCTCCCCTTCTAGAAGCCACCAGAATTCGGTGTACTGTTTCTCGGTATTCGATCCCTGTCCGCAATCGCGGGACTAAAATGGAGGAGCACCTGAGCATTGGCAGCATACCCGTTGTAGATGAGCCGCTTGTCCCTCGCACCGCGTTGGCGATGGTATATTACCGGGATACCATCCCTGCTTTGCACTAACCCTTTAGCATCAAGATGGAGAAATGCCTCTGGCGGGATAAAGCCCGATAGAAGTGTGCTCTCGAGGTACATTTCATTAAGGTAATAAGCCCCAAAGATCAGGCTGTTATCGTTCGTCATTGCCTGTGCAACGTGTCTTCGCATCACCTTAATCAGGAAATTGTCAATCCCATTAAGATTAGCCCCATCGTAAAGCACTTTGTTGGGATAATATTTTCTGTACTCTGATTCTGGTGTTCTGTACAAGCCGAGACAGGTCTTAAGACACTGCCTTTTAAAAACCCGAATCCTTTCCATCTGATACAGCGCTACATTGAACCACACGGCCTGATTAGGGCCACATAGCATATGACCTTCACCCTGGAGACAAGTTAACTGCTGTGAAATAGCCTTCTTGTCAGGATTAAAGCCTTCTTGGCCCAAGCAAGGCAAGCATCTATATGTTTGTCAAAATACAAATACTTGTCGAGCCAGATACCAAGGTATCTCACTACGCTTCTCACCGCTAATGGCAGTCCGTGCTGTCCAATGATGGCCAAATTTCGCGCATTATATCTGGTATCCCTAGAAACCCATCTCAATGGAGTTCTAAACAGGACTGTTTCCGACTTTTGAAAATTCATTTTCAATTTCCAATAGTCGCAATACGCCTTATTATGATCGAAATCACGCTGCAGAAGAATATTGATGACTTCGAATTTTGGACCTGATCTGTACGCCACTAAATCATCTGCGTACGCTGTGGCATGATTGAGGGGACCTACTAGATCACTTGTGTAAATGTTAAACAGTGTCGGAGAAATCACTGCCCCCTGTTGTAAGCCGTTTTAATGTCAAAGAACTTGCTCGAAATGACGTTCTTACATTTATCAACGAATTTCGTTCCCTTAAGCATGTCGTAAATCATATATAGCAGGGGTTTCGGCATGCCCATCCTCGTCAACTTATAGAAAAGCCCCTCGAAGGCTTATGAACACATCATCATGAGCCACATTACGCAGGGTTTCGGTTTTTCTTCTCTAACGTTTTCCGCTTAATTCAGTATACGACTTTAATGGTTGACCCGAACTTTTTAGGCTGCGTTCTCGGTGTTTCAAATGTCGTTCTTAGCCATTTGTCGTTATTTTGTAAGAACCTAGCGTCTGTTTTATCTGCGTTTTCTCACCTTTGTTTGAGTTCTGACTTCAAATACGAAAATTGATGTTTCAATTGCTTTACTTCATCTGAATAGTTTTCGCTATAACTGATTTCCACATATAAGGTATTTTTGTTTAACTTGTTCCTTTACAATTTGTCTGGACTGGTTTTTGAATAAAGCATCTATCCGCCGCCGTTATTGACCAACAGAAAATGTGCCCTTTTTGCAGCGTTTTCCATGACTTTTTCGAGCATCTCGGCCGGTATAGTGACGATTTCCGCACGAATGTTTGCATTGAGCTCGTCAATGCTCTGTATATGGCATACACTTTGCTTTTCAAATAACCCCACAAAAAGAAGTCCGGAGGGGGTCAAACCTCGAGATCTGGGTGGCCATTTTTTGACAGCACACTGCCAGGCAATTTTCATTGCAGAAACTACATTGTTTGATTTGCAGTGTGGCATGGCTCACCGTACAGACCTTTTTCACATATTTATGGGTAGACATAATGAGCCAACATCCACCGATATCGATTCCCATCGACTGTTTCGCCTTCTCTAAAGAAAAATGGCCCAATAGTACGAGGGCGGGTCAATAAGTCCGTGACTTTTGGATTTTTGATAAAAAAAAATAATTTTATTTTTCAACGTAATTTCCCTTGAGCTCTATACACTTTGTCCAACGCTTCTCCAATTTTTTTATCCCTTCCAAAAAAAATGATTTGTTGAGGTCCTCAAAATAGGCCTTTGTTTGCGAGATGACTTCATCATTGGAGTCAAATCTTTTTCCACCAAGCCATTTCTTCAGGTTTGGGAACAAGAAGTAGTCGCTCGGAGCCAAATCTGGAGAATAGGGTGGATGAGGGAGCAATTCATAGCCCAATTCATGGATTTTTGCCATGGCAACTGCACATGTGTGCACCCTTGCATTGTCTTGGTGGAAAAGAACTTTTTTCTTGGCCAAATGAGGTCGTTTTTTTTTCAAATCGTCATTGAATCGGTCCAATAAGTTGGCATAATATTCCCCATTGATTGTTCTTCCCTTTTGAAGGTAGTCAATGTGGATTATCCCGCGTGCATCCCAAAAAACAGTCGCCATAACTTTATTGGCTGACAAACCCACCTTGGCCTTCTTTGGCGCCGATTCACCCTTAGAAACCCACTGTTTTGACTGTTGTTTGTTCTCTGGTGTGTTGTGATGGATCCATGTTTCGTCCACGGTTACAAAACGGCGCAAAAACTCCTCCATATTGCGATTAAACAACGCCAAACCTTCCTGTGAAGTTGTTACACGATTGCGTTTGTGGTCGACTGTGAGCAAACGCGGCACCCATCTTGCGGAAAGCTTTCTCATGCCCAAGTGATCATTCAAAATTGAAACCACTGAGCCATGCGAGATCCCTACGGCTTCCACAATCTCTCGCACTTTCAATCTTCGGTCGGCCAACACCATATCGTGAATTTTTGGATTGTTTCGGGTGTAGAGAACTCAACTGGGCGTCCAGGACGTTCGGCATCTTCAGTGCTTGTACGGCCACAACGAAATTCAGTAAACCACTTTTTTACCATTGAAATCGATGGTGCAGAGTCCCCATAGTATTTATCAAGCTTAGCCTTGGTCTCGGTAATGGTTTTTTTTCGCAAGAAATAATGCTTAACAAGCACACGAAATTCACTTTTTTCCATTTTCTCCTCAAATTAGTGAGTAGTTTGATAAAAATAGCTGTCAAACACAAACTAACTGACGCAGCAAGTTTAAATTTTGACAGGAGTCAACTGACAGATGCCTGTTGACAGGAGCAGTGTTGCTGTTTCAGTAAAGAGGTCAGAAATTCAAAAACTTATTGACTTATTGACCCGCCCTCGTATTTCATGTATCTCATGAGGTTTCTCCCTTCCCCAAATGCGGTAATTTTGCTTGTTAACGGCGGCAGAGCGTGTAAAATTGGCCTCGTCGGTCATCAAAATTTGATTCTAAAAATCAGGCTCGTATTCCAAGCGACGTGGACGGTCTGTCTTTGAGTCAATTGCACTTCATATAGAAGCAAATGTGAATCATCTTTCAAAATGTGCCGCAAGATGGTTCCATGCTGAGCGCTGTGCCGATACGACACATGTGGGTCCTCAACAACATCTTGGGCACTGATGAACGGCATGTCGACGATCTCCCACTGTCCCGTGCTTAATAAAATTCGACACCAAACGACGAAAAGCGTTGTCAGCCGGTGCTTGTTGGCCATGATATTTTCGACGATATGCACGTTGAGTTAACACAACTGAACGATTATTTTCAATATACAGCGCCACTATTTCGGCGCGTTATTTGGGTGTGGGGCCATTCATGGTTAAAATTGTACTGGATTGACGTTTTAAAAACGTGTCATCTCAAGTCAGCCGGCTTATTACATGTCAAAGTTATTCAATGTTTGTATACCGACATCAAAGATGGCGCACCTTGTGCAAAATCTGTAGTTGTAACTTATTTGGGTTGACAACTAAGAATTTATAACTTATTGTGCAATAAAACCAAGTATTTGATATTTTACTTAACAACTTTATTCTGCTTCGTATTCGCATGACGAATCAGCTAAAAAAGGTAGTAGAAAGACGTTAAAAGCGGGAAAAGGATAACTATTTGAATTCAAAAATATATTTCTTTCAAATCTACTGTGCTGACATCTACCCGTTGCCTCATTAATGACTTGCCTGTGCTGCCATAAATTTATGATTTTATTGAGTTTTTACAACTTGTTAGTTGTGAACCCAATTAAGTTATAACTACACTGGTGACCCCGACGCCAACAAGGCACTAAGTAATTGAATAAAGGCAATCGCAATGGAAACGTGTAATTTTGAATCCCAACTATGTCCACAGAAACTCAGGGTCAAGAAACGATTAGCCACGACCAAGAAAACCAACACCATAGCGCAGAAAATTCAACTCAACGCAGTTCAGAAGAAACCCATGAAATTCGTAAAAATGCAACAATTTTGGCAAGAAAATCCATCTCTCTGGTTCGCTCAAGTGGAAGCCGCATTTGAAATTTCTCGCATCACCGCAGATTCCACCAAATATCGATATGTTTTGGTTTATCTTGACACAACAACTTTGCCTTTCGTTTCAGATTTTTTATAACTGCACCACCAAGTAAATGCCATCAAAGAACGTCTTATATCCTCTTCGATGAGACGAGCGAGTCAAAACTACCCCGCCTTCTTCGAGGAGGTGAGTTCTTCGATGAGAAACCTTCCAGCATGTTGCAGGTTAGCGGGAAACCAATTCCCAAACAACGTTCGCCTCACACTTTTCCTGGAGCAACTACCGGAGCAGATCCGCAGAATTTTGGCCCTAAGTGAAGTCACCGACCTACGCAAGCTAGCTATGCAAGCCGAAGTGTCACGGCGTTAAAAAACACAGATGTTAAATCGAACCTCAAAGTTGCATCAACATTAGATCTGAAAGCTCAAGCGAACGCCTTATCCAAAGAGCTTGTGCACTTACGCCGTCATATTAAAAGCAACCATTTCACAAATTCCAGTCGGTCACGTGAGAATCAAGAAAAAAATAAAATTTGCTATTTCCACTCGAAGTTTGGCGAAAGGACTCGTAAGTGCCGTGAACCTTGCAATTTATCAGCGCCTCAACAACACATTTAAACTATGTAATTAAGCTTTCAGGAAACGCGGCAGGCATCTCTAAAAACAACCGCACGCCTGCAAGTTAAAGATAGAAAAAGTGGTTTCAAGTTTTTGGTCGACATTGGAGCTGATATTTCAGTTACTCCACTTCCGAATCTAGCGCGCCCAAATAGATCTAAAAGCTTCATTTAATCAAGGTTGTTCGATGCAAGTGGTTCAACTATCAATACCTTTGGCACAAAACCCATAACTCTTGACTTACGACTCAATCGATACAATTTTTTAGGACTTTCACACTTGCCGAGGTTACTCAACCCATCCTAGGAGCGCCTAGCGGGAGAAATGTTGGCAGCTCTGTGAACCATCAAAAAGTGGGTGGACGAGTCTGCTACATCTGGTGAAGAAAAAGAATGGCGAATGGCGAGCCTGTGGCGACTATCGGCGCCTTAATAAAGTAACGGTACCGGACCGTTATCCGTTGTCCCACCTGCGCGATTTTGCATTAAATCTCCTCGGACGTAAGGTGTTTACTCCCGACCTGAATCGGGCTTACTACAAAATTCCCGACGCAGCAGAAGACCAACACAAAACAGTAGTTATCACACCTTTTGGACTTTTCAAGTTGAAGGTGATGACTTTTGGTCTATGTAACGCCGCCCAGTCTTTCCAACGATTAATGGACTCAATACTTCGCGACCTCGAGTTCTGCCACGTCTACTTAGATGATCTCCTCATCGCTTCCCATTCGATTGCAGGACGTGTGTTTGGACAGGCCCCAGGTCAATTACCTTGGATACCCTGTCAGCGAATCCGGAATAAAACTACCAACAGAAAAGGTAGAATCTATGCGTAACTACCGAAAGCCAAAAACAGAGCTACATCGTTTTTTGGGTGCTTGGAATTTCTACAGACTCAATATGCCAGGAGCATCAGAAACACACCCCCCGCTCATCGATCTTGCACCAAGCATCAAAAAGAATGACAAACGCGATATCATCTGGACTATATGTAGAAACAGAACAAGCTTTCTAGAAATGCAAGCAACTCCTAACCAATTCTATTCAACTTGCGTACCCAGCTCGACATTGTCACTGCGGTAAGATGCTTTAGACACATCCATCGGTGCTGCTTTAGACTAATTCGCCGATTTGAAACGACAGCCTCTGGGATTCTATAAGAGCAAATTGAAATAGGACCCAGGTGTATTTCAATGCGTACGACTGGGAGCTCCTGGCAATATTCCAAGGCATTCATTTTCTTAAACACCTCCTTGACGGCCGCAACTTCACCGTTTTAACCGATCACCGTCCGCTATCATCTGCCTTCCTTCTACGTTCGGACAAGGACTCGCCGGGACAACAACGGCAACTTCAATTCATAAGCCAATGTCCCCGAGAAATCAAATGTAATCGCTGACGGGCTTTCGCATAGCTGATCATGTGGAACACGACGAAAGCCTACAACATCTTCTGAAATCTACTTCAACATCTTTACAACTTCGCAAGCTTAAAGTAGACAACTCGGAAACTACCATCTTTTGCGACGTATCCGGCGACCATACGTTTGTTTTCGGCTTTTTTGTTCTTGTTCTGTTTTTTTATTGCGTTTTAAAAAAAAGGGTTACGTATTACTGCTGAAAACGAACGCCGACATTTCTCAGATATTCAGCCAAATAATCGAAACGATGATAAAACTCGACACGCTGTTGGGAGCCAACAATTTACTCACACGTGGCCGTAAGGCGGAATTGCTGCCATGCATTATGGACTACACCAAGTCGGACTAAATAGATTCCGCTGAATTGCGAAATATCGAAGATGACTACGAAAAACCGATCTCCGCCGACTATAACATGTAACAGCTTACAAGGGCGGCGGAGATTTTATCTCAACAATTCACGAATCTTTTAACCACTTTGAATTCCAACATGTCAACGTTGAAAGCACAAATGCACCGCAACATGCAATCACGTCGCCATCACCCATAACGTCCAACGCAACGCCAACTTCTACAACAGAAATACAGAACCTCATTCTCGAATTTCATACATCGGAAGAGCTCTCCTCAACAGCAGAGTAATACGCCAACCGAATTAACACCCTCATAATACTGTACTCTTGGAACGAAAGGAGTGTACTTTACGTCGCACAAACGAAAATGCGAGGCCCAGCGAAACGGTGGTCAGACTCCCTGCTTGGAGAAATACAATCGTGGCAAGCGTTCTCCCGACGACTCATAATAGACTTCGGCAAGAACGAAAACGAGGCGGACATCCATCTTAAAATATCTTCAAATATACGGAAACAGGGTGACAATGTCATCGACTTTTTCTATCGCATGCGGCCACTTGGACAAAACTACCGATTGAGCGATCCGGCAATAATCAAATACATTCGTTATGGAATGAACCACAACGAGCTGCAAACAGCATTGACAGCAATGTACCTCACGCAATTGAACGAATTACGCAACACCATCCAACGTTTTTTCGCCAATCGTCCAACAGGATCTTCAACCAACAGACTCCGGATAACCACCCCAAAGATTGAGTACTCACCCAACGGTTCGCCAAGAATGACCACCGCATCGGAATGTCAACCAACCACAACACCCAGGTACTCCTCATCCCCTGTCGGGAGATGTAACTGCTCTGAAACCAGGTACATATCCACCAACTGCACGAAGCCACAGAAGACAACGCGATGCAATATTTGCCGAAGGACGACGCATTTGGAGACCAACTGTCCAGAACAAGGTCGTACGCCAACAGTAAAGAATGAGGATCGCAAACGATGACGCTAATGGCAGTAACCGAACGAAGGATGTACAAATAAACAAACACTTGGTGCAGACATTCATCGACCCAGGCAGCGATCGTTCGCTCACACAGTATTCGTTAGCACAAAACATCGGGGAAATTCAACCGCAGGACCCAGTTCACATTAAATGGTTTCGCTGGCGGAAAGTGGTGTGGAAACAGCTACATTATTGCGACGATTAAGATAGTTGAAATGGAAGAGGCGGCTCACTGTTTTTTAATTGTAAAAGACGAGTTGATGCCGTATCCTCCCTTCTTTGGAAATGATATCCTATGCAAAGACAACCGGCGCCTTATCATCGGAAAAAAAAAATTGCCTTCTCGAGGAACATACGAACTAAAAGTGTCAGAAGAGTTGTCGTCGGATGAAAAAGAGAAACTGTACGAAACCATTAATGAGTTCTCTATGTGCTTTGGAGAGACACTCAAGCGCCTAGGACTCTGCACCACAACTATGGTGAACATCACGCTTACGTCAAACACGCCGATTGAGAAGAAGCCATATCGTCTACCATATACGAAAAGGGAAGTGGTTGATAACGGCACTGAAGAATTGATGAAGTACAATGTGATTCGGCCTAGTACATCTGTCTACTCATCACCTGTCGAAATTATCAGGAGAGCAACGTATGTGCGTCGATTTTAGAGCACTGAATGCCATCATACCCAATGCCGAAGGTGGAGGAAATTCTTCCAATGACTGCAGGAAAAAGTTATTTCACGGTACTAGATCTCATGTCGAGCTACTATCAGATCCCGATCGACGAAACTCGCCAATATTACACCGCGTTTATCACACACTCAGGTCGGTATGAATTTGATCGAATGCCGTTTGGTTTGGTTAATGCGCCATGTACGCTTTCCGAAGCAATCTCCAAGCTTGTGAAACCGATGAAAGGAAGAGCATTTAGCTCATTCCGAGTTGCAGTGTGGAAGAAGGACTCAGTAGCCTAAAAGAAGCAGGGTTAACTCTTCGAATTAGCAAATGTGTGTTCCTAGCGACCGAAATCACTTTTCTAGGGCATCGACTGACCAAGAATGGAATCAAGCCTAGCCACGAAAAAACATCAGTTATCGACGATTTTCCTCGACCTACGAACGTCACCGAATTGAGAAGATTTTTGGGCTTGATGAGTTGCTTTAGAAAATTTGTTCAGGATTTCGCAATCATCGCCAAACCATTGACATCGATGTTGAAGAAAGAGAGGGTAGAATCACCGTTCCGTTGAGAGGATGAGCAGAGCATTCGCAAAGTTAAAGAAAATAATATGCAGCGAGCCGATTCTCCAAATTTACGATCCAGGAAAAGTTCATGAAGTCCACACGGACGCCAGCTCATACAGATTAGCTGGAATACTGTTTCAAGCGATAAATGTTTTATCGCTTTTTTACTACAGCCGCACACCAGCCGAGTCAAAATATTCAAGCTACGAACTCGAAGTGCTTGCGATGGTGGAGAACTTGGAACGCTTTCGCATGTACCTCCTCGGTCGAAGATTTCGTGTCGTCACGGATTGCTCAGCTGTGAGCGCAATAAAAGCAACGTCATCGCTTTTTCCTCGCGTAGCCAGGTGGTTGCGTCTGCAGGAATATGATTTCACGATAGTTCATCGAATGCCTGTCGAAGTTGGAAAGGCGACCGACACTGTCATCGCTTGTGTGATGAGAGTTAAAATTTCACGAGATGACTGGATCGCCAGCATGCAATATCAAGGCTTGCAATCATCGTCGAGGTATTGCAAGGACGTGAAGGGATCGACGGAAATGTGCAGTTACGACAACAATTCTGCTTGAAGGACGGCCGTTTGTTCTGGAAAGACGAAGGAAAGCTGAAACTGGTCGTGCCATTAGCCGTACGATGGCGAATCGTCAAGTATTTCCACCACGACATGGGACATTTCGGTGTGGAAAAGGTTCTGCAGCGAATTAAAGAAGACTTGTGGTTCAGACGAATGCGGAATTTCGTTAAATCTTACATATCCGCATGCATCGAATCGTATTATCACAAAAGAGTGTCGGGTGAGGTAGAAGGAAGGATGCACGTCGTAGATGTCATTCCCATCCCGTTTAGGACAATTCACGTGGATCACTTGGATCCTTTTCCACGAAGTCGATGAGGTAAAGCCTACATCGACACGAGAACAAAGCCTGTGATCGAAATGCTAAACGATCTGACGACTTATTTCGGTGTGCCGGATGTCATTATCAGCGATCGGGGAAGCGTTTGAGGCCTTTTGTCGGGATAACGAAATTCGACACATACGGGCCGCCGTTTGGACGCCGAGGGCTAATAGCCAAATCGAGAGGCTCAACCAAAGTATTTTTCAGTATATTCGGACGTCGAGCGATGAACAGCACACTTGGGACTTAGAACTACGGCAGCTACAATGGTCGATTAATACGCAGCGAAATTCAACAACCGGATACAGTCCAAATGAAATAGCTTTTGACTTCAAGCTCAAGGAGATCGGTGTTAATCATTTCTTAAAGCCTGCGCATGATGAGGAAGATTTTGAGCCAGTCAACATGCAGCAGCACGAGCAGATGTGTCTCGTAGGATCCACGAGGAGAAGGAGAAATGGAAGCTGAAGCTCGACGCCAAACACAAACATACAACAACATACAAAGAAGGTGACCTAGTAGTAGTGGAAAGTGTTCCATCGCCCATTGGTGAATCACACAAATTGGAGCCGAAGTACGTTGTGGAGAAATGTTTTCAACAGGATCGCTATGTTCTGGGTGGAATCGAGACCGGCCAACAACAACGAAAGTTTTCAACTATGATGACGAGCGACAAAATGAAGCCATGGTGTTTACTGCGACCAGAGGTTGACGACGATGATAAGGACAAGATTGAGTCTGGAGTCAGGGATGACTGCATGTCAGGAAGAGCCGAGCTGTCAGCTGAACGCCTCGATCGAGTATCGAACAATTGATAGCGGTGGATCACGAAAATACGTCGTTTGTTCTTCTTAATTGTTCTTGTTCTGTTCTTTTTCTGTGTAAATAAGGAATCGTATTATTCCTTGAAACGAACGCCGACACTATGATGGGTGGTTGCCAATGCCTTACCACCCCTTATTTACCATCTCATCGTTGGATCATCAAAAATATGGTAGCTATCCCGTAGGCAACTGGGTGACGATGCGATTATGTCCGACTTAGGTAGTTACATCCGTCCGAATTGTTAGGGATTTTTTCGCCATGACGTAGCTACATAAGTTACTGCCATCGTCAACTTTTATTAGTGGCTTTCTCGGGTTTTTTATTGGAATTCAATAGCCATCCCCTTCGTTACGAAAGATGCAGTACACTTTTGCATTCTAACTTTTGCTTACAATTGCATTCATGCTTGTTCGTTACAAGGATCGATTTGTCCATTAAAAAACTTCATTACCAACATTTTGTTTCAGCAAATCTTTATGCCTTACAAACTAACTCCTACAGCAGATTATCCATTAAAAACTTTAGATCCCATTGCAGTGCTAAGTACCAAAGGAATTTATTTAAGGACATTCTGAAATAAAAAACAAAGAACTGTCCCATCCAGTTTCAGAGTGAAATGAGAAATGAATTCCAATCCTTTTGCGTTACCAGTTTCAAAAAAAAAAAAAAAAAAACAACAACTCGTTGCGAGAAAAAATGCCAACAATTACTCATGGTGGTACTGCTGCTGCTATCCTATCTGTCGTCAAGAGTTTCAAATGACCAATTATACGTTAAGCGCAAAGAAATCTTCTCTAAAACGAAATTTAAACCCTTGAAGCCAGTGAAAGGCGGACGCGGACGGCACCCATACAGGAGAGAATTAAAATTAAAAGAAAAATGTAAATTAATTATGGCATTCTATTTTTTTTTTGTTAGCCCTTCGTCTACGTCCTCTTCCTTTAAGATATCCTTGTTGATATCGGTGTCGGTGTCGGTGTCGTCGCTGAGAAACTCTCAATTATCCTTATTCCTTAATCTTGTACAAAATGACATTTGTATCTTGATCCAGTTCGGCCTCATCTTCGTACTCGTTCCTCAATTCTCTGCCTTCGCAGTACCCCATTTCCCATTACCCATTAGCCTCTTTAAAATGAGAAAGAGTATCCGTATCTATTTTCCGTTGGAGGAATCCTTTTTCGCCGCAATGCCTCTCTGACTCGTCAACCCCGTTTTGTAGAGATTTTTTTTTATTATCTTTTGTGTGTGTGTGTTTTTTTTTTTGTTTTGGCTGTGCCTTTAGTCAGCTTAAGGGCGAATAGTGTGGGGGAGTTGGGGAATAAATTTATATGCAACAATTTTTCATTTCGTACTTCCTGACGTAGCCACTACTGCTGAACCATAGTCCTCATTATCAGTTGTCCTAGTTTCTTAGTTAGTCCCAACTCTATGGCCTCTTCTGCTGCGCAGATACTCATTACTTGGAGCAGGCGGTAAACCTGTCAAGAAGAATCGGATTTCGTAGCTTGAATGCGTAATGAATACATTTGACACGTGAGGACTACTACCATCTATGGTGGAATGCGCTTTCGAAGGACATTACACTTTCACACTGGCGTTAACTCTTTCCTTCTCCATGCCTATCAGCAAATGGGCTACATCTATCATCGTGAGTATCTTGTCTTTTGCATGCTGTCACTGAAGACTGTTTCAAGCCTTTTATACAGTGTACGAGTATTTGACGCAGTCCTAGTCCAAGTCGTACTCATACTCGTACTCGTCCTCATATCAGTCAAAATCAAAGTGTACTCTAAGGAAATAATTAACAGCGCACACTGCCTTTACGTCTGTCGTCCGTCTGAGGAGAAATCCTTTCAATATTTCTCCGGGCTCTATCCCAAACGAGTCGTTATCATCGTCACCATGTTCATTTTCTGTTCAAGTTTGACTAGTGTGAGATGACGATAGATGGTAAACACGACGTTTCCTTCCCTGGGCAATGCTCTAATTAAATGATTAAATTCTTAATTTCAGTTTTGCAGCCTCAACGTGCTACTAAATTACTTAACACCGTGCGTTATATGTTCATTTACTCTGTTATTACACGTACGTCTTCTACCTGACGTTGATGTCTCACCTATCCACCTATTTGCCCACCTTCTGTACGACCTTTCTTAGACGGATTCGCTGTCTGATGTTGTGGCACATACTCTTAGCATACGGATACCCAACTCATATGCTAGTTTGCTTATAGGTTCCAAGGCGAAGAAAATCCTTTATATCCGCAACTATGTACCTTTAGTTTGGCCAGATGGTCGTGAAGAGAAAATGAAATAGTCTTGCTTTTGTAGAGAGATAACTAAGAAGAGGAGTTGAAGCTAAAGAACGTGTCTATTATACCGCAAGGAGTATATTATGACGGATGGAGCACACCTCTTGTTATTAGTCGAGTCGGAGTTAATAAGTTCCAACACACGCTGCTGTGTTGTGTATCCATTTGCCCCTTGGCCGGGGATACGGATACCTTTAACCTAACCTCATAGAGCGTTCCTTGGTTTTTCTTTATTCCTTCGTAGCACATTTAAGGTTGCGACCTGATACTTCTTGCGTTACGAATACCGACGGAAGCGATGGTAAGAAAAAAACTATAAAAAAATTCCACAGGATACCTCACCTCATAATAAAAGTTTTAACTAACGAATAGCTGATGTATTGCGTTGCAGTTTTCAGGTACATCCTTCAAGCGTCCTTGTTCCATAGAATGTAACATACCATATATGGCATACTCTAACTCGGAGATATTTCTTCTAAACTAAACTGTGTAAAGTTTTTGATATTAATCTGTTAAATTAAGTTGATCCTTTGTAAATTGTATCCATCTTAGGTGTACACGTGTACATATGTGTCCAGGTATCCTTATTAAATTAACCAGGAGAATATGGGGATAGTATCATTGCTGAAGGGACTTGGTTGCCACTAATGACGAAAGTAATTGGGTTGGACTATCGCATTTCATTGTCGGATGTTAGGAGTTATTCTCTTCGAGCAAAAAACGTGCACGTACATGGGAGTGAACTTCTGTTCTGATTATTTGAGATACGTATGACTAGCATACTATCAACGGCAAAATAGCCAATAATGGACCAGACTAGATCCCACATTCGTATTGCCTAGTCCATAAACCTGGTACTTTTTTGAACAATAAAAACTTGACGCTAATCTGCAAAATAAATCTAACCGACAGCCTTCTTCATTTAAAGCAGTCTTGCCCTATGTACCACTCTAAGCAAACTATTGAATTGCAAAGGAAGTTGGAGCCGAAAATTCACTTCCCCGGAGTCCAATAACTTTAATGTTTTCATGCCAACAAGGGACCCCTAAGGGAAAGAAACTTTGACCAGAAATAAAACGAACATCCCAAAGCTGTAAGGCCTGAACAGAAATCTGAAAGGATGGAGACGGACCCTCATAGTAGAACCATAGTCGGTCCTGAGAATTTAAACAGACTATTTCTGCTGATTGCTAAACGGTGATGACGAGCAGATAGAATAAATCATTCAACCTGTACGAAGACAGACAACTTTTCGCTCCACTCGACAAAGCTTAAGTGTAACAAAGCTGCTAGACCCGATGAATTAACTGCCGAACTGTTTAAAGTAACAGGTAATGTTGGGACACGGAGCATACGCCAATTCATCTACAAAATCTGGGTCGTAGAAAGTATACCCGAAGAATGAAGCTTCAGCGTTGTTTGTATAGTCCTTAAAAATGGAGATCCTCTCAACTAAACCTCCTCCTCCCAAAACAATTCATTAACAGTCTGATTGGCTCCTATCAGGTTGGTTTTGGGGGAGAAAGTCCAACAAATATCAAACTTTCAGACTGCGCCAGATCTTAGAGAAAACTCAAGAGTTCCAAAACGATACACACATCAAGGGTTAGATGAGTAGATACGAGTACATTGATTTCAAAGCCACATATGACAACATCTGTACACGAACTATTTTTGGCATACCTTCCAAGTTCATTCGACTATGTGGGATGATGATGGAGAATGCACGCTGCTCTGTCAAGGTCGGTGATAACAAAATCGAGGCCTTCAATGTCAGAAACGGCGCGAGGCAAGGCGATGTGTTGTCATTCTTGAAATAATTGTGTCGAACTCCCAGGAAAACTCCAAAGGCACCACAATCTTTCAAAAGTCTATTCAGTTACTCGGATACGCAGACGGCATTGACATAATGCGAAAAATACAGCGAGCTGTCAATAGAGCGTTTGCGACTGTTGAAGTTGAAGCGGCAAAGCTGGGACACACAACATCGGCGCCTAGAACAAAACCCCACGATAAGCAGCTACAACTTTGTGGTAGTAGGGGCCGTTACCTATGTACCTCGGCTCCCCTACTAACTCCGACAATGACACCAGCGCGGTCACTCCAGCTAGTCGCCACTTCTTTCTAGAAGTCCTCTCTCGAGCAACTTTTGGTACAGTACACAAGAAACTGATCAACCCACTCCTGCTTTACGACGCAGGAGCGAGGACACTTGCGAAATGCTCTCCATTGCGCTCGAGATAAAAGTTGTTCGGGTAATTTTTGACCCAGTTTGCATCAATGGAGTATGGAGAATAGAGAAAACACTTCAACAACGAACTACGAGTATATGCCATGTGCTGCGATCCTCGTCAGAAAAGTTTGCATGATCACCGTCGCTCCGGCTGGGAAAGTTTTTGAATCCAACTCTATGTGGCAATGGAGTAGAAGGCGATCTCGTCTAAGTTGGCGCACACAAGTGGAAAGTGACCGCAACTAACTTCCTATCAGCCACTTGATTCAGCTGGAAAAAAACTGTACTAGCTTGTTAGCTGAGACCCTATCCCACCCCATACTGTAGTGCCACCTAAGTCAGTAAGTAAGTAAAAGAACGGATGAAGTGCTACTGCATCTTCATACCTAGAACCCTGGATCTGACATTGTAACATAAAGTGGAAAATCTACTCTTACAGTGAGAGCAAGGAGTGAGAAAACAAGGTCGGCTCATCGCTCGTTGTTGGCTTAGATAAAGCTTCTGTCTAGGCAATGTGTCCTATTGAGGGAAAGCTGGAAGGCCGCTGATATCTTAGTGACGTTGGGAAGCATTCGCTTGGTCTGCCTGCAAGAATGGTGAATCATGCTATCTGCAGCTGTGCTCATATGAAACCCAAGTGTCAATGGAAGCCTTAACCGAGTATGCAGGCAGACTCAACGTAGGTTCAGGTCTTGAAAAACTCTCCTCTAAACCTTACCTGGCAATTCCGTCGGCGATTTCATTTCCCGTGATCCCAATGTGGTCTCTGACCCAGACAAGATTCAGTGTTTCCAACGTTCAGTGATGTCTTGCATTCTCGCACTAGGTTGGAAGTCGCAAGAGGGTTCAGCAAGGTAAGGCTGTCGCTACATATTCAAATACTTCACACCCTTCAATGGTTCTTCACAGTATGGTTCATTTCAATTAGGATTGCTGATGTCTCTAGAAAGAAACCTGCGCCACATATATCAGTTTTGAAGCCGTGCGTGAAGACCCGACTGCATTCCTTTCCTGGCTTAGATTCTGGTCGAAACCAGTTTTGAGCACAAGGAAAGTCGATTTCGTATTTTTTCCGCAGCAAGAGTTCTGGTGTAATTGCATCAGACGGCATGTCCATAAGAACTGAGTCACAAGACCACCGGCGCGCAAGGTCATTAAAGATCCAGTGCGATTTATACCAAAGACCACTTCTTTTTAAACGGACGGTGGTTTTGAGAGTGCAGCCCATGATATGGACATCAACGGGAGGATGATAATATCAATGCGTCTTGAGCGGAGCCAGCCGAGACAGACCGTTCTTTGCAGAAGCAGCAAAGCTTATGCCACCAGACAACCGATGCATAGGATATCATTGATCTAATCATAGCCGTGTAGATCCAGGAGACCCTTGTCGGTGAAAAGCCCCTAGTCTTGCCGACAGCTCCTTTCCACTGCCAGAAGGCCGAGAGCGCTTTAGAGGCTTTCGACGCATTCTGTTTAGTCTATAGAAATTTATTATCCAGGATAACATCCAACACTTCGATGAATGATTCGATGGCGATGCCTTTAAGCACTAGAAGAGTCGGACCAGACAGTTTCCTCCTTCTCGTAAAGAGACCAACGTTAATTTTGAGAGGATTGATTGACAGAAAACCAATTTCTAACGCGCCAATCGTCGAAGAAAGAACAGGTACCGATGTACATTGTTTTTAAATGTTTGCAAGTTATAACGACCAGGAAACACATGCCCTGGCGATTCCATAAGCGAGTTGTACGGCTTAGGAAAGAATCACGATATTTTAGAGTATGTTCGAAAGTGGGCTTGAGGGTATACGGATGAGCATTCATAGCGAGACGCGTGTTACGGTTGAAAATGTTAATGGGGGGAATGCTACTGGCGATTTCAATGAAGCACTGGTGGTGGAAATAGCGATAAAACAAAGTGAGATAGGAGACATTACGTCGGTGTTCGAAAGTGTCAATTGATTGACTGATATTTGTATCGCCAATGAGTTTTATCGCACGGTTTTGAATCCTATCTAGCAGGTGCAGAGATGTTTTAGGAGCACCTGACCAGATGTGGGCATTGTACTCCAGTTTTGGGCGGATGAATGTCTTATATATTGTGGCCAGATCGGAGGGGGTAAAATATTTCTTACATCGCTTGAGGAAACCTAGAGATTTCGCAGCATTTTTGGCGACATCGAATATATGGTCATTCCAACGTAAGTTGTCACTGACACACATACCGAGAATGGAAAGTTTATCGGATTCGACGATGCAAGTGCCATTCATGGATAATGGCTGGGTATTTGAACATTGAGTTTTGGAAACTTTAAATTCCACTCTGTTGATAGCTCCCCAATTGGTAATGCTGTTAATGTCGGAATTTAATGAGCTTAACATACGCTGCCGTTCCCGTTCTACAGCCGAAGAGCAGGTGAGTCCGGGAACGAATATGAAAAGCAGAGAGTGCTGTCATCAGCAAAGGAATATATTGGATTTGAAGTAGCAGACAAGAGATCGTTGATGAAAATTAAAAAGAGTGTCGGAGACAGAACGGAGCCCTGGGGCACACCAGCATTTATTTTGTGAATATCGGACTTGAAACCATCCAAAAGAACTTGAATTGAACGTTCCGAAAGGTAATTTCTAATCCATAGAAGAAGAGAGTCATCGATCTCAAAAGCACGCATTTTCGACAAAAGAGCCTGATGCCAAACTCTGTCAAATGCCTTAGAAATATCAAGTGCAACTATTTTGCTTTCGCCAGATTGATGTATGCCTTGGTTACACTTTTCGGGGAGACATACCATCAAATCAGCAGTCGACCTTTGCTACGAAAACCATAAGGCCGGTCATGGTTCATTGGAAAGAAGGGACATAAGTGCAATGGGTCTGTTGGAGGAGAGGGAAGAAGGTTCGCCTTTTTTAGGGACGGGCTGGACAAATGCTGTTTTCCATCTGCTCGGAAAGAGTCCTAAAATGTAGGACTGATGAAAAAGCTTACGCAGTGGTTTTGCCAGCGTGGAAGAACACCTCTTCAGAAGAAGGGGAGATATACCATCTGGACCAGCGGATTTATGCATGTTGAGATCTTTAAGTACTCTTGCTACTACACGAGTGCGAAAGTGGATTCGTCCCATTGAAAATTCGACGCACTCAAGTGTAGGCGGGGACAAAGCACAATCTGACTGCAAAGTGTGCAGCAAGCAAATTGGCCTTGTCCAAAGAGCTGACAGCTGGAATGTCATTGTAAATGAGCGTTGGGATGGAGGATGAGGCAGAATTTCTAATGTTTTTGACGAATGACCAAACATTTTTACTGCCTTTGGGACATTGCAGTATTTTTTGCCTCAGTTTTTGGTCGTATTGGAATTTCACATGCTTAAGAAAGACGTTTCTGTTATTTCTGGCTGGTTTAGACTTTCTTCGGTTTTCCTCTGTCGGGTTGGTCTTGTAGGACCAAAAAAACAATTCTCTAACCCTGACAGCCTCTTTACAGCTCGAGTCGTTTGGTTTGATACTCTTCTCCGATGAGTGATAAAGCAACTCATTCCAAAGAGAATAGTTTCTGTGATCATGTCAGCAGCAACATCCATGTCGTTATCGAGGAAACATAACGTTCGCTCCAATTAGCTTTCTCGTATTGCCATACGGTTCTTTTAGGAATCTTTTCTCTAACTGTGTGGTGGGTGTACGAGAATTTAGCTGATATGGCACAATGGTCCGAGAGGGGAGAGCACATCAACGCAGTACTTATCAGGGTGAGAAGTTAAAAACAAGTCCAGGGTATTGGCGGTATGACTATCAACGCCTGGTATTCATGTGGCCTCATTTACAAGCTGGCTTAAATTATTTTCCGCAGCGAAGATCTCAACACACCTTCCTTCGGGTGTTGTCTGTCCAGAATGTCGAAGCCAATCAGAATTGTGTATATTGAAGTCGCCCGTAGTCACGATTTCAGTATGAGGATACAGGGATACAATTCTTTGAATGGAGTCAGACAGCGCATCAAACTCGTGAAAGGTCGAGTTGCTGTCCAGTTTGGGGCTTCTGTAAATAAAGCAATAGTGGACAATTTGCTTACGGAGATGGAATTTTAACCACATGAAATTGAATTCCGGAACAGGGACTACATTGTGGTGGAATTTGGTAAGCTACATCACTACGCACATAGATGTGCGACACCGCGATGAGGAAAGAATCGTGGCACTAGTTCGTAGCCAGGTAGCTTCAGATCAGTGTGATCTGAGGGGTGAGGGCGGGGATCTACCTGTGTATCATTAAGTGCCAAAACAGCTGGTCTGTACTTACAGACGTGGACGTACGCAGAAAAGTGATTACTTTTTAGCCCGCGTATATTGGCTACGTCCACCATGAATTCTCTGGTCATTATTACAAACAAACACAGTAAAGACAAACACCGACGATACTAAGCAAGTCTGCGAAGTGAAAATTCTGACGATGGTTTACCGAATCACATTGCTGTAGGTGATATGCGCTTACAACAATATGAAACAGTCCACCAACAAAATTGTCACTTACAACCCGCTATCCATCAGTCACTGCCTGCCGTATGATAAATACAGTAACGGCAGTGACCGAGTGCAAGCAACAGTACTATGACCAGGAGCGGGAGAGGTGGGATACCCACACTGTGTGATATTTTTGTTTTTTTTTTTTTGATTGGGTTGCACTCACTATATTTTTTTCTTTTTTGGACACGCGCGAGTTACAAATGCAACAGCAATAACAACAACAGCCGCACCAGGACCGTCAGTAATTCCCAGAACTACATAAACTGATATGTCAACACTTTTCACCACATGCCACAAATAAATTGCAAAGTATTCAATGTCAATGCACAGGCGATATGAATAAATTGTACATCCGCTCCCACGATCACCTTTGCAAATCAGAGCTAACATCAAAATTTGTAAAATTAGATTAAGTCAGTTCGAAACAGTTTGTCAATAAAATAGGTTGTTAAAATTTAACCTTTGTGGTTTTTTTTATATTCAAAGTCTCATAGACTTATAACTCGCGCGGTGGTTTGGGCATCCTTCTTGTCGAGTGCCCCTTCAACTCTGCCTACCAGATTTTGCGTAAGAGTTTTAAATCTCTGACAGAGGATGCATTGGGAAAGCAGTTTTGCACACATGGATATTTACCATTCCCCTAGCTGAAAATATTATCTCAAAACAAAATCTGGCTGCTCCGTTCAGATTCCTAACAGCTAATGTTTTATTCCAAGTTTAGCGAAAGGATTTAAGGATTTCCTGCTTAAATCGCGTCCAATTGGTTGTTTGAGGATACCTCATCTTCAAGAAAGTCGAGATCCCACATTTGGTTTTGAATTCGATGTTCTTAAGGTCTCATACTTTCCAGAAGTCAATCTCTCAATTACTTCGCAACAAACGTTGGCTGGGAGCCTCAAAAACTTCATGAGCATTAGAATCGCAGTCCCATCTTCCTGTATTCAATGAGTTCGACTACTGTCTATGTTAGTGGTGATACGAGTAGTACCGAATCATAGAGGTAAATACCCTCACGGAACTATGAATTTGTGCCACGCTGCATTCGTCTCGTAGGTAGTGTCTGAAGCAACTAAATCTTTGTTGCAAAATTGACGGAGTTTACATGGCTAGAGCAAATACGTCACAAAAAGAGAAATTTCAGGTCTTTCCTGCTGCTCGTCATTATGTGGCGTATAAGCCTTTTCTATTGTTTATGTCGATATGTTTAGCCGCTTCTTCCCATTTCCGTCGACTAAAACTGCATCACATGGAAAATTCTATCGACAGAGGGAATGCTAGATACTGTGATCCTCTTGGCCTTGTTCCAGAAGGATGAAAAGGGTGCAGTTTCAGTTCCAAGAGCTTGACCGGTTTCAGTAGGTGTCACTTCCGCCGATTTGTTCCTCTTCTCTAGCACCGCTGAAGGAGTGATTGTTTTGTCATTTGGGCCTCCAACGGCAGTTACCATCTGTTTGTACCCTATGTTTGCCATGCGTTTTCTTCCCGTCTTCAATTGGCCCTTAGAATGTGGTATCCGAGAGTGTGCTTCTTCTGAAGCCCGTTCGACTTTTTTGGTTTCCCTTTAAATGGTTTCAAAAACAGCACTCTTATCAACTACCACAATCTGATGAAATTATACCGTAACAGATGGAACCTCTTCGGTGCTCTCTCCATTGTTCCAGCAAAATTTATCAAACGGGTCGTGGAATGTACTGCAGAAGTCATCGAAAAATCGAGGAAATCCTGGATCAGTATAATCTTTTAGGGTCACCTCCATCTTGTGTAGGCATTTAACGTTTAGTTAGGACGTCTTTGGACCTTAGTTCGACGTTTCGCCAATAAAGGAAGGAACTCATGTAACTACACTAGGTATCTAAAAATAAAAGAAGAGCAGCGCACAGTGCGTTGAATGCATGGGGATGGTGGACAAAAATCTGAATTTCAACAGATTTGGTTTTTTTTGTTTAAAATGAGCTGTTACAATTGAAAAGAGGGCTAAGATTTATTATTTAAAAGACATATGATACTTACAAGGCGGTATAATGAGGGCAAACAGCTCAAAGAAGGCGTATCAAGTAAAAAAAAAAGTATAAGTGTTTACTTGTGTTTTAATTTTTAACTTTTATTGACATATAAAGAAACATATTTTGCATGATTAGTTTTCTTTTTCAAAGCATGAAAAAATTCAATGTTCTAAAAAAATTGATAAATGGTAAATTATTAGATACATCAAGTCAGACCAATCGGAGTCTTCGCTGTCTATGTTACTACGTATTCGCAATAATGATTCCATATTTTCTGGTAAGTTAGGTATTGTTTGAGGTCATCATCGTCTTCCCTTAACCTTTTTTTCGAAATTGTATTCCTATATTCAGAAATTACAGGAACAGATCTAAGTAGTAACCAGTGTTGCCAGTTTGACTGTTTTCCAGTCAAATTTGACTGGATTTTTTCGGTTTTGCCTGGAAATCAAGCATACTGTTTCTATTTTTGCTGCCTCTATAAATCCTAAAAAAGAAAAATTCAAAATGAATTTCAACTCCAATGTAAACCTAGTGTAAACGAGTATTCGCGCAGTGCATTAAACAATGAACACACTTATTTTGTAATATTTTTTAGTATCTGAATTAACAGAAACAAAACAGTCCCACTAACACCAGCCGCAAGCCGCTAAATGTCGAATTGAATTGCATTTGCATTTCATTTAATCATTTTGTTTTGAGTTATGGCTGCCTTTGTTCTACTTACAGAATACAGAAGAAAGAACACAAGATCGATCCCGCAATGTAAACGTTGCCAAGGCTTCAATCATACGCAGACTTACTGCCAAAAAGAACCGCGTTGCGTAAAATGTGCCGGTAAACATCTCTCAGGAGAGTGCAACTCAAATAAAGAACTTCCACCGCCTTGCATAAATTGCCAAGGAAAGCACCCAGCAAACTATCGCGGATGTGAAGTGGCGAAAGAACTCCAAAAAAGGCGCGATACGCTTAAAAACACCTACAAACGCAACTACAAATAAAGCTAATATTGCTAAAGAACAGGCAGTGAAAGAAAGAAAATCCGTCGTGGTAAAGTCGAAGGATATACAAAAAAAGAACGCAAAGGAAAAGCCGCCACAAGCTGCGTCGCAAGGAAATAAAAAAAGCGGTGTTACGCCAGATCCAGTGGTTCACGTTTTCTCCCTATTTCTCACGACTCTTGAGGAGCAAAGCAGAACAAATAAACTTTTAGTTGAAAAATTGAGCAATCTCGAGAAAGAAATACGTAAAACTCGATTTCAAGCATGAATATGAAACAAGTGCTTAAGCGCAAACGGCCTTATTAAAAAACTCGACGAAGTGGAAGTGTTCTTACAAAAAGCCAATATTGACATTTGCTTGATTTCTGAAACTCACTTGAGGAAAGGACCTCGTGTGGAACTAAAGGGATACTATGCTTATCATGCATACCACCCATCAAACAATGCCAGAGGCGGATCCTCATTGTTCATTAAAGATTGTATTGAGCACTCTATAAATATGAAGATTGAATGCGATGCAATGCAGTTAAGTTCGGTTCGCGTAAAATATAACCACCTGCACTACAACATTGCATCCATTTATTGTCCTCCGCGATGCAAGCTAGAAAAGAATGACTTTGAAGGTATATTTGATTCACTCGGACCGAATTTTATAATTGGTGGTGACTTTAATTCGAAACATACATTCTGGGGCTCAAGATGTAATACAACGAAAGGCAGACAACTCTATGAAGCCGGTATGCAATGTAAAGTTGACTTTTTCTCGACAGGAAAACCAACATATTGGCCTTCGGATATAACAAAAACCGAGAAAAACATCGAGGAAAGTTATGATCTCTCCTGAGATCACTCACCAGTCATTTTAACACTAAGCATACTCTTAATTAAGAAAGATGTAACGCCTAGATTAACTAATAACAGGACTAACTGAGACGGTTTTAGAAACTACTGCAATGAACATATTGTTCTAAACGTGTCGCTAAAAACACAAAACGAAATAGAAGACGAAGTCGACAGATTCATAAAAGTCCTGCAGAACGCTGCAGGAGAGAAAGCAAGTAGTGAAATAAAATATCCGCCGGAAATAATAGAACTGGTAAGAGAAAAGAGGAGAGCGCGAAAAAGATGGCAACAATCCCGTGCTCCCCAGCATAAAACATACTTAAACCACTTGTGCAACAAATTGAAAGAAGCAATACGAGATTACAAAAATCGGAATATCTCTACATATCTCGAAGGTCTGACTGCCGAAAGAAGTTCAAATTACTCCCTCTGGAAAGCCATGAAGGAAATCAAAAAGCCTCAAATGCAATTTCCTCCCATAAGAAAAAATAATGGCGAATGGGCAAAAGGAGATAAAGAGAAGGCGGATCTATTTGCCGAGCACCTAGAAGAAACGTTTAAGCCTTTTGATGGACAGGCGGTAACAGAAGGTTCTAATTATATAATTACAGCACCGGAAAATTTTAGAATAAAAACAGTGTCGCTACGAGAACTTAACCAAGCAATTAAAAAATTTAAAAATAACAGAGCCCCTGGTTACCCACCAGTTACTGACTGGAAACATCGAGTGCTCGAGAATAACGCAAAATATTGCATTCACTCCCAATCCCCGTAATCTAAGATCTGTCCCACTCTTCCTGATCCGAACTCACCGTACCAACTACGGTCACTTTGAACCAATATCTAGAATGTTGCGTATAACGAACAACTACGCCGAAGTCTTTGACATAAATAGCAGCAAACACGAAATGAAAAAAGCACTGCTCAATATGCCACTCCCTTAACATCTACCTCGTCCACCATTTCTCCTCGCCCCATATTAGGTTAAGAATATCTTTGTTAGTTTTAAGTCTAGGTTTAAGTTTTTGCTTGTTAATAAGCTAAATAAAGTTGTTCGGGGTAGACCCGGGCTAATAATAATAATTATGATTTAATAACTGCTCCAATTCTCAAGGAGCTGCCAAAGAAAGCCCTGATCAAACTGCTTCATCTTATAAATGCCGCGCTAAGACTATTAAACGTTCCAAGCCAATGGAAATTTGCTGAAGTTATAATGGTCTCGAAACCAGGCAAATCTCTAAATGAAAAAAAGTCCTACAGACCCATATCGCTTCTGCCGATAATATCTAAAATATTTGAAAAACTCCCATTGAAGCGCTTGCAACCGATCATTGAAGAGAGACGTCTAGTTCCTGAACATCAATTCGGTTTTAGAACTAAGCATTCCACAATTGACCAGGTTTTTAGAATTACGAATGAAATTGAGAAAGCGTTAGAGGGGAAAAAGATATGTTCTAGCGTGTTTCTTGACGTGTCTCAAGCCTTCGATAAGGTATGGCACGAAGGCTTAAATTTTAAGCTAAGCCAGGTTCTTCCGAGAGAGCTGCATAAGATTCTGAAATCGTACCTGGAAAACAGAATTTTTCGTGTTAAACATGGCACCGAATACTCGGAATTTAAAGAGATAGCTGCTGGAGTTCCGCAAGGAAGTGTACTTGGACCGGTATTGTTTTTACTCTATACTCGAGACATACCGGAAGAATCAGGTACCATAGTAGCCACGTTCGCGGACGACACGGCGATACTAGCTACAGATACTTCAGACGAGTTAGCTACTGGAAAGCTACGACTACAAATGGCTTTGGACAAAATCTACGAATGGACAAAGATATGGCGAATTGTTCTCAATGAGACCAAATCTACTCATGTTAATTTTACTTACCGGAAAATAAACAACCTTCCCTTTGACACTAGATGTAAAACTGTAAAACTTTGCTCGCAAACTCCGAATTCGTCTTCATGGTCATTGTAATAATAAAATACTCCAAATTCTGGACGAGACAAATTTAGTGCGTCGATTACAAAGAATGAGACCATTCGATCTGGGGCGATAAGGACTATCCGCATATAATAGCGGTACTAGCAGGTGCTTTTGCTGGAAAGCTACCTGACCCACGCGAACGTTATTTGAAACGGAAACTACTTAATAAGGTAACTTAGTTGTAGTCGATAAGAAGGGAGGCGTGTTTTTAGTGAGTAAGAATCTCACACTACTATGAGCAATGGGTTCATAGTGTCTATGAAGATTTTCACACCTACCCACCGCAAAAAAAAACAAAAAACAAAAAAAGAATATAGAAACAAAAAAACTAAACAATGAAAAGGTAAGCAAGAAAAAATATTTAAGTTTTTGTACTTTTATATCTTTAACAAACAAAAAACACGTATTGTACATTTATAGGTATTTCAATTTGATCAGCAAACAAAAGCAAATGCAGAACCCCGAAAAATGATCAGGACAAACAGCAGAATGTTTCCTCAGTGCCGAATCAAGGTAATCATTCTGCTTATCCACATACATAAATATTTTAAGTTTTTTTAATTATTGATTATTTTTTGATTATAAGGAGATTTTGAATGCTCCAGGGACTTCAAAAAAAAAATTAACCCATTCATAAAAATGTTACATCAAATGCAGATCAAGGTGAGCATCTGCATCTCTCCAAATAATATTTTAAGTTTATGTAAACATGTTAAATTTATTTTTTTAGTGATGAATTTAGACACTTCAGATTCCAAATCGACGACGATGAAGAAAACTGGCTTCGCATCAAATCAAAACATATGCAGAAACCTCGTGATGCATGGAAGAAGGACGTGGACTTAAAGGACTGGATAATTTTAAATGGAATGAAAAATTGTTGAAAAATATGAAATATTCTATTGGGTCTATAACTTAATTCCATTGTTATTATTCCATTAGAACATGCGTTGGAAAGTTACCGTCATTGTACGTCATTTCAGTATTTGAAGCGTAAACAACAATAATTTTTTTTCACTCAAATATGTCGAACTTTGTGCCTGAAAAAGTGTTTTTGCGGGGAGTTCTTTTTCATTACTTTAATATTAAGAAAACTGCTGCCGAAAGTCATCGTATTTTGGTGGAAGTTTATGGTGAACATGCGCTAGCTAAGCGAACGTGCCAAAAGTGGTTTGCACGATTTAAAAGTGGTGATTTTGGCTTGGAAGACAATGAATGTCCTGGGCAGCCAAAAAAGTTTGAAGATGAAGAACTGGAAGTATTACTCTATGAAGATTGTTGCCAAACACAAGAAGAGCTCGCAGAATCTTTGGGTGTCACTCAAGCAGCCATTTCACATTTCAAAACGTTTAAAAGCAGCTGGATATATTCAAAAGCAAGGAAATTGGGTTCCACATGAACTCAAGCCGAGAGACGTCGAAAGGCGGTTTTGCATGTCCGAAATGCTGCTGGAACGCCACAAAAGGAAGTCATTTTTGCATCGGATGATTACTGGTGATGAAAAATGGATCCATTACGAGAACCCCAAGCGCAAAAAATCATATGTGAAACCCGGCCAACCAGCCAACCAGCCAAATCAACAGCAAAGCCGAATATCCATGGCGCGAAGGTAATGCTCTGTATTTAGTGGGATCAGATGGGTGTGCTGTATTATGAGCTACTAAAACCGGGTGAAACCATCAATGGACAACGCTACCGAACACAATTAATCCGTTTGAAGAGAGCAGTGGCCGAAAAACGCCCGGAATATGCGACCAGACACGAGGCAATAATTTTTCATCATGACAACGCTCGGCCCCACGTTGCTATTCCGGTTAAGAACTATTTAGAAAACAGTGGATGGGAAGTCTTACCCCACCGGCCTTATAATCCAGACCTTGCCCCTTCTGTCTACCATTTGTTCCGGTCGATGCAGAACGCCCTCACTGAAATACGGTTCACATCAGAGCAGAATATCAAAAGTTGGCTTGATTCATTCTTGGCTGCCAAGCCGGCGCAGTTCTTTTGGGATGGGATCCACAAATTGCCAGAAAGATGGGAAGAAGTCATAGCTCCAGATGGGCAATACTTTGAATAATACTATTGTACATGTTTTTCTGAAACAAACGTTAAAATTTTGAAAAAAAAAACCGCACGAATTAAGTTATACACCCAAAGATCACGCAAAAACAAAAAAACATTTGGCCGCATCACAGCCCTTTTCAGCTAATCGGCAAAAAAAAATTAATTTTGAAGCAAATACTTTATCTGAGGTTCACGAATCAGAAGCAAGAACATGTTTGTTTGTTGCAAAACACACTTCAATTAATATTATTGACCATTTAAGTAAGGTTATGAAAAAAAACTTCCCTGACAGTAAAATAAGGGTCAATGTAATGTACAGCAATTTTATCGAATGTTTGGTACCCTTCCTTTAAAAAGCTATTAATAAACGACATACAAGATGAATCCACGGATGTAAGCGTCGTAAAATATTTGGGTGTTGTAGTAAAGTACTACAGCACCAGCGGAAACACCTGCAAAACAAATTTACTTAAACTTCAGCCATTAGATGAGTGCGACGTTGATGCGATTGTTCAGGCAATTTTAGCTGTGCTTAAAGAATTCAACTTAAAAATAAAAAAACTTGAGTGGAATAGGCACAGACAATGCCAGCGTCATGGTTGGATCCAGGAATGGTGTTTTTTCTAAGTTCCATTAACTGAATCCAAAGTTAATATTAATACCATACTCAAAACAGTAGAGTTTATGTTAAGTGAAACCTATAATTGGTTTTCTCGCTCTTCTCCTCGGCAACTTGGCTACGAAAGGATATATAAACTAATAAATGATGGCCACAAGCCTTTAAAAATCACACAATCATGCCAAACTAGATGGTTATCGATTGAATCCACTATTATTAGGATTCATCAACAATATCTGACTGAAAACTCTTTTAAGATTACAAATTTGAGTGATATATACAATAAAGAAATAAACTACGTTTTTTAAACCTATTTTACAAGATCTCCAAAGAATTAACAAAATATTCGAAAGCGAGAAAATCGATTTTGTTAAAGATTTGGAGCTTTTAATATTAATGTTTTTATAAAAAAAGTTGTTAAGCCAGATTTCAATTATAATTTTGAAGCTGATGTGGACATCAGTAATTATGAGTTACAAGCTAAGCCTTACTTGGGAATTGAGTGTGAAGAAAAACTACATGACTTAGAAATGAAATTAGTTTGTTTAGACAAAACAGCAGAAGTTCTATGATTAAGCTCATTAAAGAATTGCAGCAAAGAGTGCCAGCTAATTTAAAAATTTAAAGGAAATAAGAATGCTTTCAGTAGATGAATGCCTTTCGCAAAACAAAAGCTCCTTAAAACCTGTGCTTCGAGAGATAAATGTGGAACCAGTGTCACGAGACAAAATTTTAAGTCAGTGGAATAATCTTCCACTCGTTAGATGGAAAAATATAAAGGAAACAGAACCATTTTGGTGCGAAGTTTCTTGCTATAAGGATGCTAGTGGGGAAAATCCATTTAAAGATCTTGCAAAGTTTGCTGTTTCTGTTTTAGTTTTGCCAATCTCTAATGCCGCAGTGGAAAGAGTATTTAGTCAGCTAAATTTGATCAAAACTAAGCAACGAAATCGGATGCAATTATTGTTAACCAACTCTATTTTGACCATAAGAAATAATTTGCAAGATAAAAAGATATGTTGTACAAATTTTAAAATACCTGACGAAGTTATAAGAAAAATTGGAAAGAATACTATATATCAAAATATAGAAACAGAAGAAATAGAGAATTGCAATGACACAGATTCAGAAGACTGTATTATAATGGTATAATTTAATTATAACTTATAACCTATATATGAAATTAGTCCTGTGAAATTACATACATAAGTACGACTTATTGGTTTTATTATTAAATAAAAAATATTTTTGCTGTTTTTATTTTTGACTGCTTTTTTCTGACTGGAATTTTATTTTTTCAATGTTTAACTGATTTTTTTGACTAGATTCGGAGAGAAAAAATCAAGTCAAACGGTCAAATTTGATTGGATTTTAACATTTTGACCTGGCAACACTGGTAGTAACACGGAGGATTTCCTAGTGTGAGCGAGACGATGCTTTGGAAACTCTTTATGACTTGCTTCTAAGGCTTCTTCTGAGAGCTGACCAATAGGCATTTCAAAAAATGAAATAACATCTGCTCCGTGAATTAAGAGCTTGTGAACACTGCTATAAAGTTCCAGGTATAGCTCTTTCGTTTCGCAGAGCAATTCGCAAAATTTCGGCAGATTTATATTTTTTCCACATGCCACGACCCTTAAATGAACAGAAAACTTTTGTATTAGGCGTTCATCAACCCCAGTTATTTCTGCAGTTATCTTTGGATTAGCAAAAAATCGTCTTGCAGTGTTTCCAGCATTAGTTGATCCGAATCCTGGCTTTGGTTTGTCCACAATAAGGCCCATTCTAGTTTTGGAAGAGTTTTGAACTTCTTTTTTTCTATTTGTAAACTTTATTTTGTTGTCCGATTGACGCACTTGCCAAGTTTTAAAAGGAAGCCTATAGGAAATGTGTAACAAACATTCAAAGCATCTTATCCAAGAATGTAGGGTGGAATAACCAAAACGGTAGTTTTCTTCATCCGGGAGCTTTTCATTGACTGCTACCCCATCCATCTCTTTAGGAGTCGCACCGCAAATGTAACACTTTGATGCAGCATTTGTTCTTGATAAAATGTTACAAACACTCCCATCAATCATCGTAAATAACATTTTGAAAGAAATTTGTATATTAAAACCATTTTTTCGTATACACTTGCGGTCATAAAAACCGCACCACCTAATGAGTTCTCAAAAAATGCCTAATTACATCATATCGTAAGGGTTTTTCTCATACTAATGAAGGGTATTCCCCATAGCGGAGTTCGGCCTCGTATTTAGTGCAAAAAAAATCAGTTTGAATTGAGTTGTGACGGTAACAAGTAAAAAAAAAGTGAAATGTCTGGTAAATATCATCAACTGACTCGGGACGAAAAAGTTCAAATATTGACTTTAGTCGAAGAAGGGCTTGGCTATCGTGAGATTGCGGTTAAAATAGGATGCTGTCATTCAACTATCGTACGACTGATGAAGAAAAAAGAAAATTTGGATCCACTGGAAATTAAAAAAAGCTCGGGACGAAAACGTAAAACAACCCAGAAGACGGACAATGTATTAGAACGAATTAGCATGAAAGATCGCTTTAAAAGTGCTGTCCTCTTATACGGACAGAGCAGAGCTGAGTGAATTTCATCCAGTTGATCTAAGCGCCGAAACCATCCGCCGACCGCTACGGGAGATAGGTTTATATGGAAGACGACTAGCGAAAAAACCTCTCCTAACCACAAAAATGAAAAAAGCTAGCTTGACGTGGGCAAAAAAGTACGAAGATTGGACTCAGGATGATTGACGATGTGTGATATGGTCCGATGAAAGTAAATTTAATTTGTTGTATGTCGACAATTTGCCATACGTACGATAGTCAGCAGGCCCTTTGCACTTTGTTAATGGAACTATGAACGCTCAAAAGTATGGAGAAGTAGTAAGGGAGTTTTTGGTACCACCAATTGAACAGCATCATTCGGATACTGACAAGTGCATTTTTCAAGATGATTCTGCACCTTGCCACCGCGCCAAATCCGTAAGTGAAATGTTATAAATCAACTTGTAGATGTCTACTTCATAAATAATAAACAGACAAGTAACTAGAGTCTTTCAATAATTTTTAGCTCAAGACAACGTTTGTTGACCTCGGAATTACCAGACTAGACTGGCCAGCTAATTCGCTCGATTTAAACCCAATCGAACACATATGGCATGTAATGAAAGGTAAGGTGGCTAAACATAAGCCAGAGAGTAAAAAAAAGCTAAATGAAGTTTTGGAACACGTATGGAATATTGAAATTTCAAGGGATATTACTGAACTTCTAGAAAACTCGATGCCTTCTAGAATAAAAGCGGTTATAACCGCCAAAGGAGGAGCAACTCGGTATTAATAATTTTTTGGTAAAAGTGGCGTATCTAAACATCTTATATACATATACATAAAAAATGTATCGTTTGATTTTGTTAACCAATGACTGTATTAAAATATTTAAAAAAAATAAGAAAATTAACTGGTTTTTCTTTCCTTGTTAATATCTTTTTTCAAACATTCAATAAACAGATGGAGATTAGATAGAAATACTTATAAACTACTGCGGAGTACTCAACAAAAATTTCATTTCATTATAAAAATTATTAACGTAGTTATTAACAATTTTTCAATCATTTTGATGTGGTGCGGTTTTTATGATCGCAAGTGTACAATGGTTAAAGAGTTGACCAATAACTTCATTCATTTTGGCCTATTCATCTCGCACAAGTCTTGCATTTTCTTTCATATATAAAAAGTTAATTGGCCTGCAGTACATAGTTGAAGAAGAACGAGGATTTTTCCACAGCTCCATACCGGTACTATCCTCGACCAACTTAAGGGGACAAAACGCAATCAAAAATAAAAATTCATCTGTGCTTTCTGAATCAGCAAACAGTTGTTTGTACTGACTATGCCCGGAACTTCCGTCAAAGCCCCACTTACATACTAATTTTGCAGTTGTGTTTTGCTCTATATGAGCAATTTCAGCTATATTTTCTCCAGTCCTACTCAGCAATTCTTGGAGATCAACCAATGCCGTTGTTTCTGTTACCTCTCTATTAATAGGATGGATTTGTTTTTTAAGTTTTTTTTTTTTTATATAAGCTCGGAAACAATCCTTGTGCAAAGCATTAACAACTGTTCTTAGTATGTTATACCTTCCTTCTGATAGGTCTAATAAATGCTTCCTGGGTTGATAAAACTGGTCTGCTTCCGACAGTTGATGCCCCTGCACCAGATAAGTGACCAGACGGTTCTACTGCGTATTTTAACTCCTCACTTGTTTTTGAGATCAATAGATCCTCTACCCTGCGCATTTTGGTTTTGTTGGAAGCTGAGGAAGTATAAACTCGCTTTTTAACCACACATCGTGACGCTTAAAAAACATAGCGCGGTTTCGGGAACATTGTTTCCATCGCCTGGCAATATTGCAGTCACATTCTCTAATTTTTTGGGTCAAATCACTTTCAATCCTCTTTGAGCAATTGTTTATTCTTAGTAAACTCAAAACATAATCCTCTAATTCCTCAATCTTTGAACCTTTTATAATCGAAACCCATTTTTGAAAAATTTGTTCGTTTTTTATAATTGGAATTGGTCATACAAAAAGTCGAATTTTTTCAAGGTTAGCAATTATTAGCGAGAAAACTTTTTACTTTTGTACAGCATAAGAATGGAGAAAGTTAATGAGATAAAAGATTTTGCTACAGCTAGCTACGTTCTAATTTAAATTTACACTTTAGGGAATTTTTGGTCCTCAAAAAAAAAAAACCTTTTTTGATTTATTAGTTTAAAAATGAATTTCACTCCAAAATAATTAAAAAAGTACACATACCAGCCCGAGAGGTATCCATAATTATAGTTCAAAAAACAAAAATTGATAAAACTTTTGGAATTTTTCACACAGGCTAAATAACCACACAGCGAAAACTGATTGCAAACCAGAACTAAAGCTAAGATTGTCCCACCTTCTGACAGAAATGTCGCTACTCCGCAAAAACAAAAATGTGAATAATGCAAAAGTAGGAATTTACTGCAATTAGATATACGCCAATTGAGTTCCGCAGCATTACATCTCTTTATAGCACGTAAGTGCAGAGATAACTCAGGATGATAGCCTGAACTGATTCCCTGCTAATTACGGCTGAAAACCAAATTAGAAATACATTTTGTAAATAAGACTGTAGAATAGGGACTAAAGAAAGAGATAAAAGTACAGACTGTCTGTACAATAGAAGGAGTATCCTTCAGTGTTTTGGCATCAGATTAAAGTAAGTTGTCCAAACAACAATTAACCTTCTCAGCACCTTGATTCCAAGCAAAGAATGAACAAATTGCAACTCCCACATCCACTGATATAGGGAACTTAACCTTCGAAAAATTCTAATGGTGCCTAAGAAACGAAGCCTATTAAACTGCAAGAAACTGTAATTAGGAGAATCTGCGTGTTACCTGTTGTTGCTAAAATAATGGCGAATACCAAATGATCTTAAGCCAGACACCTTTAAGGCACTCTTGACGCCAAAAAAGAAGGTACTCACTCTGTATTCCCCAGTGTACAGCACATCCCTACTACATACTACGAGAGCTAGATTTCTTATCAAACCGAATACAGTAAAAATTCCTTTTTTTTTCCAATTTAATTCCATTCAGCAGAGCATTCAGGTTTATCCAGAAAGCAGGCACCACAAGCCAAATGACAAGTCATGTTGCACAGAACTTTTATCATTACTTTCTAAATATCGGCGAAACTTTGTACAGCTAAAGCAATATTGCCAGACATGCAGACTCTTCATCAGACAGAGTGACTCTTCACAAAACAAGAAAGTTCTTCAAGTAAATAAGTAACACGCAACCATCCACTTTATTATGAAGCGACCTATCAGACGAAATAATTACCTTAGTTACGCAACGCATACATTATTCTCTTAGCAATTTGTCCTCATAATGGTTTCACATATCTCATCCCCCCATTACCAAAGCGCACTTCTTCATTTCCAAATTTAAGTTAATATCTAATCAGAGGCCATTTATTATACACATTAAGCCACCACCACCCCTAGAATGGCACCAACAATCCATTCACCCCCAATCCCCTCACCAGCACCATCAACCTCAAAATACACTAACAAAACCCGAAAAAGGACTAATAATAATAATTCGATAATAATTAAGAGGAACATCCTTGCCAAGCGAGTCATGTCGAGGTTTATGCTACACACAGATAGCTGGCTTATACGAGCATTCACCAATCCCAAGGATACGTAGGGGAGGGAGCATTTCGTCTCCTTTTAAAAAGTTACCCCCAGATGTGATTAATCATATGGAACACATTAAATTGGCCAAAGGAGCTTTTTGCGGGAAGATGCCTTACAGCAACCATCAGCCGGCCAGAGCTGGGGGTAATAAGGATTATGAAGAACGATAATTTCATTCCATCAGTGAGACATAAATTTCCTCACATACTCGTACATACAAGACAAAAAAAAAAAAAGTACTCGTACCAACCCCAACCCCTCTGGAAATGCCAATGATAAAAGTGGGTACTTACTTGTGAACAAAAAAAATAAAATAAAATCTGCGGCACCAGTATCTGTATCTTTTTTGGTTTTTTTTTTTTTTTTTCTGAAGTGAGAGCGAATTTTCTAAACATGGAAATTCCATTAAAATTTCTTCATCAGAACGGAACCGTGTACGAAAATCGTTGGATGTACCTGTGGAATACGAAAGAAAAACAGGAGATTTCTTTTGGAGTCTTTTGTCGGCGCTATTAATGCATGCAGGTGAAGTACATTAGGGGTGAACAACTCCAGGGTAAACATGTGAGCTTAGTCGGAGAGGACCTTCACAAATTTTGAAAGTGGAGAACTGGTGGAGTACGTGCCAAACAATTCTTTTCAAGGGAAGTTAATGACATGTGTACTTGTATAACAATTTCACTCGAATTTTAACACTTTATCGGAGACCTTCGACTTTGACCGGGGTTTCTTGTTGATCTACTTGAAAAGTGCGCAGCAGTCGCGCCATCAAGGCTTGAATTTATCTTTCATCGGCATCTAGGCGTAAACCTAAAAAGTGCCAAAGGAGTTTTTGAAAGGCTCAAATACAAGAGATAATTCTACATAACCAACCAGTCGTGGGGTGCACATTGGAGTTTAACGAGAAATCTTGATAGACACTATAGGCCCGGAGCCTGTAGTAGTGTGAGATTCTTACTCACTAAAAAAACAACTCCCTTCTGCAAACCACGACTGAGTTCCCACTCAAAAAGCAGTTCTTCTATCGCATTTTATTTTGTTTTTTTTTAAGATATCCTGCAGGCGATTTTCAATTGAAAATTCCTGTGTACTTTAGAAAAATCACGCGCTGCTAATCACCGCGCTAGATCGAAAGGCTTAGTCCTTTTCAGACGGCGTAGTAAATTTGTCTCGTCGAAGATCTGTTGAACAGAAATATTTGCATGTCCTTGTAGTCGATTTTTGTGTTTTCGCGCAAACGTTTTAATTACGTTCTGAACGTTTTCGACTCCTAAGTCTCTGTGGATATGATATCGTTTCTAATGTACCACGGCGCATTAACAATACCTCGGAGAACTGCTGAGGGGGTTAGAACCGTCGACTGATCCACAGGAGCTCCTTGCACTGCTGAAAGAGAAGCAGTGCGAAGGGCTCAAATTCGTGGGGGTCAAGCCATTTGTCGCGGCTAGAGCCAAAAGGGAGAAGCGGAAACTACCGTTCTTCCTGGTCCAGCTAAGTCCCAACAGCAACCTAGATGGTCTAAGGAGTATAAAAGTCCTAGACTACCAGGCTGTACACTATACGCGGCGGGCACGCCGCGTCGAACTGCGAAATGCAGCCTCGATGTGTGAAGTGTGGAAAGAACCACAAGTCAGAGGAATGCGCTCTAGGCAAGGACGGAGCGACAGAAAAAAGCCAACTCTCTTGTGCGTTATGTAGGAACACGGGACACACCGCAAATTATCGGGGTTGTCCCAAATTCCAGTACATGAAAAGAATAAATCTGGCCCGGCAGCAGAAAGTGGAAGTTAAACGTCCACCCGTGCATTTA
The DNA here is from genome assembly GCA_963966105.1 of Volucella zonaria. Lineage (NCBI taxonomy): Eukaryota > Metazoa > Arthropoda > Insecta > Diptera > Syrphidae > Volucella > Volucella zonaria. The sequence goes on from OZ014530.1 coordinate 51,019,171, forward strand.
CAAACTCCAGCCGTTACTCCCCATGTTACCTACGCCCAAATGGCGGCAGGTAGGGGAAATACGGTACAGCAAGCGAAGGTTGCTTCTCAGGTCCCAGCGCCTAGAGCACCGGAACCAGTACCTGACATGCTAGCTATCTTGCTCTCTATCCAGGGACAGATGGCTCAGCTGCAACGTCATTTAACTGAACAGACCGCGCAGGTGGATCAAGTATACGCGCTGCTGCCTGGCCTAATGCACCTTTTGTCGTAATGGGTACGTGCGTGGAGGAGCGAACCCTGAAGGTCCTTGCAGTGAATGTGAATTCACTGATTAGGTTCGAACGACGAGCCGCACTATTTAAGTTGCTGAAAGACCAAGCCCCTGATGTGCTTTTGGTTAGCGAAACTAAGCTATCCAAAAGACACAAAATGAGGCATAAACGATATAAAATAGTACGGAGAAACCGACCCAACTCCATTCAAGGAGGAGGCGTTGCGATTTTCGTAAGAAAAGGTCTACGTTTCAAAAGAGTATACAGTCGTGTAGTACGTAGGTTCCAAGTGTTGGAAGCATGCATCGTGTATATTCCCCTCCGTAGTGGAAAGCGGCTATACATGGTGTCTGTCTATGCACCTAAGGCTACTCAATCCACCTTATTCATCTCAGAGCTCGAGACACTTTTTCGATTCCTGAGGCTGGAATTGGAAGATAACTATTTTATTATCGGCGGAGATTTCAACGCCAAACATAGTGATTGGGGAAATAATACACCAAATACTCGAGGGAACCTACTATTCAATTGGTGGGGTCAGCACAGTATAACGTATCGACTCGGGCTTAAGGCGACGGACAGTCCGTCGTTTCCCAGACACGGGTCCTATTTGGATCTTCTGCTGTTCGACTCACGAATACAACCGACATGCACTAACCAACAAACTACAAACTGTCTACGCACTTTCGTGTATGACAGTGACCATTGCGGTCTCAGCACCGAAATAACTGTTCCCAACGAAATTGCGGAATTGGATGAGTTTGTGCAAAGGCATTCCTACAATTATAGTAGGGTGCGCTGGACACACTTCACCAGAGCACTGACTAGAGCACTCTCCTCGAATTCGCTCTACCCACCGTCCAACAGAAATCTGTCAAACAAGGAGATTGACAGGTATCTTAGACTAATGGACGAGACAATTAAACGAACAATGGACAAAACGATACCACGGTATCAACACACTGACAACGAAGACTTATTCCGTGACGCAACGCAATAACTCGGAGATCATGACATTGAAGTCGTCGATTAAAAACCTTCAAACATTAATAAAGGAAAATTACAGAAACTCTGTAAGTTTGTATTGGAATTGCGAATTGGCGATTCGAGAGCTCGGGTTTCACCCAGTTCAGTGACGAGAATATGGCAAATAATGTCTTCACCAACGAAAGGGTATTACCACCGTTCATTTCGAAGGAAGATCTCCAAACGATCTTCGAATCACTTAGAAGTAAGAAATCAGTGGGAACCGATGAAATACCGAACATTGTGCTTCGACATCTTCCTCTAGAAGCGGTGGACATTTACACCACCTTGTTTAATAATGCAATGAATAATGCACATTATCCAGCGCATTGGAAAACGGCGGTGGTTCAACCTATCCCCAAAAAGGGAAAGGATATATCCAATCCGGCGAATCTCCGGTCGATAAGTCTCCTTCCGAATATCAGTAAGGTTTTCGAGAAGGTGATCAATAGAGTCCTGACTAAGTGGGTTGAGGACAAACATATCGTTCCGGATAATCAATTCGGTTTCAAGGCTGGGCATGATATCATTCATGCTGCGTCTAAACTGGTTTCAGATATCCAATGGAACAAAGGCAAGAAACAGTGCACTGGTGCCTGCCTGATTGACTTGGAAAAGGCCTTCGATACCGTATGGTTAGAGGGACTCTTCTTCAAGCTTGATAGGTTGGGCATTAGTAAACCACTGCTGTATATTCTTTTTGATATGCTTTCCAGTAGACAGTTCATCGTGAAGAATGGCGATGTGACCTCTGCTGGAACATTTAACATTAAAAACGGTCTGCAACAAGGTGCAGTAAATTCGCCGATCCTATTCAACATTTACACAAGTGATCTGATAGGTTCACTTCACCATGCCATAGCGTACGCAGACGACTTAATTGCGTACAGATCAGGCCCAAAGATTGAGGTCATTAATACACTTTTGCAAAGTGACTTCGACAAAATTAAACGATTTTGCGACGACTGGAAGTTGAAAATCAACTTTCAGAAGTCGGAAACCATTCTGTTTTGGACGCCTTTGTCTGGGGCCTCTAGGGATGCCAGAAAGAATTGGCGAAAGTTCTCTATCGTCGGACAACATGGACAGCCACTTGCTTGTCGAAATGTAGTCAGATACCTTGGGATCTGGCTGGATCAATATCTAAATTTTAACAAACATATAGATGTTGCTCTGGCCGGAGCCAGAGGTGCTTTTGCCCTTACAAGGAGACTGTTTTATAATAGCCAACTCGATGCGAGGGTGAAGGTGATCTACTACATGGCCCTTATCCGGCCTATGCTTGTATTTGGATGTCCCGTGTGGTTCAACGTGAGAGCAAGTTTATTGGAAAAGATTCGGGTGTTTGAGAGGGCTTGCCTTAGGGCTTGTCTTCGGTTATACAGAACACCAGAGTCTGAGTACATAAAATTCTATCGCAATGAGGTCTTGTACAATAGGGCGAACCTAATAAGAGTGGACAATTTTGTTATTAAGCTGACTCGAAGGCACATTGCAAGAGCAATGACATCGTCGAACAACCTGATCTCTGGGGCTTACTACCCTAATTATATGTATCACGAGAGAGTTCGTTTTGACGGCTATGTCCCTCCAGAAGCGTTCCTCTACCTAGATAGCAAAGGTCTGATCCAGGACAGATTGGCTGTGCCGCTAATCTTCCACGTTGCTCGAACAGCTGCGGGCGGGCGACTCAACTACGACAGAGACGTCGCCGGTTCAGTAGGGCGGTAGGGAGTCGCGACATGAGGGATGTTGCTCAGCAGCACCAGCAATTTTGGTGGCTTGTTGAAGAAGAGGATGTGTCGTCGTCGAATTCCTTCAGCAAGGGTCAGCCTAAATTTTTTTGTTTTAGCGTTGGCCGGCTTACATAGTTTTAGGTAGAATTAAGTTAGATTTAAGCGAACAAAAAAAAAATAAAAATTTATATATATATATGTATATATGTATGTACATGTATTTATATATTACGTATATATATATAATGTATATATATTATATATGTATTGTATATATTATGTATTAGATGTAAGTAGGTTAAGTAAATTAAGATTTATTCTTAGGTAGTTTGTAAGTTTTAGTTTTAAGTTTTATATTAAGTTAAAAAAAAATATAAGTCATGATACTAAGTTTTTCTTAAAAAATGTTTTCTTAGTTTTAATTATAATAAATAGACATTGTATAAACATGTAATGTAAGATACGTCGAAAGACATAATTTAAGTATTAGGTTTAACTTAGAGTGCCCGCATGGGGCCAGTAAGTTAGAATAAGATTATTTTAAGTTAATTAAGCTAATTTTGAAGCATTTTTTTGTATAGCATTTAAGAGTAAAATAAGGGATATAAATAAAAATGCATATAAACTGAAAAAAACTGATACCTCGAAGAACTTTGTTTTGGAATGTCTGTATTACATTAATGTTACTATTTTTAGTACAACCCCAAAGTACATATCCAGATCGGTTTTAGCACTTCCTTGTATAACAGCAGTTTGTTCTCTAAGCTAAGCTTGGAATACTTTCCAATAAGCCAGTAAATATCTCTATATTTGATTTCAAGCTCTTCGCGTTTTTTTTTTTACGTGTGCTCTCCATTTTAGTTTAGCGTCGAGTGTAATACCGAGATATTTGGCCTCGTTCGCGTAAGGAATTCGTACTGCGCTGATAAACACCGGTGGATTCTCAATTTTCTTGAGAGTGAAGTTCACGTGGACAGACTTGTTTTCATTAAGCGCGATTCGCCAAGGCACGTTGCAACTTGGCAGTTGCTTCTTCGACTGTTTTAGCCGTTGCCAAAATGGCAGTGTCATCAGCAAATGTGGCTAGGACAGTGTCGTCCGTTTGCGGTATATCGCGGGTAAAAAGCAAATATAGCAGAGGGCCAAGTACACATCCTTGCGGCACCCCCGCCTTTATTGTCCTAAAAGTGGAATATTCGTTTCCGTGTCTCACACGGCAGAGTCGGTCTTCTTCTTTAGGTATGAACCTAAAATACAAGACAATTGCTGGGGTAGGGCTTGTCGAAGTTTATATTTTAGGCCTTCGTGCCATACCTTATCAAAGGCTTGCGAAACGTCAAGGAATTGATTATTCGATGCACTTGGTCAACTGTAGAGCGTTGGCTTCTAAAGCCAAATTGATGATCAGGCAAGAGGGAATTTGTGTCGGTAATTGGTTTAAGACGATTAAGAAGGATTCGCTCGAAGACTTTCGATATAATAGGGAGGAGCGATATTGGTCTATATGACTTGACTTCAGTCAGAGGTTTACCGGGTTTCGGAACCATAATAACTTCGGCTACTTTCCACTGGTGCGGTATATGCTCTAGTCTAATGCTGGCATTTATAAGATAGAGCAGCTTTAGCAAACCTTTTTTCGGCAACGCTTTGAGTATCTCTCCCGTTATTAAGTCATATCCCTGGGCTTTATTAGGCTTAAGAGTGTTTAAACTTGTCTAAGTTCCCTAAGTGTAGCCTTTTCTACTGAAAAGTTTGTCGTCACGTCTAGCGTATTGACATTCTCTGGAAGCACTTCCCCGTCGAATGGTTTAAACGTTTCTGTAAGATGGTCGGCGAAAACATTAGCTTTTTCCTTATTTTCTTTCGCCCAGTCATCCTGGTTTCTTCTTATTGGCGCCACGTGTATTGGTATCCTTTGTCGCTGTGAGTCTTTCAAGGTAGTTATTAATACCTTGATTATTGAAGTCCTTGATCGACTTTTTCAACAAGTTGCAGAGCCCATTGAAGGACGTTTTATCTTGTGGTGCCCGGGTTTCATGCCACTTTTTCCGCACTCTTCGTTTCTTCCTTATCATTTCTCTGATTTCCGGTGGGTATCTTATGCCGACTTTGGGAACTATGTTCGATTCGCGGGGAGTGTTCTTCCAGGCCGCTTGCTGTATGACTTCAACAAAACGTTCAACTTCTTTTTCAAGTTGACACGGCGTTCTAAGTGCTACTTTCAACTCAGTATTGTCTATAACGTCTATTCGAAAATCTTCCCAGTGAGTTTTGCTGTTAGTTAATCTGGGTGGTCTTTGTTTCTTAACCAAGAATTCGCACAGTGAGAGGATAACTGGAGAATGATCGGAGGAAAGATCGAAGCCCTCTTCAACTTTGACGTAACTAGCGTTTACTCCTTTTCCGATAAGGAAGTCTATTAGATCGGGTGTTTTGGCGACATCCGGATGTCACCAAAAAAATAAATACAAAAAAAAAAATGCCTTGCATTTGTGTAATTTGTCATAGTAAAGTGGATAGATCTGTTTCCAAATTAACTTGTGGCGATTGTGCAAAATTATCTAACGCTACTTGTGTTAATATTCTTGATAGTGACGTAGAATATATGCAAAAAACCGGTCTTCCATTCCGCTGAACTTCATGTACATCTCTTCATCGTAGATCAGGAATCATCTCTCCAATGTCCGCTGCTTTTCATTCCACGGACGCTGCTACCACCACCTCTGCATCTGCTCTTACGCATGTCACCTCTATCGCTGTCGCCAACTAATCAGTAACTAATATAGAGAAATTTTGGAGATCAAGAAAGTCAAGACTGGCCGAGAAAAATGACATGCTCAAACAAATTAATTCACTGCAGCATCGAATAAATTCGCTTGAGCAAAATCAGAGACGGAACGCTATAGAAATAGTTGGAGTACCTGATCTAACTAAGTCTAATGCTTTAGACAAAGCTCTCAAGCTGTTCTAGAATAGACTGTATATAAATATTAATGAAGATCAAATTGACAACATTTACAATAAAAACAAAAACTACTGGCACTGAATCAGCTGATATTCTTTGTATTAAGTTTTGTTCATATAATACAAAGCTGAAGCTTATGAAAAAGATGGCCACAAACAAAAGACGATTGGCAGCTAAATTGTTTGGAAACGACTACAACAGCATTTGTATCTATATAAACCATAGGGAACTTCGGAAAGCTGCGCAGGAAATAAAAAAAATTAAACACTACAAGTATTTATGGTTCAATAATTCAGAGCTGTTGATGAGAAAATCAGAAGGTGATAAAGTTTAATTGTATAGATGACTTAAGAAATCTTTAATCAAATGCATTTTGCTAACTTAAACAATCTTGATCTTGAAATTAATACGAGGGCGGGTCAATAATTCTGTGCATTTTTGAATTTCTGACCTCTTTACTGAAACAGCAACACTGCTCCTGTCAACAGGCATTTGTCAGTTGACTCCTGTCAAAATTTAAACTTGCTGCGTCAGTTAGTTTGTGTTTGACAGCTATTTTTATCAGACTACTCACTAATTTGAGGAGAAAATGGAAAAAAGTGAATTTCGTGTGCTTATTAAGCATTATTTCTTGCGAAAAAAAACCATTACCGAGACCAAGGCTAAGCTTGATAAATACTGCACCATCGATTTCAATGGTAAAAAAGTGGTTTACTGAATTTCGTTGTGGCCGTACAAGCACTGAAGATGCCGAACGTCCTGGACGCCCAGTTGAGGTCTCTACACCCGAAACAATCGAAAAAATTCACGATATGGTGTTGGCCGACCGAAGATTGAAAGTGCGAGAGATTGTGGAAGCCGTAGGGATCTCGCATGGCTCAGTGGTTTCAATTTTGAATGATCACTTGGGCATGAGAAAGCTTTCCGCAAGATGGGTGCCGCGTTTGCTCACAGTCGACCACAAACGCAATCGTGTAACAACTTCACAGGAAGGTTTGGCGTTGTTTAATCGCAATATGGAGGAGTTTTTGCGCCGTTTTGTAACCGTGGACGAAACATGGATCCATCACAACACACCAGAGAACAAACAACAGTCAAAACAGTGGGTTTCTAAGGGTGAATCGGCGCCAAAGAAGGCCAAGGTGGGTTTGTCAGCCAATAAAGTTATGGCGACTGTTTTTTGGGATGCACGCGGGATAATCCACATTGACTACCTTCAAAAGGGAAGAACAATCAATGGGGAATATTATGCCAACTTATTGGACCGATTCAATGACGATTTGAAAAAAAAACGACCTCATTTGGCCAAGAAAAAAGTTCTTTTCCACCAAGACAATGCAAGGGTGCACACATGTGCTGTTGCCATGGCAAAAATCCATGAATTAGGCTATGAATTGCTCCCTCATCCACCATATTCTCCAGATTTGGCTCCGAGCGACTACTTCTTGTTCCCAAACCTGAAGAAATGGCTTGGTGGAAAAAGATTTGACTCCAATAATGAAGTCATCTCGTCATTTTGAGGACCTCGACAAATCATTTTTTTTGGAAGGGATAAAAAAATTGGAGAAGCGTTGGACAAAGTGTATAGAGCTCAAGGAAGACTACGTTGAAAAATAAAATTATTTTTTTATCAAAAAATCAGTTTTAATCCAAAAGTCACGGACTTATTGACCCGCCCTCGTATTGTTTCGTCTTGTAGCGTTGATAAAGATATTTTGCAAAGTATTTTTCAAAATAACCATGAATTCTCAGATAGCTTTTCACCAAAATATTCGTAGTCTTCGCGCTAATTTTGATTTATTGTTACTGCATATTGAGTCGTGTTCAAATAAGCCTGACTTTATTTTTGTTTCCGAAATTTGGATTTTCGATAGTGAAAAAGATATTCGTCTGGTGGTGTCGGTGTTTTTATTAAAAATATATACAATAATTCAGAAGTTTCTAACTTTAATCTGCAATCTGCGGATATTATAAAAATTATTTTTTATTTAAAAGATGAAAAAACTGTCTTTGTACGTGCCTATAGGCTGCATGATAGTAATAGAGATGTTTTCCTTGATGAACTTAATGAATTACTCGTGACTGAAAAATCCAAAAACTTAATTTTCCTGGGTGATATTAACATTGATCTCCTCTCTAAGACTAATTTTGTGAATAGTTACCTAATGTTACTGGCTGCTAATGGTTTGGATTATTGTATTGATAAGCCAACGCACATATGTGGTACCTCTAGTACATGCATCGACCATATCTTTTCTAGAAGTGGTAGATCTCGCAGTTGTGGTCTTGTGAGCTCTTTAGCTGATTTCGGTATCACCGATCATTGCATGATATGTCTTCACTATTTAGACATTATTAATGAAAGCAATAAATCAATTACTTGCAACTATACAAAATGAAGACAAAATTGGTTGTGCACCAACTCCATCAAGATCATAAAAGTCAAGATACATCCATTTTATCATGCCCTGCAGCATCAAATGCCTGAGTTGTAATTCAGTGTCGTTGATCACATACAAAAGTGTTAAATTAATAATTGTACAATTGTACAATACAAATATAATCAAACTCGTTTTTCCTTTAAATTTCATACCATATAAAAGTAGATTTTTCCTTTAAAATAAATTCATTTGCCCAAATTTCTTTTATCTAAATAAGTAGTGTTAAAAGCCAGAGAAAAGTGACTATTTTATATTTTTGTACTCGTATTAGAAAGTTATTCAATCTTACATCCGCATGCTGAACTTTGTGAACAAATTTCAACGAATTGGATCTTCATTATGAAAGTGAGTACAAAACATTTAATTTTCTTTTCATTGGCTTATTTATATTTCTTAAGTGTTATTATATACATAAATTTTCGTAATCTAAAACTATCTTAAAATCTTAACATTTAACTAATATTTAAAGACACATTTTGAATAATATTTAACTCACATATCCTATTAGATTTGAATTTGACCTAGTATCCAATAAAATAGTTATCTTATACAATTCAACAAAGTAATTTGAAACACTAAATTGCCTTAACTTGCTAACCAATCAGTTATGTGTACGAGTGTATTATCCACATACTCGTACATACATACAGGATATTTATAAATTCAAATCGAATTACAATAAAATGATCTATAGTCTTGTTGAAACACATTTTTGAGTACCTTTATTGGTTATACACTTCGCGTTAGTTTAAAAGATGACGTTGTGCTAAGCCCTTTATGATCGTTGGAATGATCGACTAGTGAAGTGTTCGGATAGATATATAACTTAATTCGGTTTTTTTTTTCAAAATTTGAACGTTTATTTAAGAAAAACATGTACAATAGTATTATTCAAAGTATTGCCCATCTGAAGCTATGACTTTTTCCCATCTTTCCGGCTTTCTGGCAATTTGTGGATCCCATCCAAAAAGAACTGCGCCGACTTGGCAGCCAAGAATGAATCAAGCTAATTTTTGATATTCTGCTCTGATGTGAACCGTATTTCAGTGAGGGCGTTCTGCATCGACCGGAACAAATGGTAGTCAGAAGGGGCAAGGTCTGGGCTATAAGGCGGGTGGGGTAAGACTTCCCATCCACTGTTTTTCAAATAGTTCTTAACCGGAATAACAACGTTTGGTCGAGCGTTGTCATGATGGAAAATTATTGCCTCGTGTCTGGTCGCATATTCCAGGCGTTTTTCGGCCACTGCTCTCTTCAAACGAATTAATTGTGTTCGGTAGCGTTGTCCATTGATGGTTTCACCCAGTTTTAGCAGCTCATAATACAGCACACCCATCTGATCCCACCAAATACAGAGCATTACCTTCGCGCCATGGATATTCGGCTGGTTGGCCGGGTTTCACATATGATTTTTTGCGCTTGGGGCTGTCGTAAAGGATCCATTTTTCATCACCAGTAACAATCCGATGCAAAAATGACTTCCTTTTGTGGCGCTCCAGCAGCATTTCGGACATGCAAAACCGCCTTTCGACGTCTCTCGGCTTGAGTTCATGTGGAATCCAATTTCCTTGCTTTTGAATATATCCAGCTGCTTTTAAACGTTTTGAAATGGCTGCCTGAGTGACACCCAAAGATTCTGCGAGCTCTTCTTATGTTTGGCAATAATCCTTCATAGAGTAATGCTTCCAGTTCTTCAAACTTTTTAATTAAACTTTTCATTTAATTTTTTTTATTTGATTTAAAATTCACAATTACAAAAAATAAAAAAAATTATTTGGGTTCCCATTCTTTCCTCAACTTCTTTCGAATGTCCTTCATAAGGTTGGTGACAGTTACATCCGTGATCTTTTTGGACGCTCTTTTCCATTTAGCACTAAAATCTTTTACGTCCTTTGCACACTGCTCAGTGTTTCTTAATTTAGCTTTGACCAAAGCCCAATACCTTTCAAAGGGGCGGCATTGTGGAACATTGGGTGGATTCATGTCTTTTGGGACAAAGTCGACATTTTTAGCAACAAGAAAACTCAACGTCGCATGAGCATAGTGAGCTGAAGCTAAATCTGGCCAAATTATGTTGAATCCTCGTGTTTGTTTAAGAAAGTAATCAACCGTTTTTTTTAGGCACTTGTTAATGTAGACTTCACCGTTAATTGTTCCCGTTGTAATAAACGATGAGCTTCTGTGTCCACATTGGTAAATGGCCGTTTTTGACCCGAATTTTTCCATCCCAATCGATGTTGTTGATTGCGGAAGAATCTTAGCTTCAAACGAGTTCTAAAACTGTGCACCTGGAAGAGTAGTAAAGTCGGCTTTGACATAAGTTTCGTCATCCAAAACCAAGCACGCTTTCTTGTTGCCGATCAACTCGTATAGCTTTCGGGCTCATGTTTTTATGACTTTTTTTTGCTTTTCAGTAACTTTTGATATTTTTTGTTTTTTTCGTGTTTTTAGACCGTTACGTTTTTTTAGGTCTTTGTACCATTGTTTGGTTGGTATTACATTTCCGAGCAACATCCCTGGATGACATAGTCCGGTTTTTTACGATGGTACCCACTATTTTCCTGTCCAAATTTGTATCATGTGCTCCAATTTTCTGTTTTCGCTTAACTTAACTGTTATCGTTTAAAAACAGAATCCACTGTACTGCGTCCTAGGCTTAAATGTTTTGCAATGAAATGGTTTGGACGCGAAGTATTTTCGAGCCATTTGTCGATGATCTTTTTGCGGCTTTCCTCTTAACTCATATTTTATAAATATTTTAAACCGCACCGAACTCAAATCAATAACAAACTGAAACTAGAGAATATACAGGCTGAATTGGGTACAAAATGGGATTGCAATTTTTACGCATTGGAAGTATAGCCCGTATTAAAATTTACAGATTTTATTCGTTTCAGTCTTTAGGGTGTTAGAAGGTCGAGATTTGTTTTGAGGAAATCATTATTGCCTCGAGTGAAGTTAAAACTCAAAGAAATTTCAGATAGAGACAAATTGTCCTAAACTTATCTGAGAGTGTATGATGTGCACTCTGCCCTTTTTTTCTGCTTGAACGGAACTGTACTTCATTTAGAAGTTCGATATTTGTTTTGAGGAATTGATTATTATTAGTAACGTTTTTCAGATTAATAATACAGGCTATTTCAATTCAAGAGAAAATTGAAATGATATTGATTTATGGAGAAAGTGGAAGGAACATCGATGGTGCTGTTGCTCTTTACGCCCAACGTTTCCCAGACCAGATACGATCGCGCGCTTCCTTTTATCGGGTCATCCAACAATTCACTGGTGAAGGAAGTGTGCAACCAAAGAAAAGGAATCGGTCAGATAGGGTGGCTGTTGAGGACAATGAAATAACAGTGTTAGCTGCCGTTGCACACGGTCCTCACATTAGCATTCGTCAAATAAGTCGTGGATCAGGAATTTCTCAAACGACTGTCTGTAAGATATTACATCGGCATAAATACCATCCTTATCATGTTTTAAGAACTTTCTAGTCAGGATTTTCGCAACCGGGTTTCCTTTTGTCAATGGGCACTTCAGCAAATTGAACGAGACCCCCTTTTCTTCGCCAAGGTGAGTCGACTTTCACCAATCACGGTACGGTCAATCGACATAATATGCATTACTGGGCTACCGAAAACCCTTTTTGTTGAACGTCAGCACCCTTGGAATGTTAATGTTTGGGCGGGAATTATTGGGGATAAATTAATAGGTCCATATTTTATTGAAGACAACTTAAATGGCGAAATGTATGTAAACTTCTTGCGGGACCATCTTCCAGTATTACTAGAAGAACTGCCATTGGAGTTGCGACAAACAATGTGGTTTCAACATGATGGTTGTCCAGCCCATTATTCCCAAGTAGCCCGGGGCGTATTAAACAATGTTTACCATCAACGATTGATCGGAAGTGGGGGTCCGAGGCAATGGCCTGCTAGATCACCTGATCTTACGTCACTTGATTTCTTTTTGTGGGGCTACTTAAAAAGTGAGGTTTACAGAAAAAAGCCAACAACACGTGAGGATATGAAAAGACGAATAACTAAAGCTTGCCGGCAGATTACGCCAGAAATACTTCTCAGTTCTGTTGGTTCATTTAGAGCGCGGATAGACAAGTGTATTGAAATGAATGGTCACATTTTCGAGCATTTGTTGAAATAGTCTCGGGAAATAAACGTCGAAATGGGAAGAATTCAATGATTCAATAGGGGGAGGCAAGGGGAGCCACTCCAATTAATCACCCCGAAGGAAACAAAATACTGCTACGTCTACGCCATTGTTTCTGTGTTATGCTAAACGCAGTACGTAAAAACAAATGACAAGCCTACGAGCAATACGACTGAACAATGAAAAACAGGAATTATCATCTGAAAAATCAAAAGTGACCTTCGTTTGACCTTGAAAATTGGGTCTAAAGGTCAAACTCGCGGTCACCATCTTATGTCCCCTTCAGAATCTTGTGACTTTTGTCTGAAACATTTTTCGCGATATCGCGTATTTTTCGAGTAATTTGGATGTCTCAAGTTAAAAAAACTCACCCTGTATATTCCCAGCACATACGTCGTTGTTTGTCCCTCAGTAAAACTACTAGATGGAGTGAAAAGTGACCTCCTTGACCGCCAGAATGCGTTGCTACTGCAAAAAAGGTTATGGTGCCTTGAAGTCCGTTCATATTTAGGCAGACATGCCAAATTTCAGTGCTTTAGTCTTTAGTTTTGTTTTGACAGCTGATTGTTGTTGACGTGTTTGGCATCAAATATTGGTTTCGAGAGTTTCGTGGTGGCCGCAACTCCACTACCGGTCAAATCCGCAGCGGCAAGCCCTTCGATGCGGTCACAGAGGACAATGTCAAAAAAATACACGAAATGGTGTTGGCTAACCGGAAAGTGAAGGTGCGCCAGCTAGCAGATACCACAAAGATTAGTACTGAGCGAACACGCCATATTTTGGGCAATATTCTGCATATGAAAAAGTTATCATGCCGCGAATGCTCACTCCTGACCAAAAACACGAACGCGAGAGCACTTCGAAAGAGTGTTTGGACTTGCTGATGCGGAATCGGGCGGACTTTTGGCGTCGACTGGTAACTAGATTTGGATCCCTCGGACTATTATCTCTCTTCCCAAACCTCAAAATATGGCTCATCAATAAAAAATTCAGCTCACGCGAGGAAATCATCGACACCACGGGGGAGTATTTTGCAGACCTTCCGGAAAATTACTTTTCGGACGGGATCAAGAAGTTGGAAAATCGCTGGAATAAGTGTATCAAACTAAAAGGGGACTATATTGAATAATATTGTATAAAAAAATATTTAAAAAAAAAATCTTTTAATTCCCAAGCAGGTCACTTTTCACTCCATCTAGTAATCTTTACGTTTTCGAAAGAAGTGATTTAGGAAGATATTAACGCGTGTTTTAAATCTTAGCGAATAAATATCAAAAAACCCCCTCCTCTTCGTTTGTTTCTATTCGAAAACTTAGGCAAGGAACTTTCTATTTTGTAAAAACCCTTTTCTTCATATCCATCTCTTAAAAAAGTCAGAGAAAATAAGCCTAGCCAACTTGTGACAACAGCTCCTTCAGACATCGCAGATAGTACCGGTCCGAAAAAGAGTCGACCCATTCCAGTAATTGCAGCAAGGTTAAGAGCAGCGCTTGCAAGGAAAAGCAATCCACTCAGCAGAACCCTGAGTGAAAGGTCAGCGAGGTGATCAGATGGCTATCAAGTTGCACTCACAGACGAGCTGTCTGAAAGTGGCATGGAGAAGGGGTTTCGTCGCCGTTTCCGTCAATTACGGACCAGCCTCACTAAGGAGGCAGAGCTGACCAATCTATTTGCTCTGTAAATAGCGATGGCCAGCTTGCATAGGTTTAGGTTAGCATTTAAGAAATATATATATATATTAGTATATATAGGTATATACTAGTATATGTATGTCATTGTGTATAATGTCTATATTGTGTATTGTGTATGTAGGTTAGGTAGACTAAGGTTTATTTTAAGTTAGATATTAAGTTTTTATAAAAAATAAAAAATTATGTCCATATGCTAAGTTTTTTGTTAAATTCTTTTCTTAGCCTTAAGTATAGAAAATAAGTGTTAATAAATAAAATGTAAACAAAGTCGAAAGACATAGATATAAGAATTTAGAGTAGCCTGTGTGGGGCCAGTAAGTTAGTATAAGTATTCTCGGTATCGATATGAAGGAAAATGCGAATTCAATTTAAATTGTTTTTATTTTTCAATATAATCTCCCCTAACATCAATGCATTTATTACATCTTGAGATAAGCTTTTTTAAACCCTCAAAAAAATAAATTTCCTCTTTCTCTGCAAAATACCGACTTGAGTTCTTTATCATCCGAAAATCTTTTTCCACGAAGACATTTTTTCAAATCCGGAAACAGGAAATAATCACTAGGGGCAAGGTCTGGACTATAGGTTGGGTGTTGGATTTCTTCGAAACCACAATCTCGCGCAGCAGCCTTGGAAACTCGCGCCGTGTGAACAGGAGCGTTGTCATGAAGAAGCAACACACCCGCTGCGAGTTTACCCCGTCTTTTCTTGTTAATTTCCTCCCGCAAATTATGCAAAGTGGAAGCGTAGGATGTGGCGTTGATGGTTTCAGCTTTTTTTTTGTACTCAATGAGCAAGATTCCCTTTGAGTCCCAAAAAACTGTGGCCATGAGCTTTCGGGCAGACGGAGTGACTTTGAACTTCTTCGGGGGGTGTGTTCCTTTTTTATGTCACTGCATGGACTCTTGTTTGCTTTCAGGGTCATAGTGGTGGACCCATGTTTCGTCCCCAGTAACAATTCGATCCATAACACCGTCCACGTTCTCACTACACATCTCCAAAAGCTCTCTACAGCATGCGATTCTCACTTTTTTCTGAGGCGCTGTGAGCATTCGTGGCACCCACCTTGCACTGACCTTTGAAAGGTTAAGGTGGTCATGAAGAATGGTGTGAATGGTACCAATTGAAAGCTTGGTGATCTCTGCCATCATTTTCACCTTTATTCGGGCATCCTCAAGAACAAGTTTTTCGACTTCTTTGATGCTTTCTCCCGTACAAGCAGTAGCCGGAGCGCCGGAGCGGGGGTCGTCCTCAATGCTCTCTCTGCCTCTCTTGAACTCACTTGACCACTTTTGCACAGTTGATAATGAAGGTGCGGAACCCTGGTAAACAGCCACCATCTCTTCATGAATAGTTTTTTGACTTTTTCCTTGCTTAGTGAGAAATTTAATTACAGCGCGATGCTCAATTTTCACCATCTTCGCCTCAGTTGCCATTATGATTCTGTTTAACTAGAGATAAAACGCGAATTAATAATCACATTTATATGAAATTTTACATGAATGCACTAAAATAATAGTGTTACTTGATAAATAAGTCAATTTATATATGCAACCACAGCTTCACCCCGATATCGAGAATATGTTGAACACCCCTCGTAAGCTAGCATTTAAGCATTTTTTGTTAGTATGTAAGAGTTGATAATTTAGAAAATAAAATGCATTTAAAACTAACTAAAAAACTGTCTGAAAGTGGCAACACTTCAGTCAGCGTATAGGAAGAAATACAAACCAAACTATCGTAAACTAACTTAAAGTACCTGCTTGGAAATCCAGGTAAACGACGCATGAGACTGCTTGAGATTAAAGCTTATCCCAACTAATAAGATCCCTAGAAGATCTATACAGCTTTTTCATTACCTCAAACTACATAGTCCGGCGGTTCCGACGAATGGCTGGACAATCATGTAAACTGAGCAACCATAAAAAAACAGCATGGCTTCCCTGCTCCCCAATAATGAGGAATATTTAGAGGTCCTAGAAAAAGCTGACCATCAATTGGGGCTTGGTATCAGGTATGCCAAAATAAGGGTTTTGAACTTCTCAAGCCCAGACGACACGTAGAACGTCGAACCTAAGAAACTAGTTATAGGGCTTGAGAATTCAAGCCGAGACCGCCGATAAATAATGATCTTGACGTTAGTGTAGATTAATCCGAATTACTCTAGAACTGCTTCGGATAAGCTGCGAGTTTAGATGCCCTTGGTAAACGTCAGGGATTCTATGACAATCAATATGACCTATCCTAAAATCATTTGAACGACGGTAAGCCCACAATTTCCATTTTAGTTAAGAAAGCCTTTCTATGTTCTAATCTTAGTTTCTCGAAGTCAAGATGGAAAATCATGGCCGAGTCTTGTACATAGCTACCGCTGCATGGACCAGCTCTGACTACCACCGTCAGATTAGGTCCATGCTCTGAGAACCTTCCACTATCTTGATAGTTCCTGTAGAAAACTGAATAAGAACCAACTATAAGCTGCCTACAATACCAGCGGCCATGTCATCAGCGCCGAGTACCTGCACCGTGATGCGTACGTTGGCCGAAGATAAATTGCTCTGCGATATTGTCATCACAGAATATTGTCTCACTTATACCTAGCACATTTAGCTACATATGATACGACTAAACATAGCTCCACGGACTGAAGACAGTTAGTAGTCAGCAGTCATAACTACGCATATGCAAATCCAATTAAGGTCGCAGGTTTGGTTTCCTTTATCCCACTATGACCTGGGATTCAAAACGAACTCAGTGAAGTCTTGCATTCTGAAACTAGCATGGAAGTCAGCAAGGCTGTAATCGCTGCAGATGCAAATGCTTCTCCTCTCCAGCGCCGCGTTTTAGGTAGAATTTTGGAGTTATACGTGAAGACCGGCACAGAGAAAATTAATTTCGTATTTTTTCAGCAAAAATAGTTCTACTGTCTTTGTACCAGACTTGCCGTTCTCACGAAGATCAGACCGTTCTTTGGAGTCTGATAAAGGCAGCAATGACGTATTTTCGTGAAAGCTTGTTTCACTAGACAACCGACGCAGAGGATATAATTGGCTTTATAATAGCCGTGTAGATCCAGTGACATCCGACGGTGCCGAGCCGATTGTACTACCGACAGCTCCTTTACATTGTCAGAAAACCGATAACGCCTAAGAGGTTTTCAATGAAACATGTTTGATTCAAAGAACTTTGTTATCCTGGATGGCACCCAAATATTTAGCTTCCTCGTTGTATTGGATGATGAAGCCTTTAAGCACTAGATGAGTCAGACCAGTCAGCTTCCTCCTTCTCGTAAACATTGGTTTTTAGGGGATTGACTGAAAGAATTTTCTCGTGAACCCATCGACCATCACAGGAAACAGTCGATAGGCATGATCCAATAGACACTAGGTATAAACGTCAGAATAATTGAGCAGTGAATGAAAACAGGATACCGCATTGCGGGTAATCCCTGTTTACCGCCACCATCACGTATCGGTCAACATCAGCAATCAGGATCCTATGCACCAGCATTACTCTTATCCTAAATAGTGATTCATCTACTCCGTGTTCTTTGCTCGAGTTACACATGCCGTAAGGAACTGCGTTGTCAAAATCTGCCTCAATGACGATTAAAATGTCCAGCTAGTGCTCTTTCTTGTCGAGTAAGCCTTTAAGTACTATAGTTCTGCATACCAGACTTTGAAGCGCACTTATTTCCACAATAAATTCGGATATTAACAGCATAACTAATTGGGGAGCCATCAACAGAGTGGAATTTAATGCTTCCAAAACGCCATGCTGTCTGTTGTCGTTAAACCGAAATTTAAACACCCAGCCATGCCATGCACTTGCATCGTCGACATCAAAAAATATTCCATCCTCGGTATGTGTGTCAATTTAATTTTTAATTTTAGTGGGGGCTGAGACCCCCATTTATTGGCTTAATACAAGCTTAATCTAACTTAAAAACTAGGACTAAAAACTAACAGAACGACTTAAAAGCTAGGGACCAAGGAAGTGATGGAGGAGATCTTGTTTGAGACGAGGAGTGCTCAGGTGGAAATCAAAAAGGGAGAGGTTTGAGTTGACCTTTCGGAGCATTCGGGAGATTGGTTCGTTGGAGTCATAAGAGGTGCGGTGGGCCGGTAGATAGAAGAGTCGAGGACAACGTAGATTGCGGGGGTTGGTATTGAAGAAAATGGAGTTCAAAATGGATGCACAGTCGATGGAACCTGAGAGAAGTCGATGAATGAAAAGAATGTCAGCAGTATTCCAACGTTCTTCTAACGAATTCATATTTAGAAGTTTGAGGCGGTCCTTCCACGGCAGACTACGGAGTGCAAATCGGAGGAATCGACGTTGAGTACCCTCGATTCGGGAAACATGAACCCGGTGAAAGGGAGACCAAGCTTGACTGGCATACTCAAGCAGGGGGCGAACAAAGGTAATATAGAGAGATCTGGTTACATACGGGTTGGAAAATTCCTTGGACCACCGTTTAATAAAGCCAAGTGATGAGTTGGCTTTGAGGATCATCTTATCGATATGTGAACGGAAATTAAGCTCACAGTCGAATAATATGCCAAGGTCTTGGAAAGACTGAACCTGGGGAATTGGTTGACCATGGAGAAAATAAAGTCGGAGAGGAAACGGGTTGCATTTACGAGAGAAGGTTATAGATTGACATGTGGCTATATTAAGTTCTAGGCAGTTTTTGAGGCACCAGATTGAAAACCGATCAAGGTTGTTGCAATTTTATTTTACCGCGGTTGTTGCAATTTTTTTTGGTAATTACTATATTCAATAGCCGGTCTGCCGGCAGGAATCAAACTTCTAAATAAAAGCAACACAGCGATCGCGAACCGCACAGGTGGTGGTTATTTCGGTAATGGTGGACTGCAACGCCAACAACGGAAAAAAAACCAAAAAAAGGAAATTTGCAACAGGCAGCAGGTTGAGTGCTGCCACTTTCGGTTGCTCAGCTGGGGGTGGGTTTATGTTTAAAAAAAAAAACGGAAATAAAAATATATGTACGTAAGTAGCAGATCTCAAAAAAATAAAAATACACAAATGTGTCCGTAGGTGCCACGCAATCTTTTTAGGAAGGAATTACGAAACCTTAGAACGATGAAAAAAACACAAATCCACAAATGTTTGCAAAATTTCCGGAGTCCACAGTTTTAGAAAAACGTCGTATGGGGTTACATCCGGGGCTAGTTCGATTTTTATACCAGATTGATTTTAATCGAATTGAAAATCTGGAATAGGTTGAATATTTGAAGTCCATTCATCGTCTGAAGCTTCTTCTTCTTGAGCTCCCTGTCCCACAATAAAATGCTGGTCATCATGTTCAGGTATATCTCCATCTATAATCTGCCGTTTATCTTCAGCGGTTGTATCGTTCGACAAACTGGAACTTCTGTTTTCATCTAAAGGGTTAAAATCCCATCATCCTGAAAAGGATCTGAAGCTTCTGAAGTTGCAGCATCATCATAGTCATATTTGTCTTCTGAATCGTGTTGCTCTGCAAATAACTTTGAAAGTTTCTCTTCCTGCCGTTCGCATGACATCTTTGAAAGCACTCAAAATTATCTCAATTTTCAATACTCTTCAAAATAGTGCTTACCTTGATTTTCAAAAAATTAAACTGACGATCCACAAAAAAAAAACGACTTCCCGCAGCTGCACCTTTCTTCAACTGAACAAATTTACATGCAAAAAAAGACGGCTACTGACGTCGTGCCGTTTGCTTGATCAACGGTACATATCCTATGAGAACATTTTTGCAGTGCTGTTAAAGAACAGCAGTTAGCATTGTAATAAACACTAGGCAGTTCTCGTGGGACAGGAAACACGCACAATGTATACAAACTCATTCATTTTCTGACCGGATTACCCGTCATGATGTTATAAGTAAAATATAAGGTGCCGTCTATACACGTCATGTCCCATTGGAAAACCATGCCATGACGTCTTTAGACGTCGCTGTCCGTCAAAGGGTTAAGAATTATTCATTTTTTTTTAAATGTGAATGCACCCTTAATGTTTTTTGCTATCAATGTTTACCATTTAGTCATGGATCAATACTCGAACGAGCAACGTTGACAAATTATTACAATTCATTACCAACATTCCTTAATGTTATGATATCCCGATATAAACCCCTCGAGCATGAGCTAATTACAAAGAAAAAAAAATAACTCTTCCGCGTTGGTATGCCTATTGCCTGTTAGACAGAGGGTACAAAACTGTTTTGCACATATAGAGCTTGACCATCCCCAACATTCTCTTCAAAATGGAAGAAATGAGATTGATTGGTCTGAAGCTCTTGCCGAGGGTGTGTTCGTCATTTCCGATTTTCTATATAAAGGTTACTCTCACTGTTCGCCAGGGTTTCTGTATGTATTCTAGTGCCAGGTCAGGAATGAAACGGAGATGGGCGACTTGGAGCCATCAAAGCTCGTCCACACAATCGATGGCAAGTACCAACTATGTCTTGTGATGTATTAATCAGCTCACTTGCAGCTTTGTTGATAGGAGCTCGTTGTGAACTGTGCCAGGGAAGTTCAAGGCAGAGAGTCTGAGTTGTTGACTCACCAGCATTTCTGAAGGTTTCCAATCTGGCTCATTTGGCCTTTTTGACAATCTGATTTTTTGTTTCTGTGTTTTCGGAATCCGAGTTAGCTTCTTATAAACTTATATATTTCCTTCCTTCCTTTACTTACGCAGTCGCTGCGAATCTGTTTTCCCTCACGCAACGGACGATCTATAGGAGTTTAGCTCACTGGTTATGTGAGCTTAAGACATTCGGTAAGGCACCGTCCAGGTTCTCAATAGTTTGCTCTAACTTCTAATTTGTTGTGCGTTTATACGGCACTGACGGACTTACCGAGTTTTGCCTTAACATGTCCACTTTACATTTCGAAAATTCCTCCTTTTAAATAAAGCCAAGACCTTGCATCCTATTCGGAATTCAATGTACCCAAGGCCTAACATGGAAGTCTCCAATAGCACTTTTCGACCGAAACACTTCTTCTGTTGGATGGTTTAAGTCGATTTATTGCTGTCTTACTTTCGTAACAAGTGTTGGCTGAAAACTGAGGAATAGGGCCAACATCATTGAAAACCAGATAAAAGGATAGGAGATTGTCATCGTCAGTTGATCCTACTCTACTTTACACCCAATCACCGATCGAACAAAGTAAGGTCCTGAAAACTCTAGGCCTCAGTGACGCATCATATTTTAAATCCGAAACGAACGTAATTAGATCCAATCGCCCATTTAAAAAAAAAAAGCCCAAAAATGACACAACTAAAATTATCTAAATTCAAAGCATGGCTAACAAATGTATCTAGCGCTAACGAAGTTTAATTGGAAAACCGCAACAAGTACTCTGACCAAGCACATGAATCATTTACCACGAGCTTTGTTAAGCGCACTATCTGTCAATCCCCCGAACCCGCGATGTGCTCTGAACTAGAACTAGAACTAGAACACTGAACATTGTAGCCATGGTACCATGATACTAATCATCCCCATCCTGGTTCGTCCTTCATCCTCCATACTCATCCATCGTCCTGCTCTCCGGAACTGAACTCGTTGTAATTGTAAAAAATTAATCAAACACACATTTGAGCTTATCCCAAAGTAAATCAATTCCACCAAGTTATGGTCTAATTAAATCCGCGTTTAATGGCTTCATTTAGAAATATTATTATCGGCGTAATTAAAACCCGTTATATGGTGTTAGATTAGTACGGGCTGAGTGTTTTTATCGAGCACTTTTACGAAGCTTGTGAGTGTGTCTACTCCACTCTACTCCGCTACTCACCAATCCGATACAATTGAGTGGTCCTCTGTCGGCGCAGCCGAGTATAGAACATTCCCATCCCGGTTCTATGGATACGAGGTTTTGGAAATCAATTACTGAAACACCCGCCCGAAATCACTTAGAAACTTAAAGCAACAAAAAAATTAAAAAAAAAAACGAAAAAAAAAACTGAAATTCGTTTATTACGCTTTGTTTGATCAGGGGGCTGATGGGGTGGTAGGATGCCTTGGGGTAGTGTCCTTTTTTTTATGGTTGCAAATTTGCGTTGCAGTTAATTCACATTATGCAAATTGTGTTGAGCTTCAAAAAGCCGCAATTTAACTTAATCAATTATTTCGATAACAGAGCGCGTGGCCATTGTCATTTTGCGGATTCAACTGGGGCATTGCTCGCCGTAGTGTAGCGACAATTGTTGGGGATATCCGGTACGAGTACCACACCGTAGCGGCTTGAACGCCCAACGCCATTATCAGGAGCACAACGAGAAGTAAATTTCATTAAAATCGCCACTCGAAACGAGAATTTATGTAATTCTCCAATAATTACACGAATTTAAGGGAAATAATGCATTTGTTGGTCGGCATTGTTGTTGTTTGTTTTGTTTATTTGTTTTTTTTTTTTTCAAACAAACAAACATGCCCCAGCAGCTTGATATGGATTTTAGCCCAGAACCCAGAACCCAGAACCCAGAATCCAATGCCGATCCCGATCCCGATCCCGGTCCCGGTCCCGGTCCAAGTCGATTTGAAATGGATGGCTGAATTAAGGCATTCGGGAACATGGAGCAATGCCTGTTGTATTTGCTAACCCTTATGTGTGTCATTTTTCTTCGTCGATGGATTCTTGGCTCCATCTGTAACTGGGACTGCCGGAGACGTATTGTTATTTTCTGGGAATGGCTGAAAGACTTGAATGGAATACTTAAGTAGACGTGAGAACCACTCGTATTGTTGCGAAAATCCCAGAATTCCATTCGACTGAAGAGTTTGAAGGACTGATTACTCTGAATAGTAAGTAGATGAGGGGGGACGAGTACGAGTAATAGAGTTCGACGTTGGTTGAAAGAAAAAATTACTTTAGTCTTGGATGCCAGGAAGTCTGCGAGAGTACACTTAAAGATAGCTAAAAGGGCTGGTGGAAAGTCACAATGTCGTTGTCTTTATTTACTGTTGGGAATTTTCCATGAAGATGTCTTTGTTTCAATCTCAAACTATGATTACCTGAGTTTTCGGTAATAAGAGCCCTTAGGATGGGAGATTTACATTATGACTGACTGACTGACGTTTTGAGTTAGAACCATACAGCATCTGCTTATGGAAGTTCATCAACGACTTCATTTTGAGTTGATTTAAGAGCGACTTTAAGGTCTTAGCAGAATTTTCTTGCTTATCATGGCTCACAGGATATAGGTGACTATGACGTATACGAGTATTAGTTAGTGAGGGATTAGTCACTAACAAGTTTTGTCACAGCCCATTGTTAGAATCTTAATCGCCGGTTACTTACTTAGATGGCGTTACAATCTGGGATGGATCAGGGCTTCAGCTAATAAGCTTCTCCAGCAGGCACAGTCCTTTAGCAGTTGCACCAGTTGCGCACACGATGTTCGCTAAAGTCCCTTCCACTTAGATGAGGTCGTCCTCTGCTGCGTTGTCACTGTGCCGAAAACTTTCCGGGTCCGAGCGCAAGTGCCCACACGTACAAAGTGCCCTAGCTCTAGCCCGGTTATCCTAGCTTTTCGAATGAGGTCGGGACCGATGTATAGCCCAAGCAACTCGCTGTTAAAGTGTCCATTGTCCATTGTGCAATCGGGACCAAAAATTTTCCGCCTTCATCTGCTTTCATCAGGCTCCAAGCGTTGCAAAAGTGTCTTTTTGATTGCTTCGGACATGGCTTTACTACTAAATTCTAGGCCCAAAGAAGAAGCGTCAGTGATTCTTTACATCATTTTCGCCCTGGTGTCGTTGTCGAAGTTCAAAGCCACTAAACACATCGTTGCCACTTCTGCTTCAGCAGTCGCAAACGCTCCATTGACAACTCGCTGTGTTCTACCTAACATATTATGTCGATGTCGCTTACGTATGCCAATACTGGACAGACTTTTTAGTGCCTCTGGAGTTGACTTGCGGGTTTTGCACAATTCCTTACTTACTTTTAAATTCATTTTTATTATTTCTATCATTCAAATTAGGGCAAAATCATATTTCATTTAATTTCTGATGAGCGATTATGGCCATTCTTATTCGTTGTGTGGTCCTTCCATCTGCTAGATTTAGGATTTCGGCTAGTTTTTGGGGAATGTTGTCTGATGATTCATTAGTTTGGCGAGATATGGGACATTCAACAAAAAATATGCCAAATGGAGAGAACCGTCCGTTGTAAAAATGTTTGGTGTTGAAAAGAGCTGTTCCTACTCTGATTCGCAATATTTTTATGCTGTCTTTTCTGCTAAGAGATTGATTGTACGGGATACGGTCGTAGGAAGATTGATGTTTTCGTAGAAATGTCTTAGAGTTCTGCCAGGCTTCTATGAGTTCTTTCTTTTGGTGATGGAGGAATGTTTTGCGCAGGAGTTGGTAGAATTTGGAGTACTCCACAATTAGCGGATAGTTAATAACAGCTTTTGCAGCTAAGTCTGCAGCATCATTTCCTTTGATCCCGCAGTGTCCAGGTATCCATGCTAGCGTAATGTTTTTTTTTTGTGTAAAAGCAACTTCGAATTATCTCCAGCGAAGGGCATTTATTTGTCTCACTCTTAAGGCCCATGAGATCAGAAGGATCGATCAGAAAATTGTTGAGCATAGGATATACATTTATAAATTGCTGCTAATTCTGCAATGTAATTGTCGGCAGAATCAGGTAGAAGTGCTTGATGAACGATAGATGACTGACCGTTTGGTTGTGATTTTCTTTATGTGAACCGTCAGTGTAAAAGATTCTATCCGCTCCTATGGTTGACATATCATTGGAAGTATTAGCTTTTTTGAAATTTGCGAGACTGGTGTTTATTGAGAGTGAATTCCTTTTCCAAGAAGGTTGAATATCTGCTGTTATAGACATGTCTAATGCAAATGAGCTTACTAAACTCTGATACAGAGTTTTTTCGTATCTTTTGTTTTGAACTGATCGTTTTTTCAATCGTTTCAAACAGCGGATGTGTCGAATTCACTAATGCTTTACGAATATGGTTAACTGCCCTTCTTTTTCCTAAGTGTTCAAATGGTGTGTAGCCTATTTCCACTCTAAGAGCTTCTATATTTGTAGCTCTCAAAGCTCCAGATGCTGTTCTAAAACAACTGTTGATGGCTACATCAATTTTATGTATATTTTTTTTTGTTGTCCACATATAAATGGTTATACCATGTTGCAACGTACCCTCGACTAGAGATTTCGCAATGGAACCATATTGTTGACGTGTATGTCCCATTTCAAATTTCCGCTGAAAGTAACTCTGAAAATCTTCATTTCTTTTTTAAGGGGGATTGATGAATCTCGTAAAACCAGAGGGTTACAATTGCATTTTCTTTTTCTGCAGAGATGTAGCGCTTTCACTTTAGATGAAGGAATAACAGCACCCACTTCTTGAGCCCAGTTAAACATAGTCAAGTCTGCTTTTTCTAAAGAATCTTTCACTTCTATAGGATCCCCAGAAGAAACAACATAAACGTTATCCGCGTATACTCCAATGAAATCAAGTTTGTTAATCGGTTGGGAGAGTTTAATAATAAGCGAGCCAATATATGCGTTATATAAGATAACAGAAAGAGGAGATCCTTGTGGCGTACCATTGTCCAATCTCACAATGGAGGAGTTGTACCCGTCGACATTAACTCTAAAAGTTCTGCTGTTCATAAATGACATTATTACCTTGAGTAATGTTTTTGGGACACCACATTGATATAGTGTACCATCATAACTCTGTTAAAGGCTTTTTCTAAGTCAGATGACATTACTACACTGTGTTTTTTTCTCGACAAATTCTCCGCCAGTGTATGCTCTAAACGGTGCAGGAGTGTGGATACTCCTCTATTGGGTCTGAAACCGTGCTGTACTGTGCTAGCCTTTCCTTCCATCAGCCAACTTATTCGTCTCGCAATAATTTTTTCGAAAATTTTAGAGAGAACGGGAAGAAGAGAAATTGGGCGATATTTATTAAAATCATGTTGATTTCCTGAGGTTTTCAGAATCGGCTTAAGTTTTGCTCTTTTCCAGTCATGTGGAAAAGTTCCAATCGATGGAAAAGTTCCATTATAAAGCGAGCAAATTCTGTCTTTCAGGCTATCATCGGTCAGTATTACCATTTTATACGTGATTTTGTCCTCGCCTGGGCTGCTTCCTTTGGCCATCTTCGGAGCTATTTCTAGTTCAGAAATATTTTCCGTTAGAATTTCACACGAGCCTTGGTTAGAAGGTGGTTGAAGATTTTGTAGACTGAAGTTTAGTTTATTTTCAATCATACTCTCTTGATACTGTTTGCTATTTGTAGTTTTTCATCTATTAGCATGTAGGGAAATTTTCTCTCTGTGTTTGGGTAGCGAATGGCTCTAATCCGTCCCCATAATGTTTTCATATCAAGTGATGGGTTCATAGTGTTGATAAAGGTTTCCCATGAGGATCTCTTTGAGATAATGGATTCACGCCTAACTTTGGTAAATATTTTTCTATATGCAACGCAGTTTCCGGTGGTCGGGTACCTGCGGGCTTTCTTCCAGGCCTTGTTCTTTTCCTTAACTAAAATTGCTATAGCTCTTGTAAACCGGATAGGGTTGGTCTTTAAAGATTTCGGCTGCGTCACAGGCATAGCTGTTGCTGCAGTGGTTCTAATGGTTTTTTTGATTTTTGCTGATTCTTGGTTAATGTTGCAAGTTGAAGCTATTTGTGAATTAAGATTTTTTGTTACCTCCTGGAACAATTTCCAGTTTGAAAGTTTTTCTTTGAATCGGGTAGAAAACTTAGGTCCCAATCTTTGTTCTGGGGTGCGTAAAATGATCGAGAAATAATCCCTACTTATAGCATCAGACAGTACTTCCCAACGCAGGAAAGGAGCAAGATCTTGGGATGCGAAGGTGACATCGATTGCAGAAAAAGTGTTGATCCTTAATTTAACTTACAACTAAGAGGAGTGTGTTACTTTAGTAACGTACCGACCTAGGAGAGCAAGCCCACCCTCTCCCCTTCTAGAAGCCACCGGAATTCGGTGTACTATTTCTCGGTATCGATTTGATCCCTGTCCGCAATCGCGGGATTAAAACGGAGGAGCACCTGGGCATTGGCAACATACCCGTCGTAGATGAGCTACTTGTCCCTCGCACAGCTGTGGCGGTGGCATATTACCGGGATACCATCCCTTCTTTGCACAAACCCTTTAGCATGAATGTGGAGAAATGCCTTTGGTGGGATAAAGCCCGATAGAAGTATGCTCTCGAGGTACATTTCATAAGGGGAAATAAGCCCCAAAGATCAGGCTATTATCATTCGTCATTGCCTGTGCAACGTGTCTTCGCATCACCTTAATCAGGAAATTGTCAATCCTATTCAGATTAGCTCCATCGTAAAGGACTTTGTTGGGGTAATATTTTCTGTACTCTGATTCTGGTGTTTTGTACAAGCCGAGACAGGTCCTCAGACAATGCCCTTCAAGATAATTGATGACTTCGATTTTTGGACCTGATCTGTACGCCACTAAATCATCTGCGTACGCTATGACATGATTGATGGAACCTACTGGATCACTTGTATAAGTGTTAAACAGTATCGGAGAAATCACAGCCCCCTGTTGTAAGCCATGTCAAAGACCTTGCTCGAAATGACCTTGTTACAATTAACAACGAACTTCTTTCCCATAAGCATGTCATAAATCATATATAGCAGGGATTTCGGCATGCCCATCCTGGTCAGCTTATAGAAAAGCCCCTCTAACCATACGGTGTCGAAGGCCTTCTCAAAGTCAACGAGGCAGGCACCCGTACACTAGTTCTTGCATTTATTCCATTGTATGTCGGAGACCAGGTTTGACGCAGCATGGATAGTGTCATGCCTCGCCCTAAAACCAAACTGATTTTCCGGAATTATATTATTTTCCTCAACCCACCTTAACAGCTCTCTATTAACCACCTTCTCAAATACTTTACTAATATTCGGAAGCAAACTAATTGACCGAAGATTCGCAGGGTTAGTTCTAACTTTGTCCCTTTTCGGGATTGGATGTACCACTGCTGTTTTCCAATGCGTCGGATAATATGCATTATTCAGCGCATTGTTAAGGGCAGATGTCTAAATACGACATTTGGAATACCGTCTACTCCCGACGGCTTTTTGTTTTTCAGAGACTCAAAGATGCGCAGATCTTTTCGCACGAACAAATGCGAGAGCGCTAGTTCATTGGCGATGATGACGTTTACCGCGTTTTCTTCATTGAATACGGTGAAACCGTGATTCTCGGATCGCCAATTTTGAAGTTCTTTGCGCAGATAATAGTGATTTGAGCAGGTCCTATTGTCAATGTCGTGATTACAGAGAACTGGATTGTTTCTCCTGTGGGTCTTCGACCACGAAAAGACCGTCGACTGGGTCGGCACTCTCAGGACTTGTGCCAATGGTCAGTAGTGTCTGTCTGTTTTCTGTTGTTTGTGGAATTCGTACACATTGAATGTCATTGTGATCTTTCCTCCTGAACAATTTATTTATCTGCGGGAACATATCCGGACTAGCCCGAATCTTGTTGCCCCAGTACAGACTTACAGTAATTTTCTTTAATTAATTGTTTTAGGTTTCTGATCAGGGACTTCGGTGTTCTTATTTCCGGGTCGTTTCCGTCAGTGAACTGTCTGTACAGCTGCTTAAGCCTAGAGAGTAGTCTACTTTCGAGTGCGTACAATGCGTTGATTGTTGGAGTTCTGTACTTTTCAACCTGGCTTTCGCCGGAGTATTCTATCCAAAGGATAGTCTGCTCCATAGTCCGTTTGACAACGTCTTGCATCGTTAGTAAATTACAGTCGATTTCTTCGTTTGTCAAGTTTCTGTTAGTCGGGGGATCAATTCCACTCAAACGTAAATTACGCTTTAAGATTTTGGAGAAGCACGACCACCGTACTCTATGGTAGTCGTATGAGTACACTTGATCATACTGCTCCAGCTGCGTTTGCTCTTTGGGATCCGTATTGTGGCGGCAAGTCCGTAGTGATCACTATCGTACTCGAACGCTCGCAAACAGTTCCTTGGGTTTCGATCCGTGTTAGTCAGTTCTAGTCTACTGTCTGTTAATGCCAAGTCCAGGAAAGAGCCGGCTGATGGGAAGGATAGGATATTCGTCGCGTACAGTTCAAGTCTGTACTTAAACCTTTTTTTAGGCCCCACAAGTAGTATAACTGGTTGCTCCTGGTGTTTGGTGGATTATTTCCCCATGCCGCATGTCTAGCGTTCAGATCTCCGGCCAAAAAATAATAATTTTCCTCCGATTCAAGCTGAAGGCGACGAAAAAGTATTTCGAGGTCAGTTATAAATTGAATGGAATTAGGTACTTCAGGTGCATAAAGCGACACCACATACACTCGCCTTCGACTATGAAGAGGAATGCATAAGATGCAGGCTTCCAACATCCGGAACCTCATTAAATCCCCGCTAGATATGACCCTATGGCGCATGCGTTTGAGTAATAAGATACCTACCCCACCCCCTCGTGAGGAATGTGGACGGTCCCTTCTATATATATTGTAGCCACTGTAGCCAATTTCGTGATTCTGGTTGAGTTTAATTTCGCTACCCAAAAGCACATCAGGGCATTCACTTAACAACAGATTTTGTAGGTTGGTCCTTCTCTCGATCCTGATTAGTGATTTAATATTTAACGCAAAGATCTTCAGATTAACCTCATTCAACGTAGCAGACATTATATTGGCTTGCCAGACTTCTCAAACAGGGTCGAATAGATTACGTCAATTCGAGCCGCTTGTTCATTTAATTATTTCTGAAAATGATCAATTTTTCCGTGTAGGGACAGAAGGATTGCTTTCAAATCCAGATCCCCTTCCGGCGCTTTTTCAGCTACCTTTGGCGTATTTTTGACTGTTATTTTGGCCTTACCCGCTCCAGATACCATTTGGGAAAATGATACACTGGATGCCACAAAATTGGAGAAAGCACGACTGTTTTGCCGCTTATCTTCTTCGATGTTTTCTAATTAGTTGTTTATTTCACTATTTCACTATTTAATTATCTTTTCACTTTCATATGCACAACGGGAAGGTTGTGTCCTCTATGCGAGTTGTTTGCACAATTCCCTCGAGAATGATGTTTCAAAAATCACATGACAGAGCACCGGCTTGTTTAAGTCCTTTTCTGACTTTGAAGATATCGGTCTTATCATTACCGACCTCCATAAAACAGCATGTACTCGTATTCTCTATCGTCATCCTGCACCAATGAATGATATTTTAAATCGATCCAGAATAATATAAGACATGACACGGGTATCTACAATAGCAGCGCAGCATCGAAGACTCGTATTTGCACCTCCATCCCAACGTTGAAATAACGTTGATTGGTGTGACAGTGGCTATTAAGCAAGCACCCCGTCTAGATGTTTCTGGGAAAAAGATGCTTTTATGGACGACAATTCAATCCATTTCTACACAGATGGATCCAAGACTGATAGCTTAATCAAAGCCTTTCCACCCGCCTACAAATCACTGTAGCTTGTTCCACGCAGAAAGTTAGCTATTAAACTGTCCGGGCTGAAGAAAAACGTGATATCGGCAAAGGAATCTGCTTCTTTTCGGATCGCTATCAAATCCCAGAACTCAATCTCACCAAATTCTAAAAAACCCCTTGACTGCCGATCGTCTCTCAGTGTGATGGCAGAGCAGTACAGCATCCACTTATATTGGGTGCCGGGCCACAGAGATATGCCAGGGGATTGCAGGGCCGACGAACTCGCTAAAATTGGAATGACTCCACTTATATTAGATGCGCAATTAGATGGCTCTAGCAGTAAGTGCTGGTCAATTTTGACATATCCAAAACGTCATGAACCAAGCTTAGACATATGGTAAACAAGCCGTTTTGACATATTAGTGATTTTATTTTGGCGTCGTATATGTACTTTTAGTTTTGTGAAAATATCTGATTTTGTGACAAATAATCGTCATTTTCGGGAAATGTTGATTTTCTTCTTTCATTCGAAGAAAACGGCGACTAAAGCGCCTCGAGAGCTCAAAAAGTTTACGGAGATGCTGCTCTAAGTGAAACAACATTAGTTCCGTTGCTTCAAAGACGGTGATTTCGATGTTGGCGACCGTCCACGTGAAGGAAAGCCAAAAACTTTCGAAGGCGCTGAATTGGAGGCATTGCTCGATGAGGATCCGTGCCAAACGTAAGAAGAGCTTGCTTCAGCATTAGGATTTACCCGAGAAGCGATTACATGCATTGGGAAGGATTCAAAAACAAGGAACTTGGGTTCTTTATGATTTGAAGCCAAGGGACGTTGAGCGTGTGGTTTTTTCGCCTGTGAACAACTGCTCCAGTGGCAAAAAAGGGAGGGTTTTCTACATCGCATCGTGATGGGTGATGAAAAATGGGTTTATTACAGCAACTCAAAGAGAAGAAAGCCATGGGGACCGCCCGGTCAAGCTCCTACGGCGTCGGCTCGGCCAAATATTCACGCTGCGAGGATTATGCTGTGTATTTGGTGGGACCAGGTTGGTGTTATTTATTATGAACTGTTAATTGAAACCCAATAAAACCATCACTGGGGAACGGTGTCGACTTCAATTGAAGCGATTGAGGCGAGCATTGCGCGAAAAACGGCCACAATACGAACAGAGGCACGAAAAAGTGATTCTACAGTTTGGCCTCACGTTGCAAAACCCGTTAAAACCTACCTGGAAACGCTTGAATGGGAAGCCTTACCCAAATCGCCATATTGTCCAGATATTTCTCCGTCCGATTATTACTTGTTTCGTTCGATGGCATATGGTTTGGCTGATCAGGAGTTCCGCTCATATGAAGACATCAAAAAATTGCTTGATTCGTGGATAGCCTGAAAAGATGAACACTTTTACCGTAACGGCAATCGAGCTCTGCCAGAAAGATGGGAAAAAGTTGTAGCTAGCGATGGGCAATTCTTTGAATGATTTATGTGTAACCAATTTTTTCACAATAAAGTTGCATTTTCATCAAAAAACTTAATTGCGCACCTAATACTATCTGAAAAAGGTGTCAGCGGTATACCAATCGCTACGTGCAAACTAGAACTAAAACTGGATGCTGTTAGAAGAACAAACCTGAGGTGAACCGCTGGGCGAACATGTTTAATGACCAAACAAATCTGGCCAAAACTGAATCTGAAATATTCTAAGAGTTTCATCCTTTCAAATAGGAAGCATCTCAGCGTTATCGTAGGTGTCATGGCAAGCATGCAAAAATACTTGGCGTTTTCACAAAAGACTTCTTCAGAAGTTGCATGGACGAGGAGGGGGAGGCAACAATCCTCCATCTATTCTGTACATATCCAGCTCTTCCAAAGAAGGAAACTCCACTGCATTCGTCTGCAATGACTTAAGCGACCTAAACAATATATACGTCAACAGTCTCTTACCCTTCGTTAGAAGCTCAAAATGGAGGATCATAGATCCACGTCGCATCACTATGGGCCAAAAACAAAACATTTTGTATAGGTGGCAGCCCAGTGAAAATTCTACAATCACTAATCATTAGCATGGGAATTCTCCCGAGATTGGAAGAGGGGAACGATAGTTAAGCAAAACGAGAAACTTGTATCCTTCTGGCTGCCTAATCATTGCGAGAGTAATTCTGAATCGAGAGAAGCAACATTTTTATTCAACGACGTCGAACAGGCGGGCTTTCGAGCTGGATTCTCCGGCAACGATTATATCAACACGATGCAATGGGTTGGATATATTTATATTTCCCCTACATTCGTTGTTCATCGATTTCGAAAAGGCCTTCAGCTGCTTGATCCGAGATGATATATGGCGAATTTAGCGTAGGAGAAGTATTCCACGAAACCGAATTATTTAAAGTTCAAAGCGGCATACGACAAGGTTGCGTTCTTTGGCCCTTACTATTGCTTTTGTTATTCAAGCAACTAGGTCTGAAGGAAATATGGGGCTGAGATGGACTACGTTATCACATTTTAAAAATCTTGTCTTCCCTGAGGACGTTTGGTTGGTCGCATTATATATGCATAAAATATTGAACTTCCACTACAGCTTGGAATCAGGGCAAACAGAGTAGAACTCAAAATGAAATCAAATGAAACAAAGGCTTCAAGACTTCAATGTCTCTACACAACGCCAGCGCCATTCAACTCAATATTATCGGACAGCAAGTCGAGATCATACTCGTAACAAGCGTTCTTTATGTGGGAAGTCTGGTGGTACCGAACTCAATTCGGAGTTTTAAGGTGTCTTCAGCTTGGAGTATAAAACCTTGAGAACCTATATTTTCAGAGCAAGAGGCAAGAAGAGACTGTTACGATCAAAAGTAGAAACAGTGCTGCTTTATGGGTATAGTACCTGAAAAATGACCGAATCTTCATTAATACTGGTAGATGTCTTCGCTACATCTTAAGGATCTTCTGACGACGACGTACGAGTATATCGAACGACGAGCTGAGAACCAATAGACTTCAAAATCCTTGATTAAAAAGAGAATATTGGCAAACAAATTGAGAGCGCGGTATTTGGAATAACCCGTACTGAGTAGCCTCGCAAACATTTAATTGTTCTGTATGTCAGACCTAAATGCCAGGAATTGAAGAGGTCTAAGTAGTTGTAAGGGCCTTGAATTTAGTCTCGAAAGCATTAAGGGTAGGTGAAACGTCGCTCATCTCCCAAAAATATGGCTAAACACTTCGAAATTCACATTTGCTGGATACATGGTCACTGAAGAATTCGGGAAACTAATTAGCTTGTCGAAAAGGGCACAGTACATTTTTTTTTTGTTTTATAGTTTACGCGCGCCTAAGGGGTTATGATACCCTTTTACTGTTGCCTGGGCGCGGGCGGAAAGATAGAAGGAGGAGAAAGGAAAGCATTGTTGTGATGTAGTGGTTTGAAACTCAGGTGTGTTTGATTTCGATATAAGGGCATAGGAATGCCTCTCACTAAAAGAAGAATTATTCTCAAAGAAAAAGCGATAGTTGAGGCCAATTAAATGCGGTAGTCTAACCAAAACTAGACATGAGACATATCGACAACTTAGGGGCATCACGGAAGACCGTTGCATAATTGGCAGTCATGCCAATAGATTCGGGCTTGCTCTAACGATTATTGCGAACTTTTTGGAAAATATATAGATCCGCAGCAAGAGTGAGTAGGCCTCATGATTTTGCTAGAAGCAAATGATTCGACCTCTGAACAAATCTGACGCTGTAAACTACGCGTGTTAGATGCACTTAAAAAAAATTAGATAAACAGTTTTGAACTTCAGGCAGCTTCTGCAAAAATCGTTGTGAGTAGTACTCAACCATTGCGCGAATATGGATCATATTAGTCTAAATATCTCACCGTTATCTCGATGAATGTGTTATTGGTGGATTAACACTGCCAAGCTGACCACCATCATATTTGTTCTCCTCCTTATCTATTTCGTTGAGAATAGCGCAGAACTGTACTCCAACCATCCTTCAATTTATGGTATTCGATTTGATCGATGTTGGGCTTCCTTTTTATATTGCAATATCCGACTACGGAATGAAAGATGGTACACAATATGGGACGACTAACTGATTGGTCCTCAGAGAAGACACCTGCTGCAATGCCTTCTACTATCTTAGAGCCGTCTGTCAAAATGGAAATGGACTTCCTGAGAATAACTCCGCGTTGCCTCCATCCTTTGCTTTTTGGAATCAAGTGACTGGAGGCAATGTTGAAGTCATTTAAAGGATGGATGGTTGATTGGAGGAGGCCGCGATGCAACATGAGTTGACTCGCATTTCCCACATTTAGATCCTTTCATTTTACAGTGTCTTTCAGACTGAGAGTAGAAAAGGTCTACAGGTTGGAGAAAGCTTCCCAGAGCAGGCATTAGAGAGATTTGTAATGCCCCAGTTATGGTTTAAAAGCCGCCCTGTGCAATTTTTAACAGGTTTACGTAATGTCGGCGACGAACTTACCGCGACTCGATCCCTCGTATGCGATATTGAACATCATATCGCAACAATAAACAGCAAAATCGTTGATACACAAAACTTGCCGCAGCCTTACCAGAATGTTCCCTACAATACATCACTCATGGCTGAATTAATGGAACCTGAAGTGGATTCACGCTCACCCCCACATATAAGTCATCTGCGGACGGTTCAACCCACTGATTCCTGCGAAGTTTCTTCCAACTTAACAGCAGAAAATATTTCTATGTCAGCTCATCCAATCGCTGCCCCACGGAAGCTTATCAGTCATTTTAATTCAACTTGGACACCTTCCGAATGGCAACGTAGACTTGATAAGCTTGCTTCGAAGAATCAATTGGACACTACGCTTCTTATCAAAGGCGCCCCCCCAAGCGCTGATGTTGATTGGATCTCAAATTTCTTCGAAAAGAAATATGGCATTACCATTAGCCACTGCAATTTGCTTCCTACATCTCACCACAGAAGCAAGCGCAGCTTCAAGCTCAATCTTCCAACCAAGTACGAATGGTTATTCCATAATCCTGCCAGCAACAATTTCAATCTTGGAAAGATG
This sequence comes from Volucella zonaria, assembly GCA_963966105.1. NCBI lineage: Eukaryota > Metazoa > Arthropoda > Insecta > Diptera > Syrphidae > Volucella > Volucella zonaria. Next base: position 51,054,967 of record OZ014530.1, read on the forward strand.
CGTGTCTGCAAATGGTTGGAAAATACGCCCAAGAAGCAGGATAAAGCCAAGCAGTCCGTTATACCTAAACCAAGAAATAAGTTAGTAAATAAATCCAATTTACCAAAACCCACCTCCTCTTCCCACAACAAACCCAGCTCCAATTGGAGTTGTAAAATAACAATTTTTCCTAATTTTAAGCCGCCCACCCAAACTCCAACTCCCTCTATTCCACCTCAAGTCAAGCCCCAACGTCAACGTGTCTCTTTCGACTTAACCCCTACAACTCAAACTCCTGCCACTCAAACTCCCACCATTCAACCCCTAACACACACGCCTTTCCCTAATTTCGACCTCAGAACTGGAGCTAAGTATCCCAATTTCATCAGTTCTCACATTTTAAACCCTATTTCAGAAAAACCAGCCGCTGCGACACCGAACTCATTAACCACTCTCTCTTCTATTGACCCCCTTTCGCCACCCACTGTTAAATTAACGCAGCAAACTAGCGATTCCACCGAATGTCGCTATGCGCTCTCTAGGCTTAGAGATAAAAAGATATATGAGAATATACGTCTATATCTCGCCTATCTGCACGATAAATCCGACTCGGTGTGCTACGAGGGTAAAACAAAAACAAGCGTCATGGTTTCTATCCAGCAGGAAGGACTCCCTACCGACGTTACCAGTCTCAGGAAACTTTATCTAAAGTATCACGAGATTTTCAATACGCCCCCCCAAAAAGTTGCAGACGATCTTGCCGCTCTTCGCCACTATGTACACTCTAAAAGAGTCTCACACCTCCAACGCAGTCGCCTTGACCATGATAAATTTTTTCGACCCTAAAAAGTCATGCCAAAACCTCCCTCTCACCTTCTATTACCAGAACGTAAGAGGACTCCGTTCTAAAACCCACGCTGTTTTCCGCCAATCTCATGCTCTCCCATTTGATATCTATGCTCTGACCGAAACTAATCTTATCCCCAACATAAAAAACCAGGAGTTATTCCCTCCTTCTTTTAATATTTTTCGGGATGATGATCGCGCACCCCCCTTGATTGAATCCCCTTGTCGAGGTGTCCTACTGGCTATTCACAACAGCTTGGACTCCTCTCTCGTTGCAACATCATCCTCTCCTAAGCTCGACTTTGTGTCGGTTAAAATAACCCTCACTCGCAGATGCTTGTACGTTATGTGTTGTTACATTCTTCCGGCGCAACCTATCGAATCCTACCAACTTGCTATTGCAGCAATTGACAATTTGATCGACTTATCAGAATCGCTTGATGATATCATTATCTTCGGCGATTTTAATCTGCCTCAGCTGAAGTGGACTCCATCTGAAGACCTATCTTTTTTCATCGCTTCCAATCCCATTTCTACTAAGGAATGCCTATTCTTAGATCGGCTAACAGACTCTAGTCTATGCCAAGTCAGTGGCGTTTCCAACTATATGGAAAGGCAATTAGAACTTATCTTCACAACTGATCCCATCAACTCCTCAGTATCGTGTTGTCCCCTATCTCTTTCAACTATTGATAACTTTCATCCTCCACTTCTTCTCTCATTTTTCCACAACTCTCCCCTTCAGTCGCCTCCCCCCGCAGTTCTATTTTCTTACAATTTTCACAAAGCTAATTTCCGTAAAATTAATACGGCAGTGCTTCTTTTGAGTTTACCAATCTATCTCTGGTTGATGCCCTCTCCATTTTTTACAGAGAAATATTCAAATCCATCTCCCTCAATTTGTCAATTGCAAAAGTAAGACCGATGGTTATCCTTCCTCCCTCGCTTTCGAAACCAAAACTTCATGTGATCCTCCTACCATCGCCAACTTTTTTGCTACATTTTTCAAACAATCATTTGCCAACAACTCCTTCGTACCAGATCCCTCTTATTTCAATGATCTACCAAATTTCTCTATTGGTCCCTTTCTCACTCAAAATTTCGATCCTGCAGTTATTGAAGAAAAGTTACAAAATCTTAAGGATGAATTTATACCTGGCCCAGACGGACTCCCCGCCATGTTTCTTAAGAAATGCTCTTCCAACCTGTCTCTACCCCTTTCCTACCTTTTTCGTCTATCGCTCACACAGGGTGAATTTCCCCAGATTTGGAAGACCTCTTTTATAATCCCAATACACAAAAAGGGATCTAAGCATGAAGTTACCAATTATCGTCCCATTGCTAAACTCTCTCATATACCCAAACTCTTTGAAAGCATTTTATACGAAGCGTTAAGCTTCAAATGCAAGCCTTTTATTTCACCCCGACAACATGGTTTTCTAAAAGGTAGATCAACTACCACAAATCTAGTTGAATTCGTGTCTTTTGCACTCTCAGCCTTAGAAAATGGCAAAGAAATCGATGTTATCGCAACAGATTTCACTACAGCATTTGATAAGATATCTCATAAATTGATCCTTTTCAAATTGTCTGCTCTCGGCTTTGAGCCGCTCTTTTTAAAATGGATTTCTTCTTACCTGGTAAACCGATATTTTGGCGTTCGGTTTAGATCCGCCCTTTCTGTTCCATTCATGGCCTCATCTGGAGTTCCACAAGGCAGTCATCTTGGCCCTCTTCTCTTCATTCTTACTATTAACGATGTTCAGAGGGTCATTAAAACCTCCTCCCTCTCCCTTTACGCTGACGACACAAATTTTTTTAAAACTATTTCTTCTCCCCCTGACTCTCCCCTTCTTCAAGAAGACTCCGATCGGTTTTCAATCTGCTGCCTCCATAACTGCCTAGAACTTAATATAGCCAAATGTCAATCTATAACCTTCTCACGTAAATGCAACTCGTCAACCAATTCCCCTGGTTCAGTCTTTTCAAGACGTTGGCATATTATTCGACTGTGAGCTTAATTTCCGCTCACATATCGATAAGATGATCCTCAAAGCCAACTCATCACTTGGCTTTATTAAACGGTGGTCCAAGGAATTTTCCAACCCGTATGTTACCAGATCTCTCTATATTACCTTTGTTCGCCCCCTGCTTGAGTATGCCAGTCAAGCTTGGTCCCCCTTTCACCGGGTTCATGTTTCCCGAATCGAGGGTATGCAAAATCGATTCCTCCGATTTGCCCTCCGTGGCCTGCCATGGAACGACCCTTTAATCTTACCTCCCTATCAAGACCGCCTCAAACTTCTAAATATGAATTCGTTAGAAGAACGTAGGAATATTGCTGACGTTCTTTTCATTCATCGTCTTCTCTCAGGTTCCATCGACTGTGCATCCATTTTGAACTCCATTTCCTTCAATACCAACCCCCGCAATCTACGTTGTCCTCGTCTCTTCTATCTACCGGTCCACCGCACCTCTTATGGCTCCAACGAACCTATCTCCCGAATGCTCCGAAAGGTCAACTCGACCTCTCCCTTTTTCATTTCCACCTGAGCATTCCTCGTCTCAAACAAGATCTCCTCCATCACTTCCTTGGTCACTAGCTCTTAAGTCTTTCTGTTAGTTTTTAAGTTAGATTAAGCTTGTATTAAGCCAATAAATGGGGGCCTCAGCCCCCACCAAAATTAAGTTGCTTCTATCTTTTCCTTCTTTCTATACCGAGCGTGGTATGACTTTGGGTTGTAGGCTCTACCCTGAACCTACAGTCCTCCTACGCGAGTAAAGAGCAACTAGTGCTTTTTTTTTTATTTAGCTTTGCAACATTTTTTTTTTCGCCAGGATGACACTTAGGTACAGGTCCTTCTCGTCCTAGAGAAACTCAGAATAGTGCCATTTTGCACTTTTCCTGGTGAAGACAAGTAGCTTTGCTTTTGGATGAACTTAGGTTTTAGAGAGAGTATCTGTGGGTATTTGACGTACATATTACGAGTGAAGTCTTTTGCGTAAGCTAACTCACTATATCTAGCCCATTGGGGATTTGGTTCCAAAGGAGAGAAGAAAGTGCACCCTTAGTGTATTCCTCTATGCAGCTTCTTGTAGAGCAGCACCAAAGTAGATCTAGATGAAGATGTGAATGCTTATGTCCAGTTTTGAGAAGAATTGCAAATCGAAAGGGTGTCAAAGTGTCGATATCAAGGACTACCATCGTTGTGTACACTTTGGGTCTTAAGAGAAGGTTCAGTTCAGTCATACTGATTTACGTTTTTCGTCATGTGATAAACATATTTTTTCCAAATACAACGAACAGGCTGGGCGTCTTATCAAATCTGTCAGGACATCAATCTCACCACACGTGCGAACCAGATGTGCTAAGAATTGCACACTCATAGGAGGGGAAAGCTGACCAAGGATGAGGGCTCAGCAGATCGGAGAACGGCAGTTCGGTTTGTGCGATCATCAGAGAAGAACGATAATATCCCCTGTTGTTTATTTTACATATAGTTCATTTTGTGTTCTTGTGGTTCATCAATTTTCATTAAATTAATATCTAATCAATAAAACAACCCTACTGTATTAAATAACTTACGACAGTAAGGATACTGTCAACTCGAAAGCCTTCTGTAATTTAGACTGCACTAGACACCATTTAAAGCCTTAATTCAGCAACAGTATTCCTTCACCTTGACTTCCACATTGCCTACTATTTGATTAACCTTCGACGCAGCTTATTTTTATTAATTTTCCAATTGCAATTCAGAGCTGAAAATATTCTCTGAATGAAACTTTCACGTTCAATTACCACAGCAACTTTCCTACCCAAGTCACAGCGCAGCAAAGCCAAAGGCAACCCTTGCTCGGAGGTCGGCACAGCGGCCGGCCTTATTGTATATTCGATTTCCATTCCGATGCCCTCTCCCATAGGATTTAACGAATCGTAGCCCTTTAATGTAATTACAAACAGAATACTTTCGCCATTAAAGTATCTTTGAACCCTTTTGCTAGGTCAGGTCAACTGATATATAAAATTCCTTGCTCTCCGAACTATGTAAAAAGAAAAATCCAAATTAAAAAAAAAAAAAAGCAACCCCTAACCTTCCGCCTTATTACAGATACTTTTACCATTATTCGACCTTTAGCATCCGTATTCTGTATCCGTATTTGTTACACGCATTTCCATTCCACTTAGTGGAATTCTCGTGGCTCCTCTATCCGTGGAAAATAATTGCTGAATTCGATTCCCAGTTGAGGTTTCATTATAGCAAACGGTCCAAAGAGATTACAGGCACCGCATACCGATCCGATGAACGTTTTGATAATCCAACTGGAATCTCCCTGCTCCGATCCAAACCCCAGTTCGGTTCTTCTAATTTGTAATCGGATATCTCCCGTGTCGAGGACGACAGCCGACGTGTAATCACTCTCCCACGGATTCCATTTGAACAAAACAAGTAAATGGAAGGATTCCGTCCTGTCCGTCAGTTTAAAATTGTTTTTTTTTTTTTTGTTTTTTTTTTTCACTGAAAAATTCCCCTCTCAACAACAGGAAAACATCCCAAAAGGAAGAGGAAAATAGGATAACGATTTTGGATGGAGAATTTTTCGTTTTTTAGGGGAACCCCTTTCGTAAGTGGTATGTATTCCTGGAAATGTCGGTTCGGATTGCAACGTGCCCGACTGCCTGGATGAAGATTTGTCTCAACTATCTCAATTTTTTTTTTTTTTTTATTTACAATTTTACTTCATCATCGTTGTGAAGGATATGTATGTACAATCTTAAGAAACCTACATAGATACAAACATGTGGCACCTGTAGCAAGCCCAACCACCCACACTTGGGCTCATCAAGGTCATATCAATTTGTTTCGTCTGTGTGCGTCGCTTTTGGTTGGAGTTTATGTGGACTGCTAGGCGAAAGGTCCTGGGACACAGTCGCACTTAATGTGGCAAGAACGTCATACACACTTGTGATATCCATGGTTGTAAAGTAAGTTAGATTTTTGTTTTCCATTCAAATTGAATGATCTGACATCCCAGTAAAAACGGTAAGGGAAGCCATTAGATGGGAACTGAGTTAATAATTAATTTATCTGTTTGCTAGAATGAGATATGAGATAAGACATACTTGTACATAGCTTGGGATGTCCTATCCGGGGTCGAGAAGTGATACAGATGTTTTCAGAGCGGGCTTTAAATATTCAGAGAAGGGACGAACACATGCCACAGTTGATAAAGTTTTTGTTTTTTTCTTTTTTTTGTCACCCCAAGTTTGAACTTAAGATAGAAGCATGCATGGGACATACTTTTATTAGCTTCAGTTGTACTTTTAAATGAGGCATTCCAATTTCATTCCGGAACATTAGACTTGACAATGTCAGATGTCTGCTTTAAAAAATGTTAAAAGTGAATGCGGAAGCTCTTCGCGGTAGTAGTGGGATAATTTCGACCGAGAGATACACATCACAGTGATCTAATCTTCGCAATAACTCATCCCAAACTAATATGGTAAGCAAACGTAATGTCTTCTGAGAAGATACCTATTCTGGATCTAACGTTTCCGAGGCACTGAAGATACCTAAGACACTCGCAACTTCTTATCTTCTTTCTATTGACTGCTTTGTCGCGTTGGTCCTTGAAACGTACTTAGTACCTTTCATAGCTCTACACTCCGGGGTGAACCAGTGCCATAAGTAGTTAGCGCCGTCTTTGGCCAACTACCTCCAGTTGCGGCTGAATCTTCATCCACTTGTTAGGACCATCTACAGAGAAGTATTCCCTTACTACGTGGTAGGAACTGAAGACTCTTGAGGCTCGAAGGGTTTGAAGCCATTTGCTTTATATGTCCTAACTAATGACGACTGACACCTCACGTATATCTAGGCGACGAACTTTATTGTCAGTACATTTGATTGCAGGACACGTTTCATAACCAGCATAGAGTGCGACCGATCGACTTTCTACTCATCTTTGTAATATGCAATGTTCTTTTACAGAAAGGATTTGAGTAGATCTAGAATAAGTGTAGAATCTATGTGTACTCTGATTCTTCCTGGAATTGTTTTCGGGAACTCGGTTATCACACATTCGTTTACTCCATTTCAAGGCATGCCTAAGTTGAAAGTGGGAGGACAACTCAGAAACAATGTTTGATGCTAGTTGTGGATGATGTACGAGGGTTGTCTGAAATGTTTCCTACCGAACAATGATACAAGACATTTTTTATCAGAATTTTTATTTATTTTTCTACATAGTCTCCCTGTAACTCTACACACTTCTCCCAGCGATGCTCCCATCTCTCTAATCCGTCTAAATAGTGCTTGGCGTTTTTCTCTGCAAAATGAGGAGGATTGCCTCCTCATTTGACGAAAATCTCTGTCCTCTAAGCGCAGTTTTTAGATGAGGGAACAAAAAGAAGTCGCTTGGGGCTTGATCTGGTGAATAAGGCGGATGGTCAAGCAGCTCAACCTGCAATTCATGGATTTTCGCCATGGCAACCGCTGAGGTGTGAGACGGCGCGTTGTTTTGGTGAAACAGGATTTTATTTTTCTGCAAATGTGGCCGTTTTTCCGCAATTTCTGCCTTCAGCTTGGCAAGTAATGATGCGTAGTATTCTTCTGTAATGGTTTTTCCTTAAGATAACTCCACTACTATCCCAAAAAACAGTCGCCATCACTTTCCCAGCCGAAAAAAGAGTTTTTGCTTTTTTTGGAGACGGCTCGCCCTTTTCAGTCCACTGTTTTGACTGAATTTTTATTTCGGGCGTATAATGGTGTATCCAACTGCGCTAACAGAGCGCTGGAAATGTTCATTCGAACACGTTTTTGGTCTAACGTAGGCAAAAGCATCATCCAACGCGCGGACAGCTTTCACGTGCCTTGATTTAATATGTAACAAACACGTTCTTTGGACATTTTCATAACCTCTACTATCTCTCTCACTTTAATTCGGCGGTCGTCTAACACCATTTGGTGAACTTTAGCAATGTTATCGTCAGTGGTGGCAGTTTTTGGACGTCCCGAGCGTTCATCATCTCCCAAGCTCTTACGGCCACGTTTAAATTCAGCTGCCCAAAATTTCACTGTGGCAAATGATGGTGCAGAGTCCCCATACACAGAGTCCAACTCATTTTTGATTTGCGTAGGCGTATTGCCTTTCAAAAACAAGAATTTAAGAACAGGTCCATTTTCACAAAAAACACTCACTTCGACTCACTCAAACGACTGTCAACTAAAAACTGTGAGTCCAAAATGACTGAAACTTCGGTAAGTAACTGTCAAAAGATACATAACTAGCATTCACTAGCTTTTATTGACGAATGGTTCTATCTTTACGTTGCGGTCGGAAACTTTTCAGTCAACCCTCGTAAGAAGGGCAGAACGTTCCATGATTTTTTAACCTAAACCACCTGTCATGTAGACCTTATGTTTACGAGATGCCCATACATCCATAGAGAGCAAGGATACGCCTTGCCATCGCTCGCCACATATGTTTTTGATACCAATTCGGAACTGTGTTGGAGGCACAAGTTCCACCCTTGGTATGAGTCGAGGCCGACCTAAAACCTCTTACTGTTCTTAGGGTCACAGCACCCAGTACTTATTTGTTACTCTATAATGGGTTAAATCAAAGAAAAACCCGTACCCGGGTTTTTGGGTTTAAACCACAGCCATCATGACGCTCCCACAAGGGGGCCCACCTCTAACAATTCAGGCCCGGACCGAAATCCGGGGGGCTCCTGACTCCCATGGTACCGTGATTTAAGTCCTGGTATGGACTACCGGTGGTCCAGCCGCTAACAAGACTTATGACCGGCAACTTGTAACTGGTCAAATCTGAAGATGTTTGCGATAAGGCCAGTAATATGCTCTGCCCCCGCTTTTTATTAGACAACGTCATTAATGGGCGAAGCCTTGATAATTGGGCGGGGGCCCCGTAAGGAGGGCAGTCTACATCAGTTGAATTATTGTTTTTCAATTCTCTGATTGCCGACACTACTTCAGCACTGTTTTAGGGTCTGGTTGATATAGAGGCCACTTGTCAATGCTCGAGGCTTTTCCACAATCGACTTAGTGCTTCAGGGGGATAGAGAAGTGTTTTTTCGCCCTTTTGGGTAGATCCTCATATGTAACCGGCAGAGTACCGACCAGACATTTACAGGCTGTGATATTATACCCTGTTCCAGTCTTGCTGTCTTAAATTTGGTTTCTTTTAATTTTAAAGATAGTCACAAGTCGCAGTTGCGTATTGAGTTAAACGGTCAACGTTCTTGTATTAATTATATTAGTCTGTAGCTGTGATGATGATATTTCTCACTTTGCTCCGAATTCCGGCCGTGTGCTCCAACGATAGACTATTCAAATTCTTTAACTTGAACAACGTTTGCTTTAGCCCAAACTTTGTAAGCCTTGAATGCATATAAGTTCCTTTCAATGCAATTTGTCAGTCTTTATCAATAGATAAGCTATCGCATCAAAGAGAGAGTGTCTACACTACCAGGTCCCACCACAATTAGCGCTAAGTACCTGCAGCCCCATACGAGTTTAAGCTAGACATTCGGGAGTCTTCCATTTAGTCCGGCTGCAATCTGGGCAGTGATGTACCCTACGGTTGGCTATCCTTATAAAAAATCAAGCACGCCTTCTGTTCCAAGGCGATCTCAGATTCTGAGGAGTCTGTCTTAGAGTGTTGCCTAACGAATTCATCAGCGATCTCATTGTGACTTGGAATCAAGAAAAGACTCAGCTTACTTAGGTTTCATACTTAATTCAGAGACGCCTTACATTCTCTTAATAGAGAATGGTGAGAGGTTTCAACAAGAACTTTAGCGCAGCTTGACTATCGCAAACAGTTGTACCAAAGAACATTTATTTGTAAACACAGCTCATCAGGGGAAACTATATTCACCAGTGCCTTTAGAGCAGAGTCAGGCTTGCTGGAGGAAGCCCCATGAAGTCAAGGCAGTTCAGGTTTTAAAGCGGATTGAAAGCGGGAGTGCTAGTATTTACATGCATGAAAGTTTATTCCAGCAATGTGTTGACGCAAATAAAAGACTATCCTTGGTGACATGCCCTATATACTACCAGAAAACTGGGGTCGTGACATGTTAGGTCCAAGGGATGTTAGTAAATGATCTATCAATAAATTTATCTCAGGAAGGTTAAAATACGATTTGACGTTATCATTTATTTTATTTCAGTATAATTCGCTCAAGAACTGTTGTATCTAAATTTAAAAACAAAGCTGTTTTTTTAAGCAACAAGAATCGGACAATTATTTACCAATGAATAACGAGGGACCATCAATCAGGATGAAGAATCACTGAACATGAAAGTTAGGTCTGTCTATTGCGACATTCTGTCTGACTCTTCGCAGTTTTTATTTCAATACTTGTAAAGGCACCAAGTAGCAGATTCAGGCCGATGCTCAATTGGGATATGACGGCCTTCTTTAAAGCTATGTTCCATTTCAGCGGCGCATGTAAAAACAATTTCTATAGCATGCAATGTTATCGGTTGGGGTCTGCTATAAGCCTGGATATACTTCTATTGTCGTGGAAACATCGAATTGCAGCAATGCCCAACTTCAGTTTATAGTCTCGTAGTATTGTCATGCAGGCTGAAATGGGACGGGCATACTCCGCCTACTGACCTACTGGCCTACATCAACATAGGCCTCACAAGAGATAAAAAAGATTGCACGAACCAACCAATAGCCTCAGATAAAAATGGATTCACTGTAGATGGCCTTGCAAATGGTTAAAAGACCCTTAACAGGCCACGAGCAACCGAACAATTAGCAGATGCCTTTGACTGCAATCATGCAGATATCACCGTCATCCAGGAAGTGCGATGGGATACATACTAAAGTGATTGCTAAAGAAACAGCGCTTATTCCAATACAGATTTGCCATATGCGGCAGACTTAGGCAAGAAGTCTTGAGCTTCCGACACTTGAGTGGTTAAGGCTAAATTCGCCAAATATGCGCCCATGCCCCTACGAAGACAAGTCGTCCTTCTTTCCACCAAAGAATGTTTCTACGAGCTTATCGACAAGATCTGTGAGCAATGTCTGAAGTATGAAAGAAAAGTGGGACACCTTTAGCAGGGCAGCTGGTAAACATAACCTGCACAACACCACGCCTGGGAACCGACATAGGCTTATTAACTTGGCAGTGGGACGAAACGTAGCTATGGCAAGCCATGTTTTCTTCACCTCAATATACACAAGAGGACATGGAGGTCTCCGGGTCATGTAATGCTTAATCAAATTGATCACATTCCGATGGTATTCTGGACGTCCGAAGGTTCTGGGCAACCAACACATTGGTTCGGATCACCACCTTGTTGCAGGCAAGTTACGAATGCAGATTTCTCAAGCCCCACAACAAAGAACGACTACTGTGAGAAGATATAGCGTAAAAAAGCTGCAATTGCAATAGATCGCCAGAATCCTCGCTGAACGCGTATCCAGAAATCTCTCAAATACTTCTATTCCGCCAAAATGCCATTAGAGGTGCTTGGTTTCACTCGACCACCACCAAGTAATCCTTAGTTTGGAGAAGAATGTCGGCAAGCGCATGCAGTTAAACAGGAAGCGAACAAAGCGTCAAAGGAGCGACGAATCACCGGCTTCTCAGGAGTAAAAAGAAGAAGCATGAAAAGCACGTGTTCGAGGAAATTGGGAGATGTTACTCTAACAACGGGATTCGGAAGTTTTACCAAAAGTACTTAGCCTGAAAGATACTGCTGTGGCCTGGCAGGCGACGTGGGCATCTTCAGTTCAATTGATTGGAGAAGATAACAGCCTCGATGAAAATGTATATGGAGTCTTCTTCCTCGTCCCTATCTCATGCTTCTCTTCTGGGGAAAATACCGACGAACGGTGTTTCAAAGTCATTTTGGGATATAGTCCGTATAGGAGCACAAGCCCAGTTCACTTGTTAGGATTGAGGCACAATCTGAAAGCGCCCTTTTTGCTGCCGATTCTTACATATATGGGCAAAAGAACAAATATAGTTTCTAGTACGGACGTTGGCGTCATTCTCATGGCATGGGTTGTACCAATACATGCAATCCTCTGTACTTTTGTCATTAACTTAAGGTTGTTAGATCTATGTGTGGATAATCCCATTTATGAAGGGAAGGTCAAACTATGGAATTATTGTCACCGAAAATTCTAATTTCACTGATTGTGGCGATCATAAGAACCATGCGTGCAGTAGCTTTTATTCTCTTCCTTCTTAGGTTCAGAATTATTTCATTGACAACCAGGGTCCACAGAAGAGCTTCCGTTCTGGATTACCAAGGTCTGCTATTGCACCCTGGAAATTTTCGCTGGCCATGGCTGTGTCCTTTTCTCCCTCTTGGTATTCTTGCCTACCTTGGAGGAGGTTATGTCATTAGCCGTTCTTTTTTCGAGCTGCCAGGTACCGGAGGAGTCCTTGCCTATTGCGTATAATGGTTGCATGGTAACAATCGCCATAAGGGTATAAGGTTTTTGGCCATCTTTTCCCTCAAGTGTTGTCACTTTGCTTGCTCTGCTATTCCTCTCTTGTTGCTTACGCCACACCGCGGTAGTTTCTCTGACTGCACACAATAGTCGCTTACTTTTTCATAAAGGAGTTTCGGTCGCGATTTTTATAACGTCTAAGCGGTCTTTTGGCATTAGCACATTGCTTTAGAGGAACTTGATTTGAATTGGGTGCTTTATGGTCTTCCCTGTTACCGTCGACTGTATCTCTATGACAAGAATTAGGAATGGTAGCAACCGCATAGAAACTGTCTAACGTTGAGTTATTGTCCTCTACTACACCTTCCTTAGAGAAGCTTGCAAAGTTTGAAGAGATCTTGGAGGGTCCCGTCGACTTCTCATAGTCCTTAAACTTCTACGGTGGCTCCGAAGGAGAACGAACAGTGGACTCGTTCAGCCTTGTCGCTAAAGGCGTCGGATATAACCATTTCTCTTTGTTTTGTGTTTCGGATGCTTTTTGCTGTCTTGGTCTGCTTCTTAGAGGTATGACCAATAGGCTCTTTCACCCTGGAATGTAACATGTTCCAGGACTATGGCTAGTTCTTGCTTCGGTGGTGCTTTTTGCTATCAGAGTCTTCTGCATAGAAGTACGAGCAATAGTCTCCTTCAACCTAGAGTCGGAAGTGAACAGCACAAAGTACCAGGAACTTCGGGTCCGAAGGCTCTATCTCACCCGCGACTTCTGGATTGGTTTCTTCTGAGATGAAAGCAATAAGCTAGCTCTTTCCTAAGTCTTAAATTAGCTGTGCGCTTCTTATCGCCAACTTGCTGTTCGCTATTTTTTTCGAATGGTTGCCGTTGATGATGTGAATATTTGTGATCATCTGGGAATGGAGCAGGTTTTGTCGTCACAAAGAAGCATCCATGCTGATGTCAGTTATTCGGACATTTCCCTCATCCTAAACTACCTTTTTCAGTGGCGGATTCCCGAATAGGGAGCTATTCACCCGGTCTAGAGTTGAGTCGCTGAAAATAGAATTTTGGGGTGCCAGACTGAGTTGCACCCGCCCTTCTTCTAATTGTTGCCTTTGTTTCCATTTTATCGATAATTTTGATCCCACGAGTATGGGGGAAGGGAAATCCTCCTACACTCACCCCGTGTATACAGGAAAGGTAATTGAATTAAAACAAGAGGTCGTCAGATATCTAGAGTTTTTCGGTATCAATTGTGGCCTCCCCCAGTCATCCACGCATCGCTGCTCAACTTGCTTTGGAAGATCATCACTTAGTTTTCATATCCTCCCGGTCGATCTTATTGACATGGGTAGTCCTGCTGTTAAGTGTGATTGCTAGCCATTTAGCCCCGAACACTTAACTCCTTATTCGGTTCGTTGGAGGTAACTTAAAATCTTTCAATGTGGAACCCCATGTTGCCAAAAATCAACTATGTAGGCTAATGTAATGAGAAAAATGTCCTTCGCTGCTTGATGTTTTGATTTGACTTCGTCATCGCATATCTCTGTCGAAAGTAAAATCAGACAAGCTCTAGTAGTAGTACATAAGTACAGTGCCTTAGTAGCAGTTAGGAGCCCACAATTTGAGGGATAACTACACACTTGGCAACCACAACAACCAGGGCAGTGTATGTTGAGAACATACCTAATTGAGAGCTTCCCGTATTTCAAGTCAAACTGCATTCAAAATTCCCAACTACATACTAGTTACTAAGAAACACCTTTGTAATCGTCAATACCAAGGCACAATTAGAACTTTCACTCCAACAATCCTGGGAGTGTTTCACTTTACTCTGACAATCAAAGATTCGGAAGACTTTGTCAAAAAAATTCGTAAACAGAGGAGCACCGTTGATCTATAAAGCTTCTGCAGATCCTCCTTCCGGAGTAACATTTTGTCAAGCATATCGAATGCCGGTAATATTTTTCTTCGCTCTGTAGGCTTTGGGGCTAGCAGCTGAACTGTTTCAAAATTGATTGGGGCAGAAATATTTTATAAAAGACCAAGCATTCGGAATTGATCCGAAACTATTGATCCACCTACGTAGTTCTACGAGCGGAGAAAGTCTCTGATAAATCCAAGCGGTACCGTAATGGACTTTTCCCCACTTGGGCATCACAATGCGTCTCCATAGACATACAGAAGTGTGATGACGCATAGGGCGTAGCAATTACAAAACGTAAGGATAAGAAGCGGAGTGGACAAAAGTGGTGGAAAAAAGTTTTGGAAAAAAGGCGAGGCAAGATACGCGTCAAACCGGATGCATTGGTAATTAAGAGGACTGGCGAAATATCCTATTGTGATATACTCAGAAAGGTGAAGACCAACCCGGAGATAAACGGATTAGGCTCTGATGTAACTCGCATAAGGAAGACGGCCAATGGAGAATTATTGCTTGAGCTCAAGAAAGCATCGGAAGAGAGAACCTCAGAGCACCGAATAAAAATTGGACAAGTTCTCGGGGAAATTGCGGAAGTGAGGTGCCTAACGCATGGGGTGCTTATTGAATGCAAAGATCTAGATGGCGTGACTACAAAGGAAGAGATCTGCCAAGCCCTGTCCGACCAGTGTCAGGAACTGCAAGGTACTCAGGCCTCAGCCATTAAATCCCTGCCTCCCGATTAACGCTGCCAAAAATATTCTGGAGGTAGGAAGAATAAAAATCGCATGGACGGTATGTCGAATACAGGAAAAAGTAGTACCACTACGATGCTTCAGATGCCTCAAGTTTAGGCATCTTTCAAAGGTGTGTAAAAGTATTGTGGACAGAAGCGAAAATTGCGTCAAGTGCGGGCAGAAAGGTCATGTGTCCAAGAACTGCAACACGACTCAAGATGCGTCCTTTTTTAAGAAAGAAGAAGTAGCAATACAAAACACGCGGCAGGAAGTACCCTGCCCTCAGTATACCCTGCATACCAAGAAGCTACAAAGGCCACCAGAAGAATATGAAACTGCTGCATCTTAACCTAAATCACTGCGAAGCGGGACAGAAAATTATGATACAGGCTGTTCGAGAGTTGAAGATTGATGTGGCCGTAGTAAGCGAGCAGTATAGAAACCTTCATGAAAAAGTTTGGGCAGCGGACACCTCAAAGAGAGCTGCTATTTGGACCTGCGGAGACTACGCATTTGAAGAAAGAATGATGACACCTGGAATAGGGTTCGTTACAGTTGTTACGCATATCCAAATGGAAAGCTGGAAGAAATCCAGAGAATGCTAGATAGACTCGTGGATGATGCTAGAGGTGGTACTCCATCAATCATAGCTGGCGACTTCAACGCATAGGCCACTGATTGGGGCAGCATACGGACCAATAGAAGAGGAGAGGCTCTGCTAGAAGCAGTATCGTCACTTAACACAGTAAAGCTTAATACGGGCAAGGAGCACACATTGATCAGAAATGGCGTAGGCTCCAGAGTTGATGTATCTTTTGTAACAAGTTCCCTAGTGAGAAGATCAAGATGGAAAGTCAGTAAGGACTACACCCATAGTGACCACCAGGCCATTCTATTTGAAGTGCAAGCAAGGAGAGCAATCCTGAAGCACCATCTAAAGAAGGCACAACGAATGGGGTGGAAAACAAGCGCACTAGACGAAAACACCTTTTCCTGATTTTTTGAGAATCCGCAATAAACCCAGGAGCAGCAAACACGATAGCTGCGGAGGTTACTAAAATACTATCTAGGGCTTGCGACGCATCTATGGTACGGAAAACGTCAACAAACCGCCGGCCACTAGTATACTGGTGGAATCAAGAGATAGCAGAGCTACGCAGCAAGTGCTATACAGCTAAAAGACTATGCCAGCGATCCAGAGGTCAGGCCTCCCACCAGGACTTACCGGTGCAATACAAAGATAGGCGTAGGGACCTAAAATTAGCCATTCGAAGAAGCAAAAACAACAGCTTTACAGAACTCTGCGAGGAAGCAGATATTAATCCCTGGGGTACTGCCTACAGGACGGTCATGGTAAAACTAAAAGGCTCTAGGGCACCCCCACCCTTATGCCCTTCACTGATGCAAAAAATAGTGTCGGGATTATTCCACCGCAAGCACCAACAGAGTATATAGAACCACCGCAAGCGGAACTTCTGGATGTATGCAAACGATTTAGCAATAATAAATCACCTGGATTGGACGGCGTACCAAACAAAGTAATTAAGCTAGCCGCCAAAATAAACACAGTAGCATTCGTGGAAATGCATAACAAGTGTTTAACAGAAGGGGTTTTTCCAGACCAATGGAAAAAGCAACGCCTTGTGCTGCTGCCCAAAGGGAATAAACCACCAGATGAGCCCTCGTCATACCGTCCCATATGCCTACTAGACACGATGGGTAAACTACTGGAGCGAATAATATGCAACCGACTGGAGGTGTCAATTGATGAAGCCGGAGGATTGTCAAGCCAGCAGTATGGATTTAGAAAGGCTCGCTCTACAGTAGATGCTATTCGGAAGGTAATTGCGACCCTAGAAGAAGCCATTGAGGGCAGGAGAGGGAGAAGAGGTACCAAGAAATACAGCGCCGTATTAACGTTGGACGTCAAAAATGCGTTCAACTCTGCAAACTGGGGGCTTATAGTACACCCTCTCAGGTCAATGATGGTGCCATGGTTTGCCCAAGTTACTTCGACAATCGGTTCCTACTCTACGATACCGATGATGGAGTAAGGCAGTACCACACAACTGGCGGAGTTCCACAAGGATCGGTACTAGCACCTCTCTTATGGAACATTATGTACGACAGGGTTCTAAGACTTGGAATCCCGATTGAGGCTAAGATCATAGGCTTTGCAGATGATATTGAAATCGTTGTGGCGGCGAAACACCTGGAAGAAATAGAAGACATTGGCAATGAATGCATTCGAAAAGTTAGACGGTGGATGGCAACACTTGGGTTAGAGCTGACAGAACATAAAACGGAAGCAGTTCCAGTCGCAAGGAAAAAGAGAGAGAGAGAAAGAGTAGAAGAGTGCAGGGTGTGGGTTAGTACGTAGGCGCACCCCCGAAATCGAGTACTTGGGGTTTGCGAATCGTGCGTGCTGATATCTCGGGCTATTAGTATCTTCCGAAGATTGCCACATCCTTGGTCGCCACCAAAAAAAAAAAAAAAAATTTGGTGCCTTCGGTTCCGAATACCACATCAACCCGCAAACCTAACTTAGCCTAACATCTAAAGGCAAATCATTTGCTATGAAAGCTTCTTAAGGTTTCATCGTCGTATCAATAAATTGTGGACGCAAAAAGGGTCATGTTTCAATTCTACCATTTGAAGTCCGAAGAAAAATCTAGAACCGGCGCCACTCTGTACCATGAATTGTGATCTTCTTTAAAGGGCATGAGCCCACACAGAGGTGGCCACTTCAAAATCCATCTACTCTGCCCTGTTCACTTTAATATTCTACAAATGGTTTACACTAGAGATCCGAATAAACTTGTTAGAGCATTAAAATACAAGTGGATCAAAAAACGACACACACTCGGTCGAAATTCAGAGATGCGAGGAAACCATTGAACTGTTGCGTCCTTATAATTCAGTTGATTAAATATTCAATGTCGATACACTTGAGATTCTAAAGGAGTGGGCATATGAAGAAATCGGGGTTCACAGTCATTAGATTTGAAGCACAAGTCCTTAAAGAGAGAGACAATTTGTCATGGGAAAAAAATTTTCACGATTCCTAGATGTGGATCTCAGAGAGGATAACATCCTGTCACTAAAGTCACCCCCGTGTACAGATTAGACCTTGTAATACACATGTAATAGATAGGTTAGGCATTAATCGACTAAAATTCATATCCCATGCGGTTGGTCAATATACCGGATGCTGGGTACCTTCACCTTCTACCATATGACTAGGCATGTGCATCTACGTCTCAGAAGCGATTCACTCTGCTACCGTTTCCATTGAGAGTTGGTTCCGATTAATGGAAACCACTTTTAATGTACGACACTCGGTAAAAGATGGGTGCGACAAAATTGAACGAAACTTCAAAACGGCGCATGTTCGCTCTCTCAGACACACATTTAAGAGTTTGCTCATTCAGCAAAAGATTTCGTGCTGTTTTGGCTGGAATTAGATATCGAGTAAATGGAACCTTCTCCAGCTTTGCAGCTGGAAGGTGCTCCCTTCTGAATTAAAGGGTAATGAGTGGAATTCTCTTATATCCATGATGGGGTGGAAATTCCCCCAACAAAAGTCAACTTCAGGCACTCGCTCTTCTTGCTTCCATCAATTACCTTGATTTCCGAATGAGTAATGAAACTGGAGGTCGGTTTTTGATGAGAATTTATTGTGTCGCAACAATTGCGACAAAAGATTAAAGGTGTGAGCATGCTATACATCTTCACCAATTTTCCCTTTACACTTCATAGTGAGTGATTTTTTTAGGCCAAGGTTTCATCTTCCGGTCGGTATACCAACCCTTGAGTAGATAATTTTGAAAGAGGGGAAATTTGATTAAGTGAAGGATGCATAGTCGGACCAAGGTAAGCGGAAGGAAAGTTGTCGATTCTCTAAGATACTTTGGACTGATTGCCTAATCCAATAAACTTGATTTGGTCATGTGTAAGGGGCATGTGTCATTCTTCTTACAGAAAAAGGATATTCGTACACCGCATCTGCTTGTTGCTCTACTTTTTTGCACATTATTCGTTGAATGCCTTATTTGTGGCTTCTCATAAAGACTTTTATTTTATTTTAATTTTAACTTCCTTTACGGGTTTTTATCTGGGAAGCTGCGGACTCAGATGCTTTGGTCTGACGCACTCTCATCATCTTGTCATATCAAGGCACGATATTCTGGTATCTAAGATGAAAAGAGTTTTAAGGAGGAAGGGTTGCTGTCCATTTGATCTGGTATGTCGAAAACTAAAGAATAGTTAACCTTTAGAACATTCTTCTACACCTTAGTACCCCATAGAGTTCTTTCCTCAATCTGCTTTCCTCACATAATTTACTGTCAATCTACATAGATGGAAGGTCTTTAAAGATTTGCAAAACTCGGTAATCGATTTCTGGTTTCTCTAATTTAATCGTCGACTTGTTGACTTTATTGACTAGGCCGAAGGTGTCCCAGGTGTCGGCTCATAGGGTATAATTGAAAAAAAGTGCGAATAACCGGCACAAAAATACTAGTTAACTGTATCTGTCTTACAGCTAAAGGTTTATCCCACCGGGAAAGTGTTAATAATATTCTTCTTTGGTTGTTTTTTTTTGGACACTCTCGGAACTATTTCTTTGGGAACGTGGAGACAAGATTAATGTGAGTGATGTAAGAAGTGAACCCCTTTTTAAAAAAAATCCCCAATCTAAAGTGAAACAGCATACACCTATGAATACGTGGCTAAGAGGATGCTAAGTCACTGATACACTAGTATAGTGAATGCCAGGCAAGGTCCGATTACAATCCCATTTTTTTTTTTGTCGGAACAGAAGACAGATGAGTGATAAGGTGCCTACAGTACCAGCACCTGATGCGAGCGTAAGCCGAACATTCACAGAGATAGTGCTCAGCGGTGTCCTCATCAGTTTCACAGCAAGCACCGCAAGATGTTGTGTCACTTATGCCCAGCAAATTTAAGTGAGCAACGGCCACGACCACCCAATGTTAGCATCAGGACCACCGGCAATCCTTACCTGGACTTAAATCACCTGAAGTCAGGAGCCCCCCGAATCTTGGTCTGGGCATGCCTCGTTAAGTTAAGAGCACTTGTAGAAGCGTCA
This sequence comes from Volucella zonaria, assembly GCA_963966105.1. Lineage (NCBI taxonomy): Eukaryota > Metazoa > Arthropoda > Insecta > Diptera > Syrphidae > Volucella > Volucella zonaria. The sequence continues at coordinate 51,074,999 of OZ014530.1, forward strand.
TGGTGGCTGTGGTTTAAGCCCAAATTGCAGGAAGGGTCCTCTTATTGGTTTAGACCCAATGTAGAGTTTTAATAAGTACTGGGTGCTGTGACCCTAAGATCAGCAGGAGGTTTTAGATCGGTCTCTATTAATGAGAAGGGTGAAATTTGTGCCTGTTCCGAATTGGTACACAGGAAGGCGGCAGGCGATGGCAAGGCATATCCTTGCTCCCATAGATGTATGGTAGTGACCGAAAGACTTTTTTTCAGGCAAATTCTCGTGAGATGAATGGTTGCCTAAATACAACATCAAGTCAATTTACACTAAAAATTTAGTCTCCCCATTAAATATTGGATGCCATCCATGGAGAGGAATAGCCACTGAGCCCAAAACAAAAAAAAAAACATGACCTACGACCGGCCACTTGTAACTGCTCAAATTGTAGCAACCTTCAGAGGATTTAAATTCAGGAAACCGTTGCGATAAGACCACTTTGCTTTGCCCCGATTTTTATTAGACAACGTCCTTGTTTGGTGAAACCTTGATAATTGGGCGGTGGCACCATCAGGAGTCCAGTAAACTGCTTTTAATCTTTACCTACTGCCGGACAGCAGGAAAGCCGCTGACCTCTTTGAGATGCACGGAAGCATTTGTTTGGTCCGCCGTCAACTTGAAGAGCCATGCCATCTACAGTTGTGCTCATATGAAGTCCAACTGTCAATGGAAGCCTTAACCGAAGACGCAAGCAGACCTAACGAAGGTTCGGCTCCTAAAAACTTCCCATGATCTGGCTTCCAAGTTTTGGAAGTTTCAATGTTCGAATCCCAACCGCACCCGAAAGACATTCACTTTTTCAGTTAACAGAAATCAAGTGAGACGCATAGTTGACTGGAAAACAACAGCAGACCAGCTTCCACTAAAAATTTAGTCTCTCTATTAAATGCCGGATGCCACCCACGGAGCGAAATAACCACATCTTTCATTCTCTCTCTATCCAATTTTCCAAAACAGAAGCAAGTTTCTTTAACGAGTAGTGAAATCTACAGTTATCGTCCTCCAGAGAGACACCATCCCCGCATTCTATATCGATTTTGTAGCAGACCCGACTACATTCCTTTCCTGGCTCAAATTCTGGCCGAAACCAATCTTGAGCACAAGGATAGTCGATTTCGTTTTCTTTTCCGCAGCAGGAGCTCCGATGCCATTGCGTCAGACGACATGTTCATAAGACCAGAGTCATAAGACAGCCGGCGCGCAAGGTCATCAAAGTTCAAGTGCATGTTGTACCACAGACCACTTCTGTTTAAACGGAAATGGCTTTGGGAGTGCAGCTCACGATATGAATATCGAGACCGACAGTTCTCTGGATACTGACGTATTTTCGTGAAAGCTTGTTCCACTAGACAACCGACGCATAGGATATAATTGGCCTTATCAAAGCCGTGTACGTCCAGTGGACCTCCGTCAGTGACAGCCCACTTGTCTTGGCGACAGCTCCTTTACACTGTCAGAAGGCCGAAAACGCGTTAGAGGCTTTCGACGTGACACGTTTGGTTCAAAGAAGTTTGTTATTCAGGATGACACCCAAATACTTAGATTCCTCAGAGAATTAGATGATGATGCCTTCTTTTAAATTATTGGCGCGAGCACGAGGGATTTTGTGTACCCTTAAGATGTTTGCACATAGTGCGGGCAAGGTGAAGTTAGGGAGGGTAAAAAGAGAGATACCGATGCGCATTGGTTTTATATGTTTGCAAGTTATAGTGACAAGGAAATAAAGAGCTCGACAGGGCATTCCATAAGCGAGTTGTACGGCTTAGGAACGGATCACGAAATTTCAGAGTACGTCCGATAATGGGCTTGAGGGTATACTGATGAGCATTGTTTGAAGGGCGAAATGCTACTGGCGATTTCGGAGAAGCAATGGTGAATCCGGCCAGTCAGCTTCCTCCTTCTTGTAAATAGAACTACCGTAGTTTCTATTGGATTGACTCTAGGCATTTTCTAGTGCTAATCAGAGATCATGTCTAGGGCCTCCTGCGCTATAGAGCAAAAGGTCGGTAAACACGTCATACATAATCGACGTATGTATGTTTGTGGATAGACGTCAGAATTATTGAGAGCGTTGAGCAATGAGTCAACCAACATGCACCATAACAGAGGAGATAGAAGGCCGCCTTGCGAGTAACCCCTGTTTACCCCCGCCATCACAAACTGGCCGCGGTCAGCATCCACAATCATTGTTTTTATCCGCAAAACTAGTGATTCGTTTACACCGTGCCGTCTTCCTGAGGTACATGCAGTCGAAAGTTATGTTGTCGAAGGCACCCTCAAGGTCGATGAAAATGCCCAGCGCGTATTCCTTCGTTGCAAGTCTGATATTCACAAAATAAATGCTGGTGCTGTCGTTAAAGTGAAATTTAAACACCCAGCAATTATCCATGGATGGCACGTGCATCGTCGAAACCGATAAACTTTCCATTCTCGGTATGTGTGTCAATGACAACTTACGTTGGAATCGGTGTCGTCAAAAATGCTACAAAATGTCTAGGTTTCCTCAAGCGGTGTAAGAAATACTTTACCCCCTCTGATCTGGCCACAATAAGGCATTCATCCGCCCGAAATTGGAGTACAATGCCCACATCTGGTCGGGTGCGCCTAAAACATCTCTGCACCAGCTAGATAGGATCCAAAACCGTGCGATAAAACTCATAGGTGATACTAATATTACTCAAACAATGGACACACTCGAACACCGACGTAATTTCTCGTGTCTCACCCTGTTTTATCGCTATTTCCACCACCAGTGCTCCATAGAAATTGCCAGTAGCATTCCGCCCCCTCAAACTTTTAACCGTAACACCCGTCTGGCTGTGAATGCTCATCAGTATACCCTCAAGCCCACTTTCGGACATACTCTAAAATATCGTGATTCTTTTCTAAGCCGTACAACTCGCTTATGGAATGCCCTGCCGAGCTCTTTATTTCCTAGTCATTATAACCTTCAAACATTTAAAACCAACGTTCACCGGTAGCTCTCTTTCCATCCTCCCCGATTTTTCTTCGCGCGCGCAAACATTTTAAGGGGACTAAAAAAAAATCCCTTGAGCGCGCGCAAATTATAAAAAAAAAAAATCGAGTGCGCCTTCAATTTCGCCTAATAGAGTCCGAGGTACACCCTCGAAAGATCTTTTGCGTTTGTAGGCATTTTGCATATTAGACAAAGAATGCGTTCATTCACTTGGATCTTAACCATTCTCTCCATGCTCTTCAACATGAAGTAAGTCAGACTTATAGGTATAAAGCTTTTGGCGAGCTTGTAGCACTCTTTTCCGATTTTCGGTAGAAATGCTACTCTCATTGTTCGCCTGGGTTTCGGGATGTATGCAGTGAAGATTCTCTTCAGAGTTACCAGCAGCTGGTCTATAACGTGTTATATGCCGTCGGTCCCAGGCGACTTGTAGCCAGCCATCAAAGGAAACAACAGCATGTTTGATGGGTCCATCCGTCACCACAACCGATGAGATATACCAGCTACGGCGTGTTGTGTTATTCAACTCACTAGCAGCTTCATTAATAGGGACTGGTTGTGAGCTGGTTCTGGTTAGGATACCTGGGAAATGAGCTTCAACTATGCGACCGAGAGCCGACTACTTTCTACTGATGGTAGGTGCCATCAGATTTTGGGTTGATCTTCCGATTTTGAGGACTATGACCAGCCTACAGGTTTCACTGACAGTTTCGATCTATTCGCAAAGCCTTTATAAGAGCTACTTTCAAGATCCAAATTAGCTTCTTGTATTCTTTTTACTTTGATCTGTAAAGACTCGAGTCTTCCTCAAAATTAGTCTTAAGTGATCTGTTTATAAGTTTTCCGGTTTCTTTAGGAAGTCGCTACAGATCTGCGTCCAAAGAACGAACGATCTGAAGGATTTCTTTCTAGCTGGACATGTCAGTTCAAAACACTTGGTGAGGGTTCTATTCAGATTCTGAACAGCTTCCTCTAGCTTTTGTTTTGTCTAGAGTTTAGTTCAAGCAGTGTCGAACTTACCGGGCTGCTCTCTAAATCGTATCCAGTTGGTTATCCGCGTATTCGTCCTCTTTAACAAGGCCGAAACCTCGCATCCGATTCTGAATTCGATGTACCTATAGTACGGTCTGACATGGAGACCTTCAATAGTGCCTTCCTGCCAGTAATCTTCTTAGTATATGCACATGATGGATAACGTTAAGTGGTCTTACGGAAGCACAAAAGTTGGCTGAGAGCCAACCTTGTTGACAACTAGGTCTGACGATAGTATGAAATTCTCTCTCACGTTTCATTTGCTATTACAGCGAAAAGTATTTTGAGGATTAGCAGCATGTGATAAGCCCGGGTTTACAATATTCAAGGAGTTCGGCTACCTCCTTCGGTGGTGGTGGTAATAACGAATCATAGGGAATATAAGCAAATGCAATGACGAATTTGTGCCATTCTCCGCTCACTTCCTAGCTTATGTCTGCAGCAACTATATCTTGGTTGGAAAATTGCACAAGTTTAGATAGTGAGAGTGAGTTTGGTACATGACAAGTTCTCGGTCTTTTCAATCGCTCGTCATATAGTGGTGTGCTATCTTTTAAGCATTCGAAACCACAGATGCGTTTATAGTATTCCACATTTTTCCTGTAGAAATACGTAGTATGTGAGGATTTGTATTCAACACGGTAAGCCGCAGACTTGGAATGTTGAAGGTTGATCTGAGTACACAAAATAGATGAGAGCTGGGGTTGTCGCCTCTTTAACAAACAACCTGGAAATTAACCCTTCCAAGGTGCAGATAAGGACGTGAGACATACCTACAACAGATCTCGGTAGAAGCTTTGTCTAAGTCCACAACAAGAGAAGAGCCGTCCTTGTCTTCCCGATTCTTTCTCTCTTTGTGAGAGTAGATTTTAAACTTTTCAGTGTCGAGTCCAGTATCCTGGGTATGAAGACGCATTGGCACATACCCCGTTTTCCTGAATTGCTCCGGAACCCAGAAGATGGTGCGCGTCAGTTTCGTTTGTCTGAAAACCTCGAAAGTCTTAGTTTCCATGGGTGAAATTTCCGGCACAGACTTATTTGACCATTCAAGAGATTTCTGCGTGGAGCACTTCACTTTAAGGGTTCCGTTTCTTATATCGTAGCCCTCTGCAAACATTCTCTGCTTTGTCTAGCTCCCACAGTTGATCGATACAGTGTTTACACTCAGCGCCGTTCAGGCTGTTATCATTGCCAGCCTTCCCAATTTGGAGCACCAGAGAGCTTATAGCAGCATACTTATACGTGTGCCGGTCTCATTGCCCTTGGCGTTTTGGGGTTTTTTGAAGGTAGGTTTTGAGGCAATATCCAAGTTCTGTCCACCAGAACGGTATCCTTAATTCAGATGGATATTGCGCACTACAAAAGCCACCACCAGAGTTCTTTCTTAGCTGGGATCTCACCGTGTTAATCGACCAGAACCATTCTTTTACTGGTTGTGGCAACGGTCTTGTACTGACATCGTGTGCTGGTAAAACTACAGCTAGTTTTGTTGGTCGATGGGTTTAGTCGTTTGTTTTGATTTCTGTCCACTGGAACTGTAGCCTTTTTTTGGTTGTAACGGCTGACCACATAGCAATGATAGTTTTTCCAATTGTCATATTTCAGCAGCTGTTGAAGTTAACAATGACATCCAGCTGTCAAAATATTCAGTAAGATTTGCCATTTCATCCTGCATCGCTTTAAGCCTACCGAACGTGCGAAAATTTTTCAAAAATATTATCGAAATTCTGGCTCAGTCGTAAATACGCAACGTGAATTTCGTCGTGAGATCGGTCTTCGCCACGGCTTCAGTGTACAGGCAATTCGCGCATCTTGGAAAAGTTTGAGCGTGAGTACACTCTTTTAGATCTTAAGCCACCAACCAGACAGAGATTGGTGCGAAATCAAGAAAACACAGCCGCCATAGCGGCCAATATCGAAGAAGACACTGAAATGTCAATTCGGCGCTGATCAGCTGAATTGGGCATCGCCAGAGAGTCAACTGCGCTTATTTTGCGGTTGGACTTTGGCCTACATTCGTATAAGATTGTGCTGACGCGAGAATTCAAGCCGGACAACCATGGACAATGCCATGAGTTCGCTAATTGGGCACTGGAAATGTTGGCCGGATCCGGATTTTGGCCAAAAAATCTGCGTCAAGTACTTATTCTACGCTAACAACCCAACTACTTTGGACGAGGCCAACATTCAACACGCTGCACAGGTTGGACCGAATCATCAAAAATTGGACCAACCGAAGTTGGTTTGAATGACGTGCTATTCCACACATAATGGCATAAACGTAGATTCAGAATAAAGCCAGAATCAATTTTATATCTCACACCGTTGTTGTTTTATTTGTATTTTTTTTCCTATCGTACTCATCTGGTCGCAAATTAGCGCCGATTTCATCCTGCCATCGAGCGAGGAAAGGTCCATCGATAGAGGGAATGCCGGAAACCTTCTTCCTCTTGGCACTGTTGGGGACAGAATAAGGGCGCAGTTTCTATTCCGAGAGGTTGGTCAATTTCACTTCCACCGACCTGGCTCTTTTCTCCGTCGCTGTTCAGGGAGTGAGAAGGGTGATGCCCGGGATGTTCTTTAGAAAGTCGGTATAAGGCTCTTGGATGCTTCTACGTCCACAAAACGCTTTCTTTTCATCTGCAAATGCGTTGACAGTTAAATTGCGATTTTTAGCCAAAAAAAAAATCGGCACAAATGTCGATCGATGAGGTGCCGCATTAACGTGTAACAAACGCCAACTTCCTTCTGCGTAATACGGCGAATACGATGCAACAAACGTTTTAAAACACCAAGGTACAATTGTGCATTAACTGCTTGGAACCACGGAACGAACTCTTTGTGGAAAATGTCCTTGGAATCGTAAAATCAAGTCAACAATATACATATTCACTTTTGACCTCTCCAAATGTGATTTTTTGAGACTTGGCTCATCTGGCGCCTGCCATTGGCCTTGATTACGTACTTCGAATGTTGAATTCTAAGCAATTTTTGCTCGAGGCTCATTTTTGTACCGATGGCACAAACATACTGTCACTTCAGAGGCAATAACTCCGCTTCTATTCGTCCAAATGTCATAAAATTTTGACAGTACATTAGTGAAGGATCTGCCTTTATTACCAATAGATGGCCTCACTAGAAATACCTATTTTTAAAAAGTCGAATTTACTTTGGAACGGACTTTGTATGATACTTTCTTCTTCTTTCATTGACCGCTAAACCCATCTTTGCTGCTTCTGCTTCAGTCGCAAGCACTTGACAGCTCGTTGTATTCTTCCCCTAATGTCAATTTTATCTAGGTACACTACATATGTGGAAAGTTTTTGGGAAACAATCTCGACCTACACCCGTGTAACATCTAGTTGGTCCAAGGACCAAACCAATAAGAATGTGACTTGGGCTCTTGAGCAGCTTGAAGTCGAAATCGAAAAATTGTATTTAGTGACGAGGCTCACTTTTATTGACCTTGTTTATGAACAAGATAAATTCTTGTTTCTGCAGCTAGGCAAATCTAGAAGAAACCCATGAGACTCAACTATACCCACAAAAGTGCACTGCTTGGTGTGGTTTTCAAGCTGGCGGCATCTTGCCATTACAAGTTTTAAGGCTATGTTAAGTCTTCAGTGTAAGTTGATAACCCCCTAGCATATCAGACCTTGTAAATCAATATTTACCGCATTGATGATATAGGGTTTCAAATGCTCAAAAGATTGGCCCAAATTTGTACCGATAGGAATGCGCTATGTTTGAGCTGACGTATCTAGCTAGAAAATCTTAGGCCGATCAACCACGGCGGTGACTTTGAAACGAAACCTGAAAACTTGTAAACGAGTATCCTTAAATAAATTTGCAGGGAGACTGAAATCTTTACAGACCGAAGCAGAGAGGATATAAGAAGCTCTAATAAAGACGTTTACAATAAGATTGAAACTCTCGATGAGACAAGTATAATAGACTAGTCAAAGTCCTCACCGTAAAAACCAGCTCATTATCAGATTCTAGCATCGAAACTGCAAATGAATAACACAACACAATACAACAGCTACGCAGGTATCGAACGACGGTTATGGGGACGAATGATGGCCTCATTGCTTTTTTCAATAGCTTCAAACCGTCTGACACCAATGGAATATATCCCGTTATGCTGCAAAAAGGTATAGAACAGCTCCTGGTAACTCAGAAGAAAATTTTCACTGCTAGCCCGTTACTGGCGTACACGCCGGTAGCTTTGCAAACGATAGAAGTAGTCTTCAGACTGAAAGCGATTTCTCTGTTGTTGAAGAGCATACAGAGGACGGCCGAGCATCATTTACACAAAACTGCTTTGCTAAGCAACTTTTGACAGCAGAGAACACAGTACAGTGGAGATAACAAATGAATAAGTCCCTGTTTGCGAATGCTGGTTGTGGCAACCATGTCATGGCGGGGATAAATAGTGGTTGCCAACAAGGGGGCGTCCTGCTGCATATTGGTCGACCCAGAGCTTAGCGCTTATGTTCAAAATTCTAGCATCTACATATGTTTAGGTATTTGCAGATGATGTAACTTCACTGTCTTTTGGTTAATGCCTAGCGACTGTCTGCTCTAAAGCGCAGGCATCCGTAAACGTGTCCGATGTTTACTTATTTAAGGCGGTGCTACAATTCGAGGTAACCTTGATCCTCAATCAACTGGCGTCTCTAGCCAGCTCGATCTTTAACCAGCCGCCTCTCAAGCAGCCAAGAGCACCCTCATCCACTTTTGATAAAGTCCATGCCTCTGCGTCAGAGGACAGGACTGGGATTATTGCGGTCTTATATAAAGTCGCTTTTGTTATTCGATAGAGGGCTTTCCTCGTCAATTGCCTCCATAGCCCAAAGAAGCAGCGATTGGCTAGTGCTATTCTTCGTTTGATCTCAGCGCTGGTGATGCTGTCTGAATTGACAGCGGAACTTAGGTAGACAAAGTCCTTAACTAAAGCAAAGATATTTCTATCGATGGTAACGTTCTGCCCGAGACGTCGGTGTTGGGTGTCCTATTTGGGTGACAGTATGCCATCGTAGTCTTGACTTGACGAGTAATTGTACGAACTTTTGAAAGATTTTGCCTCATGTGTTGACGCGTGAGTTTTGCACTATTCTTTCAAGAATGATGTTAATCACATGACAGCGCATCGGATTGTCTAAATCTAAAGGTTTCGGTGAGTTCTTCACCGACCTTGATGGAGCAGCGTGAATTCTCCATCGTCATCCTGCACAAACGGGCGTGGTTAGCTGGGATGCCCAAACTAGACATTACTCTGTTTCTATAAATGTTGTCAAACGCGGCCTTCAATTCATTGAATTGGTGGTGTGTATCTTCTTTGGAGCTCAATGGGTTTTTTTCCAACATCTGCCGTAGTTTGAATATTTGGGCGATGGTGAAGTTTCCTGTCCTAACGCCACAAGTTATTGACGAACGGCTTCAGGCGTTCACACAGCACGGCAGATAGGATCTTGTAGGTGATGTAAAGAAGACTGATGAGTCTGTAGTTGGCGCAGTTCAGAGGGTCTCCTTCTTGAGGATCAGACAAACAATGCTGAGGATGAGATGAGCTCCTTTCAAAGTCATCGGCCGTTACTTTGAAGAGCTCAGAAGTCAAGCCGTCCGCTTCAGCGGTTTTTTTGCACTTAATCTTAGATATGGCTATCTTCATTTTATCCAGACGACTCTACTACTATGTTCCCTTGTTCGCTCTTTACAGGTTTGTATCCGAGGCATGTTGTTTCCTGGAGTAGCATCTCTCCTGAGAAGCTGGTGTTCGTCTCTCGTCTTCTGGTAGTAGAGCTCGTGAGCAGCTCTAGTTCTCCGATCCGACGCCATTCTGTTGCCTCTTGCTTAGTTGCATGTAGTTCCCAGCCCTCGTCGTCAAACCAAAGGTTTCGTTGTGGTGGCCGAGTGAAACCCAGCACATCAAAGGTGGCATCTCTGATGGCTTTTTGGCAAAATTGCCACTGGCTTGTCGTCGGTATTTAATGCTGGCGGCATAGGAGTTGTTGTGTTATGAGATTCGCATTCCCAACTTAGCTACAACAGGGGGTGATCCGAGTCAATGTTGGCTGCACGGAACGTTCGGACGTCCAGAATACCGGAGGTATGTCTTACATTTTAGGGCTATCGCCTTGTGATAAATTGGATTTAGCGTTTCATGATCCGGAGACCGACAGGTCCCCTTGTAGGTATATTTTGAGGTGAGAAAACCGTGTGCTTGCTACAGTAATACTTGGTCCCACCGCAAAGTCAATAAGTCTAGATCCGTTGGCAGACGTGGTGTCGTGTAAGCTATTCTTAGCAACTGTCCTACCAACGATGTCCTCCTTTCCTTTTCTGGCATTAAAATCGCCTAGTACGATTTTATCCCTATACTTCGGGCATTGCTCATATGTCTTGTGGAGGAGCTCGTAGAAACATTCCTTGTTGGCGTCAACCTTGCCTTTCGTGGGAGCATGGGGGTATATTAGGCTTCTGTTAGCGAATTCAGCCTTGATGCAGACTGTCATAAGACGTTCACTCAAGTACATCATTGTAAGAGTTTATATCACAGTTTTTCATCCTCCTTCTGTCCGGCCGATCCCATCGCACTTCCTGAATAATCTTGATACCTGCGTGAAAGCAGCCAAGAAGCTCTGCTAATACAACAGTTGGGCTACACGAAGCCTGTTAAGGGTCCGAACATTCCACGTGCAGATCCGAAGGTCGTTGTACTTCAAACGTTTGCAGGGATCGTCAACACTGAATCCATTTTTATCTGAGGCTAGTTCGCCACATCATTTTAATCTCTTCCGTATAGGGTTGTGAGCCCTATGACGGCGGAGGGCAGTACAATGCTTCCGGCTGGGCACGCTTTGCCTTTTCCCCTGCATTAAGAGGTAAGCCAGCACTTCATAACGAACTAGATTATTGCGCTGCTGATCCTATCCAAGTTATAAGACACTCAGCAGTTTCGCGATCAATTGCCATGCAGATCCCCTTTCGGACGTAGACCTGAAAAAATGCGGGTTGCAATCTTCACAAGCTAGTCAGCACGAGCGATTGATTCATTTGTGATTTGTCAAACATCTTGGGGTCGATCCTGTGAAACGTTCCAAGAAATAAAAAGGCAGGTGGAGTATGATAGAGGATGGTTCATTAAGCTTAACTGGAATTGTCGTTTTCACTGAAGGAAAGATTTATGTAACTGAAAACTTCAAAGCCCTTTGATTGAAGCACACAATTTAACAAGCTCACCACCTCTTACACATTTATCAGTTGAAAGCGCAGATTCCCAACCCCCCATTCGTTACCATTTCCTGTTGGGATGCTCAACTTTGTATTATTTTATGAAGATAAAATACTTCTATTTTCAATTGGCTAGTCAACACTAGGACTCTGGCTTCCTGCACAAACCATTTCCTTAGTCTATAAAACTGGCACTGAAGTCTGACATTTTCTACAAAACCGAAATATTACCTAATCGATCCCTAAGGCCCATTTGCTTAACAATCCACCACAAAGCAAACAATTCAACAGGATAAAAAGAAATCTCATTGTACCCCACTTCAATGTATCCTACAAGAGTCCTTTCCGAAAACTAGAAGTCTGAGTGCAGACATTACGACAAGAACTCAAGACAGAAAGAAAGACATAAAAAGAAGATATAAATTCGTCTGCTTTGTAGGTAGGAAGCTGCAGCTAATGACAATATGTACGATTGCTATATCGTTCCAGACCCACGCCAACACCAAGCAGTATGCCATTCACGTTCTGGCGACAATTCGCGTACCACCCTCTGCTGTCGGTTCGATACAATGAGATCTCAAGAGTTATGAATGCTGACAGCAACGACTGACAATATTACACTCTCGCGTCCTCATCCATTTTAAGGATTCATCATTTCCGATATGATGGTATTTATTTGCAATAATAATTGATGATACCAAACGATAACTCTGTCGACACTATGGTGGTACCTCTATCATCCTTCTTCAGTTACAGCAGCTTCAGCGTCAGCAGCCGGTGGAAGAGATGACGTTTTTGTTTTAGAGGTTTCCTTCCGAATTCTGTCATCGTCGAAGGCGAGCGTTAATAATGACAGGCGGTTCAAGAAGGGTGACGACCACGACAACGTGGCAATGATAACGAAAACGACAATAGCTACGACTACAACTGCGACTACAAGTACGACTACCACCATAACTACAATGATGACAAGGACTAAGGCGACAATGATGGCGTTGACAGTGGCTGGTTTGTGGGCGTTCCGCCTGGCGATACTCATATACGGGACGGGATACAATGCGCTGGGTAGTAATGAGGGTAATGGTTATTATGTACTAAAAACCGCACAAGACAAATTCGACAGGGAATTCCATTTGCCTGGCAGCTACTCGTAGAGCTGGTAGAAGAAGATTGACACGGTAGAGCATGGTACAGTAGGATGGAGTAGGGAAGAACATCTCGGATTGCGGTGAGTGAAAGTATCCGTATTTTGGTCTTGGTGTGCTTTTTCTGTTATGGATGTGTTCTTTGGTGGATTCGTGAATTGTGAATCGTGAGTAGTGTCTTCTATAATAGTACAGAGAGATTGCCTGACAGGAAGTTTACCATCTTCTATTATTATTTGGTGCACTAAGAGCAGGAAGCGGATGTGCGCCGGCAACTGAAGACTGAAGACTGAAGGCTGATGAGTGATGAATCATCATCATTATTATTCTCATCATCATCATCACCATCATCATCATCATCATCATTGTCGTAGTCGTTTATGCCGGGAAATTAATTAATCATGGGAAATCTGGCAGATACTGCTGTTACTGTCACACAGTTTTGTTTTTATTTACCAAACGATGTGTGCCAAATAGTTCCCAAAATAACATTTGGTGTTTGGCTTCTTTTTTTTCAAATAACCTAATCGTTTGGTGGATAGAGTGGCAATATTTAGTTGAATATTGAATGGGCGTGACAGGAGAAATGATGGGACAGATTTTTATGCCATAGCATAGATCTCTACAGATTTCCCTACACATGGAAGAACAAATTTCCGGGAACTAACAGGTCTTTAGTTTCAGCGTCTGATGCTTCCAATAAAAGGTGACACAGATTGTCATTACTTAGAAATACTTCTCTCTAGAAATCTAATTTGTAAACAAGGAGACAATAAAAGAGTGAAGAAAGTTACGAATGCATTCTGTAAGTAAGCATGCATCCAAATATTCGGCCGGAACTTGATATCAAGCCCCAAACTAAGTCCGTAAATGTATACGGCAATTCTACGACATATGGAAGCATAGTTTGGTGGAAAGTTACGGACAAGGTTACCAATCTTAAAGCAATGACCAAAAAACAAATTATGAGACAACTATGAGGTTTGAGGCAATATTTAATCTGTTATCCCCCGGTCCATGTACGCAGGACACAGTTACCAAAAGTTTGTCGCGGAAAAATCACGTGAACAGTTGCATATAGTTTGTAGAAATAAACAGATCTTAAGAAAGTACGCAGAGAACGACGTTGGCTCTAATTACCCGCACATGTCTCAATACCTGGACTTCAACAGACCTATCTATTCATACCGATAAAAAGAAAATCCATGTTCCTCAACACAAACAGATCAAAGTTGAACTGTGAGACCGTTGTCGGTTCGTTTTTATATACCTATACGAGTGTACTCAGGCACAATTAGGCTGCCTGAATACTCTTATACGAGGGTTGTCTAAGAAGTTTCCCAACAATGATACAAGACATTTTTTCTCAATTTTTTTACTTTTCTACATAGTCTCCTTGTAACTCCCAGCAATGCTCCCATCTCTCTAACCCATCCAAATAGTACTTGGCGTTTTTCTCTGCAAAATAATTGTTCACGAAGGTGATTGCCTCCTCATTTGACGAAAATCTCTGTCCTCCGAGCTCAGTTTTTAGACGAGGAACAAAAAGAAGTCGCTTGGAGCTAGATCTGGTGAATAAGGCGGATGGTCAAGCAGTTCAAACCGTAATTCATGGATTTTCGCCATGGCAACCGCTGAGGTGTGAGACGGCGCGTTGTCTTGGTGAAACAGGATTTTCTTTTTCTGCAAATGTGACCGTTTTTCCGCAATTTCTGCCTTCAGCTTGGCAAGTAATGATGCGTAGTATGCTCCTGTAATGGTTTTTCCTTTTTGAGGATAATCGATTAAGATAACTCCTTTACTATCCTAGAAAACAGTCGCCATCACTTTCCCAGCAGAAAAATCAGATTTTGTTTTTTTTTTGAGCCGGCTCGCCCTTCGCAGTCCACTGGTTTGACTGAATTTCGGGCGTATAATGGTGTATCCAAGTTTCATCTGCAATAATTAATCAGCGCCAAAAATTGGATTTATTGCGCCTAAACTGCGCCAACAGAGCGTTGGAAATGTTCATTCGAACACGTTTTTGGTCTAACGTAAGCAAACGCGGCACCCAACGCGCGGACAGCTTTCTCATGCCTAAATCTTGATTCAATATGTAACAAACACGTTCTTTGGATACTTTCATAACCTCTATTATCTCTCTCACTTTAATTCGGCAGACGTCTAATACCATTTGGTGAACTTTAGCAATGTTATCGTCAGTGGTTGCAGTTTTTGGACGTCCCGAACGTTCATCATCTCCCAAGCTCTTACGGCCACGTTTAAATTCAGCTGCCCAAAATTTCACTGTGGTAAATGATGGTGCAGAGTCCTCATACACAGAGTCCACCTCATTTTTGATTTGCGTAGGAGTCCTGCCCTTCAAAAACAAGAATTTAATAACAGCTCGATACTCAATTTTTCCCATCTTCACAAAAAACACTCACATCGACTCACTCAAACGACTGTCAACTAAAAACTGCGCCTCCAAAATGACTGAAACTTCGGTAAGTAACTGTAAAAAGATGCGTTATTGACTTTTCAGACTACCCTCGTATATAAAAGTTCTACTTCAAGAAATTTGGCGTTCAGGAGTTGCGTGGGATGAGAAAATCCAAGATCCACAGTACGACAAATGGCTCAACTGGATTCGTTTTCTTCGGGAAGTGGTAAATTTACAAATCCCGCTGTGCTATATTACCAACAGATTAATACGCCAGCCAGAGAGACACCTTCATGTGTTCGTCGATGCGAGCTGCAGCTGCATACATTAGGCGAATGTGCATTAGTAGGTGCAAAGACGAGAGTAGCCCCCCTAAGGAGTCTTTCCGTTCCCAGACTGGAGTTGCAAGCAGCTCGTCTCGCAAAAAGCATTATAGATTCTCACTCTGTAAAATTCCAAAGGCAAGTCTTCTGGACAGATTCCAAGACCGTTTTCAGCTGGCTGCGTTCAGATCACAGACGATATCGCCAATTCCTTGCCTTCAGAGTAAGTGAAATCCTGGATACCACAAACCTAGCTGGCTAACACTGGATCCCCAGTGAACTAAACGTGGCGGACTAGGCCACGAAATGAAAGAAAAATCTAGACTTTAGCGCCTCAAACTGATGATTCAGAGGCCCATCCTTTCTGACATTGCCTCCGGAAAGTTGGCCATCAACAGAACAGCCGAAAACAGCAACATCTGCGGAAATAAGGTCACAATTTATCGCAGTTCATCGTGTGCATCATATCCGTGTGTTCCAACCAGAAAGAAAGGTTTTCTAACTGGAACACAGGCTAATCCGCAATACCTCTTATGTTCTCCGTTTTCAGCACAATGTGCAATCAAGGCGTAAGAAAACCGACGGAAAGTATGGTAAATTTAGCCAAATTGAGTTGGAGGCAGCAGAAATGATATTGTTTAGAGAAGCCCAACTAGAGAGATTTCCAAAAGAGACCGCATCAATATCAGCAAAACAATGCATTCACCGATCAAGTCCATTAGTATCCCTTTGTCCCCACTTAGACGAGAATGGTGTTTTGCGAGCTAATGGACGATTACATCATTATCAAGAAGCCAACGTAGAATTGAAGCAATCTATAATTCTCCCTAAGGACTATGCGACAACAAACTTGCTCGTTCAAGACTATCATCGTCGATACCATCATCAAAACCATGAGACAGTCATAAATGAAATCCGCCAGAGATACAGAATCCCAAGATTAAGAGCCGTTCTTCGTACAGTCAGAGGGTCATGTCAAATTTGCAAAATTCGGACAGCACAGCCACAGCCTCCGCTCATGGGTCAACTACCAGTTGCTAGACTGGCGTCTTTTATCAGGCCATTTTCATATGTGGGTATTGACTATTTTGGACCTATTTACATATCCAATTTAAGAAGAAAGGAAAAGAGGTGGCGGGTTCTGCTTACTTGTCTAACACACACATTGTCGACGGACTCTTGCATACTTGCTATTCGAATTTTATAGCGACAACGGTACCAATTTTAAGGATGCGGAACGGGAATTGAAAGAGGCATATCAAATGTTGATAAGCACAGACTTATGGAAATTTTCACCACAGCTAATATGAAATGGAGTTTTATACCTCCTGCTGGGAACGGCTGGTACGCTCGATCAAAACCGTCCTCTATAAGATAATGCCAAATCGCTACCCGTGCGTCGGATGAATTGTTGCGCAGCATGCTAATGGAAGTAGAGAGCACCGTCAACTCTCGTCTTCTAACATATGTCCCTCTTGATGATGAAAATAAAGAAGCGCTAAACCCTAATCACTTCGTTCTAGGTTCTTCCAGTGGATCAAAACCGATAGCAATACTCAATGATGACAAGGCAACACTTAAAAGGAATTGGTTGATTTCTCAAGTGTATGCTGAATCGTTCTGGAAAAGGTGGGTCAAAGAATATCTTCCTACAATCACACGCCGCACTAAGTGGTTCGCGCCGGTTAAGCCGATCGAAGTGGGACACATCGTACTTGTTGTGGATCCCAACAGTTCTCGAAATTGCTGGTTCAAGGGACGTATAATCGAAACTCGTATATCTAAGGGTGGCCAAGTGCGAATTTTAATTTTGGTGGGGGCGAAAGCCCCCATTTATTCGGCTTAATACAAGCTATAACTTAAAATTAAACTTAAACTAAAACTTAAAACTAAGGTTGGTTATTCTGGTGAAGGAGAACCGATTTGAGGTAGGAAGTGGTGCGGTGGAAGTCAAAGACGCTAGGGTTTGAATTAATTTTTCGTAGCATGCGGGAGATTGGTTCGTTCGCGCCATAGATGGTGTGGTTGGTTGGGAGATAGAAGAGACGAGGGGTACGTAAATTACGAGGGTTAGTGTTGAGGAAAATAGAATAGTGAAGAGACGTGCATTCAACCTGACCTGAAAGAAGTCGATGAATGAAGAGAAAGTCGGCTGCATCTCTGCGTTCCTCAAGGGTATTTAGGTTAATAAGGTTGAGACGGTTTTGATAGGGGGGCAGAGTAAAAGAATCATCCCAGGGCAAACCTCAAAGAGCGAATCGAAGAACAGCGCTGGATGCTTTCCATTCTCGAGATATGAACGCGATGATATGGGGACCATACTTGACTGGCATACTCTAGGAGGGGACGAACAAAGGTAATATAGAGGGACCTGGTCACGTATGGGTTGGTGAATTCTTTGGACCATCGTTTTACAAAACCTAGTGCAGAGTTGGCTTTAAGGATTATCCCATCCATATGCAAACGGAAGTTGAGCTCCCTATCACACAAAATGCCGAGGTCGCGAAGAGATTCAACAGAGGAGATAGGTTGGTTGTGGAGAAGGTAGAGTCGGGGAGGAGATTTGAGCCGCTTATGTGATAAGGTGATGGATTGGCATTTGGTGATATTAAGTTGCAAACAATTTTTGAGGCACCAGATCGAAAAACTATCAAGGTCTTGTTGAAGAAGGAAGGAGTCATGGGGAGAGGGAATGGTTTTGAAAAATTTGGTATCGTCGGCGTAAATTGAGAGTATTTGATGATCCTATCGAGATCATTTATGGTTAATATAAAGAGAAGGGGACCGAGATGGCTATCTTGAGGAACTCCAGAGGTGGCCAAAAATGGAGCGGAGTGGGCTGACCTAAAACGAACACTGTAAAAACGGTTTTCGAGGTAAGAGGATATCCATTTTAACTTTATGGGTTCAAAGCCGAGGGCAGACAATTTGAAGAGTATTAATCGATGCGAGATTTTATCGAAGGCTTTGCTAAAATCGGTTGCAACTACATCGACTTCGTTGCCGTTCTCTAGGGCAGAGATGGCAAAGGATACGAATTCAACAAGATTTGTGGTGGTTGACCTACCCTTTAGGAAGCCATGTTGTCTAGGGGAAATAAGTGATTTGCATTGGAAACTTAGAGCTTCATACAAAATACTTTCGAGGAGTTTGGGTATATGGGAGAGTTTAGCGATTGGACGATAGTTTGTTATTTCGTTCTTTAATCCCTTTTTGTGGATTGGGGTTATAAAGGAGGTTTTCCAAACCTGAGGAAATTCTCCTTGTGAAAGGGATAGACGAAAGAGATCAGAAAGGGCAAGGGAAAGAGACTAAGAACATTTTTTTAAGAAATATGGCAGGGAGGCCATCTGGACCGGGTGTAAATTCGTCATTGAGTTGGTGTAATTTATATTCGATATAGGAGGGTCCGTGATGTGAGAGAGAAGTGGGCCGTTGGAGAAGTTCAGTAGGTAACGAAAATAGGATGGATCTGGTACAAAGGAGTCGTTGGTGAAGGATTGTTTAAAGAAGCTGGCAAATAGATTGGCAATGGTGAGTGGATCGGTTGATGAATTGTTGTTGAAAGAGAGGGAAGGAGGGTAACCATCGGACTTTCTTTTGTAGTTAACAAATTGGTAAAAGGACTTAGGGTCATTTATAAGGTTGACTTGCGCATTATTTCTTTATAAAAAATGGATAAGGCATCATTTACACTTAGGCTGTGAAAGTTAAAGGGGGATCTGCTAAGATAGTCACTGATTTTGTGAAAGTTTGCTTTATGAAAGTCGTAGGATGAGAGAGTTGTGGGGGGAGTGGACTGGAAATAAGAGTTATGAAAAAATGAAAGTAGAAGGGGGGGTGGTAGTTGTCGATTGTTGAGAGAGATAGGGAACAAAGTGAGAGTTAATTGAATTTGTTGTGAAAATAAGGTCCAATTGCCTGTCCATATAGTTGGATACATCACTGACTTGGCATAGACTTGAGTTTGTTAAACGATCTAAGAAGAGATATTCCTTAGCTGAGTTGGCCTTTGAAGCGATGAAGAACTATTGGTCGTCTGATGGAGTCCACTGTAGCTGAGGAAGATTAAAGTCGCCGAAAATAAAGTTGGTAAGATTCGATAGGTTAAGCTGGCAGGATGTAGCAACACAAAACGTAAAGGGACTTGAAGGAGAGTGATATTTTTATTGCAACAAAGTCGACTTTAGAGGATAAAGAGATGGTAATGGGAGAAGAGTTAAGGCTGTTGTGGATCGATAGTAGGACGACTCGACAGGAGGAATCATCATGTGGGCGGGTAGGATCGTCGTCGCGAAAAACATTAAAAGTAGGGGGGAACAATTCCTGGTTCTTTATGTCGGGAATCAAATTGGTTTCGGTCAAGGCGTAAATATCAAAGGGAAGAGAATGCGATTGACGTAGGACAGCATTGGTTTTAGAGCGAAGACCTCTTACATTCTGGTAGTAAAATGTAAGAGGGATGTTGTGGGGTGGAGATGTATGGCGGGATGGTTTAAGTGCTGACAAGGAAGGCACGTTATGGACGAAAAAATTTATCGTGGTCAGCTCGGCTTCGCTGTAGGTGTGAGACTCGTTTAGAGTGAACGTAGTGGCCGAAAGCAGCAAGGTCGTCTGCTACTTTCTGAGGGGACATGCTAAAAATCTCGTGGTACCTGACATAAAGGTTCCTGAGACTGATAGGGTCGGTAGGGAGGCCTTCCTGCTGGATGGATACCATGACGCTGGTTTTGGTCTTCCCTTCGTAGCAGACCGAGTCCGATTTGTCGTGTAGATAGGCGAGAAAGAGACGAATGTTTTCATATATCTTTCTCTCTCTAAGCCTAGAGAGTGCATAGCGACTTTCTGTAGTTCCATTGGTTTGCTGGGTTAGTTTAACTGTGGGGGGAAAAAGAGGATCAAGAATAGGGGCAGTGGAGGAGGGAGATGGAGATTCGTGGTTGGATATGGAGTTGGGCGCCGGATGAGATGTTGGGTTTAGGGTATGGGGGTTAATAAAATTAGGGTACTTAGCTCCAGTTTGTAGGTCGAAGTTAGGAAATGAGTTGTTTGCTGGGATCGGTGGCGTAGAAGATTGAGAAGGGATAATATGGGTGGTTGGGGTTAAGTTGAAAGAGACGCGTTGGCGCGGGGGCTTGGGTGGAACATTGGAAATTAGCGGATTAGAGGATTGGTGTGTAAGGGCTTTGTGTCGGATAAGTGAGGAGGGGGGACTAAAATCGGGGAACAAATTCGTTTTGAAGCTCCAGTTGGGATCCGGATTAGAGCTTCGTTTTTTATTAGCGTGCTTTTTAGTTGGAGCGGGGTTTGGGAGCGGTCTTTTTTTAAGCTTATCGTTACGTTTATTTTTAAAATTTTGGTTGTCGTCGACACGTGGGTTTTCTCGTTCCTCAGAGCATTTGGTGATACTTATCTTCCCAGGTTTAGTGGCCTTACCAGGGGAAGTGGGGAATAACCATGAATATTTGGTTGGGATGCTGATTTTGAAGCTGCAGGAACTATTGGAGTCAGCAGGGGAAATCATCTCGCACTCGCTAATGGTGATGGCATAATTTCGGTGAAAGAAATTCCGCACCCAACTAACATCAGCGTGGTGAGGAGCCCCTTCAACGTAGAATGCTGTATGGTTTCCCTCTTTCAACTTTTCGAGTCGGCTTTTCCATTCGTAGGGGGTCCATGAAGTTCCGAATTGTTTGAGCAGTTTTCGTGGGGCGGGGGCGGGCGGGATAGGCAGCGCGGTTTCAGTTTCCGTTGTTAGGGCGGCGGGAGTAGTATTTGAAATGGACTCCGTGTCTACTAATTCATTATGAATTGAGACATTGTACCGGGAACTAGCTTGAAGTTGAATTTGATCGGGGATTCCATCGATTTTGTGGGAAGCCAATCTCACTTCTTTACCGATTTCGGCAACGGTCAACCGAGTTGCTATGAGTTCCTCGCTGACGTCTATTATTTTTAGGGTGGGATGTATTGTTTTGGAGGATGATTGAAAAAGCAAGTCGAGATCAGTACGGAGAAGATTGATAGAGTAGTTTATGTGTGTGAGTACGTTGGATTTAAGGAGGTTGGCAAAATTTGTTTTGAGGAATGCTTTTAATCCATCCAAGTGATATTTGTGGATCGCTGTCAGTTGCTTTTCTATCATTCTTCCTGTGGACTTGTAAGCTTCCACATTACTGTCAATGCAGTTTACTGAGTCTTCAATCTTCTCTATTCTGTCGAGAATAGTTCTGCTAATACGATTGTTCTCGGTTAGCATCGCATTGATAGACTCGTTATTGCATTTAATTGCCAGCATAACGTGAGCCAAGGTGATCTCTTTGCACTCGTCGCAGTAAAAATTGAAGAGACTGCAATACTCCTTCAGGTAGGTAATGGATCTCCGGGTAAGTCCGATGCATATGGCATGGAATGATTTTCCGCAGAGACCATTGCAGGCTACCCATTCCGCGTTGGGGTCAACAATTGAGCACAAAACACTAGCACAGCACTTTTCCATTGTTTATTTTTATTTGGGCTACGAACACTTATTGACACAATTAATTTTTGTTAGGGTTATTTATTTATTTTTTTTTTTTTTGTTTTGTTTTTTTTTTTGAAACTAGGTCGACGAACAGAGACGGGAAATATGAAATTTACTGATTCGGCAGTTTACGGGGCTTTGAAGGAAAGCGGAAAAGTAACAGAATTCGGTATACAAGGGAAAACACGTCCGCACAGGTTGACAGTCAAACTGAATTGTTGTTGTCGCAAGTTCGTTAACATTCGGATTGTGCAATCAATTTTTATGTGGATTACTGTGAAAATCTATTCGAATTCGCTGTTCATTTCATTCTGATTGATCATTTTGATGCGGAATTCTATTTTCAAACGGTAAGTTGCCAACGAAGATGTTTATTTTGTGAGGTTATGGCATTTGTGCACATGTATGTATCGATAATTCCTTAATAGCTTTTGTGACATTCGTTTCTCAGTGTTATTCACAATGCCGCTAGCCAGAAGATCAAATCTTTCGCATCGAACGCGTAATGCAAGTAGATTTCGGAATATGGCCAATCAATTGAATACGGATGAAGAAATCGCACGAGAGCAGCGTCGTGTTAGTGTGGCCCGACTTCGTGCATCACAAACGCAAGAAGAAAGACAGGCGGCAAATGACAATGAGAAATCGTCGAGCAAATCAAACAACTCAACAACGTGAAAATCGAAATCAACGCGTAAGAGAAATGCTTCATATGTTGATTTGAATCGAGTAGCGTTTCATTACGATTGCGCCATTGACTGCAACTCGCATGCTTCCGTTCAAATTGGCCAAATGGAGGTTGTGTGCAACCATTGCGGTGCATTGAAGTTCACTAGAGAAACGCCTGGATTGTATTGTCTCAGTGGCAGGGTTAAATTACCACCATTGCAGTTGCCGCAAGAGACATTGCATTCTTTGCTTCGTGGTGTAACACCAGAATCACGTCATTTTCTATCGAACACTCAGAAATATAACGGATGCTTTCAAATGACTTCATTTGGAGCAGATATTATTGATGAACGCAGATTCAATCCGACATTCAAGGTAATAAAAGATTAAAGAAAATCATTGATTCTAATTTCGTCATCGACTCTGCAGATCCAAGACCAAATTCACCATCGAATTGGATCATTGCCACCGCTTGAAGACGCACAACATAAATTCCTCAAAATCTACTTCATGGGCAATATGGCAATGAGAAGAGAAATTCTTCGAGATCTGCAGCAGCTACTTCATGAACATCATGCATTGGTTCGGTTATTCAAAACTGCGTTGGATTGCATGCCAAGTGATGACTATAAAGTCGTGATCGGAGCGGAGAAACGACCTGCTGGAACGCACGAACGCCAATTTAACGCTCCAACAATAGATGAGGTTGCAGTTGTGATTGTTGGCGAAAATCGAGAATCACTCGATATTGTGCTCACACGTCGGGACTCTGGGCAATTGCAACGATTATCCGAAACACATCGTTCATACGATGCATTGCAAGTGGGTACATTGATGTTTTGCAAGACGATGGATATTATAGACAAATCTATTGACCGGTGAGTATCGATATCATGCAATAATAATTTTCATTTCAATATGACACTTATGTCACTGATATCATTTTAGATGAGGAAACCACCAAGAAGGTCAGCGCAATGAATTTTTACGCGTATCGTTTGATGATTCGCCAAAATTTCGATAACAATTTGCTTCGATTTCGCCGATTGTTTCGGCAATTTTGCATCGATATGTATGCTAAAATAGAAGCAGAGCGCCTCCTTTTTATCAGTTTAAATCGAACCAAACTACGAACGGAGGAGTACATTCAGTTACGCGATGCAATTTGTACCGAAGGAAATGCACCTGATATTGGTCGGTTGACCAATTTACCGGCGACGTTCGTTGGCAGCCCACGTCATATGCATGAATATGCGCAAGATGCAATAACATATGTACCTTCACGTGCAATCCAAAGTGAATAAAAATTGTTCAACTCATGAACTCAGAAAAGAACTAATCACCCTCGGTCTCAAATGTATTGACGTCAAGATGATTAAAAAGAAACACGATAAATTTTTGGATGTGTTTTATTTGTTTTCTCTAGAAAATGGATCTGTGAGACTAACTGACCTCAAAAAAAATGTTCGATCGCTCTTTAAGACTCAAGTAAAATGGGATTTTGCACGGAGACAGAAGATTCGTTTAATCCAGTGCTACAACTGCCAGATGTTTGGGCATGGAGAAAAGAATTGCCATATCAAAATTCATTGCGCAACCTGTTCCGAGCCACACGCAACCAACATGTGCAATTCCAACAAATTTAAGTGTGCAAACTGCAACGGCACTCATAAATCAACGGACCCAGTTTGCGTAAGTAGAAAAAATTTTGTTGATGTCAAGCAAAGGCTTTTAAAGGGAACGCAACGTTAATCTCTAAGAACGGTAACATACGAGCCCAACCTCATTGACTTCTCTCCTCTTAAACAGCAACGATTCCAGAGCAAGTGAACAGACATCTGTAGACTCTTGCATTCCAGCATCCATGAGCAAAAGCAGTGTTTGGTCCAAAAACAACAATACCCCAGTGACATCAGACGAGTCCAACGCACTTTTCTCTTTGGATGAAATAAATTCTCTTACCACCGAGATGATCACACTTCATCGGTTATCGACGAAAAAGTAAGATTTCTAACATCAACTTTATTGGGTAGTGTCGAGCAAAGTGTTCCCAAAAAAATTAAACGTTATAACGTAGAAAATTTTCTTCCGCAAAATATAGTAAATGTTATTAAATGTAGAAACAAATTTAGAAAATTATGGATGACAACTCGAGGTAAACCCTTCTGGAATATGATTAAAATCATTAAAAAGAAAAATGTCCATATTCCAGCTCTTAAAGTAGGATCCTCTGTTTTACTTGCAGGAGCAGAAAAAGCAGAAGCATTAGCCCAAAACTTTTTTGCTAACCATGTGACTACTTCCCGCAACTTAACTAATGCAGCTGTCGAAGCTTCAGTTTCGCAATCAGTGAATACTATTTATTCTCTCCAACCAACTACTCCAAACAACTGTACAGAACTAGACGATCTGGAGTTCATTCTTCATTCGCTCAAGCCATTCAAATCTACAGGAGTAGATGGAATTCGTAACCTCTACCTGAAGCATCTACCTAAAGTTGCTATTAAATTTATTCTACTGCTGTTTAATAGTTGCATTAAAATTGGCTATTTTCCTAATGTGTGGAAATTAGCCAAGATCATACCTATTTTGAAGCCGGGTAAAGATCCTAGTCTGCCTTGCAATTACAGACCAATCAGCCTAGTCAGTGCTATAAGTAAGTGCTTCGAAAAAATAATTAAAAATGAGCTCATGACACACTTAAACACAAATAATATCCTCCCCGCCGAACAGTTAGGTTTCAGACCTCATCACAGTTCAGTTAACCAAATTCATCGAATTACCAAACATATAAAAGATAAATTTAATGCGGGTATGAGCACGGGTATTGTCTTTCTTGATATCGAAAAAGCTTTTGATACGGTGTGGCATGAAGGGCTCTTACACAAACTATTTTTGATTTTCCGGTCCACCTGATTCGAATCATACAATCATTCCTGTCAAGACGAAGCTTTCAAGTCTTCATAAATAATTGTTATTCCGACTCTACTTCAATAAGCGCTGGAGTCCCACAAGGCTCAGTCCTAGGTCCTCTTCTGTACAATATATACACCTCTGATTTTCCCCGATTTCCTTATGTTGAGTCAGCTATCTTTGCTGATGATACTTGTATCCTTTCAACGGACGCGTTTGCTTTCAATATTGAAAACAGATTGCAGTCCGCTTTAGACTCAATCGCCCAGTACTGTGATGACTGGAAGCTTAAAATAAATGCTGCCAAGACGCAAGCTGTCTTTTTCACTAGAAAAAGAAAGCCTTGCTTCTTACCAAGCAATAACCCTACCATCTGCGGGCTACAAGCCGAGTGGAAAACGAGTGCGAAATACCTTGGAGTATATCTTGACAAAACTCTCACGTTTGGACAACATACGAGGGCGGGTCAATAAGTCCGTGGCTTTTGGATTAAAACACAGATTTTTTGATAAAAAAATAATTTTATTTTTCAACGTAGTCTCCCTTGAGCTCTATACGCTTTGTCCAACGCTTCTCCAATTTTTTTATCCCTTCCAAAAAAAATGATTTGTCGAGGTCCTCAAAATAGGCCTTTGTTTGCGAGATGACTTCATCATTGGAGTCAAATCTTTTTCCACCAAGCCATTTCTTCAGGTTTTGGAAGAAGAAGTAGTCGCTCGGAGCCAAATCTGGAGAATAGGGTGGATGAGGGAGCAATTCATAGCCCAATTCATGGATTTTTGCCATGGCAACTGCACATGTGTGCACCCTTGCATTGTCTTGGAGGAAAAGAACTTTTTTCTTGGCCAAATGAGGTCGTTTTTTTTTCAAATAGTCATCGAATCGGTCCAATAAGTTGGCATAATATTCCCCATTGATTGTTCTTCCCTTTTGAAGGTAGTCAATGTGGATTATCCCGCGTGCATCCCAAAAAACAGTCGCCATAACTTTATTGGCTGACAAACCCACCTTGACCTTCTTTGGCGCCGATTCACCCTTAGAAACCCACTGTTTTGACTGTTGTTTGTTCTCTGGTGTGTTGTGATGGATCCGTGTTTCGTCCACGGTTACAAAACGGCGCAAAAACTCCTCCATATTGCGATTAAACAACGCCAAACCTTCCTGTGAAGTTGGTACACGATTGCGTTTGTGGTCGACTGTGAGCAAACGCGGCACCCATCTTGCGGAAAGCTTTCTCATGCCCAAGTGATCATTCAAAATTGAAACCACTGAGCCATGCGAGATCCCTACGGCTTCCACAATCTCTCGCACTTTCAATCTTCGGTCGGCCAACACCATATCGTGAATTTTTTCGATTGTTTCGGGTGTAGAGACCTCAACTGGGCGTCCAGGACGTTCGGCATCTTCAGTGCTTGTACGGCCACAACGAAATTCAGTAAACCACTTTTTTACCATTGAAATCGATGGTGCAGAGTCCCCATAGTATTTATCAAGCTTAGCCTTGGTCTCGGTAATGGTTTTTTTTCGCAAGAAATAATGCTTAATAAGCACACGAAATTCACTTTTTTCCATTTTCTCCTCAAATTAGTGAGTAGTTTGATAAAAATAGCTGTCAAACACAAATTAACTGACGCAGCAAGTTTAAATTTTGACAGGAGTCAACTGACAGATGCCTGTTGACAGGAGCAGTGTTGCTGTTTCAGTAAAGAGGTCAGAAATTCTTATTGACCCGCCCTCGTATCAAAGAAGTAGTAAATAAAATGAATTTGACAGTCAAAATTCTCTACCCCTTCATTAACCGCAAATCTAAAATGGGCAATGAAAATAAAATAATTATTTTCAAATCAATATTTCAAGCCATTCTCTTCTATGGTTCACCTGTGTGGGGTAAATGTGCCAAAAGCCATATCCTGAAGCTGCAGAGAAGCCAGAATAAGGTATTAAAAATGATTTTGAATGTACCTTGGCATTTCTCGACAGAACGATTACATCAAAAAGCCAAAATAGATAAAGTTTCCCCAAGAATTCACAAACTATTAAACCAGTACAACTTACTCGTAAGATGCAGTATGTCAGACAATCCTTTGATTTCCCAGTTAGTGCTTTATTCAAAGTATCATCCATCGGAAGCTACAACTTTCCCCCATCTTTCTGGCAATTTATGAATTCCGGACCAAAAAAATTTCTCGTCTTTCGAGCAAAAGAACGTATCGAGCCAATTTTTTATTTCCACTACTGAGCTGAAGCGTATTCCCGTAAGAGCGTTCTGCATCGAACGAAACAAGTGGTAGTCAGATGGTGCCAAGTCTTGACTGTATGGCGGGTAAGGCAGAATTTCCCATCCACTATTTACCAAATAGTTTTTCACCGAAACCGCAACATATGGCCGAGCGTTGTCGTGATGAAAAATGACGGACTCATGCCTGGTCTCATATTCTGGCCGTTTTTCTTTTAATGCCCGCTTCAAACGAATTAGTTGGGTTCGATATAATGGTGCTTTGATGGTTTCACCACTCGGAAGCAGTTCGTAGTATACGACACCCTTTTGATCCCACCATATGCAGAGCATGACCTTATTCACGTGAATATTTCGTTTCGGCGTCGATTGGGCGGGCTCGCCGGGCTTTGTATACGATTCTCTGCGTTTAGGATTATCATAATAAATCCATTTCTCATCACCAGTGACAATACGATGCAAAAATGATTTATTTTTATACCGCTGCAGTAACATTTCGGACATGCAAAATCGCCGTTCGACGTCTCTTGGCTTCAATTCGTACGGCACCCAGTTTCCAACCTTTTGAATGATCCCAGTGCTTTTAGGCGCAGGGAAACGGCTTGTTGCGTGACGCCCAATAATGCAGCAAGTTCTTCTTGAATCTGACACGGATCCTCATCCAGTAAAGCGTCCAATTCCTCGTCTTCAAAACTTTTCGGCTTTCCGGAGCGATCTTTGTCTTCAACTCCAAAATCACCCCTTTTGAACCGTTTGAACCACTCGCGGCACGTCGATTCACCAATACATTCCGCCCCATAAGTTTCCGAAAGCAAACGATAGGCCTCAGCCGCACTTTTCTTCATATTAAAGAATAAAAGCAGCGCTTCCCGCAAATGACGTTTATTTGGCTGGAAACTTGCCATGATTTTGCTCGATAAAATGTACGACACCGATAGAACTGCTCAAATATAACGCTGCAAAGTTGTTGACAGATACAAAACCTACAAATAAAACACATGGGGTCTGACATTTCTGCCCGGGATCCACTGGTGGCGCCATCTCTGACAAACGCTGGAAACTTACTTGTAGACCCAATATTTCCTAGTAACCAATTATCTGATATTATCGATTAATTATTATTTATTGTAGTATTTACTACTCGCTTTCTGTTAATAATTCGTATTTGAATGCTCTGATATTTACGAGTATCTCATTTGTTCTTCTAAAACACTTCCCCTTCTCTCTGCCTTAATTATAACATTTATTGTTATTATTCTTGTGAAGGTTTTTCTTGTAGCTTTTCCTTCGTACTTAATTTTTAACTGTGATATATTGTAATATTTTGTAAGTTTTAATTAATTTTCAGTAGTAAGGTAACACACTAAATCTCTGTAAATTGTGCAATAGTTACAAAACATGTATAACAAATTTGTGGTACATAAAATAAAATAAAGTTAAAAACTGCTGCTTCCTGGCCAAACATCAAGTGATCGGCATGATATCACCGCACATATTCAGGTAAAAAATCCGGTCGCTAATGGACTATATTGTTAAGCATCGTGTCTTTGATGACATCGAAACCGATCCAGACCTACATGATGTCGTAATTACAAACGTGATTCATGGACCGTGTAGCGCCATTAACCCACAATCACCGTGCATGGTCGACGGCAAGTGTTCCAAGCATTATCCATGAAATTTGACTGATGAGACAATCACTGGCAACGATGGTTATCCACTGTATCGGCGTCGATCATCTGATGATGGCTGTAGAACAATACGGATGTTCCGTATTCGCCACTTCTTTCCAAAACATTCAAGGCACATTGTAATGTGGAGTATTGCAATTCAGTGAAGTCCATCAAGTACATCTGCAAATATGTCACGAAAGGCAGTGACATGGCGGCTTTTGGTCTTCAAGTTCCTGATCCCAATGATGAAATCACGCGCTTTCAAGTTGGTCGATATGTAAGCTGCAATGAGGCGATTTTGCGTGTATTCTCATTTCCCATTCACGGACGCTATCCGACTGTTACACATTTGCATCTGGTGGACGGTCAACGAGTTTATTTCACTGCAGAAAATGCCTCTCAACGTGCTCAAAACCCACCAGCGACAACATTGATCAGTTTCTTCTCGATTTGCCAAAGTGATCTGTTTGCAGGTACGTTACTTTACTCAGAGATGCCGCGTTATTACACTTGGAATGCTTCATCGAAGAAATTTCAACGTCGAAAGCAATGCGATGTACATAGTTCCTGGTCATCCGGATATGTGCTCTACTGAAACTCTTGGTCGTATTTATACAGTTCATCCGAAGAATGATGAAAGTTTTTACTTGCGACTATTGCTGGTGAATGTTCGTGAGCCGACATCATTTGAATCACTTCGAACTGTCAATGGTGTAGTGTTGCCAACATTTCGTGCTGCATGTCAGGAGCTCAATTTGCTTGAAAACGATACGCATTGAGACACGACAATCGCTGAAGCAACTGTTTCCGCATCTCCAAGTCAGATACGCACATTATTTGCGATCATTATTTCCACATGTTTTCCATCGAATCCACGTGAATTGTGGGACAAGTACATGGATGACATGTCAGAAGACATTTTGCATCGAGTTCGTGTCCATTCAGAGAATCCCTACCTTGAGATGAATGAAGAGATGCACAACCAGGATTTGGTTTTGATAGAAGACATGTGTTACCTCATGTGCAGCAGTTTGTTAGTCAGGTTAGGAATGCCATCGCCAGATCGTGGAATAAACGACGCTTTCAAACGTGAATTGCAGCGTGAACGTGAATACGGCACAAATGCATTAATCCAATTGGTTCGAACGAATGTAACTTTGTTGAATCCCCAACAAAAAGAAGTGTACGATGCGCTGATGAAGGCAATTGATGATGGAAATGTTGGCATGTTTTTCCTTGATGCGCGTGGTGGCACTGGCAAGACATTTCTCATATCATTGGTTTTAGCTACAATTCGCGCAAGATCAGAAATTCCTGTAGCAGTTGCTTCTTCTGGAATAGCCGCTACGCTACTGGAAGGTTGCTGAACCGCTCATTCGGCATTGAAATTGCCATTAAACCTTCAAGCGGTTCAAGAACCAAGATGTAACATAGCGAAACATTCAGCAATGGCCAAAGTTTTGGTAGGAAGCAAAATCATTATTTGGGACGAATCCACAATGTCGCATAAACGTGCATTAGAAGCTCTGAATCGCACTATGAAAGATCTGCGTAATGACGCAAGACGTTTTGGGGGTGCATTGATTTTACTCTCAGGCGATTTCCGGCAAACACTACTAGTAATACCACGATCGACTGCTGCCGAAGAGATCAATGCTTCCCTCAAATCATCGACATTGTGGCGTTACGTGATAGAAACTTCAGATAACGACAAACATGCGAGTTGCATTGCTAAACGATCCATCTGCCGAAGTGTTCTCCAATCATGGTCGGTAACTATCGGTAATGGTCGTGCTCCTGTCGACGCATCGAATGGATTGATTTCGTTCCCGCCGAATTTTTGCAATTTCGTCTCAACGAAAGAGGAGCTCATCAACAAAGTGCTTCCGAACAGCATTGTTAACCACAAAAACTACGATTGGTTGAGTGAAAGAGCAATTTCAGCGGCAAAAAACAAGGATGTGGATCAGTTAAATTGCACAATTCAAAATCAAATCGTTGGTTCCCTGCATTCCTTCAAATCTGTCGACTGTGTAACAAACGAAGACGAAGCAACCAACTATCCAACTGAGTTTTTGAATTCATTGGATGTGCCTGGCTTGCCACCGTACAATTTACAATTGAAAGTTGGTCCAGTCGTCATCATTCTTCGCAATCTCAATCAACCAAAATTATGCAACGGAACGCGATTAGCGGTCACAAAACTCATGAGCAATTCGTCTTGCATTCGCCATGACAATCAATAAATCACAAGGCCAGTCATTGAGTGTTTCTGGCCTGAATCTGGAAAATGAATGATTTTCACACGGTCAACTGAATGCCGCATGTTCTCGTCTCGGAAAACCATTAGCTTTGATCGTTTTCGCACCTGACAACAACAAAACGAAAAATATCGTTTATCACAGAGTGCTTCAATCAGGGGAAATACAATTTAAAATCGACCCGACCGCAACCCATCCAGCAAATATTTCAAAACAAAGCATCAATTGCAATGAACATGCATGCAGGCATCGAACATGCCGAGTTG
The DNA here is from genome assembly GCA_963966105.1 of Volucella zonaria. NCBI lineage: Eukaryota > Metazoa > Arthropoda > Insecta > Diptera > Syrphidae > Volucella > Volucella zonaria. The sequence goes on from OZ014530.1 coordinate 51,106,708, forward strand.
TAGAGGCAGACTAAGGTCAATCACTCTCAAGAAGCTGTCCAGATGAGTCGTGAAAGTATAGGATGCTCACCCCTATTCCCTATCTACCTTCTTTCCTTTCCACTCCCTTCTCCTAAGTAATCAAGGTGTCATACGAACCGTTCCGAAAATCGGGCTTGTTGAGGGTCAAGTATTTTAAAAATAGCTCATTCGTGTCGGCCTCCGTATCAGCTGGTCTTATCGATTAATTAAGGAAACTTATAAAACAAAATTCGAGACCCGGTACTCCTTCTATATCGGGCGATAGTACTCCGCAAGGCTCGGAGTACTCGGAGTACATGGCGCACCTTCTAGAGGCAAGCGCAACAGGTGAAACTCAAAAATCTCAAGGAGAAGCAACACTTTGGCAAGCCATGGTTCTACCACCTCCTCCACCCTTGGCAGCATCAAGTTTGTGGCAATCCACGGTCTTCCTGCTGCCACTAAAACTCAAGGAGGCTCAAACGCATCGGCAAGCCCCATTCAAGGTGTTCTACATAAGACGCCGAAATACCGCACGCATTGTCAATTCCGAAGATCGAGAGAACAGGGGACATAAAGAACAAAATAAAGTCGGCCAACAACATCCTAGAAGAAGATTACCCACTAATCCCAGAACGTTGAAAGACTCCTCCAAGAGCCTGAGATCGTTGGAGGAAAAACGTGTCAGTTTCCTCAAGGCCCAATATTAAAAGCGTCAAAACCCCTCCATGGCCCTCCAATGTCACATCTCTGAGGTCTTTTAGCGAAGTCCCAAAAGACGCAATAACGATCGCGGTGATCAATGAAAGCAATGCCGACCGATCAATTACACCTGAACGGTGGGAGTTGGTCAAGTTAAAGTTTTCGGGTGGCTTTTTGGTCATCGTGCGGGAGAATCCCCAACAACCGACCATCAGAAGCGATGGTGGCTGGTATCAAGGTCACACCAAGAATGGATTTAGAGAGGTCTGACCGGGTGCTAAACTCGGGATTGTGGCTAAGGAGGATATGCTTAGCAGACCCAGAACCCGAACTTTTATCCCAGCTGAACCCTCCTCCCCAGAAGACATCCTGGAGATCATTAGGCTCAGTAACCCGACCAAGACTGTAAAGCCAAGAAACTGGAGGAACTGAGGGGCCCTTATAGATTCGCGTTAGTTGCGATCAATAAGGAATCTCTTAATCCTCTTGCGCAAACTAAAAGCAAGATTCAGTTCGGATTCGAGTCCAAAACCCCAAGGGTTTACAAAAATCGTGAGCTGCATGCTGATATGCAGCCTCCTCCTCCTTTAAATGAAACAGAAAATACTGCCTTTGATCCTGGAGCGTCAATTTTTTTTCCTGGAATGGATAGCGACGACCCCAATCTTCCCTAGGTGACAACCAAGCGGACGGTGTCCACCTCTGACACGTTATCGGAAATGGAAACCGACGATTTCAGAATTGGAAGACTCAAATGGTACCGTAGTGGAGGTTTCGCCACTCCATTACTTCAAAAAGGCATCGCCTGCACTCATTCTGCTTCTATCCAAAAATGCAGAAGACATCATCCTAATCCAGGAACTAGAAGGCGTGGTTCGTGGACTTGCAACAGCTGAATACATTCCGTTCTATAGGTATATAAAAGACAAAGGTATGACCAAAACTTGTTTATTAGTAAAAAGCGGCATTGATGTACTCTTACTTCCTAACCTCAGCGACGCCGACATAACCGTTGCTAGACTGAAGGCATATTTTGGCCACGACTATGTGGTCCCTCTCCCTGGTGATAACCCCTCGAAAGTATGGTCTTGGTAGCTGGAAGGCAGAAAACTGTCCTCATCATCGAGAGCGATGCCAACGCACATCACACGGTATGGGGCACACTAATGATACAGGTGAGTCACTTATTGGTTACAATGTAAGTACTAAACTCATTGTTAGCAGTACTAGCAATGAGCCCACCTTTAATTAATTAAAAACCGATGATTTCCTCGCGTGAGCTGAATTTTTTATTGATGAGCCATCTTTTGAGGAAGAGAGTCCGAGGGATCCAAATCCAGTTACCAATCGACGCCAAAAGTCCGCCCGATTCCGCATCAACAAGTTCAAACACTTTTTCGAAGTGCTCTCGCGTTCGTGTTTTTGGTCAAAAGTGAGCATACGCAGCTCCCAGCGGCAGGATAACTTTTTCATATGCAGAATATTGCCCAAAACATGGCCTGTGCGCTGAATACTAATCTTTGTGGTATCTGCTAGCCGGCGCACCTTCACTTTCCGGTCAGCCAACACCATTTCATATATTTTTTTTGACATTGTCCTCTGTAACCGCATCGGAGGGCCTGCCGCTGCGGACTTGAAACCAATATTTGACGGTGTAATCTCACGGAGCATTAGCACCATAATATTTATCCAACTTTTCTTTTGTTTCCTTCGCCGTTTTGCCTCTCAAAAAATAATGTTTTATGAGAGAACGAAAATCGTTTTTGTCCATACTCAACATGATGCCAAACACGTCAACAACAATCAGCTATCAAAACAAAACTAAAGACAGTATCGCACTGAAATTTGACATATCTGCTAACCAAGGTATCATAACCTTTTTTGCAGTAGCAGCGCATTCTGGCAGTCAAGGAGGTCACTTTTCACTCCATCTACGAGTAGTATAAACACTCTCCTCTCACTGGACTCTTAACTTCCCCGTGTAACACCAACATGCAGGCCAAGGATTTCACCCTGACTCTCAATCAGACAATGGCTGCTTCTTGTTCTCTTATTTAACCTAGAGGAAAGGAAAAGCCTCACTGGTGAACATCAGCACTAAGACTCCTTAGAAACGCTTGCTGGAAACCTTCCAACCAAGCAAAAGACACAAGAAAAATGACAGACTGGGACTCATATAAGGAATCCCTCAAAATATATAAAAAAGTACTGAGGAAGGTAAAACGATAATCCTGGAGGTCATCCTGTGGCAAAATAAATTAAACTTCGGAGGCATTGCGGATAAGAAAAATCCTCTCTAGAAAACAGTTGAATCACTCAACCTGTTACTGGACATCCACTTTCCAAGTAGCTACATATTCATGCCCAGTAACAACCCTAGCAAAACTACTGCACCCGCGACTAAAATATATGGCCTGAGAATCTCTCACGCCTTGACAAGTTTTCTTTGGTGCAACACGCACTGGAGCTTTGACGACCTTGCGCCCCGACTATCTTATGACTCTGGTCTTGTGGACATATAGTCTGATGCAATGACACGAGAGCTCCTGCTGCGGAAAAATACGAAATTGTTTTTCCCTGTACCCATGACTGGTTTCAGCCAGAATCTGGGCCAGAAAAAGAATACATTCTGGTCTTCACTGACGGCTCCAAAAGCAATCTAGAATGCTGCGCTGGTGTCTTTCTTGAGGACGGAAAACTTGATCCTGTCTTCCAAACGGAGATATACGCAATCCTGATGGCAATGGATTATATTGTGATGAATCGGTTGAGGGGCGAAACATTTGCATCTGTAGCGACAGCCAAGCTACGCTTTGAGCCTTGCTGAATCTTCCTAAGACTTCCAACCTAGTTTCAGAATGCAAGGCTTTACTGGACGCGTTCGGAAAGGTAAATTTACTGAATCTTGTCCGGGTCCTATATTACAATGGGGTCACGGAAGATTAAATCTCATAAGAACTTGCTAGGCAAGTCTCAGAGGGGAGTTTTTCAGGACCCGAATATAACTTTGGTCTGTCTTCGTTCTGGTCCTTCCATTGGCAGTTGGCTTCCATATGAGCACAATTGCATACGTCATGGCACTGCAGGTTGCAGTCAAAGCAAACGAATGCTTCCGACGTCTCTTAGAAGTCAGCTGCCTTCCTTGCTGTGGACGTAATGACGATACCGCGGAGCACTTCCTCTGTGAATATTCGATTTACTCTCGCATCTGTCTACAGGAATTCATCGTTAACGTGATGAGTGATGGTACTGGAACTTACAAGTAGCACATAGTGGATGAGCTCTTTGTCTGAGTGCTCTGTTCCGCTTTGCTTTGCCTGTACCACTCTTGGCAAACTATGGAGAATTCACACTGCTCCTTCAAGGTCGGCAGTGAATCATCTGAGACATCTAGCAAGCTTTTAGACAAGGCGGTGACTTATTTGACGTCGCTCTGAGAGAATCATGCAAAATTCACTGGCCTGGAAAACAACCCACTTTTCAAGTTTTCTGATTAAACGAACACACCTAGTAGTTAATGAAGCTGTCGTGAATATTGAGGCGGAAGCTGTTACAAATTAATCCTTTGGTAGGGACAAAATATTCTGTCGTCAGAAAGGGGCGCACACCAACGATGACTTGGTCAGAATGTGACTATTGACAATTATAATTTCGAGGCAGTAAATAACTTCGTAACGCAGATTTACTCCTCCCAATCGTTGTTTCTCTGGGCTCAGAAGGGATTTAGGCAACAGAGGCATCTCTTGTAAGACCAAACTAGTTGCATGCAAGACCTTTATCATTCCGGTTCTGCACAAACTCATGGATCATGTCGACGATCCCATTTGTATTGACGGGAATAGAATGAATTTTAACCATAAAATATACGGGCTGTACAGCGACATTTGTCTAGTTAGGCGGCTACGGATCCAACGGATGAAATAGTTGAGCCGTGTTGAGCCCCAATTTTTGTGGGGTTTATTTCTTTAAAAAATGATGTGTAAGGAGTGTCAGTTGGCCTATACAAAAAACCGTCTGAGACGAATGTGTCTGGAAGTCGGTCCTTATTTTCTGTTATGATTTTCTTCAACTCCTCATATTCCTCTGACGAAAAATATGGGGAGTTAAGATCAACCTGCAGAATGTCGGATTGGGTACTGATCTCTTCCATGTGGGCGCGTGAGAGAGTATCGGGCACTACGTTTAGGGTACTCTTTCTATGCTCGATCTCGAAGTCTAAGCCCTGAAGTTTCATTCTCCACCTAGCCAAGCGACCAGACAGATCCTTCTGTGTCATCAGCCACTTCAAACTAGCTTGATCGGTTATAATAGTAAAGGGCAAACCCTCAACATAGGCTCTAAACTTCTTCACAGACAAGACGGCCGCATAGCATTCAAGCTCTGTGACGCTATAATTCCGTTGCGCAGAATTTAGCATCTGAGACATGAATGCTATCGGTCATTCGTTTTTCTCTGCGTCCACCTGGAATAGCACACTACCCACTCCAGTCGTCGAAGCGTCGCACTGTATGTAGAAGCGTCTCTTAAAGTCTGGATTTGAGAGTATGGGTGCGGACACCAAAGTCGCCTTAAGTTTGTCAAACGCGTTCAGCGCATATTCTGTCAAAGAAAAAGTTTGTCCTTTCTTAAGGCAGTCAGTCATAGGCGCGGATAGTCCGGAGAAGTTTGAAATAAACCGCCTATACCACCCTGTCATCCTTAGAAACCGACGGAGTTGCTTAAGAGTCTTTGGTACTGGAAATTTCTCTACCGCCGACACCTTGTCTGGGTCTGTCTTAAGACTGCCATCGCCAACTATGTATCCCAGATACTTTATTTCGCGATAGCAAAATTTACTTTTTTCGACGTTGATCGTCAATCCTGCTTCCCTCAAACACCTGGCCACCTCGGATAGTAATTTGGCATGAGATTCGAAATCTGGAGAACAAACTAAGAGATCATCGAGATAGACAAAGACATTCTCCTTCAACCGATGAGGAATGACTTTGTCCATTAGCTGACACATTCTCTGGGCAACATTACACAGTCCAAACGGCATGACCGTGAACTGGTAAAGTGGCCGCCCAGGGACTGTGAAAGCTGTCTTCTCCGTTGATTTAGCCTCCAGAGGAATCTGCCAAAACGCATCTTTCAAATCGATGCCAGAGATGTACCTGGTATCTTGGAGGCGGCTGAGTAAACCGTCGATGTGAAGAAGAGGGTAAGCATACTTTTTGGTCACGGCGTTGACCTTTCATAAATCTAGGCATAGACGATTCTTCCCTGGTTTTCTCACCAAGACTACCTGCGAACTCCAAGCACTACTGCTTTCTTCGATTACTCCTAATTCGACCATTCGATCCAGCTCGTCATATAAGAGTTTTTGTATCGCTGGCGAAATGGGGTAATGTCGCTGTTTGATAGGAGCTTGGTTGTCGTCTACTTCTATCACGTGCTCTAGAAGCTTCGTCTTGCCTAACCCTAGGATTGCAAACGACGGAAAAAGTTGTTTCACCCTCTCCAACTGCTCAGTTTGTGGTTGGGTGAGCGTTTGGATTGGGGAGTCGTTTTCGGTCGGCGATGGCAAGTCTAGTCCCGATATAATGTTAGGAGCGACCGCGAATCTCTTCCAAAAGTCTACCCCTAAATATAATTCCTGTTGTAAATTCGGGACCACGAATATATCTAAGTCCCTGGTTTTGCCGTGCCATGAGACAGGAGAAGTAAACCGTCCAAGTATTTGCTGATGGTTGCCATCAGCTGTCCGTATATCGGTCGTCATTTTCGTCAGTATAATGGTCTGTCTCTCCAAAAAGTCTAGCGCCCCTTTTCCCAAGCAGGTTATGGATGCGCCACTGTCTAGCAGACCGAGGACATCCTCTCCCGCGATATTCACTTGGGCGAACGGTCTGTTATCGTGTCGTATTGTTATTACAGTTTCGAGTGTTTTCTTTACTCGTCACCTTTTTATTGCACATTTTTCCCTTAGCCTTTATATTTTTTTATTTTTTCTATTATTCTCCACAGGCACTGTCACTTCTTCTCCGAAAATACGCTTCCTCGCTTCGTTGTACTCCGCTATTCGTTGGTGGAGGGTTTTCCGTTGAGGAACTTCGGGGTGTGTCCGCGCTATAAGTGTCGTCGGGTCACGCTGCAATATGCTTACTGGCTGGGTTTGTCGGGGTTCGCCGGGGTTGTGGTCGGATGACCCCCGGCATTCACGCCGATCTGCAGGTTTCCCTGAAACTTAATGTTTCCTTGCCCACAATTGAAGCAAGTAAGTGTATGGAATCCGGAAGGACAAGCCTGTGGATTCGTCAAATTTATAGTCGGTTCAGTTTTGTAGACGTTCGTTCTTTCTGTTCTTGTCGGTCAGGTTTATTGTAGTTGTTGGGTCTACTTGGCCGTTGATTTTGTACAGCCGCTACCTCGTAGTCGTCATTGTCAGAGCTGTCTTGTTGGTCATGTCCTGCTGGTCTTCCGCGTAAAGGTGGTTAGTCAATTTCGGTCACGTGGCGTTTATAACGTTGGTTTCTGGTGGACAAATACCTTTCCGCTCTTCTACACTCATCGCGGAGGTCCTGTATACTCCGTATGGAGCAACCGAAGATAAGTGTCGCGACTCGGTCCTTAATGTTATGTCGCAGTATGTCTACCAGGACCAGTTCGTACGGTCGGTTGGTCATATGTATTGTCATCGACCGTATGTCGGCGTAAAAGTCGTCGAATGTCTCATGGGGCAACTGTTTTCTATCCATGATGGACCTAAGAATTTCGTGATCCCGTCGTCCATCTCTAAATTGTTTGATCATCCCCCCCGATTTCTTCCAGATATTCCCAGTACCATCTTTCAGCCGGGCCTGAAACTAGGTGATGGAACTGGGCTAGTAGCTGGTCAGAAGACACCCCATTCTTCCTCTTCAGAGTTTCAATGCGGAATACGAAACCCTCTACCGGCATCGTCTTGGATGTGCCGTCAAATTTGATCCCCCCCTAAAGGATGGAAGTACTCATCCTTCGGGAATCGTCGCGGTAGCTATTTCCTGGAATGTCCTGGACCCTGTTTAACTCAGGCAATCGAGCATTTCGTCGTTCACTGTGAGTGTAAGTCCTGCTATGATATGGAGGCGATTCGGGTGCATCTTGTCGTTCCCTAGTATTGTTTAAGTGTCTGTTAGTCGTCGTCATGTTACCCTTGGACGATGAGGCAACTGAAAGCTCGAGGCAACTGATCATGACGGCAATGCTCTTTTCGAACGTTGCCATTATTGCGGTCATCTTGTCGTAGAACTTCGACAATAAGTTGTCGTCGCTTCTCTCTGTCTTCCTTAGGTATGCGTCTTGTGGTTTGTACGTACTTTGCTGTCCTCTTTCTGTTTCTGTCCACGTATGTTGTAGTCTTCGTCTTCATCCACTGTTCGGCGCCTCCCTCCTGGTCGTCTCTCGCTTGGTTCGTACTCTTAGTATTGTCTAGTTTGTTGTTCGTAAGCGTGTTGTCTTTTCATCGGGACACGTTTGCTAGTCGAAGCTCGTGTTTGTCGATGCTCAAAGTTTTCATCTTCCGAGGGATGGGAGTGAAACTCGTCCCCGGAAATTTCCGGAACCCCTGCCAACACGGGAAGCGCCTTGTGTATTATTGGTTCTGAGGCCTCGCGCTGTTTGTGTTTTTGACGATCTGGGCTAAACCGCAGAAATTCGTACGAGATTGTCGTTAGGTCCAGAACATCCGCTCCGAGTTCGGCATTTTCTTTGGGCCGCATGTGTCGGTGGTTACCCATTCTAAATACGTCGTTTCTCCACGGAGATTGTGTTGCGACTCCTAGGAGGCTGGTGTCCGAGCTGTTCCTTGGAGCTCTCCGTTCATCCTCAAAATTGAAACCTCCTGTAGCTACATCGCCCGAAGAAGTGTCCCTAGGGACTGCCCCTGTCTCATTATTCATAACGAAGAAAAAAAAGTTACTACGACTCACCTCCTTTTTTTCAAAACAAGAAATAAAATGAATACAGTGTGAATGTCTTGCTATTAATATTTTACTTATAAAAAAAATATATTGTAATTCAAAAAAGATAAATAAAAAGTATATATAAAAAAATTAATTTAAAAAAAATGGGAAAAGGATATCTAATAAAACTAAAAAGAACATGAATAAATGAGAAATTGTTCTTGATAATTGAATTATATAAATCGCGTTGGTGTGTGGAATTTGTGAACCGATTTTCCAGTCGCTCTCAATGACTACTAAAGTTGGTTTCATTGATCGAGTCACGTATAGTGGAGACTGGTATTTCAGTATCGTAACGAGTGCTGAAGCATTGCCTTCCCTCCACACTGGGTATATGGCTGAACCACATCCCAGGCTGACAGAGAATGTCCAGGCTATACTTCACCACGACTAGAAGTTCGTGATCTCAAGCCCACGCCTCACGATAAGTCAACCTAGAGCTAACTGTATCGGACAGCAGTCAGCTTATCGACCCCTCACTTCTAGTCCGCTTTTGGATCCTTTACAGACTTCCGGCTACTTCATGAAGTCCCTTGGCTTCTCGCCTGGAGACTGGACAGCCACCGATGATCTGCTCAGAAACCAAAAGCATAATCAGAATGTGATCTTGGAGAATTAAAAGATATAGAGAAAAGTAAAATTTTGAAAAAGGAAAAAAACTATCGGACTAGCTGGCCCCACGTTGGGCGCCATTCAACTGACTCCTTACAGATGCTGGCTCTAGCGTTACAGTTAAGACAATGGCATTGTTGTGGAAAGGCCATGGTTTCAATAAGACGGCAGAACATGCCACTAAACCCGCGGCACAATCAATTAATTGAAGGAAACATTTAATGAGCGCATACTATCGCGTAAAGGACATGTGAATTGACTCCAAGATCGTGCTATTTAACGGCTTTGGGATATTTTCTGTGATGATGTATGAAGTCGCTAGTGTATGCTGAAAAACCAGAAAAAATGAACGACTTGGAAGCCAACATTGGCCACGTCATTGCCAATGAACAACACCAGTTGTGGCTACAATTCCTTTTAACGGAATATTTATAAACCCAAACGCCAGAGCTGGGTCTATTTTTGGTAAGACTTTATTCCAAATCCCTAAGACCGCTACTTAAATTGCGATTTTTAGCCACTCAACTGCACTTTAAAAGAAAATCTATAATGGAACCCATCGTCGTCTGATTCCACCAAGACGCAGCATTCCCGCGACGATTGTAAATGTCTCCCCAATCTAAAAAAAAATTTCGGTGTCACTCTATTTTTACCACTCTCTGTGATACAAGAAAATCCCCTTTAATTATCTAAAAGCCTTTTGGAAACCCTCAACATAACCTAAACAAAAATAAAATTCACTCTCTTGTTCAACCCTGCCATCATCAGTTAGAGCCCGTTTAAGAACTACTAAATGAAATAAAGAAAATCCACTCTAACCTTCACGAGAGACCCGTCACCGTCACCGTCACCATCACCGTCACCGTCACCGTCACTCAACCCTCGCAATCCTTTTATGTAAAATTCAAAAATTCTTTCTAAACAGAACCATCCTCTGCAAATAAATGCTTTATTGTACTTGGCCCCAATTAATATCCGGTTGCCGGAATGAATTTTCCAAAGTAATAACACAGAAACAAAAAACCAGTAAAAAACAGGAAAAAACACAACAAAAATCCTTTCCTCCAGCGTAGTCGTCGTGCTGTTTCTTTAAAAAAAAAAAACACAAACAACAACAAAAAAAAAAGCGAATCAAGGAATCCTCCCCACGGCGGCGGCATGATGGCAATGGCCAAGAGTTGAAGAGGGAAACCCGGGAAAACCCGAAAATTTTTCTCACACCGTTTACGTTCTCTCATGATTGCCAACAAGAATTTGATTACAAATTTATTCGCTCTCGTTCTTTGACTGTATTCTCATCTCATCCTTTTTCTTTCACCCATCCATCGCCCTCTGTAAAGGGGGTAAAATGGAGATGTTAACAATAATCATAATATTCCCGTTAGTGCCGTTGTTCGGGGTAATTTTATATCAGAGGGTTGGCCAATTTTACATGATCTCTATGCGGCACTTTACCCTCAGCACCCTACACTCGTATTTGCAGCTTCCTCTTGTCATTCTCTTTTGTGTATCATTCATCGGAAATGGAGTTATTAAGGATTCTTTATGTGTTCCTCGATGTCTTTCGACTGACTGCTGTAGTCAAAGATAAGGGGGTTGTGTGGCCGCCGTTTCTGTTGACGTTGTCGATTATCGATTGTTAAGGGCAAATGCGAGGGGGCGCTTTTGTTCATCTAATGGAATGAAAAAAAAAAAAAAAACAGGATCAAGCCCTTTTTTTTACAACGAGGAATAATGATTTTCCTTTGGTATCACAGTGTCGTGAGAAAATATTGAGTTATGGCGACGATTTGTTTGCATGGGCTTTACGAGAGGGGGACGGATACAAATCAGCAATAAATTTGGGAAGGCCTTTGAGCATGAGAAACACTTTTCAGAGGATCTTGTAAGCGGGAAAAGGAACCTAGCGGTTGCATACTCCTAGTTTCGATTCGCTTGTACTAGGACCTTTTTGGCTGATCCATTACCAACGATTCTCAAATTTTATAAGACATACTCGTATACATAGCACCATGCAAGTCTTTTGGCAGAGGAATGCCCATGATGGAGTTAAAAGCGATGTCAGAAGCAGGTTCATTTCGTTACTTCAACAAGTTCGAAGTTAACTACAGTTCCGCATTGTCGACATCTATCCAGGATGACGAAATAGAAAAAATGATGGAGGAGCTCTTAGCGAAAAAACATTCATAGCCTTGTCGAAGGCTACACGCACCATGCGCTGAAGAATTTCGGCCCCTCCAAGCTGAGGTTGTGCTGTCATGCTTGCTATGTACTTGGCTGCTATACCTAGGGAAAATACAAACAGTTTTGATACGCATGTTTCGACTGCAGTTTGGTCCTACTTTCCTTCCTACTGTGCGTTGTGTCATCATGTGGCATGGGTGTCTGCTTAACGCACCTTATTAAATACTGATTAAATGAGAGAGGTACTTCCTGCTTGCAGATAAGGACAGCTCTGTAAGCGGCCTAAGGATGATAATGATGACGTCGATTAGCTCCCTTTCATTAGGATATTCCTGATACTCAAGCTAATTTCATAAAGACTAAAAGAACTAAAGCTCGGGGTGTTGGAGCTTTGTAATATTATTTTACATCGAAAATTATCGCCAATCCGAGGAATGGCTTTTACTTTGTCTTTTCTGACTGAATCCGCAGATAGTTTTAGAATCGCTGCAGTACACGACTTTGAGAATTGTATGTTCATGGTGTGTTCTATGGTGCAAGCTTCCGCTGCAGTTCTACATCTGGTTTCTACACCAATAAAAGTAACTCCAACGAAGATACCCCACAACTGCAAACACACTTTCACTGGCATCCGTAGAAATATGCAGCTAAACACTGGGAAAATTATTGGGTCTACAAGTAAGTTTCCAGCGTTTGTCAGAGATGGCGCCACCATTGGATCCCGGTCAGAAATGTCAGACCCCATTTGTTTTATTTGTAGGTTTTGTATCTGTCAACAACTTTGGAGCATTATATTTGAGCAGTTCTATCGGTGTCGTACATTTTATCGGGCAAAATCATGGCAAGTTTCTAGCCCAATAAACGTCATTTGCGGGAAGCGCTGCTTTTATTCTTTAATATGAAGAAAAGTGCGGCTGAGGCCTATCGTTTGCTTTCGGAAACTTATGGGGCGGAATGTATTGGTGAATCGACGTGCCGCGAGTGGTTCAAATGGTTCAAAAGGGATGATTTTGGAGTTGAAGACAAAGATCGCTCCGGAAAGCCGAAAAGTTTTGAAGACGAGGAATTGGACGCTTTACTGGATGAGGATCCGTGTCAGATTCAAGAACAACTTGCTGCATCATTGGGCGTTACGCAACAAGCCGTTTCCTTGCGCCTAAAAGCACTGGGATTCATTCAAAAGATTGGAAACTGGGTGCCGTACGAATTGAAGCCAAGAGACGTCGAACGGCGATTTTGCATGTCCGAAATGTAAATCATTTTTGCATCGTATTGTCACTGGTGATGAGAAATGGATTTATTATGATAATCCTAAACGCAGAAAATCGTATACAAAGCCCGGCGAGCCCGCCAAATCGACGTCGAAACGAAATATTCACGTGAACAGGGTCATGCTCTGCATATGGTGGGATCAAAAGGGTGTCGTATACTACGAACTGCTTCCGAGTGGTGAAACCATCAAAGGACCATTATATCGAACCCAACTAATTCGTTTGAAGCGGGCATTAAAAGAAGAAGGGCCAGAATATGAGACCAGGCATGAGTCCGTCATTTTTCATCTCGACAACGCTCGGCCACATGTTGCAGTTTCGGTGAAAAACTATTTTTTAAATAGTGGATGGGAAATTCTGCCTCACCCGCCTTACAGTCAAGACTTGGCACCATCTGACTACCACTTGTTTCGTTCGATGCAGAACGCTCTTACGGGAATACGCTTCAGCTAAGTAGAGGAAATCAAAAATTAGCTCGATACGTTCTTGGGCTCGAAATTGCCAGAAAAATGGGGGAAAGTTGTAGCTTCCGATGGACGATACTTTGAATAAAGCATTGTAACTATGTTTTCATAATAAAACTTAAAATTTTGGAAAAAAAACGCTGGAAACTTACTTGTAGACCCAATATTTACACACAATAAAAAGAATGCATTTAAACTTATTTACTTCTGAATCCCTCTTTTTCAGGGCGCCTTACGTTTTTTACGTTCTCCATTTTTTTGATTTGTCATTAGCATTCATGACATACCAGTAGTTTAACAAAAATTTTCAAACAGTGATTGCAAAACCGTTCATCAAAGCAAAATTAGTTATTATGCGTTCACAAATGTGTTATGAATGAAACAATAATCAACTTTTTAATCGCGGATTAGTTAATTGTGAATTAAGAAAATGTAATGAATATGGCTGTATACTATATGTGCAGTAAGCCAATAACACTTGCACAGCTGAAATAACTACCGGACCAAAATTGATGAACTTAATGCGGTAATGTGTGAGTGAGTCCTCGGAAATTTTGATGTTAGTATGAGAGCCTGAAGACGTGCTCGGCGTGGACATTTAAATGACGTTATTTTTCACGCATAATTGTTAAGAGCCGTATTTTTATAAAGACAAAAACACTAGAAAAATCTAAGTATTCGCACGTTTTATTGAGAAAAAAAAAATCTAGACGCGTCTTTTGACAGACCCTTTACTTACTGTTTCGAATGATCCCACCAAGTTTGAATCTTCTTGTTTACTCCGTACAGCTGCAATATAATCAACTCATTTGCATTTTTTGCACACCAGGCAGGCATGCCGACTTACTGTCATTTTCAATACTCAAATTGCAACAGATATGCGGCCCAAGTTTCTGGCTTTTGGGTTATAAATTTGATGTTCTTTTGATCCATTGCAAAAGGTCCGTAACTTAGTGTTTTCTAGATTAAAGCGCCAAAGCCGCTGCATCTATATGTGTGCTGTTCCTTACGTTTCCTCGTCGCCAAATGTTATGATTAAGAATCTTTCGAAGAAGAGATGTCGCTATCTACATCGATAGCCAGGCCGCACTCAAAGCAATTGAATCAACCAACGTCAACTCTGATGCAGTCAAGGGCTGTCGCATAGTGCTCAAGGCACTATGCAGTTAGAACCGAGTAAGACTATGCAGGATGCCAGGACACTGCGGTATTAAAGAAAATGAACAAGCTCGTCCAGCTTGCAAGAAAAGGAGGGCTACTCGACAATAGTGAGGTTGCCAACATCAAACCACCCCTTTACATGCTGAGGGCACTAGCGAGGAAAAAATCACAAAGACTGGTCCAGTCTCGAAGGATACAGGGTATCGAAGGCTCTTTGGCCGCTTTTTGACGGCAAAAGATCTAGGAAGTTATTAAAATTAAACAGGAAAAAGATTAGGACAGTAATAGGAATTCTAACAGGACACTGTCTCCTGCGGCGGCACGCAAAGAGACTCAAATTGTCAGATACGGATATTTGCAGATTCTGCGGTGATATGCAAGCTGTTGAGGACATAACACGCAGTATGTGAATGCGTGGCAATATCGCGTAGTTGGAGAAAATTTTTAGGGAAATACTTTACGGCACGAACTTCAATGGCCCTCTTGGCATTTGCAAGAAAATTCAGTATTTCACCAGGGCGTTTGTTTAGGTTTTTGTCATTTGAAGACCTAAGAGGCTTTCAGATATAATTTGCGATTACCAAGTTTTATTAGAAATAATAAATTCGAAACGTACAAGTACATACAAAGGAATCATAGGAGAAACGTTTTGATAGATCACTCGTTTTTCTATCCCATGGAATGTCTGAATCGAAGTTAGGCTTAGGATCGTATTGCATTAACAGGCATCGATGCATTTTCATTTTATATTGTACATACGAGGGTAATCCAGAAGTACCCGACCTGACCTATAGATGGCGGTTGTTGTTTAAAAAGAATGACAATTGCAGAAAGTACCAACCGTATAAAGCTTAAATTTGAAGTTTGACGACGCTATGTTGAGTATTTGTTCGGCAGCCATCAATAGTGAACATTCTCAATGAATTTTTAAATATGGAAAAAATTGGTCATCGTTATGTGATACAATACTTTCATTTGAAAGGCCTCAATCCAAGCAACATCAAAACGGAACAGGCTTCTACTCTGGGAGAGTCTGCAATAAAATATTGGGTAGCAGAGTTTAAGCGAGGCCGTACGAGTTGCCAAGACGAAGACCCAGCCATTATGCATGGATGGCACTTGCATCGTCGAATGTGTATGTGTGTCCATTACAACTTATGTTGAAATGACCACATATTCGGCGTCGTCGAAAATGCTGCGAAATGTCTAGGTTTCCTCAAGCGATGTAAGAAATATTTTATCCCCTCTGATCTGGCCACAATATATAAGGCATTCATCTGCCCGAAATTGGAGTACAATGCCCACATCTGGTCGGATGCGCCCAAAACATCTCTGCACCTGCAAGCAAGATAGGATTCAAAATCGTGCGATAAAACATAGAATTTATACTTATACCACTCAAACAATGGACACCCTCGAACACCGACGTAATGTCTCGTGTGTCACTCTGTTTTTTCGCTATTTCCACCACCAGTGCTCCATATAAATCGCCAGTAGCATTCCGCCCATTCAAACTTTCAACCCTAACACCCGTCTCACTATGAGTGCTCATCAGTATACCCTCAAGCCCACTTTCGGACATACTCTAAAATATCGTGATTCGTACAACTCGCTTATGGAATGCCCTGCCTAGCTCTTTATTTCCTAGTCATTATAACCTACAAACATTTAAAACCAACGGTACCTCTCTTTCCATCCTCCCTGATTTTCCTTCGCCCGCGCTGTGTATAAACATTTTGAGGTTACTTAAATCCCTTGAGCGCGCGCAAATTATAAAAAAAAAACATCGTAAGATGAGTTCACCAGAAATTTTGGAAAAAGTCCACAAAATGGTATTGGATGACCGTCGCGTCGATTGAAAGCGCGTGAACAAGCTGATATGGTAGGCATTCCAAAAAGCGCTGTACATCTCATGTTGACTGAATTGGATTGGACATGAGAAGGCTGTGCGCAAGATGGGTGCCGCGATTACTCACAATGGAACAGAAGCAGTGTCGTGAGGAAGTTTCAATCCAGTGCTTGGCAAAGTTTCACAGCAACAAAGCCGAGTTTTTGCGTCGATTCATAACAGTGGATGAAACATGTGTCGATATATCACTTCACACCCGAGACGAAAGAATAGTCAAAACAATGGACTCAAATGAGAGAATCGGTTCCAAAGAAGGCGAAAACAGTTCCATCTGCAGGCAAGGCCATGGTGTCAGTTTTTTGGGATACGCGTGGAATAATTTTCTTCGATTATCTTCAGAAAAGAATAACAATCAACGGCGTGAATTATGCGAACGTACTGCAGCGTTTGAAAGACTAAATTAAGAAAAAACGGCCGCATTTGACGAGGACTGCACCAGTTCACTCATCCGTCATCGCCATGGCCAAAATTTATGAGTTAAAGTTCGAATTGCCTCCTCATATACCCTATTCATCAGATTTAGTCCCCTCGGATTATTTTCTATTTCCGAATTTGAGAAAATGGAAAAAGGGCTCGGTGGTCAAAGATTTGCCAACAGTAAAGAGGTGGAGTCTGCGGTTGATGGCTATTTTAAGGAGCTGAGCTCACTATAAACAGAGTACCGAAGCTATTACAATAAATATCGCTGAGAAAAGTGTATTGAACTACGTATAGAAATAAGGATATTTTTCCTCCACTTTTTTGTGTTTTCTTTGTTAGGTTGGGTACTTTCGGGACTAGGCTCGTATATCTTTTTATTTTATATAATTCATTAACACTTACAAACTAGACAAAAAAAATTAGCTCAATTAACTTATGCTATCTTACAGTAACTTAACGGCCTCATGGGGGTGCTCTAAGTTAAACCTAATACCTAATCTATGTCTTCAGACGTAATTGGACAGGTTAAAATTATTTATTTCATTATATTATTCTAAAACTAAGAAAGCGATTTGTTCTGAAAACATAGTACATGGATTTCGCTGTTTTTACATTTAAATAAAACTTACAAACTATCTTAATTATTATCTTATCAATCTTGGTTCTCGAGAAATTTGGCATCAATGCTTAAGAGGTCAATTTCCATTCAACTTTAATTGAAGCACTTCAAAGTTCGGAAGGGTGAAGTCGCCTACGATATGAATCCTTGTGACCTTTCCACTAAAGCGTACCGCCTCGGCTTCGCTATTAAGGGTGCAGACAAAGTTGTCTAAATAATAATCTTCGACGATAGAGGGAGCTGGTTCCGGTATTAGACCCACTTGTGTGTTAAATTCTTTTACAAACAAAAAACGAAAAGCGCTACAGAAAATGCTGATCTTCCGTTCTTATTTTAATTTAGAAAAATTGTTCATGGAAGTCTGCGGCGTGACCCAACCATGCTGGAATTTGAATAGCACTAGTAAGGGCGACTTGGCTTGCTCCAGTCTCTTGAGTAGCAATAAATTGGTTGATATCTGTTTAGTCCTGGCGGCGGCGTCAACGGCTATGCGTAGTTTCGCCGGCTTACTTGGGTTGACAACTGTAAAATGCACCAATGCGACTGGTAACTTATTACTCAGAAGTAATCTCTTGAGCACAACACTTCTTGGCGTAATCTACAGAGAGTTTTGTTCTTCGAATGAAGCATCCTTGTCCATTTTTTCCTCGGTGTTGATAATACGCTCTTCGCCATGTTAAAGTTGTTGGGCAGTAGAGGCTTAAAGCGATGTCCCGCCTGATTAGTTCTTTCTCGTTCAAGATTCTCTTGGCTGAATTTGCGTTTTCTTGGTTCCAAAGTTCTTGGTCGTGAAGTATAAAATGAGCTTCTCTTTAACATCCTCCGAGTGGGTCGACCTCAATAATGTAAAGGAAACACGGATTAACGCATGTGCCAACAGCTTGCTGTCCATATGCCAACCACATTAAGCTGAACTTAGTGGTAGCTTTCACCGGTTCCTTAAGTTTTCCCTGCATAACTACGGTAGCACCACACAAATAATAGTTGCCAAAACCCAGGAGATGATTGTACTACGACGGGCCAAGTGGTGTTTCTCCCAGCATCCCAGTAAAACAATCGTTGGGGCTTAATCAGTGAGTGTAATCACACTGGATCATTGCAGCAACAGGACGAAACTGGTAAGCTCACTAAACCAATTTGGGAAATCTTTCAGTTTGGGATGCGACTCATTCCAGATGCTTAGCAGTCGGCAATTTGTACACCTTCGATACGAATTGGATTAATTTTAGTCATGGTGTTCACATTTTGACAACTCAAAAATTGTGAAAAAGGAAATTTGCTGAACAATGCGCTGATTTCTCATATGCGGCCACTGTTGAATTCTGACGAGGTGAACCTTAATCAGAAGTTCCAGTCATCCGAATCGAGTGACTACCTCAACGATGGGGTTCATATTTTTTGGCTGGATAAAAAGCGACAAAACCACTTGTCTGGCAACTCTCTGTGCATGGTGATTCCCATATCAGGATATGAAAACATTTTTGTAGTTTCGATGGAATTCGCTATGGATAGCGAACAGTCCTCCGTTTTTCATAGAACAAAGAAAGATCGTATAGCTGGCGATATGTAGTCGACATTGTCGCAAAGACATCAGAGATGACCTCGAATGATCTCGTATTTCGAATTGACCATATTCTGTCTTGCGACAATCTGATGATAAACTTTTGTATGCTGCATTGACCGTTTGACTGTCTATTTGGTTTGTTTAGCCTGGGAGAGAGCTGGACATGATGATACCCATGATGGCGCTGAAATATTTCCTATTTAGAAGGATCAGACTCTTAGAAAGATTCAGATCCAGCTTTGGACAGATCTGTTTATTCGCTAAACATGTTGGTCCAACAGTCCACCTAAGGTATGTGATACACAATCCTTTGCTGGTATCACGTTTTTCTTCAGCCAGGACAGAGCTCCTTTAACCGCCAAAATTTCCGGCTGAAACACGCTACAGTGATTTTGAAGACAGAAATAGAGGCTTAGATTTAGTCACCTGGCTTATCCTCCATGAAAGCATCTTCCTTCTAGAAGGACCTTACATGGAAATAAATTATTTGTCCACTGTGTAGTCATTTTAAGGCGAATAGTTGCAGTCGCAGCTACTTGCTTGTTAAAAATATCGAGGGGTGTCAAGTGAAACAGAATGTCTAATGCCGCGGAGGGAGTAGAACGTAGGGCATAGACATGCTGTTCTTTAGGCTCTGCTTAGATTGCTGCAGTTGATTGCTTTGTCTAAGGCCGTCGACAACCCCGTAGGTGAGTATTGGTCTTATAACCGAGAGGTATAGCCAGAGGGTTATGTGAGGTTGAAGGTCCCATTTGTTTCTAATGGATTTTTTGCAAGAGAATAAAGCTACTGTAGCTTTCTTGACTCCTTTTTGAATGTTAGGTTTCCAGTATAGGTTTCCAGAGACCCAGATAGTTTGCTGTATCGGAAAAGGCTAAACTGGTACCGTTTATTGAGGGAGGGTCTATAATCGGAATTTAATGGTGGTTTACTCCCAATTCACAGGCTTTCTGTCCAACGGGTTAATCTGTTAAGATTTTGCTGAGGGAGTTATTTAATGGTATTAAGATGATTCCCTGAGATGGCTATAGCAACGTCATCCGACTCGGTCCAATATGTGCAGCGTTATTCCGGCAATGGCGTGTTGGCCTCAAGCTCGTCCAATGTGTTGTTAGCGTAAACTAGAGACCTAACGTAGCCCCAGAGAAGTGGTGTCAAGTTGCATGATTGCGGTGGCCAATTGATGAACTCTCGCCGTTATATAACCTAACCGCCAAATTTTTCCTTTACAACTTCGGGCATTGCGTCGCTTGTATCGCTGGCCACAAAAAGTCGGTTAACTTCGCTCTATACCTGACACCATTGATGGTAAACCGCACCAAACAGTCAATCTTTGTTTATGCATTGATGTTTGGCCGAACACTTGTGGATTGTATTCGCTCCAGTAATGATAATTTTAGTTGTTGACATAACCGCTGGACAAAGAATGGGCCTTGTTCGAATTTTTTTGACAAAATTCCAATGTCCGGCCAACATTTCCAGCGCCCAATTAGCAAACTCACGGCGTTGTCTATGGTCATCTGGCTTAAATTCTTGCATCAGCACAATTTTATATGGATGTAGGTCCAAATCCAACCGCATCTGGCGATGCTCAATTTAGCTGATCGGCGCCGAATCGACATTTCTGGGTCTTCTTCGATACTGGCCGCTGCGGCGGCTATGTTTTCTTCATTTCGCATCAATCTCTGTCTAGTTGGCGGCTTAAGATCCAAAGGAGCGTACTCACGCTCAAACTTTTCAAGGCTGCGACGAATTACCTGCACAACGATGCAGAGATACGTTCACGAGGCATTGCGAGGACTGGATTTTGCATTTTCGTATATCGACGACATCATAGTAGCGTCTTCAAGCCTAAATGAACACAGACAACATTTACAACATGTTCTTTTGCGACTGCGTGAGATCAATCTTAAAATTAACAGTGCTAAATGTTGTTTTGGCCAAACAGTTCGTTTTTTGGGCCATTTGGCTAATCAATATGGTATAAAACCTATTCCAGAGAAGGTCAACCACATTCTTGAATTCAAGAAGCCTCAAGCAGCAAAAGACTTGAAGAAATTTCTTGGCATGACTAATTTTTACAGAAGGTTCATACCTCACGCTGTTAATAATCAAGCCTCCTTGCTTGCTCTTGTAAATGGAAACAAAAAGAATGATACAACACCCATCAAGTGGACACCGGAAGCAGTAGATGCCTTTGAAAGATGCAAATCTGATTTATTGTCTGCGTCACAGCTTGCTCATCCAGTCCCTGATGCAGCGCTTTACCTTTACACACATGCTTCCGATATCGCAATTGGGGCTGTGATGTGTGATAACGTTCCTCAACCATTTGGATTTTTTACTAAAAAAAACTAACCACGTCGGAACACTTCCGACATTTGCTGGAAGGAAGGTCATTTGTTATATTTACAGACCATAAGCCTTTAATTTATGCCTTTCGCCAAAATTCAGAAAAAGTATCGCCGAGACAATTGTGACAACTGGACTTCGCCAGTCAGTTCTCTACTACGATATTGCATATTCCTGGACCGCAGAATCAAATAGCCGATTTTCTCTCAAGGATTAATGCAATTGCCGATCTGGAATCCCTAGCAAAAGAACAGCTGCAGGTTGAGGAATTGAAAACCTTACTTGCACAAGGTAACAAACATAGTTCATTGCAATTAAAACTTTTTACTTTTCCAGAAGCAAAACATCAGGTGTACTGCGACATATTAGCTTCGAGAATCAGCCTATGCCACCCCGGTATAAGAGCTACTTGCAAACTACTCAGTGATCGATTTGTTTGGACCAGGATGAAAGCAGACTGAGCTAAATTTGTTAACAGCTGTATGAAATGTCAGCCGTCGCAATAAAGCAGGACTTGTTTCATACAGTTTCTCATATAAACATGGACATCTTTGGACCGCTGCCAACATCGAATGGATAAAAATATCTTCTTACAATTATTGGCCGGTGCAGTCACTGGCCAGAGGCATTTCCTATGGAGGATATTACAGCTCAGTGTTTAGTCCACGGTTGGATTAGTCGTTATGCCACTCGTGCCACTCCAAATTACAACTGACTTAGGCAGACAGTTCCAATCAATGATTTTCTCGGAACTAAACAAAACCTTGAGAATTAAACACTGTAGGGCGATGGCCTACCACCCCCAATCCAATGGAATAATCGAGAGATGGCATCGTTCTCTTGAAGCTGCCCTTATGTGTCACCAAACAACGGACTGGTTTAGGGTACTACCACTTGTTCTTCTTGGACTGCGAACTGCTTTTAAAAAGGATTTAGATGCCACCCCAGCTGAACTCTTATATGGCGAAACATTCCGGCTGCCTGGAAAATACCTCTAATAACATGTCCTCCGAAGATTTTGTAAAGGAGCTGCAGAAGGCTATGTCAGCCTTAAGACCAGCTAACAAATCCATGTTGCTGCAATGCTACTTTTTCTTTAATTGCGAAATAAAATTAGAAAATTAGTTATAAAGGAAGTGACAAGGATAAATTCTACAATGTGAGAACATCAAATGGAATGCGGTCAGGATCCACACTTTGGCTGGAGTTCAAATTTGTTATGCCTTGGAAAGCGTCGTTAATTGAAACATAGAGTGATCCAATAAATATGCTACAATCGCGTATATCATGATGAGAAAAAAGAAAAAGACTTGAATGATCAAAAAACATTGTAAAGAGCTCACAAGTTGAACAAATGAGACTACAAGAGGCTATGCCTTCAAAATCCATTTTTGCAGAATGCCTTTTACTTGTGGTTTGTTGTATAAGAAAAACAAGGAGCCTTTTGAATTCCTTGAAATTTGAGACTCAGTGCTCATTACAAGCAACATGTAATGAGCACTGAGTCAAAAATTCATACTCACGGCGCAATTGGCAAAATAATTAAAACGCTTTGTTTTTAGCATGTTTTTTCCTCCTAAGAGGCACGAACTAGGTAGTCCCATAGCCTAATACGTTCAAAAATGTATCATAGGCTTCTTTAAGTTGTAGACCGGAAAGAATGCTCCATCAATCAACCGAATCTCTATTTTCTTCCTCCCTAATTTTCCTACGCCCGCGCTATGTACAATCATTTTGATGGTAATCAAATTCCTTGTGGGCGCGCTTATTATAAAAAAAAAACAAAATATGTACTCGTATACATACAATATATAAAATTGTTTATAGCATCGTAATTCGTCCTTGAAAAATTATAACTAGGTTCATATTTATTCAAATTTAATTCTATGTGAAGGAGTACTGCGCAGAAAATCTAGACCTAGAGCAGTGTGATGAGTCGAATTTTTCATTCTAGGACATAAAACTTCTCTGAGGGGTACAATTTATGTTGTCATCAGCAAATATTAAATCTAGAAATCTATTTAATGAATTATGGCAATCATTTTCCTGAAATAAATTAAGAACAAATAAGAGGAACCTCACAATCCTTTATCATATTACGAGTATATGGGGGATGAAACATTTATCGTCAATTGAATAAGACCATTTAACAGCATCCAAGTTAAAGTGGCCTAAAACAATTAGGTTTTGGTGTTCAATCAGCTGATTAGCGATGAAATCGATGATGGCTACACGACATTTGTACACACTGCTAGCGGGCTTTTTGGAGGTATGAAACTCGCCACCCCTCCACCAAAGTCTATGGAAACGCATTATTTCACTTTTGAAATCATCATGAGGAAGAACTGTGGCATTTGTTGGGAAAGATGAACGCACGGCAATTACTGCTCCCCCGCCGAACTAGTAACCACTCATTAATGTTCGGTCAGGACGACGAATCGTGTAGAAGTCGTCGGAGATACAATACCTTATTATTCAGTTAAAATATGACGGTTTTACACTAAAATAACACGTTGGCTGAAAAGTCTGCGCCGATTCATAGTAAAACACAAAATTTTTGCAAAATTCAACTTTATTTATCAATATACTCGTAGTTGCCTTCGAGGGCGATACACTGATTGAAACGATTTTTCAATCTTTCGATACCAGTTTCGTAGTATTGGGTCTACAAGTAAGTTTCCAGCGTTTGTCAGAGATGGCGCCACCAGTGGATCCCGGCAGAAATGTCAGACCCCATGTGTTTTATTTGTAGGTTTTGTATCTGTCAACAACTTTGCAGCGTCATATTTGAGCAGTTCTATCGGTGTCGTACACTTCATCGAGCAAAATCATGGCAAGTTTCCAGCCAAATAAACGGAAGCGCTGCTTTTATTCTTTAATATGAAGAAAAGTGCGGCTGAGGCCTATCGTTTTCTTTCGGAAACTTGGTGAATCGACGTGCCGCGAGTGGTTCAAACGGTTCAAAGCCCCGGAAAGCCGAAAAGTTTTGAAGACGAGGAATTGGACGCTTTACTGGATGAGGATCCGTGTCAGATTCAAGAAGAACTTGCTGTATCATTGGGCGTTACGCATCAAGCCGTTTCCTTGCGCCTAAAAGCACTGGGATTCATTCAAAAGATTGGAAACTGGGTGCCGTACGAATTGAAGCCAAGAGACGTCGAACGGCGATTTTGCATGTCCGAAATGTTACTGCAGCGGTATAAAAATAAATCATTTTTGCATCGTATTGTCACTGGTGATGAGAAATGGATTTATTATGATAATCCTAAACGCAGAAAATCGTATACAAAGCCCGGCGAGCCCGCCCAATCGACGCCGAAACGAAATATTCACGTGAATAAGGTCATGCTCTGCATATGGTGGGATCAAAAGGGTGTCGTATACTACGAACTGCTTCCGAGTAGTGAAACCATCAAAGGACCATTATATCGAACCCAACTAATTCGTTTGAAGCAAGCATTAAAAGAAAAACGGCCAGAATATGAGACCAGGCATGAGTCCGTCATTTTTCATCACGACAACGCTCGGCCACATGTTGCGGTTTCGGTGAAAAACTATTTGGTAAATAGTGGATGGGAAATTCTGCCTCACCCGCCTTACAGTCCAGACTTGGCACCATCTGACTACCACTTGTTTCGTTCGATGCAGAACGCTCTTACGGGAATAAGCTTCAGCTCAGTAGAGGGAATCAAAAATTGGCTCGATACGTTCTTGGGCTCGAAAGACGAGAAATTTTTTTAGTCCGGAATTCATAAATTGCCAAAAGGATGGGGGAAAGTTGTAGCTTCCGATGGACGATTCTTTGAATAAAGCATTGTAACTATGTTTTCATAATAAAACTTCAAATTTTGGAAAAAAAACGCTGGAAACTTACTTGTAGACCCAATACGATTTCGGTTTAGCCTCAAAATAGGCCTCTGTTTCGGCGACTCGGTCTTAAATCTCTTTCCGGCGAGCATACTTTTGAAGTCTGCAAACAGGAAATAGTCGCTGGGGGGCAAATCTGGAGAATACGGTGACTGGGGAAGCAATTCGTAGCCGAATTCATTCAATTTTGCCATCGTTTTCATCGACTTGTGACACGGTGCATTGTATTGATGAAACAGCACTTTCTTGCGATTTCGTCCTTCAAACGCTCCAACAACGCAATGTAATAGTCGCTGTTGATAGTCTGCCCCTTTTTGGAGATAGTCGATGAAAATTATACCATGTGCATCTCAAAATACGAATTCCATAACCTTGCCAGCCGAGGACGAGGCTCGTCGCCTGCTCGCCACTCAGCTGACTGCCAACTTGACTCTGGTGTGAAGTGATGGAGCCAAGTTTCATCCATTGTCACATACCGACTCAAAAATTCGGCTTTATTGTGGATGAACAGCCTTAAACACTCCTCTGAATCATCAACACGTTGTTGTTTTTGGTCGACTGTGAGCAAACGCGGCAACCACTTTGAACACAGCTTTCGCATGCCCAAATATTCGTGTATGATATATCCAATACGCTCTTTTGATATCTTCAGAGCCTCAGCTATCTCGATCAACTTCACTTTACGGTCATTCGTAATCATTTTGTGGACTTTTTTGATGTTTTCATCTGAAACAGCCTCTTTTGGACGTCCACTGGGTGCATCATCTTCAGTCCTTGTATGACCAATTTTAAATTTTTCAATCCACTTGCGAATGGTTCGTTCGGCTGGTGCAGAGTCCGGGTAACACTTTGCATCGGCTGCATTTTCCCATCAAAAAGCAATGATAAATCAACACACGAAATTGCTTTGAATCCATTTTTTTCATACATAAAAGTCGTAGATAATGAAGAGAAGACAAAAGTTTTGATAAAAAATGTTAACCCTAAAGTTGAACATTTCGAGATAAACGCTTTTTTCCGATGAAATTAGTCAAACGATTTTTCAAAATGTTAGCTTTAAAATGCCATAATTTTGGTTGACGTTCATCGAACTCGACAAAGTTTTAGTACTTTAGGCATACTGAGATTCTCTTTCAAAAATGTGCACAACGATTTCCTAAACTGAATCCGTTAGAAAGCTACGGCCTTTTAAGAAGTTTTACCTCGAAATCAGAGGTTCCTCACTCTAACGGCCTATAATTGGCGGGGAATGAAAATAGACCCCCCCTTGCAATACAATTTTTTGTTTGTCATAACTTCAGGAATCTTCAGCTATCAGGATGAAAACCTAAACTGGGACACCCTGAATACAACCTTGATCAAAAAGTTCCCGAGGGACACCACCGTATGGCGCTCCCATTGTTCCGATTTGAGTTCTGTTTTTTTTTTGTTAATTTGTTAAGTTGGTAAATCTGTTGTTGACATTCCCTATAAATCTTAGCATTATAGCTTAATATTTGCAAAAGTTACGTAGCCAAGAGTACATCTATCCTGTGTGTGTTGGCGATTTTTTACAATTTTAGAAATGAATTTAAATTTGCAACAACGAACTTGTATGAAATTTTACGTAAAAAACGGATTTAATGGTGCGCGAACGTTGGAAATGTTGAAAAAGTGTTTCGGCAACGATTCTCTAAAGAAAACGGTCGTTTACCAGTGGCACGAGCGGTTCAAAAGTGGTCGTGAGTCAATCGAAGATGATGAACGCAGTGGCAGACCATCGACATCGAAAACCGACGAAAACATTGACGAAGTAAAAGAAATGTTGGTCAATAACCGCAAATTAACCATCAGAGAGATATCGGAGGACTTGAACATTGCCTGTGGATCCATCCAAGACATTTTGGTTAATGATTTGGGTTTCCGTCGTGTAGCAGCAAAGTTGGCGCGAAAAGACCCCAATTTCATGCAAAAAAGAGACTGTGTTGACGTCGCAAAAGAGATGATTTCTGAGGCTGAATCCGATCCCACATTCACCAAAATGATCATTACTGGAGAAGACACGTGGGTTTATGAGTGCGACACGCAATCCGGACATCAGGCAAATGAATGGCGTTCACCAAAAGAGCCGAGACCAAAAAAACCACGTCGTTTTCAGTCAAAAAAGAAGGCAATGCTCACGGTTTTCATGGATTACAACGGTGTAGTGCATCATGAATTTTTGCCAGAAGGCCAGACAGTAAATAAAGAGTATTAGCTGGGCGTTATGAGACGTTTGCGTGAAGCAATTCGCCGAAAGAGACCAGAATTGTGGGCAGAAAACTCGTGGATTTTGCACAGTGCCGTCATTATTCGTAACTTTTTGACGAAAAATGCAACAAATACCATCCAACAGCCACCGAATTCACCTGATTTGGCTCCCTGTGACTTCTTTCTGTTCAATCGAGCTAAAAAACTACTACGGGGAACGCGTTTCAACAGCCGAGACGAAGTAATGGAAAAATCGCAGGAAGCACTGATGGACATACCGAAAACCGAATATAAAAAATGTTTCGAGGATTGGATCAAGCACTGGCATAAGTGTGTTGTAGTCAATGGGGATTACTTTGAAGGGGACAATATAGATTTAGATGAATAAACTTGTATTTTTAATTTTCTGAATACATTCCAGGAACTTTTTGATCAATGTAGTATGTATAAATGCCAATGTTATGTAAAACCCGAGTCGAATTCATCAAAGAGATTGTTCAGTACATCGATAAATGTGTCAGGGCATGCCTATCTTGAATGTCCCAGCGAAAATATACAAAAAACCGGAACAGTGCGACAATTTCGAATACCTTCAAAAAACTAGCCAGATTATGCGTATCTTTCGTTCTTTCTAATCCGCTGTTAGCAACAATAGATTAAAGATATCAAAGTAATCATTTGAAATATTTCTTTCCGTGGCTGTCTTGTTGTGGCAGGAATGTGATATATCTTACGCCAGTAATAACCGTGTCAAGATTCCGCTTAGGTCTAACTTTATTCTTCATCTTGATTACATATTATATTATATGTACAGGGTGAATGACTCGAAATCAAACTTTTTAAAATGCTATAATTTTTTTATTTTTTGATAAATTTTATTGTGCCAAAGCAAAAAATGTTGGAAAATACATCAATTTTCAAATTGTATCAGTAGTTTTTAATATGTCCGGAGAGTTTCATGTCGAAGAAATGAAGTGTGGAACATTGTTTTTTAACCAATCTTGGTTGACGCGCGCTTTGTGAGACGGTGCTGAGTCTTGTTGAAATCTCCACGGTCTCCGACCCAAATTATTGTTTGCCCAAGGCTTCAATACTGCCTCTAAAACAGTTTCACGGTATACGATCGCATTAATTTTGACGCCACGGTAAAAAATAACGAGCAGAGGCGGTTATGGCGGCCCAAACCACCACCATCAGTGCTGTTGCTTTCTGGTGGCCGTCCGAAGGTGTAAATTTTCGAAGGACCTTTCTGGCAAGTAAACTCGGTTATTTTGTTTGTTGACATATTGCGCGATAACAAATGACGACTCATCGGAAAAAAACCAAATTCGGCAACTCACCACATTCGTGCAAGAGTAGCAACTCCTTCGCTCTTTCGACTCTAACTTTTTTCTGTTGCAGTGTAAGATCGTTTGCTTTTTGGAACTTCAATGGCTTGAGCCCAAGCTCATTTTTCAGTATGTGTTGCATTCGTTCCAACGATATGTTGAGCTCACTAGCCATTTTTCTTCCACTTCGACGCGGATTTCGCTCAATTCGAGCCTTCACTTTCCGAACCATTTCTGCCGATGTTGCTGTTTTTTATGACCACCTCCATGGCGTTTTGCAACGC
The DNA here is from genome assembly GCA_963966105.1 of Volucella zonaria. Classification (NCBI taxonomy): domain Eukaryota; kingdom Metazoa; phylum Arthropoda; class Insecta; order Diptera; family Syrphidae; genus Volucella; species Volucella zonaria. The sequence continues at coordinate 51,135,656 of OZ014530.1, forward strand.
TGCGAGTATCACGGTAACGAGCTATGGTTCGAGACACAAATGATTTATTCACCTTGAGGTGCTGGAGGGCTCTAACGATAGCTACTTGTGGTTTTCCAGCCAAATATAAAGCAATCACACTATCACGTTTGAATTCCATAGCGGATAAGAATTTTTTAACACAACTGAGACTCAAATCGTTTAAAAAGCTTGTAAGTAATAAAATTATCCGTCATGTGTCAAAATTTGAGCTCACTGTCATGAACGGTTTGGAAATTATAGCAGTGTGAAATTGGTTACAGTTCGAGTCATTCAGGGTGTATATTCCTCTGCTTATGACTAACGGGTTAGTTTAGTTTTATTAAGTGTGAGAGAGAGAGAGAGGAAAAGAGAGGGTGAAATTTTTAAAATCAGATTTTCAGAATAATATGCCTGAAATGGTGACCGTTCACTGGGATGGGAAATTATTACCTGGACTTGACGTGAAAACCTCTAAAGACGAACGCCTGCCAATTCTAATTTCATTTGGAGAAAAGGAACAACTTCTGGCTGTACCCAAACTGGAGAGCTCTTCCGACCAGGATCAAGCTAAAGCTGTGTTGAACGCACTTTATGACTGGAACCTCCATGACAAAATACAAATAATGTGCTGTGACACACCTGCGTCTAATACAGGGCGATTGAAAGCAGCTTGTGTACTTTTGGAACAAAAACTAGACAGGGAATTACTGCTCTTTGCTTGCCGCCATCACGTTTACGAACTGGTTTTAAAATGTGTGTTCGAAACAAAAATCCACCAAGTAGCGCTGATATCCCACTGTTCAAAAAGTTTAGAGACAACTGGAAAACTATTAATCCTGCTGCCATTGAAACACATACCGATATCGTCACACGACATTTTTGTAATACAACAATAGAAGATTTGTTGACATTTTATAATCAAGAACTGCAAGAAACCATTGGACGTGACGATTATCAGAAACTGATTGAACTATCTATTATTTTCTTAGGAGGAGACAGTGAAAAACAAATTAAAATTAGACCTCCTGGAGCGATGCATCAAGCAAGGTGGATGGCTAGAGCTATTTACTCTTTAAAGATAGTATTGTTGCAATCCCAATACGTCTGACGTCTGTTTATTCATTGCGGTTTTATATGTAAAACCATGACTTGGATGTAGTCTGGCGGTGAAGGAACCAAATCAAGATTTATGCTTTTTAAAGAGGCTTAAGGAATATGAAACTGTTGACAAATTGATCTCCAAAGAAGCCCTGAGCAAGTTTAGTCAACATCTTTGGTACTTGTCAGAAGAAATTGCCGTTTTATCACTCTTTAATGATGAAGTTAATGAACAAACCAAAACGAACAATGTAGTGAATTTCGAAAGAGAGAGTTTGTATGAAGAGATACATTCCATCTGAAGAAGATATGTCTGATTATCTGTATAGTAAGTAGGAATACAATAAATAGTACTATTTTTTATACTGTTTTCAATAAATTGTTAATGATACTGCCTTATTTATTGTTGCAAGAAAATCATTATGTGATTTTGTGTCTGTCAATTAAAAATTGATAAAATTTCCTTCAGAGACCCGTTTCTACTTGGGATGAAGATGTTGCCCATTTAGAGACGAAAAGGAAAGTGCTTTCTTTAAAGACTGAAAGAGCCGTAAAACTTAAGCAAGATTTTCATGGCTTGATCACCGCAAAGGAAGACCAAAAGCAATTTTTGCTACGCTGTGTTCAGGAGCATAGAAATCTGTATCTAGACTGTAAAAAAGAGACCCTCGAAATAAAATATCCTGCCTGATCTGTACTTTTATCTTCTTTTAATAAATATTTCATAAAAATTCTAATATTTCAATTGATTTAGCTATATAACGGAAAGGGTTAAAAACAGCAATTTTCAAAATCTTCAGAGTTCTGTCGGCACGGGTTAACGTTGACGTTGGAAGATGAAATTTTATATTTAAGTAAGTCTGGGTAGTTTAAAAAAAAGGAGGTATGCATTTCGTTATCTAAAAAAAAATTTTTTTCACCCATATAAAGGACACCCTAGTGATCACCTTTCATTCCCCTAGAAACTAATCAAATTGACGCCTAGGGGGAATCCGCGTAGCTGTCAAACACTGCAAGAGCAAACTGCGTTTTAATTTCTTCATAGCGTCTTCAACAGTAAGGAATTTCCAGCGACGCTGTATTTTCTGTCGGCACATAATATCGGTTTTATTTTAGTGTAAAACCGTCATATTAAATGCCTGGTGAAAACACAGCGTCGCTGTTGAAGACGTGTTTGTTATCTGCTTTTGTTTGAACACAACGCTATGATGAGAGAACTGCTTGTTAGCATTAAATTTGTTACTCTGTACTGGAAAAACAAATTCTTATAATTCATAAACTCTTTGTAAAATAATACATTAATTTCATAAGATTATACTGGCCTAAAATACTCAAACATGTTGTTTTCTTTATCGTAAAAATTGGAATCAACCTCCCTGCAGTAGTGTCTTCTAAGAGTCTTTTCCGCTTTCCAATTCCCTCTTGAAAGAATCTCCTCAACCGGATGATTCTGTAGCCAGCCTAAGGATGCCACTGCTGCCTGCAAACTGCCCGGTGTAGCCTCTATTGCCGCCTCTCGTAATACCGAGCGTATCCAACCACCGATTATCGTTCTCGATGCTGGTTTCACTGGCCCATTTACAGTTATGAACAGACTATCAAGATCTTTTACCTGAGCTCTTCTACCCTGAGATAGCTTAACGTGATGCCCTATCCAAGATACAGGGCAAATACTCTTATCTGGATGTTCAATTAGTCTCCAACTCGACTGTCTATGCGTAGCAGAGTCGGTCTTGGAACAAAACGCTGGATGTAGTGGATATATAACTCAATTCGTACCGTTTTTTTCAAAATTTGAACGTTTATTTAAGAATAACATGTACAATAGTATTATTCAAAGTATTGCCCATCTAAAGCTATGACTTTTTCCCATCTTTCTGGCAATTTGTGGATCCCATCCCAAAAGAACTGCGCCGGCTTGGCAGCCAAGAATGAATCAAGCCAATTTTTGATATTCTGCTCTGATGTGAACCGTATTTCAGTGAGGGTGTTCTGCATCGACCGGAACAAATGGTAGTCAGAAGGGGCAAGGTCTGGACTATAAGGCGGGTGGGGTAAGACTTCCCATCCACTGTTTTTCAAATAGTTCTTAACCGGAATAACAAAGTTTGGCCGAGCGTTGTCATGATGGAAAATTATTGCCTCGTGTCTGGTCGCATATTCCAGGCGTTTTTCGGCCACTGCTCTCTTCAAACGAATTAATTGTGTTCGGTAGCGTTGTCCATTGATGGTTTCACCCAGTTTTAGCAGCTCATAATACAGCACACCCATCTGATCCCACCAAATACAGAGCATTACCTTCGCGCCATGGATATTCGGCTTTGAAGTTGATTTGGCTGGTTGGCTGGTTGGCCGGGTTTCACATATGATTTTTTGCGCTTGGGATTGTCGTAATGGATCCATTTTTCATCACTAGTAACAATCCGATGCAAAAATGACTTCCTTTTGTGGCGTTCCAGCAGCATTTCGGACATGCAAAACCGCCTTTCGACGTCTCTCGGCTTGAGTTCATGTGGAACCTAATTTCCTTGCTTCTGAATATATCCAGCTGCGTTTAAACATTTTGAAATGTGAAATGGCTGCTTGAGTGACACCCAAAGATTCTGCGAGCTCTTCTTGTGTTTGGCAACAATCTTCATAGAGTAATGCTTCCAGTTCTTCATCTTCAAACTTTTTTGGCTGCCCAGGACATTCATTGTCTTCCAAGCCAAAATCACCACTTTTAAATCGTGCAAACCACTTTTGGCACATTCGCTCAGCTAGCGCATGTTCACCATAAACTTCCACTAAAATACGATGACTTTCGGCAGCAGTGTTCTTCATATTAAAGTAATGAAGAAGAACTCCCCGCAAAAACGCTTTTTCCGGCATAAAGTTCGACATATTTGAGTGAAAAAAAATTGTTGTTGTTTACGGTTCAAATGAATGACATATACTGAAATGACGTACAATGACAGTAGCTTTCCAACGCATATTCCAATGGCATAATACAAGTTACGCCATCTCTTAGCAAATCGCACGAATTAAGTTATAGACCCAATATATAAAACAATTTTGAAGAAAAATATAAAAGTAGTGCGGAAACTGTGCTCGGTATTCCAAATTCCTGCTCCGTTAAAACAACGAAACATAATGGTGGAATCATGTGACGAGAATGAACGTAAAGACAGAACGGAAATAGCAAAACCGATAAAGTGGGTCTAAAGTTAAATTATGCACGTTGCTGAACAGAGGTGAGAAAAGCGGTTGCCAGAGCACAAGCAGTAGAGCCATTGTATTGCGAACTATTGTGTCTTCACTTCCTATAAACAAGCGCCAAACTGAAGAAGAAGTGCATGGAGTAGGGACAAATGAACTAGCATTTTCCAGATCTCGGCATAACGAAGAAGGAACTCGGGAGAAATTCAATTGATAAAATATAAGAGATGAGCTGGGAATAGCATGCAAATGGGAAACAGCTAAATTTGGCGTGACGAAAATAGAACTTTAACGTGTTACCAAATCAAGAAGTCCGCCGCAATACTATTACTTTAGCTGCTACGCACGAGGAGGGGACGGAAGATTTTATGGAAACCGAATCCTCCAACTGCAGTCGGACCGGATCACATACCCTCCAAAGTATAGGCTACAATTTGAAATTTTAGACTTAAATGTTTTGTTTGCTAAAATGATAAAAGGGAGAACTTTCTGTACTCCACTGTATAAAGGCAAAGGCGACACGAGAAATTGTAACAACTGGCGATTGCTGAAAAAAATGTCGCAATGAAATGCAACAAATGAAAATATACGAAGGAGTTCTGAACAGTCTATAGCGCAATCTAATTAAACTCCTTGCCAGTCAATGGTGCTTTGTGAGAGGCAGATCGATAACTGACGCGATTCTAAGTTAACAAATAATGATGGAAAAACATCGCGCAGCTTAGAAGGATCGGGATATGTCATCATCGACTCGGAAAATGTGTTTGAGGTCTTAGAGATCTCAAATATCACCCAAGATGTATTTATAACAGAATGATGAACGATGATGTTATAACGAATGTTGAATGCACAGTGGAAATGACTGGAGAATTCAATGTTTTAGTTGGAGTACATCAAGGCAGTGTTCAAAGGCCGTTGCTTTCTACCATCACTCAAAGTGATACCGTGATCATAAGCATCGTCAGTACTAAGACCGAATGTGTGCATTGTCGTTTTATCGACTATCGGGTTCAATCGTAACCCATGAAGAAATTTCCAGTAAGTAAGTTGCACATCTGCTTGAGATGGTTTAAATGGCAGTGTTTTGCCGACAGAAAAATACGAGAAATACAAAATCTGAGCGACGGAAATGAAATGTCCTCATAAAGAAACCAATAGTGGAGCAACTTGAGGCTCAAGCAGAGGATCAATCTCCGGTCGAGGCTCGAGGTTCCGGCCGAAAAAAAAATTTAACTACCTGAATGCCAAAACATCAGCATACTCTTGACTTTAGTTACGGGGCAAGGTCTTCAAATTTAGTCAACTCTACAAATAGCACAATTCAGATACGTGGGAGAATTACATAGCATTATATGTAATAGGGGGCCTGTCTGGTGATTGAAACTGCTGAGTGTCCTATAACTTGGATTGGGCCAGCAGCGCAACAATCAAGTTCGTAGCGAAGTACTTGTCTTACCTTTCAGTGGTGGTCTCCGGTAACTGCATGAGTAAACCCCTACTTCTGCCGGCTAAAATGGGAATAACATTTCCGGACAGAAGCTTTATATTGGCCGCTATAGCGCTCACAATGGAACTATACGGATGAGATAAAAATATGTAAAGCATCAACTAAGGGCCCTGGATAAAAATGCTTTCACAGTTGACGACCCTAGCAAACGTTCAAAATACGAAGACCTTCAAATTGGCACTTGGAATGTTCGGAACCTTAGTAGGCCAAGTGCAGCCAAATTATTAGCAGATGGCTTTGACTGCTATCACGCAGATATCACCGTCATCCAGGAAGTGCAATGGGATGGGGCTTATGGTGATGGCTATAGAGAAAAGAAGCAGCGCTTATACGGATGTGAATTTGAATCTCGGCCGAATGCGTGTCCCGAAATCTCTCAACAACTCCTAAGCCGCCAGCATCAAGTACCCAAAACCAGTGCTAACACTGCCATCAAGGATGCCGTAACTGATGTGCGTGATGTCGGTTTTACTTGACCACCACCAAGAAATTTCTGGTTTGATGAAGAATGCCGGCTTGCACATGCAGCTAAACAAGAAGCGTACAAAGTGGCGCTGCAACAAACGACGAGAGCTGCCATGAGCTCTACGTGCAGAAGGGAAGCAGAAAAAAGATCATGAGAAACGCGCAGTCAATGTCATTGAGAGGTTATACTCCAGAAATAACGTATGAGAGTTATACTAATAGAAAAAAAGAACGTGTCGTGGCTAGAAGACCAGTACAAAGGTGAAGAAGGAAACCTTATAGTGGAGTGGCAGTCGGTGCTGTGAATATGGAAAACTTTTTCTGCAGACTGTACAACCGTGAAGGAAGCAAATGTCCCGCTGTTTGGCAGAATAGACCATTCAACTTAGACGATGATGGCCAGAACTGCCGTCCACCTGACCAGAAGATAGCAATATCTAAGCTGAAAACGGACGAAGCAGCTTGACCTGTCGGCTTACCTGCCGGGGTATTCAAAACTGCTGGAAATGACTTTCTTTAGTGCATACACCAACTCAATTCTCAGGTCTGGTCGGAAGAGTTGCAATTACCTGATAAAGGAATCTTAGCACCGTAAATCCCATCTACAAAATTGAAAACTACGCTAACCATAGACAATAAGTCTCCTCAAGATCAGATACAATATCTTATCTGGCAGATTATGTGAAAGTGTGAAACCCGTCCCCAAAAACCTAATTGGTATCTGTCAGTGTGGTTTCAGACATGGAAAGTCCACAATCGACCAAATCTAAATATCCCGCCAGATTCTGGAAAAAACTCCAGAGGTCCAAATCGATACCAGCCATCTTTTCATCGATTTTAAGGTTGCAAATGACAGAATTTATAGAGACGAGCTAAATAGAGTCATATCTAGCTTCGCCATACTTGTCAAGCTCGTCTATCTGTGTAGAATGACGTTTGACAGAGGTCACTGCTCCGTTAAGTTGGACTTGAAAGAATTGTGCGGAATTCACGAGCGAACACTGGAGTTACAATCTTTCAAAAGTCTGTGCAACTGCTAGAGTACGCCGATGATATTGACGTATCAATATTCTCCTACCACCGTCGAGTTCGGACGTGTTTTAATTTCGCTCCGCGATAATTTGTGAATATTTGTTTTTCTGTTTGACCTTTTTCCTTTTTTTTGCTTTTTTTTCGTGTGTGACCCCATTCTTCCCAATCGCTTACACCATAAATTCCCAGTGTCATCAAAACACAGTGACTTTGTGCCTTAAAAAAAAAAAAAAGCGAAAAAAAACAAAAAAAAATACATATATATAAAAATATAAAAATAATTATTACTCTGATCTAATTTAACCATGTCTTCCTGTGGATTTGCTGACTGCGTTGTACCTACTAACACAGTGGAAATGATTACATGCAATGGGATATGTGGAAAGAAATTCCATCCCATATGCATTGGTTTAAGCAGAAACGCTAAAACTCATCTGGAAGAGTATAAGCGCATATTCTGCTTCTTCTGTGTAGAGTGCCGGACCATCTCCCTGGCACATATAATGCTGGGTATAAAATGTAATAACCAGCAACTAATTGGGCTTGCAGACTCGATTGCAGAGTTGAAATGCGAAGTTCAATGCAATAGTAAAAATGTAACCAAACTAATTTCCGAGAGCCATGATAACCTACACTGTTCGATCGATAACAGCATAACCACCACAAAATCAGCTGTTCAATCCCTGCAGTCTAAAATAAGTAAATTAGCAGATTCTGATAAGACTCACTGCTCAAACGCGTTACCAACGATTCAGTCAACTTCAGTTCAGTTGGGAAAAATTATGTCAACGTTGACTGACCAATCCACTCTTCTACATCTCAAGCATGCTGAACAAGCCGAAAACATCGGATCCATCCAACATGACCTCAATTTTCTAAGTAAGGAAGCTGCATCCACTAGATCAACCACAATGCAGATATTGGAGGAATTAAAGCACATCTCTAGTAAGCCGGATGCACCTCCATCTGCAGTAAGCCCGTGTAACAAATCCTTACACGACGAGCTATATACATCACCCTCAACCACTTCAGCCCCAACTCATTCAATAACCATTGCCACCGAAGCCCCCGTTCAATCCACTTCGATAAATGCAACTTCGATCACCAATCCCGTCCCAAGACCATTGCCAATAATTAGGGCTTTTGGGACATCCTGGACTCTCCCTGAATGGACCAACAGAATTCAAAAATTAAATAAAATGAATCTTGAAGCCACCAAAAAACCGGAGCTGTCTACTTTCTTTCTTCAAGGTGCCTCACGTCACGCAAGCCCGTCCTGCATCAAAGACCTTTTTAGGAAGAAATTTGGTATACAAGACATCAAGTGTAAACAAGTTGCCAAAGTGAAGAGCAAAAATGGCATGTGTTTTGAAATACGTATACCCACTAAATACGATTGGATGTTCAAATCTTCGGACGGCATACCAATCTCGGAAGAGATGGTCATCACCCAACGGAAGGATATGATATATAATAAGTTTGCTAATAAAAGAAAAGATAGCACCCACAATTCTGCCCTATCCCATCAACATCCCAACTCAAACTGGTCATTTAAGACCCAAATCTTTCCAAGATTCACCTCGCTCCTACCCCCCTTTGCTACATCCAAAAAGAACACCAGAGTCGCTACACCAAATCCTCTCGCTCCCCTCACCAAATCTTTAAAGCCGCCTCAAAACAGAGTTTCATTTAACCTCGCTCCTGCGCCTTCTACCCAAGTTCCAACCAACGTTGCCCCATCAGTCAAATATCCTAATTTTATCAGCTCACATATACTAAACCCAACCACCCCTTCCTCATCTTCATCTACCAATTCCCCTGATCCAACCACCCTCACTAGTCAAGATTCTAGTTCCGGGGTGCTTGAACAACATGTCCCTTCTTCATCCGCTCGTTCGCCTGCCCTCGATTCTTGCCCGAAATACCTTGACCCACTCCTTCCACCAACTGTCAAACTCACAAAAAAATTTTCTGATATGAATGATGACAGTCGTTACGTTGTATCTCGTTTGAGAGACCGCCGCATTTATGAAAATGTTCGGCTCTACCTTGCCTACTTGCACGACAAACCCAACTCCGTTTGCATTGATGGCATAACCAGAACCAACATTATGGTTTCGATTCAACGAGAAGGTCTTCCTATTAAGCCAGCTGAATTGATGCAAATTTTCGTTCGCTCCCATGAGAGTTTCGACATCTCTTCCGATGAAGTTCATAATGATCTTTCCACGCTGTCTTTGCATGTCAGTTCTAAACGTCTCTCCCACTTGCAAAGAACTCGTTCAAATTTTAAAAACTATTACAGTTCCTAACAAACTAAATCCTGTATCCTCCAGTCCACAATGCCTGTCCATTTACTACCAAAATGTAAGAGGTTTGCGCTCTAAAATCTCCGTCGTATATCTCAATTCTCAAAAGTTACCCTATGACCTAATTGCTCTTACTGAAACAAATCTAATTCCGGACATTAATAACCTTGAGCTGTTTCCTCCAAATTTCAACGTTTTTCGAAAAGATGGATTTGAAAGAGCTGATAATCCCTATGGCCGAGGAGTTTTACTAGCAATCCGGAACTTTTTCCACGCAACTCCTGTTGATATTCCCCATACTGACAACTTTGAGTTAGTATGTGTCAACATTACGCTCCCCAAACGCTGTCTTTACGTACTTTGTTGTTACATTCACCCATCCCAACCAATTGAGTCTTATCGACCTGTAGTTCACGCAGTGGATTTTTTGACTGATAATGCACAACCTGAAGACTGTATTATTCTAGTAGGGGATTTCAACCTCCCTCAACTTAAATGGGGGTCTTCCGACGATTCGTCTCATTTCGTCTCTCTTAATTCGTCCTCAGAAATAGAAATTTTGATGGTGGACTGCCTAACCAACTCAAGTCTATATCAGATTAGTGGAATACCTAACACAATGAATAGACAACTCGACCTTGTCTTCACATCCGATTCAGATAACTGTGTCGTTTATAGGAGTGATCATCTTCTTTCTACCCTAGACCGCCTTCATCCCCCCTTGTCAATTATATACTCATATGAAAATGGTAACACAAGTGTCGATGCGGAAAATGCATTTTCATTTAACTTCCGAAGAACCGACTTTAACAAACTTAAAAACCTCATCAGCAACATTAACTTTGACTTTATTGCTGAAACGACTAATATTGATCTTGCCTTATCAACGTTCTATTCGTTAATTTTCTCCTGCTTTGCCCAATGGGTTCCATATACCTTCCGAAAGGACTTCATGTCAGCTCCTCCCTGGTACAACAAGGAGTTGCGCTCTCTTCGTAATTACACAAACAAATTGTGGCATAAATTCTTAAGGACTCGATCTGATTCCGACTACAGTAATTATCGATTGGTATATAATCGTTTTTCTGAACTTTGTGGGTCTCTTTACCTTGAGTACCTCTACCGCATGCAATTTAACTTAGTCTCAGACCCTAAACGCTTCTACCAGTTTGTTAATATCAAAAGCAAGTCAAATTTCTCAGTGAATCTTCTGCCGACCCGAAAACCATTGCAAATTTCTTTGCCTGTCATTTTAATAAATCCTTTTCTAAGAAAACAGCTGAACCCGATCCTAGTTAATTTAGCTATATGAGAAACTATCCTGAGACATCATCCGTTTCGCTAAATATAACAACATCTTTGGTGTCTGATAACATTACCAAACTTAAAGATGATTTTTCGTCCGGCCCTGATGGCCTTTCGGCTGTTGTAATAAAAGAGTGTATTAACCATCTCGGTCCTCCCTTGCTGCCCTATTTAACTTGTCTGTCTCAACAGGTACTTTCCCTTTACTATGGAAGGAATCTTACATCATCCCTATTCATAAAAAAGGAAGTAAGGCCGAAGTCGATAATTATAGGCCCATAGCAAAGCTCTCTTGCATACCCAAACTATTTGAAAGCATAGTCTATCAACAACTGCTTCCGTACTGTAGGCCAACTATCTGTACAAATCAGCACGGTTTCATGAAAGGTAAATCAATGACCACTAACCTAACAGAGTTCGTCTCTAGGACGCTTCATGCTTTAGAAGACGGTGATGAAGTCGATTCAATTTCCACTGATTTCAGCAAGGCATTCGATAAAATTTCTCACCAACTTATCATTTTTAAACTAAAAAAACTTGGCTTTTCCCCTCATTTCGTGGCATGGACCAAATCCTATTTAGAAGACCGAAAATACAGGGTCATCTTCAGATCTTCAATATCCGACCCAATTAAAGCAACATCTGGTGTCCCTCAGGGTAGTCACCTTGGGCCAATCATCTTTATCCTGACGATTAACGACATAAATCTCATTTTAAAGAATTGTAATCTTTCTATTTTCGCTGATGACGTGAGAATTTCCAAAGTCATTTCATTGCCTTCTGACTCCCATTGCCTGCAAGATGACTTAAATAAGTTTTCGGTATGGTGCAAGCAAAACTTTTTGGAGCTTAATGTCAGCAAATGCCAAGCGATAACCTATTCCCGCAAACGTTTACCTCCCCCTCCAAGAAACTACTTCATCTGCGATGAGCCTATTCCTTCCACTACCCAAGTACGGGATCTAGGAATAATTTGTGACAGAGAATTGAATTTCGACTCACATATTGACAGCATTATAAATAAAGCTAACTCTGCACTTGGTTTTATCAAAAGAATTTTCCAACCCTTACGTTACAAAGTCCCTGTACATTACTTTTGTAAGGCCTCTTCTCGAATATTGCAGCCAAGTTTGGTCACCCTATAAACTAACCCACATTCAAAGAATAGAAGCAGTCCAACGCAGGTTTATCCGTTTCGCACTTCGTGGTCTACCCTGGGCCGACCCATATGGATTACCCCCCTATGAAAATAGGTTGGAACTAATTAGCATGCATACCCTAAAAAAACGTCGTGAAGTCGCTGATGTACTTTTTATCCACCAGTTACTGACTGGAAACATCGAGTGCTCGAGAATAACGCAAAATATTGCATTCACTCCCAATCCCCGTAATCTAAGATCTGTCCCACTCTTCCTGATCCGAACTCACCGTATCAACTACGGTCACTTTGAACCAATATCTAGAATGTTGCGTATAACGAACAACTACGCCGAAGTCTTTGACATAAATAGCAGCAAACACGAAATGAAAAAAGCACTGCTCAATATGCCACTCCCTTAACATCTACCTCGTCCACCATTTCTCCTCGCTAAATAAAGTTGTCCGGGGTAGACCCGGGCTAATAATAATAATAATAATAATAATTGGGAGACTCCAGCGGTGCGTCCGCTGGTATTGAAACAGAAGCTGCCAAAATAGGTTTAGCGGTAAATAAGGGCAAAACTAAGTATATCCTGTCAACAAGGAGGGATACACAACATCGACGAATTGGGCAGAACGTCACAATCGCCAGCTATAATTTCGAGGCAGAAAGGGACTTTGTGGACCTCGACTCTGCTATAAATTCTGTCAACAACACCTCAGCAGAAATAGAACGTACAATCATTCTTGCCAATTGCTATTTCTTTGGGCTAAAAAGGCAATTGAGTAGTAACTCCCTGTCGCGAAAAACTGAAGAGACTCCATATAAGACCTTGATCTTCCCATTCCTACTTGATAGTGCAGAGGCATGGACTCTATCGAAAGCGGATGAAGATATCCTCAGTTGTTTGAGAGAAAAATCCTTCGGGAAATATTCGGTCCGTTTGCGTTGACGGGCTTTATAGGAGAAGATTCAACGTCGAACTATGCGTGCTGTAAAGCAACATCGACCTAGTCAGAAAACTGCGCATCAGTAGCCTGAGATCACTACGACATATAGAGCGTATGGACTCCAATGCTCCGGCCCGTAGAGTCTTCGAATCTAGTCCGGCGGGACAACGCAATAGAGGAAGACCTCAAGTGGGGTGGTACGCGCAATTATAAGGGGACCTCAAACGACTTGAAGTGCGCAACTGGAGGCAGTTAGCTAAAGACCGAGCTAATTCGAGAGGCTTGTTAGTTGAAGCCCAGGTTCACCCGGAACTGTAGCGCCAGATGTAATGTAAGATGTAATAGTACGCGTAACATACGAGTATTTCAAAGGTTAATAAAAGACGAAGAAGTCGGTAGCATTTTGTATGAAACTGGCTCAAAACTTCGTAAGGACTGATCATGTTTTTCATTCTAGTGACATTTCCCAAGATCAAAAGTACGCTCTCTGATCTATATGAAGCGTATTCCAACTGCTTATCTGCAAAGGTGCTGGCAGATTGCCCTCTGGCGATTGTCCTCTGGCGATTGCCCTCTGGCGATTGCCCTCTGTCGATTAAATGGTGCACAGAAATGACAAATTTGTTTTTGAGGAAAATGAGTTTGAAACTCAATATTTTGTTGGTGTTCAAAAGCTATTTCAGTTTACGTTTGTTGACCAATTCATGACAATGAAGTGCTTTCCTATGCAGTAGAAAACTAGTCTCTGAAGCCATGTAATCTGAATTAAAATAAAATTTCAAATCAAATCGAACATTCCTAGCTTTCTTTATCGTTCAACTGCAATCGTAAAAGCGAATGTCAATTGATGCAACACTCAAGACAATTCCTGTAATAACATTACCCCAAATCCATAAATCTCATTCACATCAAGCATCCATAACCAATTTACAATAAAAAAAAAAAAAAAAAAAAATTCCAAAATCAAAAATCGTCACCAAATATGAAAATCCCATCACCCCGATTTTTGCAGAATTATTGCGAGCAATTCCGATCCAAGAAGAGATGATCCCAGAAATTTGCATGATGAAATTCGAATTCAATGCGGTCTCCCCCAATCATCCCGACTGGAAGGAGTGGTACCTACATAAATACAAAATTCAAAAATTCATTCTCTAAACCCATTTATGCGCCTTCGATTGTGGATACCTACCTTCTCTTCGAATTTTGTTCTTTTTACGATACAATTTTCAACGCACATCGGCTAGGGTGTGCCCTTTTTATCCTTTATCTCATTGTAAAGCGTCCTCCGGATCAGCCATAGCTAGCTCGTCTTCAGAAATAACATCAATTTGTAAAATGGCAAAGATGACCCTAAATCATATTTCTTACGATAACCAGGAGTGAACCCTCTTTTGGTTGGCTTCTCTCTTTGGTATGCTTCACAGGTTACATCACCTTTTTTTGTACTTTTTTTTTTCTTCCTCTTCTTCGTTTTGAAACCGGAAAACACCGTCTTCGTTGTCGTTGTCGTAAAATCATGGAAACCCCCAAATCTCTGCAGGGGTTTTTCTCCTTTTATTTCTGATGGTCCATGGCCGTTTGTCCAAGGGGTTGAGAGAAGGATACATCATCGATCAGATTGCAAAAGTACTCCTTCTCGTGTATGTATGTTCGTATCCGATGTAGGGAGCACTGGGGTCAATATATAGTGGTAAGAACGAAGACATCCTTTTCCTTTTGGTGCTTCTTCAGTGCACACAAAAACCTAAAGCCAATGCTTAATTCTGGAATACTGTGTCCTTGTGACTTTTGATTACACCAAAAGCAACTCGTTATCTTAGTTGCAAGACATGACAAATCCTTTCCAGCCAAAGTCTCTACGTCTCTACGTCTCTACACACTCTCTCGTACTCTGCCCTTGAGTCCACCTTTTATGGGTTGTCCTCTACACACATCTATGGGTAACCCTTTTTTCTCAGGATCAGACTGTAAGCTTCCGTCGACAAGTACACGTTTTTTTATCGATTTTCATTGAATTAAATTTAAGGAACGATTTTCCAATGCATCCTTTTGAATTTTCACTTTTCAGGTGTCAGCCAAGGGTTTGGTCCTGAATTTGTAGCATGTACAGGTATTTAAGCAGCACACATGTGTGAGTGGGAGGGTTGCTGATCAGAAGGGTCAAAACGAAATCAATGACTACAACGAAGACGACGACAACGACGACAACGAAGAATCTTTCGATGAAGGGGCTGATGGTGTTAACTTTGAAGGCAGGAGACATTATGTGACAATTTCCGGAAGGATGGTGAAAATTCTTACACCTGCACGTTTTTTGATTTGAAGAGATACGAATTTCGGTGAACCTTTTAAAAAGGCATTAATAATGGAGGGGTGTAGTCCTTGTACATGTAACACATGAGGGCACCGTCCGATTAAGAAAATTGATTTCAAAGAAATCATGCGCACGTGTTTGACCATGACTGTGTCAATTTATAGGAGGCTTGAGAAAGGTGGCTTAAGGTATGAAGCAACCTGATTTGTTACTACCAATTCAATTTTTGACTTAGCACCAGCTTCACAGCAGAGATTCAGATAAACTTGTGCATCGGATTGAACAAAATCACAGGCATAGCAAATTTTTTTAAATGTTTGTGGAGGTGGATATAAGAGGAATTTATTTCTAAAATATGATACTTCTGTGAATCTAGGCGGGAGGCTATAACCACTCCAAGACTAGTTAAAAACGAGCAGGAAAACCACTGCACTGCACGTGAATTGTGGACACCTGACTTGCATACGCTCAGTTGAGTGAATTTCATTTCGACCACGCTGTAGGGAATCAAACATCCTGAGATATGGATGACCCTCTACACACAACCACGGTTAACAAAAAATGGACAACGATTTTCGCCTACGCACAACAAAAGCTGCTCCTAGTCGAAGCGAACCATACACTCCGCGGCAAAGTGCAGCATCAGAAAGGAAAAGAAAGGGAAAGGCATGAAGGTACGATCCAAAAACATGAACAACGAGCAGACTGTGGACAACGACAGCGTGACATGCTATTTAAACTGTGCCCCGAGCTAAATAATTTAGGGGTATAATCAGTAAGAACCTTAGCGCAGATATGGATATACGCACATTAGGAAGGACTACGTTGGCACGCATCTAGCGGACTGTTGGAATCCGGCTAAAGCCAAATCGGGTACCCACAACAAATTTTTTTTTTCAGCGAGGGCAGGTGAAAATCTTCCATTAGACACTCGCGCGGTTATGGTTATCATAAACTAGACTTGTTAGCCAGGTGACTTTCCAATTAACGTTCCTGGAGATTCTTCGGCATTCGGAACTCTGAGGTCTCGGTGTAAGTCGGCATTTTTTACGTACAACGGTGTATGGACAATTTCACTTAGCACATTATTCTCAAAAGTTTGTAAAATATTGGCATTCGTTTTCTTGGTGCAACCCCAAAGTTGTATGCCATAGGTCTACACTTGCACTTGCTTGGAATGTTTACCAAGTAACCAATACATTTCTCTGTCTTTGGTTTCGGAGTTCTTTCGTTTCTTTTACGTTCAACTTCCATTTAACCTCGTTTTCAAATGGAATACAGACCGAGTTTATGAGGATAGGCAGCTGACTCGTTTTTCTGTATGTAAAATTTGTATGAACAGATTTCGTCTCATCGAGGGCTATCCGAACGACTTTTGTCTATTCATATAATTTATCGAGAGCGCTTTGCAGTTTCAACGTTGATTCTTCAATCGCTTTATCCACTGTTAGTATTGGAGTGTCATCGGCAAACGTAGCTAGAACGGTCTACTCTTCTTGGAGCATGTCCCGGATATATAGGAAATACAAAAGTGGGCCGAGAACACTTCCCTGCGGTACGCCGGCTAAAATATCTATGAATTGCGATTATTGGCACGGGAAATTCTATTCTCGAGATACTTTGCCAGTATATTATAAAAGCTCAGTGGCAAGACCTCTTGCAATTTGAACTTTAAGACTTCATACAAGCCTTATCAAAGGCTTGCGAGCCATCAAGGAGTACGCTTGAGCAAATCTGTGTTTCTTCCAAAACTTCCTCAATTATCTCTGTGATTCTGAGCACCTGATCAATAATTACTTCTTATTGTACTTAGGTCCTCGGACCTACTATGTACGTGGGGTTCTCCCTGCGGGGTATAGGGCCTCCACTACCATGCGCCATCGTGAACGATTTTTGGAGATGTATCCCAGCTCTCTTCAACTCTTGCCCAGTTCTATTCTATTCGACTGTTCTTCGGCAAGTACTTCTCTGTATCGACCCACTCGTCTGGATCTCTGCGTGAGAGGGTTCCACTGAATCGCTTGACTCGCAATGCTCGCGTGGCGTTTACGAAGCGTATCCAATACCACTTACGTCTTCGTATGATAGAGTCAATGAGCTCCTGACCTGTTCTCGCATGAAGTTCATTACTAGAGATACGGTTTGGCCAGAAAATCCTCAAAATATTTCGCAGACATCTATTCACGAACGTTTGCAGCTGTCCTGTGATAGAGGGTGTAACTTTTCAAGTACTGTTCCCATAAAGAAGCACGGATTCAACATTGGAGCGGAACAGTCGTAGCTTGGTCTTTAGGCTGATAGAGTTGTATCTCCATATTTTGGACAGCATTCCGAACACAGCCTTTGCTTTCCCGACTCGTTTGATTATATCTAGTTCAATAGAGACAATACTTCCAAGATATTGAAAATTGTATACCATCTCTACTGGTCATCCAGAAATCTCTACTTGGTTAGATGAGCAAGATCTAAGGCTGATCCTTGTTTGTTTTTGCTTCTCCACCCTTGTTGTCATTTGATGGACTTCCATGATTCTGTGTGAGAGTAAGCATACATCGTCCGCGTAATCCAGATGTTTGAGGTGTGATTGCAGGGTCCACTGGATTCTTCCATCTCTAGTCGACAAACCTGCATACAGTACATCACTTATCACCAACAATAACACTATTGGTGACAGTACCCACCCCTGCCTAACCCCACTTTGGATTTCAAACTCCTCGGACAACCTTCTTTTATACAGAACGTGTCATTTGGAACCATTATATATAGCACTGATAATAGCAATCAATTTATCTGGGATGCCCCTTCTGCACAAAGCAAGCCAGATAGATTCTCTATTGACACAGTCGAACCCCTTTTCGAAGTCGATGAACAGCAGGTGAAGTGGTGATCGATGTTCAACGCACTGTTCGATACTGATCCGCAAGGTTTTGATGTGGTCTACACAGGAAGATCCAATGCGGGATCCTGCTTGTTTGGCGTCGAGTATATCTTCGAGGCGGTCTTTTATTCGCTCCAGGACGATTTTTGCTATTACCTTGGCTACTGCACGCAGCACGCAAATTCCTCTCCAGTTTTCGCACTGCGTCAGGTCTCCTTTCTTTGGGAGCTTGAGAAACACTCCTTTTTTCCATTCTCCTGGAAAACTCTCTGTTTCTCAAGCTCTCTCAATGAGTGGGTGCAGGAGCTCACTCGATGTTGTTGGCGCTACTCGTAAGAGATGTGCGAAAATACCGTCAAGTCCAACCACTTTGTTGTTCTTCAGTGCTTTGATTGCGGTAAAGATTTCTTCTCTACTGGAGGATACAGTGCGTATTCGGAAATTTATTACTGCGAACGGGCCATTGGGCGTTGGGCTCATTTCACTGGCGAAATCGCGGTTTAAAAACGCATAAAAGTTCTCCTTCCACCTTTTAAGCTGATCCTCAGCCGAAACTAGCAGAGATCGGTCTGTGTCTTCTACCAAGTGTTGTTTTGAGCTTTGAGCAGCTGTGAGCTCTTTGGTAATTCTGTAGACGGTTAAATGGTCACACCAACTAGTAGCCTCTTCTGTTTCTATAGCCAATGCGTTGATATACTATCAAAAAGTTCCCGGAATGTGTTCAGAAAATTGGAAATACAAGTTTATTCATCTAAATCTATCTTGCCCCCTTCAAAGTAATCCCCATCGACTGCAACACACTTATGCCGGCGCTTGATCCAATCCTCGAAACATTTTTTATATTCGGTTTTCGGTATGTCCATCAGTACTTCCTGACATTTTTCCATTACTTCCTCTCGGCTGCTGGAACGCGTTCCCCGTAGTGGTTTTTTAACTCGATTGAACAGGAAGAAGTCACAGGGAGCCAAATCAGGTGAATTCGGTGGCTGTTGGATGGTATTTGTTGCAAAAATTACGAATAATGATGGCATTGTGCGACGCACGGTGCGTTATCATGGTGCAAAATCCACGAGTTTTCTGCCCACAACTCTGGTCTCTTACGCCAAATTGCTTTACGCAAACGTCTCATAACGCCCAAATAATACTCTTTGTTTGCTGTCT
Organism: Volucella zonaria; assembly: GCA_963966105.1. Lineage (NCBI taxonomy): Eukaryota > Metazoa > Arthropoda > Insecta > Diptera > Syrphidae > Volucella > Volucella zonaria. The sequence goes on from OZ014530.1 coordinate 51,155,017, forward strand.
GGCCCTCTGGCAAAAATTCATTCTAATCCATGAAAACCATGAGCATTGCCTTCTTTTTTGACTGAAAACGACGTGTTTTTTTTGGTCTCGGCTCATTTGGTGAGCGCCATTCACTTGCCTGATGTCTGGAATGCATGTCGTACTCAGAAACCCACGTCTCGTCTCCAGTAATGATCCTTTTGATGAATGTGGGATCGGATTCAGCCTCGCAAATCATCTCTCTTGCGACGTCAACACGGTCTCTTTTTTGCATGAAATTGAGGTCTTTTGGCACCAACTTTGCTGCTACACGACGGAAACCCAAATCATTAACCAAAATGTTTTGGACGGATCCATAGGCAATATTCAAGTCCTCCGCTATCTTTCTGATTGTTTACTTCATCAATGTTTTCGTCGTGGTCGGTTTTCGATGTCGATGGTCTGCCACTGCGTTCATCATCTTCGATTGACTCACGACCACTTTTGAACCGCTCGTGCCACTGGTAAACGACCGTTTTCTTTAGAGAATCGTTGCCGAAACTCTTATCCAGCATTTCCAACGTTCGCGCACCATTAAATCCGTTTTTTACGCAAAATTTAATACAAACAAAATCGTTGTTACAATTTTAAATCCATTTCTAAAATTGTAAAAAATCGCCAACACACACAGAGATAGATGTACTCTTGGCTACGTAACTTTTGCAAATGTCAAGCTATGATGCTAAGTTTTAGAGGAAATATCAACAACAGATTTACCAACTCAACAAAAAAAAAAAGAACTCTAATCGGAACCATGGGAGCACCACACGGTGTTGATGGTCCCGGGCCTTTCCCATATCTGCACCGCTTCTGTTACGAATGTCCTGGAGACTGCTTCTATATCGCCAGCTGATCGAGATCCATTGGGTTAGAAGTTGCTTGTCTGTCCGTCGACACCCAACGTCTTGTACTCAAACATGGTCTCTCGTATTACAAGGCGGTTGGCGTTGCAAAAGTCGATAAAACGCTCGCCATTGTCGTTGCGGTCCCCAATAACATGCTTTCCCATAACATGCCTGAGTCCATCATTGTCATTGCCAACATTGGCATTCATGTCTCCCAATAATATTACGATGTCTCCGCGTGGTATACTATCATTAGCAGCACTCAGCCGGTTATAAAAGGCCTCGTTCTCCTCAACAGAAGGGAGCTCCGTTGGGGGCGAGTCTTAAACTTCCCCCTGCACAACCATCTAACTTCACTAATACCTAAGATGTCCACCTTATACCGCAGGAATTCCTTCTCCAATTGGAGAAGGTATTGGTATTTTGAGGACCTTCACTTCCGTTGTCGAAAAGCGTCTTCACATTCCAGAAACCAATGTCGTCAACATGTTATTACTCCTTATCCGAGGCGTACTGCCTATAACTTATCCTAGAAAGCAGGGCCTTTCGCACTTGTAATTTCAGCCTATTTGCGTATATAGGGATATGCAAAAAGTTGCACGGGGGCTGTTCAAGAAGATATTAATATAAACAAGAAATATTGTATTCAATTTGAATTTATTGTTATTGGGTTGAGTTAATATTGTTAATTAATTATCTAAATATAAATGTTAAGTTAATATCAAGTCACACTACCTAACCAGTAATTAACTAAGTAGTACTAAAAAACTCAACGAACATTAGAGTATAAATAGAAGTGTGTCAAAGTTCAAAGTATCAATTAATATTGTATTGTGGAGAATCGAAATATATTTTATAACGTGTGGATGAAGTTATTTTTTCTTTTCCTTAAATTATTAAGATTAAACAGTGGTCCTTCGAGCCGGATGCACATACATATATAAAGAAAAAACAGAAACGATTTGGAAAGTGCTAAAACTAGTTAAAACTAAAACTAAAACTAGCTAAAAGTTAAAAGTGAGTTTTTTTTTTCAAGTGCCAAACGGGTTCCCGCGCCGTGAAATAGTTCCTTTGTACACAGCAGTGCACCGTTGGAAGTACAGCAACAAGAACCGCAAGAAAGCGACAGTTAGGCATCCAGTTACAGACAGTTACATCCAGTTAACAACTGAAACAAAAAATTTTTTCATTAGCTAGGACGGGTTCGAACGTAAGTTGAAATACATACTTACATTTTTTTTTTTTTCTCTTACGAATCATTTATTTTCGAGCCCACCTGGAACCAGTGCTTGAACGTGGATTGGAATTAGTTCTCGTTCTTCTGATAACCACATCATCTCGAATCGAACTTCAATCAAAGCATTATGAGCGCAATGTTAAAGCTGCAAAATAACTCGCTCAAGCAAATGATCAAGGATGTGGAAAACTATGGCAAACGTTCGCCAAAGGACAGAACAAAAAACTACATAAAAAATCGAATCAGCACGCTGGAGGAAAATTTTAAAATGAGTACACAGTATAACAACAAAGGAATTACTGAAGCTGAACCCGAAGATGTAGCGAAATTAGAAGACATCTTCGAGAAGATCAAGGAGCTTTACTACGACTATAAAGCGTCAATGCAGGATGCGTTGGACAAACTAGAAGTAGTAACGGAAAGCACGGTGAGTACTAAGTTAAGCAATGATAGTGATAAGCTAAAGATAAGTCTACCAAAAATAAATATTCCAATTTTCTCCGGGGATTATAATACATGGAGATCGTTTCACGATATCTTTGATTCGCTTATAAACTCTAATAAAGAATTATCTGACGTCGAAAAATTACATTATTTAAAATCTAGTCTGCGTGATGAAGCAGAGCGTTTGTTGCAACACCTACCAATAAATGAGGGGAATTATAAGCCTGCATGGGAAATATTAATTTCGCGGTATGACCACAAACGTGTGCTCGTCAATACGCAATTAAAAATATTTTTCGACCAAGAAACGATTCGAGTTGAGTCAGTCGCGGCACTAAAAAAGCTACTCGATACTTCAGTGGAGTGCAAACATGCTCTTCAAAATTTAAAGCTGCCAGTCGAACACTGGGATACGGTCTTAATTTTCTCAATGGTGAGGAAACTACCGCCTGTCACTCAACAATTGTGGGAGGAGAAATTAGGAACCGATAAAGAACTACCTAAATTTAAAACCTTTTGCGATTTTTTAGAATCGAGATTTAGAACGCTAGAAGCTGTAAAGCAACAGCAAGATACGAAAATAAATAAAGAGGTATCGGTAAAAAAACAGTCTTTTCTTCTTAAACAAACTAAAAAGATTCAATACAGTTGCAAGGTTTGCAATAAAGATGCCCACGCACTACGTAAGTGTAGTAAATTTCTTAAACTCGATATCGCTTCACGCAAGTCATGGGTTAATCGAATAGGGGTTTGTCAGAACTGCTTGGCCTACAGCCACGACACAGCGCAGTGCCCAAGTAGGATCAGGTGCTACTTCTGTCAGCAACTCCACCATTCGCTGCTCCATTCAAATTTAACTCCACACAGTTCACACACTACAAACACACAACACCACACCATACATACAGCGCCTAGTACATCCACCAATAACCAACATCCACACTATAACCCAACACATGCACAATCACCACATCTTAATCCTAACACTTTACCTTTTCAACAAAATCATATACAGAGTCTTCACACTACACAAGAAATTAGGGAAGTATTGTTAGCTACAGCGATAGTAAGTATAGGGTCTGCTTCAGGAGAGAAGGTCAATCTTCGCGCGTTATTTGATCCAGGGTCAGAGGCAAGTTTCATCTCTAGACATGCGGCAAACATGTTAGGTATATCAGAAAAACGCACTCATGTGGAGGTAACAGGATTGGGGAAGGTTAGTAGCGGAACTTGCTACGGATACGTTGATATAACTCTCAGGTCTTTGCAATCAGAGTTCGAAACTAACGTGCAAGCGCTTATCTTCCAATCGCTGACCGGTCTCCTTCCATCCCACAGGGTGCAAGCGGCAAAATGGAGCCACATTATGGGGTTACCTCTGGCCGATCCGACATTTTATATACCATCGGAAATAGATTTAATACTAGGTAACGACGTATACGCTCAAGTTGTGCTACCCCAAATTGTCAGAGATGAATTAGAAATAGGTCCAATAGCCCAAAACACGAAGTTTGGATGGGTTGTCATGGGTAAAACTTCTCAAGTATGCAGGAGCGTAAAAAGCTTTGTTCAGATTACTGATATAGATAAACAATTGCGACGCTTTTGGGAGATAGAAGAGGCACCATTCAAGACTCATCAAACCGACGAGGAAAAAGCATGCGAAATATTTTTTCAGGCGACAACAAAGCGATTGACGAACGGACGCTACGAGGTATCATTGCCTTTCAGAGCAGGGAGGAAACCCGCGCTTGGACCCTCGAAGCAAGGTGCCTTGCGTAGGTTTACACACCTGGAGCGGAGGTTCCGCGACAACAAGAATTTAAAAATCGAATATTCTCAATGTATAGAGGAATACTTACGTTTGGGTCATATGACAGAGGTAGACATGATACAGGATGAGGTTCTCAATAGTCCATATCATTATTTTCTACCACACCACGCCGTGTTCAAAGAGGCCAGCTCCACTACAAAATTGCGTGTGGTTTTTGATGCGGCAGCCAAAACGTCAGATGGCACATCATTAAATCAGCACTTGTTAACAGGACCTAAGACACAGACAAATATTATGGATATAATTTTAAAGTGGAGAAAGCATAAATTTACCTTTACAGCGGACATCGAAAAGATGTACCGCCAAATCCGCGTCGGTAAAGACGACTCATATTACCAACTAATATTCTGGCGCAGTGATGAGACACAACCAATCAAATTGTATCGATTACAAACGGTTACTTTCGGAACGACTTGTGCTCCATACTTAGCTATTCGCTCGCTCAATCAGTTAGCTGACGATGAAGGAAATATGTATCCTCTGGGTGCATGCATGGTTAAAAACGACATCTATGTTGATGATTTGTTTGCGGGAGCTGACTCGGTTGATGAAGCAGTAGAAAAACGGCACCAAGTTGACAATCTCTTACGGGCGGGAGGATTCACTCTGCGAAAATGGGCAACAAATGCGGTTGAAATTCTTGATGGGGTACCTATGGATCAACGGGAAGTAGATTTGTCCTTACCTCTGTCTTCGCTTGCGCAGGTCAAAGCGTTAGGGATTAAGTGGTTTCCAGGGGATGATTATCTCTCGTTCCAAAACGCACAGCCAGACCAGTCTGCACCCACCAAGAGAAACATTCTTTCAGCCATATCCAGACTTTTTGACCCGCTCGGGTGGATTTCACCCTGTGTTGTAAAAGGTAAGATGATTATGCAAAATCTTTGGATAAGCCAAGTGGATTGGGATGAACCGATTCCGATGGAAATGAGGAAGGAGTGGACTACGTTCAGCGCGGAGCTACCACAGCTCGAACATATCAAAGTTCCACGCTGGATAAACACCCATGGAACACAAAAGGAACTGCAACTGCACGGCTTCAGCGATGCTTCCCAGAAAGCATACGGGGCCGTAATTTATCTTCGTGTGTTGGACCAAGCGGACAAAATACATACACACTTGGTGATGGCCAAGACCCGTGTAGCTCCAGTGAAGACACAAACTTTGCCGCGTCTGGAACTTTGCGGAGCAGCTCTTCTGGCGACTCTTTTGGACTACACGGCGAGAGTTTTAGACATTAAAGAGGCAAGGCAATATGCGTGGAGCGATTCAACGATTACCTTAGCCTGGATAGCCGCACCTCCAAACAAGTGGACTACATTTGTATGCAACAGAGTTGCAGGGATTCAACAACTGGTGAAACCGGAGAGTTGGATGCACATTCCGAGTGAGATGAATCCTGCGGATTTAGCTTCAAGAGGGACGACGCCTTCAGCGTTGCAAGCGAATACGCTCTGGTGGAAAGGTCCAGAATTCTTGAGAGAATCATGGGACTTTCAATACCCTTCACAGCCGACGAGCCTAAGAACAGAGGAGGAAAAACGTACCGTCAAAGTACATGCAATCAGACAGGTAAAAAATAATATAAGTTCTTTGATATTTTCACACTCCAATCTAGCTAAGCTGCTCAGAATCGTCGCCTACTGTCAGCGCTTCATAGCCAACATGAGAAGTTCGCCTGAAGTTCGGAAATGGAAGCCATTATCACCGAAAGAAATCCATTCAGCACGAGTCGCGTTGTTAAAAGTCGTTCAATCGGAGATGTTTCATGGGACTGAGAAGTTCGAGGTTCCAAAATCCCTCTGCCCGTTTACAGACACCGAAGGAATCATGCGAGTAGGTGGCAGATTACAAAACTCGGAGCTTCTATACGAACAACAGCACCCCATCATACTCCGAGGTAATCACCATTTCACGAAACTATTAGTGACAGAGGCCCATCTCAACACCCTGCATGGAGGCCTACAGTTAACGTTATTATACTTACGGAACAACTATTGGATCCTAAAATTCAAAAATGTGGTCAAAGGGGTGATCAACCGTTGCATTATATGCTATAGACAGAGAGCAAAGGCAGCAAATCAACTGATGGGTAATCTGCCCACCCCGAGAGTATGCATATCTTATCCATTCTCGCATACCGGAGTCGACTACGCAGAGCCCATTGAGATAAAAACATGGAAGGGCAGGAACGCGAAGAAGTACAAGGCGTACTTCGCTATCTTTGTATGCTTGGCTACAAAAGCCATACATATCGAAGTTGTCAGCGACCTCACCACAGACGCTTTCATCGCCGCCTTGAGACGATTCACAGCACGACGAGGTCTATGTTCGCAGATATTCAGCGATAACGGCACAAACTTCGTGGGAGCCAATCGAGAACTGAAAAGGTTACTGGAAGAGGCAAAATTCGACTGGGCAAAGGTTGCTGAAACGCTGGCGATGGACAGCATCAAATGGCACTTCATCCCACCAGCCTCCCCTCACTTCGGGGGCCTGTGGGAAGCGGGAGTGAAGTCCATAAAACACCATTTGAAACGCGTCAGCAGAGCAGAAGTATTCACCTACGAAGAACTTACAACGCTACTACATCAAATCGAGGCGTGTCTCAACTCGAGGCCACTATGTCCACTCAGCGATGACCCACAGGATTTTAATGTACTTACTCCGGGACACTTTCTAATTGGAAGACCACTCAACGCTATTCCTCAGCCCGATTCGACGAAAACATCAATAGGTCATCTTAAACATTGGCATCGGATACAACACATGCAGCTTTTGTTTTGGAAAAAGTGGCAAACCGAATATTTGACACGACTGCAACAAAGACCGAAGTGGTTGAAGGTGGAGCGACAGCCTAAAATAGGAGATTTGGTGTTACTGAAAGAAGATCAGTTACCACCCACTAAATGGAGTCTCGCACGCATACTGGAAACTCATGCAGGTGACGACAAACTAATCAGAGTCGTGACGTTGAGAACACCGAAAGGAGAAATAAGGCGACCAATCACCAGGATTTGTATCTTACCGTCGAACGAGCACCAGGAAGAAACAACATTAGAAATGGAAAACCAAACACCAATGACACATAAATAAAACCATCAGTTATTATCAATATTAAATTAAATCACAACACTAGAACTTAAATGCTTCATAATCATTTTATTTTCGATCAAATATCTCGTAAATACAACACAAAATATCAAATAATTACAACAAGACAGCCTACTACATTATCATATTAAATAATTCGTCAACCCAGTTAGTACATAGCGCTGTCACAATATCATCATAGATCAGCTGTCTTCACAAAATTCGTGCCAATTCCGGTGATCCAGGTCAATGCACGTACAGTGTGCCATTTCGCACTCCACATATGTATGTACAACCCCACACAGCAGGAATCCACACTTAACAACAAAAAATCCGTCGCGTAACGATTATATTAGTACACACACACACGCAAATCGTATCGTCTATTTTACATAAGCACTTTGTTTTTCTCACAATTTCAAAAAAAAAAAACATTTACTAATTACTTTTTTTTAAGATTCTTTTTCTCCAGAACTACAATTTACATTTCACAAAGCACAAACAATACTGCTACTGGCGTCTGGCATGGCGAGCTGCAACAACAACATACTTTGAGACGTCATCACAAGGATCGAGAATCGAAATGGATATGGATGGCGGCATCGATCTGTTTGTTTAAAAATTTCGTGCACTCCGCGCACGGCCGGGGAGGATGTTCAAGAAGATATTAATATAAACAAGAAATATTGTATTCAATTTGAATTTATTGTTATTGGGTTGAGTTAATATTGTTAATTAATTATCTAAATATAAATGTTAAGTTAATATCAAGTCACACTACCTAACCAGTAATTAACTAAGTAGTACTAAAAAACTCAACGAACATTAGAGTATAAATAGAAGTGTGTCAAAGTTCAAAGTATCAATTAATATTGTATTGTGGAGAATCGAAATATATTTTATAACGTGTGGATGAAGTTATTTTTTCTTTTCCTTAAATTATTAAGATTAAACAGGGGCTACCACGAGGAGGTAAAGTAATCACGATGCAGGTCGCACAGATCAATAGTTGAATGCTTACTCCTGAACCCCAAACTTGTGATTAGTGATAAGATTTTTTCTACGAGTAGTATACGAGTATGTTTCAGAATTATCTTCTCAAAAATTTTCAATAACAGTGGGAGAACTGAAATGTTCTGTCTGACTTCTTGTCATTCGGAGGTTTTCCTGGTTTTAGGACCTTTATGACGTCAGCTAGCTCGGAACGTATTCTAATACCAGTGCGGCCTTAATAATATAAAGAAGCTTAGTTAATGTTTTTCTAGGCAGCACTTTAAGGACCTATCTGGTTATTAAGTCGTAACCTGGAGCTTTCTTTATTTTTAATTTCTCTATTAGTGCTGCATTTGTCATCGTGTAATTGTCTGACGCTCTTTCCAATTCACTGATGTTGTGGATGAGTGCTTGACCGTCGAAGGGCATAAAGGATTTTTCCAAATGGGAAGCGACGATTTTCAGGTAAATAAGGAGAAATATTAACCTTCGCCCGTTCATTATTTTTTCTAATTGATGACGCGGAGGCCTTAGGTTTGTTAGTAGCTTTTAATGCTTTCCAAAGTAAATGATTCGATTCCCTTTTGCTTTCAAAATACGTGCCTACTGCATGGTTTTTGGATGCTTTTAATGGTCTCTATCAGTGGGTTACACAGGTTATTCAAACGTGTTTTATTCTGTGGAGCACGACTTTGTTGCAATTTCTTACTTGCTTTCCTTTTTTACTATTACAATTTCTTTTATCTCCAACGGATAATTTAGACTCTAGTTTGTTGGCTTCTTCCTTTGGTATTCCACGCGGCTTATTGAACGATTTCAACGAAATAATCAATCTCAACTTCTAGTTCGTGGAGGGCCTGAAGTGATATGTTCAGTTCGATCTTCTCTTCAATTTCTTTCTTGAAGCCTACCCAATTAATTAGTTTTGTTGGTTCTTGTGTTTTAAAGGGAGTTGGTAAGGAAATTTTGTCTATTTCTTATACGTACCGTGATTTCTTGCTCAAACTCGAGCTCTAATTTGAGAACTTCAGTATATTCGATAGACCCTTTAATGTTAGCAGGGTCATCCATTTTGTGGTCCCGGAAGTATTGTAAATTTAGATAAAATACATTTATGATTTAGATTTCGGTCGAATTTTTATTTCAATATATTGCCTGGATCTTGCCATTATGAATAGAATATAACATCATTCAAATGCCCTCCACGTGAGTTCTTGCAGGACTTGATTCTAACAAGGTAATTTTCGGTGAGTTTTCGACACATACCGGTCAATAACTCGACCAAAACCTGACGAATATTCGCCTTCAAAGCGTCAAGAGTTTGCGAAGTGTGTGTATAAATACGATCTTTTGTATAGCCCCACAAAAAAAATCCAACGGCGACATAGGTTAGGTTGAACAGATTTTGATGGATATGCCATCACATAGACAGCAGGCACTAAAACGGGCCTATCGCGATCCCCGTGGAACCAGTTGAATTTGTCTTTCAATGGCAAAAACCTAAACAATCTCCCTGGTGAAACACCCAAATCCTTTGCAAAAGTCAAGAAAGCCTTTGAAGTTCGTGCTGTCCATTTCCTCTAGGTTTTCGAAAAAATATTTCCCGAAAAATTTTCTTCGACTACGCGATATTGGCTCGCATTCACACAGTATGTGTGTTATGTCCTCAACAGCTTGCAGATCGCCACAGAATCTGCCAATTTCCGTATCTGACAATTTGTATCTCTTTGCGTGTTTCCGCAGGAGACAGTGTTTTGTCAGGATTCCTATTACTGTCCTAAGCGTATCCCTGTTCAGTTTTATCAATTTCCTAGATCTTTTGCCGTCAAAAAGTGGCCACAGAGCCTTGGATATCCTGTGCCGTTCAAGACTTGACCACTTTAGGTTGGCAATCTTTGTGATTTTTTCCTCGATAGTACCCCTCACAATGCAAAGGGGCGGATTGCTGTTGGCAACCTCACTATTGTCGAATAGCCCTCCTTTTCTTGCAAGCTCATCCGCTTGTTCATTTCCTTTAATACCGCAGTGTCCTGGCACCCAGCACTGTTTTATCCGGTTCTGACTGCATCGTGCCTTGAGCACTGTGCGACAGCCCTTGACTGTATCAGAGTTGACGTTGGTTGATTCCATTGCCTGGAGTACGGCCTGGCTATCAATGTAGATGGAGATATCTCTTTCGGATACCGATCTCATCTGCATTAGCTCAGCCGCTGGAAACTCTGATTGGAAGACACTGCTAGCGTCCGGTAGTCTTATAGACACTCTTAGTTCTGGGTCATCTGAGGAGATATTGGAACCTGTTCCTTCTGGAACTGGAAATAACTCGTACACAAAATTTTTCTTGCAAGAAAGCCAAAACGGGTCGTGTTGTGTGAGATGTGGTACCGTCTTGTTGAAACCACAACCAGATCTTCGATTTCAGGCCAACAATGTCGGCTAACATTTGGCTATAGCGATTTGAATTGAAGGTGACGATTACACCTTCTTCATTTCCGATGAGACAATTTTGTTTGTTAACATATCAATGGAGTGAAAAATGAACCTCATCGCTGAAGAAAATATCGTGAGAAAATTGGTCATCCAAACGTTGATGCTCCCGCACTCAATAGGCGTATGTTCTACGCATTCCGCTGTCAGCTGGCCATAATGTGACGTGAGACAAGCCCAAATTCTGAGCTCACCGTGAAATCGATAGATTTGGATCTTCTTCAACACTTTCACTAACGCCAGCCATATTTTCTGTAGAGCGTGCATTTCGATGACGGATAGGCCTTAAGACATCTGCAGCAAACCCAGTCTTTTCGAATTTTTTTTTACAGTTTTGCCTATAGTACGCTCAGATGGACGATTATGTCGACCATAATCTGCTCTTAATGCGCGAAACGTTCCTACTACAGAATCACTATTTTTGTAATAAGTTTTCACAATTTCAAAGCGTTAAACGGATTGTTAAACGATCCATATTGTAAAATGGCAAACCTTAAACGGAACATGTACAGCCTCCGATGACAGTTCGGTTTAACGTATCTGAGTGAAAGAGGGATGTCAAATTCGGGCCACGATTTGGATGGATGAGACCAAAATGCGTATCGCCTTTTCAGATGTCCCTAAAGCCTCTTATTTTTGCACACGATCCCCGTTTCAGAGATCAAGCACAGGTCAATATTCTTCTTTCGCATGAATATTTGTAATTCAAGTCCGTTAGCATTTCAGGAAAGCACTTTGAGCACGCGTTCCATCTTCGTGTTTTCGATTTAGGTCGCTTATTGTTGCAGTTATTTTTGATCTTAGCGAACTTCTCGAAAACAAGTTTATTTATTTTGCTTAGCTCCTCAAGTTTCTGAAGTATAAAAGAGAAAACATTAGAGCAGGGTACGCTGGGTTTTCGGTCTTTCGCTATGTGATCTTGCGGCTTGGGCATGTGTTAGGTTGCCGGGTAACAGCTGTCTAAGGCTTGATAGTTTTCATTTCATCACGTTTCTTTTATATTTTTGTGACCGGAACCCGATGGCTTTTCTTTAAATATTCTAAATTTACCAGACTTAGACTTTTACCTACTTGCCACTTTTGAGTGCTCATTTTGCTTCTTTAGGAATTTATGCCGCCTTTTTTGCATTTTGGCTATTTCGAATCCTGGGAGTTTTCCTTTGCAATTAATACACGTTGCAGAGGTTTGTTGTCTTACTTCACAGTCTTTGTAGTGGTAACTTCCTGCGTATTGGCAATACGTTTTCGTGTGATTGAAACCTTGACACCGTTTGCACTCAGGGATTAGTCGCATGTCCTTACGCATAGGTTCGATTTTGATAATCATGTAGAGAATCGTCTTTAATTCATAAATTTTTTAAAGACGTTAACTTTGACTTTCCACACGTTGTTGTTACACAATATGACGGTGTAATCAGATTGAAACAACGATGTTTGGGATTTCGGTTTTCTTCGGAATGAGTCAAGCCCTTTTTTTCCGGCTTGTTTCCCTTCGCTTCTTGTTGGGTGATGATTTTGGATGGGGAACCGGCTTTTTAAGTCCTCTTCCTCCGTATCATTGGTCGCTTTGCCTGACGAGTTACAATTCACTGAAGACACTGTCCGAGTTTGGGCTATACCTTTATTAGTGTAGTCGAAAAAAATAATAAATAATAACGTCGTTGTCAACGTGTTTGTGAGACTGTGTCACGCAGTAGTTCTCTCTATTTTTTACCACTCTTAGTCTGGCCACCTGATCGCATGATTTTCCCGAAGACACTCCAAATATGCATATGTAATTACTGCAATTGTCCAATGTTTTTAAACTTAAGTAATGGAACACTCGAGGGGGATTAAAGTTTAGAACGTATGGACGAAGGGCCGGCGTTTTTTTCCACATTTCTTTCATTTTCTCTACACCACATTAGTTTCGTCTTTGGCTTTTAATCTTTTCAGCTCTTTCTTAAGTTCTTAGCAGAACATATCTATTTTACGAGTAGATAACCTGGACCGGAGTTTCATATTTTCCTCACTAAGGCTTTTAGTTTCCGTTGTATGCGCGCCGACATTTTCGGTTTCGTCGGACTTCTTATTTCACACAGAGTTATTTGAGATCTAGGTGGTGGAGATCCCGATACCCGTGAGCTTTTTCCAAGCGGATTTGTTAAATGCAAGAGGGTGGATTTACCGACCACACGGCGCATCATTCCAAAAGCGGGTATGACTGATCCAAGTAATGTAGAAGCTGTGGAGAGGAAGGCCGCTTAGACATATCTTTCGGTGTAAGATGGTGAAGCCAGAAAACGCTAAACAATGTACCTGCTGGCACCAAGCGCCCGGTACTCGAAAAGCACCAGCCAAACTAATATGGTGATGGACGTAGGTTTGATAAGCAAACCGTAGGAACCCAAAAGTGGAAGTAGTTGGATAAACGGCATAATTAATAAATCACCGATATGGACCTGCAGAAAACATACCCTGGAAAGAATTGGCCACCCGATCGACCACTTCAATCCGCTAGGATGAGAGTCTACCACTGAAGATGCTGGAGAGTATCGTGGCCAACGCGCGATAGAAGCACCCAGTGATCATTGCTGGAGATTTCAACGCCTGAACTACCGATTTCGGTCGCAGGTCTCCTCGAAGCTTCCCTTGACATTACCCTTCGTTTCAGGAAGGCAGGTAGAGGTTCAGTTATTGACATCACATTTATGTGCTAATTCCTCGCGAGAACTAAAAGAAGTGAAGACATTCTTTGACAAAGGCACGTGCGAGGAAATGTCCAAGGTGCGATGTCATCAAAACTAACACGAATAATTTTGCTCTTCTCAGTTAGAAAAGTTGACATTCTGTCTCCTCTTTCGCGGTAGAGGACAAGCAAGTTATTTTGCTGCAAGTGCTTGGCTGCACTCTTCATCAAACCAGGGATTTAGTGCAGGTGAAACCAAAAGCATTAGTTGTGGCATTTCTGATGGTCAGTTGGTATCCACAAGTTATCCGAAGACGGAACTTAGATGCAACGGGGTAGTAGCCTGAATCTACATCGGCCGCTGGGAATGTTCGGGCATCTGTAGTACTGAAGGAGTACCTTCCTTCAATTCAATTCAATTTTGTGATTTTTTAAGCGTTTGCTTTTTAATTGTCAAAAAACACAGTAAAATTGCCAAAGTCTACACAATTGCTATTTAAGTTGATAAATCAATGCTTTCCATTTGCTCTTTAAATATTATTTCATGTAATAACCCATGGTTTGTGTACTCTTAAAATGTTTGTACACAGCGCGGACGAAGGAAATTTAAAGAGGAAGAAAGGGCAGGTATCGGTGTACATTGTTTTTAAATGTTTGTAAGTTATAACGACCAGGAAACTGAGAGACCGGCAGGGCATTTCATAAGCGAGTTGTACAGCTTAGGAACGAATTTTAGAGTACGTCCGAAAATGGGCTTGACGGTTGAAAGTTTGAATGGGCGGAATGCTACTGGCGATTTCGATGGAGCACTGGTGGTGAAAATGGCGATAAAACAAAGTGAGATAGGAGACATTACGTCGGTGTTCGAGGGTGTCAATTGATTGACTGATGTTTGTATCGCCAATGAGTTTTATCGCCCGGTTATGAATCCTATCTAGAAGGTGCAGAGAAGTTTTAGTAGCACCTGATCAAATGTGGGCATAGTACTCCAATTTCGGGCGGATGAATGCCTTATATATTGTGGCCAGATTACAGGGGGTAAAATATTTCTTACATCGCTTGACGAAACCTAGACGTTTCGCAGCATTTTTGACGACATAGAATATGTGCTCATTCCAACGTAAGTTGTCATTGACACAAACGCCGAAAATGGAACGTTTATCGGTTTCGACGATGCAACGTGGCTGAGTGTTTAAATTTCGCTTTAACGACAGCAGGCAGCATTGTGTTTTGGAAGCATTAAATTCTACTCTGTTAGTGGTTCCCCAATTTGTTATTATGATAATATCAGAATTTAATGAGCTTAACATACGCTGCAGCTATCGTTCTACAGCCGACGGGCCAGGGGCGTGAGTCCGGGAACGAATATGAAAAGCAGAGAGTACTGTCGTCAGCAAAGGAATATATTGGATTAGAAGTGGCAGACAAGAGATCATTAGTGAAAATTAAAAAGAGTGTCGGAGACAGAACGGAGCCCTGAGGCACAACAACATTTATTTTGTGAGTATCAGACTTGGAACCGTCCAGGACAACTTGAATTGAACGTTGCAAAAGGTAATTTCTAATCCATTGAAGAAGAGAGTCATCGATCCCAAAAGCACGCGTTTTCGGCAAAAGAACCTGATGCCAAATTCTGTCAAATGCCTTAGAAATATCAAGTGCAACTATCTTGCTTTCGCCAGATTGATGTACGCTTTGGTTCCACTTTTCGGTGAGACATGCCATCAAATCACCAGTGGCCCTGTTGCTACGAAAACCATACTGCCGGTCACTAAGAAGTTTTCGTGTTTCGAGATATTTCATGAGCTGACGGTTTATCAGCGCTTCCATGTCCTTGGAAAGAAGGGTCGTAATTGCGATGGGTCTATAAAAGGAGAGAGAGGAAGATTCGCCTTTTTTAGGGACGGGGTGGACAAATGCTGTTTTCCATCTTCTCGCAAAGAGTCCCATAGAGTAGGATTGATGAAAAATCTTACGGAGTAGTTTTGCGAGCGAAGAAGAACACCTCTTCAGAAGAAGGGGAGATATACTATCTGGACCAGCGGATTTATGCATGTTGAGATCTTTAAATACTCTTGCTACTAAAGGAGTGCAAAAGTAGAATCGTCCCATTGAAGATTCGATGAACTCAAGTGTAAGCGGGGACAAAGCGAAATCTGGGAGTGTTGAGCTAGCCGCAAAGTGTGCAGCAAGCAGATTGGCCTTGTCCAAAGAGCTGAAAGCTGGAATGTCATTGTAAATGAGCGTTGGGATGGAGGTTGATGCAAAATTTCTAATGTCTTTGACGAACGACCAAAAATTGTTACTGCCTTTGGGACATTGCAGTATTTTTTGCCTCAGTTTTTGGTCCATACGGAGAGTCCAATTTTGAATCACTTTTTCGAGCATATTGACTGCTATTTCGCTAATAACACTTGTAGTTCTGTCTTCCAAGGCTGCAATTAACGCTGGTTTATCGGCATAGACGATTGATTTAGCGTATCCCCATAAAAAATAGTCTAAAGTCATCAAATCGCACGATCTAGCCGGCCAATTCACCGGTACAAAACGAGAAGTAAATTGCTCACCGAACTCATTTCTCAATTGGTCCATCGATTCGCGTGCTGCGTGGCATGTACCGCCGACTTACTGGAACCACATACCATATCGGCCAAATTCAGCTCGTGCATTTCGTGCAAAAAAATCTTTGAAAAAATACGGGTTATTGATTCCGCCGGACCATAAACCGCACAAAATAGTGCTTTTTTCTGGGTGTGCATTGACAGCAGTTATTTCCTGAGGTTGCTCATTCGACCCATTCGACCAGAAATGAGTTTCGTCGCTGAAGATAATTTTTCGATAAAAAAGCGGATCTTTCTCCAGCTTTTCTAATGCCCACTCACCCAAAATTCGATTATGTGGCAGGTCGTTCGCCTTCAGTTCTTGCACGAGCTATATTTTGTAAAGCTTTAGAGCAGGAGCCTTGCGTAAAATCTTCCATGTAATCGAGAAACACAATCCCAATTGCTGCGACGGCGGCGAATGGACAAATCACTGTCTTCATTACCACTGGCGGATACAGCAGCAATATTTTCCACTGTTCGCACTCTACGCATACGGGTTTGTAGCTTGATGTCCAATAGTGTGAAATTGGTGCGAACTTTGGTCGATTATGACGACCGTGGTCGAAGTGGAAGTATTTCCATGATGAAATGGCAATGCTAGCTGAGCACGTTTGACTTTGACACATGTCCCGAATCACGCGTGAGATGTCAAAAGTACAATAGAATACTGAAAAACCAAACAGCAAAATTTTATAAGTTCAGTTAATGGTAGTCATAGTTACAGCATTTGGTCATGCTCAGTATCTGCTCTACCCATACAGCACCTAACCACTGATTTTAGCATCACATCAATTCAAGTCACTTTAGTAACCTCGGCTTACGATGCCCTAATCGGGCTGACTGGACATTTTTTTTTGTGTCTTTTTCTTGGGACTGGTGAACTACTTAAGAAGAAGAGATGTTTTACAGTTAAAGCAACTCCAAACTAGAAACAAACGAAGTCCGTTTAGTACAACTGATATTAGTTATAACTTTACTGGCTTATGAAATAATCAACCGCCACCAGTTTCGTAATTACTCATGATAGCGAAATTACACCCCGTACTTTGACATCTATATTTATGAGATGTCTAATTATGGGGTAATATACGACTAATTTTGCTATCATGAGCTATTACGCGATTATGTCCTGTAGCAAGGAGCGCTATGAATTAAAGTAGGTGTCCTAAAAGGTTGGGTAGAAATTCATCTCTTCCGCAATCTAAAAGATTGCGCATCTACATATGTATTGAGGTATTGTAATCCCAAATACAAGACCAAGTAAAAGTGCACTGAATGTATGTTCGACTATAATGTCGAGAACAAAAATTTGATTAGGATACTCTCAGCTAGGTGGAGGTTCCTATGGGCAGTAGACCGACACCTCGATTTCTAACTTCATACAGTAACTAAGCACCAACAAAAAGTTTATGTTAAGGTTAGCGAAAATGTGAGTGAATTACTTTAAGGCAGATACAGATACTCATAAAAACAAATACATACATACGCCCAACCCAAGGATCATAATAAAATTGTGTTTTAGTTTAACAAAAGACCAACGCCATGGTCAGCACTTTAAATTGCTGCTAATGCTCTGCCCTAGCCCTCGCTCAAAAATATAGTTTGCAGGGTAAGAGCAACCAACTTTCTTCTCATACCTAAAGTAAATGTAATACGAGTATCGTATGTGTGAATGAATTAAAAACTCTATACCACACCATCACTGTGTACAACATTGAAAGTAGGAATAAACGTTTTAGCATCCTTTTCAGAGGAGACTACTCACAGATGGACAAAAATGTGCTGTGGCAATATAGGGGAGAAAAAGTGAAAACCTGAAAACCTGAAAATGACCGGAGGATGTACAATAGCTTTCCTGGAGCATTATATCCGTGCAACATACGTGGTCGTCCTTAAGTGCAAGGTAAGACGTGAAAAGGTTGCGCAAATGTAATTCTGGGTTTAGATTTCATTGTCATTTGCTGCTTTAAAGTTTATGAGGTTTTTTTTTTTAGATCTACCTACGAATACCTACGTGTATCTGCACTATTACCAAAGCGTAATAAATACTCGTAAATACAGGTCTGCACGTTGAAAGGAAATGCTTATTATTTTGATGCAACTTCAAAAGGATTTCGATTCAGAATTTCTGTTTGTTTATGCTGCGAGTGCTTATCCAATTTTGGTGGTATTTCAGGCGTTAACGAGGGTATCATTGGACTTCAATTTGTAGATACACTTCATTAAAATACTACAAGTAATAGAACCGGTCCAACAACACTTCTTATGCGTTCCTTTCAGGTGCCTTTCACTTACTTGGGACTTTTTGGGATGAATAAAATATATTTTAACAATTATGGCTGGGTGTGTACGCAAATATCTGCATTAACTAGTGGTAACTAGTGCTGGAACTATAACCTCACATCAGTTATGCTTATTTTACCTCATCCTGGTAGCCGCTGATTTCTGGTCTTTCGAACGTAACCGGCCATGCTTATAAGCGCGAGTGTTGAGAGAGAGAAAATAAAAACAAGGAGGACGCACGGCGGATGAATCCACTTCACGGTGGCTTCGACAGTCAGAATGGCAGATACCTGGTATAGGCTAATTCAACATATTTTGAGCAGAGGTCAGTACGGCTTTTCAGGACTAGTCAGAGTACTGAAATAGAGATGTTGCCGGACTAATCCAAAATAAGCCAACGGCTGCTTTCATAGCCCCTAAGTGGGTTACTGACTTCGGAATATTCCGGCCTCTCTCGTCCAAGGAGTTATAGAAGGCCCCACCCCTCCAGGTTAAGGGTTGTGCCTGGGTCTAACTACCAGGCCACGTAAAAGGCTTACAGTTGCGAAGCAACGGACCTATTGTTGACGAGCTCCTCAACAAAGCTAACGTACAATGTTCGAAGTATGATGTTAAAGTCGTCTAAGGTGATCTTATCGCGAAAATAAGAGTGGAGAACGTTTTCTGCAACGCAGTTGGGTGGCATAGCTTGTACAACATCACTGGCACTAGAACGGGTGGTCCAAATGCATGTTTCTTTTTTAATGACATGTTATTCTGACACTGATAGCTCTTTCCCTCTCGAAATGTTGAGTTTCGGTCAGTAACATATCTCCGCAGAGTTAAATGCGTCGCCTTAGGCTTGGACAATATTGGGAAACATAGCAAACTTATTTCAAAAGTGAGTTCTATGTTGCCCAAACAGTGCTTATATGTTATTGAAAATAAGTTTTAGCCGAATTGAAGCACACAAGTTTGTGCAAACAGCTCGTGAGACTGGCTTACTTGCGGTCCCCATATCGTCACGAGAATGTAGCAGCTGTGGCTGAGAGCGTTCAACAGGAAGTCGACTCGCCATCGATCTCAACAACTCAACATTTCACTTACCAGCCTGATGCGAACGATCTCGGATTATTCCCTTATAAAGTCCAATTGTCTTCGTGATGGCTTCTCAGTTTGGCCATGCAGCAAGACGTCGAATTTGGCAGGAAAATAATTGTTTTCGACGAATTTTCATCTCGCCGGCTATGTTAACAAACAAAATTTCCGCATCTGGGAATAGGAAAACTCGCTGTTAATTGTTAAGAAGCCAATGCATTCGCAGAGAGTGACAGTTTGGTGCGGATTTTAGAGTGGTGGCACCATTGGCCCATTGCGTTTAGAAAATGCTGCTAGAAATGCCATTTCGGTCAACAGTGGGCGCTACAGACCCATGATTAGCGAATTTTTGTGGGCTGAAGTTGAATACATGGACGTGGACGATCTTTGGTTTCAGCACGATAGAGCGCCATGACACACATCCCATCAAACAATCGATCTTTGGCGCGCTAAGTTCCGTAATCATGTTATCATCACCGCCTTGGCGATGTTAATTGGCCGCCTCAGAACTGCAATCTGAATATGTTAGACTTTTATACGCAGATGTCCTTAAAGATCGATATTATGCGGGCAGTCAAGAAATGATTCCAGCCCTTAAAACGAACATCATCAGAGCCATTCGTGAGATAGAGCCAGATACAGTCAACAAGGACTTGGCAAATTGGGTTGACAGGATGCCTTACTGTGAAGCCAGCCGCAGCAGCCACATGAATGAAATTGTATTCCATAACTAATGGGAATGTTCGCTCTTTCTAATAAAGTCATAAAGTATTGAAAACAATTAAGTTTTGTTGATTCTCTTTTATTTTTAAAAAGAAACTTGTATTTGGATCACGCTGTAGCTAGCACACGTTTGCCCTATGTTAGGGAAATTGATAATGTTGCCATCGATGAAAGATTGGCATAGATGCCAAGAAGCCAGCAATTGTGTTAGGGTTCACCAGATCACCTCTACGAAATCCTTGGCTTGAAGAAGAATACAGGCAAGCACACGTAGGTAAACAATTCGCCTATGAAGCGGCACCATACAGAGGTACGAAAGCGGCCCGTGATCTCTACGAGCAACAGAGGAGGAAAGAATATCGCCCTCTCCAGATGAAAATATAAGAGCATGAGAACCGCTCGATCGAGGAAATAGAGATATGTCTATCCAGGAAGGATGTTTGAAAGTTTTACCAAAAAGAACTTGTCGAGGCAACAAGACCCGAATAGATGCCTGTAGAGATAAACAAGGCAACTAACTAGTTGAGTCACAGTCGGAACAAGGATATGGAAAAACCACTCTTAAAATATGAAAGTTAAGCGGTCTGCTCATCCGACCACAATGAAGTGATGACAGCAATATGGCTGTGGCTCAAATGGTAGTGTATTGGCTTGCCAACCGCACAGTTCGGGTTCAATACCGGCCGTGACCGAAAGACATTCGTTTTTTCAGGTAACTAAAATCTCTTTAGATGAATGGCCGCCTAAAATACAACAAGCTAACTTCCACTAAGAATTTAGTCTCCCCATTAAATGTTGGATGCTACCCATGGAGCGAAATAACCACTGAGCTCAAACATTTTCCTCCTTCTCTCTATCCAATTTTATGAAAAACTTAACACTTGCTCTAGCATTTTAAGAATAGTCACACCATCTTGAGTGCATCCAAGCTTAAGTATAACAGGGTCGTTGTTCGGACGGCCTACATGCCGAGCTATTTAAGTCAGCGGGAGATGACTTGGTAAAGAGCCTGCACTGACTGATTTCCAAGCATACCTGAAAACGGAACCTCAGTGCCATTTACCTGATCCACAAGAAAGAGAGACCTGTTTAACTGATGTCTCCTTAGCTTTGCACATAAAATTTCATCTGCCGTCTTAAGTCTGAAACCATTTATCAACGATCTAATTGGCCCTTATCAGTGCTGTTTATACCCGGTTGTTATCTAATGATAATAACAATTCCAAATGTCACCTTTTTGGAAGATGTCAATATGCTCGCTGCACACTTTGCGGCCAGTTCAACTCTTCCAGAATTTGCTTTGTTTCCGCCTATACTTGAGTGTGTCGAATCTTCAATGGGACGAATCCACTTTCGCATTCGTGTGCACAAATCCGCTGGTTCAAATGATCCTCTTCTTGGTGTTCTTCCAATCTTGCGAAACCAATCCTCTTACGTACCTTCTTAGAGATATTTCAGCTAATGAAAAGTCTCGAGACACGAAAACTTCTTAATGACCGGCAGAACAATTTTCGCAGTAACAGGCCTACTGGTGATTTGATGTCATGTCTCACCGAAAAGTGGAACCCAAGCATACATCAATCTATCGAAAGCGATGTAGTTGCACTTGAGGTTTCTAAGGCATTTGACAGAGTTTGGCATCGGGCTCTTTTGTCGGAAATGCGTACACGACTCTCTTCTTCAATTGGTTAGTAACTACCTTTCTGAGCACTCAATTTAAATTGTCTTAGAATGTTTCATGTCTGATATCAACAAAATAAATGCTGATGTGCCACGGGGCTGCGTGCTGTCTCCGACACTCTTTCTAATTTTCATAAAAGATCTCTTGTCTGTCACTTCTAATTCAATATACACCTTTGCTGACAATAGTACTCTCTGCTTTCCATATTCGTTTCCGGACTCACGTCTCTGCTCTTCGGCTATAGATCGGAAAAGGCAACGTATGTTAAGTTCATTAAATGTGCAATGTAAACCACATGAGTGAATGCGGCCCAATTTTTCAAAATAATTTGCTCCATATTCCAGCAATTTCAGGACGTTGTCCAAAGATGCTGGCTTATTTGCTTAAACCAGAAACTTAGTATTGCCCCAAAGGAAAGAGTCTAAAGGTGTTAAATCACAACGAGCCACAATTGGCCGCTCCAAGTGACAGGGCCATTTCAGGCGATAGACGATCACCGAATTTCGTCTTTAACAAGTTGCTTATGGTACACACTGTATCATGTGGCACCGTTCTCTTGAAACTGAGTGATATCGAACTCCGGTATTATCTCGGAAGAAGTACGACTCAATAACACCTCTAACATGAAAACCACATCAAACAGTCAATTTTTTTGTATACAATGGCTGCTACTGGAACACTTCCGGCTGTTCGCTTGACCAACTTCAGCCATTTGAACAAAAGTCCGGATCTTCTTCCATAGACCCTAATCAGCGAAAGTTCGTCGGGATGATCATTTGGCTCAAGCTCTTGGCTCAATATGATTTTAAATGGACGCATAGTCATGTCTTTTCGAAAAATATGCCACAAGGACGTTCGAGAGATTCCCTGCTCTTGACAGCGGTATCGAATCTATTGATTGTCGTCTTGACTTACTGCAATACAACAGCATACAGCAGCAATATTCTGTTCACCGCATCTGGTGCTTCTTTGTCTCACGGGCACTTCAACATTTTTTTTTTTTTTTTTTATATAATCAGCGAGCGCTCAAAGGGTTTTTGTACCCTTAAAATGTTTGCGCACAGAGCAGGTGACGGAAATTTAGGGAGGAAGAAAGGACAGGTACCGATATGTATTATTTTTAAATATTTGTAAGTTATAACCGGCAGGGCATTCCATAAGCGAGTTGTATGGATTAGGAAAGACACTGATGGTGGAAATAGCGATAAAACAAAGTGAGACAGGAGACATAAGGTCGGTGCTTGAGGGTGTCCATTGATTGACTGATATTAGTATCAGCTATGAGTTTTATCGCGCGGTTTTGAATCCTATCTAGCAGTTGCAGAGATGTTTTAGGAGCACCTGACCAGATGTGAGCATTGTACTCCACTTTTGGGTGGATGAATGCCGTATATATTGAGGCCAGATCAGAAGGGGAAAAGTATTTCTTACATCGCTTGAGGAAACCTAGACAATTCGCAGTATTTTTGGCGACATCGAATATGTGGTCATTCCAACGTAAGTTGTCATTGACACAAACGCCGAGAATGGAACGTTTATCGGTTTCGACGATGCAACGTGGCTGGGTGTTTAAATTCCGCTTTAACGACAGCAGACAGCATTGTGTTTTGGAAGCATTAAATTCTACTCTGTTAGTGGTTCCCCAATTTGTTATTATGGTAATATCAGAATTTAATGAGCTTAACATACGCTGCAGCTATCGTTCTACAGCCGACAGGGCAGGGACGTGAGTCCGGGAACGAATATGAAAAGCAGAGAGTACTGTCATCAGCAAAGGAATATATTGGATTAGAAGTAGCAGACAAGAGATCATTAATGAAAATTAAAAAGAGCGTCGGAGACAGAACGGAGCCCTGGGGCATACCAGCATTTATTTTGTGAATATCGGACTTGAAACCATCCAAGACAACTTGAATTGGACATTCCGAAAAGTAATTTCTAGTCCATTGAAGAAGAGAGTCATCGGTCCCAAAAGCACGCATTTTCGGCAAAAGAGCCTGATGCCAAACTCTGTCAAATGCCTTAGAAATATCAAGTGCAACTATCTTGCTTTCGAT
Organism: Volucella zonaria; assembly: GCA_963966105.1. Classification (NCBI taxonomy): domain Eukaryota; kingdom Metazoa; phylum Arthropoda; class Insecta; order Diptera; family Syrphidae; genus Volucella; species Volucella zonaria. Next base: position 51,179,060 of record OZ014530.1, read on the forward strand.
AGATTGATGTATGTTTGGGTTCCACTTTTCGGTGAGACATGCCATCAAATCACCAGTGGACTTGTTGCTACGAAAACCGTACTGTCGGTCATTGAGAAGTTTTCGTGTTTCGAGATGTTTCAGGAGCTGACGGTTTATCAGCCTTTCCATGACCTTGAAAAGAAGAGACGTAAGTGCAATGGGTCTGTAGGAAGAGAGTGAGAAAGATTCGCCTTTCTTAGTGACGGGTTGGACAAATGCTGTTTTCCATCTGCTCGGAAAGAGTCCTAAAGAGTAGGATTGATGAAAAAGTTTACGCAGTGGTTTCGCCAGCGAGGAAGAACACCTTTTCTGAAGAACGGGAGATATACCATCTGGACCAGCGGATTTATGTATATTAAGATCTTTAAGTACTCTTGCAACTACACGAGTCCGAAATTGGATTCGTCCCATTTAAGACGCACTCAAATGTAGGCGGTGACAAAGCAAAATCTAGAAGTGTTGAGCTAGCCGTAAAGTTTGCAGCAACCAGATTGGCCTTGTCCAAAGAGCTGACAGCTGGAATGTCATTATAAATGAGCGTTGGGATGGAGGATGAGGCAGAATTTCTAACATTTTTGACGAGCGACCAAAAACTTTTACTACCTTTGGGACATTGCAGTATTTTTTGCCTCAGTTTTTCGTCGTATTGGAATTTCACACTCTTAATTGCAGTCATTTCTTGCTCGTTTGAACTTTTTTCAATTTTCCTCAGTCGGGCTGGTCTTGAAGGCCACATTTCTCTAGCCCTGACAGCATCTTTACAGCTCGAGTCATACCATGCCTTTTCTTTTGGTTTGATACTGTTCATTCGATGAGGGATAAAGCATCTCATTCCAAAGAGAATAGTTTCTGTGATCATGTCAGCAGCGGCATCCACGTTGTTATCGAGGAAACATAACATTCGCTCCAATTAGCTTTCTCGTATTGCCATACGGTTCTTTTAGGAATCTTTTCTCTAACTGTGTGGTGGGTGTACGCGAATTTAGCTGATATGACACAATGGTCCGAGGAGCCTAGAGGGGAGATCACATCAACGCAGTATTTACCAGGGTGAGAAGTTCAAAACAAGTCCAGGGTGTTGGCGGTATAACTATCAACGTCTGGTATTCATGTGGGCTCATTTACAAGCTGGCTTAAATTATTTTCCGCAGCGAAGATCTCAACACCCCGTCTCTCGGGTGTTGTCTGTCCAGAATGTCGAAACCAACCAGAATTATTTAATGAAATCACGATTTCAGTATGAGGATACAGGGATACAATTCTTTGTATGGAGTCAGACAGCGCATCAAACTCGTTAAGGTCGAATAGTGGATGATTTGCTTACGGAGATGGAATTTTAACCGGATTGGAACAGGGACTACATTGTGGTGGAATTTGGTAAGCTACATCACTACCCACATAGATTATGAAGTGAATAAGTCAATTCTAATTGTTTCACTAAACAGTTAATCGGTAGCTGATCAGGACTATTAAAACGGCCGAAAATTGAAGTTAACTCACGTACACAGTATTCCTATTAGAAAAGTGGGGCGCTGCGTTCTACATCATCCGGTGAAGACTGAAAACTGCTCATAGCAGGCAAATGTCATCAGAGAGATTTTTCTGTTACTTTCGAAGGAACTTCTCCGTTAACTTCTTAGTAGAAAATAGACTTTAACCAAGTTATGAAGTTATTAGGCATATGAAAAGAGCCCAGTCGTACACAGCTTTGGGCTATAAAACAGCCGAGAAGGTACCGTTTTTAGAGCGCGACATCTTACGCCTACAATCATCTTGCGTATGAAGTCCGATTCAGGCATCCGAAACCCTTTTCGAGGTTATGAAAAAACAAAATTATTAAAATATATACTTTCTTGTAAAACAATCCCCTATGCGTTTGTCCCATCCATTCCCTGCCGTATTATGTAAGCACCATCATGAACAAGCTGGTTGGTCAACACCAGTGCGGTTTCAGGCCAGGAAATCCACCATCGATCAAATATTCACACTAGGGTGTACCTTGGAAAAGACTCGTGAATCTGAGATCGACACTCACAATTTGTCAACTTGAAAGCTGCATATGATAGCGTGCATAGCGACGTGCTATACAACGTTATGTCTAGTTCTGATATATATACTTGTGCCTGTCAAACTCATCGGATCCTGTAATCCTGCATATTACCATGGGGAATTCCACTGCTCCATCAGAGTCGCTAATAAATTAACCGAGACCATCAATGTCAAGAAAGGTTTAAGATAAGGCTACACGCTGTCATGGGACCTTTTTAACATCGCCTTAACAAGAATCATGCAAAACTCACTGCCCAACAAAGGAGGCACAATCTTTTTGAAATTCGTCTTGAAGATTGTCTTTTGAAGATTGTCGTGATTGGACTACCACAGCGAGCAGTCAATGAAGAGTTCATGAGTATTGATGTGGAAGCGGCCCAAATTGGGCCAGATAGTACTCGTAAATGTGCGCAAAACAAAGTATATGATGCCATCACCGACGGGTGGGCCAGAACCATTGTCAGTTATAACTTAAAAAAATAAATAAATAAATAAAGATCAAAATATAGCTAAGGACTTCTGGCTCTGCAGTTACCAGCAGCAACGACACCAGCGCAGAAATCTGGCGCAGAATCACTTCAATCGTTAATCGTCAATCAATGTTGCATTGGTCTCAGGAGGCAATTGTGTTACAGAGCCCTCTTTCTTAAGATCAATCTGGTTTTATACAAGACTGCTCTGTGGCACAGAGGCCTGGACCTCGTCGACGATGGATGAAGAAGCTCTGAGCCATTTCGGGAGAAAGTAAATGCGTGTGATTTTCGAGTCCATTTATATTGGCGGAGAACGGAGAAAGAGATTCAACCACATTTATCTTGAGAAGTCTGCGCAATGCTGAGTGAATGGACACGACAGCTCCGGCCCAAAGAGTTTTCGATTCTTACCCCCAAGGAACGACGCAGTAGATAACGGCTGCATCTAAAGTAGCACACTCAAGTGGAAGAGGGCCTCAACCAACTTGATGTGCCACACTGGAGTCAGCTGACAAGAGATTACGCCAGCTGAAAAGGCTTTTTGGTTGCAGCACACTCACCCCGGACTGTACCGCTACCTAAGTTGAGAAAGTTGTTTTGAACTGTGTTCATCGGGAAGCTTCTTAGTAATAAGATAAACGATTCAGCTGTCACATCGCGTTTTTGGTGCAGACAAAGTGCTGGTCCCATCAAACACTTATTTTCACGGGGACGGCGCTTCAAGTTTAGATCTCCGAGTTGCTGAAGATTCCTCGATTTTAACGCAGAACTAGATACCAAATGCACCTTGTATCGTCGCATCGATGTCCGCTGATAGTCATGTGATGTGGTTTCTCTGGCTCCTACCAGAGGTTACAAAAGCATTTTCCACAAATCCATCATAGTAGTAGTGTGTTCAAATCTGCTTCTCGTTTCCAGATAGTCCATAAATTGTTGGCGCATCCCAACATCTGCCGAGAACGGACATCTTAATCTTCAGACTGTATGGCCTAATATTTCCTACTGGTGAGCCCCAGATTACTTTGTAGAACTTCTGATTCTTGAAAAAATATCCCCGATATCTAGACGACTGACATTGTAAAAAATCGCCGGGGTCATGCACACCAATCGTGTGTTTAAGGGTGATCTAGTCACATATCCAGTAGGCGGTGAAGCTGGCAGTAACCGGTACCGAATCGTGGTTTCCTTCAATGCGCAACACTGCAAAATGCTGACCTAGGTAGTTGGCTGGAGTAAAATAAAAATCACCCGTCGACAACCGAATGCATTCTTTCTCACAAGGAGTATAAGACCTTCATGTTCCAGAGTCTGATGGTTGTGTGATCCGTGATTATTTCTTCTACGGTGCCACACTATCTTCCCACCTTCAAAAATAATTTGCAGAAAACATCGCAAGGGCATGTGAGGTAGGACTTTCAATAATCTATAGTCGAAGATGTTGCTTAATTCGAAGGACCAAGCACACGACGGCATATAACATTTTCCATTCAATTCCTTCAAGATAAACTAATATTCTGTCGTAGAAGACATATCACATTAAAGAGAATTGTACATCAATCAATGCCTGATGCCACTCTCGTACCACTTTGTCGAACATACAAAGTCCTTCCCTTCAATTAACCAAAACTCTTCAAAAAGGAAAACCTTTCAATCAAAAAATCAAAACCTTTCACCAGCCATGTATTGGAATTATGTGCTGGTACCGCAGGTAATAAATTTTCCAGAAGAAATCCCCATTTCAGACCAAACATTTATTATTTCACCCAAAGGTACCCACATTGGTCATACGAGTATAAGCCATGCCATACGCGTTAATTAAAATCCTTAATCCTCACCCTCATTGCCCTGGCACCTTTTACTAATCACAGGTCGGCTACATATTTTAGAGTGTCACCTTATCCTAAAATTATGCTTGGCAGCCTTTCCGGCGTCTTGTCGTGACTCGTTTGTCCCCAAAAGGATTAGGATTAGATATGAAGCCAACAAATCTAGACCACACCAGACACTAGTCTCATTCCTCACCGGAAACATTTTTATTACGTTCGGTGAAAGGCGCCAAGCCTAGATCTAATGACCGAAAACGAAAACGAATACGAGAACGAAAACGAAAACGACAACGACAACGCCAAATTCGTCGGCGGCATTGGTGGCGGTAAAAGGCGGCAAGAGCCGACAGTAGGTGGTAAGGTGTTACACTAATTGATTTCCAACTCATTAGGCATAATTTTAATGCCTGAGTAGAGTGTAGGGATACGTAAATTACGACTAGATTCACTTCCGGCACAAATGGCCAAAATTCGCAGAATCCACTTCCTTCTTTGAAATTGGCTGCCTGTTTGGTAGTCTCTGGCTCTAGTCCTGCCTATGGCTATGGCTAAGGAAAAACAGATTTTCACATCTTAATTGGGGAGCGGTTTATCAGGCAGAGTACTGTGGGGTTTCCAGCAATTAGTTTTATTGCCTCGTGTCATGTGGAAGGAATTTGAATTTATGATTAAGGGAAACAACATAATTCATTAATTTATCCTCGAGTCGAAGTGGCTTGCATGGAACTGCGTTGTCGCTCTGCTCATCGGTAAACAATAAATCAGCAGCATACTGATTTTCCACATTATGAACTCCGTAGGCTTCTTAAGATTAATCAGACCGTTGGAGTTCGGAATTCGGAATTGGAAGTGGTGATGATTTTTCAAGAAGAATCATTTTTGATTGACTGCTATTTGAAGAGAGCACCGTTGGTATTAACGAACATCCTCTCCGGACCAAAGTCGTGTCAAAGTCAAAGGATTTAGCACATGCAAAAGTTGATATTTTATTTTAAGGATGAAAGCGATGTCAAAGATAATATTTTCTCCAAAAACTAAGTGGATACCTCCATACGTATGCGTGAATGTGTATTTGCTATGCAACATTTGATGGAAATAAGCACCAATAACTTGATAGCGATCGAAGCTTCGAATCAACTTACCTCACTTTACTTTAGGTGGTGATACAGTTTGGGAGAACCCAGCTCTGAATCAACAGCTCTTTTCGGATAGCACGGTCTTGCGAATTGCGTACACTAAGTTGGCTGAGGTCCCTTTTCATACGCTGGTGTTCATTCGCTCAAAATCTCCTAGCCATCGGAGCCAATAAATTAGAATCCTTCTAAGTCAATGACGCAACTCTCAAAGCAATCGAGATGTTAAGGGTCGTATACAGTGCTCATCTCTCAGTTGCTGTTTTAGTCCGCCGAAGAAACACCGATTGTTAAGGGTGATTCCTCGCTTGATTTGTACGGTGTTGTCATTTTTTGAATTTACAGCGGAGTGGAGGTAGACAAAGTCCTGTCTAGACTTTGTGGAGGGCTATAATGTTAAATTCGTCAGCGTATGCTAGAATTGCATGGTTGAGTTTTGCACAATTCTTTGAAGGATAGTGTCGAAGAATTCACATGACAATGCGTCACATTATATGATAACAAGTAGTCGACTTTTATGGAACAGAGGGCATCCTCCATTGTTATACTATAGAGACGAAGAAGGTGGCCAGAAATAGCTCGTCTCTACAAAATACAACCAATAATCAAGTGGTGGCTATCGATTCGAAGTACCTGGATCCATCCACAGGCGAATATTTGGTTAATGATGGACTAATCGGGCCTATAACCATACCAATAGGGACCTATCAGATTGTTGATATAGAGTTTCAGGCGTTCACATAGTAGGGTAGATGAACCTTTTAATTTCGATGGTCTTACTTCTTGAAGTTCGGATAAATGATACTGCGATTCCATCCACGGAGAACATCATCCAACTATATTTTTAAGGATGAGTTTGTACAATTTGGCAGGTAGTCCGTGTGCTTCTGCTGCCTTGTTGGTCTTTCGTTATAGATGGCGATACCCAGATCTCTTCTTGGTCGTTATTGTTCATTACCCAATCTGAAAGGCTCATTCTACCTGCCCTTGCCGACTGTGACTGTACCACTATGCTGCCATTCTTATCTCTGGATGCTTACGTTCGATATTTGTGTCCTTCACAAGTAGTTTTCACTTTTTCGAAGAAGCACTGCTCCATTCCGTTTTTTTTATCCATTGTACTCCTAGAATGTTCTTTTTACTAGAATTGCTTGGTATTTCGAAAAAGATGGGTGAAGGCTTCAGTGATAAAGCGTCTGCAGTATGATGGCGTAAGCAGAAAACTCACAGGAATAACGTTCCGTTGTATCATCATAACTCTCAAATTAAGCATCGCAGGATGTGTCATATATGCCTATGACACGGTAAAGCGAAGTTCCATGTTATGATGCCACGAAGCCGTTTACAGGATTTCCTACTCAGTAATGGTATACTAGTTGCTGACCTATAAAATACAATAAATTGGAAATTCGGTTGGATAGACGACATCCTGGTGAGTCATCCTATCTGCAGTTATGTGCATCTGAAAGCGAAATGTAAATGGAAGCCCTAACCATGTGCCCAGGCAGTTACAACACAGATTCGAGCCCTGAGCAACTTTCCTTTGAGCCTTTCATAGCAAGCTCATCGGCGATCTTATTTATCTCGTTTATCGTGATCTCCACTTGGAGATCCGTAAATACCCAACTTCATTCCGTTTCTGGTTCAGGTTCTGGCTGAAACCATTCCTGATTTTGAAAGTCGATTTCGTATTTTTTAATAACAAAAGTTCTGGTGTCATTGCATCAGACGGCATATCTATAACGTCGCAGTCAAAAGACAATTGGGGAGAAAAGTCATCATAACTCCAGTGCGTTTTCTACCGATGTCCACTTTTCTTTAAAGGAAAGTTGGCCTTGGAAGTGCAGCCAGTGATATTGAGTCCTTTTAAATTAGGTAAAAGCAGCAATGACGTATTTTCGTGAAAGCTTGTTTCTCCAAATGACGTTGGTTACATGCTACCATGACTTTCCGAAAACTCCGCGTTGGTAGGAATCTTCCATACACCTCGCAAGGTGGATCCATACCTTGCGAGGCAGTTTTGGCGCTCATGTAACTCAAACATTCTTCCTATGCTCTTGGATATGATGGAGCTCAGACTGATTAGCTTAAAGCTCTTAGCGAGAGTGTACATAATTATTATACACTTACTGTTCACCAGGGGCCAGAAGTGAAGATTCTTTTCAAAGTTACAAGCTTCTGGTACCATCTGATACCATCGATTCCAAGGGACTTGAAGCCGTAAAAGAAAGCAACACCGTGTTTGATAGCCGCATTTGTCACCACAACCGCTGACCGCCTTCAGGCTGTTTTTATATGTACAGCTCACTTTCAGCTTCGGTGATAGGAGCTAGTTGAGAGCTAGTTCTGATCAAGTTAAGTGGCAATGAGCCCCAAGCATAAAACAGAAGGTCTTTTCGGCTTCTGCCATTTGTTGGTGGGAAACATATAATGAAAACGTAACCTGATGCAACAATAGACTTTTGCAATTCCATATGGTTTCAATCGAGCGCTTAATTTTCTCTTCTTTCTGAGAGGCGATATTCTTCCCGTCACATTTGCTAATGGAATTTGTGAGCAACTCCCATCCTTTTCCGCGGTTCAGGCTTCACTGATTTCACTGCAAGCACTTCGCGATACTTCTCGTTTCGTTGTGGTGTCGGATACCATCAGATGCGTGGTGTCTAATGGCTGCGACTGATGCTGAACTAAAAAGGACTTTAAACAAGTTTTTAAGAGCCACTTAAACTTATAGCGGCTCTAGGTCAACATTTTTCATAAAACTTTGTGGATGTTGAGATATGGGAAGCATATGGTGACTATGATGATATTTCGTCCAGCCGCGAAGCCGATAGGCCTAAGTTTATTTTCGCATTTTCGGATCTTGTGTCGTGTAGGCTATGTTTTCCAACTGTGACGCCAAAGATGTTTTCCCTTTTTAACTTGACGTTAAAATCAGGAAGCGTGATCTTAATGTTAATCCAAAGGCATTCCTTGTAAGCTTAATCGACGTACTTGTAGAAGCAATCTTTTGCAAAGTCATCAATTTTCTCTATGCGGACTTATGTTAGCGGATTTAGCTTTGATGCGAAGTGTAATCCGGTATTCCCTCTGACTCTACAGCTCAAGATACGACGGGCGTTCAACATATTCTCGGTATTGGGGTGAAGCTGTGGTTGTATATATAAATTGACTTATTTATCAAGTAATACTATTATTTTAGTGCATTCATGTAAAATTTCATATAAATGTGATTATTAATTCGCGTTTTATCTCTAGTTAAACAGAATCATAATGGCAACTGAGGCGATGATGGTGAAAATTGAGCATCGCGCTGTAATTAAATTTCTCACTAAGCAAGGAAAAAGTCAAAAAACTATTCATGAAGAGATGGTGGCTGTTTACCAGGGTTCCGCACCTTCATTATCAACTGTGCAAAAGTGGTCAAGTGCGTTCAAGAGAGGCAGAAAGAGCATTGAAGACGACCCCCGCTCCGGCGCCCCGGCTACTGCTTGTACGGGAGAAAGCATCAAAGAAGTCGAAAAACTTGTTCTTGAGGATGCCCGAATAAAGGTGAAAATGATGGCAGAGATCACCAAGCTTTCAATTGGTACCATTCACACCATTCGTCATGACCATCTTAACCTTTCAAAGGTCAGTTCAAGGTGGGTGCCACGAATGCTCACAGCGCCTCAGATGAAAAGTGAGAATCGCATGCTGTAGAGAGCTTTTGGAGATGTGTAGTGAGAACGCGGACGGTGTTATGGATCGAATTGTTACTGGGGACGAAACATGGGTCCACCACTATGACCCTGAAAGCAAACAAGAGTCCATGCAGTGGCATAAAAAAGGAACAGACCCCCCGAAGAAGTTCAAAGTCACTCCGTCTGCCGAGAAGCTCATGGCCACAGTTTTTTGGGACTCAAAGGGAATCTTGCTCATTGAGTACAAAAAAAAAGGTGAAACCATCAACGCCACATCCTACGCTTCCACTTTGCATAATTTGCGGGAGGAAATTAAAAAGAAAAGACGGGGTAAACTCGCAGCGGGTGTGTTGCTTCTTCATGACAACGCTCCTGTTCACACGGCGCGAGTTTCCAAGGCTGCTGCGCGAGATTGTGGTTTCGAAGAAATCCAACACCCACCCTATAGTCCAGACCTTGCCCCTAGTGATTATTTCCTGTTTCCGGATTTGAAAAAATGTCTTCGTGGAAAAAGATTTTCGGATGATGAACAACTCAAGTCGGCAATAAATGGAGGAGGAGGAAATTTATTTTTTTGAGGGTTTAAAAAAGCTTATCTCAAGATGTAACAAATGCATTGATGTTAGGGGAGATTATCTTGAAAAATAAAAACAATTTAAATTGAATTCGCATTTTCCTTCATATCGATACCGAGAAAATATTGAACGCCCCTCGTATCTTGCCTAAGTCTTTTTCTGTCGTTGTCTGTTTTTCATTCGTTGGAGTCGTCAACAGTAAGAGCATCCATATGCGAGCTCCTCGACAAAACCTGCGAGCTATGCACTAATTTTCACGTAAAAATCTGCATTGGCAAGGTGGAAATTATTGGTAATACGAGTAGAATGGGAATGTACAGCCTGTACGACATCACCTCCAGGAATGGACATATTCTTACACACCTCGACATGCATAAAGGGAACTGGCTGACTTCTGATCAGCAAACCAAATTGATCATATTGCGATCGACGCATAGCGCTACTACAGCGTTGTGGATATCCGAACGTTACAAAAAGCTGAAATCGATTATCTTGTTCTAGGCAAAATACGAATGCTGATATCCAAAAGCCAGCTAATCATTGTGAGGAAGTTCAACGTCAATTGGCTACAATCGCAAAAGACCACTAGAGCCTTTTCCGGTCGAGTTTGACGTAACCTCTCGAGGAGTCCGATGATGCCAGCAGAAGACCATTTGCCGAGGAATAATCTGAGATGCCGCTATGGATGCACTGTGTTTCAAACCGATCAACTCGGGTCTAAGATCTCGTGAATAACTGACTTTATTAAGAAGGAATGTAACGTATTTATGTAAGAATAATGAAGGTATATGGTATAAGTACAGTAATTAGTATTCCAACAATGTATGCAAATATGAATGTACAATGTACGAGTATGTATGTACGAGCAGAATATGTATGAATCTTCAAGTGTATAAGAATATTAACGCAAAATATAACAAGTAGGGTATTTAATTTTCAGCATCCTCCGGGCGGGCGAAAGAGCGCATCTCTAGGGGATATAAAAGTTGAATAACACGACGAAACTTCTTGCCGTCAGCAAAACGAACTTCACATGATCGGATTTTGTTATCTCTTCCGGGGTAGCAAACCTCAACTACCGCTAGCCGCCAGTGGATACGGGGAGTGCTGGCATCATATACCAATACGACGTCACCGGGTTTTACTCCTTTTGAAAAAATATGAATAGAATGATGTGCTGAACGTAAAAGCTTGAGATATTCCGCTTTCCACCTTTTCCATAAAAAGGAAGTGTGCTGCAATCTGGATTTCCACTTGCGTCGAAGATCCGATGGAATGGTTTGGCCTTCGCTCTCTCTATCGGTTACTTTTGAGCAACTGATAAGAAAACTTTCTGGTGTTAAAGGTGTCAAGTCCATTGGATTACTGCTCACATACGTTAAGGATCTCATGTTAATAATTCGCTCGGCTTCAGTAAGGAAAGTATTAAGCTCTTCGTTGTTAATCGTGGCCTTCCAAATTGCGACTTTGAGTACGTCTTTGACACTCTTCACCAACCGCTCCCAAAAACCACCCCACCAGGGTGCTCTTACCACGCTAAATTTCCAATTTATTCCGCGGTTATTCAAAAAACCGTTGAAAATCTCGCTGTTGAAAATCTCTCCCAAGCTCTTTACATCGGCTGCAGCTTTTTTAAATGTTTTCGCGTTGTCGGAATATATAGTAACGGGCGTGCCACGCCTTGCTGTAAAACGGCGTATAGCTAAGAGGCAGCATTCCGTCGTCAAGTTGAGAACTAGCTCCAGGTGCACGGCACGGACGACGGCGCACGTAAATATCATTATGTACACTTTGCTTTTGTTGTCATCTGAGCGTGTGTAAAGAGGCCCTGCAAAATCCACACCCACCGTTTCGAAAGGTCTTGATGCTTGAAGTCGATCCCTTGGTAGAGAGGCAAAAGGCTGGGATGCGGCCTTTCCCCTGAGTCTGCGGCAAAGTTTGCATGCTGCGATGGCCTTTTTAATCAACTGCCGGGCGGCAGGCAACCAATATTGTTCACGCAAACGAGTCAACACGGTATTCACTCCGCTGTGCAAAGACACTTCGTGAAAGTAAGTAGCGATCGATCAACTTGCTCAAATAACTGCCTCGAGGTAGAATGACTGGACTTACAAAATCGAGTGGCTCGTCTAGTTGAGTTAACCTGCTTCCCACACGAAGTAAACCTTGGTCGTCCAAAAATGGATTAAGAGTCAGTAGGGTAGAAGATCGAGAAATGGTTTTCCCTTCCTGCAAAGGTAACACTTCATTTGAAAAATAAGTAAATTGAAAATAACTTATCCAGTAGATCTCTGCATTCTTCATTTCAACTGCTCGCAGAAACCTTGATGTATGAGTTGTCCTGTCCCTTTTCTTAGCCCAAATTGGTAGCACTTATTTAGTAGTACGTTGAGACCTCGATGAATATGGGCCGTAATCCTGAGCAGTTTTTTCCAATCACCAATAGTTCCATACAGCATAAGCGGTTCCGAATACTTAGGTGGAGCACCAATATCTTCCTTCTGAGAGATTGGCAACAACATAGCAACAGATTCCTCAGCAGGCGACACATTCCCCATAGGCCAATGAGACTTGTCTTCTTTCAGCCAAGATGGACCATCCTTCCATAGCAGCGACGTAGATAAATTTTCTGCGGATATCCCTCGGGTAAGTAAATCTGCTGGGTTTTCTTTCCCAGAACAATGACGCCAATCCCTTACATCCGTAAGCTCTTGTATTTCCTTTACACGGCTGAACACGTATGGCTTCCACTTTCGGGCATCTCCTTGAATCCAATGTAGTGTGATCTGTGAATCCGTCCACAGATAGAACCTTTGAGATGGAAATTCTAACTTCTTCCAGTAAGAACACAGTCTGGCAGCAACCAACGCCGCGGTGAGTTCCAACTTTGGCAATGTGAGAGCATCCGCTTTCTTTTCTTTAAGTGGCGCAACACGCGCCTTGGCGCATACGAACTTCACCTCAGTTTTAAGATTTGACGTTTAGAGTCTTAAGAACGCAACAGCCCCAAAGGCTTTCTGCCTGGCATCGGCGAATACGTGCATTTCGATGCACGTGAACTCCGCCTTAATTATAAGCCACCTTGGCATTGAAATTTCGGGAATTAGTTCTAAGTCCTTACAACCTGCGACGTATTTTTGGCTAGACTCTGCCCCCAATAGCTCGCCCCAGTTTACTTTATCACGCCACAAAGTCTGAAACAAGATTTTCAATTTTATTAAAATGGGGCTTAAGAATCCTAATGGATCGAACACTCGAGCAATAATCTTCAACAAGTTGCGCTTCGTAGGCTGTAACGTTGACTTTAAACATTCCGGATCAAATTTAATCATCAATTCGTCGCTGTGTACATTCCATAGGACGCCGAAAACGGAATGAACTGAACCTTCTGTCGCCTCGAGAGAACTCTGAATTTGAGAATTATTGCAGCGCCATTTTCTCAGATTCATATAAGCACGCTTAAAAACCTCAGTAGACTCTTTACGAAATTTATCTGCGTCTGCCTGACTACTGACACTTGTTACAAGATCATCCATGTAGAACGACCTACTCAGCAATTTACATGAGTCTGGATATTCGGTTGCTTGCGCGCAAATGTGAAGCCCAATTGTGGCAGACAGCAAGAACGGACTGGATGAAACCCCAAAGGTGACTCGAGTCATACGATACTCCACTTCAGATGAAAAGTCTGTACATAAATCCTTGTCTTGTGAAAACCATACAAAACGATGACTGTCTCTATCTTTCTCGGCTAAAACGATTTGCAGAAACACTTTTTCAATATCTGCGACTAAACCTAACTGCTCGATACGGAAGTTCAACAAGACTTGCAAAATGTCTGGAAGTAAGTTCGAACCTGTCCATAAACATTCATTTAAGGACAATTTACCTGGTAAACGAGACGAGGCATCGAATACAATTCGGATCGTGGTAGTTGTCTTTTCTGAGCGATAAACGGCACAGCGTGGCATATAGTACAGGTTTTCCACGTTGTCGTCGTTCAAAACAACTCTCTCAGCGTACCCTGAGGCTATGAATTGCTGTATTGCAGTGTCGTATTCACTAAGTTTGGATGGATCCTTTCGAAGCCTTCTGAGAAGAGAATGTAATCTTGAAATAGCCATTGATTTGTTGTTCCCCAGGTGTCCATTTTTGGTTTTCCAGGACAGGAGTGCTTCATATCTTGTCTCCGTCTTGCGAATACACTTTTCTTTGAGTTCTCTGGTGAATTCTCTCATCTCTATGTCATCGCTCCGTATTCCCAAGCTCTCTAAGCTCCACATATCTTCAAGGGAGAAGCTGAAAAGGATGGAAACATTTTCATTAGGGATCAATTTATCCGTGTCGCAAGGGCCATGAAGCGTCCAGCCAAAAATCGTGCCTACCGCTGTCAAAAGGTTAGTTATTCGTTTATATTTTCCAGTTACCACTTTCCAATAATAATCCGCTCCAACTAGAACACTCAAACCTTCTTCTTGTTCTCGTCCACACAAATTTGAGTCCGCCAAGCAGAAACCGTCCAATGGAGTGCCTTTACTCGCAGGAGCCGCCAAGCAGATTTCGGGAACCACTACCGCCGCCACTTCCACAGACTTTTCGCTAAACTGAGATCTTAAATGAATGTTCACAATTTTCATCTTCTTACCACCAGAAATCTTGACTTGACCGAAAGGAATAATGGATAGATTAGCGAATCCACTAATTTCCAAATTCAGCTTGTTTACAACTGCTTCTCTTACGTACGTGCGTTGACTTCCGCCATCAAGAATAAGCCGCACAAATAAACTGTTTGTTGCACAAAGGGAATGACTGGCTGCAAGAAGAGAACGCGCAGTTTGCAAAAATATATTATTCTTTCTTGAATTATTTGGGGCATGGCAACAGACGTTGGATTTTCCTTAGATTTTGACACTTCACTGGTAGACAACGATTTATTTGTAAATCTACACAACAAGGTGGGATGTTTATTTTTGCACTTTTTGCAACATAACATGTCCCTTCAAAGTGCATCGGAAACATCTACCATCTTCCTTCAACATTTGTTTCTTCTCATCAAGGGTTCTTGCGCAGTTGCACTCTGTCGTCGCATTACTGTATTATATAAATTCCTCAATCCCGTCGCGTCTGTTTTGTCAGAAACTGCCGGAAGATACATGAGCTGCTGCATTAATTTGTCTATTAATTTTTCGGTGTCGCCATATTCCTCTTGCAAAAGAGAGACAACTCCATCGTAACAGGTATCCGAGGGAGTGAAACCTGATGTCGTTTTCGCTGCATTACCCGTTAGAACAGACTGCAAATAGTTGAACTTTTTGGCGCCACTCAATGTTTCATTTTCATGTACAGTTGTACGAAAATTTTCCCAAAAGCGAAGCCAATCTTGATGGTCACCCGAAAACTTCTTTAATTCTAATTTGGGAAGCTTTGTGTAATGCGTCTTCGGTGCTGAAGGTGCTCGAGGATTGACATCATTTTGATAGGGATTAATTAGCGATTGAACCCTCGCCAAGCGAACTTGCAATCTTGCCATCATACCTACAGAACGTACCTGGATTTTTAACGTAAACCTCCTGTCATGTAGACTTAATGTTTACGAGGTGCCCATACACCCATAGGGAGCAAGGATACGCCTTGCCATCGCTAATCTTTCGGGATTTGAATTATACCAAATCGGAACTGTGTTGGAGGCACAAGTCCCACCCTTGGTATGAGTCGAGGCCGACCTAAAACCTCTTGCTGCTCTTAGGGTCGCAGCACCCAGTACTTCATTTGCAACTCTACAATGGGTAAACAGAAAAGAAAACCCTACCCGCGATTTGGGTTTAAACCACAGCCACCATGACGCTCCCACAAGGGGGCCTACCTCTAACAAGTCAGGCCCGGACCGAAGTCCGGGGGGCTCCTGACTCCCATGGTACCGTGTTTTAAGTCCTGGTATGGACTACCGGTGGTCAAGCCTACCAACAAGACCTATGACCGGCAACTTGTAACTGGTCAAATCGTAGCAACCATTCAGAGGCTGTAATCTGAAGATGTTTACGATAAGACCAGTTATAGAATAATCTACCCCCGCTTTTTATTAGACAACGTCATTGATGGGCGAAGCCTTGATAATTGGGCGGGGGCCCGCCATCATACCTACAGCCGAATCTTCGTATTCCGCTGTCTTCTCTGGTTTGGAGTCTTCGATGCTCGATGCTCGATGCTCGATGCTCGAATATCATTGTTGATGGCGCGAAGGCTTTCGTTGGCAGTAGTGAGGCGTTGGAGATACGAAGCGAGATCTTTTTTTTTTTTTTTTTTTTTTATTCTTTATTAATTCGATTTTATTAATTAGAGAATAACAATTACATATTTATTACATTACTATTATCGTTAACATACAAAGGATCAGTAAAGAAAAATAAAAAACAAGCTATCTATAGTTCAGAGGGAACTAGAGACGATAGCATTAACAATTATTTCAATTTTCAATTATAAACTCAAAACTATTAATTTTTTAGTTACAAAGTGTACTCGTAGCAAGAAAGAAGAAAAAAAAGAAATGATAATAATAATAACAAAGGAGAAAAATAATTAAATGATTCAGATGG
Source organism: Volucella zonaria (assembly GCA_963966105.1). Classification (NCBI taxonomy): domain Eukaryota; kingdom Metazoa; phylum Arthropoda; class Insecta; order Diptera; family Syrphidae; genus Volucella; species Volucella zonaria. The sequence continues at coordinate 51,195,413 of OZ014530.1, forward strand.
TAACAGATGTGAGGTTTGCTATATCATCATAACTTTTATCTAAAAGACAAAGTTTTACCTTCTTTAGAAAAACATATTTAGATCTTAAGGTTCTAATGCTAATAGGTAGCTTATTGAAGAGTCTAGGAGCAATTGCCGTATAGAAATTAAAAAATATTTGTAGATTGTGTTGTGGTACTACCGCATAATTAAGATTGTTGATTCTAAGATTATAGTTTGCTGAGCCGCGATTTAAGTCATATCCCGATCTAGTAAAAAAAATCTTTAATACCTTAAAAAAGTATAAATGTTTGAGAGGGAGAATTTTAAGATATCTAAAAAGTGGTAAACTATTAACGTCACGATGTTTATTGCATATAAGACGAACAACATGCTTCTGAGAAATTAAAAGAGGATTCAATTTATTGTCATGAGTGCCGCCCCAGGAAACTATACCGTATTCAAGTTTAGAATGAACTAATCCATAGTAGATACATTTAAGAAGATCTAAAGAGCAATAGGGTTTTAAAAAGAAAAATTGCCTTGTGGCAGCTATAAGGTACTTCTTAAGTGCACTAGTATGTGCAGACCAATTCATCCTCCAATCAAGTATAACACCAAGGTACTTAAATGAATCAACTCTCTCTATGGTGAAACATTTATCAGAACAAGATTCCGTTTCAAAATAAGTTTGCGAACATTTGCTCGATTTACAAATATGATTATTGTGTTTGAATTTATTACAATTAGCGCAATGAAAGGAGTAAGTACCAAAGTCAAAGTTCCAACCGCACACATTGAAAAACATGATTTTAGTCTTATCACTTATCACCAAATTATGTTGTTGAAACCAGTGGCTTAATATCTCCAGGTCATGATTTATATCGGCAGCTAAGTTTAGAGCTGAGTTACTTTGAAAAGTGCATGCCATATCATCAGCAAACGCATTAACCTTACTTCGATAATTTTGTGAAAGTAGCGAGTTAATGAAAATCAAGAATAGTATCGGACCGAGTACCGAACCTTGCGGGACTCCAATAGTAATGTTTCTGCTGGAACTAATTTGCCCATTAATTTTCACTTTTTGTCTTCTATTGGAAAGATAAGAAGAAAACCATTTATGTGTCATGCCTCTGAACCCACATTTGTACAATTTATCTAAAAGTATATTGTGATCTACCGTGTCAAAAGCTTTTGTTATATCGATGAAAAGAGCTGCAGTTAATTTTCTATCGTTAAAACTATTAAAAACATCAGTGCAGAAGTTCAACAGTGCTCCTTCAGTAGAAAAACCCGGGCGAAAACCGAATTGGGATTTACTAAAAAAATTATTTTTTTCTAAAAAATTTATCATTCTGTTTTTTACAGCTTTCTCAAAAACTTTAGAAAAGACAGGAAGAAGTGAGATTGGTCTATAACTATTAACTGATGTCTTATCACCTTTTTTAAATAAAGGTATCACTTCGGCCTGTTTTAGATCATCTGGAAATACACCCATGGAGACACTTCTGTTGAAGATATAACATAGAATGTCACAAATATTCAAGGCTATTTTCTTAACAAAACTATTCGAAAGGTCGTCACTTGTCTTAGAGCGTGAGCTATTAAGAGAAGAAATAATTTTGTATATTTCGAAAGATGTTATTGGTTCAAAATAAAAACTGACACAAGAAGATCCATCATCAAAAGTACATTCACATTTAGAAACAGAAGCACAGCTACCTGATATTACTTTGTTACCAATGCAAACAAAAAAGCGATTGAATTTGTCAGCAATTTCGTTAGGGTCACTGATGATAGTATCAGAATCTTTTATATTTTCAACGAAACTGGTGACAGTAGATATATTTTGAATTTCTCTAACCAATTTCCATTCTTTTTTCGAGTCACCTTTGACTTCCCGAAGCTTGTTTAGGTAGTAGTTATGTTTACAATTTTTAACATCTTTGGCAATATCTTTACAAATTTTTTTATAAGCTTCAATAGTACTAGAATTGTTTTCAAATTTGGTTTTCATTTTGTACAATTTATTCTTTTCTTTAACCTTTTTAAGCAATTCCGTCGTTATCCAGGGTTTTAGTCTTTTTATTTTATTCACACTACTTTTTATCTTTTTCGAACTAAGCATAATGTAATTACTGATTATATCAACAAAGTAACTGTAAGCTTTCGAAGGATCATTTTCATTATAAACATTAAACCAACTTTCATAGCGAAGAAATTCAATTAGCGCACGGTAATCAGTGATAGAGTAAGAAGAGCACGAAGGAAGTATATTTGGACTAACAACACAATTGTATTTAATACTCAGACATGTCATACAGTGATCAGAAATCTGTAAATCGAAAACAGAGCTATAAAACAAGAGATCTTCAGGTCTGCAAAAACGCACCATAATATGGTCTATACAGGTATTTGAGGATTCATTAATATGAGTAGGTTTGTTAATACACGATTCAAAACCGTAAGATGCTAATAGGAATAAGTAACTGTCAACCTCTGCAGAATCCTGCATGATATCAATATTAATATCGCCTAATAAGATAATGTTCGGTCCTGGCGCACTTGTTAATAGACCTTCCAATTCCTCCAGAAATATTTTAACCAAAGACTCATTGAATCTATAAACACAGAATATACTTAGTTTTTTATCACTGATAGATACTTTAATAACATCACAACTCTGCAAATTAAAAGAAACAACATCTACACTAAACTCCTTTTTAATAAAAACGGCAACACCTCCAGAAGCATATTCATTATTGCAACATGCGAAAAATTCATAGCCATCAATATTAAAAAGGGATACTTCCTCATCATATATCCATGTTTCTGTTAAGAAGATAAAACTTGGCTTATTATCAAACGAATCCAAATGAACAAGAAGGTTATCAAGATTTTTACGCATACTCCTTATATTTTGGTGAACGATACAAAAGTTGTTAAAGCAGTTCTGGTTAAAAACAAGATCGAAGGAATCAGTATTTATGCAGTTTACAGAGGGGATATTTAGATTACGAGTATAATCTTGTGTTTCAAACATAAAAAGTTAATTTAAAGCTTGGAGATCAGACTCCGACTCAACAATTATATTGGGTCTACAAGTAAGTTTCCAGCGTTTTTTTTCCAAAATTTGAAGTTTTATTATGAAAACATAGTTACAATGCTTTATTCAAAGTATCGTCCATCGGAAGCTACAACTTTCCCCCATCTTTCTGGCAATTTATGAATTCGGGATTAAAAAAATTTCTCGTCTTTCGAGCCCAAGAACGTATCGAGCCAATTTTTGATTTCCTCTACTGAGCTGAAGCGTATTCCCGTAAGAGCGTTCTGCTTCGAACGAAACAAGTGGTAGTCAGATGGTGCCAAGTCTAGACTGTAAGGCGGGTGAGGCAGAATTTCCCATCCACTATTTTCCAAATAGTTTTTCACCGAAACCGCAACATGTGGCCGAGCGTTGTCGTGATGAAAAATGACGGACTCATGCCTGGTCTCATATCCTGGCCGTTTTTCTTTTAATGCCCGCTTCAAACGAATTAGTTGGGTTCGATATAATGCTCCTTTGATGGTTTCACCACTCGGAAGCAGTTCTTGGTATACGACACCCTTTTGATCCCACCATATGCAGAGCATGACGTTCTCGTGAATATTTCGTTTCGGTGTCGATTGGGCGGGCTCGCCGGGCTTTGTATACGATTTTCTGCGTTTAGGATTATCATAATAAATCCATTTCTCATCACCAGTGACAATACGACGCAAAAATGATTTATTTTTATACCGCTGCAGTAACATTTCTGACATGCAAAATCGCCGTTCGACGTCTCTTGGCTTCAATTCGTACGGCATCCAGTTTCCAACCTTTTGAATTTATCCCAGTGCTTTTAGGCGCAGGGAAACGGCTTGTTGCGTGACGCCCAATGATGCAGCAAGTTCTTCTTGAACCTGACACGGATCCTCATCCAATAAAGCGTCCAATTCCTCGTCTTCAAAACTTTTCGGCTTTCCGGGGCGATCTTTGTCCTCAACTCCAAAATCACCGCTTTTGAACCGTTTGGACCACTCGCGGCACGTCGATTCACCAATACATTCCGCCCCATAAGTTTCCGAAAGCAAACGATAGGCCTCAGCCGCACTTTTCTTCATATTAAAGAATAAAAGCAGGGCTTCCCGCAAATGACGTTTATTTGACTGGGAACTTGCCATGATTTTGCTCGATAAAATGTACGACAGCGATAGAACTGCTCAAATATAACGCTGCAAAGTTGTTGACAGATATAAAACCTACAAATAAAACACATGGGGTCTGACATTTCTGCCCGGGATCCACTGGTGGCGCCATCTCTGACAAACGCTGGAAACTTACTTGTAGACCCAATATATTTATCATTATCCCCTTTGCGCATAAATATTCTTCCTGCCTTCACCCACACATACTTAAACAATTTCTCTTTTTGCACCTTTTGGGCAGCACGGAGTCTAGTTTCGACAAGTCCTCTTACCTTGTATGACTTTAAATACTCTGTCGCTTCATTTACTATCTTCGTTATCTGACTGCGATAGCCGGCGCGCGCTTGCAGTTCCATTTTAATACGTTTCGAGTTATCAATTTATTGAGTTACGAGAACCAAATTCATATTTTTTTCAAACTAGGTACAATCTAAAGGTCCCGGGTTTCGGCACCATATCGAAAATAACCCTTGGGAAAATATATTAACTGCTATGTTTGCACTTTAGTTTGAAATAAAACAAAAAAAAAAACCGATCAACTCGGGTCTAAGATCTCGTGAATAACTGACTTTATTAAGAAGGAATGTAACGTATTTATGTAAGAATAATGAAGGTATATGGTATAAGTACAGTAATTAGTATTCCAACAATGTATGCAAATACGAGTATGTATGTGATGTGCAAAGGTATGCAGAATATGTATGAATCTTCAAGTGTATAAGAATATTAACACAAAATATAACAAATAGGGTGTTTAATTTTCAGCAACCACAGATAAATTGTAGAGAATCTGGAAAGGTTATTTCTGAATGCTGTTAAGCAGTGGTGGCATCTCACCGTCATGTCAGTTAGGATGAGCCATTCTACTTGGACGACAATAGCAAACATTTCCGTCCATTCGAATAAGATGAAGCCATTTCTAAGCTTAAATTTAACAATGCTGATAGAACTGATGGCATAACTGTTTAATACAGAAGATGATGACTGGAAACGGAGCACTCCTCAACTGATTTTTAAATTTTGCCCGACAAATGGAACGGTATCACTCTTGCTATTAGCAAACCTATTCGCTATATATCAGCACTATAATAGAAAATGTCATATAAAACCTACAATTAAATTTCTCATTAAGATCACCTGCCTTTTTGACCTGCTTCATCCTAGCAAAGGAACTCCTTCCAGTCTTAGCCGTTCCTATACAAAAGGTTTGAGCATTGTGCTTGCGGAACTTCCAAATAGGTCATCACCACCCAGTCTGTCCAATATTCAACACGTTTCTCAAGTCTATTTCCATAAATCATGTGTCAGGGCACTCTCCGATACATCCATACTGATATACATAGTTGTATAGTTATATAGTTACTCAGTATCCATATGTATGTTACACATCGACTAAGAGTTTCCTCTTTGAAAAACGAAGAAAGCCGAGCATAATACCCCACTAAATACACACCCTCAATTCGGATTGAATTGATTAAAATAGAAAGGATAGCACAAGCTTCGTTCGAAAACAAAAATCAAGCCAGCGATAGAAAGGTTGGGGGTGCAATGGTAACGGGTAGAACTCGTAGCTAACCTCAAACTTCGGATGTAATAGTTTTTGTCTAAATTGCTGAAACGTTTTTAACTTCGACTATGTCAATAGTAAGGATTAAGCATTTCAAGTAACGGAAATGATAATATCCGTTTGGGTTTCCTATTACCATATCCCATTACCAGCAAAAACTGACAGCAGAAAGGATATTTGCACTCAATCCCGAAGACATAGCCATAACTGCTACTCCATACGAATATATGTAAAACGTATGCATAAACCAGGATTCTCGTCCATTCTCGTCGTCAGTCGGAGACGGGGACGGAGACGGAGACGGAGATGGAGACAGAGACGGAGACTTGGGTTGGAGTTGTTTTTCCTCATACTCGAGGACATTAGTCCTGCATATGTTATGTGTAAGAGGGCGCATTCAGAAACACAGTATCACATTTTACTTTAGAAAAAAGAAAGAGGGAACATTGAAAAGTTGCCTCAGTGACTATGAGTACTCGTATGTGACTGAATCTCAATGGCTGGATAGGTTTTTTTCAAAGTTTGGCAAAACTTTCTCCTCGAACTTATAATGCGTTGACAAATTGAAATTCATAAGTGAACACAAATGTACGAGTAGATACGAATACTTCAACTTTAACGTGTCAGTAGATGGTACAATGAGGTCTAAACGAACTTAACTTCACATTTTAATATTGGGGGTGGGCAGAGCTCATAAGTTATGGAAATTGTTTCGAGGAACCGTGTGTCTTTTTCAAATTTAAAAGCCGACACTTTCAAAGGGAAGCTAATACTCGTACACTTTCTTTTGGAAAGAGAAGTAAACTGACGGTACAGCAGCCCCATGTGAACCAAGGCTGAATCTCCCAATCACTGCGTTATTGTTTTTTTTTTGGTACACAATGAGAATGATCTACAACTGGTTGTACATTCCAAACGTTTGGAGGTCCACTGTTTCTCACTGAAATCGTTGCCGAGATTTGCACACAAACCCTGTGACAATACTGTTCTCTTCGCGAGGAACGTCGAGAAATTATGCTGGAAATGGCGTCTCAGAAATAGTGAATAGATGATGCACTTCACGGTTAATTATATAAAAAAAATGGAAATATAGTAAAATACGGTGGCGTTTCTTGAACGTTATAAAATTGGCTTTATTTGAATTCAAAGGTCTGAATTCGAATAAGTTCAAATTGTTTTACTCCTTGCAAGAAACCTCGGTGGTATTATGTATATACCACTTCAGCTGTAAATCATATGGTCATTGACCATGACAGTGAAAAGGTTTACTTTGGTGTTGGGGTTTATATGATTTTCTTACAACTACAGGATGAATGACTCGAACTCCAACTTTTTAAAATGCTATAATTTTTTTATTTTTTGATAAATTTTATTGTGCCAAAGCAAAAAATGTTGGAAAATACATCAATTTTCAAATTGTATCAGTACTTTTCAATGTGTCCATCTTTGGCGCGAATAATGGCCTTGAGACGGCCGAAGAAAGCATCGTACGCTACACGCCAGTGGCTCTGTGGTATTTTGGCCCATTCACGGCGAAGTGATTGTTTGAGGTGGTCCAAACTTTGGTATTTTTTAGTGCCAACCTTCGCCTTCAAAATATCCCAGACAGAGAAATCCAACGGATTTGCATCCGGAGAATTTGCAATCCATTGTGTCGAACAAATGAAATGTGGAACATTTCTTTTTTAACCAATCTTGGTTGACGCGCGCTTTGTGAGACGGTGCCGAGTCTTGTTGAAATGTCCACGGTCTCCGACCGAAATGATTATTTGTCCAAGGCCTCAATACTGCCTCTAAGATAGCTTCACGGTATACGATCGCATTAGTTTTGAAGCTATGGTCCAAAAATACGAGCGGAGAGCGACCATCGGCGGTTATGGCGACCCAAACCATCACCATCGGTGCTGCCTGCTTTCTGGTGGCCGTCCGAAGGTGTAAATTTTCGAAGGACCTCTATGGCAAGTAAACTCGGTCATTTTGTTTGTTGACATATTGCTCGATAACAAATGGCGACTCATGGGAAAAAAACCAAATTCGGCAACTCACCACTTTCGTGCAAGCGTAGCAAGTCCTTCGCTCTTTCGACTCTAACTTTTTTCTGTTGCGGTGTAAGATCGTGTGCTTTTTGGAACTTCAATGACTTGAGTCCAAGCTCATTTTTCAATATGTGTTGCATCCGTTCCAACGATATGTTGAGCTCACGAGCCATTTTTCTTCCACTTCGACGCGGATTTCGCTCAATTCGAGCCTTCACTTTCCGAATCATTTCTGCCGATGTTGCTGTTTTTTCATGACCACCTCCATGGCGTTTTGCAACGCTGCCAATATCACGGTAACGAGCTATGGTACGAGACACAAATGATTTATTCACGTTGAGGTGCTGGAGGGCTCTAACGATAGCAGCTTGTGGTTTTCCAGCCAAATATAAAGCAATCGCACTATCACGTTTGAATTCCATCGCGGATAAAAATTTTTCAACACAACTGAGACTTAAATCGTTTAAAAGGCTTGTAAATAATAAAATGGTCTGTCATGTGTCAAAATTTGAGCTCACTGTCATGAACGGTTTGGAAATTATAGCAGTGTGAATTTGGTTGCGGTTCGAGTCATTCAGGGTGTACTGCATATGTATTTATTTATACCATTTAGGTACGAGGGCGGGTCAATAAGTCTGACCTCTTTACTGAAACAGCAACACTGCTCCTGTCAACATGCATCTGTCAGTTGACTCCTGTCAAAATTTAAACTTGCTGCGTCAGTTAGTTTGTGTTTGACAGCTATTTTTATCAGACTACTCACTAATTTGAAGAGAAAATGGAAAAAAGTGAATTTCGTGTGCTTATTAAGCATTATTTCTTGCGAAAAAAAACCATTACCGAGACCAAGGCTAAGCTTGATAAATACTATGGGGACCCTGCACCATCGATTTCAATGGTAAAAAAGTGGTTTACTGAATTTCGTTGTGGCCGTACAAGCACTGAAGATGCCGAACCTCCTGGACGCCCAGTTGAGGTCTCTACACCCGAAACAATCGAAAAAATTCACGATATGGTGTTGGCCGACCGAAGATTGAAAGTGCGAGAGATTGTGGAAGCCGTAGGGATCTTGCATGGCTCAGTGGTTTCAATTTTGAATGATCACTTGGGCATGAGAAAGCTTTCCGCAAGATGGGTGCCGCATTTGCTCACAGTCGACCACAAACGCAATCGTGTAACAACTTCACAGGAAGGTTTGGCGTTGTTTAATCGCAATATGGAGGAGTTTTTGCGCCGTTTTGTAACCGTGGACGAAACATGGATCCATCACAACACACCAGAGAACAAACAACAGTCAAAACAGTGGGTTTCTAAGGGTGAATCGACGCCAAAGAAGGCCAAGGTGGGTTTGTCAGCCAATAAAGTTATGGCGACTGTTTTTTGGGATGCACGCGGGATAATCCACATTGACTACCTTCAAAAGGGAAGAACAATCAATGGGGAATATTATGGCAACTTATTGGACCGATTCAATGACGATTTGAAAAAAAAACGACCTCATTTGGCCAAGAAAAAAGTTCTTTTCCACCAAGGCAATGCAAGGGTGCACACATGTGCAGTTGCCATGGCAAAAATCCATGAATTGGGCTATGAATTGCTCCCTCATCCACCCTATTCTCCAGATTTGGCTCCGAGCGACTACTTCTTGTTCCCAAACCTGAAGAAATGGCTTGGTGGAAAATGATTTGACTCCAATGATGAAGTCATCTCGCAAACAAAGGCCTATTTTGAGGACCTCGACAAATCATTTTTTTTGGAAGGGATAAAAAAATTGGAGAAGCGTTGGACAAAGTATATAGAGCTCAAGGGAGACTACGTTGAAAAATAAAATTATTTTTTTATCAAAAAATCTGTGTTTTAATCCAAAAGTCACGGACTTATTGACCCGCCCTCGTAGCTCACACTGCGCGAGAGTGAGCACGCATATGTTGCGATTTGGCTTGGTCTCCTTCCGATACAATTCGCCCGATTTGCATCGTAGTTAGTGCGACTGGTTAGAACCGTGCCCTTGACTGTGAGGCGATCATCCTCGTGTGATGGAAAGGAGCCCGATGGTGCATCGCCAATTTGTCATCGGGCGCATTAGACATTTCGCTTAAGGTTTTGTTCTTCTGTATCTTCGGTCGATTGTTTACGGCGTCGCATTCGGTGGTAATCTTTAAATTTTTGTGTTGGTAAACCAACACAAATTAGCCACCTCACCATGCTACCAATATATCTGGATATCAAATTGTATTCCCTACATTCATGTCATAAGGACGCAAATTTCTTTGGATCGTTTTTAAAAACAGAAACCAAAGAATGGGTAGTTAACCAACTATGCATTCCTGTAGTTAACCGACAAGTTGAAGGTATATTAAGTTAGGCTAGGAATGCTGACGGGACGGGAAAGTTTGCACCTATCATACTTAGGTTAAAGTGAATATCACGGTTCTAGGTATTTTGACTAGGACTATCGAATCTATGACCGTTATGAATTCGTAAACCATCCTGAGGTGTTAACAAATTTGTGCAATCCATTTACAAATTATTTTTTTAATGGACAAAACCACAACATCACCTCCACATGGTGCTATACGAGTAGCTATCTAACATAATAGTGAACCAGCGATAAGAGTAGGCTGAGTTTGACTGTATACATGGACACTCGGTGCAACGCAAGGTGAGCCGAGTGAATCTAAGCACGCATGGTCCTGACGAGGAATCTCTTGTTGACCTGATGGAGGAGTGTCCTCAGATAGCTTACAAGACTTTCTCAAAAATAGGACCTTTAGCGCAGGAATTCACCAGATCTTATTTTTCTCTCTGAAATCTGGATCTTTGAAGAAGAGAAGTGTGAATATGATATAATTCCTAATTTTTCTTTCGACCCGGCTTGTAATGAAACTCATGCTGCTGGCGGTGTCGCGGTATATTATAGAAGTAACATAATAAGTATAAACTGGATAGTGCTGATATAGTCAGTGTTGATTGCGAAGCCTCTGGTGTTCACTACTGTTTTATCTGTATTTACAGATTGCATAAGCATAAGAAGCTTTTTGGATGAGTTTTCGAGATTTTTGGATAATCAGAAATGTAAAGATTTAATTTTGTTGGGTGATTTTAATATTAACATCCTGTGTGATACACCTGATGGCGATAATTTTTTAACAACGCTTTTGTCGTTTGGCTTTGAGTCTGTTATGAATCATCCTACTCGATTTAGTTCTTGTTTAGATCACATTTTTGTAAGGCTTCACAGAAAAATTTGTGTTGATTATAAAACAATTGCATTTGACTTAAAAATAACCGACCACAGCCTAACTGGTATTCAACTCAATTGCAGGGTTTCTCGAATAAAAAAAACTGGATGCCATTAAAGTACAAAAAATGATTTTGCCACTTTAAGATCAAGGTTACATTTTGAATTTTAGGATGATGTTTACTCTGCCGTCGACCCTTCTGTTGCATTTAATAAGCTGCAATTTCATACAATATATTGAATTGTAGTGAGAACAAATGTAAACGCAGTAACAAATTAAAGTGTCTCAAGCAATGGGTGACATCCTCATTATTAAATAAAATAAAAAAGAAAGGACGACTTTGCTTAATTATCAATAAACATCCGAATAATAACAGACTTAAAAATTATTACGAAAAGTTATGTACTCGTAGAGAGGTCAAGACTGAAATACCGCTATGTAGAAATACATACTTCAGCAATAGATTGGCAAGAAATCTTGGTAACTCGAAAGAGGAATGGCGAGTTGTTAATGAAATCTGTCGGAAAAGGAATTGCACTCCGCCTCCTCTCATGCTCCGTGGTTCTACAATCCCATTAGAAAGAGAACTCAAAATACTAGGGGTCATCTTTAGCAAAAACTTAAAATGGGACCTACACACCAAGTACTCGTATATAGTTAATCAATTGAAATTACGGAACAATCTGCTAAAAATGATATGTTCCAAGAAAAAAGGACCCCACTTAGAAATTGCCCTCCGGATAGCCCATGTCCTGGTATACGGGACCCTACAACATGGTTTAACCACGTACACGTGGACTACGAAAAATAACTTAAAAAGTATCAATACTGCTATCAATGATTGCTTTAGAACTGCTACTGGTGCCCTTAAAACCACGCCAATTGAAGCACTTAGAGTGGAAGCCGGATACACAACCATCGAACATCTGGCAATAAAAAGAGGAATTAATTTAATTAGTAAGGCGCTAATTGATTGCACCCACCCATTTCATAAAGAAATACGCGAAAAATTTCGGGAAATCAAAATTAGACGCAAAACTTGTATCTCCGCCCTTAATAATATTGTACTGCACCTATCAAACACACCATTTTTCCTGCCTGAAATTACCCCACCATTTGGCTTTGATCCTCCCCCACCCTGGAAACGAAATTTATTGCATATCCAAACCAGCCTTGCCAAACACCGAAAAGACGAAACGCCTAAGATCCAATTCCATGCTCTCTATCAAGAAATGATTAACGCGAGCAATGCGGACAATTTTTGGTACACGGATGGTTCTCACAAGGACAAAATCTCAACTTATGCCATCACTGAGCTCAAATCAAATGGACAAACAACAACTATCCACCAAGGCCTACTTCCAGAACTAGCCGATTGCTATATTGCAGAATTGACTGCAGTCCATAAAGCCATTTCCTATGCACGAACTTTGAATGGACACACTTTAATTCTTACCGACAATTTGAGTATCCTGTCTGGACTAAGAAATTGAAACAATAAGTGCTCCTCTTTAGAAATCATCAGAAATTGCCTCATTTCCCATAATAACATCTCCTTGGCGTGGGTACCTGGCCACGTTGGTATCAAGGGGAATGAAGCGGCAGACATAGCCGCAAAGGAAGCTATAAAATACCCTTTAGTAGTCGAAATGCCAGTTTCACTAGATCTTACTAAACGCATCTTCCTTGAGGCCCAACTTTTAATTTCCTGGAAAAACTGTCAAAATTTTCTCCGCTCTTATCATCCCCAATCTACACGTATCCCGTATAGCAGATCTTTTACCAGGAAAGAATGCATTATACTCCTGCGTTTCAGACTAGGTAAGACAATTTTTTCCAGTAGACACTTCTACGACCGCCAACCTCCAGAAGAATGCCGTAACTGTGGAATCCCGCTCTCCATCTAGCACATTATGGTTGAATGTCCCCTATCCAGCCAAGTTCAAGAAAACTCAATAGATGTGGACCGACAACTAGCAAAGGCACTTAACCCCTCGTCTATTCAGTCAGTTCAACGTGTTAAATTTGCAGCCTCTGCACACAATAAATTAAACGATATTTAAGATTTGTATAATAATTTTAAGAAATTGTTAAAAAAAAAAAATAAAAAATGTTTAATGTCATAAACATATTACATATCTCATTATTGTACAATAGTAATCGTTTATAAAAAACATCATTATATGGCCTTTGTTGACCAGATCCTTTCAATCCCTGTAATTTCACAAATTTATTTTTGTATAATAATAATTCAACTGTGTCTGAGCCTATAGAAGTCGCTAATTTATTTACAATAATAAATTTTTTGCTAGTATAGATTCTTATAACAGTGTTTTAAATGCCAGTCACTGTGACAACAGTCTAATAAAAAGCAGTAATCAACCAGAAAGCTTTTTCTTTGATAAGTTTACACCACTTGAAATTTATAAAATTATAATGTCACTTAAAACATCCAATTCGTCGTCTTTTGATAATATTTCAAGTTTTGTATTAAAAAATATTGCGTTTCATATTTCTGATGTTTTATGTTTTATTTTTAATTTTTGTGTCCAAGAAGGGGTTTTTCCTGAATCTCTGAAAACAGCTGCAGTATTACCATTGCATGAAAAAGGTGACACAATGTCATTAAATAATTATCGTCCAATTTCTATCTTATTGAAAACGGAATTAAATCTAGAATATTATCATTCTTAGATAGAATCATTTCTTTAATGATTCTCAGTTTGATTTTAGAAGCGGTAGATGAACTGAAAGTGCTTTATTAAAACTATCTGAAGAAATCTATAGCAGTTTGAATACTTCTCAAATTCCTTCGACTTTATTTATTGACATAACTAAGGCTTTCTATATGATGAACCATACTCTGTTACTAAATAAATTATTTAATGCAGGTTTCAGAGGCTTCAATCATGACTGGTTTGCCTCTTTGTTACCGTCCTTTTACCCCCGTGCCCCGCGGCGTTGTACGAAAGGTTGCTTGACCAACTGCGGAGACTGGCCATGGGTAAAGTTGTTAAATAAATGGGCGCCACGCGATTACCCTTCCGTACAACTTCACCACAACTTAAATCGCGAATTGGTTGTGACGATCGCGAACAAATCCCGTCCTCTTTCTCAATTCTTTACAATTTTATTTAATTCTTTACAATTTTATCTCATTTGGTTTAATTCAAAAAAATACAAACTTAATTCTATCTTAAATTTAAATGCAGGTATCTTAACACTAACTTAATTCTAGTCATATGTAATATTATCGCAAAAAAAAAAGGAATAGTAACAAGCTTCCCCACTGACTGAGGTTCAATGAGTAGCAACAAAAAGAAAGAGGCAGAAAAAAAAAAGACAATAAAGAACTCCGGTGATTTGAACCTGAACCCCGCACGATACGACCCAGACAATTATTGTATATGCATTTGCAATTTATTGTATATGCATTTTTATTTGATTCCTTAATTTACTCTTACATGCTAGACAAAAAAACGCTTAAAAATTAGCTTAAATAACTTACAAATAATCTTATACTAACTTACTGACCCCATGCGGGCACTCTAAGTTAAACCTAACACTTAAACTATGTCTTTCGACGGATCTTACAGTCTATATTTATTTTTATATTTAACGAAACTAAAACTAAGAAAATCAATTTTAAGTAAAAACTTAGTATATGGACATTTACTTTTTTTTATAAAACTTAAACATAAAAGCCTACATACTACCTAAAAATAAATCTTAATCTACTTAGCCTACTTACAGCTAATATGTACATACTCGTACCTGGAAGCGGGAGGTAGCAGGGTGATTGCCTATGCAGATGACGTTGCTATTGCCGTGTCAGGTAAGCATCTTAATACCATTAAAGAACTCTTCCAACTAAATCTCAATCAGCATATCGCTGTGGATTGGGTATAAACCCCCATAAAACTGATCTTGTCCTCTTCTCCAAGAAATATAAAATTCCAACTATAGACCCTCCTTTAATAAACGGTACCAGTCTAGTGTTTTCCGATACAGCAAAATATCTGGGTCTCATTTTTGACAGAAAACTAAACTGGAAACCTAACATTAAAGAAAGAGTCAATAAAGCTACAATAGCTTTATTCTCTTGCAAAAAAGCCATTGGAAATAAATGGGGCTTTCAACCTCGGATTACCCACTGGCTGTACATCTCGGTCATAAGACCGATACTTACTTACGGGGTGATAGTCTGGTGGACGGCCTTAAAAAGTGCGGTTAACTGCATTAAGCTAAGCAGAGTCCAAAGAACAGCATGCCTATGCATAAGCGGAGCTTTGCGGTCCACCCCCTCTGCGGCATTAGACATTCTGCTTCATCTAATACCCCTCGATATTTTCAGCAGGCAAATAGCTGCGATTGCAACTAAAGCGACTAAACAGTGGACTAATAATCCATTTGGCCACGCCAATATTCTTAATACATTAGGAATAACCACAGAGAACATCGATTACACCATACCTGAACTTTGGTTTGACAAAAACTTCCATGTAAGCTTCCCCTCTAGATCCTTCTGGGAGGAAGATGCTTTCATGGAGGACAAGTCGATCCATTTCTGTACAGATGGATCTAAAACCAATAGCGGGGTTGGTGGTGGTGTATTCTCAGACACGCTAAATCTAAGCCTCTCTTTCCGCCTTCCAAATCACTGCAGCGTGTTCCAGGCGGAAATTTTTGCGATTAAAGAAGCTCTGTCCTGGCTGAAGAAAAACGTGATATCTGCAAAGGATATCCGCATCTTTTCGGATAGGCAGGCCGTTATCAAATCCCTGAACTCAGTCTCACTAAATTCTAAAACCGCCCTTGAATGCCGATCATCTCTTATGGAGATGGCAGAGCAGTTCAACCTTCACCTTTGTTGGGTGCCGGGCCACAGAGACGTTCCAGGGAACTTTAGCGCCGATGAACTCGCCAAAATTGGAACCCCTCTACCTATTCTACCGGAAAAGGGTAGCATAGGTATCCCAATCGCTGCGTGCAAACTAATATTAAAGCTGGATGCCAATAAAAGAACATACCTTAGGTGGACTGTTGGACCAACATGTCTAGCGACCAAACAAATCTCCCTAAAACTGGACCTGTGTCGCTCTAAGTGTCTGATCCTTCTAAATAAGGAACATCTCAGCGCTATCATAGCTGTCATCACTGGACACTGCCTTATAGGCAAGCACGCAAGAAGGCTTGGCGCCTTTACAAATGATTTCTGCAGAAGCTGCATGGACGAGGAGGAGGAGGAGACAACCCTTCACCTACTCTGTACATGTCCAGCTCTCTCCCAGAGAAGAAAACTTCACTTAGGAGCCTTCTTCTACAACGACCTAAACGATCTGAAAAATACAGACGTAAACAGTGTCCTTCGCTTCGTCAGAAGCTCAAACTGGTTCCATCAGTAAGAGGATCATAGATCCTCTTGGCATCACAATGGGCCATTAGGCCTAGGTGGGTTGGTTTTTATCCAACAGCCACTCTTACCTACCTACCTACCTACAGCTGTAAAAGAAAATCTAACAGATGGCCAATGGCTGTATTTGCAAACATGATTGACATTTCTGCTTTCAATGCATTAATTATTTTCAAAGAAGTGAATCCGAATTGGCAAGCAACACAAAAAACAACAGGAAGAAGGAATCCCTTGCAAACCACTTATCGAAGCTAGAAGTGCGAAGCCAAGATCAGCATCGTCTGCTTTATTGCTTGCAACTGATTGGAAGAAAGTTCACCATGGTCACCTTTAGAGGATGTTTCTGCATCAACTTCAACAAATCCACCAAAACGGTCAAGAAGCGTTCCACCACAAATTAAAGGCAGAGCAAAATGTCACGTTTGCTATGAAGAAAAATCCGCCAAAAAAAAAATAATGTCTATTAGACGATTTGTTGTTTTTGCACAAAAGCTGCATGTAAAAATCAACATAATCGAAGTGTATGTGTAAAATGCATTCAAGAAAAATTAATTTGAACCTACCTGTTATTTTAGAAATAAATTATAAAAGCAATTTTTCGGTTTCATTTAAAAAAGAATTTAGAAAATACAATACATTAAAATCCCATATGTGTAGAAATCTACACACGAGGGTAGAGAACGTAATTTTTGTTGAGGATGAGATGAAGGTTAAGACTTCTGTGTAGAGTTAATCGCAGAAATCCCACTTAAGAGTTATTCAAATGTCTCGAACTTCTTCCTTTAAGGCACCTGTACTGCTACAAAGTTTTGAAGATATTTTTTTTAAAATTCCCGGTACTATGATGTTAGAGCGCATGATAATCATAACTTGCGAGCCAATACCAGAAACTTCGCAAATTTTCCAACAATCCACAAAACACATTTTCACGCTTTTATTATGTTACTGCTCCTCGTTTGTTTAATAATTTACCAGAAAAACTTAGGTGTGAGAGAGTGAAAACAGTATTCTTAAATAGTATAAAAAAAATGGCTTTTCTCGTATAGCCAATCTGAAATAGATGCTTTTTTAACACCAATGATGTAATATATTTTATGTTTCTTTTCTCTTTTTTAAAATTGTATGTAATTTTTCTGTTTTAAATGTATGTAATTGAATCTTTCATTTCCATTTTTTGTTTTACCCATCAATAGATTTATGAATTTCATTTTATATAACTAATAGGTACATTCGCCTCTTGTCTTTTATTAGATAACAGATTGTACAAAGCTATTTCATTCAAAAACTTATGAACTTATGAAATAAGAAAACCAAAAAAAACCTCTTCTTGATGGACATATTCGGAGCCCAGGTCAATAAAATATTTTCAAGGTTAGGGTAGGGTCTTGAAAAATGAAATGGTGGCACAGGAGCCCTTGATGTGCCAACACTCGCATCGCCGTAATTGGTTACTGGCATCCAAGCATCTGGTCGCTTGTTACAGGAGTTAAAACCATGCAGCTGGCATTCCAAACTAAAGATTGTGCGGAAAAACCAAAAAGTTCCGAAACAACAACAGGCCTTAGATATGGATGAACTTACTATTGACGACCACAGTAAAGGAAACAATGACAATGGTTTACGAATCTGTAGAAGAATTGTTCGGACGCTCTTGACTGTTTGGATGACCAGAAAGCAATGATAGTCATTCCAATTGTTATGTTTCAGCAGCTGTCAAAGTTACCAATGACATCCAGCTGTCAAAATATTCAGTAAGGTTTGCCATTTCGTCATGCATCGTTTTACTTTTGCCGAACGTGCGAAAATTTTTACAAAATATGTTTTCGAAGAAGACCCAGAAATGTCGATTCGGCGCTGATCACCTGGACTGGGCATCGCCAGAGAGTCAAGTCAACCCGGCTTATTTTGTGGTTGGACTTGGGCCTACATCCGTATAAGATTGTGCTGACGCGAGAATTTAAGCAATGCAGTGAGTTCGCTAATTGGGCGCTGGAAATGTTGGCCGGAGATCCGTATTTTGACCAAAAAATTATGTTCTCAGACGCGGTTCATTTTTGGCTCAGCGGCTACGTCAATAAGCAAAACCGCAGTTATTGGAACGAACACAACTCACAAGTATTCGGACAAGCATCAATGCATCCACAAAGATTGACCGTTTGATGATGTTTATGGCATGGCAGCATCATCGGACGTTATTTCTTTCGAAATGAGGAAGGAGACATTGTTACCGTCAATAGTCTCAGGTATAGAGCGATGCTAACCGACTTTCTGTGGTCAGAGCTGGACAATATCGATATATTCGAGCTGTGGTTCCCACAAGACGGCGCTACATACCATACAAGCGACGCAACGCTCGAAGGTGTGAAGAAGAAATTTGGCAATTAGGTCATCTCATTGCGAAGGTTCATCAAATGCCCGCGGCGATCATACGATTTGGCACCACTCGATTATTTTCTCTGGGGCTACGTCAAGTCCTTAGTCTACGCTAACAAGTCAACCACTTGGACGAGCTCGTGGCCAACATTCGACACGCTATTGCCGGAATAACGCCGCACATATTGAACCGAGTCATCTAAAATTGGACCGAAACACTGCCAGCGAAGCCGAGGCGGTCATTTGAATGATGTACTATTCGACACATAATGATATGATCGTAGCTTCAAAGCCAGAATCAATTTTATATCTCACACCGTTGTTGTTTTATTTGTATTTTTTTTTTCTATCGTTCTTATCTGGTGCGATGGGATGGGCTGGGCAAAATGAGGATGAAAAACTATGACATCTATGATGGCTAATGTTATAGACAACATAAACAGCGCTTATTTCCGTGCTGTGGGTGGCCGCTGCTCAAGTGGTAGTGTGTTGACTTCCCAATCGGATGGTTCGGAGTTCAATACCTGACGTGACCAAAAGACTTTTTTTCACGCAACTAAAATCTCGTGGGATGAATGGTTACTTTAATACAACATCAAGTCAATTTGCACTAATAATTTAGTCTGCCCATTAAATGTTGGATGCCACCCGTGGAGTGAAAAAACCACTGACCCCCAAATATCTTTCTATCTCTCTCTAACCGTGTTCCGGCATTTTAAGGGTAGTCACAGCCTCATACGTGGAAGACAAAGGCAAGATGCCTTGAGCTTCCGACATTTGAACGAGTGTCTTACAAAAATCCTCATCAAGGCTTAATTCGCTGAGATAGGCCTAACATGGGCTGATGGACTAGCTCCTCGGAAGGACATATGAACAATGTCCTAAGTACGACATTAAAATCGAACTAGGTGACTTTATCTCCAAGATAGGAAAGGAGGACATCTTTAGTAAGACAGTTGCTAAGCATAGCCTACACGATAATATGGTATGTCTGGGGTTATGCACACGAGTTTCTCATCTCCATATACGAAAGGCCACCCACAGTGGACCGACTCCATACTGTAGCATACAAGTTTCGACCGTTTTCGTTCAGTATTTTTCCAATAGTTGCCGTTTTAATATGGAGAATACAATTTTATCTCCCGCCGCCTGTGAGGTACGAAGTGTAATTCGTTTTTTGCAAGCCGAAGGAAATGGGGCAGCTCAAATTCATAGTCGGTTATGTGCTGTTTACGGCAATACAATGATGAGCGATGGTTCGGTATGTGATTGGTGTAGACAATTTAAAAACGGACGCACAGATGTGCATAATGAAGGAGACCAAGGGCACAAATCGATCATGAATCAAAACGTGGTTCACCAAGTTGTTCGAGAAAACAGGCGTTTTACGATTTCAGATCTTGCGACAAGATTTTCCGAAATTTCTCGAACTACTCTATACAGAATCGTGTCTGAAAACACTTGGGTTACCACAAGTTCTGTGCCCGTTGGGTCCAAAAACAGCTCACAGATGTCCACAAGACCCAACGTGTCAATTCAGGAAAAGCATTTCTCGAACACTTAGAAATGGAAGGTGAAGAATTTTAACAGCAAATTGTGACTGGAGATGAGACGTGGGTCCAATATGCAAACTTAGAAAGCAAAGAACAGTCAAAGAAATGTATGCACACTCATTCCCCAAACAAGCCAAAAAAAATTCAAACAAACTTTTCCTATCGAAAAATGATGGGACAGTAAAGGCATATTGCTGACCGAGTTTATGGAACCCGGAAACACAATAAATGCAGCGGTTTACTGTGAAACTCTACGTAAGTTGAGAAGAGCAATCCAGAACAAAAGACGAGGAATGCTTGCCAAAGGCGTGGTGCTTCTGCATGACAACGCACGACCACTCAAAAACTTTAGTGGAGGAATTCTATTGAGATATTTCTGATCACCTCCCTACAGTCCTGATTTGACACCAAGTGATTATCACTTTTTCCCAAAATTGAAATCATCCATTGCATCTCAACATTTTGGAAGTAATGAGGAACTTATGAACGGTGTGAATCAATGCCTCAACGCACGGGTATACAAAAGCTCGTCCCACGTTACCAAAAATGTATAGATTTAAACGGAGAGTATGTAGAAAAATAATTTAGATATTAATAAAACTATTTTGTGCAAAAAATTAATGTTTTTGGTTTTTTTAAAAAATATTTTTCACTTCGGAGGTTGATTTTGGAATAGATTTTGGAATGGAGAATGACAAAGAGTTGCTTTCAGCTAGGTTCGCGTCGACCTCGAGGCAGACAATTTAATTGATTGCTTTTGAATTAGAATACAATAAAAAGAATTCGTGTTGAAATCAAGTGGAATAGTTATTTTTTGCGGGCTCCTCTATAATGTCGAAAAATAGTTATCGTAACAATGCATTTAAAAGTGGAAAAGCAATGTCAAAAAGTGATTTTTTTTTATTATCAGTCAAGTATAAATGTTGACTACAAAAATATATTTTTTCACTGTCTAACCCAACATATTGAAGAGTAATAAAATCACCAATGTCAATGATCGAATTTACCGCAATTGATGTTGGCTATTTGAGCATTTAAGACATTTTAAATTATTGTTAACAAAAGTGTTAATTTAAGCGAAATCTGGTTTAAGAAAATAGGAAAAGGGTATTTGTAGCCACTTCAGCTGGTGACTAATTGTTGTCGAACACCTAATAAAAACTGGCTCATCTCTATGATTAGCAGACTTAAACCTAGGGAAAATACAAATCTGCGTATAACTCTGGGACGCGATGTTCCCAAGTTGTTTACCTGTGTTATGTTCATTCCATAAGTAGACAACCTTACCAAGGACGTTTTATTAGCCCGAATCGCTAAACTAAATCCCGGCATATTCATTAAAAGCTGGCGAGTCCTTAGGGTCACTAAGGAGAAGAACGGCGGTGAAACCATCACACTCGCAGTGGATGAGGTTTCAAGGGACTACATCCTAAGCCTCAACTTCTCACGGATCCTGATACAAGGAGGACAGAGCACCAGCTCATCAAAAATTTAGCTCTCAGCAAAGACTGCTCGACGAGAGCAAGGGGAATACACCTGGAGCTAGTAAGGTCCAAGAAAACCACTAGACAGCTGAACCACGCTTGTTCATATGTAGAACTAGTAGCTCAGTGGAAATGGCTAAAGAGCCTCGACGATTAAAGACTTCAGAAGACTTATCCTCAAGGTCTAACACTTCAGAAGCCAGCCAGTCCAGTGGAGAAATTAAAAATGCTGGCAGTTCTGCCAACATATCCTTGCAATATTTATTATGGGATTAAAGTGTATCCAAGTTAATCTAGAACATGAAATAGCCACCTCTGCGACATCAAGTCATATACTTAATAAGGGTCACCCAGATCTTAAAAATCAGACCTACTGTAATAGATCTATGTTAATAAGCCTCACCCTATGCACACTATTTATCAAACATTTTATTAGGAACTGGCATGTTTCAACTAAAACATCGATGTCTGATCATCGACAAATCAGTTTCGACATTCTACTAGGCCTCAAAAGTTCCATATCTTATAGTCAACCTAGATCCACAAATTGAGACGTACATATCCTAGAATAAATGGAATCCACGGCCAAATGCTACGAAAGTATAAGAGACACTGACAACCTAGAACTTGGCTGAGGAAATCTCAACGCTACAATTACATCTGCCTATCATCAGGCTAGCCCAGAGAGAGAAAAGGTGTGGCCTAAACTGTGGCCTAGGCGTGCGTTAAAAAAAGACACAGACTAGTTCTCTTGACGACAGTTTATTAAAAAAAAGCCCCATAACATTGATCGAGGGCCATATTTATCTTATTCTAGAGCACGGTACATATGTACTACTTTAGCGGGAGGATCGTCCGATCGTAAAACCACTATTCAAGACAAGTTTGTATACGTAACCACAGTGTGTTGCGCAAAACGATGACACTGGCATTTGAATAAATAATGGCCTACAAAGGCGACCTACTCCATGAATGAATATTAAACACACCAGAAAGCTTTTTAACAGGGCGAAACGGTCAAACAGGCTTGAGTACTTTGAAACACTCGCAAAATATAACCGAAAAATTAGAAGAGCTAAAAGCTAATCATGGAAAAGTTCTGTCACGATCTCTCTGACATTCGAAGCAACGCACAGTGGTTCAGCCGTAGGTCATAGGGCCGTAATAGCGATGTTGCAACATCTGATTAGTGCTCATTAGTTTATTTGTTCACACAAATTTGTGTTGTTTTTAAAGTGTGGTTTTTCCGAGAAATTTATTATTCGTGATATACATAATTGTGTAATGGATATTCAAATTGAAGTCCTTAACAATGCGACTATTCATAACTAGCTCCATCAAAACACACCTTCCACTTTTTTTGTTTTTAACCATTTTCCATATTCAATTAAGCTTTTACTTATGAAGGCACGAATCGCCATAAATGAGTTATATATCAATATAATCTCTTATTTTCCTAGTTTTAATAACCGCAAAGTCTAGATGCTCTGAGGGTTGTTACAGGTCATTGAAGAGACTAGGTCCAGTATTAGAAAAAAATTTTTTTTAATTTTTCGTGTTTTTCTTTTGCAGGTACAACCATTACGTCTTCTTTTATCCGAATGCTTATTTTCAATACGTGGATAGCTTCAAAAAAATAAAGAAATTGAAGCAGAAAGGTTTCGGGAAGTGTTTGGATCGCTTACGAATTCTTTACCGCATGCTGAAAATATCCAGACTGATTGCTTGAGAAATCTCCTTTTGAATCTCTGTAAACGGTTTGCCGCATATTGGAAGCAATTTAGGAGATCAAAAGCTAAGCTAGTTACCAAATACGAGAGCTGGTTAAATGAGACCGAAGTTTACATACTTAAAGTATTTATTTATTTATTTATTTATTTATTTATTTATTTATTGCAATGTAAAATTCCAAAAAATATATTACATAAAAAAAGGCATTAACAACTAAGCCATCAGCCTAAATATGAATATTTTTATAGATGGGGTAAACAAATTGTTGTAAGTTGTCTTATGCATTATTTTTTGTTAATTATATTTATATTTTACACAATAAGTTAAATTTTTTCAGAAATTCTATTATTCTAAAACAATTATCAAGGTTGGGGTTCTTGATTATATTTATGTGGACGATTTTGTGGTCAGCTGGTTGGAAGTTTGGGCAGATGTTCAAGATGTGTTCTATTGTCATTTTTTGTGGATTGTTGCAGAACAAACAGGATCTGTTGGTTAAATTTTTATCAATAAGGTGAATATGCGTGAGGCGGGTATGACCGAGTCTCAATCTTATAATTGCTGTAGATTCTGGCCTAGTTAGTGTATACGGCAGGTGCACTGGAGAGCGTGAAGGGTTAATTAAGTTGGAATAGTAGTTGTTTATTTTTTCAAAGTTGCTTAGGGATTTTTCTTTCTGTGAGTTTCTAATTATGTTTAGTAAATCGTACGGATTGGTGACGTCGGAACAGAATATGGGTGACCTGGTGGCTAATTTGGTTGCAGCATCTGCTACTTCGTTTCCTCGGATGTTGATATGTCCTGGTACCCAGACAGGTTTAATTTTCGAGTAATATTGGCAAAGTTTGCTACGTACGTATCTTAACAATGGGTAAAAGTCTGCTCCTAAGATTTTGTACGGCGTTAAGAACGGAAAGGCTATCAGAAAAAAAGCTGAATTTTCCTCTTCTTTGTACAGCGTATTCGATTGCACCTGTAATTGCAGCTGCTTCGGCTAAAAAGATGGTA
This sequence comes from Volucella zonaria, assembly GCA_963966105.1. Taxonomy (NCBI): domain Eukaryota; kingdom Metazoa; phylum Arthropoda; class Insecta; order Diptera; family Syrphidae; genus Volucella; species Volucella zonaria. The sequence continues at coordinate 51,220,026 of OZ014530.1, forward strand.
CTGTGGTGATTCATGCATCGCGCTTGTACGGTATTGAAATTTTGGTCGACTATCGCGTAAGCTATACTGTTATTAATTTCTGAACCGTCAGCATATAGAAAATTAAAATTAAGCTTGGAGAGGTGGTCGTACTTTTCATTAAACATTTGTCTGAAATAGCTGGGGTGAAGTTTTGTTTTTTTGAAGGATGAGAGTTCGATGCAACTATTCGTCCTTGCTTTGTTTTTAAAATTTTGGACGGAATGTTGAGTTCCTTTGTAATTTGAGTAACTTTGTAGATGGTATGTTCCAACTTAGGTTTTGTCTTAGGTTTTATCGTTGCAAGAAAGTCTTTTTGAATGGGTGAACCATGTGACATGAGCAGTTTTGGAATGAGTTTAGCAGTAAGAAGGTCTCTACGTTCCTCTAGCGGCAAGACTCCAGCTTCGGCAAGTAGATTAGGTATGGGCGTAGTTCGAAAAGCACCAAGAGCGATTCTAATTGAGGCGTTTAGAGGAGTTTTTATCTTGTTTAATTCACTCTTTGCACAGTATCCGAAAATCGACCGTAGTCGATTTTAGATAGAATTATTGAACGTATCACATTAAGAATTGAATTGGTGTGCACTTTGCTCCTTTTGCTACAAAAGTACTTTACGATGTTATTATTATTATTATTATTAGCCCGGGTCTACCCCGGACAACTTTATTTAGCTTATTAACAAGCAAAAACTTAAACCTAGACTTAAAACTAACAAAGATATTCTTAACCTAATATGGGGCGAGGAGAAATGGTGGACGAGGTAGATGTTAAGGGAGTAGCATATTGAGCAGTGCTTTATTCATTTCGTGTTTGCTGCTATTTAGGTCAAAGACTTCGGCGTAGTTGTTCGTTATACGCAACATTCTAGATATTGGTTCGAAGTGACCGTAGTTGGTACGGTGAGTTCGGATCAGGAAGAGTGGGACAGATCTTAGATTACGGGGATTGGGAGTGAATGCAATATTTTGCGTTATTCTCGAGCACTCGATGTGGATAAAAAGTACATCAGCGACTTCACGACGTTTTTTTAGGGTATGCATGCTAATTAGTTCCAGCCTATTTTCATAGGCCCAGGTAATCCATATGGGTCGGCCCAGGGTAGACCACGAAGTGCGAAACGGATAAACCTGCGTTGGACTGCTTCTATTCTTTGAATGTGGGTTAGTTTATAGGGTGACCAAACTTGGCTGCAATATTCAAGAAGAGGCCTTACAAAAGTAATGTACAGGGACTTTGTAACGTAAGGGTTGGAAAATTCTTTCGACCAGCGTTTGATAAAACCAAGTGCAGAGTTAGCTTTATTTATAATGCTGTCAATATGTGAGTCGAAATTCAATTTTCTGTCACAAATTATTCCTAGATCCCGTACTTGGGTAGTGGAAGGAATAGGCTCATCGCAGATGAAGTAGTTTCTTGGAGGGGGAGGTAAACGTTTGCGGGAATAGGTTATCGCTTGGCATTTGCTGACATTAAGCTCCAAAAAGTTCTGCTTGCACCATACCGAAAACTTATTTAAGTCATCTTGCAGGCAATGGGAGTCAGAAGGCAATGAAATGACTTTGGAAATTCTAATGTCATCAGCGAAAATAGAAAGATTACAATTCTTTAAAATGAGATTTATGTCGTTAATCGTCAGGATAAAGATGATTGGCCCAAGGTGACTACCCTGAGGGACACCAGATGTTGCTTTAATTGGGTCGGATATTGAAGATCTGAAGATGACCCTGTATTCTCGGTCTTCTAAATAGGATTTGGTCCATGCCACAAAATGAGGGGAAAAGCCAAGTTTTTTTAGTTTGAAAATGATAAGTTGATGAGAAATTTTATCGAATGCCTTGCTGAAATCAGTGGAAATTGAATCGACTTCATCACCGTCTTCTAAAGCATGAAGCGTCCTAGAGACAAACTCTGTTAGGTTAGTGGTCGTTGATTTACCTTTCATGAAACCGTGCTGATTTGTACAGATAGTTGGCCTACAGTGCGGAAGCAGTTGTTGATAGACTATGCTTTCAAAAAGTTTGGGTATGCAAGAGAGTTTTGCTATGGGCCTATAATTATCGACTTCGGCCTTACTTCCTTTTTTATGAATAGGGATGATGTAAGATTCCTTCCATAGGAAAGGGAAAGTACCTGTTGAGACAGACAAGTTAAATAGGGCAGCAAGGGGAGGACCGAGATGGTTAATACACTCTTTTATTACAACAGCCGGAAGGCCATCAGGGCCGGACGAAAAATCATCTTTAAGTTTGGTGATGTTATCAGATACCAAAGATGTTGTTATATTTAGCGAAACGGATGATGTCTCAGGATAGTTTCTCATATAGCTAAAGTAACTAGGATCGGGTTCAGCTGTTTTCTTAGAAAAGGATTTTTTAAAATGACAGGCAAAGAAATTTGCAATGGTTTTCGGGTCGGCAGAAGATTCACTGAGAAATTTGAGAGTAGATGGGTAGCCGTCTGACTTTCTTTTAGTATTAACAAACTGGTAGAAGCGTTTAGGGTCTGAGACTAAGTTAAATTGCATGTGGTAGAGGTACTCAAGGTAAACAGACTCACAAAGTTCAGAAAAACTATTATATACCAATCGATAATTACTGTAGTCGGAATCAGATCGAGTCCTTAAGAATTTATGCCACAACTTGTTTCTGTAATTACGGAGAGAGCGAAACTCCTTGTTGTACCAGGTAGAAACTGACATGCAGTCCTTTCGGAAGGTATATGGAACCGATTGGGCAAAGCAGGAGAAAATTAACGAATAGAACGTTGATAAGGCAAGATCAATATTAGTCGTCTCAGCAATAAAGTCAAAGTTAATGTTGCTGATGAGGTTTTTAAGTTTGTTAAAGTCGGTTCTTCGGAAGTTAAATGAAAATGCATTTTCCGCATCGACACTTGTGTTACCATTTTCATATGAGTATATAATTGACAAGGGGGGATGAAGGCGGTCTAGGGTAGAAAGAAGATGATCACTCCTATAAACGACACAGTTATCTGAATCGGATGTGAAGACAAGGTCGAGTTGTCTGTTCATTGTGTTAGGTATTCCACTAATCTGATATAGACTTGAGTTGGTTAGGCAGTCCACCATCAAAATTTCTATTTCTGAGGACGAATTAAGAGAGACGAAATGAGACGAGTCGTCGGAAGGATCCCATTTAAGTTGAGGGAGGTTGAAATCCCCTAGTAGAATAATACAGTCTTCAGGTTGTGCATTATCAGTCAAAAAATCCACTGCGTGAACTACAGGTCGATAAGACTCAATTGGTTGGGATGGGTGAATGTAACAACAAAGTACGTAAAGACAGCGTTTGGGGAGCGTAATGTTGACATGTTAAGATGCGTTATAAGTCCTTTTTTCAATTGCTCGATGTGGCAGGACCATCTATAGGTTTTGTCTATATAAAGGCCTAACATTTTGATTGTGGTAACGCATTTTGGTGTTAATGTACCAAGGTCTAAAGAAAAGTTTTTACAGCTTGTTTTACGGCAAACATGCAATTGTTGGCTTTTTTGGGTTGATATTTTCGCGCCCGATGTTTCAGCCCAATCAATTAGTTTGTTAAAAATTCTAATCAACACTTCCTGTATTAGATGGATGTTGGTGATTTTTGCAATGATGATGAGATCGTCCGCATAAATTCCGTGGTCTATAATTTTTTCGCTGTCAACTATGTTACTAACAGTATTGAATGCTATTACGAACAGTATTACAGATAGGGGCGATCCCTGTGGGATTCCGTTATCTAGGGGCAAAACGCTTGAATACTCATTATTAACTTTGACTCTCAACTTACGATAGGAAAGAAAGTTTTTAATGTAAGTGATGATTTTAGGACTGATGGAGAAGTATGTGGAAACTACAACGATGCGCAAAAGGAATCTCTTCAATCTACAAGTGGAACGCGATACAGAAGGAGTTTGGAGACTGCAGCAAGAGGTCCAAACGTCGCAGATTAGCAGTTTTATGACAGATGGACGATTCCACTGTAACTACTTTATTTGTTTGTTGTTTCATTTATTAATGAAGCTAAGCTTTTTAGTAAGCCAATATTTATTATTAAGAGAAGTGATTCATTCTAAAATAGCAAATGCTTTTCCGTCCTATCATAAAGTGCTGGAAGCCAAAAAATCTTGCTATCCAACTGATATTCGCGTGACGGAATCTTCTGCTGAAATCAATTTGCAATCATTGTTAGACCGTACGTCACGTCGCATTGTTGAATCTCAAAAAGCTGTGTTTGAAAGTCTTCACGAACCTAAGAATGACTTAGTTTTAATTGGTAAATGGGGTTTTGATGGCAGTACAGGCCATAGTGAATATAAGCAGACATTTTCAGATTCAACTATCGAAGATTCGAGTTTATTTGTCGCTTCTTATGTGTCTCTTTAACTTGTTTATAAACCAAATACCTGTGATGAATCAATCATTTGGAAAAACCCACGCCCTTCCTCAACTAGGTGATGCAGACCAATTCGTTTTCAATTTACAAAGGAAACAAAGGAAGTCACCTTGCAAGAAGAAGTTTATGTCAAGAGCCAAATTAACTAGTTAGTCCCCACTTTAGTGCTTATTAATGGCCACGAAATTAAAATCACCCATTCCTAACAATTGACGATGGTAGATGGTAAGGTTTGTTCTGCACTTAGCGACTTATCTACGAGTAAGTGTTACATTTGTGGTGCAACACCAAAAGAGATGAACGACTTAAATATATGCTTAAAAGACGTCCCTGATACTGGTAAATTTGAGTTTGGCTTATCTCCTCTGCATTCATACATTAGATTTTTCGAGTATTTTATTCACGTTTCTTATCGAATTAATATTAAAAAGTGGCAAGCGCGTTCTGCAGAAGATAAAACCAGTCTTGCTGAGAGAAAAGAGCTAGTTCAAGGGCAGTTTAGGGAAACGTTAGGTTTAATTGTAGACAAACCTCGAAGTGGAGGAAGTGGCACATCCAATGATGCAAACATAGCACGTACATTTTTCCATAACTCTGATATTTCATCTGAAATAACAGGTATTAGAAAAGATCTTATTGACAGATGTAGTCACCTTCTGCAGAGCTTTTTTTCTGGTTATAAAATAAATTCAGAAAAATTTAAGAGTTATGCTTTTGATACTGCCAAGATGCTTGTGGAGGAATACCCTTGGTATAACTTACCTTCATCAATACATAAAGTATTGATTCATGGAGCAGAAGTGATAGATAGTTCTTTATTATATATCGGTGAACTATCTGAGGAGGCCGCTGAGTCTTGTAATAAATTGGTCAAACTATTCAGACGCGATAACACTTGGAAACATTCCCGAGATGTTACTAACATGGATCTCTTGCACAGGCTTCTTCTTAATTCAGATCCACTTATTTCTAGTTTAAGAAAGTTGCAGTTTAAAAAGAAGTCTGCGTTAGTAAAAGAAGTGTTGGATTTATTAGGTTTTTGAGCTTTATTGTAACTTTATTATATGTATTATATTACTTGACATTTTTAATACTATGTAAATAGCACTTGTTTCATCTAAAATACTACACACGTTTTGACAAGATAAACAAAACTAATTTTATTGTTATTATAATCCAATTTTTTTTGTGAGATTATGTTTTTTATATATGATGAATATTTTATGTATGAATATACTCTGTTAAAAAAAAAATAGCTTTTTTGTCTTGTTCCAACCCTCTAGTAATCATAACAACTATTTTCCAGGCCAAAATGATATGATTTCATTGTAAATCTGCCCGAAAAACCCTATGACCGCCCTTCTCTGGAACCTGAACCACTGTGCAGCGCTCGTATCCAAAGAGTTCTGTCCAAAAAGTACACAAATTGAATCGGACTAATGAAAAAACCGAATGGCACCTACATGGAAAGCGGTCTACAAATACTACAGCTCTTAACCTAAATCCATTTTGCAAATTCCACCACCACATCCATTGCTATCGATAATCCTCTTCAAAAGAAGACCACCAGACTAACCAGAGACGAATAGAAGAGGTCAAAGGAAATAATGAAGCCAAAATAAAATGGGCCACCAATTTATTTGCCCCATTCAAAGCCCCAGATGAAGATGGAATCTTCCCAGCACTTCTCCAAAAAATTGTTACGCTATTAACACCGCTTTTGATAAATATATTCAGGACCAGCTATCAGACCAACTGATTTACCCAAATCATACAGACTAATAACCCTCACCTCGTTTTTCCTAAAAACAATGGGAAAAATACTTGATAGACATATCAGGATGGCCCCCTATATAGGACCCTCTTTACAAAAGCAATATGCCCGCCAACCACTAGGCAGAAACCCACCACAAAGACTGCGAAATCCCTTAAAGGCAAAGGAATTATGGTGGGCTGCTTCCTGGAAGGAGCTTTCGGTAACACCAAACACACCTAAATATACGATTGCATCCAGGGTGGTGTTCACTCCGCCAGCTATGGTCCGTCATAGTAAATGACTAGCAACTACGGTTTCTATATCCAAGGGTACGCTGATAACATTGTTATTGCTAAGAGAAGTAAATTCGGAGCAACTATCTCGGAACTGTTCCAGAGGGCACTTACCTCTGGTGCAAGAAGGTTGGCCTAAATCTCAATCCTAAAAAGAGCTCCATTATAGCCTTCACCAAGAGAAGAAAATTGGACAAGCCTAAGGATCCAACACTCTTGGGTGAAACCATAAAGCTCTGAAGTGAAGAGAAATTCTTAAGAGTTCACCTGGATCAAAAACTCACTTGGAACTCACATACCAAAAAAACCATAGAAAACGCCAGGATCTCACTCCGGACCAGCAAAAGCCTACTAGGCAAAAACTGGGGCCTTAACCCAGAAATAATACGATGGATGTACGCAGCAATTGCTAGACCTACAGTCACTTATGCAGCTCCAATATGGTAGCACTCAACTACGGGCTAAAACTAAATGAACTCCAAAGTCTTGGCTGTATGATTGCTACGGATGCTATGAGGCTACCGTGCACCTCAGCATTAGAGGTTCTGCTGAATCTTCCACCTCTTCATCTTCACATATAGAAAGAAGCTTTGGCTAACGCCTACATGCCTATCTCAATGGATGAGAGAAACGAACTACATATTAGGAATTGCTCTTACAAACAACTGTCTTAAATGGTATAACCCCAACCATAATTTCAAAGTTACATTCCCTAAACGATAGAACTGGGAACAGAATAAACCCATGTGTAAAAGAGGTTCAATGGTGTGGTACACCGATGGATCCAAAACAGACGAAGATGATTGGCGCAGGTATATACGGAGAGACTACCAATACCTCACTGTACGCAAGTATGGACAGTAGCATATCTATACTTCAAGCTGAGATACAAACAATACAATAGAGCTCTGCATTAGAGAGAACTGAAACATTCTGCCACCAACAAGAACATTTATATTTTCTCCGACAGCAAAGCGGAACTATTTGCTATCAGCGCTTTTGTGATAACAGCAAAAATTGTATGGGCCTGCATTACACTTCTCAAAACACTAGCCACCAATAGAGTCCATTTAATCTGGGTGCCAGGTCACAGTGATTATGATGATGGTAATGAAAGAGCAGACGAATTGGCTCGAAAAGGTGCAAAGCTCAACATTAATGTCGCAAGGACAATTCTGCGGGTTACCAATTTGCTACATAAAAAAGCAATACACTCGTAGGTAGATAGGTAAGAGTGGCTGTTGGATATACCAACCCACTTAGGCCTATTGGCCCATTGTGATGCCACGTGGATCTATGATCCTCTTATTGATGGAAAAAGTTCGAGCTTCTGACGAAGCGTAGGAGACTGTTTACGTCTATATTTTTTAGATCGTTTAGGTCGTTGTAGAAGAAAGCTCTTAAGTAAAATTTTCTTCTCTGGGAGAGAGCTGGACATGTACAGAGTAGGTGGAGGATTGTCTCCTCATTCTCCTCGTACATGCAGCTTCTGCAGAAATCAGTTGTAAAGGCACCAAGCCTTCTTGCGTTCTTGCCTATGAGGCAGTGTACAGTGATGACACCTATGATAGCGCTGAGATGTTCCTCATTTAGAAGGATCAGACACTTAGAGCGATACAGATCGAGTTTTGGCCAGATTTGTTTGGTCGCTAGACATGTTGGTCCAACAGTCCACCTAAGGTCTGTTATTTTATTGGCATCCAGCTTTAATATTAGTTCGCACGCAGCGATTGGGATACCTATGCTACCCCTTTCCGGTAGAATAGGTAGAGTGGTTCCAATTTTGGCGAGTTCATCGGCGCTAAAGTTCCCTGGAACGTCTCTGTGGCCTGGCACCCAACAAAGGTGAAGGTTGAACTGCTCTGCCATCTCCATAAAAGATGATCGGCATTCAAGGGCGGTTTTAGAATTTAGTGAGACTGAGTTCAGGGATTTGATAGCGGCCTGACTATCTGAAAAGACGCGGATATCCTTTGCAGATATCACGTTTTTCTTCAGCCAGGACAGAGCTTCTTTAAGCGCCAAAATTTCCGCCTGGAACACGCTGCAGTGATTTGGAAGGCGGAAAGAGAGGCTTAGATTTAGCGTGTCTGAGAAAACACCGCCACCAATCCCGCTATTGGTTTTAGATCCATCTGTGTAGAGATGGATCGACTTGTCCTCCATGAAAGCATCTTCCTTCCAGAAGGATCTAGAGAGGAAGCTTACATGGAAGTTTTTGTCAAATCAAAGTTCAGGTATGGTGTAATCGATGTTCTCTGTGAGAATTCCTAATGTATTAAGAATACTGGCATGGGCAAATGGATTATTTGTCCACTGTTTAGTCGCATTAAAATATCGAGGGGTGTCAAATGAAACAGAATGTCTAATGCCGCAAAGGGGATAGACCGCAATGCTCCGCTTATGCATAGGCTTGCTGTTCACTGGACTCTGCTTAGTTTAATGCAGTTAACCGCACTTTCTAAGGCCGTCCACTAGATTATCACCCCGTAAGTAAGTATCGGTCTTATGACCGAGATGTACAGCCAGTGGGTTATCCGGAGTTGAAACCCTCATTTATTCCCAATGGCTTTTTTGCAAGAGAATAAAGCTACTGTAGCTTTCTTGAATGTTAGGTTTCTAGTTTAGTTTTCTGTCACAAATGAGACCCAGATATTTTGCTGTATCGGAAAATATTGAACTAGTACCGTTTATTGAAGGAGGGTCTACAGTTGGAATTTTGTATTTCCTGGAAAAGAGGACGAGATCAGTTTTATGGGCGATCTGCTCAACGGGCTAATCTATTGAGATTTACTTGAAGGAGTTCATTAATGGTATTAAGATGCTTACCTGGGACGGCTATAGCAATATCATCCGCATAGACAATCACCCTGCTACCACCCGCTTCCAGGTATATCAGCAGTTCATTTACTACTAAGTTCCAGAGAAGGGGAGAGAGGACACCGCCTTGCAGCATACCTCTGCTGACACATCTTTTAGCAGAAGTCTCACCCAGTTTGGAGTTGATTATTCTCCTTTTTAGCATAAGACTGATCAGTTCCCCAAGTGAGTCGTCTACCTGCAGAGTTGACAGCGCAGTCGTGATTGCGGTTGTGTTGACGTTGTTAAAGGCAGCCTCTATGTCCAGGAAAGCAACCATTATGTACTCTTTATATTGTAGGGATCGTTCGATGTTGCGAGTCAGTGAATGCAGAGCCGTTTCCACCGACTTTCCTTTACAGTAGGCATGTTGGGCCGTTGACAGAAGTCTAGGACCAATTTTAGCTCGTATATGGATATCAATCAGTCGTTCTAGAGTTTTCAGAACGAAAGATGATAGACTTATATGTCTGAGGTCCTTTGGGACAACATGAGAACATTTTCCGGCTTTGGGGATGAAAACTACATTGACTCGTAAGTAACTGTCTAAAAACAAAGGCATTCCATTACTGGACGGAAACTGAAGGAAACAGTTAAGCCAGCAACTTTTTATCAACTGCTTCCCTCAAAAGAACAAAACAACTCGTACAACTTTCCAAGGATCCGATACATCCAGTAACCGGGAATACTATAGCACAACATAGCAAATGTCGCATGTGCGACGAGGACGAAAAAACAGAAGAGCATATCGTTTGTCACTATAACCGCTTAAGCGGAACATGTCTACGTATTCTAGGTAAGCCATACCTTGAGGCAGCAGATATCACCTCCAGCTCATTTAAAGATGTAGCCGAATTTATTAAAATTTCAGTCATCATGAATGAACTCTAACTTGAAGAAATCACAATATGCCTTACCTGCCCGCAGGGATAAGAGTACATAGTCCCACCTCCCCCTTAATCTATTCTAATCTAATCAGTGTGCTTAGATTAGAGCTGAGCCTGGTATGATAGGGAAAGGATCCATGGAGCATAGGTAGACCGCCCTTTAGAGCCGAGAGTACCACTGGTACGTTATTGCTATTGTATGAACCACTTAAAGTACAGTGCTGTGAAATCATCTCAATATCTAGTGTGGACGCATTTGTCTTTTAGCTCGACGTCGCGTCATCCTGTTGGCAATATATCCCGCCTTCAGCTTCGCCAACTGTGACGTACACAAATATTTATTCTATTTTCCTAAGAGTGGCCTTAACGGAAGACACAGCTTATATCATACACAGTGATCCATTTAAAGCCCATAATTCTCGACAGTAACTGATTTTCAATGACAACTCCGTACTCTCTCTCTCGCATTCTCCTTTTCCTAAGCTGCCACAAATAACAAAGCGCTACTACAGATGCTAATTAAGCACCCACTGACGTAGGCCACCAACAGCTGGTTTTCTACAAATATCCTTAAGCCGCATCTCTGATTTTGGGAAACCCAATCAGTTAGACATCTTCCTCCGCACTGCATATCATCTAGAATTATTAACAAAACAAACGTACATTTGACACGACCATCTCTGTAAAAGATTAATGACTCACCGATGAAGTCAAACTCTCGCCCTCATGAAGAAACCTTTTCATCCATTTAATAGACGAATGTTCTTCGAAGTTTTAATTACATTTTCAGCAGCTTCACTGTTTTCCGATTATAATTACACATCAATGAGTTTGCACTTTGACCAATCGGGCAACCACACGAACCAACCACACTCACTCGATAAATTAATCGAAAACGAATTCATAAAAACCATCCATTCCCCCGCCGCCCTAACTCAAAATCACTGCACGGATATAACGTGCAAAAGAGAAAAAAAAATCCAATCGAACTTTTGCCAATCTTCCAATCCAGCACATAACCTCAGACCACATTTACGAGTTCATCCCCCCAAATGGAACATCGCCACCCCGAGTTCAACTCCTCAAAAAAAAAAAACAACGAAAACCGAAAAAAACACGACACCAACCTACTGCGAGTGAGTTAATAATTCGTTGCCGTGTAAATTTTCAAATTAAAAATAAGAAAAAAAAAAATAGAAATAAAATTAATTAAAAATTTAACATTGTTGCTCAAGAGCAATGGCAGTGGAATGTAGCAGCCATCAGCAGAGGAACACTGCTACGAAGTCGTAGTCGTAGCAGCAGCGTTTTCCCGTCTCCAGTCAACTCAGAGATGGCTCTGATGCAAAAAAAAACACACCACTCCAAGCAACTTCAAGTTGTGCCTGACATTTGCAACAACGACTATTCGTACACTAGCAAAATTCACACCCCGGAGGACAGACAAAAACTTAGTACTCTAACGATGCCAACGGAATCCAACCACACCCATTCTACTCGTCACCATCACCGCTGCCACCGCCCACTTTTCAAACGAAATTTACTCTCCGAGCGACTCCGCTCGACTTGTTTTTCCCTGCCAACCATTTCTCAGGAGAAATTTGAAATATTTAAATTAAATTTCCTCTGTGATTTCGCAAAACCAACTTAATATCGCCCCGAAAGTCGGGCGCAAAAACCTGAAGGTGAACTCACCCGAAATTCCTTCCACCGGCAGTTTCAGCTCCCAGTAGCTAGTACCCAATACTCAGTACCCAGTACCCAGTACCCAGCCAGCGACCGTCTATGTAAAGATTCAGTAGTAGCCGGGTGCGTGGTGTTTGTCGCTTGTGCAGTTACTTACTGCCACCCAGTGTCTCGTTCCTTTAGAAAAATGCTACTCCTCTCGCCCATCTCTTGGAGCACTTACAAGTCAACGGACAACAAAGTGTCGAGTGGGGGGAAACAACATTTTCCTAAGCTCACAAACAAAAACAACAAAAACGACGACAAGGTCCTTGCAGAACGACTAAAAAACGGACAAATACGTCGAAAACGAAGAAAACTTCTTCCATCCAGGTGAAGTGTGAGTAGAGCGGACCTTAAACTAGAGATACTCCGGCATAGATATATTTACGAGTATATTTATGTTAGATAGCCTTACTTGACTGACTAGGGGAGATAGGGAACAATAACAATTTTGTGGAAACTGCCACTCAAGATGTAACAGAACAGAAACTCTGGTGAGGTATGGAAAATTTTGTATGTCGTCGTTGCATACCTATTGTCATCATTACACCACCAACAGACCCATCAACACACCTACTACACCCACTACACCCACTACACTACATCTACCCAAAAATAGCTTTCCTAAAGAGCGATACACTGTTTAAAAAAACAACAAACCAACACAAAAACGACAAAACACCCAGCGGGCGTGCTCTTCTAAAGGTAGAAAAGCCATTGCACTGACAACAGGTCAATGAACACATTCCTCGTCGTAACGTCGACATGTATCTGATGGCCTAGATGTAAATTGCTCGCACCCCAACCACCACCACATCATCGGTAATATCTCTCACACCACTATCATGGTATTCAAACCTCAAGCGCAGCATAAATAGCGGTGTAGAACCAAGGGACCATAGCAAAGCATTCCAGAGTAGGTAGAGCAAAACTTTTGATCTTCGTTGGTCGCGTCGTCGGTCTTGTGCTACGTTTCGTCGACCATCAACAAATTTAAACTCTTGCCGCGTGCTTGGTGTTGTACTTTCTTGTGTCCTGCATACTTTAGATATGCTGGCAGGATCAGCACGTATATCTGACCAGAGCATTTGTGCTCGGCAACAGCAAATGGACGATTGTTGACTTCTTGGCCACTTATTTATTTTTAAACCATTTTTGGTGTAGGTGTTAGAATGGCTACGGGTATCAGTGTGGAATGAATGTGGGCAGTCCAGTGACTAATGTGTGCTCTTTGTGATGTGCCAATGGAGTTGGATATGAAGTTGGAAATTGTATAAGACAACCGATAGCCCCATTTGTTCGGCACACCCGTTTGTGGTTGATGTCCGCCTTAATAAGCTTGATTCTTTTCCTGTCCTGAATCAAAATCATAGTATCCACTCACCTTTATGACGACTGCCCATCTTGTTTGAGGCGATATTGAGGCTTAACTTAGACCCAATCCTCAATTCTGGTCACCAAAATCGAGGAGGTACGAGTATTCTTTCATATTATTTCCGAACAGTGCCCAAAATCAGCCTGATTGAAGGACCAATTTAAAAATAACCCAGTCGCATGCTAGGTGGGTCTAGGTATCGAGCAAGTTCCTAGCCTTGTCTGCATGATGCAGGGCTGTCACAGACAGCGAAGTCCTTCACCAACGTTGGGTCATGAGTCACCAGACAAAAATCCTACACGACCCGTCTTGTCGATAACCCAATTGTGGTAACAACGCAAAGCTCTTATGTCCAGTCTTCACATTCTGGACTGGCTTGCTTAGGATTCAAGAAAATAAAAGGGCAAATTAACCAAAAATATTAGGTGCACAACTAAGTTCTCGCTGTTTGTCAATAGATGGCTCCAGCAGTAAATGATGGTCCATTTTGACATATCCAAAACGTCATGGATCAAGCTTAGACATATGTTAAAGAAACCGTTTTGGTTGTGTGAAAATGTCTGATTTTGTGAAAAATAATCGTCGTTTGCGGCACGTGTTGATTTTCTTCTTTCATTCGAAGAAAACGGCGGCTGAAGCGCATCAAGAACTCCAAAATGTTTACGGAGGTTTTTAACTAGCGCGCGCTCAAGAGGTTAAGGTACCCTTAAAATGTTTGCACACAGCGCGGGCGAAGGAAATTTAGGGAGGGAAAAAGTATAGATATCGATGTACGTTGGTTTTATATGTCTGAATGTTAAAATGACTAGGAAATAGAGAATTCGGCAGGCCATTCCACAAGGGAATTGTTCGGCTTAGGAACGATTCACGATATTTCAGAGTACGTCCGAAAGTGGACTTGATGGTATACTGATGAGCATTCATAGCGAGACGTATGTTACGGTTAAAGGTTTGAAAGGACGGAATACTACTGGCGATTTCTATGGAGCACTGGTGGTGGAAATAGCAATAAAACAAAGTGAGACACGAAATATTTCGTCGGTGTTTGAGGGTTTCCATTGTCTGAGTGATATTGGTGTCAGCTATGAGTTTTATCGCACGGTTTTGCATCCGGTCTAGCAGATGCAGAGATGATTTAGGCGCACCTGACCAGATGTGAGCATTGTACTCCAATTTGGGGCGACTGAATACCTTAGATATTGAGGCCAGATCAGAAGGGGAAAAGTATTCCTTACGTCGTTTGAGAAAGCCTAGACATTTCGCAGCATTTTTGACGACATCTGGAAAACAAGATAAAATAAAACAGATGAACTTCTCCCTGATGGGGATTTAAGGTTTTTGCGGTAAAATTTACCACAACAAGCTGGACTCTTTTTCCTTGAAACCTTCGCTTCACTCCTTCGAACCTTTCCCCTTGTAACGGTTGTTCGCCCAAAATTCTGAGAGAGTGATGGGCAGCCATAGGCGCATCAGCCATCGGTGCACTTTCTCAGCATCTTGGAAGGACAACATAAATAGGTACGACGGACGGTCAAAATAAATAAAACTCGAGGAAGAACCCCGCAGAGCAGGCGGACGGTCTGCTACAAGAGCGCAAGGAAAGCGCTATAGGTTTTAGTTTTTGTGCAAGGGTCCAACACGAAATAGCCGACCCTTGTCCCAAATGTTGTTTTGTCTCCCCCACTGGGTAGTCTCCAGCCTTAAGTAGAGCTAAGGCATCCTCTCCATCCTTCCAGCTCCTAACCCCTTCACCTTTCGACCCGCCTTGTCTGTTATGTCCGTTGTCGCTTTGGAGGAACGTATTTGCGAAAGGTACCTGTGGATTCTTCCAATCCCGGACTTCTGCCTTTACGCTCCTCGGAAGTGACAACCAGTAGGTCCACACGGGAAAGACAGAGCCAGGCGGACGGCCTGGAACACTCTGAGCATATGGCGGACGGCCATATTATTTGGACTATACACCTAGAGCCAGATGGGCGGTCTGGAACCCTCTGTGTAAATGAAACATCTACAACCCGCACACGTTGCCTAGAGCCAAGCGGACCGCCTGCAACTCTCTGCAACACACACCACACAACACACCCATAAAAACAAAGAAAAAAACAAACACAGCAAACGAAACAGAATATAGAAACAAATAAAAAGAAACAACAAATTGTACAATTAAAAATAAAACATAATTAATGTAAAGAGTGGGACGCTATCTGGTATTCCCTTTTCTCCCCCTCCAAAATCTGCACGGAAGCCCACCGGGTCCACCTTTCATTCGGGAATTTAAGTCGAAAAAAGTTTCCTTCTGCCTCCGTCACTTTTCAAAAGTTCAACCTAAGATCCCTAGATCCTGACTTAAATCCCCATTCGAAATTGCAAACGAATAGAAAAGGAACTTTCTTTGTCACTTCGACTTACTTCAGGGATCAAATTCGGGGAAAGAAGGGGTTATTTGAACCCAAGACAACTCAGGGGAAATGTTCACTCAGGCCAAAGGAAATCCCCAGAATTCGGAAATTTTCCCGAAGATCTGGGTAGTCAAAGTGGCACACTTGAGTGTATGAAAGAGCGGTCTAGCGGTGCCCCAAGCTATGGTTACACGCTCCAGCTAGGTAGCGGAGCGCTGTACACATATACCAGACATTGGGCCCGCTAACCGAGTAGATGTAATGCACGAATGTGTGGGTGAGTGACCAATGGTCTGAGTGAACATAAGTCGAATCAGGGCAGCCACTTCTTGGTTGACCGTAACACGGGATAGAGGTTTTTTAAGCAAACGAGTAAAGTGATCTAGGTCCAAGTGACCAAGAAAGTAGAGGAAATTTAAATTTAAACAACAAAACAAGAAAGAAATTTAAGTGTAAAGCGAGAGGAAAAAAGACAGGATCAGGGAACCACAGGGAGAACTGGGAAGACTAGGAAATAAGGATACCCAGCAAGCTAAGTATTGTGTAGTGACAGTGGATAGTGAGATCCCGGTAGGCTTTCGCCAACGTGAGAGAAAAAAAGTTGTTAGTACTCCGTAATAAAGGCCCGTTTACCTTTCACGCGACCCGCTAGAAATAAATTAGTTTCAATCGTTCGGGAAGGCGGACGATAGCGGCCCACTCTTAAGCTGTTTCTGCTACGGTAGTTTTAACTGTCTGGTTCTGTAAACCGTGTCTACAGCTTAATTCCTTTGTTCGAAAAAAGAAATCCGATCAATAAAATACCCCTTTATAACGTGACTTTCGGCTTTTGCTGTGTTTTTCCATCGTTTTGAGGTTTCGCAATTCCTTCCTAAAAAGATTGCGTGGCGCCTACGGACACATTTGTGTATCTTTAATTTTTTTGAGATCTGCGACTTCCATATATTTTTTTATTTCGTTTTTTTTTAACCATACCCACCCCCAGCTGAGCAGCCGAAAGTGGCAGCACTCAACCGGCTGCCTGTTGCAAATTTCCCCTTTTTTGGTTTTTTTGTTGTTGGCGTTGCAGTCCGCCATTACCGAAATAACCACCACCTGTGTGGTTCGCGAGCGTTGTGTTGTTTTTTTTAAGTTTGATTCCTGCCGGCAGACCGGCTACTAAATATCGAGATAAATAAAATAAATTGCAACAACCGCGCGAAATAAAATTGCAACAAGGTAGGTATGCAGATTTATTTATTTCTTTTTTTTCTTTTTATTAAGCGGGGGATGACAAAGGCCGTGCGAGTGTAAAAAGGAGTAAACCAGTAAAGGGTGTCGTGTAGCACCAGAGAGGTTGCTCACCTTAAAATTTTGTAAAGCTCAATTTAGTGGCCAACAGAAGGCCGACGATTCTGTACGATCACGAGGACGGTGCCCTTTGGGGCCAACGGGGTCGCGAAATAGTTTTGACCGTAACCGCGAAAGGGTTACGGTGTTTGGCAGGTGAACGGTAAGGAGCCTTACGGGGTCACCGAACCACGAGTATCCCCACTTAAGGGAGGATTACACAAAAATTTACGTCTTATAACAATAAAATGCAAAAGGGGTACTTAACTCTTTTCCTGCCTACTTGGAGGTCGCTCCTGTCTGGTTGCCAGAGGGTTTGTGAGGGGAGTGGGTACTTCCCGCCGCTGTCACTCTCGTCGTCGCTTCGTCCGTCGGTGTCTCGTCTTTCTGGACTTCACTTTTCTCCTCGCTGGGGTTCTTTTTTCTTGTTCATCTTTGTTTATGGGCTTTTTCTTTGCTCGTTCGTTGTGTGGTTTTCCTTTCCTCTAGTTGATTTCTTTTGTTCGTTCGTCGTTTGAATTCTGTTCCTTTTTTTTCTGTTTTTCGTTAAACGTTCGTTTTTTTTTCAAAAATAATGGCGGCACTGTCCGCTATGCCGGCTAGATATTAATTATTCTCACCGCGCATTTCGGCTAGTTGCCTCTCACACACACACACATTCATATGTGGTTCCACTAATTCAGCTGCAAGAGCAAAGGGACTCACTTCCAGAGCTCTGAAAGCCTCCCTGTGGAACCACCCAATCACACCAGTCGATATTCTGTCGTGTTCGTCCTGTTCGTTTTATCTGTCGAGTGACTGCTTGGGTCCATATTACACCCTCGGACCCGGAACACTTTTGGGGGACAATTAAGGGGAGCTCAAATAGTGACCGCAAGTAGAGAGGAAACCTTTCCCAAGAATAATATTACGGGGGCCGTAAGTCTCCTTGCAGAAAAGAGTGAGTGAGGTGGATCGTGGAGAATCGTGGGCTTTCTTTCACAACTGCTTATTTTGAATTTAGAGGTCTTAGGGGGTTTTACAATTTATGTAGCTGGAAGCAAACAATATAGCATTTAGGGTGGGGTCTCGGCCATTGCTGGGATGTAGACATCTTTGGTCATCAAGGGGGCAGACCGTCCGTCCGCTAGAGTTTCCAGGCCCTCCTCCTGGCTCTGTCCGGGGTACCTATATGTCATCTCTGGGGCGGTAGGCCGAGGGAGGGAACTGGATCCAAAGAATCCAGTAAATCCCACCTGTACCGTGGCATCCAGAGCATGACGGGAAGAAAAGAACGATGACGAAACGAGAAAAGGCAGGAGGGTAGAGGGATGAAACAAACAACAACAGGACCAAAGGGAATGGAGGATTTTTGGGGCGTGATTTTCACGTAACAATATCAGAATTTAATGAACTTAACATACAGCCGAAGAGCAGGGACATGAGTCCAGAAACGAATATGAAAAGCAGAAAGTACTATCGTCAGCAAAGGAATATATTGGATTAGAAGTGGCAGACAAGAGATCATTAGTGAAAATTAAAAAGAATGTCGGAGAGAGGATGGAGCCCTGCGGCACACCAGCATTTATTTGGTGAATATCAGACTTGAAACCGCCCAAGACAACTTCAATTGAACGTTCCGAAAGGTAATTTCTAATCCATTGAAGAAGAGAGTCATCGATCCCAAAAGCACGCATTTTCGACAAAAGAGCCTGAAGCCAAACTCTGTCAAATGCCTTAGAAATATCAAGTGCAACTATCTTGCTTTCGCCAGATTGATGTACGCTTTGGTTCCACTTTTCGGTGAGACATGCCATCAAATCACCAGTGGACCTATTGCTACGAAAACCGTATTGCCGGTCATTAAGAAGTTTTCGTGTTTCGTGATATTTCATTAGCTAACGGTTTATCAGCTTTTCCATGACCTTGGAAAGAAGGGACGTAAGTGCAATGGGTTTGTAGGAGGAGCCTTTTTTAGGGACAGTCTGGAAAAATGCTGTTTTCCATCTGCTCGGAAAGAGTCCTAAAGAGTAGGATTGATGAAAAAGCTTACACAGTGGTTTGCCAGCGAGAAAGACCACCTCTTCAGAAGGAGGGGAGATATACCATTTGGATCAGCGGATTTGTGGATGTTAAGATCTTTCAATACTCTTGCTACCACACGACCACACGAGTGCGAAAGTGGATTCGACCCGTTGAAGATTCGACGCACTCAAGTGCAGGTGGGGACAAAGCACAGTCTAGAAGTGTTAAGCCGGCGGCAAAATGTGCAGCAAGCAGATTGTCTTTGTCCAAAGACCTGACAGTTGGAATGTCATTGTAAATGAGCGTTGGGATGGAGGATGAGGCAGAATTTCTAATGTTTTTGACAAATGACCAAAAATTTTTACCGCCTTTGGGACATTGCAGTATTTTTTGCCTCAGGTTTTTGCTCGTATTGGAATTTCACACGCTTGAGAAAGACGTTGCAGTCATTCCTGGCTCGTTTAAACTTTTTTCGGTTTTCCTCTGTCGGATTGGTCTTGAAGGACCGAAAAAACACTTCTCTAACCCTGACAGCCTCTTTACAGCTAGAGTCGTACCATGCCTTTTCTTTTGGTCTGATACTCCCGCGTCGTTATTGGGGACACATAACGACCAGTTACAATTCCTAAAGAAACTGTTAATACTGCTCCAGTTGGCTTTCTCGTATTACCATACGGTTCTTTTGGGAATCCTTTCTCTAACTGTGTGGTCGGTGTACGAGAAATTAGCTGATATGACACAATGGTCCGTCGAGCCTAGAGGCGAGAAGTTAAAAACAAATCCAGAGTATTGGCGGTATGACTATCAACGTCTGGTATTCGTGAGGGCTCATTTACAAGCTGGGTTAAGTTATTTTCCGCAGCGAAGATCTCAACACACCGTCCTTCGGGTGTTGTCTGTCCAGAATGTCGAAGCCAATTAGAATTGTGTATATTGAAGTCGCCCGTAATCACGATTTCAGTATGAGGATACAGGGATACAATTCTTTGAATGTAGGCAGACAGCGCATCAAACTCGCGAAAGGTCGAGTTGTTGTCCAGTTTGGGGCTTCTGTAAATAAAGCAATAGTGGATAATTTGCTTACGGAGATGGAATTGTAACCACATTAAATTGAATTCCGGATTGGAACAGGGACTAAATTGCGGTGGAATTTGGTAAGCTATATCACTACGCACATAAATGGCGAGACCGCGATCTGAAAAGTGTAGTGGCACTAGTTCGTAGCCAGGTAGCTTCAGATCAGAGTGATCTGAGAGGTGTGGGTGGGGATCTACCTGTGTTTCACTAAGTGCCAAAACAGCTGCCGTGAATTTACAGACGTGGACGTACGCAGAAAAGTGATTACTTTTTAGCCCGAGTATGTTCCCAATGTCCACCCTAAATTCCCGAGTCATTATAAGAAAATAAAACACACACCGACGATGGTAAGCAAGGCTGCGAAGTGAAAATTCTGAGTTGGCTTACCGAATCCAATTGTTGTAGGTGTTATGCCCTTAAAACGATAGAAAACAGTGCACCAACAAAATTCTCACTCACACAACCTGCTATCCATAAGTTATTGTCTGTCTACACTCAGCCACTGCCTGTGCCGTATGACAAATACAGCAATGGCTTTTTTGTAATACTGCGAGCTCGGAAAGATTCACGAGTGCGCTGGTGAGCATGTGCACTCGGCGGTGGTCGACACGGTATGATGCTGCTTTAAGTGAAACAACATGCCGTGATTGGTTCTGTCGCTTCAAAGACGGTGATTTCGATGTTGACGACCGTCCGCGTGAAGGAAGGCCAAAATCCTTCGAAGCCCCTGAATTTGAGGCACTGCTCGATGAGGATCCGTGTTAAATGCAAGAAGAGCTTGCTTCAGCATTCGGAGTTACCCACCAAGCGATTACATGCGTGGGGAATGATTCAAAAACAAGGAACTTGGGTTCCTTATGATTTGAAGCCAAGGAACGTTGAGCGTCGTTTTTTCACCTGTGAACAACTGCTCCACCGGCAAAAAAGGAAGGTTTTTCTTCATCGCATCATGACGGGTGATGAAAAATAGATTCATTACAGCAGCTCAAAGAGAAGAAAGTTATGGGGACTGCCAGGTCATACTTCTACGTCGTCTACGTCTAAACCATTATGGGGGAACGCTATTGACTTGATGCGATTGAGTCGAGCACTGCCGGAAAATGGCTACAATACGAGCAGAGGGACGAAAAAGTGATTCTACAGCATGGAAACGCTCATATGTGAAGTCCTACCCCACCCGCCATATTCCCCAGATATTGCGCCGTTTGAATATTGCTTGTTCCATTCGAAGGCACATGGTATGGCCATGCAATTCCATTCATATGAGGACATCAAAAAATGGCTTGATGCGTAGATAGCCTCAAAAGATGAACACTTCTCCCGTAACGGTATTCGAGGTCTGCCAGAAAGATGGGAAAAAGTTGTAGGTTGCGATGGGAAATACTTTGAATGATCCATTTGTAACCAATTTTTACACAATAAAGTTGCGATTTTCACCAAAAGACCTAGTTGCGCACCTAATACGGCTGAAAGGTATTTTGCGGCAGAAGATATTTTGAAATTTCCCAAGAGTGACGATGAAATATTTCCCAGGAGGACAAGTAAACGACGTCTAATTACAAGCAGCAATAGCAGTTCTTAAGACAGCGATGACGACTTTTTTACGGATGGACCCGATAATGTGGAATCAGAGATGATGATATTATAGACGCAAGTTCGCAAACAGCATCTGATGAATGGAAAAGTGAGGGAATAATTCGACCGCCTTTTCCGTTCCTGTCTCAAGCTGGACTTACATTTGAAGGACCTGAACAAAAAGATTGTCTTTTTTATTTTGAGAATTTTATAGATGAAAATTTTGCAAAACTTATTGTGGAAGAAACCAACAAATACGCGGGTAAATTTTTTTAAAAAAACCCTCCCTTGACACCGCATTCAAGATGGCGTATGTGGGTTGATACTGGTAACCAAGAACTAAGAATATTTATATTCTTACTAATTTTGCTAGGAATAATAGGAATGAGCTGTATTTCTCAAAGCGAGAAAGCCTGGAGACTCCATTCTACTAAAATGTTTACACTTTTCTGATAACAATGCACTCGATCCAACAGTGTGCAACAAAAGAACATACAAAATCGATCCAATTTTGGACCATTTGAGAAAGAAATTCAAGGTTTTGTACGTACCAGATAAGGACATATCAGCAGATGAGTCCCTTTTGCTATGGAAAGGAAGCAGTACATTCCATCGAAAAGAAGTCGGTTTGTGGTCAAATTGTATTGCACATATATGATATGTAAAAATAAGTCTGGATAAACAGGGTGTTTTGGGTATATTGTAAGAAAAAAATCGTTCTATAGTAAGGGGCTATCACCAATGTTGACATCATTTATCGAGGATGTAAGAAAAGGCTTACTTTGGTGTACCCTGACGACCCATGTTAACGGGTCTTTACTCTATTAATACTAATACAATTTTAAACTTCACGACCATAGTGGGCTGGAGCACCATCCTGTTGGAAATGTGATGAAGCTAATTGAACCAGTGGAATGTCCTCCAATAGTTCTGGTAAATTATTTCGCAAAAAACTCCAGACAGTTTGTAAAATTCTGCCTAGGTAGTAGTTTGAAAGGGCTAATGTTTCCAATTACTCCTGCCCACATATTGACGCTGAAATTGTGTTGAAATAATTTATGTCTCCTTGTATGAAGATTATGAAAATTTGTGATTCCACATCTTGTAAACTGAGATTCGTCCGTCCAAAGTTAGAAACTCAAGTCTCCTTCGATATTATCCTGCCTACGCTAGAAAATATCATGAGGAGCGGTGTAGAACTGATCCACATTCCACTGACATGGAGAGAAGTCAATGTAGTTGTCATTCCCAAAAAGCCGTAAAATGCTCTCATGTTGTCTCAAAGGACCTCAGACCTATAAGTCTGTCATCTTTCCTTCTGAAAACTCTAGAGCGACTGATTGATATCCATTGAGGTAAAATTGTCAACCGCTCAACATGCCTACTGTAAAGGAAAGTCAGTGGAAACGGCTCTGCATTCACTGACTAGCCACATCGAACGATACCTACAATATAAAGAGTACATAATGGTCGCTTTCCTGGACATAGAGAGTGCTTTTAACAACGTCAACACATCCGCTATCACGACTGCGTTATCAACTCTGCAGATAAACGACTCACTTGCGGAGTCGATCAGCCTTATGCTAAATATCAGGATAATTTGTATGTACTCTATGATGACCATGAACCTGCATCACACAGACATTTCAGGAAGCTGGTTGATGAGGTCTCTCGCAATCAGGAGTAAATCGTCCTCGACTGCGACGCAAAGCCACACCACACCACACTTATGGGGCAGTACAGACACTAACTCCAGAGATGGGTCAATCCTTGAATATCCAGTTTGTAGGTGCTTATCTTGTAGCTCTGTAGATGGTCAAACTTTTCCACATGTACACAAATAAGTCCTTGATGTCACCCTTGCCTCACAAATAATCTCTTCAACTCCATACAAAACTGGGATGAGCCATCCTACTCTGACCACCGATACTTGCACTTCAGCACAGTGAACAAACAATTGTCTTAGTGCTCCTCAACAAGGACCATTCTAACCTTACCCACCTAAAACGTAGTGTGAGCAAGTACATTTGAATGTGCCGACGGATCCTTTTGAGGATTATTGTTAGGTTGACCTTCAGATCCGTTATGGTATCTTTAGATCAGTGCCAAGGTGTTACTGCCATAAGGAAATACATATTTAAATATTTCTTGGAACAGCAACGAAGGGCGAAGAGAACTGTTGGAAAGACGTCAGTTGGGCTAAGGGCTCAGAGAATTCTATAATAATTGTTTCATTCTTAGAGATCTGGGCAAGACTCAGCTTTATTTTAGGATTGAAGGGAACTGGTACAGCCATTCCCGCGTTGATTAAGAGATTTTCTCCAACCCACCAGTCAGACACTCCCTATCGAACATTTTGCAATTTGTTGCTTCAATTAGTCTGAATTCGTTATCGGTGGTGGTATCGTGCAGGCTATGGTTTCGGACAGTACTAGCAACAATGCTCTCTCTTCCTAAGTTAGGTTAGGTAACAGTGGCTGTTGGAAAGACCGATGCCTACCATCAGCTTGCAGGTATACGAGTATGTATCAGCAGTTCATTAACCACTATGTTCCAGAGAAGGGTTGAAAAGACACCGCCTTGCGGCGTACCTTTGCTGACACATCTTTTAGCAGAATACCCACCCAGTTTGGAGTTAGTTATCCTGCTATTCAGCATAAGACTTCCCTAGTGATCGCCTATGAATACCAATCAGTCGTTTTAGAGAGTTCAGAAGGAAAGATGAAAGATTTTTTGGTCTGAGGTCCTTTGGGACAAAACTACATTGACTTCTCTCCATGACAGTGGAATGCGGATCAATTCTACACCGCTCCTCATGATATTTTCTAGCGTAGGCAGGATAATATCTGAGGATCTGAGGTATTATACAGCCCGGACCAGCAGACTTGTACGGTTTGAAGCTGTGAATTTTAATCATGACTGCACTGGTCCTGCTGTGGTTGCTGTTGGTTGTGAGTAGGGAGCTCCCTGGAAAGTGGGTGTCCAGTAGCAGGTTGAGTGATTCGTCACTTGAAGTTGTCCAAGAGCCATTGGTTTTTTTTAAATAGGCATCATTGGATCTGTAGAGATGATTTTTCTTCCTCAGTTCTTTTTCATTGTATGAGTCCCATTCAGTCACCTTTCTTGTGCTTTTTGCTGGGTTAAAAAGTTTTCTGCAAGCGTTTCTAAGGGGTCCTAATGATGATGTCCACCAGTGCGGCTTTTTCTTGACTCTAGGTTGAGTAAGACAGCAAGAAGCAGCCATTTCCTGATTGTAAGCCAATGTGAGATCCTTGACTTTTATGTCAAGCTCGTTGATGTTATGCGGGAGACTTAAGAGTTCAAAGGAGAATGTTTTTAAATGTGTTTCTCTGTAATTTGGCAAATCAGTTTTCCGATAATTCTGGATAGCTCGTTGGCAGGGAGAAGCATCATTCAGGCTGAATTATACTTGTACCTAAAAATGAATGCTCTGACGATGCCATCAAGTTCGTTATCCTTTGATCGATATTTTCAGAGACAAGAGTGATATCTATCACTTCTAGTCGGTTTTTAGTTATAAAGGCGGGCACATTGCCAATAAAGTAAACATTATAGTTTGCTATCGTTAATGTCGATACTGCCCTATACCATGTGATGTGCGTTGGCATCGCACCCGATGATGAGGCCAGTTTTTAGCCTTCCAGCTTCCAGTACCACCCTGCCATCAGCCAAGATATGCTAATGCCATTAGGTGCCTTTGGCAGTCTCCAGTCTGGAAACGGTTATGTCCAAGCCGCTGAGGTTAGGAAGTAAGAATGAATTAAGACTACGCTTCACTAATATACAAGTTCTAGTCTTACCTTTGTCTCTTGTATAGAGCGGACCATGTACAGGTGTACCAAGTCCACGAAGGACGCCTTCTACGATCCATGGTTCCTGGGTTAGGATGATATCTCCTGCGTTTTTAGAAAGACGCAGACTAAGTGCGACGAGGCCTTTTTGGAATGATGGAGATTAATCTGGAGAAACCGTATCATTGCTTCAATCTAGCAGAAGAGCTTCCATCAAGGTGCTGTTCGAGTCCTCCGATTCTGAACATGTGCCCAAGACCTCATCTTCATCATCTGATCGTAAAGAATGTCTTTTTAATTCGTCATCGGTTTCCATTTCCAACACAGTGTCAGAGGAGGAGACCGACGGCTTAGTTGTCGCCTCGGATAGATTGGAATCGTCGATATCCATTTCAGGAAAAGATAACAACGCTCCAGGATCTAAGGCTGAATTCGCTAATTCGGTTAAAGGAGGAGGAGGTTGCTGCGATAGGTCTGGGGTTTCCCGCATGATGGTCAAGAAGTTGCTCGAAAGCTTTGCCTTGACCAAATGCCACCGTTCAGGCGTTATCGATTCATCGGTGCCGTTTTTGTTGATTACCGCGATCGTTATTGCATCATTTAGGACTTCGCTAAAAGACTTTAGAGATGTACTGTTAGAAGATCCAGGGGTTTTGGTGTTATTAGTCTTGGGCCCCTTGGGAACCATGGTTTCCTCTGGCGCTTAGAGGAGACCTTTAGCGTTTTGGGAGCAGTGGGTGATTCGTCTTTAAGGATGTTGTTAGGCCACTCAATTTTGCTGTTTTTGTCCGCACTTCTCTCAACCTCCGAAATGGATCCGGTCTGATAATGCATAAAGCATATCGTTGTCTGATATAAATTGCCATGGATGGGGCTTGCCAACGCTGCTGAGCCCCTGATTCCTCCTTCGAGAGAAGAATTTTTATAGCAGCATCAAAGCCTTGGCCTGCTACAGACTTGCTGCTGCTAGGAGTGGAGGAAGTGATAGGATCATAGGTTGCCACAGTCTTACCTCTCCTTGAAGATTTGGGGTACGGTGACCTACCACAGGTTTACCTCCGCTCTACAATGCAAGAACCTTGCCGGTAGTCGGTGCAGTCACGGTTCTAGCGCCCGGTACTAAAAGAATACTGGTCTCGGGTTTTTGTTTTTTTTTGTAGAGGGTATGCATTAATAGCCCAGGAGTAACGAAGAAAGGATAATCCATCTGTACAGAGATCCGCTGTATACAGAGAAGGCTAGCTATTCCGGAGGTCGGCACGTATCCGCATCCTCCGTTCACGACTGAGCTATTTTTGGAGACGGTGGACACTCAAGCAGGCTGATCCTCGGCACGGGTTGTATGACACCTTGATCCAACATAGGCGAAAAAGCGGGGTGAGCACCCTTTAGTTTCTGGACTCATCTGGAGAACGAGATCCATTGACCTTACTCAGCCTCTACAACTCGACAAGTTGGATGCTCAGGTAGAAGCCCTCTGTTCCTAACTTTGCAATAAAATCGCCGAGGACTATTTTAATGTCATAGCTGGGTCACTGCTTGTAGGTCTTGTCCAAGAGCTCGTAGAAGCCGTCATTGGTGTTCTCAAATTTTTCTGGATATTGCTTATAGCTACAGTGACAACAGTGGCAACAACAGTGAGGCTGTTTTGTGTTCCATCTTTTTCTGAGTATTGCTGGAAATTGGTATTTTGAAAGTTTTTGGCGTTTTATCGGAGGTTATGAGCCTCAGTTTTCCGAATTGGTGGTTGACGGGACCCTTAAGGTCATTCAACCGCTTCATGGAACTATGTGGGCAAAATTTTTCTCTTCCATTCTATGCAGAACTTTGAAGGTTCTGGTGCTGATTGCCGTATTTGTGTGTCGAAGGACGCGAGAATTTTATATTTGTGTACCCGATGATTTGCGGAAAGGACACTCTTCAACATCCAGATCGCATTTCTCTTTGTCTTTAGAGTAAGCTTCCTTCAGTTGGCGGTGGCTTCATTGAGACGGGTACCAACCATTCTGTTTTGTGACTGAAACTGTCGAAGGATGGTTTGATATCAGCATCGCATGAATCTAGAAATCAGTGGCAATTCCTGCAGCACCTGCCTAGCGCAACCTTGCTTCTTTTTTTTCCTTTGTAAAGCTCCTCCTTTCCTACGGTCCGTCGCTTTCCCCGCTTCTCATCTCGGTATCAGAAACTGAAGGACTAGTCCAAGGATCTAACAAGGATTTGGCAAGGAGCGCAGTTGGTGATGGCTGACATTGAAATCGGAGGTCGCCAAGTATGCGAAGTTCCTGTGCTAGTATCTTCGCACTTTCCTAGCCGTGCATTAATTAAAGTATGCTGTTCCACTATAAATTCGGGATTTTTTCAAAGAGGCTCGCTCCTTAC
The DNA here is from genome assembly GCA_963966105.1 of Volucella zonaria. Taxonomy (NCBI): domain Eukaryota; kingdom Metazoa; phylum Arthropoda; class Insecta; order Diptera; family Syrphidae; genus Volucella; species Volucella zonaria. The sequence continues at coordinate 51,247,920 of OZ014530.1, forward strand.
GATACTCACTCTAGCAGGAAATCTAGTTCCCTGTCTCGAAGTTCTCACAGTGTCCAAAAAAAAAAATTAAGGAAAACATTATCAAAACTACTCCGAGGAGGGGAGCCTTTGGCTGCAACTCAGCTGAGTGTGTGCAGTGAGTCTCCTTTTGCCGGTTACCCTATGAGCCGACACCCAGAACACCTCGTTTCTACCATAGTAGTACAGTAGAATATCTGGTTGGGAATTACCATCATTCTTTTGCTTGCAATGGACTTGGTTTTACCTTCTCTGCTGACAGACTTAAGTGTTTACGGCTGGTCCAAGTTCCACACATTTCATATGCAAACTCGAACATCATTATTCTTTCCTCGTTATGCAGGATCGTCAGCAGTACATCCACACTTAACCGACGCTCTTGGTAGCATCCCAGTCTTTTATGAAAGTATTTTCATGCCGAGTCGTTACCTCCACGCGCAACCCTCGCCCTTGGATACCAGGCTGCCCTTTCTGCGGCGCTTTAGTGCCGACTCTAATCGTGCAATACTTAATCACAAGCAGAACACAGGTAGTTCTATCAAAAGCTTGGCTCCTTAAAAGTGCTCCTTCGAGTCTGACTAAGCAACTTCATCAACAACTTTAATTATCATAATCCCGTAGTGTCCTGGAACGTGGACGAGGCACTGTGAATTTCACGTTCCGACTCTGTTTAAAGAATTCTTTTTAAGAACGCTTTGGCTACCGTCCCAGACATATAAACTTCGCCCTTTGCACTTACTTTTCGCTATTTGTTTCATGTCCACTAGGATTGTGTACACTTCAATGGATCGAGTCGTTCATAGACCTCGATAGAGGACGGATGTGTTTCGGCTTCTTTTCAAGTGAAATGGTCAGAAGGAAGAGGGAAGAGCAGGAGCAATCCCAACAACATCAGCATGCTCAAAAGCAGGCACAACAACAACACCAAACAAATAAAATAGCACAAGTGCTACAACAACAAAAGGTTAATAAATACCAGCAACAACAACAAGAGCAGTCACAAAAACGGCAACAGCAAAAACAGCAGCAGCAGCAGCAACAACAACAACAGCAGCAACAACAACAACAACAGCAGCAGCATCAGCAGAAGAAGAAAAATTAAAAAGGAGCGAAGGCGTTATACAATGCTTTCGCTGCCAGAGGTTCGGGCACGCCGCGTCGAACTGCCAAATGCAGCCTCGATGCGTGAAGTGCGCAAAGAACCACAGTTCCGAGGAGTGTGCTCTGGGTAGGGACGGAGTATCCGATAGGGCGCAGCTCTCGTGCGTGTTATGTGGGAACGTGGGACACACCGCAAACTATCGGGGTTGTCCTAAGTACGCTGACATTAAAAAACAAAACTGGCTCGGCAGCGAAAGATGGAGGTCAAACGTTCACCTGTGAGGTTTCAAACACCAGCCGTCACGCCCCAAATTTCCTATGCCCAAATGGCGGCAGGTAGGGGGGCTACGGTACAGCAAGCGACTGTTGCTTCTCCGGCGCCAATACCGAGAACAACGGAAGCTGCACCTAACATGCTGGCCATCTTGCTCGCAATCCAAGGGCAGATGGCACAGCTGCAAAAGCAGGTGCAAGAACAGGCCAAGCGGGTGGACCAGATCTACGCGCTGCTGCCGGGCCTAACGCAACACATGTCGTAATGGGTACGCACATGGTGGAGCAAACTTTGAAGGTCCTTGCGGTGAATGTTAATTCACTGATTAGGATCGAACGAAGAGCCGCGATGTTTAAATTGCTGCAAGACCAAACTCCTGATGTGCTTTTCGCTAGCGAAACCAAGCTAACCGATAAGCACAAACTGGAGTACAATAATTATATTGTTAGAAGAAGAAACCGGCCCCGATCCAAATGTGGAGGCGGTGTCGCGATCTTCATTAAACAAGGTATAAAATTTCACAGAGTGTACAAGAGAGTATTGCGTAGGTTCCGGGTGTTGGAGGCAGTCGTCATTTATATCCCGCTCCGCAGTGCAAAGCGGCTGTACTTGGCCTCTTCTTATGCACCCGTGGCTCCACAATCCACTTTATTGATTACAGAGCTCGACACGCTTTTTCTACTTCTGAGGCTGGAATCGGGGGAGAATTATTTTATAATCGGCGGGGATTGCAACGCTAAACACTGAGATTGGGGAAATAATTTGCCAAATACTAGAGGGAACCTACTACTCTACTGGTGGGGTCAGCACGATTTCATGTACAGACTCGGTCTTAAAGCGACGGATAACCCGTCGTTTCCCAGAGCCGGGTCTTATTTGGATCTACTGCTGTACGACGAACGTATACGACTGACAGGTACGAATTTACAAACTCTAAACTGTCTGCGCACATTCGTGTATGACAGTGACCATTGCGGTTTTAGCACCAAAATTACAGTTCCCAACGAAAGTGCGGAATTGGAGGAGTTTGTCCAAAGATATTCTTACAACTACAGTAGGACTCGATGGACACGCTTCTCCGCAACATTGACAAGAGCACTCGCCTCGAACACGCTCCATCCACCGGCCAATAGGATTTTGTCAAACGAGGAGATCGACAATTACCTAAAACAAATGGACGAGACAATTAAACAAACTATGGACGCTACAATATCACGATATCGACATACGACTAACGAAGACCTGTTCCGCAATCCTACTATTGACGCACTGCACCGACAGAAAAGTAGACTTCTGACAAGACTCAAAAACTTGTGCAGACAGTTAGCTGACAGACAAGACCCGGACACTGAAGTCGTCGATTAAAAATCTTCAAACGTTAATAAAAGAGAATTACAGAGTTTCTGTAAGTTCATATTGGAACAACAGGGTTCGGGCTGTAAACACCAGCAATCCGAATATGTTCCCGCAAATAAACAAACTATTTCGGGGGAAAAATCAAAACGACCTTCTGTCTGTTGTCTTAAAATAGCCCGGACAACAGACAACGAACGGTTACTGACAATAGCAGGTATTGATCCAAATGAGGCCGCTGATGATGACGACTTTTTTGTGATCGAGGACCCACAGGAGAAGGTTGAGGCCATAGGGGCGACTCTTCAGGAAATATACAAGGCCATTGATATCATTGGCCCTAATTATGACCTGGACAATCGCGTCTTGGTGCACGACTTCTACATTCGAAATGAAGTAGAGAACTGGCGATCCGAGGGCTCTGGTTTCACCCGGTTCAGCGAAGAAAATATGGCAAATAATGTCATCACCAGAGAGGGTGACCTACCTCCGTTCATTTCGAAGGAAGAGCTCCATGAGATCTTCGACACAATCAGGGCTAAGAAATCAGTGGGGACCGATGGTATTCCGAACATCGTGCTTCGACATCTTCCTCTAGAAGCGGTGGACATTTACACCACCCTGTTTAATAATGCAATGAATAATGCACATTATCCAGCGCATTGGAAAACGGCGGTGGTTCAACCTATCCCCAAAAAGGGAAAAGATATATCCAATCCGGCGAATCTCCGTTCGATAAGTCTCCTTCCGAATATCAGTAAGGTGTTTAAAAAAGTAATCAATAGAGCTCTGTCTAGGTGGGTTGAGGACAAACATATAGTTCCGGATAATCAATTCGGTTTTAAGGCGGGACATGATATCTCACATGCCGCGTCTAAATTGGTGTCGGATATCCAATGGAATAAAGGCAAAAACCAATGCACTGGTGCCTGCCTAGTTGACTTGGAGAAGGCCTTCGACACCGTATGGTTAGAGGGTCTTTTCTATAAGCTGACTAGGCTGGGGATCAGTAAACCACTCTTGTACATTCTTTATAATATGCGAACCAACAGACAGTTCATCGTGAAAAATGGCGATGTGACTTCTGTTGGAATATTTCAAATTAAAAATGGTCTGCAGCAAGGCGCGGTCAATTCGCCGATCCTATTCAACATTTATACAAGCGACTTGATAGGTTCACTTCCCCATACTATTGCGTACGCAGACGATTTGATAGCGTACAGAACAGGTCCAAAAATCGAGGTCATTAATACTCTCTTGCAGCGTGACTTCGATAAGATAAGACGATTTTGCGATGACTGGAAGTTGAAAATCAACTTTCAGAAGTCGGAAACCATTCTCTTTAGGACGCCGTTGTCTGGAGCCTCTAGGGATACCAGAAAAAATTGGCGTATGTTCTCGATCATTGGACAACACGGACAGCCCCTTGCCTGTCGAAATGTAGTCAGATACCTTTGAATCTGGCTAGATCAGTTTCTGTATTTTGACAAAAATGTAGATGCTGCTCTGGCCAGAGCTAAAGGTGCTTTTGCCCTTACAAAGAGACTGTTTTATAGCAGCCAACTCGATGCGAGGGTAAAGGTAATCTGCTACATGGCCCTTATCAGGCCCATGCTGGTATTTGGTTGTCCCGTGTGGTTCAATGTGCGAGCAAGCTTAATGGAAAAGATTCGGGTTTTTGAGAGGGCTTGCCTTAAGGCTTGCCTTCGCTTGTACAGAACACCAGAGTCGGAGTACAAAAAATTCTATCGTAATGAGGTCCTTTACAACAGGGCGAACCTAATACGAGTGGGCAACTTCGTAATTAAGCTGACTCGAAGGCACATTGCAAGAGCAATGGCCTCGACAAATAACCTGATATCTGGGGCTTACTACCCCAACTACCTTTACCACGAGAGTGTGCGCTCTGACGGCTTCGTTCCACCGGAAGCATTCCTCTACCTAGATCAGATAGGGTTGATCCAGGATAGATCAGCGGTCCCGTTAATCTTCCATGTCGCTCGGAAAGCTGGGGACAGGCGACTCAACTACGGCAGAGACGTCGCACACGGCAGTGTGGATCGTCTCAGGTTCAGTAGGGCGGTGGGGAATCGTGATAAGAGGGATGTCGTTCGGCAGCACCAGCATTTCTGGTGGTTGAATGATGGAGAAGATGTTTCGTCGTCGTTTCCGTCAATTATGGACCAGCCTCACTAATGAGGCAGAGCTGACCAATCTATTTGCTCTGTGAATAGCGATGGCCAGCTTACATAGGTTTAGGTTAGTGTTTATATATGTATATAATTGTGAATGTATAATATCTATGTGTGTGTATTGTGTATGTAGGTTAGGTAGCCTAAGGTTTATTTTAAGTTAGATATTAAGTTTTTATAAAAAATTAAGTCCATATACTAAGTTTTTGTTAGCAATTTTTTTCTTAGCTTTAAGTATACAAATATTTCAATAAAATGTAAATAAAGTCGAAAGACATAGATATAAGAATTTAGAGTAGCTTAGAGTGCCTGTGTGGGGACAGTAAGTTAGTGTAAGATTGTTAAGTAATTTTAAGCTAGCATTTAAGCATTTTTTGTTAGTATGTAAGAATTAATGATTTAGAAAATAAAATGCATTTAAAACTAAAAAACTAAACACTTCAATGGATCAATCATCTAAAAGGTTCATCATGATCACAGGCAAAGTAGACTTCACTTATAAGCAGCAGATTGAATTCTGTTGTATGACAAACATTGTATTGAGCCTGGCTCAAATGAATATTATCCTGATTATTACCGTTGGCGGTAATCTAACACACGCTGGCACTCATTTCAAGAATTTGAATGCCGAAATATCCCTTTTTCGAGCAAGGCAACGTGAAGCGTGATCCTTTGGATATTTTCGAATTTCGTCTTCTGATTATGTGGCAATATACCATGTCAAATTGAATGTGGTTTTCTTTGTGAAGACTCAATTCATAGACCGTGTATACTCCCACTTGTGTCTATATTTAAGGAAAAGTCTATTTCTAAAAGTCCTTTAGTAAAAAAATAAATAAAAAAAAAAAAGAAACAAAAGACAACATCACTTACTCGTAAGTGCGACAGCATAACACCAAATGACAGTGGTTTTTCAATTTATTTATTTCTGTGGTTTCCTCCACCTCCAGTTCGCTTCAGTTCACTCCATTTGCTCCTACTTTTGGAGCACTTTTATTATGTGAAAACAAATCTGAATAACAGACCGAGCACACATGCTTTCTCAGTTTGTCGGCGGCTTCATCACAGCCCTGTAAGGGATCTAATGCGTATGTGAACGCTATCCTTAAGTCATTACCATTAATCACAACACTTGACTTGAATTTTATCTCTTCACTTACCGCCTACTGCCTTCCAATTGTGGGCGGAATAAAGGACGAAAGTGTTTGGCAAAAAACCAAAAAAAAAAACAACAAATTCAAATCTGTGTACAGTTCTCTTTTAGATGTCTCACCATCAACCAGCAGCAGAGCTCTGTAAAAAGCTTCTAACTAAACACAGATCTCATCGTCCTGATTGCAACAGAAACAACATACAACGAGTACATATCCGTATGTCTGTATCTACAACCAGTGTTCATCTTCGTATGAGTGTCTCTATTAGTGACGCGGCATGAATATCCCAGTACTTTTAGCTCACTTTGAAGAAGAACAAGACGCAGAAGAAAGGATATTTGCATAACCTCATTTCAAGGATATAAAACGAGAGAGAGTGTGGCAAATACCGCGACCAAGAAACTTTTATCCCACACTTCACTTACAACGCCAACCACAACATCAAATATTGAAAAAGACTTCTTATTTGACTTCCGTATTACTGTCAATTTGTAGGGTGAAAAGTTTCCTGCAGTCTTCTGCTTAGGTAGGGCTAGGGCTATACGACGAATAAGCCATAAGCGATATAAGGATTCACCATCAAGCTAATTGTCCTCACATTCTATGGATACAAATCTTAAAGAGTGAACTTTAGTGACTCGCCTGTCAGTATTGATGTCCCCTTTCGAATTGCTGGGAATGAAGATTGCAATTGTGTGTTGTGGGGTCATGTCGGAGAGATTCCTTGCCTGACAATTTTCTGAATTTTTTCCAAGAAATCTTGTCTTCTGTCCCAGCAGCAGCAGCAGCAGCACCAGCAAAACTAAAGAAGAATAAATCCTGAATTCAAATGCATGCCACAGCAAAGGAATGTGCCACAAACAATGGGTTGTCCTGAATGTTGGGGGTGTGCTATTGCTATTGAAATGCCATAGTGACAATAGATTTCAATAAATGTCCACAATTTTAAATTGCTGCGGTGGACAGGAGGCACAAAAAAAAAAAACACATTCGAAAAGAGGTGTAAGGCAAAAGAGATCGTTCATTCGGGAATCCGGTATCCCATAAACATTCCAGTCGGCTCGATTTAATTTGATTCAAGGCCTGTCGATGGTAGCAATCGGAGCTGATTCGTTTAAGGGTACTCTCGTGTCTTGTGAAATGTCGCATGTGGAACGTGCAATCCTTTGAAATGTTTTCATAGATTTCCAAGAATTGAGAATTAGGTGGATTTTGGTTTGAATGGCATTCATAGGAACTGTTATTGCTTCGCAAATGTTTCTAGCCATTAGGGAATCGAAATTAGAATGACGGAACTATAGAACTTATAAAAAACTAGTTCAACACTTTAAGAGCTGACGCCAGAATGGATTTTCAAACATTTGTTTGGATGCTGTAATAGAGAGGATGAACCCTTAATAGGTCAACGGAAACTCCCATACCCCAAAGCAGGTACTGGATATACTGGCTCCGAAGTATTCGGCAACATTTCGCCAAGATGTCAGAAAAATTGGCTACTATCGCAACCAATCGCCAGAACCTTAACCGATTGTATATGCCCCAACCCGCACGAAGTTCTTGGTTTGGTGAAAGGTGCAGGTCAAAACATGTAACTGAGCAGCTCGCCTATGAAGCTGAAGTCTGGAGCTAAAAGAACATCGGCTTCTCTGGAAGCGTCGAGGAAATGGAAAAGGAGCAGTCTAGAGACAACAAAAATTAAAACGGAAGTGTTATCTTCTCAGAATCTGACCAGTAATTGGTAGAGATGAGAAAAGAAATTACGTAAATGAGTCACAATCGTTGTTGAGAATATGGAGAAACTACTATCGTAGATGCTAGGGAAAGCACAAGAAGTCCAGCACGATCTCAGCATCTTTTCATCAGTTTCAGTGTGGCATATGACAGCATCTAGAGCCACTACCTTGGACATCCCCGCATGTGAAATGACGATGGAAAACTCTCCCTGCTTCTTAAAGATCGGAAGCGTTCGGATCAAATTGTTTTATGTCAAAAAGGAGCTTATAGGAGATGATGCCGTGGTTTGTGACTTCTTTAACGCAAGTCTGATTTTAACAAAACTCGCAAGCCAACACAAGAGGCACAATTCTGATATCGTAAGCAGAAGATAGCGAAAAAGCAATCTGTTCGACATTCAGAAACCAACACCAGAAGGACAATTTTCCGAACGTCTGTGCCAGTACTTGCATACGCCAATGACATCGATATCATTGGCAGGAGGGTTCGTTTGAAATTGTTGAAACAGATGCGGAAAAGACGGATGGTTGAAACTTAGCCAAAACATATCCTGGCCACTAAAATGAGCGCACAACATTACAATAGACAGCTAACACTTTGACGTACTTAGAGATTTTGTCAATCTCGCTCCGCTATTAAAATATGAAAACCCCTTTAGGAGCCAAACGAAGAATTATACTTGGCAATCGTCGGTTCTTTAGCCTGAGAAAGGCTTTTTAAAAACCACTGTAGATTCGTATAATGATCCGACTCATTCCAATTCCATTACGACGCAGAAGGTGGATGAATATAAACTTAGTTGTTTTGAACGCAAGATTCTTCGAGTAATTTCTTGGAGACATACTCGTAACAGCGAACTCTATGAGCACATGCTAAACGGGTGGATATTGGCGCTCTGACCCGAAAGTTCTTCGAATACTATCCGAAAATATAACGCATTAAAAAAAGACGTCAGCTTAAGTGGTGCGCACAAGATTAAAAGGACATTAAACATTTTGAAGCATTCAACCGGGGACAGTTGGCTAAAGCCAGCCCCATCTACGTAAATAAGTAAAAGAGAACTACGAGTGTAAACATGGGCTTTCAATCGAGGCGAAGCGTTTTATGAAGACATGACATTAAGTTTGGCTCTGGCCTCGTTGTGGGGAGGTCTGTAAGCCTAGTACTAACCCTTGTAGTACGTCATTGACGGCTGCAGATGACAGACGGGGAGAAAAGTGTTCGCACCAGAGCGTTTCTATTTTATCAGGACGGTTCCGAATGAATCTCATATACAAATCAGCGGCAGTTTCCACGACTCCAGTCGGTTTAAGTTGCATGATGCACACCTACCCTAAGGCGCCAGAAACCTGAATAGATCAACGGCGGCTCTCATTACCTGAGTTAGGCTACTGGCACCGGACTATTTAGCCGGACCCTTTGTCCGAGGGTTTTGCTAAGCGTCTGGCGCTCCACATTAGAGGCTGCATGTGGAGGTAACTTAGACAACCAATGGCCTTAGATACGGACGGATATAGTGATGACGAGCCCAGCGAATGTTTTAAGAACACCGAATTCCGGCTTTTCGCGTGGTATGTTAGAACTCATAGTAGACCACGTACTGCCGAACAGCTCGAGACTGCTATAATGCAGAGATAACCGCAATCCAAGAAGCGCGAAAGGATGGCCGTGCAAAAATCGAATGAAAAACAACGGCATTTACTACGGCGACGAGAAGACGGCACTTATTTGGATGTGGATTTTCTTTTCCAAGCAGGCTAATGCAAAAGTCTTAATCCTTTGGCATGCTATACAGACCGAATGTATGCTGAGTGCCCTACTGCTAGGTGGGTAAGTACATAAGTCGTTTTTGAGCAGCGTGCATAATACAACGTCTAAAACCTGACTCAGGTTTTTAGCCATCACCTTTTAGTACCTAGCAGGCGGTTCCCCAATCTCAACATCCATAAAGGGACTTGATTATGCCTTGGTCAACTAATGGGTAAGCGGATTGATCGCATTGAGATCAACGCCACAAACTCCTTCAGCATTCTGGATGTTCGAACTTTCCGATGAGCCAACATCTCTTCGGATCATCACTTTATTACAGCCTGGGTACGAATACAAATACGAATACGGATATTACATCTGCTGCTGCAGAATGCAGTCTAACTTATTTAAACCACCTGGAGATGACCTGTTTGGGAACATATACCAGCTCATCGCCAGAGTACAGAATCCCCGGATCATGGAATCTCAGCATCATTCGTCCAATCCACCAAAGGGGATGTCCTTTGGACTGCAGCTCTAGCTATAGAAGTATAAGTCTTATTTATATCGCTTATAAAATCACTTCTTTGTGCGAAACCTGAAACCTATCATGAACAATCCAGTTGGTTCATCTCAGGTGTCCGGTTTCAGGCCTGTAAAGACGACAATCGATCAAACCTTCCAACTATAGGAGATCTTGGAAAAATCCCGGGAATATCAGATGGACGTTCACCATCCATTTGTCGACTTCAAAACTGTATATAACACAGTGCATAGCGATGTTCAGCACATTCCCATCGCTGGCCACCCAAAAGAATAGCAACTAGGTTACCGTGACATTCGAAACCTCACTTATGTTGTCATCGAACGTATTCACATTACACTTGTTTTGACATTCCTGACAAACTCGTCAGATTATGCAGGATTCCTATAGAGAACTCTACTCCATCAAGGCCGGAAATGCGTTAACCGAGACCCTCAATGACATTAAAGGTTTACGACAAGCGACACGCTGTCATGTGACTATTTAAGGGACAATTGAGGAACAAAGCGCTTTCTCGTAAAGGTCTATTCAAAACTCTTATCATCCCAGTTTTGCTCTATAGCTCACAGGCACGCATCCTGTTAAAATCGGATCAAAAGATTATTTCGGTCCCATTTGTATTGACGTAGAATGCGGGAGAAGGTTCCATGATCTGCATGGGCTGTACAGGAACATCGATCTACTCAAACGTCTACGGATCCTACGTCTAAGATGGCTGGGCCATGTTAACCGAACGGACCCCACAGCTCCGGCTCAAAAAGTCCTCGAGTTTAACCTCAAAGTACGCCAAACGCAAATGGCAGGAAACCTCAACAGAATTAGAGTGCGGCGTTGGAGGCAACTGGCGAGAAATGGTGCTAGCTGCTTCACCATGAACCGTACTGCCAAGTAAATGGAAAATATAGACCTAATCATATTTGTTGGAGGAAAAACTACTATCGCATCTAAATTGCAAAATATTACTTATTAGCAGGCGAGCAGTAGTTTTAATAAAACAATAGAATTTGATCAGTCTTAGCAACTCGAGTTTTTGGCATTCGTATATCTAACATATGTACGCCCACCGCTCTTTTGGAACGATCCCTTTTACCAGAATTCGACATCTTAAAAATGTAATTTTTCCTATCTCGCCCCTTAGGTATGAAGTCCTAGCACCAGATCGTAGTTCTTCTTACATGTATACGTCAATAACCATTTGCACAAAATGTTGGCACACTATTTCTGAATCAACGGGGTGTATTTATCATTTCCTAGTCCTTCGAGCCAGATGTTCTATTCTAGTATTTCGCCACTTAGATAATCTAAAACTACTTTAACATCTTTCGAACTTAGAATATTGTTCGAAAGTTTTGTTGAAGAGGTCGTAGAAACATTGTTTGTAAGCGCTTGCTGGATGTACCTAATTCAAGGTTCGACTCTTCAATGTGAACATTCGAATGGTGTCTTATTTTTTCATAGTGTGAGTCTTCAACAATAATCCCGTCTTATGCTAGGCTATTGGCTGCTTAGCAACAATTTTGTTTTTACGTGGCCGGGCAGTTAGCCTCACGTACCTAGACGGCCAGTAGACGGTGGCGATTTGTGTGAGTAATCGATGTTGTGTGTATTTTCTCGATGATAGTAGGTACTTCGTTTTGCCACATTCACTACTAAGCCCATCTTAGCCTCGTGTACTTCTATACTTGAAATTCGTCAAAAACAACTAGCTGTGCTCTGCCGAGAATGTCTACTCGTACATATGGGTATATAACTTAATTCGGTTTTTTTTTCAAAATTTGAACGTTTATTTAAGAAAAACATGTACAATAATATTATTCAAAGTATTTCCCCTCTTTCTGGCAATTTGTGGATCCCATCCCAAAAGAACTGCGCCGGCTTGGCAGCCAAGAATGAATCAAGCCAATTTTTGATATTCTGCTCTGATGTGAACCGTATTTCAGTGAGGGCGTTCTGTATCGATCGGAACAAATAATAGTCAGAAGGGGCAAGGTCTGGGCTATAAAGCGGGTGGGGTAAGACTTCCCATCCACTGTTTTCCAAATAGTTCTTAACCGGAATAGCAACGTGGGACCAAGCGTTGTCATGATGAAAAATTATTGCCTCGTGTCTGGTCGCATATTCCGGGCGTTTTTCGACCACTGCTCTCTTCAAACGGATTAATTGTATTCGGTAGCGTTGTCCATTGATGGTTTCACCCGGTTTTAGCAGCTCATAATACAGCACACCCATCTGATCCCACCAAATACAGAGCATTACCTTCGCGTCATGGATATTCGGCTTTGCCGTTGATTTGGGTGGTTGGCTGGTTGGCCGGGTTTCACATAAGATTTTTTGCGCTTGGGGTTGTCGTAATGGATCCATTTTTCATCACTAGTAACAATCCGATGCAAAAATGACTTCCTTTTGTGGCGTTCCAGCAGCATCTTGGACATGCAAAACCGCCTTTCGACGTCTCTCGGCTTGAGTTCATGTGGAACCCAATTTCACTGCTTTTGAATATATCCAGCTGCTTTTAAACGTTTTGAAATGGCTGCTTGAGTGACACCCAAAGATTCTGCGAGCTCTTCTTGTGTTTGGCAACAATCTTCATAGAGTAATGCTTCCAGTTCTTCATCTTCAAACTTTTTTGGCTGCCCAGGACGTTCATCGTCTTCCAAGCCAAAATCACCACTTTTAAATCGTGGAAACCACTTTTGGCACGTTCGCTCAACTAGCGCATGTTCACCATAAACTTCCACCAAAATACGATGACTTTCGGCAGCAGTTTTCTTCATATTAAAGTAATGAAGAAGAACTCCCCGCAAAAACACTTTTTCAGGCACAAAGTTCGACATATTTGAGTGAAAAAAAATTATTGTTGTTTGCGCTTCAAATGAATGACATATACTGAAATGACGTACAATGACAGTAGCTTTCCAACGCATGTTCCAGTGGAATAATAACAATGGAATAATACAAGTTACGCCAATACGCCATCTCTTAGCAAACCGAATTAAGTTATAGACCCAATATGTCATCCGCATAGGCAAATAAGTAGTTGTATAAACTTTTAAAGATTGTGCCTCTGGTTTTGGTTTGTGAGATTCGCGCAATCATAGTAGATCATCTTGCCGGAAGCTTTTTTTGGCATTAAAAGATAACACTCACGGAGTAGCGGACTTCTCTATTGTCATCCCGCGAGCCAAAAAGGCAGGGATACCAACCCCGGTCAAGACTTCGCATAATTTTTCTCAACATATGATGTACATTAAGCGGTCTGTCCCATTATCTACAGTAATGAACAAATAAAGTCGATAGTAGATTTTCAAGGCAATATGAGTTCATCAAGAACTCATCGCCTGCCGCTTTGAAAAGCTCGGTAGTCAGGCCGTCCGCTCCAGCAGCTTTGTTGGACTTAAGCTTAGATATGGCTACCTTCATTTCATATACGTTGGGTGGACTTAATTGTTAGTCTACATCGTTCAGGTTAAAAGGTTCATTCTGCCTGCCGGCGGTACTTGGTTCGTCATTTCTTTCCGTTATGCAGTCTACAGAAATGCTCTCTCCAAATCCTCAGCATTGACAGCGGCTCTAGTACTACGTTCCCTTGTTCGTCACTTAAGCCTTCCTTTCGAGTTTTTCGTCCGTGGCAGTTTTTTATTACCTTTTGGCAAAACTTCCTATTCCTGGAGTAGCATCTCTTAATTTTCTCAACAGCGCATTTCTTATGCTCCTTCTTTTTCCTTCTGCGAAACCGGTGTTGGTCTTTCCTCTTCAGCTAGACCTACTATGCAACGCTACTCCGCTTTGCATGCATCTTGCTCAGCTGCATGTGCTTGCCGGAACTCGTCATCAAACCGAGAGTTTCATTGTGGTGGCCAAGTAAAACCCAGCACATCAAAGGCGGCATGATGACTTTTTGGTAATGTTTTCACTGATGCTGGCGGCAGAGGACCTCTTAAGAGATTAAGGGAGACACAATCGGAAGAGGATTTGGCGATCTCTTGCTAATTCCTCACGGTATTAGTTTGTCTTTACGATGTTCGGGATAACCGCAACCGTAACTTGACTACAACAATGTTATGGTCCGAGACGATACTGATCCCTCAGAACGTTCCGACATCCATAATACTGGAGCAGTGCGCTGAGTTGATCCCGATGTAGTCAATCTGGTAGGCGGTTGATTGATCAGGAGATCACCAAGTCCAATTATGAATATCGAGATACGGGAACCGCGTGTTAGCAACGACAATGTTTCGCCCCGCCACAAAGTCGATTAGCCTGCATCCGTTATCGAAGGTGGTGTCGTGCATGCTATACTTTCCCACAATACTACTAAATATTCCATTTCTTCCTAGCTTTGCATTAAAATCGCTGAGGACAATTTTAATGTCATAGCTGGGCGCTGCTCGTGGGTCTTGTCCAAGAGCTAACTTTGGTGTCGTCATCTTTCTCCTCTGTGTGGGCATGCGCGCATATAATGCCAATGTTGCCAAATTTAGGCTTAATACGCATTGCTACGAGGCGCTCGTTAACATGCCGGAAAATTAAGACTTCTTGCCTATGTATGCCTCTAACAACAAATCCGCATCCAAATAGGCGCTGCTTTTGCATCGACAACAGTCGCCGCAGTAAATGTCCAATAGTGGTTGGGTGCGGTAAAAATATAGTAGACACTGCGAGGTGTCATCTTGGCGGCGCCCAGTGTTGTTACTGTTTCGACAACTCAATTGGGCTTATTTTACCTTCAAGGGTATCGGACTCGACTTGCCAAACTTCTAAATGCGAGTGCTGACCAGCAGACAAAAACAGCAGCACTATAAACAGGGCAGCGAATGAATTCCCCAGACGTAATCAATGGTGAAGTTGAATCCTGGAACAAATCAAATAAGACCTTATCCGGGCTACGAGAAAAGGATTTCCGAGACTAAGACAGGGTTTTGGAAAACAGATGGTTGCAGGTGAGCGCTTTAATGGACCAGGGGCATCGCTTGCACACCCGAACGGGTTTCTGGTTTCAGTCTAACTGCCCCTCATCCTAGGTGTATTCATAATGCAACTGCCCCTCCACGTTGGAGGTAGTACCGACGGAGTAACTGCCCGGCCATGGAAAAATATTCACAGTTACGAAGCAACAAGAACTGATGGGCGGAATTACGGTTGGCAAACGAAACAAGGATAACGAACTTCGGATCTGCACATGTAATGTTAGGCCGCGTGCACTCGAACAACTAGCAGAGGCCACGGACTGTTGCAAAGCAGATGTTACCGCCATCCAAGAAATGCGATTGGAAGGGCTGAATAAAAGGAGAAAGGAAAACTGCGACATAAACAAAATCTAACATCGAAAAAAACTCTTTAGTAGAATAACAATCATGTAAAGTGAACGGAGAAGATACATGAAACCAAAATAAGAAAATAAGTATCTTCATATTATTCCAAAAATAAAGGAATGTATTTAAAAAGCCACCTTCCTGCCTCCTGCTCCAGCAATCCAATAATATATTCCACAACGTAGTTTCTGATGATGGGCAATGGTCCAGGACTCTTTTATCCAGCTCCTCCCATAACAGCTTTACAGGGCGGCCACATCATGTTTGTAAGATTTCTTAGTCTTCCATTTGTTTCACGTTGTCTTGACAAGGTCTTGACGTGTGTTTAGGGTCATTGTCCCAATGAATTCTTCGCCAATTACTCTTAGTTCAGAGATCACAGCATTTTCTTCCAATATTGATTTGTATACCTCCTTATTCATTTTTCCAATCATTCGAACGAAATTTGTCACCCAGTTGAAGTGAAACATCCCCAGACCATAACAGAACCACCTTGACTGTAGGAACCACGTAGTCTGGTAGCATCTTTTTTCAGCGCTATGTTGAACAAAAACTCTCCGTTTTGTGGAAAATGCATCGAATTTGGATTCATCGCAACATAAAACTATTTGAAATCTTCTTCCGTCCAGTCCTTGTGCTTGTTGGCCCACTCTAACCTTTTTAGCATGTTTTAATCTTCGTTCGACCGTTGTCAGGGACAGTGGTTTATTCCTCGTGTTAAGTTGTAGCTCTAGGCCATCCTAACAGTGGTTTATCCTCAAGACTTCCGATTACAGCATGTCGTTCATTGGTACGTGGAACGCAGCACCTGGATGCCTTCACCCGTGAATCATCTTCCCTCTGCGAGTTGCCTTCTTTAAGACGTGATTACAGAAACTATTCTCTTTGGAATGAGATGCTTTATCCCTCATCGGATGAAGGGTATCAAACCAAAAGAAAAGGCATGGTACGACTCGAGCTGTAAAGAGGCTGTCAGGGTTAGAGAATTGTTTTTTCGGTCCTACAAGACCAACACGACAGAGGAAAACTGAAAAAATTTTAAACGATCCAAAAATGACTGGAACGTATTTCTCAAGCGTGTGAAATTCCAATACGACCAAAAACTGAGGCAAAAAATACTGCAAGATCCCTAAGGCGGTAAAAATTTTTGGTCATTTGTCAAAAACATTAGAAACTCCGCCTCATTCTCCATCCCAACGCTCATTTACAATGACATTCCAGCTGTCAGCTCTTTACACAAGACCAATCTGCTTGCTGCACACTTTGCGGCCAGCTCAACACTCCACTTGAGTGCGTCGAATCTTCAATAGGACGAATCCACTTTCGCACTCGTGTAGTAGCAAGAGTACTTAAAGATCTCACCATACACAAATCCGCTAGTCCAGATGGTATACCTCTCCTTCTTCTGAAGAGGTATTCTTCCACGCTGGCAAAACCACTGCGTAAGCTTTCACATCAATCCTACTTTTTAGGACTCTTTCCGAGCAGATGGAAACAGTATTTGTACACCCCTTCCCTGGAAAATGGTGAATCTTCTGCTCTCTCCTCCTACAGACCCATTGCACTTACGTCCTTCTTTCCAAGGTCATGGAAACGCTAATAAACCGTCAGCCCACGAAATATCTCGAAACAAGAAAACTTCTTAATGATCGGCAATACGGTTTTCGTAATACACCAGGTCCACTGGTGATTTGATGTCTAACCGAAAGGTGGAACCAAAGCGTACATCATTCTGGCGAAAGCAAGATAGTTGCACTTGATATTTCTAAGTCCTTTGACAGAGTTTGGCGTCAGGCTCTTTTGTCGAAAAGACGTGCTGTTGGAATCGATGACTCTCTTCTTCAATGGATTAAAAATTACCTTTCGGAGCGGTCAATTCAAGTTGTCTTGGACGATTTCAAGTCTGATATTCACAAAATAAATGCTGATGTGCCCCAGGGCTCCGTTCTGTCTCCGACACTCTTTTTAACTTTCATTAATGATCTCTTGTCTGTTACTTCTAATCCAATAGACTCCTTTGCTGACGACAGTACTCTCTGCTTTTCATATTCTCTCCCGGACTCACGCCCCTGCTCTTCGGCTGTGGAACGGGAACGGCAGTGTATGTTAAGCTCATTCCGATATTGACAGCATAACTAATTGGGGAACCACTAACAGAGTAGAATTTAATGCTTCCAAAACACAATGTTGTCTGCTGTCGTTAAAGCGAAATTTAAACACCCAGCCGTTATCCATGAATGGCACTTGCATCGTCGAAACCTAAAAAATTTCCATTCTCGGTATGTGTGTCAGTGACAACTTACGTTGGAATGACCACATATTCGATGTCGCCAAAATTGCTGCGAAATGTCTAGGGTTCCTAAAGAAATATTTTACACCCTCTGATCTGGGTGACTTACTCGAACTGCAACTTTTTAAATTGCTATAATTTTTTTTAGTTTTTGATAAATTCTATTGTGCCAAAACAAAAAATGTTGGAAAATACATCAATTTTCAAATTGTATCAGTAGTTTTCAATATGTCCACCTTTGGCGCGAATAATGGCCTTGAGACGGCGGTAGAAAGCATCGCACGTTGCACGCAAGTGGCTCTGCGGTGTTTTGGCCCATTCCCGGCGAAGTGCTTGTTTGAGGTGGTTCCAACTTTGGTATTTTTTAGTGCCAACCTTCGCCTTCAAAATACCCCAGACAGAGAACTCCAACGGATTTGCATCCGGAGAATTTGCAATCCATTGTGTCGAAGAAATGAAGTGTGGAACATTGTTTTTAACCAATCTTGGTTGACGCGCGCTTTGTGAGACGGTGCCGAGTCTTGTTGAAATGTCCACGGTCTCCGACCGAAACGATTGTTTGCCCAAGGCTTCAATACTGCCTCTAAGACAGTTTCATGGTATACGATCGCATTCATTTTGACGCTACGGTCCAAAAATACGAACGGAGAGCGACCATCGGTGGTTATGGCGGCCCAAACCATCACCATCGGTGCTGCCTGCTTTCTGGTGGCCGTCGGAAGGTGTAAATTTTCGAAGGACTTCTCTGGCAAGTAAACTCGGTCATTTTGTTTGTTGACATATTGCTCGATAACAAATGGCGTCTCATCGGATCATCATCATCACCACTTTCGTGCAAGCGTAGCATCTCCTTCGCTCTTTCGACTCTAACTTTTTTCTGTTGCGGTGTAAGATCGTTTGCTTTTTGGAACTTCAATGGCTTGAGCCCAAGCACATTTTTCAATATGTGTTGCATCCGTTCCAACGATATGTTGAACTCACGAGCCATTTCTCTTCCACTTCGACGCGGATTCCGCTCAATTCGAGCCTTCACTTTCCGAACCATTTCTGCCGATGTTGCTGGTTTTTATGACCACCTCCATGGCGTTTTGCAACGCTGCCGGTATCACGGTAACGAGCTATGGTTCGGGACACAAATGATTTATTCACGTTGAGGTGCTGGAGGGCTCCAACGATAGCAACTTGTGGTTTTCCAGCCAAATATAAAGCAATCATTCCATCGCGGATAAAAATTTTTCAACACAACTGAGACGCAAATCGTTGAAAAGGCTTGTAAATAATAAAATTATCCGTCATGTGTAAAAATTTGAGCTCACTGTCATGAACGGTTTGTAAATTATAGCAGTCTGAATTTGTTTGCAGTTCGAGTCATTCAGGGTGTATAAAGCATTCATCCGCTCAAAATTGGAGTACAATGCCCACATCTGGTCAGGTGCTCCTAAAACATCTCTGCACCTCCTAGATAGGATTCAAAACCGTGCGATAAAACTCATTTGTGATATTAATATCAGTCAATCAATTGACACCCTCGAACACCGACGTAATGTCTCCTGTCTCACTCTGTTTTATCGCCAGTAGCATTCCACCCATTCAAACTTTCAACCGTAGCACCGGTCTTGCTTTGAATGCTCATCAGTATACCCTCAAGTCCACTTTCGGACGTACTCTAAAATATCATGATTCTTTCCTAAGCCGTACAACTCGCTTATGGAATACCCTGCCGATCTCTTTGTTTCCAGACCATTATAACTTACAAATATTTAAAAACAATGTACATCGGTGCCTGTCCTTTCTTCCTCCCTAAATTTCCTTCATCAGAAGGTGATGATCGCAGATCGTTTCTCGATTGCAGCTTTTGCGACTATTCCCACTTTTAACGAGTTGTTTACTCAAAACGTGAAGAATCTCTAATAAATTCTTATGTCTTCAAAGTGTGGCTTTTATGGAAAACCCTTGCAATCCAGGTCGCCAAATTTTATGATTTCACGACCCTTCTGATGTAAAGAGTCATAAACAAGTGCTGAATGAACTACCAAAGCCATAAAATTTAATAATTACGAAAAACCCAAACACTTCCCAATTCCACATTTATGAGCCGAACGCCCACTGTTCAAAAACGTGGCTGTAAAATCCGACTTTTATTGTCAAAATTTATTATGTATTGTCCTGGTAGAAAATTTAGGTAAAAAACCCAGAGCAGTTCATAAAATTCAATCTCCTTGCATGAATGAAGTCAGTTGTCCAAGGTGGTTCTAAACTCTTGGTGGTTAGAAATTGGAATGCTAATCGCTTTAATAACACTTTTGAGCGAATAGATACAGTTTCCCATCATCTTTCCAATTCATTCACCAAGCGGTTTTCTCAATTTCATTGCTCTAAACCTTCCAAGTCAGCTATCCCATCTAGAGATAACCTTAATGGGAGTATGACGACATTGTTCCGTAGCCCGTAGTCAATTGATTATTTTTTTTTATTTTTTTTTTGGAAGCCAGTTATCAGAGTTTACTCTTGAGCAATTATACCCAATCCAATGGATTCGTGTTCTCTTTTTTTAATAAAAATTTAAATTTTTCCATTGAGTCAAGGACAAAAGGCTCTTCGGTCAAGCCGCCTATATCTGGATTTCACCGGCCTAATGGACTATTGATGAAGGGCCGATAAAAATTACTCCGCCATGCATATTCAATGGTTGGGGCAGTCTTAAGCAAAACTTAATTTGGCTTTCAATGGTTAATTAGAGCTCGCAAAAATGCTAATTGAAATCAATTATTCCGATATCTGGAAGCAGTTGGGGAATCTTATTCGATTCGTCCTACGGAATCGTAGTCGGCCAAAGAGCCAACAAAAAATTAAACACTTTACGGAAGTAGGGAAGAAATTTTTAACTTTAAGGTAAAGTCAAATATTTGCTAAACAGTTGATTTTTCGATCGAAAAGCGATGTTACTCGTATTATTGGACAGTGGGAGGGCGTACACTAATTAATTTCAATGTAGTGATTACAAGGGGGTCCTTGGTCTAATAATAACCAAATCAATTTGTCGGAAACGTTCACCTAGAAAATTTGGGGAGAGGGAAGAAGATATGAGATTTTTGGTGTTCATTAACCATTTTTCGAGAACAAAAATAGAAACAGAATAGAAGAACTGGGAAACGCAATTTTAATAAGTCCTGGAAAAAGTTGATATCCTGGCAAATATCGTTTTTTTTATGTAAGGGAATGTGTGTTAGGTGGCTTGGTGCGGTACCATTGGGGTTGGCAGTAGGCACTGAGCGCGAGGCACTTATTTCCCGTAGCTCCGGCTACTAATTTCGGCCAGATTTGACTTGTTAAACTTTTGTGTACAAGTATATATTGTAGTAACAAGAAAACATCAACACAATACCCTAAGTACCGTTCCGAGAATGACTGGGCCTCAAAAGAAGGACGTATTTAGAATTCAAGTCAAAAAGATTAGTCAGGAGAGATGGGGCGTATGGAGACTAATTCAGTCAACATATTCCCCAAAAAAGTTACTGACTTAAAAACATTCAGTCTTTTTGCCCAAGGGATCCCAGAATTGGCCTGGCTTTTCAGGATTGAAGTTGTGTATGAGGTTAATAACACGTAAAACCGAACCGAACATGTCACGCGCGATTCGTGACATGTGTCAAAGTCAAACATGCTCAGCGAGCATTGCCATTTCATCATGGAAAGATTTACACCAGAACAACACTTACAAATTATTGAATTTTATTATTAAAATTCGTGCTCTATGCAAAATTTTACGGTCGTCATAATTGACCTACTGAGCAAGCAATTCAAGCCATAGTGTCCATATTTCGCACCAATTTCACATTATTGGACATCAAGCCACCTACCCGTACGCGTATAGTGCGGAAAATATTGCTGCTATATCCTTCAGTGTTAATGAAGACAGTGATTTGTCCATTCGTCGCTATTCGGAGCAATTGGGATTGCGCTACTCGACAACGTGGAAGATTTCTTACGCAAGGATCTTGCTCTAAAATCTTACAAAATATAGTTCGTGCAAGAACTGATGCTGAACGACCTGCCACAGAGTCGAATTTTCGATGAGTGGGACTTTGAAATACTGGACAAAGACCCGCCTTCTTATCGAATAAACAAAACTGCCGATGAGCAACCCCAGGCAATACAAGAGCTGCCAATGCACCCGGAAAAATCCACTGTTTTGTGCGGCATATGGTCCGGTGGAATCAATTGGCGACATATTTTTTCAATCATGATCGTGAAAACAACGTTATCGCTCAATAATTTCGAACTTCTTTTGTCCAAAATGCACGAGCTGAACCTGGTCGACATGTGGTTCCAGCAGGACGGTGCTATATGCCACACAGCATGCGAGTCGATGAACCAACTAAAAAATGAGTTCGGTGAGCAATTTATCTCTCGTTTTGGACCGGTGAATTACCCGCCTATATCGCGCGATTTGACGCCTTTTGACTATTTTTTTATCACTCGTCTATGCCAATAAACCAGCGTCAATTGCAGGCTTAGAAGACAACATTCCACGAGATACCAGTCAATATGCTCGAAAAAGTGATTCAAAATCGGGCTCTGCGTATGGACCACTCAAAACGTCGTCGTGGTCAACATTTATATGGCAAGAATTGGTTGTGGAATCTCTGGTGTTGTGCCTCATAGATCCTGATCTTCTGGCAGATTTCCTGAGTCCACACTTGGGATTGGACTCGTGATCGACTGAGATGAATCTAGATTAATATTTGTAATTGGTGAGTCTGGATACTTTAAAAAGTCAAAGTTCATGTTAAGTTGATTTTCGTTCAGTGCTCTTTGCGTGACCCCTGCATTCTTGTCGTTGTTAGCAATCATTCATTCTAGCACAAGAACATTTTCATTTTCAGCTGACTGTGCTTGTGTTGTACCGGTGTTCTCTTGCATGGAGCTTTTCTGCAGGCGATGTCCCACTGTCAGCCGGTGTAGATCGGTATAGTCTCTGGTTTTTAACGTAAACCACCTGTCATGTAGACTTATGTTTACGGGATGCCCATACATCCATAGGGAGCAAGGATACGCCTTGCCATGGCTCGCCACTAATTCTTTGATACCAATTCGGAACTGTGTTGGAGGCACAAGTTCCACGCTTGATATGGGTCGAGGCCGATCTAAAACCTCTTACTACTCTTAGGTTCACAGCATCCAATACTTATTTGCAACTCTACAATGGGTCAAACCAACAGGAAGACCCTTCCCGCGATTTGGGTTTAAACCACAGCCACCATGACGCTCCCACAAGGGGGCTCCGGACTCCCATGGCAAGTCCTGGTAGGGACTACCGGTGGTTTTGCCGCCAACAAGACCTATGGCCGGCAACTTGTAGCAACCTTCTGTGGCGTCTTCTGAAGATGTTTACCAGTAAGGCCAGTAATATGCTCTGCCCCCGCTTTTTATTAGACAACGTCATTGATGGCGAAGCCTTGGTAATTGGGTGAGGGCCCATAGATCGATATGTGAAGAGCAAAACTAGAAGTGCTTCGTCACTCTCTGACGTATCTAGCAACATTTTACGAAGTGCGCACCATCCTTTCAGCCGGGCCATTGCGTTCTGGGTTAAATAGCGCTGATTTCACATGTCAAATGGAGCTACTTCAAAAGAACTGCTGAAACTGCTCTATGTAAACTGGGTGCCGTTGTCAGACACTAAAGTTATCCCTCTAATGCAAAAATTGATCGCTAAGCTTGAATGACTGCCGCTGACGTGGTGCGTGTCACTTGAATGAACCAAAGGGAACTTGGACTTTGAATCGACCACAGTCAACCACATCTGCTTCTGGAAGGGTCCAGTGAAGTCAATGTGTATTATTTGCCATACTGTTTCAGTCGGCGACCAGCTGGTGTATTCTCTTGGTGAATTGTTGGCATTGGTTTGACATGCGACGCATTGCGAAGTGGTCTTGGTGATGTCGTCACCGACGATATCGACGCATCTGCTTCATGAGGGTGAGTCCTCAGTGTTCTTGTGAAAGATGAGAACATAATTACAGATTTCAGAAGAAAGTCTTCTGCGAAATAACGGCTTGTTGACTTCTGGTAGCACCTTTGGGCATCCGTGCTAGATATAACGAATGATCTTAGTGAGAGCCAGATCGCTCCAGGTAACCTTGGGTATAGAGATAGAATCTATAGGAAACCAACTGGAAACTTCATCCAGTTGATGACCCGATTCTTCGGTGCGATCAAAGGTCACATTCGAACCAGTTGGCAACCGCGACAGACCGTTGGGATTCTCGCGTATCCAAGTATCCCATCAGATCCCGTTGAATCATTATATGCGGTAACTTTTTGAAAGAACTGAAAATTGTGACCAGTTGGGCAGTCACCAACTCAAATTGATGAGCAAAAAGATACAAGTGAAATTTTTTAACTTCATAAATGATGGAAAGAGCCTCCTTCTCGCTCTGGCTGTAGTTTTTCTTCGCATCGTCAAGCATTTTCTATGCAAAAGCGATCGGTGATTCCGTTTTGTTTGGCAGTTCCATGTAATGATGCGTTGGTAGCTAGTTTTCCTTGAAAGGCTGACCTAACGATCTCAGCTTATTGAGAGGGTGGCTTTTTTTTCTTTTTTTTTTTATAATTAGCGCGCGCTCAAGGGATTTTGTACCCTTAAAATGTTCGTACACAGCGCGGGCGAAGGAAATTTAGAGAGGAAGAAAAGACAGGTACCGATGTACATTGTTTTTAAATGTTTGTAAGTTATAACGAGCAGGAAACACAGAGATCGGCAGGGCATTCCATAAGCGAGTTGTACGGCTTAGGAAAGAATCACGATATTTTAGAGTACGACCGAAAATGGGCTTGAGGGTATACTGATTAGCATTCATAGCGAGACGGGTGTTACGGTTGAAAGTTTGAATGGGCGGAATGCTACTAGCGATTTCAATTAAGCACTGGTGGTGGAAATAGCAATAAAACTGAGTGAAACAGGAGACATTACGTCGGTGTTCGAGGGTGTCAATTGATTGACCTATCACCTACGAGTTTTATTGCACGGTTTTGAATCCTATCTAGCAGGTGCAGAGATGTTTTAGGAGCACCTGACCTGATGTGGGCATTGTATTCCAATTTTGGGCGGATGAATGCTATATATATTGAGGCCAGAACAGAGGGGGTAAAATATTTCTTCCATCACTTGACATCGAATATGTAGTCATTCAAACGCAAGTTGTCACTGACACACATACCGAGAATGAAAAGTTTATCGGTTTCGACAATGCAAGGGCCATTCATGGATAACGGCTGGGTGTTTAAATTTCGCTTTAACGACAGCAGACAACATTGTGTTTTGGAAGCATTAAATTCTACTCTGTTAGTGGTTCCCCAATTAGTTATGCTGTCAATATCGGAATGAGCTTAACATACACTGCCGTTCTCGTTCTACAGCCGAAGAGCAGGGGCGTGAGTCCGGGAGAGAATATGAAAAGCAGAGAATACTGTCGTAAGCAAAGGAGTCTATTGGATTAGAAGTAGCAGACAAGAAATCATTAATGAAAATTAGAAAGAGTGTCGGAGACAGAACGCAGCCCTGGTGCACACCAGCATTTATTTTGTGAATATCAGACTTGAAACCGTCCAAGACAACTTGAATTGAACGTTCCGAAAGGTAATTTCTAATCCATTGAAGAAGAGAGTCATCGATCCCAAGAGCACGCATTTTCGACAAGAGAGCCTGATGCCAAACTCTGTCAAATGCCTTAGAAATATCAAGTGCAACTATCGCCAGAGTGATGTACGCTTTGGTTCCACGTTTCGGTGAGACATGCCATCAAATCACCAGTGGACCTGTTGCTACGAAAACCGTACTGCCGGTCATTGAGAAGTTTTCGTGCTTCGAGATATTTCATTAGCTAACGGTTTATCAGCTTTTCCATGACCTTGGAAAGAAGGGACCTAAGTGCAATGGGTCTGTATGAGGATAGAGAAGAAGATTCGCCCTTTTTTAGGGACGGGATGGACAAATGCTGTTTTCCATCTGCTCGGAAAGAGTCCTAAAGAGTAGGACTGATGAAAAAGCTTACGCAGTGGTTTTGCAAGCGAGGAAGAATACCTCTTCAGAAGAGGGGAGATGTACCATCTGGACCAGCGGATTTATGCATGTTGAGATCTTTAAGTACTCTTGCTACTACACGAGTGCGAAAGTAGATTCGTCCCATTGTAGATTCGACGCACTCAAGTGTAGGCGGGGACAAAGCACAATCTGGGAGTGTTGAGCTAGCCGCAAAGTGTGCTGCAAGCAGGTTGGCCTTGTCCAAAGAGCTGACAGCTAGAATGTCATTGTAAATGAGCGTTGGGATGGAGGATGAGGCAGAATTTCTAATATTTTTGACAAACTTCCAAAAAATTTTACTGGCTCGTTTGAACTTTTTTCGGTTTTCCTCTGTCGGGTTGGTCTTGTAGGACCAAAAAAACAGTTCTCTAACCCTGACAGCCTCTTTACAGCTGGAGTCGTACCCTGCCTTTTCTTTTGGTTTGATACTCCTCATCCGATGAGGGATAAAGCATCTCATTCCAAAGAGAATAGTTTCTGTGATCATGTCAGCAGCGACATCCACGTCGTTATCGAGGAAACATAACGACCAGTTAAAATTCCTAAAGAAGCTGTTAAGGCCGCTCCAGTTGGCTTTCTCGTATTGCCATACGGTTCTTTTAGGAATCTTTTCTCTAACTGTGTGGTGGGTATACGAGAATTTAGTTAAAAATAAGTCTAGGGTGTTGGCGGTATGACTATCAACGTCTGGTATTCGTGTGGGCTCATTTACAAGCTGGGTTAAGTTATTTTCCGCAGCGAAGATCTCAACACACCGTCCTTCGGGTGTTGTCTGTCCAGAATGTCGAAGCCAACTAGAATTGTGTATATTGAAATCGCCCGTAATCACGATTTCAGTATGAGGATACAGGGATACAATTCTTTAAATGGAGTCAGACAGCGCATCAAACTCGTGAAAGGTCAAATTGCTGTCCAGTTTGGGGCTACTGTAAATAAGGCAGTAGTGGATAATTTGCTTACGGAGATGGAATTTTAACCACATGAAATTGAATTCCGGATTGGAACAGGGACTACATTGTGGTGGAGTTTGGTAAGCTACATCACAACGCACATAAATGTCGAGACCGCGATGGGGAAAGAATAGTGACACTAGTTCGTAGCCAGGTAGCTTCAGATCAGAGTGATCTGAGAGATGTGGACGGGGATCTACCTGTGTTTCACTAAGTGCCAAAACAGCTGGTCTGTATTTGCAGACGTGGGCGTACGCAGAAAAGTGATTACTTTTTAGCCCACGTATATTGGCAATGTCTACTCTGAATTCCCCAGTCATTAGAACCTAACAACCACAAAAAGCACAAACACCGACGATACTAAGCAAGGCTGCGAAGTGAAGTTCTTAATGAACTGATTGTAGTAATTTAACATGGCTATGAAGGCTTCAGTGAGGTTTGTTGGTTCAGACCAATCACGAATTGGTTCAAGTCGCGCTTCCGATGGACGGATATCTACAGAATCGGTGATATGTAGTCGATCTCAGTATGTACACGTTTTGGAGGTTAACCAGATGCTCAGCATTGGGACGACCAGAAATAATAATGTCATCCAAATATGACGTGCAAAAATTCCGAAAGGGATATGCTGATATTTAAATAGAGCGAATGTGGTACTTATGACGCAAAGCTTTTGCGTTTCTTCTAGGCATCGAACCTTTGTAAAATACTTTCCACGATGTATTGTAGTTTGTGGAAAACTTCCTGTATTCTTGGGATCGATTGGTGGTCGCTCTCTAATTATGGGTTGATCGTAACTCGTGGCAAATCTGTGAGCTGCCGGTAGCTTTCTTCACAACAACTATGGATGCTGCCCATCGACTACTCTCGACAGGTTGAAGAATCGTCGCAAACGTTCAATCTCAGATCGAATACCTTCTTTTAAACTGAAAGGTATAGGGAGACTCTTAAAATATTTCGACTGATTATTTGGCTTTATCGCCAAATGATTGACAAATAGCTTACGGCATCCCAGGTCTTGGCTGAAAACTATTTTGTATATATTGTACCTCTATCAATCTAGCACCGCGCCAACTCTTCCTTACTGAACGCGATAGATTGCAAGTTTTGTTTTTCCAACGAACTGATACGTCTACAACAGCTTTAGCGTACGTTGTACTGGTTCGCAATGAAGATTTCTAAGAGTCTGATATCCTTCAATCCGCACCAGTGAGGTGCTCTGGTATCTAATTGAAAAACCATTGCTTACGGATTAACTAGAAGTGATATCAAAATTGTATTAGCCTTTCGTTCGGCTTTCCACTACGCTGAGGAAGCTTCATCGATACCACTTTCGATTATTATGGCTGGGGTTTTGGAGAATTTTCAGGAATCTGTGACGACGACCTAACATACGTCTGCGGCTTTTGGATAGCTGCTGCCAGCAACTATTGCGCGCTGAGTTAATGTATTTGCGCTGATCTCGATCGTGGTGAACTAAACAGCCAGGGTAAAAATTTCTATTGTAAATGAAAATGTTCGTTTGACTTACTTGGATGTTGTCGATCACGTTTATGGCTCAGAGGGTTGATTTCCACTGTCGATGGTGCTGTCGATGGTGCTGTCGAAGCAGTGTTTTCCTTTAAAATTTCAGCGGCTCTCTGGGTTAAATCGAATAATGTTACTTGCTCCTCAATTTCCTCTAGAGTTGGGTCTTTCTTCTGTGTTGCGACCCTGCGAACGAATTCATGCGGGGTGTAGTTGACGTATGATGTACGAGAACCACAGCCTTCCTTTGCACAGATGAATTTACAGTCTCTAACTAATCCGAGTAAATCGGCAATCCATTCGGCATATGGATTCCATCGTAGAAATCTACACCTCGAAGCGAGCACATTTTTTTTCGTTTGTGTATGTTCATATCATTGGTCTCGATAAGTTTTTGTAGTACCTCGTAGACGTAGTTTCCACAAGTTGACAAGAAATGGACTTTCTTTAGACTGCCTTCTTCTACGGCGGCGTTGGCCTCGAAACGCTACAGCAGCTGGGAAATCTAATTATCCCAGGTCTCCTTTTTTACTGAAAAGGCGCAAAAGTGGGTGAGGATGGTTTTCGCAAAATCTTCTCCATGCATCCTTTCCTTCTGCTGTGATAATAATTCTTCCACCAATTTGAGGTCCATGATTTCTTAGAGTTTTACCTCGTCGACAAGATGTTGTGAATGTTTGAAGAAATTTCGCAATAAAAGACGAGAGTCAACTTGAATCTTTATTTACTGCGAATGGTTGACTTCAGTTAAGCTTATATCTAAAACAAAAGAAATTGCGAGTTCTTGAAGCTTGCAATATGTTAAGGAGCAAACACAAGACACGCGGGTTTTTTTATGATAGCTGGCGTCAAGCCAGGATTACTAAAACCGCAGATAATGCACTGTGACAATGCTGGCAGATCACATCAACCACTATTCATAAAGAGCGCCCAAATGAAGAAGAAAAACTCTGGCATATAGGGTATGCGAATGCTACAGAGAAGCAGAAGGAATAGACAATGCCACAAAATGATTCTGCGAGCAACTCTGAAAAAGCTTTCGAGCAATGTCTTAAGAATGACTTTGAAATCATTCTAAGGGATTTCAACACCAATCAGCGGGAAAGCATTACCTACAAGTTACTGTAGATATTCAATTAGCATGAGATACTTACCTTTTTTGCCAGCCGGTATATCAGAATAGACTGGAAACGATTTGCTCCTCCAATGACAAGAAACTGCCAGAAATCTTTCTGATTGAATATCCCTCATCATCTCGTCAACTGATTACATTCTTCAATAAAAGGTTAAAATCACTTGCTTGGCATCGATGTCAAGAAGCCATCAGAAATACAGCAATTTACACGCTGAGTTTCATCAGCGCGGAACCCCTGCTTTATGGAGTGTGCAGGCAAAAAAATTTAGTGGAAAATCACGTCCAGTGCTCCGGACTTCTACAGACGTTGGAGACCACCCAAACTCAGCTTTCAGGCAGAACCAACTACAATATTTAATATAAGCGATGAAAGGCGTCTTTACAGATGCTGAAGGGTTCTCGCATAAGCTTTTAATTCCTCAAAGGGTTTATACATGATGATGCGCTATCAGATGACTTCCTCAGCATCATAGTTAAGAAAATTGTCTGTTCAACTTCTTGCATAATGTTATAACACATCGAACTTTCCCTGTTGTAAGCAGTGGAACAGAAGCGACAAAACAAGTTAAGCTGTGATAAAAGCTAAGTGAACTTGTCATCAAGAAAAGACGTACACCAGTGAAGAATCGGGAGAACGTCGAAGATTTTGTCTAGCTCGGCTATGCTGTTGATTCTTATGACACCTCATCAAAAATCAAACGAAGAATTACACTTGCCAATCATTGTTTCATTGGCCCAGGAAGGCAATTAAGATTAAGGCCTTGTCAAGAAACTCTAGGAGGACTTTTATCATCCCATTCCTGCCCGATTGCCCAGAAGCTTGAACGAAGCAGCCTGATAGATGAAGATTTTTGGAATTTCTTGCGTTTACATCAGGCACCTGAGACTTGTAGGATATGTTAAGCTAGAAAATATAAACGATCCAGCCCGAAGAGTCTTCGAATCCTACATGGAGGGATAACGAAAAACCTCGCCGCAGATGTGAACAAATTAAAGAACACCTCAGCCATCTATAACTGCGCAATTGGTGGCAGTCGATCTATGACTGCAGTAATGGAAAGGTACATCATAGGCTAAGCACTCGTAAGTATGTTAAAAAGATCTATGGCTAAACTCGCCCTGGAGCGGTGATCTTGCGCGTCGGTTTCTTTAGAGTTTGGTCCTCTAGATATGCTTTCTGATGCATGTCAGAGCCAGGAAAAAGATGCTTGTGGATCCCCATAGTGGACTCTAAAACTGATATAAAATATGGGATTGTTGTCTTCACGCCTAATTGTTACGATTTTTCGCGGACGCAGCGAGAATTTCGGCTCATATTTGCCGGTCGTCCGACACCAACTGGGCAAACACTACGACGTTTAGCCACTCGCCTAGAAGAGTATGGGACATCACGAAACGCTGCCAGGTTTGGCTGGCCCCGGAGCAGCCGTTTTGCTGAGAATATCGCAGCAGTGGTTAAAGATATCGCAGAGCACCCCGGAGTATCGACCAGACCACGTGCTATGCAATTGGGCATTAATCGGCGGTTTTTACAGAAAATTTTGGTGAAAGACTATGAAATGTTCCCTTACAATGTACAGACAGTGTATCAGCTACTAGCTGATGACCGCCAAGCGCATGTAACCTACACCCAAGCCATCCTGAATCTCGACCGCGAGAGAGACAACTTTTCACCGAAAATCATCATGAGCGACGAGGCTCATATCCACCTCGCTTCCGGGACACCGAAAATCCGCGTTTAATCAACGAAGACCCATTACACCCGCGCAAATTTACTGCATGGTGTGCTGTTTACGCTGGAGGCGTCATCGGGCCTTATTTTTTCGAAAACGCCGTAGGCCAAACGACTGCTGTGGACGGCGAACGCTACAAAGCCATGCTCAACGACTTTCTCCTTCCTCAATTAGATGAATTGGGACTGGAAAACATGTGGTTTCAGCAGGATGGGGTAACGTCACATATTGCACAAGCCACAACCGAAACTCTGAGGGCTGCGTTTCCCGGTCGCCTAATCTCTCGTTTTAGCGATTTGCACTGGCCGGCAATATCGCCTGATTTAACCATTCCAGACTTTTTGTGGGGTTTTTTGAAGTCACGAGTTTATGTCAACAGACCTCAGACTGTTGATGCCTTCAAAGAGAATATCCATAATGCAAAAAAATTTAAAACATCAAGTAAGCACAATCCAAAAGTAGAACCCAAGTTTTTCATTCATAAAAAAAAATTACGGTCAAAGAACATCGGATGACAACTTTTGCGCCACCTCGTAGAATACAAGCCCACTCAGCCCAAACTCAGTCGGAAAGCTGAATTTACCGAGTACAGTTAACTTGTACGTTAGTATTGGATCGTGAAGTATCAAAATTGAACTTCTCTGAACCTCTGCCCACGTTGGGACGCACTGCATTCACGCAAGGGCTTTCATTTACAGCTAGGCTTCCTTTCATACAACATACATTATTTAACGTGGTGCTAGGTGCCTAAGTGTGCTTGGAAACCAAACGCTTGAAACCAGTCCAAATCCATTATATTTGCGTCTTAAGCTACATCGGATGCGATAAGCGATAACTTCTGCGTCCTAAGTAGTCGTCCACTGAATATTAACATTTTTTTGTTCCTTTTACAGGCACGCTCATTTATCTATGCGCTTTAAGGCTGCGAGCAGTTGAATTAAAGACTGGACTGCTTAAAGTTCGGTATCCGTAAGGCCTGCCAGTGAACAGGTGGCACCTGTACCCAACTACAAGTTTAAAGGACTTTTATCCGTTTCTAACTCTGACGAAAAACCTTGCTCAAAACTTAGAGCACTGGACTCACAATCATCGACCACAAGATTGATGGAATGCGCAGAATCTGTGAGCCAAAACTCGAGTGGTTATCTTGGTTACGATTTATTCCTGCATTTCGTACACACTCTTTTCCCCGATTCTTAGACCAATGGAGAGAAAGGACCCCGACAGACGCACGCTATTAATGTAATCACGACTATGACACAGATCAGATACAGAATCCATATGATTCCGGTTGTGTTGAGCAAAAAACAGCCGAAGCACTATTTTCTAACAATAAAAGGTGCATGCAACTTACTTTTTTGTCTCTGGAAATGTCCTTGACTCTGCTGAGTTATTGTACCTCAGAGGATTTTAATGGGGTGAAAGTACTACTTCTCTTCATTATACATATTCGATCCAATGTTGCATCGACCCACATGCCATAACTAATTCCTCGATCTCCTCCAGTTTCAAATCATTTTTTTGTGTTGCAGCTATTCTTACAAAAATGAACTCGCGCTCAAGGGGTTTGTGTACTCTTAAAATGCTTGTACACAGCGCGGGCGAAGGAAATTTAAGGAGGAAGAAAGAGCAGGTACCGATGTACATTGTTTTTAAATGTTTGGCATTTATAACGACCAGGAAATAGAGAGATCGGCAGGGCATTTCATAAGCGAGTTGTACGGCTTAGGAAAGAATCACGATATTTTAGAGTACGTCCGAAAGTGGGCTTGAGGGTATACTGATGAGCATTCATAGCAAGACGGGTGTTATGGTTGAAAGTTTGAATGGGCGGAATGCCCATTTCAATGAAGCACTGGTGGTGGAAATAGCAATAAAACAGAGTGAGACAGGAGACATTACTTCGGTGTTCGAGGGTGTCAATTGATTGACTGATATTATTATCACCTACGAGTTTTATTGCATGGTTTTGAATCCTATCTAGCAGGAGCAGAGATATTTTAGGAGCACCTCCAATTTCGGGCCGATGAATGACTTATATATTGAGGTCAGATCAGAGGGGGTAAAATATTTCTTACATCGCTTCAGGAAACCTAGACATTTCGCAGCATTTTTGACGACATCGAATATGTAGTCATTCAAAAGTAAGTTGTCACTGACACACATACCGAGAATGGAAAGTTTATCGGTTTCGTCGATGCAAGTGCCATCCATGGATAATGGCTGGGTATTTGAATTTCGCTTTAATGACAGCAGACAGCAGACAGCATTGAGTTTTGGAAGCATTAAATTCCACTAGGTTGATAGTTCCAAAATTGGTTATGCTGTTAATATCGTAATTTAGTGAGCTTAACATACGCTGCCGTTCCCGTTGTACAGCCGAAGGAGCAGGGGCGTGAGTCCGGGAACGAATATGGAAAGCAGAGAGTACTGTCATTAGCAAACTAATATATTGAATTAGAAGTAGCAGACAAGAGATCGTTGATTAAAATTAAAAAGAGTGTCGGAGAGAGGACGGAGCCCTGCGGCACACCAGCATTTATTTGGTGAATATCAGACTTGAAACCATCCCAGACAACTTCAATTGAACGTTCCGAAAGGCAGTTTCTAATCCATCGATGAAGAGAATCGTCGATCCCAAAAGCACGGATTTTCGAAAAAAGAGCCTGATACCAAATTCTGTTAAATGCCTTAGAAATATCAAGTGCAACTATCTTGCTTTCGCCAGAATGATGTACTCTTTGGTTGCACTTTTCGGTGAGACATGCCATCAAATCACCAGTGGACCTGCTGCTACGAAAACCATGAGCTGACGGTTTATCAGCGTTTCCATGACCTTGGAGATAAGGGACGTAAATGCAATGGGTCTGTAGGAGGTTTTGCCAGCGAGGAAGAAAACCTCTTCAGCAGGAGGGGAGATATACCATCTGGATCAGCGGATTTATTTATGTACTCTTGCTACTACACGAGTGCGAAAGTGGATTCCCCCATTGAAGATTCGACGCACTCAAGTGTAGGTGGAGACAGCGCACAATCTGGGAGTGTTGAGCTGGCCGCAAAGTGTACAGCAAGATCCGCCTTGTCCAAAGAGGTGACAGCTGGAATTTCATTGTAAATGAGCGTTGGGATCTAGGATGAGGCAGAATTTCTAATGTTTTTGACAAACGACCAACAATTTTTACTGCCTTTGGGACATTGCAGTATTTTCTGCCTCATTTTTTGGTCGTATTGGAATTTCACACGCTTGAGAAAGACGTTGCAGTCATTCCTGGCTTGTTTAAACATTTTTCGGTTTTCCTCTGTTGGGTTGGCCTTGAAGGACCGAAAAAACAATTCTCTAACCCTGACAGCCTCTTTACAGCTCGAGTCGTACCATGCCTTTTCTTTTGGTTTGATATTCTTCATCCGATGAGGAATAAAGCATCTCATTCCAAAGAGAATAGTTTCTGTAATCATGTCGGCATCCACGGCGTTATCGAGGAAACATAACGACTAGTTAAAATTCCTAAAGAAGTTATTAAGTCCGCTTCAATTGGCTTTCTGGTATGGCCATACGGTTCTTTTAGGAATCTTTTCTCTAACTATGTGGTGGGTCACACATCTCGCCGTAGGATGTGTTTCAACTTTACTTTGAGCAAACGAAGAATAGTCTCTCGCAAAACACTTTTGGTCTGCGATCTATTCGGCGTAGGATTATTCCGGTAGCACCTTCTGTTTCAAGAACTTACATTATGATGAGAGTACATGCAGTTTGTATTGGAAGTGTTTCGTTAAGCCTTTCCGCTCGTATGTCCAGCTGTGCTCGACATAGCATTTCTCTCTTACAATTTACTTTCGTAGATAGGTCACATCTTCTACCTCGAAAAGTTTTCTGAACATTTCATTTGCTGCTTTAGTAAGTTGTCGTCTTACAAAGAGATTGCGAAAAATGTTACTTCAACTGGAAAGGTTAGCTGTCCCATGACCCCTTCTCTGGATCAAAAGGACGGAATTCAACATTATCTCCATCCATTCCTTCTGTTAATTAAGGATCTTCTGCACAGCTTCTAGATCCATTTCTTATTTTCTCGTCTCTCCTTATTGTAATTCTTAGATCTTAATCTAATACAATTCATTCAATACAACTTAGTACAATAATATATATATATACTCGTATATACTCGTAAATACTTCACTCTCTTAATTCCTTTCTTAATGTCTTTAGGAAGTGACATCAGAGGGCCAATAATTGCACATAATGGTGCAGTTCTATCTGCTGCAGTACTACATGGTACATCACCATCTCTACGAAAGACTAATAAATTCCCGTAAAAGGTACAAGGGCTAGAATTCACAAGAAATTTATCCAAGTGCTCTGTTTCTACTCAAAAAAGTACGATCTCACCACCATGCATCGGGAAAGCGATAATTTAGGCCATTTAGTGTGTTAGGTCTGAGCGCGCATTCTTCAGTCTTAGTTCATTTGTTATCACACCTTAGACAGTCCGGATCTTGCAAACCGATGCATTTTAAAATCAATCTCAGCTGCCGTCAATTGCATCGATGCAAAATATTAACGTGATGTTACGATACGAGTACACCAGAAGGTGCAATAAACACCAAATAATCAGTAACTGCAATACATTTGCAATGTAACATTCATTCATACGCGAACAAATATTTTAATTAACTTAAATTCACTGGAACACCATAAATTCAGAAAATTCTCATTCGTATCGCTCAGATCAATTTAAACTGACTCGTTCCGACTTGCATTGAATTACGAATCTCCCCCACATGCACAGAATATGTTCATACAATTCAGTGCACTCCCTCAACAACTCTTTTCCTCAAATGCAATTGATCCGGCAGTCGGTCTTGCCTTGGAAGACAAACGTTCGTAAATGCTACGCCGCACCGCGCGCTCTTAAGTGATCTTCTACTCGCAAATTAAATTGAAGTGTTCACCACACCAGTACAGTATCCGTAAATCACTTTAATTAGCAGCGAGTAGCGTTACCCTTCTACTGTCCACTTGGACTTGCCCCGGCTGAAATACATTTGACCTGGGGTAAAGGTCAGTGCCGCTTAAAACCACTTTACACTATACACCTGTACTGAGTCTCTACTCTCACTAGAAATCCACCCTAAGTCGACTTCATAGTGGTTGTGCTGTCTGGTGTGGGGAAAATGTGGTGAAAATCCCAAGTCTTGATAGCGTCTTGGAAGCCGTAGTCACCGCTTATCAGTACTGAAGTATCAGTTCAGTCTTGACAAATGACGACGGGGCGGCGATGCTGATTCCATCGCCAGCAGAACACCGACCGCAAATCGTCGACCACCGATTAACGACTGCCGTCCACCGACTACTACCACCATATAGATGCATCTCTGGCGTCGTCGATTGGTACCACTTGATCTTGGAATCAAATTTAACTTGACGGCCAATTAACGAAGTGTTTGTCGTGCCCAGTCTCAGTTTTGATCGCGAACGTCGAGGACCGCGGACGACTTTCTGTATACGAGAGAGAAAAAAAAAATCTGCAATTGCGGCGCGCATCTCTTTTCTCCCATAAGAGTGCCGCATCTTCCATCTCACTCTCACTTACTACTATTCTGTGCATGCGCGCGATATATCCTTATCAGTGCTATCGATTTATATTTTCCTTTCTTTTTTTTTTATATAATCAAGTGCGTCTACAACTTGGAATCCATTCTTAAAAAATCTGTCTTGAGTGAAAGTATCTAAACGATCAATCGATCAGAGTATACGTGTCCCACGGAAAAAAAGATAAAAGTGATTTGTGCTCGAAGAAGTATTTCCGATATCCGGCGATATGAGGAAACCACTCAAGTGTTCAGTATTAGTTTGTATGTTATCGATAGTGTTATCGAGCTGCATATTCGAATGCGAGTCCTGTTTCGAGTAATCGTTTTGAAAAAGTGATGACGTCAAATCTAAATTTAAATCTTTCGAAAGTTTTGTTGATGTTGAAATCTATCTGGAAACGTTGTTCCGTTCCGTTTTTTTTTTTTTTTTGTTCTTTTTGATTTTTTTGTTTTTTTTTGTACTTGCTCTTTCGATAGAGCTTATCAGGAGCAACGACAAGCAGCATATGATTTTTGATAATCTCCGACTTGGGGATGTACGAGTATACGAGTGTACACGAAATTAATTCACATTTTCGAAATGGCTCCTCGAAATTGGTTTTTTTTTTTTTTTGTTTTCTTTTCGAAATTGTCGGGTATCAAGTGGTAATTTTGTTTATTTTTTTTCTTCTTCGTTTTTTTCTCTTTCTCTTTTGGTGTAGATTTTTTGTTAATAATCGATGCTGGTAGCACATTTAAGGTTATAGGAGTTAATAAACAAATGCTCTATGAGTATGAAGGCAGTGTAGCGGTTGGAGCTAAGGCGCCACAGGATGACGAACATCCGGCGCCACCTGCATCCGGTTGGATAGTTCGAGGCAAGCTAACGCTACAAAGACAAAGCGAAAGGACACTAGCTGCAGCTGTAAGTTTTGAATTGATTTTAACATGATTTTTCATTTAAAAAAAAAAAAAAACAAATTCAAAAAATATTATTAAGGATACAACAGGTACCCGGGTCGGTTATATATTGCAAATTACTGATAACTTGGCGACTTTTTCAATGGGTCAGGAGCGAATAAAATCCAGGAATTTGTCATTTAGTCGTTAGATGGTTATAGGGAACAATCCTTAAAGCATATCACTTCATTGATGACTATGGACTCACCACTGGATTTTACATGGCGCCTTTTTTTACGCGACTGATAGAAAATGCTACCACTATGTCGCACATTGATGACTTAGTGAAGAGCTAGTTGGACTGCTCCATGCAGCATTGGGCACCTAAATATTCTTATTCTCTGTACGAAAGGATAACACAACTTAAGAACTAGTTTATCGTACTCCTCTTTTGCTTCTCTGTATAGAGTTCCTAAGTCTTACGTGAAATGATGATCAATCACTTCAATAATAAAATGCATACAGGACCAGCATCTACACCATTTGCATCCATACCAAACACTTAAATATTTGTCTGATGCCGAGAAGCATATGTTTTGTCTACGACATTTCTAATGAGTTAAACATCCTGAGCAGTCCACCAGCTAGGAGGTTTGGAGTTGTAGTCCGTCACAAGGACGCAAGTGCCATATAGAAGATCAGTTTGGACTCATCTACTACATTCCGTTCCTGGCTTAGATTCTATGCGAAGCCAATTTTTTGTACAGAGAAAGTGAACTTCACGTTAGGTGGAATGTCCACAAGATCAGAGTCGGAGGTTAGTTGGATCGTAATGTTATCGAAATATCGGTGTGAGTTATACC